>OU795039.1:44514272-46954561 GCA_917208275.1 Patella pellucida
ATCGGGTGTGTGAATAAACCAGTGATTGATTCCCATAAAAACTGTGTTCTGTTGATGTATATATGGTATATGAGTTCATTTCTGCTAATTCCGAAAAGGTGCCTCAAATTGAATACCATAAAAAAAACGGACCCACGGGTGTTTATATTTTTCCAATTAGGCCCTAAGCTTTACAGTTGTATTTTTATACGTCTCATTCTCAGCGACTTTATCATACTTTATGCAAAATGCCAATTCCTTAATCCTAAGAGGCGGGACTAGGGCGCGAGGGATTCCCTGTTTATTTTAACTTAGTATAGTTTCATCGATCGTATATATACACGGTCTATGGTAGTTTAAAAAGTCAAGACAGGAAGGAATGTTTATAATGATACGATTCTTAAACACCCTGCCGGGATAATGAAGACGGGCGTACTGGACACAGTTATCTATGAGGGAAATCTTGCCCGGACACCGGCGCTACGGCCTTCACTTATTTCGAATTCCAACTGGCAACGGTTCTTTTACATGCATGACTATTTGTTCACGGGACCTTGATTTCTCTTCCCATCCGACCAACTAGGGCCTATAGGCGATGCCCTTGCCAGGCCCCCCGACGTGAATCACCGACACAGGAAAATCACGCTAGAAAATACCGGGAAACTTTCTCGGCCAATACCTGGGTAGCATTAGCGTGCACGTAAAAGAGCCGACTAGACGCTGCCCACGCCAGGCCCTCTGCCCTGAAAAACTGACATATTATGGAAATCACGGTAGAAAATAAACGGAAACTACCTTGGCCAATACCCGACCCCCTGCTTAGCACTAGCAGGGGAATATTCACTAGCCCAGTCGCCCACCGATATATTATGGCTAGGAATGGGTTAGGGTTCATTAGTCCACCGATATCTATTATTAGGAGGGCTAAATTAGGTTTATTAATACCCATATTTATAGTATTTCTTATAGAGGCGGACTATAGCTTGCACCCGCGGAATAGTAGGCCTACCTATAAATTATAAGTCGTTGACTCGAATATATGTTTTAGCATAAATTGTATTTTCCACATTCAATTTATTACATATAATATTTTTAGATTTTAAAATGTGTAAGGCAAAATGTGAGATAGTATATTATTTTCTTCTCCCGTCTTAACTTAATTGCTTGCTGGACTTCTTGATAATCGATAATCCGTAAGGTATAATTCAATCGGCTTGTCGAGGTAAATATTTATCTCCGCTCAATCAATGGTATAATATTGGTCTGTATGATTAATGTTTGCTGGGGAAAAAAAATATAAACAAAGGTGTTGCTTCTTTTTTGTCAAAGCAATACAATTGTTATACTGCTATAAAATTAACAGCGCCGATTAGAGCATCAAATGGTTGCAACTCGAAGTAAACGCGAATATGATAGTTGGACCGAACTTACATTAGTCTTGTATTACAGGGCTTTCGGTGTATGACGTCCCAATATGGACTGGGCAACCTCGACCGAATGACTTCCGGCAGTCCCTTTTTCCTGTTCTATCTTCATCAATAAGGAATTCTGAAGTTATTTCAAGCTTCTATGTAAAATAATGATACATTCCGTCGATCTAAGCATATCTATAAAACGTAAGTAATCTTATTAACCGCCTGAAAGGTGATACATGTTGAATATGTGTTTAGAAATAAACAAATTATGGGCGTTACCGGGTGGAACATAGACCGAGAAAGTTGTGTCACTCAGCAGTAAGATTATTGGCAAGAGACTGAGACTAGTAAGTTATTGATGTATTAATAACTCATCATTTACTATTTAGTCATCATTTATAAGTATCTATGTTATGAAATCCGTATGGTGTTCTTTGACAGCCTTATTGAGAATAGAGAAACATTAAGGTTATTATTTGATATGAATAATATGATTATGATGTGAGTTATATGAGTAGCTTAACTTTAAAATTAGTTACTTAGTCAGTCTCTAATGTAGATTACTGCCTGAGTTACTACTGGTACAACTTCATTAACATAGGCCTAATTTATTTCGTATACCAGTATGTTAATTGTTAGTTAGTTGTGGGACTTGTCTAGATGAACTTTTTTAACTTGTCATAATTATGTTAATTATGAACTGTGTATGTATGTCATATGTGCGATTTGATGTATCAGCTAGGTAGATTCTCTCGTAAATTATTATTTACGACTTTAGTAGCCTTACATTGCCCTGGATAATTTATTTTTTCCCAATCGCTGGTGTGATAATAACCCCTTTGTTTTGACATTGATAGTAAGATTACTCTTTAAGGAAAAATATGTAAAAATTAATTGACGTACCGGTACTACCGTATAACAGATGCTGTCATTTTTTTCTAATCAATAAACATCAGGTCATGGGGCTACTCTGTTGATAAGTTATAACTATTTGAAAGAAATTTGATCTTTAGATAAGCTTACAGAATCTTTTGTTCTCGGTATAGTACAATTACAATGCAATTTATACTTACAAGTAGATTTAATTTGTCTTGCTAAAACTCAAACTGTCAATGCAGGTTTTTTTTACAAAACATGCACTCTATATTATGTTTACAAGGGTGGACCTTGTTTTTCTGTATGAGATACTCACACTTTCCTTGTAAACCCTACAGACACAACCCTAGACTAGAAGTGAGAAACTAGTTCCAGAAGAAGTCTGTGGAACGTAAATTAGGATATTTTCTTGATAGTTTAAATTGAATCTATTTTCCCATCAATCAGGACTGTCGAGGTAATATATCTTTAAATTGAAATTCAAACCTCCTTTTTGAAGTTAAGAGGTACCGTACATGTACTTGTGTGCTAGAAGCATAGGCTTACTTAAAGAAGCAATCCCTTGTATATATTAGTGAATAGAAGTTCTGACTACTGGTAATTCATTGTCAATGACTTTTGCCAACCTTTATCCTAGATCTATGAAACTATTGCTCCATTTTTTGGAAGAAATGCAAACTGTTATTTTGCATAAGGGTATGGCCATAAGTTCCCTAACTACTATGTTATGTAAGTCAAAGAGTCTGGTTAACCATATCTAAGTTAAAATCAAATGTGATTGTTGCAATTGTCAAATCACTATAAATACAATTAAAGTAACTATATTAAAGATACATTACGTAAGATTTAGATAAAGAGCTGGTTGTTCTTGCTTAATAGTTCTAAAATAGATAATGAAAGATGAATACATATACGGTATATATTGAAATCAGAGAATTTCATTCAAATTTCTTTATTCTGGGCAAAATGAAGAAGTTCGAAGCTGGTTGTTCTTGCTTTATAGCTCTAAAATAGATAATAAAAAATAAATATATTGAAATCAAAGAATTTCATTCAAATTACTTTATTCTGGGCAAAATTGTGAGTGTTTGAAGAAGTAAACTGTTTCAATGGCATTTAGTAATTGAACTAGAGTATACAGGTCACAATTCTATGGAATACAATTACTGCTTATTACTGAGCGACGTTTTGACTAGGCTTCTCTAGTCGTTATCAAGCAATGATAAAATCTAAAAAATAAGACTAAGTCAATATATACATGTACATAACAACACATTCTCGATGCTGTCAAAATAGCGTCAAATCGGCTACAATTTCAACTCTGGTGAACTGTGCGAAAAAGATACATGTATGTGATCCTGAGAGCCTCTCCAAGGAAATTGATCGTTTTTTATCGTAGCAAAGGTACTTGACAACAACTGAAACTAAGTCTTGATTATCCATTATATCGTTAATTTTTATCTTGTGGGTGTTCAAATCCATTGAATTCTCGCCTATCAAATGATCTAGAGAGTTGATTACCAGTTAGGCTTGTAAATTAATGTCTAAATAATAATTTATATGACAATTGAAGCCAAAAGAAAAACCTGCAAGCAGCACATTTAGTTCTTGCATAATGCATCTTAAGCAATCTTATTCAAACTAGTGAATATTTTGTTTTAATAATTTTCAAACACAGTAAATAAGCTATATATAGTATCACATTTTGAGATATTATTTATAAATATTTAAATTTGGGAATACCCCTTTAAAGGAGTAGATTGGCCTTAAATGATTAAGGAAGAAAGAGACTTAAACAAATTTGCTGTCTAATCACAAATCTTTACCAAGAAATTTGTTAGAGGTCATGTAATTAAGAGATAATCTTGGCAAGTTGTTGTGTCATACTTATGTACATTTTGACAGCCAGGAACATCATTAGTTACAAATGACAAGTCATGTATCACATGATTTCATATATTTGAGGTCATCATTTTGAATAAAGACTTTCATTGTGTTGTGAATCGTTGATATATTGACAAGAATATAATGGAAAAGAATTACTTATATATTATAAACAGGGATTATGTACACGTAAGAGCTTAGTTTACCTAAAACATGTCTTTCTTTTAGGCATTAAATGTTATATTTATATATTTTTAATTAGAGATGTATTAACATGACACGGCCATAATCAACTCTTGGTGCCATTGGATAGTTCCTCTAATTTTATGTAGATTAGAATGGTTCAGCCATTTAATTAAGAAATGACCAGTACTCTGGTTATGATCGATGGACTACAACCATTGATAAATTCGCTCAAAATAAAGTAATTCGAATGAAATTTTCAATGTCCTGGAAACTTGATATGATAACATACATTTATGGGTTTAACCGTTTTGGCTTTGTAATGTCAAAATTAGACACATTTGAATTTATATAATAATAATAAATTAGTCATTTATATAGCGCGATTTATCCAGGATGCCTGCTCAAATGCGCTTAGTCGTAAGCTCTCGTGAAAAGAATAGTCTTCAATCCGGATTTAAAGGTGTTCGTATCTTCTATTTATTTTAGTGTTAGGGGTAGATCGTTCCATAAAACAGCAGCAGACTTCATGAACATCCTATCACCGTAGGTTGTTCTGGATGTAGGGACAGAAAGTTTGAGTCCACTGCCTGATCGCAGCTGACGTGTTGGTTTGTACTCTTGTAGCAATTCTTGCAGATATAGAGGTGCTTTACCATTAATGGATTTGTGAGCAATGACTAGAATTTTACATTGGATTCTGGATCTAATAGGGAGCCAATGTAATGCTTTTAGAATAGGTGAAATGTGTGATCTGATTGGGGTTCGGGTAACTAATCTAGCAGCAGTGTTTTAAATCCTTTGAAGTTTGTTTAGTAAAGTTTGATTGATTCCATATAATAGGCTGTTACAGTAGTCAAGTTGTGATGTTACCATGGCCTGAACTAGAGATTTTATGGAAGAGTTATCTAGATATCACCGAATATGTCTAATATTTCTGATATGAAAATGTGCCTTTCTGCTGATATTATTGACATGTTGGTCTAAGCGAAGTGTTGAATCCATTATAACTCCAAGATTCCGAGCACTGGCTGAAGGTTGGATAACACAGTTTCCTAGTTCAAAGTCTGGAAGGTTAATTTTGGATCTCGACTGTTTGGAGCTAATAATGAGGTATTCCGTTTTTTCATCGTTCAGCTTTAAGAAGTTATTTGTCATCCAATATTTAATATCTTCAATACATTTTTGCAATCTAGTCAGAGAACCTGTAGCCATTGTAGAGTCTGTTGGTTTAAATCCCAGATAGAGTTGGGTGTCATCTGCATAGAGATGAAAATCTAATCCATGGTTGCGAGCTATGTCGCCAACTGGAAGCGTATAGACCGTAAACAGTATTGGGCCCAGAACAGATCCCTGTGGAACACCGTATATAAGATTGTTTGGGTTTGATTTGATATTATCAATGATAACTGATTGATGGCGATTACTCAAATATGAAGATAACCACAGAAGGGCATCACCGGTAACTCCAATACGTTCTTCAAGAGTTTTAAGAAGAACTTGATAGTCAATGGTGTCGAAAGCTGCTGAGAGGTCCAACAAAACTAGAATAGCTGCCCCAGTGGCATCTACTGAGTGAAGAAGGTCGTTCTGAACGCGCAAAAGAGCTGTTTCAGTACTGTGACCTGTTCTGTATGCAGACTGCATTACCTCTTCGAGTTTGTTTTCTTGCATATTATTATGTTGTTTCAACTGTGATGCTATGACACGTTCAAGAACTTTAGATATAAAGGGTAGGTTGGAGACCGGTCTGTAGTTCTTAAAGACATCTTTGTCAAGAGATGTTTTTTTTAGAAGGGGACTTATCAAAGCGTGTTTTAGAGCTTTGGGTACCTCCGCTTGTAATATAGACTGATTAATTATCAGACATATATTGTTGGACTGAAAGAGCTCAGGCAATCCTTTAGCAAGTAGCAACCATGATGGACATGGATCAAGTGAACAGCTTTTAGTGGGACTTCTTCTAATTACTTTCTCAATATCCTCTACTGATGTAATGCTAAATTAAGACAAATTGTAGGCACATGGGACGAAATCTATACTTGGAACATTGTTAAGCATGTTATTCCTTATCGTTGTTATTTTGTCACTAAAGAAGTTAATAAATGTGTTGGCCAACGATTCAGTATCTGAGTGTGTTGGTAATGGGCTGCCTTTAGTTTTAAATAGTAATGCGTTAGCAACATTGAAAACCTCCTTTAGATTTGTCGCAGTGTTGATTTTATTAGTGAAAAATTACTTTTTGCATTTTCAATTTGATTGTTTAGAAGATTGCGTTGGGTAGCATGCATTTCTTTATGAACAGTAAGTCCAGTTCGGCGCATCTGTCTTTCAAGATGTCTTCTCTGTTGTTTTGCTGCTCTGATTTCTTCATTATACCATCCAGTTTGCTGTCGGAGTGGAATGCCGCGTGATTTTGCTGGGGCATGTTTGTTGACTACAGCTTGGACAGTAGAATTATAATGGTCAACAATATCAGTCACAGACACAGTTATCTCAGATAACTTAAATCTTGGATTGTTTTGGTAGTTAAAAATGGTGATTACTTTAATGATTGTGATAAGGAATCTACGTTCGCTACATTGCTAAGACATACAAAGGTTGATTGGCTCCTTAATTCACTCATGAGACAAAAAAAGTCATAACTAAATTGATTCACAATACAATGCCATAATGGTCAGTTTGTTATTTTATTAATCAGCTTTTTCATACATCACATGGCTGCCGTGGACTATAATCAGCCAATAACGCCCCAAAAGCCTTCACAACTGGATCATTCTGAGTTTGTGGTCCATCAATTTCAATTACTGGCATGACTAAAATGATGGTATTATTTGTGAGTCAACTTAATAAATTAGTTGCCTTCTGAGTTTTTTGTTGATTATAATGTTTGGTGTAGTCTTCCTGCACCTAATTACCGATAATAGTTTCTAGAAAAATGTGCAGAAAATGTCACTATGGTGAAATTCTTTAGTTTTTGTTAAAAAGTTTATGTTAATAGATAAAACTTTAAAAAAAAACCCCAATATCTTTTATGTTTAAAAAAAGTCGATCTAAACTACGGTAATAAAGAGACGATATAATTCATAATGTACAGGTGCTCACGGTTTCTAAGTTTGTAAGATGCTGGCTCGCTGGGGATTGGTTGTTCGATCCCTGCATTGGCCGAAAAAGTTCATCCAGATTTTCCGGAATAGTTTCCCCTCGTTCGGATTGGATAAAAAACTTAGGGCCCGTGTACATATTGGTATAAGGGTAGGCTGTTGTCCGATGTTACACCCCATTTCAATATTTTCAATAGGTCATCTGGGTAATAATTCCCAAAACAACCTCATAACTAGTACTGTGATTTACTACTTCTTGTTGCGAATGATTTTTATTTAATATTTTTTCAGAAAACTGACAAACTTTTCCGACAAAAAACAGTAAACAAAGAGGAGTACCTGTTGTTTGTGTAAAACTGATCCAAGTCAACAAACAGACATAGCAATAGATTGTTGGAAGTGGACCAAATCATGGGGGATACATTATTATGTTTAAACTGCTGTATAACAGAACAACCACAACCTGTAAGTTCATTCAAAAAAATTTTATCAACAAATCCATTTTATTTCTAAAATGTAGTCATGTTTAAATAATGTGAAGAGATTTTATTTCTAAAATGTGGTTATTTGCGGTATTCAATTATGTGATGAGAGATTATTTCTAAAATGTAGTTATGTTTCAATAATGTGATGAGAGATTATTTCTAAAATGTAGTTATGTTTTCAATCATGTGATGAGAGATTATTTCTAAAATGTAGATATGTTTTCAATAATGTGAAGGAGATTTTATTTCTAAAATGAAGTTATGTATGGTTTTCAATAAATGTGAAGAGATTTTATTTCCAAAATGTAGTTATAAATAAATGTTGTCAATAATGAGAGATTATTTCTAAAATGTAGTTATGTTTTCATTAATGTGATATTATTTCTAAAATGTATATATATGTTTTCAATAATGTGAAGTGATTTTTAAAATGCTGTTATATTGTCATGTAGCTACAACACATTTTTAAACTTGGTTAATGCTTACATGTACTTGTATGTTTTATATGTTATTGTTGATATAATAATATACTATTCATATTGATTCTTGAGCATTGGCAACAAACAAATGAAATTTGAGTTCATCCAAAATTATCATGAATATCAATATCTAAAAGATAAAATTGTGTACAAAATGATTGTAAATTCTATACATGTAATTCATTACATATACAATTGTTTGTATTTGTAGAATGAAACCTTCATGTAATCCATACAATGATTGTATTTGTAATGTATACATGTTATCCCTTAAATATACAACGAGTAAAGTCTATACATATGATCCATTCCATATACATTGATTGTAAAGTCTATTCATATTTAATCGATTACAAATACAATTATTGTAAAGTCTATAATTAAATTACAGAAACGACAAAGACGAAGAATAGACAGAAGTATGATAGGTGCACCAACAGATTTTCGTCATACTACTCATGTAGGTTCGGGAGATG
Source organism: Patella pellucida (assembly GCA_917208275.1). Classification (NCBI taxonomy): domain Eukaryota; kingdom Metazoa; phylum Mollusca; class Gastropoda; family Patellidae; genus Patella; species Patella pellucida. The sequence continues at coordinate 44,523,154 of OU795039.1, forward strand.
TCAGTAATAATACCAGTAATGTAAGTATTAAGTATACATTCTTTTTCTCATTCCAATTAAAATTACATTACATCCTTCTCATCTTATATGTTGTCTATATACAATATTTTGACATCTTCTTGTGACCTCTTCATCTTTAGTGAAACCTCTAACGCTTAATTAAAATTAAACAAACAAATAACTGGTAGTTTACATGCACAGTTAACATGAAGTTAGAAGACAAATGCAAAAATTCAACACACTGGGTCATCTTCACACAGTCTAGGTACAGTATGCTAGGTTTGGCTAATTACCAGGTTTTTACTTTTTTTTTATCATCTCTTCTTTTTAGAGAACCGGGAACTGTTCAAACAGGGTTGTCTGTCTATTTGTCATACCTATTGGTACACAATAACTCTGTTTCTGATTGAAGTAGAATATTCGAACTTGGTGCAGATGAACATAAGGTGATAATGATGAATACCTCGTTCTGCAGAGGAAAGCAATTTGATTGGTTATGACTTTGCAACACAATAAATAAGCTTTTAATTAAAGTAAAATGTTTAAACTAGTGTTCAGACTGTTTTGACTGATTTTGATGATGTAACAATTTGTTATGCCAACACTTGATAGAAATCAACACTTGATAGAAATCAACACTCTGATTCTAGTGAGAAAGAATGATAAAATTTGGGAGCAATTCTATCAATACATTTTCTACTCCAGCTATCAAGAGCTATAAACATTTTTAATGCTTGATGGGTCATAAAAAGATGCAAGTAATTATAGTTAATGAGTGTCATCTATTTATTTTGGGATTAAGGTAGGGGGATATCAGCCTCCTTGTACATGTAGACTTGTTAGTTAAACTCAGCACATTTGTAAGAAATTATTATTTCCCTGGCCAACATAATATATAACAGATAAATATGTAAATAATTAAAATTATGATATAATATCAGGTTTATGTAACTAATAAACAGATGGAGTTGTTAAATAGCTCTCCACCAGTTTTACATAAAAACAAAAAAAACCCAGTGCAACAAATAACTTTTTAGCAGTTTAAACAGGGAACTAAATGAATTGATATCAATCACAATCTGATTATGCGTCTTATTTCATTTCATTTCTTTGAAGTTCAAAATTTTGGTTTACCTGTCTTCATAGCACTCAGATCTGGAAGAGTTGCTTTATAACATGTGTTGAAGTGAGGGATAAGCCTCTGGCCCGAGGTCTGCTGCGGCGAGTTCTTGCCGTGTGATGCAATGAACTGTGGGAAAAGTATTAGAAACGTGAACGCTGATTGATTAATCAATGTCTGATGCGACTTTACACTAGAACCTGGCCAGATCTTTATTTGATGTAGGCCATCGAAAGTATATAAACACAAAACAAAACAGTCTGTATTTTAATCATATTGTATCAGTGTAGTTTTATCTGTAATGATGCAAATTTAATCGAGCCAAATCGGGAAAGGATTAAAATTGAAATACTTTCTACTGGCAATGAACACAGTCTAGTTGTTCTGATGGGATGAAAAAGTGAGGTCCTCAGTACATACATCTTGGTAAAAGAACCTTTGACAGTTGGAATTCAATTGAACTCCAGAAAATTTCCCTCATTCATAGCACACCATACAGCAAATGCCCGTCTTTTCATTAGACCAGTAGAAAATTAATAAACTCAATTTCGTTCATTTATTATTGGCAAGGAAATGCTTCTAGTCATTTGGATGGAAAACCAATGTCCTATGTTTAATATTGTTTACCATTGTCAGTACAAGATCCCCTGATAGCTGGAAATCAAACTAAGAGAATATATTATTATATGAAAAGGGCAACATTTCACTCGTATTCTTTCTATTAATATTAAAGATAATTGAGATAAGTAATTGTTATACTTGCTGTATAGTCAACATTTGGGTATTTGGAGTTCAAATTACCATATCTTGATTTCCGATTTGTCAATTACATCTGTTACTTTTGTAAATCCAGGCAGAATCAGTGTGTTAAAAACCCATTTCACTTCATTTCCTAAATACTTGTAACACGTACTGAATTTTGTACAATGCATTTTTGTTTTTCATCTGAATGATTAGTCATACTGGTAGTTCAGCAGGAAAAGGAACCTTTAAGAGTTGGAAATTTGAAATGAAATGGGGTATATTTAACTTCCTGCTGTTCTGCTCCGACTGGGTTAATGATGACAGGCATATACTATACAGTGTGCTATGTCGGACATTTTGCCCAGGTAGCTGTGCTATGGCCTACTGTTAACCAGATTCAAACTACCAAAGGTCCCATCTGAACGACTATAATATGTTTCGGTTGCCAGGCCCACTGATTTGCATCATTGACAGGCTAAAAAATCCAGATGAACTTTCTCTGACAACACCGTGATCAAACACAGGATCTCTAGGTCAGCAAGCCACCCCATGTTCCGTTCAGATTTTAAGAAGTATGCAGAAAGACTCCTGGTGGGACAGAATTCTTCCCTCTAGCATTCACCAGTGCTAATAATTAACTGTACATCTATGTTAGACTCATAATTACAAAGTTTTGTATTGATGATTCCATTAGTAATTACCATATGTTAGTCTCAAAATGATAAAGACTTTCTGTTATCTGTTGGTGATAAATGTTCATGCCCATTCCATTCGTTAAGAAACAAAAATATGTGTATTGAAATCAATGCAATTTGTGGTAAATTTCATTGAAAGCAATTATTTATCAATTGCATTAACTTCAAGTTTTAGTTTATGTGTAATTTTGTTTAAATTATTTAAAATTAAAACACTAAAGCTAAAATATAATGAAACATGGTAAAACAACAAGATGATCTTGGTGTTTTCTACTTTCAATTTTCACACAAGTTAAAGAGATGTTTCGCATATCATAGTCAATCATGTCTGTAAATAGTAACGACATGGTTTATAGCTGTCTGTTTTAACAGATCCAATCCACAAACAAACTCTCATTTCACCCAGTTACTGTAAAGACTTTTAAGCGCAAATTACACTCCTACAGTTTGTTGAAGACTAAGCAGTATTTGTAGGTGGAGTAATACAAAATGGGAGTTATTTCCCTTTAAATGTATGAAACGCTTTGAATATAATCCATTGTTTCCAAATGGTAGCCGAATTCAAAATCACACAACTTTTAAATCAGTAAACTTATTATTTTGAATATTTAAATATGTATTAACTCTTTTCATATTCTCATATACCCACATAATAATTTTCATGGTTGAATTAATTATCAAGTCCAGATAATTTCATGGTTCATAAATCATGTGAAAAAATCTGCTAAATTGATTTAGTCAAAAGGAGATGACTTTGACATGTGTTCATAGATGGCTTATAAATCCTTCACAAAAAACCCCACATTTTAGGTGTTTATTTATATTATAAACCTCGGCTTGTTGCTTGATAAATGTTGTCTACAATATCACCCCCAGTGTAAATGGCCATTAAATTCCAGAAACGAATTGATAAGTGTACAATATTATGATGAGGCATAAGCAATTTTAAAAAGTATATATCAAACTTTCTTGAACATATTTTGGAGTGACTCAGGAATGGATAACTGAAACTAGGCCCTTAATTTCCTGTAAAAAGGATAATGATTTTATATGTCTTCAATAATGTAGACTTTAAAATCACAATTACTGATGGGTGTGTTTCTGAGGGGTTAAATGTTTCACAAATGCATGTTGCATGAGTTCGCTAGTTTTCTTCATGTTAATTTTGGCCATTATTTTTTAATTCAAGTCAAGATAATGTTTATCAACAATAAATAAATATATTACTGATGGGTGTGTTTCTGAGGCGTTAAATGTTTCACAAATGCATGTTGCATTAATTTATCATAGGTTTAATGGTTTTCTTCATGTTAATTTGGGCCAGTAGTTTTTGATTCAGATCAAGATAATGTTTATCAACAATAAATATATTATTTTATGTGATATTTGTTATTATTACAGCTTAATTCCATACAAGGACAGATGTCATCTAAGGGAGGTTATGATCATCATGTATCACCTGGTCATTTACAGTTAGATGTAGTTGATTTACCAACACGTAATAATAGATAGGTTAGTATATTTACAGCTAGATACCAATAAAAATAGTCAATTTAATCAATTATAGTTCCACCTAATTGCTGACAATTGAAGTGAGAGAGAGAGAAATGGGCTTTAATGTCATTTCGGAACTAACATGTGGTTTAATTTTATTTCAATAATTCACTTGCACGTAGGGTCTTTAGCAGTGAGTGGAAACAGAGAACCTGGAGAAAACCAACAAAGTTGGACAGGCCACCCTACTTCTTGTCACGTACAACTCCCCCCCCCCCCACACCCCCTATGACAATTGAATATGTATCCTACAATTAGCAATGAATCTTACACCTGTCTATTGTGTTGTATATTATTTTAATATTAGATTCTAAGTATGTTTTTCTGGTATTTGCAATATTTTCTTTTATTTACAATATTTAATTCTCTTTCATTCTGTAAGTTATTTGACTAGAAGCCTAAATGGTTGTTGCTCCTAATCTTACTTCAATGTGATGTAAATGTTTTCATTTTTTAACAAGATAAAAAAATATGCGACTCCCTGGACGACTTTGGCTGCTGTGGTCATGTTTCATTACCTGGCAACCTATCTTTCCTTTTTATTTTCAGAGTGAGAGTGTAGATATTAGTGTGTAGAAAGGAACACTGTCTTGTGAATAAACATTGTTTTTTTTTTAATTGTCTTTTCTGTGTACATTGTGCGATGATATTTGAAGATCTGCTGAGTGACCTGGATCATCAAGAAAAAGTGATAAATAATTGTCCAGAAGAAGATTGAATTGACAAACATAATTTAATATTTTATATGTTAACGGATAAACCATAAGTGCTAATTAATAATAGTGTTGTTTTGCTTTAGGAGATTTTCTCATAACCTGTAGTTTGTTTTAGTGTACATTAATATTATTTAGATTAATATAATGTTGACATGTAACGTAAACAAAACCTATTGGCTATTATTAGTACCATATGCAATAATTATTAATGTTACTCATTATTTAGATAATTATTTTTACTATAATATTTATAAATCATAGATGGCCTTTATTCAGAAGAAGAAATAACAGATTGTTTGCAAAAAAAACACCCCTCATTGTAAAATAATTAACTGTTCCAAAACATACGTTTTGTATATAATTGGATCAGTTGATTTTTCACTAAAAGGGAGTCTATCTGCTGGTCCTGATCAGCGCTTGTTATAACATGGAATGAATTATAGTGTTTTGTATTTTATTGACATTCAGTGGTAATATGTGAATATGAAGTTGATTGTAAGTAAAATGTATTAAATGTATATACTTATATAGAAGAGTTTATAAGGATTTGATTTTATGTCTCTAAATAATTTGTTTGTTTATTTTGTACATACATGTATGTATTTTCTTTGTCAAAAAAATGTCCCAGTTTATTTCATAACGTTTATAGAATATTCGGCACAAACAATATGACGAACATAATTTTGTTGTACAAATATTTTGTTCACAAAGAAATGAATTGAATCTCAGAGGCTTAACACACACAAAGTACAACACCCAGGACGACATCCTAATACAGATTGCTTAACAATTTGACTTGAAATAATGTCTTATCATTCAGATTGTTTGGATTGACTTTAATGGACAAATATGTACACTGTTCAGTAATAAGTACAATTTCAAAAATACTATTGAATGGAAATAGAAATAATTACATATACAATTCAATTAGATTTAATTTGATTTTCAATCTAATTTATTGCTCAGCCATTTTGTAGCTGACTTCTGTTTGAACACAATTTCCTGTTATTGTAAGGATGTATTTTTGGATGAAGTACTTGGTGTGTTGAAGTGAGTTGCTTATGAAATTGTGATCTGATAAGAATAATTGTTTCTAGAAATAATAAATGCAGTATGATTTCGTTAATACAAATATAAACGTGTTTTATGTACATTTTATGTCTGAAACAAGTCATTAATATACACCTAAAACAACTAAAATGGCCGCCCTCAGAGTTGTGAAACCTTCATTCCATCTTGATTATAAGAATACTGAACTATGATTATCTAATCTACCGGGTATTTATATTTATCATGTTGTTAATTTCACATACCAGAGTTATCTAACCTTGATCATTTTTGTTCAATATCACCTTGAGGTGGAATAACCCACATGGTTATAACCCATAGAAATAAAATAAAAAATACTAAAATGTTGTCTTTATACTGACATCTTATCCAAGCGTTTAGGACGATATTATTTGAGAAGACAGGGTAAAGTAAGTGTATTAAGCTGAATATTTAACAAATATTGCATTAAACCTATATATTTATATTATATTATATCACCATAGTCTTACCCAAACATCAACTATTCCTTATTAAACATCTGTCCAGTCTATTCTAGAAAGAGATAAAAGATTGACCTAATATATATATGTCCTTTTCGAAAAAAACATTTTGACATTATTAGTGTTAAATTGATATCCTCCAACAAGAAAAAAATAAAAATGTCTATAAAATACACAAATCTTAATAAAAAAATATAAATGCTTCCATGTTACATGAAACCATCCTAAAAACAGTTTTTATTCAACTTTTATTTTAAGTTGAGTAATTGTATTAAACTTTTAGCCACCTCCCTATGGGAATACTTCAAGGCAGTCTTTACCTTTTCCTGAACTAAACATGTTTATAAGTAATTAGAAACTTAACTAGAATTAATGTATCAGTGAGCAAACACTATTTATCAAATAAGATTTATGTTTATGGCACTCGATGATGGATTGGAATAGTTCTGTGTTTGTGTAAATGTCATTATGAAAAGTTATTTGATATAATTACTGATTGGCTGTAATGACGATAGTTTATATAGATATATATAATTGTTTATCATACTCTCTTTTGTGTTCACAAAATCACAGTTTGACAATAATTAACCATGTTGAATAAAAACTAATATTGATTTTTACAGGTATATTAGATTTCTATTCACGTTTGTAAATTAAGCTGCTAGTTACATACAGTATGTGCTAAATGTTCCTTTAATACTGTATTTATGTCTAATTTTATCAGTTTCATATTCAATACATAGTGGATATTGTTTAACATTAAGGTGAAAATAGCTCTTTCTTATGTTTAAATATTTATCACTAGTTAAAAATGAATTAAGCCATGAATTGTTTCAATACATGCACATAGTTTATTTTTGAGGGTGTTTTATTACAACAAATATCTAATGATTTTGTTAAATAATTAAATGTTCTGATTGTAAATAACAGGTAGTTAAATTGGTACGTTATTGATATTCAATAGATGTGTAAAAAAAATGGCTAAAATATGAGCCCAGATTTCTGATAGGTAATATACTGATCTGTACATGTAATAACCCATACTGAGACGCAATGAAAATGCATCATTGATTTGACTGGAAAAGAAAACACATCATTGATTTGACTGGAAATGAAAACACATCATTGATTTGACTGGAAATGAACTTGACCTGTAATTTACTTTTCATAACTGTACACAGGGCATTTTGCTACACAAGAAATTAAATGTAATCAGGTTTAACATCCTACTTTTCTGCATACAGTGTGCTATGCATTATGACCTCCTCTTAAGGGTTATTTTATGTGCATGCCAATGTGTACACAGGGCCTCTGTGTTTTGTCCCTTCCAAATGACTAGACACACTCCTTTGTTGACCCTCCATCCTGCACTAGTGGGAACAATGCAAGAATATTCCAACTTTGTCGGCCAACACCAGGAGCAAATCTGAGACTCCTGGTTAGCGATCCAGTGTCTTACAGAGTCATATGGACTCTTCACACTAGCAGCAGTATGGAAGCTTGCAGTGAAGATCCTGCAGTAATGCATTGCCATCCAGAACTTGGAATATCTCTCGTGGACTCTGTGTACAGTTGTCTCCCTTGTGCCTTCCATTCTGTCAGATTCAATTTTTCAGAAACTAATCTGTGACAGTTTAACGCGATTGTAAAAACCACATTCTCACATATTATCATCATGATCTGATGTGATAACATTGCGACTTGCAAGGTTTTAAATTGCATACCTCAAATTAGTTTTATAGTCATGCTACAATGCATTGTATTGCCTCTCCGTATCGAATAAATGTTTGGTTTAATTTTGTTAACACGTATGTATATCCTTTATAAGATGTAGATACTACTAGATAACCACAACCATATTATTTTCTAGTTTTATGAAACCACCTGAGTTAATAATCCACTTTTATAGATATATTTTAATCTATTTCCTTGGTTCCATATTTGGCTTTTAATAGCCTTGAGAATTGTTCAGGCCTATTGTCAAAATAACTCAAGAAAGATAAGTTTAAAACGTTTAAGAAATTGTTTAGATTAGATGAACAGAGAGAGAGGGTTTAACGTCCACTCAATACGAAATAGGTCATTTCAGGACTAACATGATGTAATTATTTTATTTCTATGATTCGCTTGCTCGTAGGGGTCTTGAGTGGTAAGGGGAAACTAAAGGACCCAGGGACGACCCTACTCCTTGTTACTCCTTGTTAGTTACAACTGGGGAATCAAAACCACACCACTTGACTTAATGACAGATCTTACATGCATGCGTAAAAACATTCGGAAGTATATATTTGTCATCTATGTGAATCATTGCTAAAAATTACTTCTTGTTGCAGTGGTTTTCGAGCAACCAGGTGTCTGTTCTTTCGACTAGTATGTACAAGTTTTAAATCATGGCATAGGCCAAGAAGAACTTTTCATGGTTTTCCAGTCCAACAATCAGTGTTCACAAGGACAGTATACCTTAGCATGCACATGATAAGAAAACCTTGGCTGTAGGAAATTGAAGAGCAGTAACAGTAAACTCTTCTCTCTGGGCAAAATAAATAATATGACCATGTTAGTCTCAAAATGACCAAAGTATAATAATAATAATAATAATCGATTCCTCTTACAAGGGTAGCAAATTAGGCCGGAGGCCTTTTTCCAATTTGGCCCTTGGCACAGATCGTGCGAATGTTGTGTTGAAGGGACATTTGTAGCATAAGATTTGATGACAACAAACAATTGTGTTGCATTTTTGGGCCTACTTGTTGCTCCTGGCAACATATTTATTTGTTATGTATACATGTAAATTTCAAAATGATTGTTATTATTGAAACCTTGTTGTACCATGTGCGAGTTGTTTGTGTTCATCAACATACATCTGAAGTTTGCAAAAAGATCTGATAGATTTATTTTTCTATTGTTATTTTCTTGTATAAATGTAAAATATTGGAATCAGTATTGTCGTATGTGATCCCTTGAGGAATAAAAGACTTTTCATGAAAGTAGTTGCATGAAAATAGACTTTAAGAACGGAACTAGTTATTCTGTACAATAAGATCTGATCATTATTTTCCAAGTTTTCATATTTTTATTTAAATCTTGCCACAATATTTTCTAATTAAATTTAATAATTAAAAATTTTCTAAAATTGGATAATTGGTATTGTTAGATTAACTTTATATTTGTGGTTAAATTGACAACAAAGAACATTAATTTTTTTTTACTATATATAACCTTTTATCTTCAGTTATTTCACAGTAAATATGTAACAAAAGGAATTAGTCTGAAATAGTTCTCATCTAAACGAACTGAATATAATTTAGTTTTATCGATACTTGATATGTAGGTGTTTTTTGAGAATAGATATATTTCTTCATTGTTTCGCTGTGTTCATGATTTGTGTTACAGTTTTTATATTGTTTGGTCTTTGTCGATCTGTTAAAACATACTTGTATTCTCTTTAATTTTCATCCAATTTTCTGAAATACTTGTAAGTAATATTTCCAGAGTTAGGGTACATTACCGTATTTAGCCTCGCTCTAATTGTTAATTAGCAGTCTTTTTGTATATCTTTGTAAAGTTTAAGTTCATGATTAATTAGAATATAGAAAGTCTGATATTTGCCATATTAATGCCCAGGAATGGATAGTAGATATTGTCTGGAATTGTTTGCTCCAACTACAGGTATAAGAGAAAACAATACCATAATGACTTAAATGATATTAACAGGATGTGATGTAGACAGATTGTTTAGAGTTAATAGCCCTATAGCAGCAGTATTTTGGTTGATTCAATTTATATTTGAGTGATTCTGGTAACAAATAATAACAATTTATGGCGCTTCGAGGACATGGCTAATTATGCTACTGAAAAATAATCAAATTTTAATCTTGGACAGAAAGTTGTAGAACTAGAATGTTAATTTTAACATTTGATAATCTCTGCTGAAGTATCCACATAAGAAATTTTAATGTTTGTTGCCATTTTATTGTCATTCATTCATATTGTCTCTATTTTTGTCCAACAATGACCATATTATATAGTTGTATGTGTTCACCTTATAAAATGTTCATCCTTTGTATTTCTTATTAGAGAATTTAATTTCAATAACAGGACATATTATATATTCTTATAAATTAGTTAAATCTATCTTTCAAATTTCATGACATTTTGTGTATTTTTAAAATAAAAAAATAGTTTGGTACCTGTTTGATATTTTTTGTGAGTAATGTACAAATTATTAAATGTATGTATACTTATAAGAATTGCTCAACAATAATTGTTAAACCATGCATCTGTAAAATCTACTTTTCCTATTTGATTGTTTATAGAATATAGACATTATGATTTGTTGCAATATAAAAAAAAAACTTGGGCCTGAATCTTCTTCTGTAGTGGTATTATGGAATATGTATTATACAAATTCCTTATAGACTAATTGAATCAATTTAAATGTTCTTGTGTAGGATCATTTTTAGAAATTTTGGATCTTTTAAAAAAAATATTAGATGTTTTTATTGACTTAACATATTAAATAGAGGAGACAAAAAATCACAATAAATTTCCACTAGTTTTAATACCAAATCTACAGAAGAACTAATAGAAATTGAATTTGTGAACACTGCTACTAATTCTTTGAAGGGTAACCATAAAGGGTAACCATATTCCTACCACAGATAAAAACCACAAAATTATACATGTACATTCAAATTAAAACAAATAGCTTCAAATCTTCAAACTTTCAAAGATTACAAACTTAGAATCTTGTAACATTCTGCATGAATTACCGGTAAGGCTATATTAAAGGAGCTAAACCTCTTTAATTTGGGTACAAATTAAGTATTTAATTGGGTTGATCTGATGTGTTTTTTTTAACTAGGAATGAAAAAAAATCTGCACCTTACTTTGATTTTTTGGCTTAACTTGTAACCACAAAAAAAATCTTAAAATCAACTTTAATTCGAATCTGCCATAAAATTTTGAAGAAAGACAAGATTGTCATCTCTAAGAACAGATCAACACCAATGAAGCTGTGAATTATTTTTTTTGGGGGGGTGGGGGGGATATATCAAAATCAAACCGTTTTAGGTTTAAATAAATTATTGTAATTAATGGTAATAAAAGTATATTTTGGCTTGGTTTAAAGTTTAAGTTTTAATTGCATCTTGTAAATACAGTTTATGGAATTATGAGAACTAATTATTTTAAGGGATATTCAACTGATATCTGTATTAAATGTATGTTATATTGTTTTTGATAACAAATCTTTATTGTTTCTTTATCATATAGTGCCCCTCGAGAACAAAATTTAATTCTCAACGTCTTTCTCTAACTTCATAGTATGCTTCGATTTTTTCTAAATAAATTATTAAAAATTGAATTTTGACTTGTTTTTGCTTATCTGATTACAGATCCACGCAATATGATCTGTGTTTTAATCAAATTGGACACGAGCGGGAAAATTCTATTATATATTCTGAAGCCTAAGGTAAAGCGTGTTTGCGATTGGAACCGGCTGGCCACAATAGTAATAGTAGTATCTGGAAACTGGTCGGTCTACCGCGATCTTAGAACCAATATTCCTGAAGCATTGTCCCAATAAATCCTTTTCTGGCCATTGCTTGATTAAATTCTGATACTTGAGCTTTTGGGGGAGTCTGTCTGCTCTCCCCGTACAATCAAACCATTCCCAAAGTACAGCAACATGATAGTCCTTGGTTTAATCTTGGGTCTTTTCTAAAACTTTGGATAGTAATTTAAGGTATTAAAAACGGCAAGAGTATTGTTCGTTTCCAAACAGTATTGTACATTGTATCCATTTGGATAGGCTCGTTTGTCACGCAATTAGTTTTTTCTGTAATGCACTGGTTAATTGGACATAATAAAACCGTGTCTCATGACGTAACGTTATGTAAACAATTTATTCCAATTTGGAACTCTGTTTAAAACGTAAAGATGTTGTCACGCAGCTAGCTATTGGTTGTTAATCAGACGATTGACCAGTCATAATTTGGAACATAAATTTGCTTCCATTAAAGCATTGTTAGGTGTGATCTAATCAAAAGTAACACTACGAGGCGTATGTCTTGAACTGGTTTTATACAGTGTCCGGATGTAATTTTTTTATGCCTGCATATTTTTATCTTGACGTATATTGTCGTCGCCCCCCACCCGTCCGTCTACAATTAGTTTGTGGACACCCTACAGGTCACAATTCTATCCCATTTTGCCGAAACTTAAAATATAAGATGATGGATTGTGGCCTTTGACTGTACGAAAAAAGCACGTTTTTAGTTTGTGGGTACGTCACAAATTTTTTCCGGTTTAATGAAATGCTAAATGTATGTTTATAACCCAAAGATCTCGTTTACAGGCGTAGGGTCCCCCCCCCCCAAAAGTTGGAAAATTTGACGGCCGCAAACGCGTTTTCCTGCTATTCCAGCTTCAAAGTGGTCTAATATAGTCTAGTTAAGTCGCAGACTCGGAATTGTAATCAATCGTTTACAGTACACAATTTCAGTTCGTGAAAACAGCAACTTCAATATGATCCAATATAGCCTACCTTTGGGGGCTGGTATGAATGGCCAACAACTAATCAATCGTCACGGGGTATGGTATCCCCCCACGAGAAGATTTGACAACAAAACTAAATAAAACATTTTTTCAATTATCAATGATAACACTTGATCAACTTACTCTATCTCCTGAAAAATTATCTACAGTTCTTTAATTTGGTGACATGGTTCTTTCCTTGCTGCAAGCGGTTGCCATGCAAGATACGCTCAAATTTTGCAAGAGATGGGCAGAGAACAAGCTTTAAAAAATTTACATATATTTTAAGTTTCATCAAAATTGTGACCTCTAAAGGGTCCACAACCTTGATATACCATATATTTATAATATTGGCGTACGAGGGGCAGTCATTTTGTCCGACAGTTTTGATCCAATTTTACGAAATCGAACTCAACCATCATAAGAGCGTGACAGTAATTAATTTATTGAAATGTTTTTATACGCCCACATTTTCACGTGGACGTATTATGTCGTCGCCCCTGTCCGTCCGGGCGTCCGTCCACAATTGTTTGTGGACTCTCTACAGGTCACAATTCTTGCCCGATTTTGACGAAACTTAAAATATAGGTTTATCTCCAAAAGATATCGGCTACTTTCGATATTGGCATGTATCGGATCAAAACTTCATGGATTATGGCCCCTGATTGTACGTAAAATCACGTTGAGTTCGAATTTTCGAAAAATTGGACAAAAATTGCCACATTAAAAAATGGTATATCAAGGTTGTGGACCCTGTAGAGATCACAATTTTAATTCGATTTTGATGAAACTTGAACTCATGTTTATAACCTAAAGATCTTGATTCTTTTCGATATTTGCGCATATCAAATTGTAATTTAATGAATTATAGTCTTTGATTGTAGGAAAAATCACTTTTGGTTTTGCTTGTTCTCTATCCATCTCTCGAAAATGTGGGCGTATCCTGCCTGGCAGTGCCAGCTTACTATCTTTTTTAAATCGGATAAAAATTGTGACCTCTAGAGGGGTCACAGGCTAAAATCGCGACAATCAAGATCCATAATTCAGGAAGTTACAATCCGATATGCGCGAATATTGAAAGGAACCAAGATCTTTGGGTTATAAAAATATTGTATTTCATACCATGTCACATCATTTCTCAATGTATCAATTGAATCAGAATACAACAACACAACACGATATTTCAAGAAAATAAGTTTATATAAAGGAGTATACATTAGTACAGATCATATAACTCATATTTTCAAACAATATGGCCATCTAATTTATAATAATTGTCATTAGCTATTTCCAGGCCAATTAGTCCACCCTCGCATGTTCCAGGAACTATAGATGAACTCTAACACTCGGGTTTAGCAGATGTCTGTACTGTTGTAGATCTCATCTGGTGTCATTGCTTGGAATGAGAAAGTAATTGAATTGTAGAAGCTACCACTTGAGACCAAACGAACAACCGAGTGTTGACATCCCATGTGTATTCCACGTTTTGCTGAAAGATAAGAAGTACGTAAATCAGATAATGAAGGGAAATATGTCATTACAATATATTTATGTATTTCAACAAAAGTTCATTCCCATTGCTTCCACCTTTCGTGGTATATGGTAAATTAGCCGAATTAATGTGCAAATGTTCAACCCGTCATAATATAAGTTTGAAAATAATAAATAAATGTTTTTTCTTGTCAAAAGGAATAGGTTGCAGGGTAACGAAACACACGCCAACACCATCAGAGTTGTCTGATGCGTCCATAAAGGTTTTCGCACTTTGAATCTTCGGTAACTAAAAGACAAAATCGTGTATATCATTGACACGTTATCCAGACTCCATGAGATAAGCAAGGGCAATAAATTTATAACTAATTACAAGAAATTGTTGAACATTGAAATATTTTTTTTAGTTAAATGGGTTAAATATAATTTCATGTGGATAGATGGTTCACGAAACTTTACCGTTACTTTAATAGATTTCTTGGTGCTACTAATTTAGACAATTCATGTACATGTAGATAGATCTCAAACAGATCAAGCGATAACTATTGTTGTGAGAACGGTCATACGGTTTTACAAAGCGAACTAGGGTCATAACTCAATTACCAATTTATACAATTTTTCACTAATTCAAACGATACGCAAATTGACCACTTTTGTCGCCAGGGCGTTCTCAAAGTCCTTAAACAAGGGCCGTAACCCTAAAAGTAATTAACGAACATTTTTGAAATTTTCACCAATCTAAACACTGCTTTAATTTCGTTGACAGAGCATTCAAAATAGTCTACAACATTAACTAGGACAATAACTATAGCAAAATAATAATTGTTTAACTGTTCGAGGCTTCTCCATTTCACTAGTCTAGACCCTGCATACCATTTACAAGCATACTACTGTAAGCTAACTTTGTCATTAGAGCGTAGACAAGACTGCAAAGTTAACGACGGTCATATTCTATAGAATTAATAAAAATGCCCTGAATAACACATATGAATTTCAAACAGATCGTATGAGAGGTTTACAAGATGTTACAAAAATTACAAAATGGCAACAACTCCGAATGTTGTCACAAACCGCCAAAATTCAATAAAATATGAAATTTGAACAGATTGGATGATAAACGTCGGTGTAGAAAAACTTTTAAAAAATCAGCAGTAACCTATAGGCGCAAGGTTTCCAGACAATGGTGCTTATCTAACACTTGTCACTTGATTCTTATCATGATTAAAATATGAATTTGAGATCTAATTTTCCAACTTACCTGCTCTAGCTCGTAGTCCACAGAATGCTATTTTCCTTCCCATAATGTCTGTATCTAGACCATCTCCATATAACAACTCAACATAGTCAGATTTACCATTAGCACTACACTGTAAAATAAACACAAAAACTACATTGTCAGATTTATCATTAGCACTACACTGTAAAATAAACACAAAAACTACATGTCAGATTTACCATTAGCACTGCACTGTAAAATAAACACAAAAACTACATAGTCAGATTTACCATTAGCACTACACTGTAAAAAAAACCCCACAAAAACTACATGCTCATTTTCGAATTCCACCATGACAGAACGGGGGATAACCACATCGTATAGTCAACAAGCATTACAAAACGATCATATTTACAAAACTACAAAATTCATATTTTCTCCCATCATTTGTTGCTAGCTTGATTAATACATAATACAGACTTTTTGTCTGTAACACTAACACGATTAAATCTGGATTGGAAATAAACGCGACCAAAAACTGTTTAAATACAATAAATTTAACTTGATAGTCGCGTTTGACGTGTTTTATTTTATTTCTCCGGAAAAATCACTATAATACACTAAAAATGCATACCTGTACTGAGAGACCTGAAGTGGGTTTAACGGATGGTTGTTCTGATGAAACACCTACATCTACATCTACTAAGTAAATTTTCTCTGGATAGATGATAGATATAGAACAGTTATTTATCTCACCATAGTTCTTCAAAGTTAAAATACCAAATTCCATAGTAGCGACCACATTACAGGCTGCAAAACAGAAAATTAATTAAAAAATTAAAATTGATATGGTTAAAAAAAAGTGTCGATATAGTTAGATTCTACCTGTTGATTTCGTGTGTGCAACTGTCGGCAATTTTAACATAAAACGAAAGTAGCCGACTTCCACTTTCAAAATCTTTCGGAACAAAAATTGGATTTCATCGTAAATAACTTGAACAGTCACTAATCAATTTAACCCTATAAACCCAGATAATCCCTTATTTTGACCTAAATCAGAGAATAAAGCTATAGCATGTCCAATAAGTGCAAATGGCCAATATACTACTTGTGAATATTAATCACCCCGAGTCATAGACAGAAAAGTGAGTGAGAATAAAGGAAAATAATATTTTATTTTTTAAATCAAATTACAACAATAAAATTAAAGGAAAAGACCAATGCTTCGGTAGTAAGGCTAATAATGTGACAGCCAACACCGAAGTTAAAACTAAATGAAGGAAATGGGTTTAACGCCCTTCTGTTCTTCTTCGACTGGGCTAATGAAGACGGACATACACCAGACAGTGTGCTATGACCTACTCGTGTTATCAAGGGGGGGGGGGGGTCAGGCCGGGAAATTGTGATGGACTTCCTCGGCCAACGCGGAACCTTAAGGTTTGCGAGCCAACGTCTTAACGACTGAACCACTACGGCCTAAACCAAGGTTAACACAACCTCATGCTAGTACAACAAAACTTGTTATTAGACATCAACACGAATGACGATATCCAGAAATAACGGGAGCGAGGTCGGGGGTACTATTACAACCAGAGACAAATGCAATTATACTAATGGTCGAGTTTATTACAGAACTCCAACGGCCAAGATAGAACCAATATCAGACCTATGAAAGCCAATTGGTGGCACCTTAATTTAGGTGGAAGAGGTATTCTAATTCATAAACAAGTTAATTACAAGTAGGCGTTTCTTCATATAGTCTCCGGCCTACGACTTTAAGGATATCGATATGATGTATTTTGGTGCCTTAAACTAAAATTTATCAGGGAACCGTATGTTTAACATGCAACAAGGTGGACTGTTAAGGGGATTCACACTTTCTCGATATAAAGAAAAAATTGTTTGGAGTTCTATATCGGGTATCCTTGGGGATTATTAACACATCTATAATCGTTATAATGTACAGATGACCGAAGATTGAAAATCTAGGAGCATAGATTTTTTTTTTCACCTCAAGAAATCTTTATAGACATTTACACAATAATCAAAAGGCGCTAAGAGTGTTATTGTTAAATACATTGTCTCCTTCAAAAATAGAACTAGACACATAATTGTACATTTTTATACATTCAAATCTCTGAGCAGGCCCGTAGCCAGGGGGTGGCACGGGGGGGGGGGGGCAACTGCTCTCCAAATACTGAGTCTCCCCCCCCAATCCCCAATATCACAAGAAAATTGGCCTTTACCGCAAAATTCATGCAGATGCACATGCTAGTTGGCCCTCCCGAAAACATCTTTGCCCCCCCCCCCCAAAAAAAACTTCCTGGCTACGGGACTGTCTCTGAGTCGATACGGTAAATTAGACATACGTGTTGATGTATAATATGATATTGACAATTCCATAATAAATGTATTAACATTATACATACACTATTAATAGATATAATTCGCCGTATTTGGATTACCATCAGCTACACGTCATGCATGGCATTGCTTTGGTGAAATATCGTTAAAAACATACACTCATTTGTATGTTGGTGTGATAATGATACGCTTTAGATTATTTTGGTATTATGGCCACTTTTCTGCAAATCCATTCGTATATATTATCCATGAGATATCATATGGATAAGCTGAAATCCCCAAACTACACCTTTTTGGTGGGTTTTTTTCTCAAAATTATTTTAGCTGTTTATTGTTTGATCCGACTATCATATGAAACTTGCAATGTCGGTAGCTAGTTCAACTCCTGTCTGTGATAGGATCCAATGTGTAAGTGTATGTTAATCCCTATGTAGTAGTGTCTATTCGACTAACGCAAACCGACATAAAAGCTGTGGACGTACATTTTGAAATTCCACCAAGATGATTTTAGTCCAAATGCAAATGGAAAGTAGATCATTATCATTAAATCAAGTGTTGGAATTATATACATTACTCTGTACAAGTATGACAAGTACCCACAATAAATTTTACCTGCATGCTGTCAATCACCAAAAAATAGAAAATAAAGCCTGCAATAGCATTTCTTTACCATCTTAGTTGTAAGTCATCCAACAACTCACAAATATAACTCATCAGCAAGCAGTCATCCATCAACTCACAAAGGCAAGGAAAACATTTTGTTTTTCATAGCTTTCATAGAATATTTCACTATTCCCATTTCCTGTTTACTTTATCTCTTCCCCAGGCCCCCCAATAATAATAAAATATCCCACGTATCTTGGTTAGCCTACTTGTTTCTTGTTTGAAATTAATTGTGATTTGCCGTTTCCAATATGTTGAAGTTTGCGCCATGTTGGGTTCATTGTCCATAAAATACTATCGAAATTGTTTTTTTTTTTCAAAATACTTACGTCTTGGGTTCGGGATAAATCTGACTTTCACTTTAAAACTTTGACCCGGGGAAGGTATGAGGAATTGAATTAAGGCAACATTCTGTGACGAGATATATTTCTTGTGTGGTTTACTATTCCCACAAAATGTCTGATATCTTTCTTCTAATGAACGTTTGTGATCAAATGGACTTGGAAAATATTCACCTTGTAATTCCCAACCATCTATTAACTGAAACAAGAACAAAATAATAATGAATTCCCTCAACTTAACGATACATTATGGGAGATTCAAATAGATGTAATACTTTAGTAGAATTTTTGCTTCTAAGATTAACGATTAAGATGAAATTCAATTATATTATATTAACTATTGATTTGGCAAGTTGGTAATTTAAAACGTACTAAATATAACTTAGAGTATGAGTGACATATGGGTTTATAATAAGAGTAGTTTAGCCAAAACATTACTTGTTCTATATGTCAACAACACGATAATTAATATCTCGTGGGAATGTTCGTGAGTGAATTTCCATTCTACCATATAAGGGTGGGTGTCGACGTCATTGGGCTCAATTGACCAATCTCTTTAATTATTTACATCATGTTTGACCAATTAGATAATTGAATGTCAAAAACCAGTTGATACAAAATGAGGTGACTCGTGAGAATTCGGCAGACTTCGATTGAGATTCCAGAGAGGTACGATCTAAGATATCCTAGCTAGCCTAGCTAGGTAGGTTCGAGAAGAGTTTAGCTAGTATTGACTGTAATTGTAATATTACATTGCTTGTATGTATACCTATATCTGCTACATAAAAGGTAAAAACGAACTCTTGCATTGTTATAACTGAGAAGACGAATGTCTTAAGAAACCAGTAAGAAAATACACAACGTGAAAGTTGAGCAAAGACAGGTAGATGTAGGAATAAATAAGATGCATGATTCGAATGTAAGATCTGGCGATCGACATTAAGGCCCCACTCTCCATGTCAGACATAAGACATCATGGTGCTACATAGAGAGTTGCCCATTCTTAGTATAACATTTAAAAAAAGATGATGAAAGAAGAATATTATATTGAAAATTTCAGTCAAATTACTTTATTCTGAACAAAGTTATCACTGTTGTATTTTTTGACTAGAAATAGGAGTCAACTCTCTCTCTTCACTTTCTCCGAGAATGGTCGATCGTTTGATTGACAGGCGTTAACACCACCTACATAATCTCGATTATCAAGTAACGTTTTAACATATAGATAAGAAGCGAAAGTTTAAAAGGAATGGACCAAATCAATGAGGCATCTTGTCTGCGATATCACTATGGTGGAAGCGGACGTAAAATACGCCTATTTACAACAATCAATGAGGCATAATTATAGCCGACTTCTTGTTAGCCTGCGTGTAGTCTTGTACGGTAATCGTTAGGCCTATGTGACTTCCAAATCAGACACATAGGAAACCGTGATCCAATGGGGCGGCAATTCAACTGGGGTTAGGTTAGCTGCGATGTTTATCGATTTCAATAATTTTCTGTAAACGTAAGTTACAAAAGAGTTTATAATAGCGACATCCAAACTCTCATTGCCACAACTAAACCTAACATCAAGGCCGTATATATCGAACTTTTAATCAAATTGACTGACATACGGCTACGCTCAACAGCGGCCTCGCTTCGCACACTCTATCAGTAGGCTCGATCTAAAATTTTCGGGAGTATGACGTCAACGTAACGGTTAATCTCCGCTTTCAACGCCATTTAAAAATTTAATTAATCAATGAAATCATGTTTAAATTCAAGCAGAATCCAAACCATCCGTGGGTCTAAAGAGTTGTTTGTGTGCTTGTTGTGTAAATAAAGATCTAATTTATAATATCTATGACACCTAAAGCCTAAATAAAGACTTGCAATAATCAGATTTAGCTCTTACATAATGTATGTTTAAACAATCTCATTTATTTCGATAAAAAATAAAAATCTCAATTTAATTGAAATGTATATGTTCATCAGATTGCGAAATTTATATTATAACAACACGTATGTAATGGGAGAGAGTGTTTCCCAAACGACGAAGGTTTCGCCTGCCTTTCAAAGATATCTAACTATACGGGGAGCTAATACTCGAACGTGGTGAAGCCAGTTGTAAAATTTAGAATTTTTGAGAATTACAATACGCATTTAGGTATGTGCAAATTAAGGGAGATCCATATTTTGTCAGCATTGAGAATGTGTTATTTACATGTATATATTGACTTGTCTTATTTTTTTAGATTTTATCATTGCTTGATATTGACTAGAGAAGCCTAGTCGAAACGTCGCTCAGTAGCCTAATAAGCAGTAATTATTGTATTCCATAGAATTGTGACCTGCATACAATACGCATATTACAAAACCGTTAGTAAGGGTACCACCACACTCCTCGCAATCACTGTTGCAAATTAAAACATTCCTGTTGCAAATTATGACTGGTCAAACGGCCGATTAACAACCGATAGCTAACTGCGTTTCATGAAGATTACGCTTTAAACAAAGCTCCAAATTGGACCAAATATGTTTACATAACGTTACGTTGTGACTCACGATTTGATTGTGCCCAATTTATTAGTGCATAGGAAAATATTGCAGAAATACATTGTAAACAATATTGTATGGAGACGAATAAGACTTTCGCCGTTTTATCTCCCTAAATAACTGTCCAAGGTTTTAGAGAAGACCCAGATTCAGCAAAGAGCTGCCATGTTGCGTTGCTTGAGATAGATTTGATTGACATACCCTCCCAAAAGCTGAAGTATCAGAAGCCAATCCAGCAATGGGTAAAGAGGGATTTCTCGGGCCATTGCTTTAGGAATGCGGGGCCCTAATGTGTATGTAAATTTGGCAATGATACAGTTTATGACAAAGATAATGTTGACCAACTTATGAATTTTAAAGCATGCAAAGTACAATTGAAATGTTCAATGACATAGTACAAACAATGTCTAAAACAATATAAGTAAAAATAATAACCTGTTTTATATACATACCGCTAAAGCATTGTTTTCGTCACAATTCACATTAATATCAGTTAGTTCTATTTCTACAAGACTATCTGCGTCCGCAATAATATAGAAACCACAGACTTCATATTTCTCTTCTGATTCATAATAATATTCTCCCGGGGTACTTCTCATGTCTATACAATCTGTAACACGAGATATATGTATATAGTATACCCATCTTGTTGTATCCACCAACCAAAATAATAATAAATTAATGAATGCAATGGGGTTTAAGGTACTGCTTTTGTACTCCAATGTGCCGTGAGAGAAATTGTGCTCGGACAGCAATTGAATTCTAACCGCGAAGGATTCTTTGAAGGACACACCATGGTGTACACGATAACTCGGTTTGTTCGTATCAGCACCACTGACAATGGGAAACCACGACGGAAAATCACGGCCAACACCAGGATTGAACCTAATTGCCCCGAGGTTATCATATCTAGCAAGCGCTATGCCCACTGGGCCACCACGGCTCCCCAAAATTAAAACCAGGGATTTCAATTAGCTTGTATTTAATATTATAAAGGCCATTTTGGTCTCAACCCCTATAATCAGCAAGGCGAGTTCACCAAAACTCTCTACATATATATATATATATTAAGACTGATATCGATGCATGCATGGGCCTTGATTCAAAGAATATACTGTTTCATGTACAGTATGTGTGCCATCTTACCTATTTGTGTGGGCGTGTATTGTAAACTATCAGTGCTGTATAGTTGACTTCTCTGAAATAAAAAACAATAAAATATACATGTAAGATGAACTGACATGACCATCATTTTAATACAAAGGGTATTAATTGTTATAGTCCCAATAAGGCTTTGTTATTAAACTAAACAATGTAAAATATCATTATTTACTTCGTTCATTGAAACAATTCGTTCAAAACTGTAATCCCTATCGCGTTCATTAGCCAATTATTGACAGACGTGTCGACAGGCAGACCGACGGACAAACGGACACAGTGACGACAAATTTCATTCTTTGGTACTAGCTGGATATCTGGCTTCGCCCGTTGCCCAAATTCGGACGGGGCAAAAATTCGGTGGCCTAAAATATCCACAGGGTTATTCACCCGGGCCCAAATTCGATGACCTTAAAGGACAATATTGGTGCCAGTCATTATCACATATGTGATAGAGCGGGTTAAACACATTCCAAATAAACTTTTAACGCAGCAATCAACGATAGTTGAGTAATACACGTTGCCCGAATCAGCAGTAACGTAACGAAAAGAAAAACACGAGCGACTGCACTATATAACTGACTGAAGCGACGATTGATAACAGATACACGGCATAATCTCTTTCCACTAATAATTCTTTCGAAGACCAACAGTTGTTATGTGGGACTGTAAGAGGATATCAGCTGACAATTCAATAAAGTAATTGGATGTCATTAGATAAGAGAACACAAAGAAAAATAGAAATAGTCCATACATTCCCTTGTTTATATTAATTCTATACCTTATAAAACATGGTAATGCACGGACTGTTTCTCTGCGTTAAAAGTATATTGGAATGTGTTTAACCAGCTCTATCACGATAATGACTGGCACCATTATTGTCCTTTAAATATTCACGGGGTCATGCTGGTTAATTGGATACTACATGTGGGGGTTAGCGCCGCGACGAAGTGTGTAGGCGAACATACACATATTATACATACACACGCATCTAATTTAATGATATAGATTGGTAGGTTTTCAGTTACATTTCAGTTTGCCTTTAAAGTGTGCAAAGGAGAGGGTCACTTGCCTCATATCCCTACTGACGTTGAGTCAACCAAAGCATGGCGTTAGCATTGTTCTGACTTCAGATTAACTGTTGAACGTGAGATATTATGCTTACTGACGTTGGGTCATTAAACGCATTGAGGTAGCATCGTCAAGATGAACTGTTTAGCGTAGGATGAAAACGAGCCAATTTAAGCAGTTTTGTATAAACAGTTGCTATTGTCTTGATTGCTCCATTGATGGCTCTAATCGAGCTTGGCTTTCAGCTATTTTCAATTGTGCAATTAAACCCCCATTATATCCAATTAAAGGTATCAGCCACATTAAGTAACCAATAAAACACTAACAATTTGACGTCTGCAGCAACTTGAAACAGTCAAAATAAATCACAACTCCTATTATACAAATTGACACAGTCGTTTAACATTTAACATTATCTTATTTAGAATCGCACCTTCGACTTGAGAATTATTTATTTTTTAAGTGTCAATTCATGCCTATAAATATGCCATTTTCATTAAGTAGATCTTCCAGCTATCAAACATTAGTTCTTGTAGCTATAATTAGATCGATATCAAATCAGAACAATACTTGAAATAGAGTCTAACCCGGGAAAACAACATTGAATTGAAGACGCGAAGGCGTAAAACTTATAGCTAACAACTCCGAATTAGGAATCTTAATTCGACATTTGCCTAACTTAGGAAATAACAGAGCGTATTTTTGTTGAGATCAGAATGAAAAAAAAACAACTGACTCTTCCATTCTTCAACAATTTGTCCTCATCGTTTGTATTAATTTCAATTCAATGAACAATGGTGAGTAAGATTAGGGAGAGAAAGAGAGCGAAATGGGAGTCCACTCGACACAAACAAGGTCATTTCGGGACTAACATATGGTTTAATTTTATTTCAATAATTCGATTGCGCGTAGGTGTCTTTAGCAGTGGAAGGAAACCGGAGGACCCGGAGAAAACCCACGAGGTTGGACAGGCAACCATACTCCTCGCCACGTACAACCGGGGATTCGAAACCACGCTAGTTGAGTCAATGCCAGGCTTTACGTTAACCATTTACCCCCCCCCCCCCGGTAGAGAAAAACTGCGCGGTGTAAATGTATATACATGCACAGTAGGGAACTCGCTACTTCTCTAAAGTTGCGGGGGGGGGGGGGCTAAATCTGGGGGGGGGGGGGGGTGAAGTGTGTGATTTAGACCACAAGTTCTGTTATTGGAACATGTGGCTTGGTTTCGACCCAAAAACAAGTAATTGAGCCTCCTTGTGCAATCTCGACGGCACTGGACTTCTCCGATCGTCCGTTTTCATCTTAGTTCTAAAGACCATATTATGTTAGTTCTATTTCGTGTGTGAACCTTGCGTCATGGAGCTGGTCTTAAAATGCACAGACAGGCACGTTAATAAGCAAGTACAAGGCATCAACTAGTAGCACGTAATACAATGAATCCCATGTGGGTTGGCTATCGTTTTCATCACTAATACATCTACCGGAATACAGCTTTGTCACACAATGTAACCTAATCGCTGCTTCTATTGAGGAGTATTGGTCTTTATCATGAATGAGAGTTAATCCGATGTTCTTTGAAAGCTACATTTGTGGTTTCACATAATAAACTAATCAAGAGAAGTAGCCGGTTTAAAGGAATTGTTACATAGCACTGGGAAATATTAGATAAAACGTCGATCAGAGAGAGAAAGAGAAAAAAATGGGGTTTAACGCCCACTCGACACAAACTTGTTCATTTCGGGACTTAACATATTATATGGTTTAATTTTTTTCAATAATTCGCTTAGGGGTCTTTAGCAGTAGGAGGAAACCGGAGGACCCGGAGAAAACCCACCAGGTTGGACAGGCGACCCTACTCCTTGTCACGTACAACCGGGGATTCGAAACCACGCCAGTTGACTCACTGACAGGCTTTATGATACAGCACGCACGTGTTAACCATCCGGCCATACCCCACCCCCCACCCCCACCCCCGTCGATCAGTATCTATTATAATCTGTATTCGACTTTCGTATTTTTTAATTTTGGATCCTCAATTTCAAATAGGTTAATTAGCTGTATGATGGATAACAATCTGATGAAAATACACATCTATATTATGAACTATAAGAAACAAAACGAAATGGGATTGGAGAGATAAAAGTAGTTTAGATTTTCCAGATTTGGCCTGGGTAAACACGTGACCATATCTATTTCTAAGCGAAAATCCCTACAAAATCATTTGCTTTGCGCCGAGCAAAACGACATGCAACCAAAAGTGAAATTAATTGAAATGGGGCTTATTAACGTCCTACTTTTCTGCAATGACGGGGAAGTTTTGACCGATCAGCGCGGTTACGACCTACTTAGAATTCCAACCGTTAAGTGTTATTTTACGAGCACGACAAAGTGTAAACGGGAACTCTGTCTTTCAGTGTCACCCGAACGAGTAAATATTGCCCTTGTCAGGACTACCAGCTTGCACCTCGGATACGGGGAAACCGATCTAGAAAATCCCGTGCTACTACAACCAAAATGGAACAACCTGTAATAGTTCTAGATACCAATAGAGATACTGCAATATAATAGAATTAATAAATTTAATGGGGTTTAACGTCCTACGGTTCTGCACCTCACCTGGGCTAATTGAAGGCGGGCATGCGCCATACAGTGTGCAATGACGGAAATTTTTGCCCGGACAGCAACTGAAGTCCAACTGTTAAGGGATATTTTACGTGAACGACTAGGCAGCTGCCCTTGTCAGACTCTCCGTCTGCCATCACTGACAAGGGGAAACCACGCCGGAAAATCGAGATGAACTTTCTCGGCCAATGCAGGGATCGAACACCCGACCTCCAGGCCAGTGAGCCAACGTCTTACCAACTTAGCCACGCGATCCCCTCAGTATAATAGAACAAAAAAAAATGATATTGTAATAGTTATCAAATAACACCCTATTTATGGAATAACAATATTATGGTTTGTTTCAACGAGATTTCACAAGTCGTTATCATCAAGCATATCATTTTCTTTGTTTGTGTGTTATATGCTTGATAACGACTTGTGAAATCTCGTTGAAACGTCGCAGTGAAAAAAAAACCCATAGTAATTGTTATTCCATAAATAGTGTGTTATTTGATAATGTTCCAATTACTAAATGTCATTCAAAGAATATTGTAATAGTTAGACTAAAATAATTATTTACGTCAATGTTTGTTTTAAGTATTATTAATTTGGATTTTATCAGTAAACAGGCATTCTAATACGTCACCTGGGTATTATTCCTGATTTTGATTAGATCGCCTGATTCTATCAGGTATTATTCATTATATTCTTTTATAGTTTCCACAGACCTTATACAGAGACGTGTGTCGACCCTTTTCAAATAAAAGATATTCTGGGAAGTCATGGAAAAAAGTGATTTATCTTTCAAAGCGTAGATAATTAAGATATAGGATTCAATTAGAACACGAATATGGCTTTTAGATCCCGAGATGGCGGAATAGAGGTTTAAATATAAAGTTTACGACCGTATTTGCTAAAACAATTATTAAAAAGTATTGGTCCAGATTAGTAATCAGTTTATTAGTAAAGGTATTGACATTATAAAAGGTTACTGTGACATGATTTGAATTGGAAGACAAAGCAAGTTTTATTCAAATCAGACGAAGGGTGTTCTCTATCGGGTTCACAAGTTAATTGACAGTTTGCACTGATGTCTGTTGATTTCACCTCGCTACCTCTATTATGTCATATAAAATATGCAGTGATCTATTTCGTACAAGACTACGTCATATTTCAGATGAATTATTTTTAGACTTAATTTACTATAAAGTTCAAGGTACATTTATATAATATCTAACAAGACGAATCCAACACAAGAATCATACTCCTCGCAGTGTTCCGTTTGATTAGAGCTGGAATATGTACAAGAATACGCCTTCCAGGTTAAAACCAAAGAATTATTTCATCTTCACGCAGTATTTTTGTGGTGATTGTACAATAACCTAATCCTTTTAAAAAAAGGAGCAAGAAACAATTTGTTAGCCGGAATTGTAGAGAACGTGAGATAGTATATCGTGTTTCCTAACTTCAGTAATTTTTGACTGATTGAGAACCGGTTTCACAGTTATTTGTTCCCGAATTTAATTATCTCGCTTACAAACGTAATAGACTTTAGGCTAAAAACTTTACCTCAGACTAATGTTATTTTTGAAACAGATTTCCCAATTTACAAGCGCCCATGTAAAATACAAGGCATATTATTCTATTATAGGTTTATCAAAATCTCTACCAGGAAACTATCAATACCATGTCTATATTATTTTTATTTTTAGCAAATCTCGAATAAATAATTATTTGAAACTTATCATTTGAAACCCTAGACATATTAGTTAAGATATAGACAAGTACTAGCCATCCTTGCTATAATAGTTCGAAAGTAGATGATGTAAAATGAATAAGCGAAGATATTGGCCTTTGGAGGTTTGATAGACGTGTGCAATAATTTCAACCACAGTCGTGGTTGATCGAAGCTAAGTCTCGGAGAAATCTGACGCCATCCAGAGTTGAGTAAGGCCTGGATCAGTTAATTAATGTCTAATTGATACCTTAGAAAACTTTCAGGCCCAAAGAAAGATCTGCTATGGGCAGATTTAGCTCTTAACTTATGTATCTTAAACGAAAAATTATTGTTTGTTGTAACTTTGAATATTATATCATTAAATTACGACGTGAAAATGATGAACCTGGAAGATATATATACCTTTAGATGGTTTAAAGAATGACATTAAGGATTCGTGTGAAGAATTGGGGATGACAACTTTCAAATTATTAAATATGTACATAAAAGAAATGCCTAAGGTCAAATAACAAAGACTTGTTATTTTAAAGAAATGTAGAATGAAGGGAAAAAAATAAGGCCCCGATTAACTGTATGTGCGTGGGGTTCGGGTTATTGCCATTGATACTGTTCCCTTTTGATTTACTATTTAATTTCCGCCGAACTACTCTATTACGATCAAAGTTACGAATGTTTGAAGTTTTGACCAGAAATAGTGCTAAATACTTTCGATTGTCAATTACCATGGCTACAATAATAAACGAGTTCTCGATTTTCGAGATTAAGTAAGTATACGAACAATTTAACTACGGTATAGTTCTTTTAGGAACGGTGTCTGAACGGGCTGTTCTCACGCCTTTCCTGTTCATCACTTTTAAGCTGCAATATGAAAATACCACTTTACTCCACCTCTGTTCTCAAATGGGGGTTGGGTGGCTGAATGGTTAGCGTGCGCGCGCTGTATCATAAAGTCTGTCATTGAGTCAACTGGCGTGGTTTCGAATCCCCGATTGCACATGACAAGGAGTAGGGTCGTCTGTCCAGCCTCGTGGGTTTTCTACGGGTCCTCCGGTTTCCTCTCACTGCTAAAGACCCCTACGCGCAAGCGAATTATTGAAATAAAATTGAACCATATGTTAGTCCCAAAATGACCTAGTTTGTGTCGAGTGAACGTTAAACCCCATTTCTCTCTCTCCCTCTCTCTCTCCCTCTCTCTCTCCCTGTTCTCAAATCCTTATCATCTATTGTTCCCTCTGATTCTTCTTTTTTCGCAAAACTAAATCATTTCTCGCCACATCTGATAAATTTATAATAATTTAACTCTTATTTCAAAGCAGAATTTTGCGATTTAGCTACAACCCGCAAACTACGGGTATGGGAAAACGTGAGTATGGCTGATCAATTCAAATGTTATTCATTAGTGTTTTTGAATCGCAAAATCTACTTGAAAAAAATATTGCATTATTGTATGTCAGATGTGACGAGAATTGATTCCGTTTGGCGAACAATGAAGATTCCTGGTGAAAAAATGAAGTTAAGGATTTCAAAATAGCCCTCAAACAGAGGTGGGAGTAAAGCAGCTGAATGGGGACGGTTGGAGGACAACGTCTGATCAGACACCGATTCTAAAGGAATTAAGTGTAATGACATTACAAAATGTTACTGTGACATGATTTTAATTGGGCCGCACATCAAGTAACATTCAAATCAGATGAAGAATGTTCTCGACTCTTTTTCAAACACTGTCTGGATAATCGGTTGTGTGACACAAATCTACAGCTCGTAGGTACGACCACTAACTGCATTACAAACCCCAGGGCAAAAAACTGCACTAGAACCCCACCCACGCAACCACTCATAGTGCTTTAACATTAGGAAACATGCTGTACACCACAGATTTATCTACACAAGATTAGCATGGGTCAACTATGCTCGTGGAATTCCCGGGCAACTAGAATGGTTCCACTACTGATGTCTTCCGTCTTACTGGAGAATTCCATCAATTTTCAATTAAACTGATCCCATACTGTACTCAGTGCCGGACTGTTGGGCCGAAGGTCCACTTGCCATACCTGTGACAAGGCCCACTAGCAAATGGCGGGCGAAGCCCGCCTACGAGCGCCGCAGGCGCGAAGCGCGAGCCCTCGAGGGGGGCCTGGGGGGGGGTTGTCCCCCCTGAAAATTTTGACAAATAGACAGCCGCAAACCCATTTCCCTGTTTCCTCTCCTCCCCTCTTTTACTACCTTTTCTTTTTTTTACTTTTTTCTTTTCTCTTTTTTTCTTTGAGGCTTAGGCCCATATTTTTTTTTCGGCTTAGGCCCACTTGCCATTGGCAAGTGGGCAAATGGGCCCAGTCCGGCACTGACTGTACTTCACATAGTTTAACATAATAAACCGATTCCTATGGAAATAAAGGTGAAACTTTGCCACATAAATTCGCTATTGAATAAAATCCAACGGCTACGCGATATTTCTGTCGTTTTAATAATGGTAGCCAAACCAGAAAAATTAGAAAATGCACGTGATTAAATGTCATCTTGAAAAGG
This sequence comes from Patella pellucida, assembly GCA_917208275.1. Taxonomy (NCBI): domain Eukaryota; kingdom Metazoa; phylum Mollusca; class Gastropoda; family Patellidae; genus Patella; species Patella pellucida. The sequence goes on from OU795039.1 coordinate 44,553,783, forward strand.
TAAAAAAAACCCTGTTCGTTAACTATTTCGGAGTTTCATTCTTCACGGGGGGGGGGGGGGTAGTGGTCTAGAGTGCCGCGTATCGACCCCTAGCTGACCGGCCAACTCTGGCTTGCGGTTGTGGTTTCGAGCCCTGGTGTGAGCATATGTGGCATGGAGATAGGGGCGCCTTCTCAACCTCGTGGGTTTCCTCCGGGCACCCCGGTTTCCTCCCACTGCTATAGACCCCTACGCACTAGCGGCTGTGGTTTCGAGCCCTGGTGTGAGCGTATGTGGCATGGAGACAGGGGCGCCTTCTCAACCTCTTGGGTTTCCTCCGGGCACTCCGGTTTCCTCCTACTGCTATAGACCCCTACGCACAGGCGATTTATTGAAATAAAATTAAACCATATGTTAGTCCCGAAATGGCCTAGTTGTGTTGAGTGAACGTTAAACCCCACGCTCTCTCTCTCTCTCTCTCTCTCTCTCTCTCTCTCTCTCTCTCTCTCTCTCTCTCTCTCTCCGTTCTTCACAATGTGCATATTTTCTTATTTCCATGCAAACTGCGGTGAAAAGTGAATTTTACATTTGAAGCTATTTAAACTTGCGCAAAGTCTTGAAGAGTGTATCATTGCGCCCATGCGTTAAGATTGCCCCACTCATATCAATTAAACACTGTTTGGGGGTTGGAGTACCTCTTTTGAACATGAAATAAGGTATAAAATATCCCGAAAGTCCCAATTACTATCAATGGAAAAAGATTTGGGAATACGGTTTCACTCAAAACGATCAAATAATAATCGTTCAATTGTTCTTTTTATTCAACTTAGGGGATCACGGGGCTAAGTGGGTAGGGAGCTGTATGGCGTATGCCCGTCTTCAATTAGCTAAGGTTTGGTGCAGAAGAGTAAGACGTTAAACCCCATTTCATTTCATTTCATTCTATTCAACTTAAGATATACCAACAGCAACGATTTTAATCACTGACAAATAATTATTAATTTGTGTTAAATTATACTGTCCAACTAATAGTAACTGATGTTTCAAAGGCAGATAATCTATCACCGACAGACCATAGTAGGACTTTAAACCCCAGTTCAGTTCATTTCATTTCGTTTTCGGAACTGAACGGAACCGCAGGAGAGATATGAACCCCTTTAAAATCGACATTATGATCAAAAAGCACTTATTTTATTTTGTCCTTTTCAGACAATTACCTGATAAATGGCAAGAATTTCGCAGTTAAAAGAAATAAATTCGATGAAGTCTTTAACGCGAAGACGTTAACCACATTATTATTACATCTACAGTGACTGCTCATCAGTTTTATTAGGATTACAATTCAGTCACAAAAAGTTAACAGAATCATTATCATTTACACAGTTGTATAGCGACGAAGTCAATTTTATGTGTTTGCTTTTTACTGCAACCGAGGGCGTCTTTTTTTTTATCACCCAAGCAAAAAGCTTCTGTCAAATGATAATTTACAATAAAATTAAAACTAAATTAAACTGGATTCGTTAAAATATCTACAAAATGTCAGCGCTGTCTCAAATTATGTCAAGGGGCCTGTTTCACAAATTTTTTAACTGAGATTAAATTCAAATTTTAGTATTTTAAATGAATAATATCAGATATATTTTAGTACTTAACCAATCAAAATTTTTCTACTATTATTCGATTGTATCTTTGGTTAAGACTTCGAAAAACAGGGCCCAGTAACTAAGTCAATTCGAGATTTGTCGTAACAACGGTGACAGTTTGACTATTTTCGAAATTTTAAATTTCATCGGATACATAGTTTTTTTTAGCAGTTTTCGGTCTTTTATCACATAAAACATTCAAATCAGCAACTGTATTTTTGAAGGATTAATTATGTTTTAGTTAGAATATAGAACTATTTGAACATTTCATAGACCTGATTTACTCGATTAAATGATTCTAGTTTTATTTCCTGAAAATTTATTTATGGCATAATATTATAAGATATGTCTTACCTTGTTAAAAGGAACAAAACTAACGGCATCGTGGAACAAAGTTACACTACAAACTAATAAAGTCCACGGAAACATCCTTCGAAAGTGTTGACAAACGGGTCTTATGCTAGAAATGACAATGAAGCGTGAAAGCCTTCGGTTTCTTTCTCTCGAGTACTTGATAATGAAACTTCATCCAAATATTCTCGATTTTTATACCCAATCTCCAAAACACCTGCGTTCTGTCAGACGACGAATCGTGACGTCACCAAACCCGGGAACCGCCGACTAAATCTTTAATCATTTATGAATTAAGTGCTTTGTCCGTTTGATTCAAGAGAGAATTTGATCTATACTGTTTATTGCATGTGCTAGTCTAATTACCGTAGCAGAACAAAGTCTGATGTGATTAGAGAAAGATAATAATGTGATTATCAATTGATCGCGATCAATTAGTTTTAGTAATTAACCCCATCAAAACAACGTATTTATATTATTTACTTATACCGCGATATACACATTATTAGACAATAAAATCTAGACTATTTATTTACCACACCGTATAGAAACGACAAAACAGTGCCAGGTTTCATAACGTCATAACATTGAAATAATATTAACATTATTGATTTGTGAAGAAAAGAAAAATAGAAAAAATAAATTATTTTCTGGCATCTGCTAAAGCGTTTGATCTTAATAGCTGGAGTTAAATAATACAACCCACACTTCTCTCTCTATCTCTCTCTCTCTCTCTCTCTCTCTCTAGTGATTTGATGCGGGAATGAGTCTGATGACCAATGGTTTAGAATCGTACCGGAGAATTAACCCCTTCAGCGTTCGGAGTTAATCATTCCGCCTACTATAATACCATTAATTTGAATCTATCAGAAGTCTGGAATCGTACATGACAATACCCCACCACCTGCTATCTGAAGAAATCACCCTCTGCTTACTTATTAATTTGCATCTATCGGACGCCATTTATGCACGCCCTAAGTGTGGTAATAAGTCGTTAGGCACTGTTGATAATGGCCTACGATGTCGTCATGAATATACGCGTCTAAAGACTACATTTAATGGTGTCCGAACACTTTAGCGCTGTGGTAAGCCATGCCATAATCTATTTTAGTAATTCATTTTAATTTAAGATCCAATTTAGAATTTGTTTCATAATGATTGGTCGCTCACGATAGCGATTTTAATACCTTCTACCATCGTGTGCAGTCCAAACGATTAGAGATACATTTTGGCTTATTTCGCCGAATATAACTGAAACGGAAACCATTGAATGTAAATCAGTTTATATACATTCATATTACAGTATTATATGCGTTGCCACCCACTTTTGTTAATTTCTAGGTCCCAAATGTTAGGGATTCAGCTCCTTTAAATGCAACGTCTACTTACAAAATCTAAGCACAAGAACGTGCTTAAAAAAATTCTAGGAATCGGGACTTAATCTTTGAAGGCACCCCTGATTTCTGTTAAACTTGGGCTGTTCAGTAGAGCACTCTGAAGTTGATAGATTGAGAAAATTAGTGTTTTTTTCTTAGTGGTAAACTCTCTCTTTATTATTTATTTTTTGGTCTGTGTTGTCAAATTCCGCCATGGTTCAAAATTGTAGCTCAAACAGGAACTAGAATTGGTTATTACCATATATGGGGGATCACGGTGTCTAAGTGGGTAAGACGCTGGAGTTCGGGTGCATTTGCAGAGAAAGCTCATCCAGATTTTCCGGCGTGGTTTCCGCTTGTCAGAGATGCAGGATGGAGGGCCCAACAAGGACAGTTGTCTAGTCGTTCGGATGGGACGAAACACCGAGGTCCCGTGACCGTGTACGCATTGGCTTTCAAGTAAAAGATCCTCTGGCAGTTTGAATTCGTACAAGAGTAGGGCGTAGCGTCGCTGCCCGGGCAAAATTTTCCTTATAGCAAACTGTATGCCCAGCTTAGGAATTCACCATCGCCCTTTTTGGAATATCTGGAAAGTAGTTAATAGCAAGTGTTTGTATATATCATACACACCCTATGCTCTATGTCTAAGCGTTTTAAACTACTTCTCGGTCATTTTCTCCCAAAATAACAACACTTCTCAATTTGAGTGCACAAGTCCGATAGATGACTCAAAATACTGAGACTCACTGCACATGTTTTCTAAGATTTGAGAGTCAAACTGCGGAATACATTATTATATATTGCATTATAATGTTTTATGTTGGCTAAAATATATGCAGGAAAGATTCATAGATGTCTGGAACAATTTATGGTTGTTATTATTACTAGTGCTGGTCTGTAGTCGCGAAAATGGTTAATTTTTGTATGATTTACCTTTCAAATTAGTTATAATATTATATCAGCTTGGAAATGACATACTCGTGTTTCTTGTCCCTCATAACCCCTGAAACGACATAGCACACGTATATGTTGCTATTGGTATTGACAGAATACTTTTCTAGCCCATTTTGGATTTTGGCGGCCATATTGGATCAATCGTTTGTGAAATGAATAGGAAACTGTCCAAAATGAGTCGGGTGACCAACATAACCTATAAAATGATATATTACACAGGTCATTTCGCCAATAATGTTTGTCCTGACCAATTTCTGACCATTTATTGCCGTCATCTTGGATTGTCGGCTATCTTGGAGTTAGCCCATAGATGTCAGAAGTAGCAAAGTGCAAATATCTTCACTAGGGTCCCTTCTACCAGAAACCATCGCCAAACCTTGTTCTCCGAGAAATTTCACGGATCTGGGGGTTGTGACCCGACTAATGTTAATATCTCAATAATCGAACTAATCGACAAAAACGCCCTATTTGTGACAACAATTCACACAGATATTAAGCATGTTGCCAGGTGGGTTGGGAAAGATTCCTGTCGTTTTCAAGAATCCAATATTCACATTGTCAAATCACTCGCATCGTTTATATATATTTATGTTGATTATGTCCCGAACATAAATCGTGTATATTTAAAAAATAATAAGGTGCTCGTCTACGCCTCCAAATGGAAAGTCCCGGTGACACCACAGCAGCATGGTCTCATAGAGGAAGACCGTTTTAGCCATATTTACCGGATGTTGTCTTGCAATAGGTACAATCGACCAGTTGCAAGAAATGTATTCAGCAAGCTTATTAAAGATACATTATGGGATATTTTAATAGAGAGTTGGTCATTCTTGCTATAACAGTTCACAAATAGATGATGAAAGAAAAATTTAAATTTCAGTCAAATTACTTTATTCTGAATAAAGTTATCACCATTGTAATTTTTGACTAAAACAGGAGTCAGCTCTCTCTTCGCCTTCTCCGAGAATGGCCGATGGTTTGATTGTGAGGCGTTAACTCCATCTACATAATCTCTCTTTTTTATAAACAATACTTTATTCAAGATGTCTGAATTGGATGAGGAACAACAGGCTTAGTCTACGTGAAACCCCTCTCTCGGTTATCAAGTATTCGGTTTGAGACGGGGTTGCCATTCAATTCGTATCACATTTATTTTTATTACAAATTAAAAATAAGACCTTTAATAATAAGAACCGAAGTTTGTAAGGAATGGACCAAACAAATGAGGCATAATTATAGCCGACCTCTTGTTATCCTGCGTTTCTTCTTGTAAGAAACTGTGATCCAATGGGACTGCCATTGAACTGGGATGATGTTAGCTGCGATGTTTATCAATTTCCATAAATTTTCTGCAAACGTAAATGACAAAAGAGCGAATAATGCCGACATCAAAAGTCTCATTTTAACCACAACTTAACATAGCTCAAAACAATGTGATATTAATGCTATCATTAACTCTGTTGGGGCAGGCTAATAACATACGAAACTCTATTAATACCACCAGGAATTGCAAAGATAAGACAGTGAGAATACATTACCAAAGAAACATTAAATGTCGCGAGGAAAAAGGCAATGGATATACTAAACATCCGTGAATTCTCATTGTAACCTGCTAGTTATTTCTTTGAAAATCGTAAATAGCATGTTACAATGTATATTAACAGTTACAGTTTGGCATTTAGAGGGGTGTTATTGTCCACTATAAACCTGTAACGGTAAATCTCTTTGATCTTTTGGGTACAGTCTAATAGAATTTCTATGCCCGGAATAACTTGCTGTCTGAATATATAGAGAGGAATTTGGGGTTATGCTTCTGAAAGTTTTTGAGTTATTCTTCCAGGGTAGGTTTTTTTTTCGTAAGAAAATATGATATAAGGTTTTTCTTACTCGAATTCTGGGATGTTCTCATTTTACGTAGGCCCTACATCTAAACATAGACAGTTTATAAGCAAGATAAAGTCCTCGACTTCGGTTATGCTGGAAGAAAGACTTCAGGAAAAAAAAACCTCGAAGAAAAACCTTGGTCTACCGGCCTCGGTTTTTCTTTTTTTCGGGTTATTTTCTTCAGTCTTTCTATCCTCAGCATAACTCCAGTCTCGTGCTTTATCCTACACAAAGACATGTCCTGAGATTTTACATTAAAACCCGCGTCGCTGTACGCGTCAAACAAGAAATGGTTATCTCCTAATTCAAGGAGTAAATAAGTGGCTGTTGTTACCAACTTAGTTGTCAACAAGCACAGATAGCTTCCAGGAAACATCGAACCCCATTCATGCAAAGTGTGCTTGTAATGACCGAAAACAACGGGTGGTGTAGTCTTTCGTGATATACATTAGCACTCACATTAGGGAACAAACGTTTCTATTTGTCACTTATACCCGTAATTGGAAAGTTGTGTATGTTTAATGGATGACGTTGGACAGAGCAAAATGTCATACTCTTTATTAATGAAAACACTAATTGGTACGAGGACCTTCTAGTAACTTGATTTCAAGGTTAGAAAATCATAATGTTAAAATTATGTATTTTCTGAACCTGATATGTTGATTTGACTTTTTCTAAATTGACTAGAAATGGTCGTATTATTTCGTTGTAGGCAGAGGCGGATCCTAGGTGAATGCCCCCCCCCCCTAAATCCCAATAACAGTTTAAAAAAATAGATATGCGCCACAAATCACCACTGATACCCAGTGACACCCCCAGGGGCCCCTCCAAACTGGATTTCCTGGATTTACATCTGGTTGTTGGGGTGTATTGGGGGTTGTGCTAGATATCGTCGACATGTCATTCTGTGTCATTTTATTATTTGCCCGGGGCCTTTACCAGGCACTGTTGCATTGGTCTATAGCTATGGCCTATGATCTGGCATTTGGTTGGCAAAAACGGATTTGAACAAAACTATTACCATGGGCCATATTTTAAATTTTAGTGAACACGACGTGGGTCGCAAGACAAATACCGCTGTGTAAGGTTTTGTGGTTTCTGATCGAAGCTGCAACCGTTTAACCATTATATGGACTTGTTACCATATTTCTTAAAAATCGGTCCATTACAATTTTCCCTGAGGCATCCGATATTGTTCTGTTGTTGTCTAATCACAGATGGTTACCCTGGTCAATTTGTAACGCGCTTCTGGAACAGTAACTCAAAGTCTAACATCTTCAATAGAAGACTTGATCTCGCTATAAAACCGTACATCTTATCAATGCCTTCACGTAATTTTTCGTCCCTAATTTCGATTAGTCTTGCACCCCTCTCAAGACTGCTCAGACTCCCCACATGAAATATCTCGAATACCAAGTCTCACACTTTACAACTAAAATATCTAGATGTGATATTCGAGTTGCAAAGTTCGTTCAATGTCTAGGTTGCAGGAACGTGACTGTTTTTGCTCTATGGTTATGTTTGGATCGACTTCACATCATTATGTATTTGTATGTCTGTGGTAAAAGGAAATAACGGCTGAAACGAATTTATCGTTGCTTCAGAATGTATAGGTGATTTTGGGGAGGGAAACAATGCCGCACATATGCCGAGTCCTCTACAGTATCAACGAACCACTCAATATTTAAAATGTAGGTATTAATATGTGTGTTTGAATGGCGCTGGGTCTATCGAGAGAGTACGACCAATTACTGCAGATTTGTGTCGATGTACGCGCTTACGACTAAAAAACTCGCCAGTTGCTGTCAGTTGCCGCCCCTGTTCTACTCTTCTGGTTTGTACGACCAAGGGGTCATTATTATTATGGACCTTCGCGTGATCAACATTCTCTGTGCAAAATTGACAAAATTAATATTTACTGAAAACTGATAACTTGGACAATCCCGGAAAGCAAGTAGATCGTGGTCGATTTATAGATGTTGTATTTCATACACACAGAGTTTTAAATCACCTTGAAGAATTTCGGTGATATATTTGATATCCAGACTAAACACATAAAAAGAGCTATCTTCAAAAGTTGTGTCAAAAGCTAAAACATCCCCAAAAATTAAAAACATTTCTAATAATTTTTAGCCTGCAAAGTCAAGCATGATGACGAATAAATCGAAAGAGCATCACATTTAGTTTTGTATTTTTAACTTGTTAGCTATTTATAGTAGTCCTAATGGAATCAAGAGTCTCAAAGCTAATCGTTTCTGAATTAAGATTATAGATCAGGTATTGTAATTGCATGCCCGTTTAGCATTAAAGATACACTCACAATAGTCATTTTTAATAAAAGTATGGCATATTTATGTATTGAAAGTAGTAAAATACGGGATTCCCTTAAAAAACATCCCTGTGTCACCCACAGGACAAAAATCACAAACTGGTACCCTATCTGCTAATGACTAACGCTTAAAAAAACACTAAGAGATTGAGCGTGGATTAAACTACAGGAAACCATAACAAAGAATAAATTAAGGGTTTACTTAAGCTCTGATATTGGTGGTAAATGGACAGCTATTAACAACAAATACAATTTATAACCCATTCTCACTCGTTCAATTCACGTGACAAAAAAGGGTATTTAAATTAGATTCTTGCAGAATGGGGTATATTTCATACGATTTAATTGTTTAGAGGTGGTTTGACGCGAAATTTTGATTGTTCCAAATATATCATCCAATCACACGGTTTGTACGTGGAAATGCATCTTCAATTATCACCTTAATTAATATTCAATATAATATTCATTGTGTCATATCTATCAATAATATTTTCAATTATTCAATTGAAATTTGTTTCCAGTTTATATATTTACTTTAATAATTGTGATGCCTGCCGCAGGTGATTGTATACAATATTCTAAAGGCGATATTTGAATGCGTGATGTTTAGATTATGGTGCCTGTAATGCCAGACAATAATCAATACAAGTAAATGAGCGGGGGAGTAGACTTCACACGGAATACCACAGCTAATTGATTAAGCGTTAACAAATCGAATACAGCACCAAATGTGTCCTTCATTTGCCAACAGACACGACATTCTTGTTACAGTAGACATTTCGTGTTGAACTTAAAGGGCGTATTGCTTAAACGCTGTCAATAATATTCGAAATTAAAAACATGGGTTAGAATTTAATATTGATATATATCTACTTAAAATCCGTTCGGTCTGATCTCGAGCGTAATATTTGTAATAAACAAAACCAAACATATCCCATCGGTCAATGACAACATAATTAAAAATGGCTAGTTTATACTAAAATCAACAACTCCCCCCCCCCAAAAAAAAACCCCAGCAAAGGTGGGACTAACGCCGACGATTGCTATTCTATATGGACTGTTCACGTAATTCACCGATTATAAATTACAATATATTTTTAAAAAAATGAATACTAAATAAGTTCATCAATATATTTTCTTGCATTCATCAAAATAATGCATTAACAGGTTCCAAAAAATAGAGATAATGTGTCCTTTATCGGGAATAATGACTTAACTGGCCGAAAACATTCATATAATCGCCAATTGGAAAGGATGATAACTGTACTATTAATTCATCTCGACACAATATAAAAAGTCTTGTTTTACAAAAAAACAAAGGTATACGTAGCTTAGCGAGGGGGTGGGGGCGCTTCTGGACCCGCCCCCGTTGGTACTATCTCTTCTGAATCCCATTTTTGTTGTTTACCCGTCTGTACAAATCGCGTTAGTTGTGTTTTGGTACAGACTATTGCACCGGGTATATTAGGTCAGAACGGTACATAATCAAAATAGAAAATGGTATTTTCAAATAATCTGATTGCACACAGATCCTGTTTCGTTAGGGTTTTTTATAGTTCAAACTTTCGTTCTATTTGTCTGTACTACAGTAGGCCCTGGAAGAGTTGTTATATAACCTGTGTTCAGGGATTAGCCAAAGCACCATCTGCGGTAAACCACTCGAAACGTTAACGCTGATTGATTAATCATTGTCTGACGTTATAGAGTGAAAAGCCGTTTGTACGACCTCTGACGCGACCTTTTACTACGACCGGTCAGATTTTCGTTTAGTGTAGGCAATCGAAAGTATAAGAAAACGAAACGAAATAAAGATTTGTATTTTAATCAGATTGATTATTCAAAATGTCTCATCAGTTCCACAATAGCTTCTCACATAAAGATATTTTATTTATATCTTTTGGTTTATTGAAATAAAATATTTAATGTATTTTAAAATAAAATAAACATTGAGACTCCAACCGCTATACGTTAAAATTTATTGAACCTGAACAAGCAAAGAGATAAGCAACTAGGTATGATTCGATCATCACTAATCACGTCCTTTTGTACTTCAATCAAAAATGGTAGATGAATCGTGTGTGGATATGTAGAGAACAAAAGTTGGTTTTAGTTTTTTAAAAATAGTTAAACACATGATCCCTTCTGATGACGTAGGCATCTGGGGGTATATAAGGGATTGTGTCTGGGGGATGATACAGTAAATGTACGGTGATACCAAGTGGCGACTGATCAGGTCTATGGCACTTATGGTAAATAAGTGAACTTCGATTGCAAACTCCCCAGTTAGCCCCCGTCGGAAGTACACATTGTTCTTGGAGACAGCATGCCAACCAAACCTTCATAATAATATTTGAATAGACATTGTTTCGAGTCATTAGAACCAATCCTGACTGGACTTCATGCCTCTGGTGGAAAAGACAAGGATTTTCGTCAAAGTACTCAAAAGTTTTGGCATGTGTATGATTTGGAAGAAGATTTTGTCGAATAGGTTCCGATTCTAGAAACATGTGACCAATTTCTCTTGAAAGCATGAATACGTCATCAAGGTTAAATCTTTTGAATCTGATCGAGGCATCCATATACATTGCAAATCCAAATTCATTCAATATTTCCTAAAATGAAAAAAAAAATCTTTAATAAGTTTTAACTATCATCCACGGCACAAACAAATGGGCCTATTAAAATCTACGGGTTACACTGTAGTCATCGCATACTAAACTGTGACGCTCCTGGCAATTAATTGCATGGTTAATGTTATTCGCTCAGAACATCTTCCTTCGCATTATAACACCAGACAGCCGACAGAATTGAAAGTTATCCTTTAACTCAGATCTTATTTTTGTCATCTTCATTTGCTAGACTATTCAAATACTTTTTTAAGAGAGAGAGAGGGGGAGAGAGAGGGAGAGAGAGATATATTAAATTCGTTTGCGCGTAGGGATCTTTAGAAGTCGGATGAAACCGGGGAAACCTGTGAAAACTCACGAGGTGTACAGGCGACCCGACTCCTTGTCACGTACAACCGGAGGATAGAAACCACACGCTAACCATTCGATCCTCTTTATTTAAATAAATATTTAATTTATATTTGTGGCCTTGAGAACATTAAGTAATATTAGACGACGGTCGGCAACGTTAACATGGCGACCATAAACTACCACCTCGTTTAATCATTTTCGCAAAAGACAATCATCTTTCCCCTAATATATCTTGCAATTTTTAAAGAAACCAAGACGATAACAAAAACTAAAATTCATATAGCTAAATTTTTTCACACAAACATCAAATACATTCTGTATTTTTAAGTTGTAGCGATTGACAAAAAATATTTATATGAATACCTGAATGATGATAGGTTTCCATGCACGAGTTGCCATAATTCTAACATGGCGTGGATACTTCTTAAAGTTGAATTTTCTTACTTCACAATTACACCTGATCTTAGTCTGAAAATATCATAAACATTTAAAGATACATTATGGGATATATTTATAGAGAGTCGGTCATTCTTGCTATAACAGTTCAAAAGTAGATGATGACAGAAGAATATATATTGAAAATGTCAGTCAAGTTACTTTATGCTGTACAAAGTTATAAGCATTATAATATTTGACTAGAAATGGGGACAAAAGTGTCTTCACCTTGGCGTATCGTTTGATTGACAGGCGTTAACTCCACCTACATAATCTCGATTATCAAGTAAAGTCTTCAATGCCATCGGAATGTCGCTCACCACGGCCTCGCTAAGCACACTCTATCATTTAGCCTCGATCTAGCTGTGAGCCATATTGATTTAATTAATCAGCGAACTCCTATTTAAATCCAAGCTGTAGCCGAGCCATCTACAGAGTTGATTTTGGGTTTGTTGTTTAAATAAAGATCTAATTTATACTTTCTATAACATCTAAATCCTAAATCAAGACTTGCAGTAATCAGATTTAGCTCTTGCGTAATGTTACTTTAACTACACTTTAATTTTAAAAAAACCAAATTGTGTCGAATTCCACTATGAACAGATGTCGTATTCAACTACTCTGATAAAGCAACACCTCTACCATACTCCTCGCAGTGTTTCGGGGGGTATGGTAATGTTAATCCCAATAAACACTGCTTTTATGGAAGCAATTTTCTTTTCTAAATCATGGCTGTTCGATAGTCACTTTAACAACCAAAAGCCAACTGCGTAACAATATCTTTGTTCTTAAACAGTGATCCAAATTGGACCAAATTATTTTTATATAACGTTACGTCATTACTCACGATTTTGTTATGCCCAATTAACCAGTGCATAGCAGAATATTGCAAAAACACTGATTGCGTGACAAACGAGGCTATCATATAGTATCAACGATTCAACATGGATACATAATAATAATGAAATGGGGTTTAACGTCCTACGCTTAAGCACCGTACCTGGGCTAATTGAAGACGGGCATACGCCACAGTGTGCAATGAGGGAAATTTTGCCCGGGCAGCGGCGCTACGGCCTACTCTTATATCGAATTCCAACTGCCAAGGGATCTTTTACGTGCACTCCAATTTGTACACGGGACCTCGGTTTTTCGTCCCATCCGAACGACTAGGCAGCTGTCCTTGTCAGGCCCTCCTTCTGCATCACTGACAAGGGGAAATCACGCCGGAGAACATGGATACAATGTTAACAATACTGTGTAGAGATGAAGAATACCCTCATCGTGTTTTAATACCAAAAATAACTGTCCAAAGTTTTAGGGAAGACCGCAGATTAAACGAAGGGTTGTACTTGGAATATATTCGATTGAACGGGAAGAATAGACACATTCGCACAAAAGCTCAATTATCTAAATCTAATCCAGCAATGAACAGAGAGGGATTTCTCGGACCATTGCTTCGGGAATATGCACCTCTCCCTACCACATTCGGCTTAATGTTTAATTTTAAATGTGCTTCTTAAAGATGCCCCCGTCCAGATGGGATTGGTAAACCTCATTTGAATAATTTGAACTAACCCCACGGAAGCAACCTAAATACCAATTTCAGTAGCAATAAATTATAAAGTTCTTGAGAATAAGTCGAAAATGTAAAACCGTAGTGAAAATATTCTGAAACTATCAGCTAATTACAAATTTTTATTATCCTTAAAGATTGATGGATAGGAATTTCTTTGAAAGTTGGACGGACAGGTAGGTTATTTGAAAGATGAATGGACAGGAAGGTTATTTAAAAGATGAATGGACAGGAAGGTTATTTAAAAGCTGAATGAACAGAGAGGTTATTTAAAACATGAATGAACAGGAAGGTTATCTAATAGATGAATGGACAGGAAGGTTATTTAAAAGATGAATGGACATGAAGGTTATTTAAAAGATGAATGGGCAGGAAGGTTTTTTAAAAGATGAATAAACAGGAAGGTCATTTAACAGATGGATGGCCAGGAAGGTTATTTAAAAGCTGAATAGACAGGGGGGGGGGGGTATTTAAAAGATGAATGGAAAGGAGGGTTATTTAAAATATGGATAGACAGGAAGGTTATTTAAAAGATAAATAGACAGGAGGGTTATTTAATATGAATGGACAGTAAGGTTTTTTAAAAGATGAATGGACAGGTAGGTTATTTAAGAGATGAATGGACAGGAAGGTTATTTAAAAGATGAATAGACAGGAGGGTTATTTTAAAGTTGAATAGACAGTAAGGTTATTTAAAAGATGAATGGACAGGAAGGTTATTTAAAAGATGAATGGACAGGGGGGGGGGGTATTTAGAAGATGAATGGACAGGGAAGTTATTTTAAAGATGAATGGACAGGAAGGTTATTTAAAAGATGAATGGACAGGAAGGTTATTTTAAAGATGAATGGACAGGAAGGTTATTTAAAAGATGAATGGACAGGAAGGTTATTTAAAAGATGAATGGACAGGAAGGTTATTTAAAAGATGAATGGACAGGAAGGTTATTTAAAAGATGAATGGACAGGATGGTTATTTAAAAGATGAATCGACAGGATGGTTATTTAAAAGATGACTGGACAGGATGGTTATTTAAAAGATGACTGGACAGAAAGGTTATTAAAAAGATGGATGGACAGGGAGGTTATTTCGTGCCATCTTTAAATTCCATCTGTTTAATCTATAACTCACCATTACAAGTTCTTCGGGTTCTAAACCAATATTATAGACAATCAACTTAAGATGAGGATATTGTTCACGTGGTACCCGATCTATATTATAAACCAATGCCTGTAGTTCTCTATAGTGGTTAGATGAAACTGCCGTTACCAGCACAGGGATTTCAGGTGTTTCACCATTTTCTTTTAAAATGGGCAGTTCATATTTTCGGTTCACAATTTTCGTTGGTGGGTAACCGAGACTTTGGAGAATTAGTTCCGTCTCGTTAGATATTTTGATCTTAAGAACTCGCTGTATGTCTTCTTCTGCATTTTTACCAAAGTGCGAAAAACAATTACTGTCTTGGCTGAGAACATGATTCAGCTCTTGAATGGAAAAGAGACATATTTTATAATTAGGAATTATAATTCATTGTACATATATATTTCATCATTGTATATATTTCTAATAGATACATTAAAGATGCTTTATGAGGGATTAGATAACGAGTTAGCAGTTTTCATTATAATAGTTTAAAACTAGATAATGTAAAGGCAATTTGCTGAAAATTACAGTCAAATTGATCAACTATAATGGAGAATTAAGCGATTAAAATTTCCGCCTAGCCTCGATCGTCATTACTAAAGTCGGTACGATAAAAAGCATAGTCTCGATTATCTATTTAATAATTAAATCTTGAAAGAAAGTTATGCAGTAAATCGGATCATAATCAACTAAATATCGCAGGTTAGCGATGCTATCGAGAGTTGATTATGGATTATGGATAATTTAATGTCTAATTAATAATTTAGATAACATTTCATGCCTAAGGAAAGACCTGCAATAGGGAGATTTAATGTATGTTTAACTAAACGTAAATACAAACCACAATCAGGCCATACTCAATAATATTGTGAAGTTACTTTAGAGCTTGCGGCAAAATTTCGTTAACCCTAGTTATATAATTACTACTTCCGATGTGGCGGTTTGACTACCTTATTTGAGAACAGTTAGTTTTGCAAGTAGACATGCATTCTCTACACAAGTCTCGCTACCCAGGGCCAGGCCCGTAGCCATGAAGTTGTTTTTTTTGGGGGGGGGGGCAAAGATGTTTTCGGGAGGGCCAACTAGCATTGGAGTATAGATGTTAAGTTTGACTTTTTATTCGTCTTTTTTTTTTTTGATGAATTTGACAGATTAGGAATATTAGCATCTTCTTATTCGAATATATATAGGCCCACGACAAAAAACTGTACGTGTGAAATGATCTTGGTTAGGTGACATAAATCCAATGAAAATTATTCTGATATTGAATATTCCTATTTGTAACTCTTTTTAATCTTGCTTTCACATCGCAGGATGAAAAATTAACCAGTTTTTAAAAATACAGGAGTAAATATAGCAGGCGGAACAACTGACATTGTCGCCACCATATTGAATAGTTAAAGGCTAGGGCCATTTGCGTTCGGATGCTGGTTCAGACTATAGTCGCGACCATAGTCTGCATCCGAAGGTCGCCCAGTTAGTGCAAGGGAAGACAACCCTGTTTGGGAGATTGGTAGACATGTAATATACAATAGACCGTAAGATGGGCAAGGGAGGGAACAGCATTACGTCATTGCGGCCATTTTGGAATTCGGATTAATTGTCCGGGGAACAAGCATCTCAACTGCCATGTTGATCGTACATGAATTGGCGTAGTCTTTGGCTTATTCGATGAGCGTTGTCACATAGACTAACCATCAGAAGAAGACACGCAGCATTTAGGGCCTATAGTTGTTGGTCCAAACATAAATTTTATGATAGCTTTGTTAATAGGAATTAACCTCAAAATCAGAGATGTATCCTAATAATAAACGGTCCCCAACGAGAGGCAATAAATTAGGACGCGGATGTTATAAAATAGGTTTCAAATGGTCACAAGGAAATAAATAGATATAAAAACGATTCAATGTTACTTGAATCCTATTCAAGATGGACTGGGTCGAGTCAAGCTATTAATCATAATTTAAACTGTCCGCAGTTTTCACCAATTTCAACAGTTCCTTTACCTATAAATTAATCCCAAATATAGTCTATAACACCTTAATTACAAAACTCATACTGAATTTAATCGGATAAGAACTATTTTTTTACAATAAATATGTCCTTGTTTTTAATTGTAGACCAATTAAATATGCATTCCCACGAAAGTATTGATAGGGTAACTATTTTCAATAAAAGTATGACATTGTGCAATGAATTTTGGCATGGGTTGGTTTGAATATGTTTTTAGTTAAAACATATCTTCAAATGCGAGAAGGCATCTTTAAATGGGCCTTTTTCAGACCCGGATCCAAGATTTTTTCGAGGGTGGGGGGCGCATACATTAGTGGTTTGGTGTAATCCCCAGAGCCTTGACGCATTGCCTGAGCATAGACAATGCGAAAATCATGTTTATATCATCAATTAAAAAGCAGATACACCAGTCTCGCTGGGGTTGAGTGGGGGGGGGGGGGGGCACGGCAATACTGCCCCCCCCCCCTGGATCCGCGCCAGCTTTTGCAGGCGAGATAATAGCGGCGTTATCATGCGGCCCACTAGAATCAACAATTTTCTTAACAAAGGTGGATAACTCTAGAATTTGAAGTTACTATTCAAATGGTTAAAATCCAAGAAGTTTTTGTCACAGCCCAAACAAATCCAATGAAAATTTCGGAAATGTAAATATTCGCCATTAGAAAATTAACACCGCTTTAGCGAGTAATCAACGCATGTTTTGAATGATACCTTATTGTATCCGCCCGTCAAATTCTAGTAGGTTATACTGTCTAACTAAAATTAAGATAACATTAAATATGCAATATGTAAGATTTAAATAAGGAGCTGACAGTTCCCGCTATAATATAATAGTTTGAAAAGGTAAATGAAAGTGAGTATTAAAAATTTTAGACAAATTACTTTATTCTGAGCGAAAATATTACTGTGACAAAAAAATAACGTGGTCTCGTGTTTTATTCGTATTCGTTTGTATATTCATGTATTATATTTCAAACATCCGATGGTCTAGAGGGTTGATTATGGACTTGTCAAGTGAATAATAATTAAGAGGGGTTTTAACGTCCACTCGACACAAACGTGGTCATTTTGAAACTATTGTATGATTCGCCCCCCCCTCTCCCCCCATAGCACTTAAAGGCCTGAAGTTTATTACTTACTGTATACATCAGATTTATCGGATTTTTGTAGATATTCGGACCTAATATGGTGAATCTGCAATAAAAAAAAGAAAGAACATTTAGTGATTAAAGAGGCGTATATATTTCAATCATATTATGTTGGTTCCTAATAACAAAGCATTAGACCAAATGTATTGCATATTGTATTGCACTTGTTTTGATAGACGAAATGGCAACTCTATTACAAAGACTATTCCAAGATTGCAATACATTGACCGTAGAATGCTTGAATGGCGTTGTATCATAAAGCCTGCCATTGAGTCAACCGGAGTGGTTTCGAATATCCGGTTGTTCATATGCGTGGCAAGGAGTAGGGTAGCCTGTCCAACCTTGTGGGTTTTCTCCGGGTCCCCTGGTTTCGCACTACTGCTAAAGACCGATACGCGCAAGCGAATTATTGAAAAAAATTTTTTATAGTATTACTTACCGAGTATTGTAAAAACAAAAAACTATTTATAGATACATATACAATAG
Organism: Patella pellucida; assembly: GCA_917208275.1. Classification (NCBI taxonomy): domain Eukaryota; kingdom Metazoa; phylum Mollusca; class Gastropoda; family Patellidae; genus Patella; species Patella pellucida. Next base: position 44,572,075 of record OU795039.1, read on the forward strand.
ACATATAGAACATAATCCTCCATTTATATGCTATTCTTTTACTCATTGTATCTTTTAACTCTTACATTATCTAAAATTGAAAATAAAAATTATAAGCATCGACCTATTGGTGAATTCTGGTCAATTGCATCAATATATATTGAACAGCTGTAATAAATGGTATAATTATGTATTTTATCATGAATAAGTAGAATATTTATCACCATATGTTACTTCTACGTACGACTCCACCGAATCAGTCTGAGGGAAACGATATTTTACGATTAAATATAAAAAATATACACGTGTTATGTAGTGGTGTCGCTAGGGTATTAGCCTCCCATGGTTTCCCTTCCGTGTGACCCCCAGATTTAAACATCCCTTCCAAGGAAAAACACACTGTGATGCGATCGGACATTAGATACCGAGCTGGCAGTTCTTACTATAATAGTTTAAAACTAGATAATATATGGGGAATTTGCTGGAAATTTTAGTCAAATTGATCGACTCTGAACTGAGAATTTAGCGACTGAATTTTGCACCTAACCTCGATCATCATAACTTAAATCGGTACGATAAAAAACATAGTCTTGATTAACCACTTTTTGATTTAATAATGAATGAGCGTTGGCCAGTAGATCGGATCCAAATCCAGTAAATATCATAGGCTAACGATGGTATCTAGAGTTGATTATGGTCTGGATAGGTTAATTAATGTCTAACTGGTAATTCAAATAACATTTCAGACCTAAAATAGACCTGCAAGGCAGATTAAGCTCTCCCCATGCCATAGCGAGAATAAAATGTTTGGAATAGAATGTTGATATTCAATAAACTGATGATGTTTACTATATTGGTCGCTCATGCAATCTAAAATAAACGTGACCATATTAGATGCCGTCAAAGAGGAAACGTAACATTTTTTTTTCGGTTACTGAGATAAGAGCAATTGATTAAAATTGACGAAACAACATGGGCATCCTTTTTCAGTTGAAGAAACTCGATGAAATCCAATAATCCTGTAATGCATCAAATAATGCGCATTTTGAATTTAGCCTACATTTTTAGACAGTCCACGAAGAATCAATGTTTTAAAGTTCATTGATAGAGGATGAAATCGAACTATTAAAATTTAAAAATTTAAAAAGAAATATTAACAAAATGTTTACTTGCCATAATTCCACAAAAATAAAACATTTATCCTGGATGGAAATTAAAAGTAAAAAAAAGCATCCCAAAATAAATTTAAGAAGAATCCCTTTTTAACATCTTCTATTCAAGAGAAAATAGTCAGTATAATCATCCGTAAAAATCTCCCACTAAAATATATACTATGACAAATTCCAGATATATTATTATAATTATATCGATGTCCAATACATGTATATGGATGTATGTGACCGGCATATGTTACTTGGGTGGTTTCCAATGTAAACCGACGGGATAACAAATCATGTACCATGTATCGTGCCTGGTTGGTCTACTACTTACACAAAGGGTTAAATATGTCACTCCTAGACCGTTTAAAGATGCATTATGGGAGATTAGATAAGGAGCTGGCAATTCTCACTATAATGTAAAGGGAATTTGCTGAAAATTCAAATCAAATTGATCCGCTCAGAATAGAGATTTGGATTTTCGGCCTAGACTCGATCATCATTACGAAAATCGTTACGATAAAAAAAACATAGTCTCGATTATCCAATTCTTGATTTAATCATAAATTAGCGTTGAACAGCAGATCGGATCCTAATCCAGTAAATATTGCAGGCTATCGACGACATCGAGGGTTGATTATGGTCTGGATAGGTTAATTAATGTCTAATTAATAATTTAGATGACATTTCGGGCCTAATGAAAAACATGCAATAGAATGTTTTATATAAACCGTTGTTTTGTCTCATATCCTGCCTGTTCATATTTCTATCATTCCACGTGAAAAACAGTATAAGGCCCCTCTACTGACCTCTCGCACATCGAGCATCTGCGAGCATAAAAAACATCGCCGGGGTCCCAAAATGAACAATCTGCGTTGCAGAGGCTTATTGCCTTCATGAATATTTTTTAAAACGCTAAAAAAAAGGTTCATAAAGGGAGACTATTCCTATTATCCATTTGATTTTGAATCCCGAAGACACCTTATTTGGTTCCGAGTAAGTATGAAAGAGGTAAATATTAATAATACAGTTTTATATTTATTGAATCCTGAACAATAATTTAGACATCGGTAATTTTAGTTTATTTATATAATATTATAGTCCCTTGTTATTTTATATTGTTAAACCGGGCGTAATATGCGCTCAGACTGCTTCACAAGAATTTGAATATGTATTTCACTATATTCCTCCAGGTTACAAACAGAAATATTTTGTCAGTATTATTACTATTCGTTTTTTTTTTGTCTGAATTGTTTCATTCTGTAAATTTGTCTATTATTGAACTTATACTTAATTTTGATTAACAATATTGTCTACGATATCACTTCAGGTGGAAGTCGGTGGGCGTGAAACTCCAGAAACGAACGAACGAATTAACAATATCTTGTCTACGATATCACGTGGACATAAAACTCCGGGAACGAACGATTCCCAATAATATTCTTGACCCAACATAGGGGATCCCGTGGCTATGAGGGTAAGGCGCTGGCTCGCTATCCTGGAGGTCGTGTGTTCGATCACTGCATTGGTCGAGAAAGTTCATCTCGATTTTCAGGCCTGATTCCCCCTTGTCAGTGGTGCAGGATGGAGGGTCTGACAAGGACAGCTGCCTAGTCGTTCGGATTGGACGGAAACCGAGATTCCGTGTACACATTGGCGTACACTTAAAAGATCCCTTGGCAATTGGCAAAAATTTCCCTCATAGCACACTGTATGGCGTGTGCCCGTCTTCAATTAGCCCAGGTTAGGTGCAGAAGAGTAGGACGTTAAAGCCCATTTCATTTTATTTTTGACCCTACATAGATAAAAACTACCGGTCTTCATGGAATATTACTATATAATTTGTTGTTAATAAATAAGCAATTAGAATAATTTCAACTTCTCTTATTTTGGCTAACTCCTAACCTTATCCGATGAGAGTTACTTCCTTTTGTCAACTTTTCAATTAATGATGCATTGGATTAGTTGATGAAAATAGCACAATCATCAAGAGCGGATAATTTGAAAAAGTGTCTCCCCCATAGAATAACCCAGGGGTTAGTGGAGTAGCACGGAATAAAACCACTGGGGATAGCGAGGATGGAACTCCATGAGTTTGCATACAGCGCCGGAGGTTCGCAGATGCTCCAAGCAACAATGTTTGCTATTATTCTTCAAACGTGTTGGTGTAATCATGTCAAACGATGTGTGAAAGTATGCCACAGTATAGACGGAATTACTGCTGCTAGCAGTAATGTTCCAAATTTGTTCTTCAAAGTTTTCTATGTTTTTGCTCTTTGTAAAGTTATTATTACATTTGGTCAAAAGGATTATTATAATAAGTGTTGTCGTGAACTGTCAGTGAATCTAGTTTACAGTATGCATGTATTAGATCAGATGCTGATAACAGTCAATGGTGTAGTGTGTTGTTCAAAGAAAAAAAATGTTAGGAATCCAGGATAGCTCCGTGTTTTACAACATATCCTACCATACTGCCCAAGGAGACCAGACATGTATATCTATTAACATAATTTTGTTCAAGTGGCTTCTTGCTTTCAATATACCGGACTATAATTACCTTCCCTGCATAATTTGAATTTAAGAAAAATGGTTGCATAGATAATATACTCGTAGTTCAAACTATTAGCTACCATTTTTTCCGGGGCGAGAGTGGTAGGCAGGGAGGGGGGTGCTAGATATCAGCAGTTACCTATTACATGCGGATTCAATTCGCCGATACATAGTTGTGCCCAACTGCTTATACAAGGGCTAAGAGTGGTTTATTAGTCCCTGTGTTGGTCCGCCGCTATAAGAAATACTATAAATATGGGTATCTATAAACCTAACCCTACCAAAACCCCAACGCCAATGATAGATAACGGAGGACTAATGAAACCGCGGACTAGTGAACGCATTCCCCCAAGGAAGTAAATCTAGCGGATGAAATATTTTATGTTATGGGGAAAGGGAGGGGAGTCAATACTGTTTGTCATTTGCGCCTTTGATGTATATTCAGTAGTGACCACCCCAGGATAGTGGTTTCAAGTGGTAACACTGTCAAATTTTGGGTTTCGGTTTTGGGTAAATTTTGAGGGCCCACATGCCTAAACGTTATAGGGATGAGGACGGACGGGAGACTACTATATCTATGTATTAGATAACACCCTACCCACGCACACACACTCAAATATTTGTACCCCAAAAGCTCTGGACGTCCAATCGATTATTTAGCTTGATAAGCAAAGCATGGGCCTCGCGGTTCATCGCAAAAAGAGAAAAAAATTAAATTCCAGATGAACGTCTTGCGGTAATCGATCTAGCGGCGTATGTGATCAGATATTATGTAATTATCCTTGCAATTCCAGACCGTTTAGTTGAGACCATGCCATTCAAAGGGATATGAAGTAATCTTTTCGTTATGTTAGGGACCCCGCGATTCTAGTCAGGCCCCGGGCTCCGTCCCGGTTAAGCTGGGCTTTGATGATTAGTGCTACCAATCCACGTTGACTGTATCTAACAGGCGATTTGACTAATAGCATGTTTACATTCATAACTTGTCTGAATGTAGTGTTCCTTGTGACCCTTCCGAGTTAACCCTGGGTACTTGAAGATCTATTTCGGATATGTACACTGATAGGAAAAAGAAAATACATACACATCTATATTCATTTGTAATGCAAATATAAGGCCAATTTATGTTTGTCTAGACCTGGTCACTGTAATAAATATGGGCTGTCAGAATAACTATTAAATCGTCCAACTATGTGGTTAAAAGATTTATCAGAACAAGTTGACAACGAGGTAATATCAAATGGAATGGAATAAAGTTAATAAATCATAGTAATATGAACGAAGGCAGCTTAAAGTGGATCTTAACATGGATGAAGGCGCCTTAAATTGGATCTTAACATGGAAGAAGGCAGCTTAAATTCGATCTTTTAAGCATGGAATATGACTAAGTTGATTGATTTCAGATAAATAATTTTAGATATAAATGTAGTGGAATAATTGTATGAGCCTGTGCCATTTTAATTCTTTGAATATTAGCTGATTGATCGGGTGTTTCGGTTTTTAATCCGTGGTATTTTCCCTCCTGTGTCCTGTCCCCGGTATAGGATGGAGGGTCTGGCAAAACTATGTGCCAAGTTGGTTAAATGTTATAAATAGCCCTCGGCTTTTGCAATTCGAAGACAACTAGGCGGAACACTCCCATATGACTGTCTTCGTTAACCTTAACCCGGTTGTTGAAGACAATAAACAAGATAAACCACCATGGCACGGTAACCCGTGCAAATCACACCCACCGGAATATACTTAAATGTTTATTTCAAGAGTTTTGATAACGTTGTAGAATCTTGCAAATCCAATAGGAAACGGTATCATCTGATCTACTTGAAATTTATATGCATAATTCGGATGAATAATATGAAGACGCTTATAATATAAAATGATTAGAAATTTCCGGTCGATACCTTTCCGTATGTACAATCTTGGGAACGCGACACCGACAAACATGCTCATTTGATCTGCTTGAAAACTTTTTGCAAGGTTTTTAGAAAAGTAAAAATGTTAATCATTAGGAGAGTTGACTTATTTTCATTTTTATTACCCGTAGTAAACCAACGATGTTGAGATGGCGCCCGTGTTTCCAAGTCACACAGGGATCGAAACCAAAACTGCAAGCCAGAGGTATAGAGTTCTTACCCTTGCTCACTTTAAAGCATATGCATTGTTCGGAAAATCTAATTAAAATATAGATCCATATTTCGTTTCATTTTTCTATACTTTCGATGACCTACTCTACATGTAGATCTAACAAGTTATAGTGGGAGCTCACGTTCTATGACGTCATGTATCTAGCACGCGACATTTGTCCCGATAACGACAGTCATTCGATTGACCAATTAGCGACCGCCATGCTTTTTAAAACTACTTTTGTTTTGTGTTAGTATAGACGTCATTGGCTGGTGATGTCCAACCACAGTTAAACCATAGCTATGATGTCATCCTTTGTTCTTTTAATCCATTATAATGAAGAATGGATTGTTATCTAAAAAAAAACCAGTCCAATATTAATGAAAAGAGTCCATTATTAACAGAAAAAGTCCAATATTTTTGAAACTGTCCATTATTAACGAAAAAATACATTAAACAGAAAACGAAAAGAAGCCACAGCATTGGCTTTTAATTTCCGAAAAAATGTAACAGAAATTTGACATGAATGGATAGGTCTTTGGCTTCAATTGTAATTTCCCTATTGGTTGATATACTAAATTCCGAGTTTTGTTGCCTTGAGGGTACTTCTAATATACGGTAGATTTATGTATTGGGCATCTTTTTAGACATTGTTTGTTTTCGTAGGCTCTTGTAACCTTTGGTTCTACTCGACGATGGTTTAATCCTCCACGATTTGTTTTAGACACATCTTCAGTATACTATCAGTACCAAGCGATAGCTGGGAAAATCTCCAAACACGCAAATTTCGATGTTCTTTAACAGCTCTCAATGCAAAATGAAGACCAAAAGAGTTTGTGGGTTACTTTTCAAGTAACCCCTTATTTATTCCATAAGATATCTTCTTCTTGTTCAGTTATAATGTCTGCTTGTTTTTTTTCTAATTCAATACATTTCCTCGAGAGATCTTTCTTTTTGGCATCTAGCACATTCCTCGGTTCCTGAAATTCGATGTCTTACAAAAAGTCCATTTTGGCACATGAAATGTTGTATAGACACAATTATTCATATAGGGTATTTGGTCTGTACTCATTGCCAGATACGTTCCTAATCTCAGCAATAAAATAACTCAGATATTCGTTCATTTTTTTGAGGGTCATCTGAAGTAAATCTTTACACGGTAAATTCTGTCGTTGGTTTGACCATTTCACAAATAAATTTACTGCCCATTTCGCCTTCGGTTCAGTTTGCTGGCATAATCCCGTGCTTACAAGTTTTTTTAGGTCCAATTGATGAAGAGGTTCAGCAAACCTACTTGTACTGGGTTTTTCATCCGGTTTTGCATCCCCATCAGAAATATAGGTTCAAATATAGGTTATGCTCCAAGTCAAACTAAGGAAAACTCATTACTTGATTTTCATGTATGTCTAAAACGTCACTCAACACATTGTCTGTATCTATATCAGTGCTATCATTACATATGGTTTTAGATTGAGTAATAAAAATATCCCCTCATTAGAAGACATAATTAAACTGAACTGCTTCTAGGAAGTGTATTATTTACAAATGGATGCTGTTTTATGAAACTATCCATTATGTTGTGTGTTTTTAACATAGTGGGTGGTTTTAGGGGTGGGAGTGATGGTGACATTTTTTGACCACTGCGTTTGTTTAACAGCAAGCTATGTATTAAGTAAAATGTCTATTATTTTAGACAAAGGGTGGCCATGGTTTAAGTTAGATAATAGCCTCAGACTGTCCATTATGTAAATAGAAAGAAAAACTTCGGGGCTAACGCCCCTCAGTTGTTCTTTCTATTTACATAATGGACAGTCTTCGGCCATTATCCATTACTTCCGCGCATGAAAAGGTCAAACGGTCGATTCGACAGACCATTTGATTGGCTGACCCCTCATTTCATGCAGTAGTAAAACGAAATTTTGAACTATTTAATCAGATTGATTTTTCGGGTGAGTTGATCATGGCAACAGCTTAACACAGTTATACAATCTTGTGATACCTTCACTATAAAAGTTATAAGTATGTTCTGTGTTCTGTGTTCATCAATGTCTGATAATTAGTTCAACAGTAATTTTTCCTTTTATTTTATGGCAAATTCTTGTCGGCGTTTCAATGATATTTTTATCAGTTTAACTTACAATTTCCAAAAATGTATTCCGCTTGCTTAATATTGGCAAAGTTCGAACAATAATTTGCTTTTCAGCTTTTCAGCAACCTTTGTAGAATTGTCAAACAATTCAGTTTATGTTGGCGTTTCGTTGCCTGAAGTGGCAGCCTATCGTATTATAGAAAACTAAACACAAATGAGGGGATGCATAAAAACTATTCAAGCTTTATTTATCAAGAAAATAAAATAAATGCACGTTTAATGATGTCAATTTGAAACTACATATGAAAAAGATCTGATATTTTGCCGCCCACCTTCAAATTTGTCGTGTTCTAAGCAATGCACGCTGAAACAAAATAACTCTGTAATGAGTTAAATTGTTCTATTAATTTTTTTAAAATTAATCTTAACAATAAGACTACCAACAGGGCAATTTGGCATCATTAAATGCTTCGGCACGCGTCAGGTCTCAATAGTCTTATATATTAGATCTTAAATATAGTTCCTCGTCTGTGTAGCACCCTTCGCTCTATGTTTGACTAACCCAAAACGTGCAAGCTATCACTTTGTCTATATTAAAATAATATTTGTCCGAACCAGTAGACCTGTAGGAGTCGATGATTGGATTTTATGATGTCTGGACATAGCCGTGAGAACAGAATTCTATTAATTAACAGCTTATTATTCGAGTAAAAATCACAATTTATTCCTAAAAAATGATAGCAAAATTTGTAAATAAATCTTAAAACTCATCCACGATCAAAATTTCGTTCTAAATATATTTTTGGTCTATATAAAAAGACATGATATTATATTGTATTAGGATTTACCCTAGATCACATAAATCGTCTGTACAAAAACACTATTAAAAACTACATGAATTCAGATAGACATTTGGGGGATTTTAAAGGAGCTAAAGCTCGATTATCGAGAGGGATTCACTAGTCTGCCGCTATAAGAAATACTATAAATATGGGTATCAATAAACCCGAGCCCTTAACTAATGAACCCTAAACCTACCCCAACCCTAATAATAGATATCGGTGGACTACTTACCCGCGGACTAGTTAACCCACGACTTGAGAGCATTCCCCCGATTCTCTGAAACGTACAAGGGTCAACATGCACCTATTGATATAATACGTAACTTAACTGATTTTCATTAAAAATTTATCATTTTTATTGTAATTTTCAGTTATATTTATGTGTTGTCTAAACTGAATGACAGTCGCTTACAATATTGGTTAGTCCATTCTACAATACTCTCTTTAATAAAAAAACGTTTTCATGTTTCACTGATTCTGTAACGTTATGTCCATTACTTGAAACTTTGTAACGTTATGACCATTACTCGCCCCACTGCCTCCCCCATTACAATTACTATCATCATGAAGAATGACGAAGATGGTTAGTTCCATCATTACCAATATCATTGTAAACATCAATATTGTGAGTTCCTTGACATTACTGACACTAAATGGCATTGGTAACTTTTACTCAATCAATGTCTCTTTCAAACGCGGCAATCGTTAAGATAACTTAATTTTTAAATATTAATGCAATCCAATATTGCTTTAATTGCGTACTGAAGTCCAGACCAGGACCCAATATTGCTTTAATTGCGTACTGAAATCCAGACCAGGCAGTGTTTCATTTCTGTTTTTCAGCTGTTCAAAGTTCGATGATCCTCAATAAAATTCACTAATTGGCTAATGGTGTTTCCATAGAATTGACCAATGTGGAATGTTTACCTGATCATTACGATGATACACACTCATTGATTTTTGGATTCCCAGTGTAATAAAAAGTGTTTCCAAAATCACCAACCTTTATTTATGGTTCATTACCCTTAACAACATAAGGGTAATATAGAACTCTAGATTTTTTTTAAAAAACTGTATTTCGCAAAAACTATTTTTGATAAACAAGTACATATTATAGTAAAAATAATATCTTTTATAATATTCCATCCTTGGTCATATTCAGAAGTTCAATATGAATTCACAGCAACCCCAATAATTCCCAAAAAGTGGAAAATATGAACTATTTTTAAAGTAAACACTGTTATTGTGTAACTGAAAAAGACATAAAATATAACATGGACTGGTTTGTTCGAAAAAAAAGATAGCACATTCTGAATTCTGTAAAACATCTAAAGTTAGCATAAAGAAATCAGTACAAACTAATGAATGAAACTAAATGAAGTTAAACGTCTTACTGTTTCCTAAGACACCAATATAATACAAACCTTTAAAATAAGAATTGATTCGATATCATTGGACCAAAAAGTTTATGTTAATAAAACTTTTGATTATCCTTGATCTTAAACTATATATTTAACCTCTATATTGGCGCTTTAATAAAACAGATCTTTTTCTTCGCTTAATATTTGCTGAAATTTCTTTCATATTTTATGATTGATTATTATGTTTTCTGCAAATATTTTAAGAATTCAGCTGAAGTGTTGAATGACTGAAGAACTATTTTTTGTCAAAGGTAAAATGTCTTCATGCGAAAAATGCGATTAAGGAACACTCGATTGTTAGCGGGTTATAAATAATATACCGTAATACTGGTGATTCTCGACATTTCATTAAAGCCCCAATACCACTCTTGTTGTAACTGAATAATATGCCCCAATCATTATTCTGGTCAACAAATTGTACTATTTTACAATATTCCAATTAATTGATGATACAAATTTCATCTTAACACACCAAATTAAAAATAATCGAAAAATTCAACTACATGGTTTGAAAAGCTTTATGTTAACCCTTTCAAATGCAACTTGGATTTTAACATATTTTCGAACCCTCTGGACGAGTAAAATAGGATGTAATAGATAATTTACACAACAGGTAGGACACTTTAACATCCAGTAGTTAGAATAAGGCTATTTCTTTCTTGATCTGTCAAACCAGCAAAAGTGGTATTGCCCATTTAAAAGCCCTTGGATCCATGCGATTAAACGATTTCGGTGGGTCTCGTTTAATAGACCAATTTATACAACATTGAATAAAAACATATTGGATTGAATAATTGGAGAAAATGCGTGATCAAACTTCGATCGACGAAGGCAATGTGTGTAAAGATTTCTATTTGAACATTCTTTGAATGAGGTTAGATACATTGATTTTTGTATGGAATTGTCCAATAGAATGACATCCAACATTAAATCTTAAGAAACGACCCAGTGTTACTTTGATTAACCAAAGTTTAAATTTAAGGTCAAGGAATTGATTGATATAACTCATCTTCATTAATCTTACAGATCACCTCTTAACTTTGATGTCATTTTCATTAATCTTGGAATAACCTCTAGCATGGGTCGCTTTCTCCTTTGCGTGTTGTGTTGCCACCTATAGCGATCATTTGCTTATAGAAACAAGTCAGGCACAACTGTTAACCAATATCTTTCCTTGTCGAGACGTACTCAGAGCTTCAGGAATCATCATTGCCGTTTTAGTTGGAATAATACCAGTGTAAAAGTTATATGCTAAGTCATGGTCTCTGGTTGTCCACATCTATAGACATCAACACTTGGTGATCAAAAATGAAGGCTTTAATATTTGTGACAATTTATTCCATGTGTGTTTACGGATTTGAAGAATTAGGTAAGATCTTCAGTTTTTTGTTTTTGTGGAAATGATAATTAATGACTTTGTGAAAATAACAGTTAAGTATATGAATAAAACTTTAAAATTTCGTAGCACGTCTGTCAAAATACTTTTTAAAATGTTTATTAATTTCTGTCTCAGAGGTGTTTCAAGAAAGTGATTTAATAAAATTTTAATGCAATCAAAGAATCGAGCATGGAATGTCAAATTTTAAATGTACCATTTGAAAATTACGACACCCAAATTCTTATTATATCGAACTTAAACAGGCAATAAAATCTTAACACTAGCCATATACATTTTATAGCTATACTATATAAGCATATAGAATAAATAGGTACAAACATAAACTATGCAAATAAAATCAATCTTTTCTATATTAAATACACAAAAGTTGTAAAATTGTAAAAAAAAATAATAGATGTAATTCTAAATAGAAACCAAAACTACATTGTACATGTAAATAAAAATTACTGTAGATTCATAAATTTATTTGAGATACGAAACAATTAAAAATATGCACGAATTGCTTAAGCCACGTCATTTGTTTCAGTGGTGTAATAGGGTCACTAATATTTTCGGGGTAGACGCCAGTGATTGTAGCATGTGCCAAAAAGAATAGGTAGTAATATCCTTTTTAACTACCGGTTATTCATTTGAGCAGGACTCATACACAGTCTTTTCCATGGACAAAGTAAAACAACTCTAACGTAACTCAGGAACATAATGTTTTTTTTCAAAGTACGCTTTATATCAAGCACAGATACATAAGCACAGACATGAGTATTATGAACTCAAAAATAAAAGAAAATACAATCTGCCTTCGTAAGAATATCAATAGATCTACCGATATTTCACTTCTGAGGTTGTTCTTTTATAGCCCAGGATATTATTTAATTGTGTCCTAAGACATGTATCTGCATTTTTATGCCAGGATGTTTAATATTAATGTTATATTAGACTTTCATATGACATTAATCCCCAATTGTCAGTTCCCCAACAAAATGTCATTTTAACTTAAAGTGGATTCAACAATAGATATTAATTTCTGCTAGATACATTGCTTATGTTGTTTGTCTATTTATAAATTGCAATGTATCTAGCAGAAATTAATATCTATTGTTGAATCCACTTTAAGTTAAAATGAAATTTTGTTGGGGAACTGACAATTGGGGATTAATGTCATATGAAAGTCTAATATAACATTAATTTACTGTCAGGATCAAGTGCTGGCTTCAGTTCACCTCTATAATACGTGTTCTTTTATCTTTTTTTAATTCTTTCGTCTTACTACTGTATGTGGGTATTATGTTTTACTATCAGGACCTTTACTATAAATCGCAATCAGATTTTAACTAACGGAAATGAAACCACCCACCCAATTTATTTACACCGGGTGTCAATTGTAGGCTTCTAAGCGTTAGCACGAAATAGCGGGTGACCGTAGACTGTCTACAGTCCTTGAATAATTATGCTTTTATATCCTCAGACATTTAAGGATGGGGTGGATATTCTGTCTAGATGTGGTGAATATTATTCCGCTGTTTGCTATTCTATTACCGACAGAAGGTCTGTCTTTGTTTCCGCCTTTATTTCTATAATATTGCAAGATCTCAAATCGACAGAGCACAAAGTTAGGTGATGCGTGCGGAATGTCAATTATTGTAGTAGGTTCTCCTGAAGATCTGATATAAACTCTAGCCAAAAGAAAAGGTGCATTAGTATATTATCATTGGATAGCCAGTAGTTTCAATACACCGGAACCTTGTCTAGGGTGATAACAATATATGCCACTGTTTTTTTCTTCTGACAAATGACATATATCAGATATGAGATTCAGATGATATTGAACTGAGCGGCAAGATAACATTTACGACATAACCTGTACATACTCCGATTAAAGTTGCCATTAATGTTCTAAACAAATATACAGACTTTCAAATCGTTACAAATCATACCATTTTGTACGAGGAACCAACAATGACATCATCGCAGATATCTTGGAATCATAACGTCATCACAAATTGATGCACAATCGTCCAAGGAACAACCATGCCCAGTTTCCAATCGATCATACTTAATGTGGAAAGCCCCCCACCCCTAACAGCCCAAAGATTAACACTGGCAGGACAAGTAGCGCCCGGTCCAAAAAGGGTCTTCATTGTACTTATACGGTTACTAAGTTCAGCCGATCAGTAATTTACAAAAACAAGATTTATTTTATAGAGAGGCAGACGATTGATGTTGATATGATTCGTCGATTCATTTTCATTTTGACAGGTTATTTAAAAAGCAATAGTTTTTCTGTAATGAAATTAATATAAAAGAGACAGTCAATTCTGAAAAATCTTAAAGAAACGATAGGCGAAGCAATACAAAGTCAATCTTCTTTTCAATAACTCTTCAGGACACTTGATGGATGACTTTTAGCTTGGAATAATTAACTTAGAGCTACTTCAAACTCACTTATTACCAAATTGACTACGAGGGAAATGGAGTTTCGATACATTTCACATATTTAACCTTGAATGTGCAATCTTGCAAGTACAGAAAAAACAAATTGTGAGTGGCTCGGGTTCATTATATGATTAAAGTGATTGCTCGCTCCGCTTACAAATCACGTATCGACTTGAAAACGCAATTTGTGACCACTTCATAGATCGGATAAAAAAAAAACTTAAGCAGCGGAACACAATTTATTCCATACAATCCGACAATTTCAAATGGCTTTAAAGTAGGTTTATACACAATTTCTCATAAATACATCATTATCTATCTGATGTTAAATATAGTGAAATGAAAACAGTTGTTTATTTAAATTATTTGAAATGAAGATTCATTATAAAAACGATGTGTTTTGAAAAAACTAATCAATTCAAACGGAGCATAACAACTCATATGGTTGTCCTTCCTTAAAAAGTTTGGAATGCAATAAAAACAGGAAAAATGTAACTCGCGATAAGACAAATGTAATACAAGTATGAAAAATAAAACACAAGACAGGACACACACGATATGACCTAGGTAACACAAGACAGGAGAAAATGTAGCACAGACAGGACAAATGTAGCACAAGATAAGGCAAATTAATACAATATTGGACAAATGCACAACAATGCAGGAAAAATATAATACATGACAGGATGCACATGACAGTAAAAATGGAACACAAGACAGGACACGGCAGGAGAAATGGAATGCCAACAGGAAAATGAAGCAATCAAGAACAGGGCAAATTATGGGAAAAGTTCGACCTATTAAAGTCTTTTTAATGCCAATGTGGACTAGAAATTGGCGAACTCTACGTGTTTTTACCAAGTTTGGATCTCAATTTTAACCCTCTAAAGACTAATATAAAGTTATTGACTTGCAATTTTAAACGACAATTCTGGAAAAGGTACCACTTTCTAATCCACATTTGGTTGTTTTCGACGGTTTGTAAAAATGATTTTCGATTTGAGTAAACAGATTAGGAACCCTAAATTTGAAGGTCAACAAAACTGAAAACATTTTAATGTTCATTCAAGCAATCTCATTAAAATACAAATCTATATTTCGTTTCCTTTTTTATACTTTCGATGGCCGACACAACATGAAGATCTGACCATTTGTACTGGGAGGTCGTGCCAGGGGTCATACGAGCGGCTGTTGACCCTATAACGTCAAACATAGATTAATCAACCAGCGTTGGCGTTTCTATGGGTATACCCACAGTTCTTTGCAGAGCACGCCAATAACTCGCCATAATAGACCGTTTCATTGGCTAATTCCTCACATCAACTAGAACGCCTGTTATATAACAACTCTTCCAGATCCTATTAATGTGAAGACAATTCAAACGAAATTTTGAATAATATAAAACGAGACGAAATAGGATCTGTGTTTTAATAAGAGCAAAAAAGTGGGGCGTTAAACCCCATTTTATTTTATTTTCTATTAAAAAGGGGGGGGGGGGGAGCATATGCGCGCTGTATCATAAAGCCTGTCATTGAGTCAACTGGCGTGGTTTCGAATCCCCGGTTTAACCTGACAAGGAGTAGGGTCGCCTGTCCAACCTCGAGGGTTTTCTAAACCATATATAAGTCTCGAAATGACCTAGTTTGGGTCGAGTTGACGTTAAACCCCATTGCCCTTTCTCTCCCTAATTACTAGGTTTTACTTACTACCTTACCACAACAAAAATTTCCAGTAATTACATAAATTTTCTTGATTAAAGTGATGTAAGCTCCAGGACTAACCAAATCAATGCATATAAAATTGAAATATTCAGTCGATACTGCTGCAAGATATTGCTTTCAACAAGAGAGCAATAAATAATATCCCTAGTCACAACAGCTTGAATAACTGACTTGGATACGATTCTAAAAAAAAACATTAGCGCAAGTATTTACGAAAACTCTTACAAAAGCATTTGGTTCTTTTGCCAATTACAAACGGTTGAGTTATTCTGTTATCTCTTTGAATAGATAACGGAACTCCTGAACGATTCAATAACACTGGTGTATCTTAATGACGTTATTTATGCATTTTGTGTTAAGTGGTGCCATCATTTAATGGCGCTATAGAGACCCTGTTTTCAAGAATAGAAAACCACTGATAACATTGGTTTCGCATAGTTACCATTCATATGTAAATCAGCTAAATGTTATTACGTTCTAGAAGAAATACAATGGCATGCAACATGTCCTTTAGATATCTCATTAATACTGAAAGATGCCGCCACTAAGGTCTATTTTATTTCAACTTTAAAGGAGATGTACCGCCTGTTTCTTTTATAAAATGATTGCAGCAGCTAACTACATCAATCCTTTTAAAGATTTAAAGCGCCTTGTGTGCTACCCTTTCAATATGGCAGCGTTTTTTCGAATGAAAATATCAATAATGTAGTAATAGTCTATTTTACTGTATTTGCTTCTATCTCTAGTGCCGCCAGAGATACACGTCACGAACGTAGTTCTTATTATTTTATGGTGGTTGAACGGATGCAACTGGGTTTAAAATCAATTATTTAAATAGCAGACAACATTATCTATCTGAATATGTCAGATGTCTGCAAGGGTACAGAACTAGATGGGCCATCTCTTTTAATTATAGGATAAAGGTTCTCACTAACATCCCCGAACACCAAATAGTTTGGCAGGTCGGCGGCTTCCACCAAAATATCACGAACTTTTAACAATCTACTTAATAAACAACCTGATAAATACAAGTGCCCATTCTTATCAAAAGTCAGCATGTAATCTATTTCAATCGAGAATTTGGGAGCCCGTTTTAATCTTTCATTTATGTCGTCCTTTTTGACGAATTGATAAGCAAAGCAGTCTATTAGGGTTTGGTACTCACGATATCCACAATGAAACTCCGGTAACGGTAAATTTTTTTAATAACATACCCGCCCCACCCCCTCTCGTTATGTGGAGGCCCATGAAACGGGACCGGACTCAGGAAATGATCCGCCCCTGGTTTCAAGAGCATTTTGTGCTTCGAGTCAAGTAGTGGTTAAAATTCGGGTCCTCAATTTGTCGATGAAAATATAGGTTCCTTTCCCTGAATATAAAGCAATATTTAAAATAAGATATATTTTTAGATCTGTTGTTATTTCTAATATCAATTCGGCTATTGCAGGAGAAATTCACGTTTTAAAGGTAAATTTGATATAGGCAATAAGTTAATTAACAAACTCATTCTTTATCCGGTTTCTGGAATATTTGGTCATGCTGGCTGGTTTCTTTTGGAAATTGTGAAAATGTCACGGGATGCAAAAACGCTATTAAAAGTTATAGCTCGTATCACTCACGTCTGCAACGCACTGCTGAAGTGCTGAGAACATTAGACCAAAGCAATTTAACTTTTAGTTTTTTTAAAGGGCTTTGATAAAAATCCAAAAAAACTGACTCTCCTGAAATTTTGTGATTTTTTTTTAGCATATTAAAGCAATTTAACTTTTAGTTTTATTCAGAGCCTTGATAAATACAAAATACACTGTTTCTCCTGAAATATTGTGATTTTTTTTTTAGAATTTTAAAACTTTTAACTAAAAGCTTTTGAGAAGAGGAATCCAAGTATTTGTGGTTTTTACATCATTATGTTTTCCCAAAGAAATAGAACACAAGATTTGAATAGGTGTTTCCGAAGAACAAAGTTGAAATTGATGTGGCCTTACAACCGTACACTGAAATGGAATTGGCACAACGTTTTCTCAGAAAATATATTTTAAAGATTCACCAACACGTATTGCTTGGCATCTGAACTTGGTTTTGATAGAATGGCGAGGAAATTGTAGTTGTGGGTTTATTGGCTAAACGTGATAAAGAATTAACATATATAGTTTCATTTCGAATAATTTCTCACGGACTAAAAAGGTTGAGATTGATTTTTATCGCCCTTTTAACTACTTTTGCAACCTATTTTCAACCCCACGTACATCTTCTAAACACAAGGATAAATAGAACTCATTAAATTAATTCACGGACCAGTATTTTATAACTGTTGAGTATAGTATGTTTGCTATGGAAAGCGAACAATTTGTAAAACTTCACTAAATGTGGCGTGTTAATAACAAAATGATCTACTAATGCTTAGCCTTTCCCTGAAGCAATCGCCCGAGAAATCCCTCTCTGGTCAATGCTGGATTAGCTTCTGATACTTGCGCTTTTGAACGATCGTGTCTATTCTTCCAGTTCAATCAAATTTATCCCAAATACAGCAATATGACAGCCCTTCATTTAATCTGGGTCTCCCCTAAAACTTTGGACCGTGATTTAAGGTATTAAAGACGATGAAACTGTTGTTTGTCTCAAAACAGTATTGTTTACATTATATCCGTGCTGGTAGTCTCGTTTTCTAACACAATTAGTTTTTCTGTAATATTCTGAGTCATGACGTAACATTGTGTAAACATATTTGGTCCAATGTGGAGGTCTGTCGCGCAGTTATCGATTGGTTGTTAATCGGACTATTGGCCATTCATAATTTAGAACACGAATATGCTTTCTTTACAGCAGTGAGTAGTGGGATTAGCTTTATAATCACACGAAACACTGCGAGGAGTATAAGCTTTTGGGTACAGCCTATTAATACCAGAGTAAAAGTTGTCCCTTTAACTTGGCAAACAAAAACAACTAAGAACTAAAAAGAAATGATAAACACGAGAAGATTCTTTTGGAGTGCTGAATATCATAGCTTTTTTCAGATTTTCCTCCGGAGAACAAATACTTTTTAAACCTTTATTATTAAATTCGAAAATGATATTCACTGCCTTCAATTTTATATTCTCCAGCAAAAGAAATTAATAAATTAATGTGACAATATATTACTAAAAAAGTAAACATGCTTTGGAAGGTACCGGGGTAGACATCTCTGTGTTGTTGGTTTTTTTTTTGGTAATCAACAACCAAACAGTAGGCTTCTCTAGTCATTATCAAGCAATGAGAAGTCTAGTCGAAACGTCGCTCAGTAACGAGCAGTAATTGTATTCCATAGAATTGTGACCTGTATACTCCAATTCAATTACTAAATGCCCTTGAAACAATTTATCAAATAGTAGTCTACGTGTTACAAGAGATATAGAAAATACCGTCAGACATCTCACTAATTATAATGTTACCTGGTTCGACGCGGGATAATCATCATTAGTCGTATGTAGCAGAATTGCGTCGTCTAACCATAGGCACTCTGTGTACAAATTCAACTAATACTATAGTATAATATCAACAGAAAACCACATTATTTCAGCATTGGAATAATTGGGGGGTATAATATATCTTGTTTGACAGTAATCTCGGGTTTTTATGCAGATTGCACATGTTTTCAAGGGAAGTGCTACTTCCAGGGAGGTGTAATTAACAAAGCAATGGCGCCCACTCCGGGTTCCTTTGGGGACGTAAAACCTATAGGGCACCGTGTACACGTAAATAACAACCTTGACAGTCGAGATTCGAAATAAGAGTAAGTTGAAGCGCCGCTGTCCGTGTAGCCTCATTTTATCTCTATTTTTCCGACAGCTTTCCGTTTTATTATTACAACCAAAAATGAATTTAAATACATTTCAGTAAAAAAAATTTTAAAAGGTAGGCTACATTTAAAGAAGCTAAATCGCTAATATTTGGGACCTAGAAATTGACATAAATAAGTCGAACGCATATAATAATGTAATATGAATGTATATAAAATGATTTACATTCAATCGTTTCTGTTTTTACAATAATTTATAATCAGTTGTTTGGCGAAATACGCCAGAAGTCTCAATCGAATGCCAATCTCTAGCGCCTGGTCAATCCAGCCTATACCCATAGTATTTATTGCGTGTGGACTCCAGAGAAGAATATGACGTCACCGTTTGACATGACTAAGCTACAAATGGCGCGGAAACGCATTATGGTACACGGTTCGTGTACCAATGGTAAGATGTTTATTTTGTCTTAAATATTGGATATCAGCCGCCCATGTTTTCCCGGTAAGATTACAACATCAATGTTGGTTTAAATTGACAAATAATTTGTGTTTTCTCAGTCTTAAATATTGGATATCAGCCGCCCATGTTTTCCCGGTAAGATTACAACATCAATGTTGGTTTAAATTGACAAATAATTTGTGTTTTCTCTGTCGAAGCTTTTGGATGATATTGAGTTAGAGACTTAGCTACTTTAAAGAAGCATCCAACCAAAGAGTGATATCAATATTATGATGTTTATAAATTGGAAATTATCGCTGTTAGCTTAGTCGTACAAGCTGGCCTTCTTAATCGAATAAAACATTTGTTTTATCTGATCTTACAAGCTGGCCTTCTTAATTGAATAAAACATTTGTTTTATCTGATCTTACATATTAACTGCTAAATACTTAGTCATGAAATGACCTAGTTTGTGTCGAGTGGACGTTAAACCCCATCTCTCTACCTCTCTTTCCCTTTCTCAGTAATGCGCCTTATAC
Source organism: Patella pellucida (assembly GCA_917208275.1). Classification (NCBI taxonomy): domain Eukaryota; kingdom Metazoa; phylum Mollusca; class Gastropoda; family Patellidae; genus Patella; species Patella pellucida. Next base: position 44,592,540 of record OU795039.1, read on the forward strand.
GTGAGACTTGGGAGAATACAATCAAGGAGCTAGACCCATCAAACCTTTGTACGCCACTGTATCAAAGATATAATTACAAAATGGTTCTCTGTTTTATACAGCCACATTTTGATGTGGAGGTAATATCGTTGCCCAGATACGCCTGGACGTCCGTCTATCTGTCCACATTTTGTTTTGGACACTGTACAGCTCACCATTTTTATCCGATTTTGACGGTACTAGAAATAGGGTTATCTGACCGTAAATTCATGGATAATGGCCAACTATTGTACGACAAATCACGTTTTTTTAGCTTGTGGATATCTGACCGTAAATTCATGGATAATGGCTTCTTATTGTACGACAAATCACGTTTTTTTAAGCTTGGGGACACTCTAGGTGTCACAATTTTGATGAAACTTAAATGTATTTTTGAAACCCAAACAGTCCGATTCCCTTCGATATTAATATAAGCGCTTATCTGACCGCAACTACCTGGATTATAGACCCTGATTATGAAAAACCACTTTCAAATAAAATAAAACCAAGTACGAACAATCCAAGCCATTAGACAGTCCTAAAAAACGGTATAGGCAAAATAGTGTAATATGGCAAAATAGTGTCACCGTTACACCATAATGACGAATTGCCCGACAAATGTAAAATTATGTAATACCAATATTGTGAGCCCTGGGTCACAATTTTGATCCGATTTTGTTGAAAGTTAAAATATCATATGTTTATATCCAAAAGATATTAGTTCCTTTCAATATTCCCGCGTACCGGACCGTAACTTCCTGGATTATGGTCCCTGATTGTAAGACAAAGTGACAATTATTATCCGATTTTAAAACCGTTCAAATATATCATCGTTACACCATAAGGACAGCAGATTTCGAATGTCGTTAAAATCGGACTGCAATTGTCCGACGAAATGGATGCCCCCCATACACAAATAGTGTAAAAGTATAATACCAAGATTGTGGGCCATCCAGAGGTCAGAAACCTAAGATATTTGTTAATATCCCAAAGATCTGGGTTCGTAACTTCATAGATTATGATTCCTGATTATGGAGTTCACATTTTTTATTTGATTTTAAAACACGTTCACATAATATGTCACCGATACACCATAATGATCGTTGAGTTAGAATTTCGTGAAAATCGGACCGAAATGCCCCAAACAAAGGCTTGCTCCCGGTACCGGTAGCAGTGTAAAAGTATGTAATATTATACCAAGCTTGCGCCCCCCTCCCCCCAAAGGTCACATATCGGATCGTAACTTCCTGAATTATGATTTCTGATTGTACGCAAAATTGCGTTTTTAGCTTGATTTTTAAAAGCGTTCATATATATCACCATTACACCACAAATACGGTTTAATCTGAATTTCGTGAAAATCGCAATGAAACATCCCGTCGAAATGGCAACATGTTGTTTAAAATATTTAAATGCAAGTAAAAATTGTATCGATATGTAATAAAAATAGTTTATTATGAGATATGCATACAAGTATGATTTCAAGTAATATAACAAAGTTTTATTATTCTAAAAGGTTAAAAGTTTAACATGGTGAATTTAAGCCAAATATACTATTATAGTGATTGGGCTTTATTGATCAAACACACTGTTCTTTATGTAGGAGTAAAATCCAGTGACTTTATTATCTATACTTTTACAGTTTTAGAAAAAACAATCTTACGACCAAATAAATTATTGTTACCCAAAGAAATAAATAATTCTGACAATATAACAAATGACGTGTTTAATAGCAGAAACCAGACACCATCATTCCATCTTCATCCGCGCACAATATCACACAAGAGACATGCCTGCCAAATAACATAATATAGATCATATTGATTAAGAATAACCAGAAATCTATAGAACAGGAAGTATTTAATGGCTCGTGGTTTCTACAAATGTAATGGAACAATAGGTTACATTTGTTTCTATAACGGACGTTTTAATAGTCGCCTTCACCTGGCTGAGTCCTTTAAAATTAATTACTTAGATGCTTTCTAATGATTGATCACCCATAAATGATATGGCAAAAATATCATATACAGTGGTCGTTGTAGTGTTGTACCAGTAATCCCGAAGAGGCCCCGGGGTCGTTTTTTCGCTGCATTGCTTGAAAAATTTAGATCTGGCACAGATGCGAAAGCGTTACTAGACTAGGGAAGTTTAGGGGTAAATAGCTACTAAAGCTGAGCGTCCTGGTTATATTCCATAGGAATTTTGTAACTATTGAATTGGATGAGGTTTGGGTTTTGTATTAATTTCATTTTAAATTCCACTGTGATGGAACAACCCAATAAGTGGGTATCCTTACCTCGTTGCTGGTCGCCAAGATTCTCTTGCGCCCCATAACAGTCAAAGCTTCAGCGTCCGCCCCTGCTTTTATGCTGGAAGCTGGGTTAAGGTGAGCGGACGTGTCACTATGATACTATACATGTATTATATGATGACACCATACAAGCAAATGGTACCGTTTAAAATGGTTTTGGTGTAAACGTTGGTGGTAGGGTAGGGCTGAACTTGAGGTTTATTTAGAAAGATTATTATGAGCACTCTGGCTCTCTAAATGGTACTTGAAAACATGATGGACAATTATTGTTGAAGAATTTGGTTTCAAAAACGTTTGGTAATCAAGGATACCCATTTATAAGTGGAATACACGTCATTCTATACAATTAAAAGCCCGACGTTGACTAAAGCTACTAAATTGTGTACGTCTAAAATATCTAGGATACCACATGAATTCATCAAAGAGATGTGTAGAGAATGGAAAAGGGTCCCCGGACACTTCAGGCAGAAATCCAATCAAAGAGTCAAATTATACTAAATGTCTTGAAATTTGAAATGATCGCCGTTGTCGTTGTTACAAGCTGGCCTACTTAATTTGATTGATAAAGATTATTCCAATGTTAAACATTTAAAATGTCTACCTTTCTCATATTTCTATAAGTACTGGGCCCTATTTATTTTTGTCTTAAGGGAATACAATCAAACCCCTGCACGTCTCTGATCCTATTGTGCGTTTCTGTTACAGCATATTTTAACAGTAGTTTTCTTTGTATTGTCCGTCTATCTGTCCACATTTTGTTTTGGACACTGTACAGCTCACCATTTTTATCCGATTTTGACGGTACTAGAAATAGGGTTATCTGACCGTAAATTCATGGATAATGGCCAACTATTGTACGACAAATCACGTTTTTTTAGCTTGTGGATATCTGACCGTAAATTCATGGATAATGGCTTCTTATTGTACGACAAATCACGTTTTTTTAAGCTTGGGGACACTCTAGGTGTCACAATTTTGATGAAACTTAAATGTATTTTTGAAACCCAAACAGTCCGATTCCCTTCGATATTAATATAAGCGCTTATCTGACCGCAACTACCTGGATTATAGACCCTGATTATGAAAAACCACTTTCAAATAAAATAAAACCAAGTACGAACAATCCAAGCCATTAGACAGTCCTAAAAAACGGTATAGGCAAAATAGTGTAATATGGCAAAATAGTGTCACCGTTACACCATAATGACGAATTGCCCGACAAATGTAAAATTATGTAATACCAATATTGTGAGCCCTGGGTCACAATTTTGATCCGATTTTGTTGAAAGTTAAAATATCATATGTTTATATCCAAAAGATATTAGTTCCTTTCAATATTCCCGCGTACCGGACCGTAACTTCCTGGATTATGGTCCCTGATTGTAAGACAAAGTGACAATTATTATCCGATTTTAAAACCGTTCAAATATATCATCGTTACACCATAAGGACAGCAGATTTCGAATGTCGTTAAAATCGGACTGCAATTGTCCGACGAAATGGATGCCCCCCATACACAAATAGTGTAAAAGTATAATACCAAGATTGTGGGCCATCCAGAGGTCAGAAACCTAAGATATTTGTTAATATCCCAAAGATCTGGGTTCGTAACTTCATAGATTATGATTCCTGATTATGGAGTTCACATTTTTTATTTGATTTTAAAACACGTTCACATAATATGTCACCGATACACCATAATGATCGTTGAGTTAGAATTTCGTGAAAATCGGACCGAAATGCCCCAAACAAAGGCTTGCTCCCGGTACCGGTACGCAGTGTAAAAGTATGTAATATTATACCAAGCTTGCGCCCCCCTCCCCCCAAAGGTCACATATCGGATCGTAACTTCCTGAATTATGATTTCTGATTGTACGCAAAATTGCGTTTTTAGCTTGATTTTTAAAAGCGTTCATATATATCACCATTACACCACAAATACGGTTTAATCTGAATTTCGTGAAAATCGCAATGAAACATCCCGTCGAAATGGCAACATGTTGTTTAAAATATTTAAATGCAAGTAAAAATTGTATCGATATGTAATAAAAATAGTTTATTATGAGATATGCATACAAGTATGATTTCAAGTAATATAACAAAGTTTTATTATTCTAAAAGGTTAAAAGTTTAACATGGTGAATTTAAGCCAAATATACTATTATAGTGATTGGGCTTTATTGATCAAACACACTGTTCTTTATGTAGGAGTAAAATCCAGTGACTTTATTATCTATACTTTTACAGTTTTAGAAAAAACAATCTTACGACCAAATAAATTATTGTTACCCAAAGAAATAAATAATTCTGACAATATAACAAATGACGTGTTTAATAGCAGAAACCAGACACCATCATTCCATCTTCATCCGCGCACAATATCACACAAGAGACATGCCTGCCAAATAACATAATATAGATCATATTGATTAAGAATAACCAGAAATCTATAGAACAGGAAGTATTTAATGGCTCGTGGTTTCTACAAATGTAATGGAACAATAGGTTACATTTGTTTCTATAACGGACGTTTTAATAGTCGCCTTCACCTGGCTGAGTCCTTTAAAATTAATTACTTAGATGCTTTCTAATGATTGATCACCCATAAATGATATGGCAAAAATATCATATACAGTGGTCGTTGTAGTGTTGTACCAGTAATCCCGAAGAGGCCCCGGGGTCGTTTTTTCGCTGCATTGCTTGAAAAATTTAGATCTGGCACAGTGCGAAAGCGTTACTAGACTAGGGAAGTTTAGGGGTAAATAGCTACTAAAGCTGAGCGTCCTGGTTATATTCCATAGGAATTTTGTAACTATTGAATTGGATGAGGTTTGGGTTTTGTATTAATTTCATTTTAAATTCCACTGTGATGGAACAACCCAATAAGTGGGTATCCTTACCTCGTTGCTGGTCGCCAAGATTCTCTTGCGCCCCATAACAGTCAAAGCTTCAGCGTCCGCCCCTGCTTTTATGCTGGAAGCTGGGTTAAGGTGAGCGGACGTGTCACTATGATACTATACATGTATTATATGATGACACCATACAAGCAAATGGTACCGTTTAAAATGGTTTTGGTGTAAACGTTGGTGGTAGGGTAGGGCTGAACTTGAGGTTTATTTAGAAAGATTATTATGAGCACTCTGGCTCTCTAAATGGTACTTGAAAACATGATGGACAATTATTGTTGAAGAATTTGGTTTCAAAAACGTTTGGTAATCAAGGATACCCATTTATAAGTGGAATACACGTCATTCTATACAATTAAAAGCCCGACGTTGACTAAAGCTACTAAATTGTGTACGTCTAAAATATCTAGGATACCACATGAATTCATCAAAGAGATGTGTAGAGAATGGAAAAGGGTCCCCGGACATTTCAGGCAGAAATCCAATCAAAGAGTCAAATTATACTAAATGTCTTGAAATTTGAAATGATCGCCGTTGTCGTTGTTACAAGCTGGCCTACTTAATTTGATTGATAAAGATTATTCCAATGTTAAACATTTAAAATGTCTACCTTTCTCATATTTCTATAAGTACTGGGCCCTATTTATTTTTGTCTTAAGGGAATACAATCAAACCCCTGCACGTCTCTGATCCTATTGTGCGTTTCTGTTACAGCATATTTTAACAGTAGTTTTCTTTGTATTGTGTTTCTAAATAAGACAAAAATACCAAATTGCACATTGATTTCTAATTCTAATTTTATTTTAAATTGTCCCCTTACGTATTTGCGTTACAAAATGTGTATCTCGAATGGGAACTGAACAATTTTTGTGCGAGTAGGTTAGCATGTTGTCTACCCGTTTATACCTTGACATTTGCGTGATAACGTAAAATATTTCACAATTATTGAGTCCTTAGACAGCATATCTCAAATTTCTTTATAAAAAGGATCATTTCCCATATGTTTTAACAAGAAATCAACTGCTAGAACCTTTTTATTGACAAGCAAGATTTTTCTGTATATTTTATATCCCATGACTCGTAACAATTCCAAATTCCTTTATACACTGTAGTTTTAAATATAATCAAACACAAAGCATGTTTTTTGCCTGTGTTTTTTTGTGACTATTTCGAATGAAAACAGTTTCTAGTTTATAAAAATCGTTACATTTCATTATACAGAATGATGGCTGATGGTATTATGTTTCATTATACTGATGATATTAAACTTCCCAAATACAGAATTGTTTTTTTTTATCTTTCGAATTGGCAACAAATAAGCAAATATTTTCTCATTGACTAATTTTTGTCTATCACTCATTACATCTCGTAGCAGAATGTGGCATCGTTTTATATGGTTGGCTTGTGTAAGGGGAGCCATTGTAGCCTAGTCTTGAGAGGACTCACAATCTGAAATAGCATAGTAAACATCCGAATTCGCCATAAATTCAACGAAAACAACCTCTTAACCCGTGTTACCCTTAATAAAACTTGGTGGAAAATAAATGTCAGTCAAACCCTTGATTTCGATTCTACACCAAAACGCCAAAAAAAATTACAATGCAAAATGGGTACAAGGGAAAGAGAGAGAAATTGGAAACTCCATTATGGTAGTCTGGACCCATTACGCTTTATGCTTTGAATTTTCCCCATGAACACTCATGTCTTTGATTACGTTATGTTTATATATTCGAAGTTTCCTCACTTCTGTTTACACATCTTGAAAACCGATTGGATATTTCATCATTGTTGGCATTGGTAAATATGAACCTTTCATTTGGGATAGAACTGTTTGTACTAGGAACAATGCTTTCAATGAATTAAGTGTAAAACCCTGACAATTTCCTATCTTTAGCTCTGGAAACAGAGACAATATTTAATTGATCGTTGTTAATATGACAAATATAGGTTTTCCTTAATATTTCGAGAATTCGGAAGTCATTCGTTAGATTTAGTATCTGTGTATTTAAACCATTTCCCGTTTTTACCCAATAGGTTTCTTCAACTCCAGTTTCTACAACGAATCCATTTATCGTCAATCCGCCGAACATATACTGATGAAGTACCTGACATTTAATTATGAGAAATCTGTACGACCAGTATACGATGCTTCACAATCAGTAGATGTGGATCTGGGTTTGACCCTAACTCAAATATTAGACTTGGTAAGATAATTCATTTTTTTAGAAGAGAAAAATGTTCGATAAACATCAAAGGCAAGAAGATATTGGTTTCTCGGCTGTTTATAAACCAGTGCCTCATTGGGCAAACTTATGAGACAGAAAATTTACTAAATCGCCATTAATCTTTTAGTTGATTTACTTAAAGTGAGCCATTACGTGTATTTATCACCAGTCACAACGATTCACGAGTTTTTTCGCCCATCACTGAAAAGAATTCAGTGCGATGATTTAATTCGTGTCCTTGAAAACTTGGAATTTATTACCTCGAGAAGCAAACTTTCCCAATTTCTTCCAAATTTTCATTAGCTGACTGAAAGCACAGATCGAAGATCACGGATTTTGTCTGCAAGAATTGATATGAATATATATTTGTTAATATGCACTTGTCGCCACCTTTAACAATAAAATAAAACCAAGTACGAACAATCCAAACCATTAGAGAAAATTCGAAGTCCTAAAAAACGGTATAGGCAAAATAGTGTAATCAGGCAAGATCTTTCGTCCGCAGTTTGTATGCGCAGTCCACCTGTCAAGTAATTTGGTGATTTGCACGGAAATGGGTTAGGTAGTATATACTTGGTGTACGTTTTCATTCTGACAGCCCAAAAACCTGGTACGAGTTATCCGTGGACCTTTTTAATTGCCCATTAGAGCATTAAAGATGCATTATGTAGGAGCTAAACCTGTCTGTAGCCGGTTTATGTTTAGCTTCAAATGTTATATAGATTCTTTTTTTGATATTTAGTCATATGCCAAGCCTACAATCAACTCTAGAGCATCGGATTGAAATATGATCGTTGTTAACTGATTCGGTATTAAAGAATTACCGAAGCGAGGATTAGTCTTGTTAAACAAGAAATGTTGCTACGATAATAAACAATCTATATCCAAATCTTGTCAAAACTTCAAGCGATGATCCTGTCACTCAAAATAAGTAATTTGAATGACATTTTTCAATATATTAATTTTGAATTATATATTTTGGACTATTATAGCAAGAACGGCTAACTTCCTATCTAAATCTTACTTATATCTATTTACGAAGGTTTCTATTGGTTTAATAGTTTAATCTTGTTGCATTGGATTTATTAGCATTTACCGAGAAAGATTATGGCTTCTTCCATGTTTTCTATTCATCATCACTGTTTATATTTTGTTTTTCAGGATGAAAAAAATCAAGTACTAACTACAAATGTGTGGCTTGAAGCAGTAAGTAAATCTCGTTTTCATTTAGCTATAAATAATAAGAAGTGGCTGATATCATTCATTGAGTTAACGAACTCTTTCCAGAACATCTGATATCGCTGTATAGTACCTTTCGTATTTAAACCACTGTGTTGGGGTCATATTGTTTCCTTGACCACGAGGTTATCATCTGCCAAATAGCCATGATTAAAGCGCCAGAAAACTAGTCCCACTCAGTACAGATCCGCGTTTGAAGTGTTTTTATAGCTAATAATCTTTTGTTGAGGCGTAACTACCTTTCAGATATCACTAAAGTCCCTTCTCCAGTTCTTTAAGGATGCATTACATAATAGCTAAATCTGTCTATTGTAGGTCTGTATTTTGGCATCAAATATTGTATTAATAATTATTTAGACATATATTCACATGACAAACCCACAATCAACTCTATAGACCATCGGATGGTTGTGATTGTGAACGGATTGAAACACAATCACCATTTAATATTCAGTTTAAAAATGGATTACCGAGGCTGTTCATTATCGTAACAACAGTAGCAATAAATCGACGAGATTGCGCTATTCTTCAAACATTCAAATTGAGTAATTTGACTGAAATTTATCTAGATCTAACATAATGCATATTTAATAAATCGGAACATATATATTACGTATAGCGTGGTACAGCTAATGTACATACTAAAATACCATAATCTTGACTTCGGCATCAGTGTACAATTCCGTTAATAGGAATAACATCATTACTTGCAAAATGATGTCACTGACTTAAAGTGATTACATTGAGAAACATTAATTGAATTTGCAATTTGCCGATTTTCACACAATTTCAGTACTATGGGCACTAACCCTTTTTTTTCGATCTGACGTATAACTTTGAATTTGCATTACATGTTCATATTCACAACAGCTTGTGAGACAAATCTGATAATCCTAAGTGGGATAATATAGGCGTGGATTCAATATATGAACTATAGTATACAAGTTTCAAAGCATCCCTAATAGTAAGTGCAGGAGAATCGCACTTTACACAACTCAAATCAAAACCGACGAGACAAACTTGTGGACAATCCGAACTACATAAGACTTGTAATATATAGATAATAATTGAATTGCATCCCCGTCTCAAACCGGATAGGCTTACGGTACGTCTATATTTCAATGTTCCCATGTCACAGCCATTGCAAACGTTACTTAATAATCGGATTATGTAAATGGAGTTAACGCCTGTCAATGAAACGATAGGTCATTGTCGGAGAAGGTGAAGACAGAGTTCACACCTATTTCTAGTCAAAAGTTACAATGCTGATAACTTTGTTCAGAATAAAGTAATTTTACTTAAATTTTCAATATATTCTTCTTTCATCATCTATTTTTGAACTGTTATAGCAAGAATGGCCAATTCTCTATGAACATCTCCCATAATGTATAGCAATGGGAATGTGCCAGAAGTAAGTTAGTGGGTAAGGGATCAAGTTCAGATTGGGGTCCTTGGTGATCTTGGGAATTTCATCATCTGAGAGAGCGTTGAAAGTGGATAAATCTCTACCACCATATGTAGGAAAGATTGTTGTGATGGATTGTTTATCGGGAATGGTTGTGATTTTTTTTTTCGAGGAAGTAATCACTGAAATTGTTTGATATCTCTAGGTTTGCCTAATAAAGAAGACATGAACGAAAAAAGAGCCTTAGCATTTCCTGAACTCGAGGATATCCTCCGAGAACAGTACTTTGCCATTTCTGATTTTAAGAACTTATTGACATTTTGTCTCTTTTGAACATAGATTTGTCTGTCAACTTCTAATTTAGCCAGCGACGCTCTGCTTGTCTCCTTTCAGATTTTTCCAGTCTAATTGAATCAGATTACCAGGGAGCAACACATTTGACTGTGAAGGTTTTAGTGTTGACTGGGGCATGTTTATGGGGAGGTTTGACGTTGTATGACCATTGCTTAACATAACAAGTCATTCCGAAATCCATTTTGATTTATACCTTTGATGTTTCGACATTGTACGGTTTTGACATTTTTTGGCGGTTTTGTAAGATCATGTTCCAGGATTATCCATCGATGATCTGATATTTGCTTATCGACAATCTCAAATTTCTTGATTATCTTGTCTGTGGTTTTTGTTTAATATATTATCATTTTTATGAGTGGCATCAACATAAAATACGTCACGCTTAATTTCTTTAACTGGGCAAATGAAGATGGACATGCGCCATACAGTGTGCCATGAGGGATATTTTGCCCGGGCAGCGGTGCTACGGCCTACTCTTATATCGAAATCCAACTACCAATGGATATTTTACGTGCACTGGACCTCGGTTTTCGTCCGCCCCGAATGACTAGACAGCCGTCCTTGCCAGGCCCTCCGTCCTACATCACTGACAAGGGATACCACGCCGGACAATCTAGATGAACTTTCTCGGCCAATGCAGGTAACGAGCGAGCGTCCTACCCACTTAGCCACATCACCCTCTTGTTGAAAATGATAATACCCCTTATTTTGTTTATTTACATTACGTGTAGCTAATTTTATTTTTTCAAAGACGTTCAACGAGCTCATATTTAAAATTACCACGGAAGCCTTTGTTTTGTCTTGCGACCAACAACTACCGATATTATCAGTTGAGCATCTATGTTATCAACAATGAACTAAGTATAACAGTTTTAGATAGAATATAACATATCATAACAATCTTTGTAAATATGAACTTAGTATATATGTATAAGATAGGATTTAACAATAAAATTATACCAAAGTAGCGTAGCTGTTTTAGGTGGCATATAACATAATATCACAGTAATTGTTTTATATAACATCTGACATAATGTGAATGTGAACTTGGTATAACTGTTTTATATAACATCTAACATTATACCATAGTAGCTTTTGTGAATATGAACTAAGTATCTAACATTATATTACAGTTATCTAACATTATATTACAGTTATCTAACATTATAAAACAGTAGTTTTTGTGAATATGAACTTGGTATAACTGTTTTATATAACATCTAACATAATATCACAGTAGCTTTTGTGAATATGAACTGTGATAGCATATGAGCTTCGTCTACACTAGGCTAATAAAAGCCGGCTTTTTAAAAACGCGGCTTTTTCAAGTGTAGCGTCTACACTGACTGAAGTTTTGTAACGGTAAAAGACGATGAACACCGACCTTCGTTATTTGTGGAACTTCCGGATTATTTATTACGCCATTGGCTTCAGTCAATTTTGCAGAGATAATATAATAATAATGATTACTTTGGTTACTTTGGTTCAGTTATATATCCAGCTTATGGAATATAGCAGATAGCTGACAGACTTACGCCGTTTACGGAAGAGGGCGAGAAAACGACGTGCAAGACGATTACGATCGTATATTCGCACAAGACACTTTCGACTAACATCCTTCGTGGCTATGCCAATGTTATGAATGTACGGAAGTTCGGGAAGGATGACATCCGGGTACCCGATAAAACCCGGTTTTTACCGTCTATACACATAAAATTGCCGGTTTTTTGAAAAAGCCGGCTTTATGATTCTGAAAAATCCCTCAATTATTGCCGGATTTTAAAAAGCCGCGGCTTTTACGATTGAGAAATTGAAAAAGTCGGCTTATAGGAAAAAAACGGCATTTAAAAGGCTAGTGTAGACGGTGAATGCTGCTAGTGTAGACGTAACTATAACATAATAAAGATTTTGGCTACCGAAACGTGAAGTATTTAAAAAAAGGTCTCATAATAGTAATGCGGAAATAATTTGACGCCGAGTAATTGATTATATTTGTATACATACATGGCGGGTATTTAGAAAGAAAAAACCGACATGGTTAAATATTATGATCAATGAGTGGATCTTTAAAAAAAACTTGCTTTAATGGATTTTAAATCCTTTTTTTTGTCGTATTGAAGAAATTAAGTTAATTTAGAACATCAAAATGTCTTGTGACTGTCGAGTGCTGAAAGGGAGGCGACGTTTCATTTGAGTCTAGACAAACAGGGCCCGATTCCTAGAAAATTCTTAAGCACGTTCTTATGCTTAGATTTTAGTCGACTTTGCATTTAAGTAAACTTACCTTATTTTGTGTTCCCAGAAAATTCTTAAGAACGGCCTTGTGCTTCGATTTTAAGTAGACTTCATTGTAAGCACAAGAACGTTATTATGCGTTCCAAGAAAAAACTTCAGCACAACTTCGTTCTTAAACATAGCCAGTCTAATCACAAGTCCCAAGCAAGGTATAGGGCTTGCTTACCAACCTTAAGTCTGTTTCTGCTTCAAAAAGATGGCTGACCGTTGAGTTATTCGACGGCATTTCCGACACATTTTGATACCAAAGAGACAATTACAAGACAGGGAAAATTCTTCTCAAAAAGAAATTAAGAATGCTATAGAAAATTTTGCATCTAGGGCCTTATAGGCCTACCCTGAAACCAATTTATGTATTTGCCAATTAGTAAACAATAGGCTACAAACACACAGGCTGATCAGGCGCTCTCACAATTATTCAGTTAGTTTGTAGGCCTATGTGTCTGCGTTTTTTTAAAATATATTTTGGCACATTTTATAATTATGTAGGCCTATACAGGGGACATGTCAATCAAAATCAACCACAATGAAGCAGACGACAAATTTATGACGTAATTCGCATACCAAAGTTATTTTATGACGTTAAAGAGCATCGTAGTCTCAGTGTATGGTAAGCTTTACCAGTCATAATGTGCTTAGACTTGTACTTGACTTGTGCTTACGTAAGAATGGTCTTGAGAATTTTCTAGGGACGGTATTTTTATAAGATTCTTACGTAAGTAAAAGTGAAGTATGACTTTGTGCTTACTTTAAGAATTTTCTAGGAACCGGGCCCTGGTCTTTACGTTGGAGAGTCTCTGAATCGACAGAAAAGGGAAATTACCACATTATATTATTCTACTTGACCAAATATACTCTGGCATACCCCTTTATAAATCCTACGTTCGGGTAATGATGCAAAAATAACAGTGTTCAGCGTCGACACGACGGCTTCGTTTGCAATCAATATTCGTGAATTAGTGATTATTCACGGTGGTAATGGCTTGGTCAACGACGACATGGGGCTTCTCGTGATAAGAGTAAATGGTGTACAAAAGTTAAGCAATTTGCATTAGTTTCAGATTCATGGAAAAAGAGAAACGTCCAAGATGATATCTCTCTCTCTCGCTCTCTCTCTCTTCGAGATATGGAACGAACGTGGGCCGATTTGCCAATTTAGCAGCAATTAAAGTCAGCGGTCAGTGGTCAATAGAAATAATATCACGCAGTTTCTTAGGATTGATTTCATTGGTTGATGATACTTAAGAGGACCGTCTTGCGTGGTTGCTTTGTAATTGCTAGCTGGATTTTGTATCAACATCTTTTTAATCCCTTGCAAATTATGAGTTGATAATAAAGGTAATGAGAAGATATTGATATTTATGGTGGAACATAGTGATAGTGTGAAACCCTTATCGACAAGTGGTGTATACGTTGACGAACAACTTCTGTTTACCAGGAAATTGATATCCAGGGTAACGCAATATTTTCATTCACTGTCACGACAAATTACGTAAAAACTTTGACGGATATGTTAACTGCCTCTTGTTCTTATCGTTAAAGCTGGCGAAACAGAAAGAACTGGGTATCGATTTGTCTTTTCTTTAACCATCTCTCAATATTTTATCGGAATTAATCTGTTGCGTGCACCTTTAAGATCGGGATAATATTATCCATTTACATGGCTTAGTGATTTAGTATACACAAAGAGAGGTTCGATTTACATTAACCACAAGTTTGATCTCTATTATGTTTCCCCGTCTCTAAAAAAAAGAATTTTTGACTAATCGAAATTGTCACAACATGCAGTATATCTACTGATATAAAATATATCGATACAAAATTCAATAGGCAATGATATTTGCTGTTGAGAAACATTGGAATGTTCACGTGATGGGAGTTTGTTGAAATTACAATCAAGTTCTAACTCACAAGACGTCGTTAATATAATCAGATGTTATGTCTTTGATAAAAGTTACAAAGTTAAAATAACCGAGAATAGAATAAAATATGGAGAAAATGGTATCAGATATCATAGTTAAATGCCTACTTCCAGTAATTATTGATGACGGTTGATGATCTACCATTAAAATTAGGTAGTCCTGTAGTTAGTCCCCCCCCCCCTCAATTCAAAAAAGGATGCAAGTGATCAAACATTAATTCATTAGGCACATTTATTCACAGTAGCACACAAATTAAATGAAAATAATAAAATGCAATTACAAACATTTTAATAAAAGGGTAATTGACCAACATAAGAAATTATTTAGGAACAAGAGAATTACCAAAACTGGTCATTATTCTAAGTTTATTCGGGAAATGGCGGTCAATATAGCGTTGTACTGCATCACTCTTCCAATAACCTAGTGACATAATGATATCCACAGATACACCTAATTGACCCAACAATGTTTCCCCAACTCTCCGAAATGAACGACCCCTTATGCTCTGCTGAGTGCAAACCTAATTTTTGAAATATTGCAGTTTGTTTGAGAAAACTTAATAAGTATATGCCCTGCCCAACAACGGTCAAAGGACTAAAATGATCTTCAGCGGGGTTCAAAAGTTTCAACAGGGAAAATTAGTTGTTAATTCGAGTTAAAATAACTTCTAATTGGCGTTCTCCAAATTGTATAGGTTTTGTTTTCCTGAGACATAATAATAGTCCTCATGAACATGGAAGCAAATCAATCTGTCGCAGACCGAAATCTAGATTAAAAGTGTCCTTTACCGTTACATTAGCAGGTCTAAGCCTACCATAAAAGGATATTAGGCAGGCACACCAAAAAGCCGTATCCAGTAACAAGTTAAAATTTAAGCAGTGTTTATTTGTAAGCAACATTTGTGGCGTAATTGCAGCAACTGGAGTTTGCGCTACTCCTAAATCTCTTGTAAGGCCACTAAGAAACATTTAAATGCGATAATCCAATAAGACACGGCATCTTTAGGTCAGCATTTTTCCTTTTCGGTCGGTTTAACTGCATTCATCGTTTATTTGTAGCTCTCGTATGCGGACAAATAATAAAAGGCTTTATAATGCTGTACAAAGAGCAAGTATTAAAATGCTTGAAATACCTTGCGAACGGCCATGCTGCTTTAAAGTGAGCATCCTCTAGCGACAACTCTGCGCAATAGTACAATTCCAGACCACATCAAAATATAATTCAAACATCTTAAATTATCACTGTACTGGCTAGAAATTTGAATTTTGCCAAATTCTAGATTGTGTATAAGACAGAACCTGCACTATAAATATTTTTAGTTGTAGTTATACATTCTTTAGCTGAAACTATGGTCTACCAAATCTTTCCTTTTCCGTCACTCTCTGACAATAAACCCAATGCTTATCCATAAACTGATTGCTATAAGTCTACATGGGACGTGATATAAACCGATGTTACCGTCCTTATAATTGTTTTCTGAAATAACATCTACAGTAGTTGTCTGAAGAATATTGCAATTTAATTATGGAAAGATCTTTTTAATGTTAAACAGTAAATTACAAAACAAAATTCTACACAAACCCAATTCGTTTTCTATTCTTTTTTGTTTCTTAGTCAAATTGGTACCCATTGAACCATTTAAAATTATAAAATAGGATTTTTGTTTTCACAATTATGTGTTTGACATCTGTCCTTTTGTATGCTGCTCCTCGTGGGCGTTTCTATGCAATACCTTTACTTACTACTCTTTTTTGAGTTGTTTATTTGTTTGTTTGTTGTTTCGGAGTATGATGTCTTGTCGTTGTATTTGTTCTTTATGTAAATCATATGAGGCGCAGTCCCCCTGCACTAACTATTACTATCGCCTTACTCCAAATATTAGGGTTTAAATTGATGAAGCGTTGTTTTTATCCCACATGCAACGTCATCCATCTACCTTTTAAAAATGACGTTCTTAGAAAATACGATGATTTATACCCGTTTCAGGTAGGGTTATATGTTTAATTGTAGTTGGATGTGGCAGAAATTTTATAAATAACAATAATCAATCGTTGTTTTGATGAAAAATATTGTCAATTCTGCTTACTGATACCCGATGCGATTCGCGTTTGACTTT
Source organism: Patella pellucida (assembly GCA_917208275.1). Taxonomy (NCBI): domain Eukaryota; kingdom Metazoa; phylum Mollusca; class Gastropoda; family Patellidae; genus Patella; species Patella pellucida. The sequence continues at coordinate 44,609,331 of OU795039.1, forward strand.
GCTAAGTGGAACTATATAGGATCATCTCTTATCTCGAAACAAGGAGGTTTGAGAGATGATGAGGTTTGTTATCTAGGTCGACTTGGTGATCAAACAATTTACATTGGTCTTATCAAAACGAATCTGATGTGTGTTCTACATATATCTTCCAAATACGGAAGCATAAAGAAAGGTCGACTGAGGGTATATATTTAACCGGTTAACGTCGTACGGTACGTCGTATGACCACCAGTATCACTGAAATTTTAGCAATTAATAAACCGAAACGAAATATCTGTATTTTAATCAGATTGTCATTAATTTTAAACAGGAATGGTATGATGAAAGATTGGTATGGAATGCTACAGAGTTTGAGAATATAACATCTATTAGAATACCATGTGACATGATCTGGTTACCAGATATAGTTCTATATAACAGGTATGGTCAACGCCGGTAGTCTTCAATTAAAAGTGATCGTGACTTTCGGCTAGTAGCTTTCATTGGTCAACATCGCCGTAACATCTTCCAGTGAATAGATCAATTCGTCAATAAAGTTTGTGACACACAGTCATCTAACGCATTCAGAACAGCCACTAGTATACCTCAATACAAAATTCTACATAACTGATCAAGAAGACAACTGTAAACATTAACCCTTTAAACCTCAAAGATGATAAAGTAAATTTCATAGCATTGGGTTATTGGTAATATTTTTAAAGGAGGCCAACATCCTTTCTGGGCATGCTTCCTATCAATCATTTATAGTGAAAGACTTTCTTCAATAAACCATAATAGCGTTTTTGGTTGTCTTATTATAAAAATAAAATCTAGATTGCTATCCATAACGATTATGTATGGCCATGGTGTCGCCTGGAGGTCGAGTGTTCGATCTCTGCATTGCCGAGAAAGTTTATCTCGATTTATCAGGCGTGGTTTCCCCTTGTTTTTGATGCAGAATGGAGGGTCTGACAAGAACAGCTGTGTAGTCATTCGGATGTGACGAAAAACAGAGGTCCCGTGTACACATTGTCATGCACGTAAAAGATCCCCTGGCAGTTGGAATTCGATATAACAGTAGGCCGTAACGCCGCTGCCCGGGCAACATTTCCCTTATAGCACACTGTATTGCGTATGCCCGTCTTCTATTAGCCCAGGTTATAGGCATAACAGTAGGACGTTAAACCCCATTTCATTTCCAATTTGTATTCTTTATCTTTGCAGTGTTGACGACTATACATCAGGATATATGCAGAGTTTAGCCATGGTGTACAACAACAGTCGTGTATTCTGGGGCCCTGTCATTCGTTTTAGAAGTTCCTGCAAGATCGATATTACCTACTTCCCTTTTGATAACCAGATCTGTAAATTAAAGCTTGGTTCTTGGGCTTACAATGGTTGGCAGGTTGATGTGTGGAACCGCTCCAGTACCATGGATCTATCGAACTTTGTTGATAACGGAGAGTGGGAATTGTTGGGAATAACGGTGGAGCGAAACGTAGTGGTGTATAACTGTTGTAACGAACCATTCCCCGACGTTACGTTTTATATCTACCTACGTCGACGTATCAAATATTATTTCATGAATATCATCATTCCATGCATCATTTTGTCCTTTCTGTGTTTGGCTGGATTTTTATTACCGCCTGAAAGTGGAGAAAAAATCACTCTGGGTCTGTCTGTATTGTTGACTATTACTGTGTTTATGTTGATGGTAGCCGATAAAATGCCGCAGACATCTGAATCTATTTCCGTCATAAGTAAGTGCTTCTTTACAAAATGTTACAGTGACTTAAGACATAATCACTAACCTCTGTGAGTTAAATTTGTTTCTGAATATTATTTTTATTGAAAGCTATAGACAATAATTTGTCGACCCTAAAAACAGTAGATATGCATTGTCCGTCAATTTTACAGCACCCCGAGAACAACACCCACCCCCTTCCTCGTTATAATGAGATAGTTACGGCCCTGGCGTTACACTGTAGATAATCTGATTAAAACACGGGTCATAATTCGCTTTCGATGTTTTATTGTTCAAATTTCAGTATCTCTAAGCATTTTTGGGGTTTTTTTTAAATAAACTGCGTATTGTTACATGCAGGGAATATGCCAATGAGGTGGGTTCTTCACACAAGAAGTTCGGAGAATTCTGGGGGATACTACCGAAAACGAAAAGCATCGACTAAATCGAGTCAAAAAAAACGGATGGTATTTAAATATGTGTTTAATCAGCGTGTATTATAGATAAAGATTCTATTTTAATTCTAAATTTACACAAACTGATATCCAAAAGCGAAGTTGTATCCTTTATAGTAATAGAATATGTATCTGCTCAAAAACCCACCTTATATCGTCAGTAGAAAAAATTGTTTGAAAACATAATCAATCTTGATAGTTTTAACACATCATTACCATTGAAACAACCCATTACCCAATTGATAAACGAGCCGTACGAACCGTGTAATTGTAATATGATTGCCAGGAATAAAGATATGGTGAATTCTTAAAGATCAATCTGATATCAAACGAATAAAATCAGCGACGCTATACATATCAATTAGCTAAATGTAATTGTGGAGAAATACTAATTATAACCTTTGTAATTGTTTTGAGGTGTCTGATCAGATATTTTGGGACACCAAATGTTAGATAACACAGTAATTGGCGATCAATGTGTCTACGAATTCTAAACATGGAAACATTTAATGTCGTTGAAATCAATAACACTAACACTAAACTTCTTTCTATTCAACCCCTTTTAGAATTTTCAATTGTCAGTTCTGACATGCATGTTTAATAGTTGTGGCAGTACGACGAAAATATGAGGTACCATTTACAAATTGTTAGGGAATAAAGACGCTTCTTTGGCTTCTTTGGCGATCTTCCAACGCATTGACACGTTTAATGTTAAACACCACCATAGATACGTTACCCAATTCCGTCATACCATAGTTTCATGTATTTCAGGGGGTTTAGATGGCCTAGGGGTCTAGAGTGCCGCGCTTCGAACTCTATCTGGCCGACTACCTCTGGCTTGCGGCTGTGGTTTCGAGCCTTGGTGTGAGCGTATGTGGTATGTAGATAGGGGCGCCTTCTCAACCTCTTGGGTTTCCTCCGGGCACTACGGTTTCCTCCCACTGCTAAAGACCCCTACGCGCAAGCAAATTATTGAAATAAAATTAAAACCATATGCTAGTCCCGAAATGACTTAGTTGTGTTGAGTGGACGCTGAACCCCATTTCTATCTCTCTCTTTCATGTATTTCAATTTCATTTGAATTATTTTGCGCGGGTATAGACCGGGTAAAATAAACATTATCTACAATAATGTAGCTGACGTATATATCATTGTTTATCCATGTTTAAACACCAATGGGGGGTTGGGATGGCCTAGTGGTCTAGAGTGCCGCGCTTCGACCTCTAGCTGGGCGGCCACCTCTGGCTTGCGGTTGTGGTTTCGAGCCCTGGCTTGAGCGTATGTAACATGGAGATAGTGGTGAATTATTGTAATAAAATTAAAAACGATATGTTAGTCTCGAAATGACCTAGTTATGTTGAGTGGACTTTAAACCCCTTTTATTCCCCCCACCCCTTAAACACCAATTCTTGTGGTCTCTCTAATTTATGTAATTCCAAGAAGCGGTAATTCGGCATATTATGAAATTTACATAAACAATAAATTATGTTTTATTATATTTTTCAGGTATCTACCTCATGGTTGTCTTGACAACAAGTTGTTTATCTGTTTTATCTTCAGTTTTTATTTTGGGAATTCATCACCAGAGAGGAAAACCACATCGTGTTCCCAAGTGGCTGAAAATCCTCGTGTTTCGCATTCTGTCGCCGGTGTTGTGTATCAAACAGCGACCAAGGGAAATGAAGAAAAGACAAAGTAGTAAAGACTGTTTAGTCTCGAGAAAAGGAAAAGTTGCCACCGAAGAGCTGGAAGTCATAAAATTAGATCCGCGGAAAATTGACATTGAAGTCATCGATACTACATCGATAGACTATAGGGGCGATAACCCACATAGACAGGATGATGGCAGCGGAGGACCGTGTTCCGATTGCATCAACAACCACAACACATATAGCACATTAGTAAAGCAATTACTGAATCTGATACAGAAAAAACAAGTTGATGAAATGAAAGACGATGAAATATTACGCGAATGGCGAGACATAGCGTATGTTTTAGATCGCCTTCTATTTATTTTGTTTTTATTAACAACTGTTATTTCTACCGTCATGATTCTAGAAATGAGACCAGATCCGTTTCAGAACGTTCGCAATTAACGTTATGGTGACAGACCATGTTATAAGGTACTCTAGAGACTAGACTTATATTGAATAAAGTGTAACGGTTTTAATGTTAGACATGTTTATGTAATAGTGAAATAGTGGCTTGTGTCGTACACCAAGCAGAGTAGCTTAAGATACCAGGACCCCTAGTTTTATTGATAATATTGACTTGTATAATTGATTAAACACTGTTAATAAAAATATATATTCTTTCCGTTAAAATTTTCAACCATACTCAGTATTATAATCGTCGAATATATCCCGGGTCTCGTCCATTGGATTCTCGTTTTCGTTTGAGGAACAAAACCGATAGTATGACTCCGTTACACACTATAGGCACGTACCATAGGGGTCCAATCTCAGTTTGGGGACCGAGTCTATTTTCCCGCATTTTGAGAATGAATCAATCATTAAAGGACAATATTGGTACCAGTCATTATCACATGTGATAGAACTGTTTAAACACGTTCCAGATATTATTTTACCAGACATCATTTCTACGATAGATGCGTAATCAATGTTTCAACACGAGTTCTCCTTCTATATAACTGGCTGAAGTGATGCGTGATAACAGATATTTTGGCAAATCGTGTTTTCCTTTGGCGGTCGACACTTCCGATTGTTGAAGCATGGTTTACGCATCTATTGAAGCAATGATATTTGTGATAAAATAATATTTGGAACGTGTTTAACCAGTTCTATAACATACTTGATAATGACTGGCACCAATATCGTCCTTTAACTCAAACTAGTTTTCCTCAAAGCTCTACTGAAGTATTATAGTATTTAAAACGTAGACCGCGAGCGATTTCATTTTACAATGACATTTCTATGATATGGTCTCATTATCTGATGTTAGTGCCCGAAAACGAAATTACATTGCACCAAAAATGGACGGTTCACCGAATCCCCCCCCCCCCGGACTCTTACATTTATGACACGTACAGGGAACGCACAGAGTAATTATCATAATGAGGTCTGTCGTCTAGTCAACTGGCGTGGTTTATACCCCCATTTCACTGGGCCACGGAAGACTTGAGGAAGGAAATCCGTAAGTCTTTCCTCTCACTCCGTATGGCTCCGCTACGAAGCGCAGTGAATCCGTAGTCATCCCTCGTCGTCCACAGACTTTTGTGAGCCCAAATTGTTCCGCGAACTTTCATTTAAATATCGTTTGCGGACAAATTTTCGGTGCTCTTCCGCAATTCAACCGGGATCGATCCGAGAGTCTCCCGCTGTTATTCCGTATACAAACGTATTTGCCGCAAGTTGTCCGCATGTATATCGCAGGTATTCCGTTTATAGATATTTCTACCTCGACGGCAGAGCTCCCGGAAAACAATCACGGAGAAATCGAGAAACACGTTGGAATGAGCACGGAAGACATAAGGATAATTTGCGGGTCACACTTAGCAGTAGCGAAATAACTGCGGTATCTGGCGATACTAATCCGTTTGGCACGGTAGAACTGTCGAAGAATCGCTGAGTGCTGGCCTTCTACGCGGAATAAATGCGCAACAAGTGCGGACGATCTTCGGCAACAGCGTTTGGTCTCGGATCAATCACGGCGTACCTGCGGACAAATTGGTATAGAGCACATGATTTCGCCGATAAAGTAGCTGTTTTGAAGAGGAAAGCACATTATACCATGGACATCTTGCGGCAACTGCGTTTGTATACGTAATAACAGCGGAAAACTTGCGAATATTACGGATCGCTCCCGGTTTAACTGCGGAAAAGCACGAACAAATTTTTCCGCAAACGTTCTTTTCAATATGTTCAAAAGAACGTTTGCGGAAAATTGTGGGCGCGCGGAAGGCTGCGGATGATGTGGAATGAATCCAGATTCACTGCGCTTCCTAGCGGAACAATACGGTACAACAGGAAAGACATACGGTACTTTGCGGTATAATTGAGGTATTGCTTCCGCAAGTCTTCCGCGGTCTAGTGAAATGGGGATATGAGTCCGTGCTTCTGCCTCCAAAACAGTGATTTTCTCGGCGGAATCCGGTGTCATCCTTTGATCTTTACCGATTTTCCGCAAGTACGTAGCGATTGGTCCGAGACGAAATGCGGTTGCCGAAGATGATCCGGGCTTGTTCCGCAGTCATTCCGAAGTTCTACCTTGCCAAACGAATTAGTACCACCAGCTACCGCAGTTATCCCGCGTATTTTCCGTCATTGCCGAGTGAAGCCCGCAAGTTGTCCGAATATCTTCCGTGACGATCCGGGCGCATTCCTTAATGTTCCGCTGTTTCTTCGCCGCTTCGCCATAATTTGTACCGTAGTTTACCCGTATGTGTACCGAAGATACTGTTACTGTTCCGAAGATACTCCGAGAGCGTGAGAAATGGATATTTTCCGTGGAAATTTGTTTCCACATTTCCGCGTAAAAATGCCGAAGCTCTTCCGTAGAAGCCATTCCGCGGACGTCCGTGAGTACCGCAGCTTTCCGCAGCCCAGTGAAATGGGGGTATGAGATTCATTGGTTGTACGTAGGCCTAACAAGGAATATGGTCGCCTGGTTAAACTCGTGGAATTTCTCCGGGTCCTCCGGTTTCCTCCCACTGCTAAAGGCCTCCTTATTCGCGCAAACGACTTATTGAAATAAAATTGAACCATGCATTAGTCCCGAAATGACTTAGTTTGTGTCGAGTGAACGTTAAACCCCATCTCTCTATCTCGCTCTGCCCCCTCTCTCTCTCTCTCTCTCTCTCTCCCCCTCTCTCTCTCCCACACGCACATACAGCAGTTTCGTTTTCCTCAATTGCCAAACATGCCTCTTTTTTGATTGAGGTTCAAGGCTTCGTTCAAAATCAGAAATGTACGCCATTGTTTCACTGGAACAAAATAAAATGTATCCACTTAATATAAGTGATGCAGTTTAGACCTGGCTACAGTAACTTAAAATCTATCTAACCAGATAATTGAAAAATATATGTTACAAAATCAGCAAATATTGTTATCTTTGTTATTGCGTGGGAGTGCATATATTTTACCAAAGTGTACCTCAGGAAATTTTTTACTTTAATTTTTTATTCTGAAGGAACGTATAGTTGGTGTGTGTGTGTTGGGGAGTTGGGGGGGGGGGATAAGCCTTGCGCAAATAAGAAGACAGAATATATTTTATTTCGTTCCGGTGAATCAGCACGCACAGTTCTGATTTTAATAAAAGTCTGCGATTTTTTAAAATTGTTTTAAGCAATTGGATGTTTTGGCAATTTGGCAAAACAAACCCAACGCATTTACTTAATCCGCGAATCGAAAAATAAATTAAATGAAATGTGTTTAACGTTCTATGCTTCTGCTCCGAACGGGGCTAATGCAGACGGGCATACACCATACAGTGTGCTATGAGAGAAATTTTGCCCGGACAGCGGTACTACGGTCTATAGCTGTTATATCGAATTCCAACTGTCAAGGGATATTTTACGTGCACGCCAAAGTTTACGCGGGACCCTGTTTTTCGTACCATCCGAACGACTAGACAGTTGCCCGAGGTCCTGCATCACTGACAAGGGGAAACCACGCCGGAGAATCTGGATGAACTTTCTCGGCCTATGCAGGGATCCAACGTCTGACCTTCAGGCTAGCGTAATCTCCTATCCGCGAAGCACCAAACCCCGTAAATAGATCGATATTCCATAACGTGATACACGGGGAGTGGCAGAAAGGGGATATGGTTAGAATAATTTCGCTTTTTAAGTAATGAATGTGCAACGATTGCCCCATGGTTTATTCAGAAAATAATTGCGTCTGATAGATAGAACCCACATTATTGTTTGCTCAATTTTGTGGCAAATTATATGAAGTAAAATATTACATTGGATCACTAATAAGAACATAGTCTGAATACGGCGTAATATTGTAGCCGTAAGCGATAATATTTTCTGGCAAGTATAAAAGTTGTCTGCGCCGTAAACATGGATTAAGACTGCATTCATAACTATTCCCCCCTCTCATGATTACCGATTCCATTGAGCTAGCGTAGACTAACTATCAAAAAAAATTATGGCTTTTTGTGGTGACCCCAAATAATTGTGACTCATCTGTATCGACTCATCCGTCTCTTTGCGGTTTTAAAAACCGAAGGAATATTTAATAAAAGATAGAAACCGACGAAATAATTATTATATTAAAAAAAAAGAACCCTTGTCTACCTCTCATGTCCTGCGGTTATCTCAGAGTTACGTCCCGTTAGTCAATTTTCTATACCCTGGCAGTTTGGCAGACGACTAGAGCGAAGTAGAGAGAACGGCGTATGAACTCACCTGAGTTCAGTCGCTGCTTTGGCAGAGGGGTGGAAAGGTTGATTTAATATAGTTATGTACCGTCCTGATATGTTCCTGTCGTAGTCTAAAGTTTATGTATAGTTTAGTTTGTTTGATATTCTGTTCCTATGTAAATATCATTATCTAAACGGATCTCTGTTATCATTAAAATAGTGTTCCACCTTTCCCGACATGTCGTCCTGCGCCGCTGACAACATACTAAATTTAGGCTGTCTGTCTACCGTTAGCTCCGCTTGAGAACAGTCACTAAGCTAGGTGACCGACATTTTATGTCTTAAATCGATGATTTGAGTCAAAAACACTTAGTAGGCCTATACTTCGAGAATTTTGTTAAGTTTTCATTCTGTATCCATTTAATAAAATTGAAAAATGTTTATTTAGTCTTTGTGTGTATGACAGATGTGAAACAGAGTAGAAACGCATTACAAAACACTATACTGATTTTTGGATATGGCGGTCATTTAGGACAGAGATCTATTCTCGAGGAATGAAGTAGATGGAGCTCTGTGTGCAGAATACGCTGACAATTGGGAAAACAACGCCGGATAATCCAGGGAAAAACCGGAACCATAACTTAACGTGTTCCTGTGTTCCATCACCAATCGAAATAACAAATCAGCTTAGTTCAATTTATCGCTTTAAGCTGGACTAGACCGAAGCTATAATTTTGACTATTTTGACGTTGGCATACTGTTTAAATTGTTCATTAACATCGGGGCAACGTTCCACAGGATAATCTCAGTTGCCCCCCCCCCCAACCGGGCCAGTTTGATAGGACAATTTGTAAATAAACTCATTACTATATTTCTGAGAACCATGGTGGCTCAGTAGGTGAGGCGCTGGCTTGATAACTCTGTTGTCACGGAACATCGGCAATCTCCAGCGTGGCCGGGTTCCCCTTGTCGGTAGTAGGCCTAAAGGGCGTTGTTCCTGTCAAGGAACAGCCTCTATAGTCGTTCTATGTAGGCCTACACGTTGGGTTGCAAAAAAAAACAAACCGGAAATGGTGGATAACGATCGAATCCGATAAGATTTCCAACCAACCCTCGAATGTTGTCCTAATTATTGTAACACCTTTTCCTGTTGCACTTCTCCGGCGTTACTAAACAAAACAATCGCGCTAAATGGTGACGTAGGCGCCATGGGTCAAGTCTCTAGTTCAGCCACTAGCTCTGTCTAGAATAGACTATTGGGTTTTTTTTGTTCGTAGTTAGTTTAATTCTTGGCTGTTGCTAACTATGTCCATGTTCAGATTATAATATCTAGCTAAGTAATGAAACTGCATATTCTATTTTATGATTTTATCTGTGGAATTAAACAAATAAAGTAGCCTAAAAAAAATTATATTGATGTAATTATAGCGTGTTCAATGAAACAAAACTAGACTTGACCTCAACACTGTTAGAATTTTTGGGTCGGCCCGACCCAATAATATTGGGTCAAAGGCATCCGACCTAAAATATACTAGTCAGAAATTTTGGGTCAACCACTTTTGACCCAATAATATTGGGTCAAAAGCATCCGACCTAAAATATACTAGTCAGAAATTTTGGGTCAACCACTTTTGACCCAATAATTTGACCTAAAATATACTAGTCAAAAATTTGACCCAAAATATTTGGTCAATGGCATCCGACCTAAAAAATACTAGTCAGATATTTTGGGTCAACCATCTCCCCAAAATATCATGTCACCACTTTTTTGGGTGGCTACCCGATCTAATCTCTTTGTGTAAAAATCTTGGCGATTAGGATTTTTGGACATCCGACCCAAAAATTACTAGTCAAAAATTTTGAGTCAACAATTTTGACCCAATAATATCAAGTCGCCACTCTTGTGGGTTAAAGTTGGCACCAGAGTTAGAATCGTGACGTCATCTGTGGGCTTATTGACGTCATCTATAGATGACGTCATGGGTTAACAACGACGCCATGTTGAATGTTTTGAATGTAACGCCTTTGTGTTATCATCATATATTTTTCTAGAAATTCTACTTAGTAATAGTTTTATATCATTTCGGATTTCGATAAATGGATTTTTTGGCTGACAAACTAAAACTTACGGACCTGATCCTGGCATTTCTATGTAATGTTCGTAGGTGAGTAGTTTTTATCCTATCCATTAGGCCTAAAGTTCAACCTTTTAGCCTAGGCCTAACTCAGTAACTGTCGGCTAACACTAGCCTAGGCTACCATTCTTTAAAACTAAACAAGTAGGCCTAACAATCAACAGTTTCAGTCAAGAATCATATTCATTGTCGTCTCACACTTCATCTTGATCAAGCGATGCAGCACAGGCTAACCTCTAGACTCTAGACTGGTGGCCAGTCTTCTCCACAACACCAAAAAAATAGCCAGTCCTCTCCCAAAAAAACCCGAAAGAAAACCGGTCAAAGTTTTTTTTATACAAAACAAATGGAAACGAAAGTGTCTGGTTTACTAAAAATTAATACTTTTATATAAATCGAAATGTAAAATAAATAGAAGAGACTGGGCCAGTCCAGCTAACCCCACCTGTGCTCTGTAGATTTTCATTGAAGTTCAATTTATTAACAACTAATTTTTGTGTCTGTTATTATGCCTAATTAAATATTATTAATTAACTTTCCGGTATTGTTAAGATTTATTTAATGAAAACCGTGATCACATTATTCTTAGATAGGCCTGTTCAGTCGACCTAAGAAAAGTAAGAAGACTAGGGTAGGAATACTAGGATAGAGTAGGCTAACGGCTAAGGCCTTTTCACGGTTCCACCGTTCCGGTTATTCGATTAGTTAATGCCATCTAAAAAGCCGTTATAAAGGCATCTCCAAAAAGATTACTTATGCCCTTACGGTATCTTGAAATGAATAGCCTCACTGAGTCAGTCTCTCTCTCTAAGTAACACACATCACAAATCAATGGGTCTGGCAAATAAATAGAAATAACTATCTTCTTATTTAATCTTTAGCAATGAATAGCAAGTAGGCTATACTGATGATAAGTAACTTTACTTGGTTTGTCCATTTTCAGACCAAGACTTACGTAAGAAGAGCCTGAAACGGTCACCGACCAGCCTACCAGCACCAGTGTCCGAAGTGATTATACCGAGCCTACCATAGTCAGACCACTTAATAAGCCCATCGTGAGGAAGCTAGTAGTATCCATTCTTGCCTTGTTTGTGATATTTTCATAATTTTATCATTGCTTGATAATGACCAGAGAAGCCGCTAGAGTCGGAATGTCGATCAGTTATAAGCAGTAACCATAGAATTTTGACCTGTATTGAGATCTTGGATTTGTTCAATTACCTAACTCATGGTTTCGATTTTGATGAAACTTTAAATATTAAATTTATCTTTTACCAAAAATAAATGATCTTCATAAATTTACAAAGTTGTTTTATTTGTTGGGAGTTTAATCGACTCTACATTATCATCTATAGGTCATACAAAGGGAGGCGGAATAAATACTTATTTTCAACTAATCCTCCAAATGGGAATAATTAATCTATGTCATTCGTGCATGTCATATTGTAAATTATCATAATTATCGTATGCACTTTGTATGCTTAAGATGCATGTTTTTTTTTTGCTGCAGACAATTATGATTCAACCCTTATCACGGGCCTTACATCTTAACACCACAACACCTAAAGGAAGACCGATCCAAAAAGGCTACGCCTATTTCAACCCAATACATATGCGTCAAATTTGACCCAAGTATATTGGGTACAGATATGACCGACCCCAAATTTGTTTTTGGTAGCTTTGACCTAATGCAAATGGGTCAAACTGACCCGATAAATATGGGTCAAATTTGACCCAAGTATATTGGGTACAGACATGACCGACCCAATAAATTTGGGTAGCTTTGACCTAATGCAAATGGGTCAAACTGACCCAATAATTGTAGGTCATTCCGACCCGAATTTATTGGGTCAAATTTTTTTTGGGTCGGTCATGTCTGTACCCTATTTACTTGGGTCAAATTTGACCCAAATTTTTTGGGTCGATTTGACCCAATCCTTCTAACAGTGAAGGTCATGTCATATTTCTTAGCAATTCTGTATATCCCTAACGTAACTTATGGTTGCTAATTAGTAGGGTCTATCATGTCGTGATGTCGCCCTTGAAAATTTATGTCAGGGCTTATCACTCTGAATAGGAAAATGGCAGGGGATAACGTATATTATTAGTCTTTTAGAGGGGACGAAAAATCGGGGTTCCGTATTCATATTAGCGGGCACGTCAAAGAACCCCTGACAGTTGGAATTTTTATGCGACATTAGGCTACGACATTTTTAATGTCGTGTTGTCCGGTGAAAATGTCGTGGTGTTTGGTTAAAAATGTCGTGGTGCCGGGTTGTCAGGTTGTCGCCAGCCACCAAAGTGCACGGATTCACGATAATGGACTAAGATAAGTAGGCCTACCGGTAATCATTTCCCCTTATCTCTCCACCCCCCGTGAATGGCCGTGATCTGATCAGTATATCTCAACGTTTTTAGTAGGCTAACGTTCTTGTAGCTAGAGAATGTAGTGCGAGTTATAAAAAGACAATTTTCCCCTTAATTTTGTTCTCCTCCCTTCCTGCATTTTTGGGCTGACTTTTTGGTGTAGAATAAAAGAAAAGGGATCAAATTTTCAATTTCAAATCAGTTTTGGAATACTGTTGACTTGATATTACAGCTGAGGGATAGGCCTGTGTAAAGTGTCTTCTTACATTACAGGGCAATCATTGTGTACCAGGCGCGGATCAAAATTTACCATGAGCAGATTGCCAAAGTATGTGGTCCCCATTTGCCTATAACGATTGGAACCAACGGTATGTTGAGCTAGTGTAGCCTGTGGTATTACAGCCATTTAACATTGAAGTCAATGGGCAAATAATAACTAGCCTAGTCTGAGACCTAATAGCCTATTTTAGTCACGTCCTTTTCCGGTGGGTGCTATATTCTACCCTTCAAAATACCGAAAAGGGGAGGAGCTAACAGTAGCTATAAGAGCATAAAACGTATTTGTAGGCAGGAGTTAAGAAGCATAACCACGCCTTGACGACAGTATCGGCGAGGGTCTTATTATATTAAATCTTCAATCAAGCCCTTCACTCAACAATCTTCAATAGAAGGCTTGATCTCGCCTTAACCACATACAGCTTATCAAGCCCTTCACTCAACACTCTACATTTTTGGGCACTAAATTTGATTGGGTACCGACCCCAACCGTGATCCAATCAGATTCCTTCGTTAAATGAGTTACTTAAAATAAGACTACTTTCAATTTATTTTATTTATCCTTCCTTCAAATAATCGTCACGATTATCAAGTCTCGCGCTTCTAAATAAAATGTCTATGTGACAATCGAGGTGCAAAGGTCAAGGTTCGATTAATGTCAAGGTCCTAAAACTTCTTCGATTGCCTTTTTGGGTTTTCTGTGAGTTTCTCAATTGAAAAAAAAACTTTCAACGGCTGTAAACTTGTCTCGTTCTTTTTCTGTGGAGGCTGCCATATTTGTTTACTACAGTCATGTGCTACAATGTGAGTGTGTTATGTGCCACGACCTCTGATTGGACAATGATTTGAATGCTAATTAGTCACGTGAAAACACAAACAGCGTAAAATGTTAGGAATAGCCAAGTGTTGAAGCAAGGGTTAGATGTTGTTAAACTCGCGGCCGTTGCTTCAGGAAGATGATTATATTTTGGTTGGTGCAGGGGGGGGGGCACTTTAGCCTATCCCTGGAATTACATGTTTACGTATTAGTATGGCTTATGCTTAACGTGGAATTGAAAAAAATTGCAGAATTTGCCAATCCCAATATACAATTTGGTGCATGGAATTATCTTGGGTTGCATATTCTTATGAAAATCCAGTAGGCCCTTCACTCAGCTCAGTAATAATATTTGCTCAAATTTTATTTCGTTCAAGTAAATAAGGACGCACATTTCTGATTTTCAATAATTAAGCCTTTTGTAGCAATTGGATGTTTTAGCAATTTGGCAAAATAAACCCACCGCAGTTACCAATCCGCGAATGTCCAAACTCCGTAAGAATATGATTCACGGGGACTCACAGGAGGGGTGAGAGATGGGACATAATTTCGCTTTTTTTGAGTAGTGAATGTGCCCATTTTTGTTGATTATTTGGTCTAGAATGGACGAACGGGGTTTGAATTATTATTTTCTGCCAGGTTATGGTGTAAATATTAATGATTTTTAGGCGGAAGGATAACGTCTATGTGAACGATGCACGCGACATTGAGCCAATGATTTTCGCCGCGTGCTGGGATAACACGTGTTGTAGGCGGTCATCTTTAACAGGGATATTACTTTACTTGTTTTCAGTCAGGGGCGGCGCCAAGGGGGGGCATTTGCCCCCCCACCCAATAATCTGATCTGCCCTCTGTTTGCCCCCCCCCCCCCCCAATAATTTAAGAAAATATTTTAAAAATTATTTATAGTCGGTTTACAGCAGCATGGGCTTGTAAGAAATCACTCTCTGACTGAGTAGGGATGTGAGATTTAATCACCGTAGAAGGTATTGATTACCGAAACGTATCACAAACTCTTAACAATAACATGTGAATCACTTGAAAAGTGCTTTTTACGATCCTCAAAGTTTTTGGGGTATAGGTTCAACGCGGCGTGAATATGCATTCACTTGATACACTCAATCTGTTTGTCTGACACCTCCCTCTTTTTTTCGGATAGCCTATGCTGGTGATTTGGCGACGAACAGTATCTGGTTAGCTCTATTTATCTCGACGACCAGTATCTGAAATACTGCGAGACTGCATTTCCGGCAGTTTATTTAATAAAATATTGTGACGAAAATATTCATTCAATTTGATTCACTCACTCCGTCGGTTTGTCACTTTCCTCTCTGGTCGGATAAACCAGTGATTTGGCGACAGGCGGTCTCTGGTCGCTTGTTTTATCTCGACGATCAGTGCCTGAAATACTGGCAGATACTGCATTTCGGGCAGTCTACTTTTTAAATTTTCGGGGGATTGTTGAGGTTCGCAAGTCCGTTCATTTGACACTATCCTCTCAGGGGTCGGATAGACTAGTGATCAGGCGACAGACGGTATCTGATCAGCTCTATATATCTCTACAATCGGTGCCCGAATACTCCCAGACAGCATTTCCGACAGTCTATTTTTCAAAAAATTTTTGGGGAGGTCCCAACATATCCCCCAAAAGGACTTTCTACTTTGGCACTCGTGGGTGGATTTCGTCGAGGTTCGCAAGTCCGTTCGCTTGACACTTTATCTCAACGATCAGTGCCTGAAATACTGCCAGACTGAATTAACGGCAGTCTGTTTTTCAAAAAATTCTGGGGGACACCCCCTTCCCCTAGTTTGAAGCTCGTGCCTTTGCCCCCTTAACCTTGGACTTTGCCCCAGCCTTGCCCCTCCAACCACCGGCGGCTGGCGCCGCCACTGATTCAGTATGCTTCTTCAAGTTTGTGTATCTCAAAATTTTGGTTGTCAGTCTCATACAAATTTAAGTGAAAATGCATGGCCATTTTTTCCTCTATCTATTGTGAAAAGTATTCAGCCCTTCGAAAATTTGGGGGAAAGTTTGAGGTGGGTAAGGAGGCCAGAATTAACATTTGAAGTCAATGGGGAAATTAATAGTGGTCTGCATCCAGTTGTTCAAATTATTTCCCTTGATGTCCAGGATGTAGGCTAACAGCTGTCAATCATTCTGCACTGGTGGCTAAAATCCTGTCATATTTTCGAGTACAGAATAAAGTATACTCCCACATTTCCGCCAGTGACATTTCAGTTGACATGGGGCTGCATTTATTAACAACCCTATTATTTCTGTGTTTTCGACACTTTCAAGCGGTAAGTACACCGTATCTGCACATATATAAGAAAGTTTAAAGCATATTGAATGCTTGAAAGGTCCTACTAGTTTACTTTAAGGACAGAATTATCTGTAAAGCTAATGTTAAAAGGTTGGTAAAGCTAAAGGAATATATGACTGGCCTATAGCTGACATTGCTCTATACAGTTTGTAAATGTGATGTACAAGACTACTGTCTGTCAAATGGCTATAGGCCAATCACATCACGTTTTAACTATAATTTTCTCATAAATGTGCTACTTTTAAGGAAAAGTGATTCATTGACAAGAATTCACCATCCCTGTATTTAATTTTAAAATACGTTTCAGATTGTGGAATAATGCTAGTAAAAGTCCTTGACTGTTGACGAATTTTGCCAGGGCAGTGGAACATGTTTAGGCCTAGTACTAAATATAATAATTAATAGTAACTTAGATTATATTAAAGATGTATTTACAAATTTAAGTCGAATTATGTAGAAAAAGAATAAGCTGTTAACACTACATGTATATGATAGTATTTGGAAAACAATGTGCATTGCGGGAGAGAGGTGGGAAAACTAACAAGGAGTGACCATTGCTTTGCATGGGATTTCTCTGACCAAATTTCTAAAAACGACGATTTTATATAAGAAATCACAACAAGTTGGAAGTAAAAAATGCCGTCAAAAATGTACAATATGACAGTAGCCAGGCGTTCGGATGGGACGAAAACTGAAGTCCTGTGTTGGCCCTACACATTGCCGTGCACGTAAAAGATCCCTTGGCAGTTGGAATTCTATAAGTGTGGGCCATAGTGACGCCACCCAAGCAAAATTACCCTCATAACACACTGTATTGTCGTCGTCCCGTTCGTCAGTCCGTCCGGCTCTATTAAGTTAATATCCGATTGATTTTAAATTTATACAGTGTCACGAGACGAAGAAGCCTATTGAATTTCAGCGATTTCCGATAATTACTGTCAGAGTTATGGTCCTTGATCACTTCAAAAGATCTTGTGGACGCTCTAGAGGCTAAAGTTAATATCCGATTGAATTTAAATTTAAATTTAATTTATACAGTCATATTTTATTGTATTATAAATGTTTCATTACCGAAAAAATTAAAAAAAATTATGACTACTCTTGTTGACTGCCCGGACGATTTGGCAGCTGTGCCGTTGGCATATGTTTCGTTGCCTGGCCACCTATCTTTATATACAATGAACATAATTTACCAGGACAATGTACATGACAGAGAATGACTGTGCTTTCATCTATTTTTTTATCGTACATGTATGCATGCGCCGGCCTATCCTGTGGTGATACTTGTATGTTAATAATATCACAATACTATTGTCTGCAGGTGTTATAAAGAAAAAAAGAATGAGCATGATGTGACGTATTGTACATTACATGTCAATTGTCAAATTTCATCCAATAATACATCATCTTCCTGTTCGTGATGGTTTTATGGTTACATGTTTAAAAATAACATGACTGATCATGTTGAAAATGTCATACATTATTCTATTTCAATTATCAATAGTAGAACTGTGTTTCAGACACTTGAAACATTTTATAACTTGTACTTTAACCACTTTGGGTTACAATCAAAGTTGCCATTTAGACTATGAACTAGTAATTTGTGAACAATCATTGTAGACTAGTTATTTAAAAGCCTATTTTAAATAATATTGGTAGATGTATGTTTCCTATTATAGTATTATTGATTATACCTCTACAGTAGGACACTTGGTTAAGCATGCATATGCATAAATACAATTCTGAGTACTGTGCAGCAGAGCGAGACACATTGTACTGGTGTTTTTAATTTGTCAGCAGGAAACACATTTTCTCAAAATCTATTCCAGTCCAACCAATCTCCTTGGAAAGTTAGGCTTAAGACATAAGCAATAAATAAATACAGAACCAAGCGCAAACGACAATTAACAAACTGTGAGCACAAATTAAGTCTGCCACGGTTCTATAAGAAAAATGCTTCTTAATTTATTGAAGTTCCCTACCTTGACCCCTCCCCCCACTATATAGATTAATTGAATAAATAGTTATAAAATAAATTGATTCTGTTGAATATATATTAGTTAAAAAAATTTTTATCCAAATATTTATAATATGATTTTTGTAGTACTAGCATTTTCTTCTATATTCCAACTTCCTATTTATAGAGAGGAGCCCCTAAAACTTTGGGGCCCTTGTGCAAGTGTGACATGAGTATTCCCCTGCTGCTGCTATGTCATTTTGTCTGCTGAAACAGATTTGTCTTTTATGATTGTTATTCTTAATGTTTAATACATGTACAAAGTTTAGTTTCAACTTCAATGGTTTTAGGGGGGTGGATGGCCGAATGGTTAGCACATGCAAGCTGTCATTGCGTGGTTTTGAATCCCTGGTTGTACGTGAAAGGAGTGGGGTTGTCTGTCTAACCTTGTGGGTTTTCTCCAGGTCCTCTGGTTTCCTTCCACTGCTAAAGACCCCTATGCGCAAACGAATTATTGAAATAAAATTAAACCATGTTAGACCCGAAATGACCTAGTTTGTGTCGAGTGAACACTAAACCCTATCTCTCTCTCTCAATGGTTTTAGACATTTGGCCAGGTAAAAAAAGACATTCTAAGATCACAGTTTCTTATTGATCAGTCGACAAACAAGGAGCCATACCAAAAGTAAAACTACTCTAAACCAAAACATGTTTGTCTCAAAACTCTACTGATACATGTAGGACAATTTAGCTTAATAAGTTATAGTCATTTGAAGTTTACATCAATTGGTTTCTATTGATTTCACTCAGCTCCTTAATATGTGTCTGAGGTAAACAAAGTAATAATCTAGCATCTGTCTTTTCTGTAAAATCAAGTCTGTTCTTTCTTGTTGAATTTGGATTTGCTCATAAATATTTTAACTATAATTTATTTGGATACTTCTTCTAGCTAGTCAATTAATATTAGACCTTATGATCTGTTTTGTAGACTGTTGGAGAAGCGGGTATCCTCCATGCTAGATCAGGGACCAATAATTCAGCAGAGGCTACAATATGTATAGCATATAATCCTCTATATCACTCATTGCCTACAGAAGCAGAATTTTCGGTAAGTATGAATTATGTATGAATTTAAACAATAACAACTATGTATGTGTTATTGATTTAGCTATATATTATAAAGTAATTCAAATATAGATAATGAAAAATACATTTATTGATTTTTTCAGACAAGTTACTTTATTCTGAGCAAAGTTATGAATAATGTTGAAGTTTTTACACAATAGTCTTGATTTATATTATTGAATGGCAGTTGTGATTTGATCCATTCAATATCTAAGCAGTCTGATGTTCTAGAGAGTCTGTTATGGGCTTACTATGTTAATAAGATGACTAAATAATAATTTATATGACTTGAAGTGAGAAAAAAGACCTATAATTGTAATAGGCAGATATAGTTGTAACATAATGAACCTTTAAACACACACCACCAATAGTAGTGGGGCGGTTAAGCAAAAAATCGTGCATTTTTGAGTAAAAGCATGAAACTTGGCACGTAGATGGAATGAACCCTACTGATAATTTTTGGATGTGGATCCACCTCAGCAGCTCCCCCTGGTGGACGTTGCGGCCATTTTTTTCCAAAATGGCCGCCAAAAGTGGACCGGTTAAGCAAAAAATCGTGCATTTTTATACGCCCACATTGAAATGTGGTCGTATATTGCCGTCGTCCCCGTCGGTCCGTCTGTCGTCCACAATTGCTTGTGGACGCTCTAGAGGCCAAAGTTAATATCCGATTGACATGAGACGAAGAAGCCTATTGATTTTCAGCGATTTCCGATAATAACTGTCAGAGTTATGGCCCTTGATCACTTAAAAAAATCTTGTGGACGCTCTACAGACCAAAGTTAATATCCGATTGACTTTAAATTTATACACAGTGTTTGAGGTCATGAGACGAAGAAGCCTATTGATTTTCATCGATTTCCGATAATAACTGACAGAGTTATGGCCCTTGATCACTTCAAAAAATCTTGTGGACGCTCTAGAGGCTAAAGTTAATAACTCATTGACTTTAAATTTATACACAGTGTTTAAGGTCATAAAATGAAGAAGCCTATTGATTTTCAGAAATTTCCGATAATAACTGTCAGATTTATGGCCCTTTATCACTTAAAAAAATCTTGTGGACGCTCTAGAGGCTAAAGTTAATAACCGATTGACTTTAAATTTATACACAGTGTTTGAGGTCATGAGACGAAGAAGCCTATTGATTTTCAGCAATTTCCAATTATTACTGTCAGAGTTATGGCCCTTGATCACTTCAAAAATTCTTGTGGATGCTCTATAGGCCAAAGTTAATATCCGATTGACTTTAAATTTATACACAGTGTTTAAAGTCATGAGATAAAGAGGCCTATTGATTTTCAGGGTTTCGGATAATTACTGACTGAGTTATGGCCCTTGATCACTTTCAAAATTTTGTGGACGCTCTAGAGGCTAAAGTTAATATCCGATTGACTTTAAATTTATACACAGTGTTGAAGGTCATGAGACGAACAAGTATATTGAGTTTCAATGAATTTAGATAACTTGAACAGCATGAAGGAGAACTTTATCAAAGCCAAACAAGTTCCAATGATTTTCTGATAATAACATAATGAGTTGTTACTTTTAATCAGATTTTAGTGTATTATATGTTTCATTACCGAAAAAAGTAAAATATGCGACAACTCTTGTTGACTGCCCGGACGAAATAGCTGCTGTGGGCGTATGTTTCGTTGCCTGGCAACCTATGTTTTAATAAAAGCATGAAACTTGGCACATAGGTAGAATGAACCCTACTGATTATTTTTGGATGTGGACTTACCTCAGCAGCTCCCCCTGGTGGACGTTACGGCCATTTTGTTTTCAAAAATGGCCGCCTATAGTAGACCGGTTAAGCAATAAATCGTGCACTTTGTGTTAAAAGCATGGAACTTGGCACATGGATGACATGCACCCTACTAATTATTATTTTGGGATGTGGACCCACCTCAGCATCCTCCTCCCCCCCACACTGTGGTCGTTACGGCCATTTTTCCAAAATGGCCGCCTATCCATTGAAATACATTTTACTTTGGAACTATACATTGTAGAATAATAATTTAAGTGTCCATGTGTATAGATCTGAGGTTTAACACAGAAGAAACATGACTCCAAATACAATCAAAGAAGTAAAATCATTTAATAATGAGTCACTTTTGATAACAGTTGCCTTCACAAAGGCAAAGAGAAGTGCACTGGAGGATGGCCTTGTGGCACTTGCACAAACCCCTGCATGCCTTTCTGCAGTTGCAATGAATTAGTTCATAAGGGATCTTGAGCTTGACTAATGGGGGTCCACTTTGGTTGCCATGATCCATCACACTTGTTTTATCCCCAATCTGTAGGACTTGGTAGCATGGGCTCTTTTTGCAGTACTTACCCCAAACATGCACTCCTTGGTAGGTTGCCCTTAGTATATGCTGCATTAGTGCATCAGTGACATCTTGGAATACAGCCGATGTGCCCAAAACTGTCTTTTTGCCTTTGCCATTTAAAAGGAATGTGTTATCACTCCCTGTGAATGCATGGAACATTGCCAATGCGAGTGCTTTAGGTTGGCGGGTGCTTTGGGTGCTTTAGATGTCCTCACTGTAATTTTCTTGTGTCCTGCATGTGCAGCATCCCACAGCTGGCAGAAGAGCTAACAAACACTGAATTCCAAGGCAAAGAGGTGTACAGCACTCGAGGGAACCAGGTACTATCAACACCTTGGAGAGATGACAAAACTTGGATAGAACCATGCTCACACGAGGAAGCGGATACACGATTGGTACTGCATCTGTGGGATGCTGCACATGCAGGACACGAGAAATTATGGTGAGGACATCCGACACTGTTGTGGTGGTATTGATTCTGTCCAAACTTCACAGCATTTAAGTTAGTGAGGTGTGGATATCATTTGGAGTAGGGAAACACCACAGATACATTGCATCATATGATATTGCTGCTACCCTTGGTCCATCTAAAGCAAAGCACCCACGTTGGCAATGCTCCATGCATTCACAGGGAGTGATAACACATCCCTTTTTAATGGCAAAGGCAAAAAGACAGTGTGGAGGACATGTGCTGTATTCCAAGATGTCACTGATACATTCCTGTTACTTGCCGATGGTCCTTCAATTATCCCTGACAACATCTTTGCTTTGTTGGAGAAATATGTTGTCCTCATGTATGATAGGAAATGTGGACTGTCCAAAGTGAATGAGGCAGGGCAGCATCTCTTTGCAAGACGATCCAGAAATTACCCCTAGTAACAACTCTGTTCGCAATATTGGAGCTTATTTTGATAGTAAAATGACCATGTCTAATCACGTGAACGATATTTGTAAATCCTGCTACTTCATATCCGTAATATTGGCAAAATTCGTAAATTTCTATCCCCTGATTCAACTAAAACGCTTGTTCATGCTTTTATTCCTTCAAGATTTGATACTTTTAACTCACTTTTATCCGGCTTACCCAATAGATTAATATACAAAAAGTTCAAAACACCGCTGCACGACTTATTACTCTCACGAAAAGGCATGATCATATTACTCCCATACATAAACAACTTCACTGGCTTCCCATTCCATATCGTATTCAATTTAAGATTCTTTTAACTGCTTATAAATGTTTTCGTGGCTTAGCCCCATCTTATTTATGTCATCTAATTGAAAATCAAACAAATGCTCGCAGTCTCCGTAGTTCAAATGACATTTATCGTCTCAAACCAAGATCTGCTAGAATGGTTACATATGGTGAAAGATCGTTTTCATTTCTAGCAGGGGCGTGCGGGTGGTGAGGTTATGACGACGGTATCCTCACGGGCCCCTGTTTGATAACTCCTCTCACCCGTATAAGCGGGCCCCTCTGAGGGCACTAAGACAATATTTATCATAAAATAGTGAAAATTCTCCTAATTTAATTGTAATGATCAGACCTGAATTCGGGCTCAGAAGTGGTTTAAAAAATGCGTCTCCCGGTTGTCAAATTTCAAAATTTTCTGGGGGGAGAACCCACTCCCCAGACCCCCCTCAGCGGCGGGCCCCAGCACGCCCCTGATTACTAGCCCCAAACCTGTGGAATGATTGAAAACCATCTGGTTCTGATACTGATATTCGTTCCAGCCCTTCAGTACAATCTTTTACTCAGCGGCGGGCCCCTTCGGGCCCCAGCACGCCCCTGATTACTAGCCCCAAACCTGTGGAATGATTTAAAACCATCTGGTTCTGATACTGATATTCGTTCCAGCCCTTCAGTACAATCTTTTAAATGTGCTCTTAAAACTTACTTATTTAAAAAAGCTTTTAATTAGATATATATTATTTTATTATATTGCATCTTTTTGTAGTCTTTTAGTTGTTTTATATTTTTTCTGTTTACTGGTATATGATTGTAAAGCGCTTCTGAACACCGTTCGTGGAATTAGCGCTATATAAATGTTTTTATAATAATAATAATAACGGCCACCAGGGGGAGGGGGGTCTGCTGAGGTGGGTCCACATCCCAAAATAATAATTAGTAGTGTGCATGTCATCTATGTGCCAAGTTTCATGCTTTTAACACAAAGTGCACGATTTATTGCTTAACAGGTCCACTATAGGCGGCCATTTTGTTTTGTCCACCAGGGGGAGCTGCTGAAGTAAGTCCACATCCAAAAATAATCAGTAGGGTTCATTCTATCTATGTGCCAAGTTTCATGCTTTTATTTAAAAATGTACGATTTTTTGCTTAACCGACCCACTATAGGCGGCCATTTTGGAAAAGATGTCCGTAACGACCACCAGGGGGGGGGGGGCTGCTGATGTGGATCCACATCACAAAAAAAAATTAGTAAGGTACATGCCATCTATGTGCCAAGTTTCATTCGTTTAACACAAAGTGCACCATTTTTTGCTTAACCGGTCCACTTTTGGCCGCAACGTCCACCAGGGGGAGCTGCTGAGGGGGATCCACATACCAAAATAATCAGTAGGGTTCATGCCATCTATATGCCAAGTTTCATGCTTTTACTCAAAAATGCACAATTCTACCAAAAATGCTTCCTTAACCGCCCCACTATAGATGATAGTATTAAAACTGGTTATTATTAGATAAAGGAAAATAATGCTGTTACATACAGTCAAATCAGTTCTTTGTGAATCTTTGGTCTGTTGTTTACTCAATCCTCAATTCAACTCTAGGATACATGTATATAGATGTCTGTGATTTTTGGCTCACAGCTAAGGTTAATCCACATTTGTTTTTCTTGTATCCCTTTCTAACTTTAACAATGGTTTATGTGAGTAGTACATTGTATATAGGTAAGACACTGAGCTGTTCTTGGTATGAATTAAATGAGTTTTGCCGTGGAGAACACATGTCTATAGTGGTTTGGATTTGTAACATACTGTTTTTAGGCACACAATAATATATCTGAGCCTCGCTATTTTCAAAACAAACTGTCAGGCCTTCATAATATATAATATAGACAATGACAATCAAGGCTACAGTGTTTTTGAAATGAGATTTTCTCAGGTCAGAGTGAAGTAATTTGACTGAAATTTTCAACATATTCCCTTTACATTATCTTAAACTATTATAGCAAGAGCAAGAACTGCCAGCTCTTTATATAATCTTCCAAAATGCTGCTTTCAATATATCAATGATTCGATATAGATAGAGTACAGAGTACAGACAATCGACTTGTTTTTGTAACTAAAATATGTATTTAACATTTCAGCAAACACATCTTTTAGCTGATTTTTCCGATTCATTAGGCTGTACAAATATTTATGGTAAACACTCTGTTGAAAATAAAATAGTAGCTGTGCTTCGAGGAAACTGTACCTTTGCTGAAAAAGCTGAATATGTCCAAGACGGTCTGGGTTCGGGCGCCTTGTTTATTGGATATGAAAATGGAACTGGATTTGTAAGTTTTAATTTGAAAATGATATCTTTTGCTGTCTTATTGCTCAATATATTTTAATTGTGGAAATAGATGCAACATACAGTATGGTATGTTTTCATACTTTAATTCCAAATGGTTAGATTTGTTCAAACATATGTCACTGTGATTGTGAAATAGTTGTATTGGAGATTCCGAGATATGAAACCTAACACATTACTTTCACATTATTTTGATTAGTGTTATGGTATGCTCTATATATATCATTTTTTAAATGAGCCTAGAATATTCTGTTTCACTTAAACTGTTGAGACTCAGAATTTGAACCAAAGACAGACTGCTGTCTCACAAGACAAATCAAAATAATTGGGCTTGATCTGATGTATTATTTTGATTAGTGATGGGACAAACTGTATACCATTAAATTTTCTAACTTGCAAAACAAATCAAAACAAGCTTCTTTCTATAATTAATTATGGAAACTATTTTGAAACAGACTGTACCAGGAGCACGGACAGATGATGATTACAATAAAATAAACATCACCATGGCATTTATTATGTGGAAAGATTATCAGACTGTTAGGGTAAGTAACTTATCTATATTCAGTAAATAGAAATGAAATAAAATGGGGTTTAACCTCCTACTATTCTGCTCCTAAACTGGGCTAATGACGACGGGCATACGCCATACACTACGGCATATATTAAATTCCTGCTATCAAGGGATCTATTAAGTGCAGGCCCTCTGTCCTGCATCACTCACAAGGAGAAACCTTGACGGAAAAATCTGGATGAACTTTCTTGGACAATGCAGGGATCGAACACCCGACCTCCAGACAAGTGAGTCAGCTTCTTACCCACTTAGCCATGTGGCCCCCCTTCAGGGAATAGTCTTTCCTACAATGTACACATGTAAAGATAATGTATAGTTTCAAGCATTCTTTCAAGCCTACTCTCACTTCAAAATGGCAGAAACAACAAATTTTATTGATTCCCCCTCCCCCGAAAAATTTATCATGAACGATAAAGATATGTTGACAATGATTTTAACAATGATTTTAGAAATACATGTAAGTTAACAATGATTTTAGAGATTTGCTAGCAATGATTTTAAAGAGATTTGTTAACATTGATTTTTGAGCTTTGTTAACATTGATATTTGAGATCTGTTAACATTGATTTTAGAGATTTGTTAACATTGATTTTAGAGCTTTGAAACATTGATTTTAGAGATTAATTGTTAACAATGAATTTACAGATTTGTGGCAATTTATATCCTGAAGGGTATGGTTTGTCAGCTATTTAATACATGTTACATTATATTGGCAAACATAAGAATAATATCTGTTATATAAGAGGAAATAATAATGGTACTCTGAAACTTCAGACTTCTTTATTAGCGTTGTGGATTTCATGAATTTATAATTGCTTAATTTATTTATTGAAAAAGGGGATTAGGTTTAAATAATTGAATTTCATCCTGAGCTGTAAAACTCATACAAAATTGTTTATACTAAATATAAAATTGTTATTTATTTCAGAAATTAGGAAAGTCTGTGTATATAGCTGTGTATTCTCCTGAATCCCCTAAATTAGATCCTAACATGGCTTGTATCTTTCTTATTGCTGTACTGTGTGTTGGTGCGGGAGCCTATTGGTCTGGTATTGTTAAACATGAAGGGTATAATATTTCATTATTTTGCAAAATTTAGTGCTGTCCTATAGTGGCCTTATCCATGCATATATGTAAACAATATGTAAGAGATGGCTGCCCTGACAGTGCTTATGTTAGAGTTAAAAGAGGATGTTTACGTGTTCAGATTCTTTGGGTTTTTTTCATTAATACAGAATCCAAAGTCATCTGTAATTAACACAAACATGATAAATAATGTATAAAGAAATTACAATGGCTGGATTTTTTCTTACTCCTGTGTCTTTCTTGATACCGAATATTATTACTGGATGACAATCACAAATTCACTGTTCTTACACCAAAAAAAATTAAATTGTTGTTTTATCTTAATATTCAATCTTTTACAAAATGATCTGATACAACGGAATATGGAACTCACGAATGAAAAATAAAAATTCTAAGATTTATTACAAATATATGACAGACATCTGATATTTTTTTTTGGAGTCATTTTGTCATAGACCCATTAAAGTCAGTGTTAAACAATTTTTTTAGTCAAAATAATGTTTATAGAAACAAAATAAAATAAAGTTGATTCCACGAAATGGTAAGGTTTTTTAACATGTACATAGAGAATCTCCTACACATCTTTTTTTATATCAAAAAAGACGAGTAGAAGATTTTATTTATCATCCAATCACTTCTTACATGCAGAAATAAATAAATATAATTCTTTGCTATAGATTTCACTTTTATAAAATGTAATTAAACATATCGTCCCCCAAGGCGGTTAATTTTACATCTTAAATAATATTTATTGTAATTTTTTTCTCTCCAATTTTTAAAACAGATCGAAAGGTAAATTGGGATCTGATGATGAAAAAGATGATGATTCTGTAGATCTGTCACCAGTAACTTTATTGATATTAGTTATATTATTGTGTGGAATGCTGGTTTCTCTCTATTTCTTCTATGATTATCTTGGTAAGTGCCGTAGTATTAAGATAAAATGGCGAGTGGATGGTAAAAAATTTTGTTTATCTGAAATCTGTCAAATGATGTTGAAATTAAATTAGGCTTAAATTAAACTCTATCTACCTCACACTTTTAAGAAAGTAAATAATATAGATTAGCCCATCCAACCATCCATGGGAATACTACTTATTTTATCATTAAGTATTAAGTCGAAAAGTAATTTTTTAAAAAGCAATTATTTACAATTTTTTTAAATAGACTTATGATTATAATTTACGTCTATTTAAGTCTTAATTAAAATGTTTCCTTTTAACAGTATACGCCATGATAGGTTTGTTTACATTAGCTGGATCTGTTGGTCTATTTTTCTGTGCTGAGCCTCTGTGGAAGAAACTTATACCTTGTGATTCCAAGTAAGTTTAATATGAAGGAATAGTATTATAGCTAATTAGTTTCAGTGTAGTAAACCATTGTAATTGGTATTCCATAAAGTTTTTTTAATTTGATCCAAATCCTGTACTGCAATATTATATATTGTAAGAATTCTTTATAACACTATCTCAATATATTGTGAAATATTAAAATTGTGTAATATTTTGTATTATATTAAAATAATGAAACCTGAAAATAAGGCACCTGTCACATACATTTCGCATCAATACGTTTTAGACAAGTAAAATATTTAGCAGCCATCATGTAAACTAAAATATCTACTGATTTCAGGCTTCCATTACAAAGTTTAAAATGCTGCTGTGAAAATCCACCAGAATATCGTGGTGTTCTGTTGTATATGTTGTGCCTGTCTGTTAGTATATTTTGGGCTGTTCAAAGACATGAAAGGTAGGTTAAAACTTCAGATTGTAAGAATACAGTATGCAATCTCATACTTATCCTTACATATTTTTTAACAACAGGAGCATTATATTGGGCTAATCGACCTAAACAAGAATACATCCACAAAATAGAGATATAAAACTTACAACCATTTTTAGAGTGATTTAATAGAAATTCACATGATCCTACTCACTGCCCATGATGTACCTTGGCCTGTCATAAATTATTTGTAAAATAGTACATATAGAGATATAATAAATTATTATTTTGTTGAATCAGCTGCAATTGCATCAAAACATACTTTGTTTTTCTTAGTACTTGAGTTATGTTTTTCGCCACAAAAAGTCATGAAGGAAAATAAGCCTTTGCATTGCTGGAAATTTTCGAATTGGGGACATAGAAAACATTAAACCTGTCGTCTTTGGAGTCTGCAAAATCAACATTTAAAGTGGGGAGAGAGAGAAATGGGTTTTAACTTCCACTTGACACAAACTAGGTCATTTCGGGACTAACGTATGTTTTTTAAAAATTTTATTTCAATAATTCGCTTGCGCGTAGGGGTCTTTAGTAGAGGGAGAAAACCGGAGACATTTAAAGAAGCCAAGTCTATAACTCAATCTCATCCACAGTTCTCAACATTACAAACATGGTTTGCTTATTATATGACATTGAATAACATTATTGTTATACAGATCACGATTCTATGGAATACAATTACTGCTTATAACTGAGACTTTACTGAGTGACGTTTCATCTAGGCTTCTCAAGTCATTATAAGCAGTAATTGTATTCCATAGAATGGTGACCTGTATAGTCCAATTCAATTACTAAATGCCATTGAAACAACAATATATTATGGTTACAGATTATTGTTTATTCTCAGTCTTAAAAAGTTATTTGTTTCTTTTTTTTCCAGTTATGCATGGGCTCTTCAAAATTTATTAGGAGCAGCTTTTTCTATAAATATGTTAAAAACAATTCGATTACCAAGCCTTAAAGTGAGTATTTTAGTATTTAAGCTTAACGAAAAGAGAAGTTTTGTGCTTTGAATTTTCCAAGTTCTTTTCTATTCATGTTCCAGTCTTTGTCTTCACCATCTAGCCATTTAAAATAGAAGATTTCATGAAGGGAGCATACTCCTAGCAGTTTTTCATTTGCTTTGACCTAATCTCGCTCAAACGCTATCAAATTTGGCTCAAATTTCTGTCCTAATTTATGACTGGTTAACAGTCTGATCAACAGCGAGTACATAATGACATAAAAAAATCAATCGGGATTAACCAGAGCTCTAAATATGTAACCGTAAAGTGTCTTGTAACAAATGCGGCTACATTACGTCAGAAATGTGAAATGTTTTATGCTCAATTAACTAGTAGGCGTACATAACAAAATAATTGCAGAGAAACGAATTGTGTGATAAATGAGGCTATTCAAAATAGCTATAATGTAAATATTTGGTAATCGCCGGGCACATGGAATCTTTTTATCATCTCTTGGACCACACAACAGATCAAATAATTTTCGTTCCATTAGCGAGTTTCAGCAACGACCAAATTTACCTATGCGAGTATCTGTGTTTGCTCCCCCTGCATCAAGGGCAAAAAATTCAAAAGAAATTATATAAAACAGCACAAACAAACACTAGGATTATTTTAAATTGGTCACTCCGGGTAATCATGAAAATTCCCTATATTTTACTCAGGCGAGATTTGATTGGACAATGAGATTGAACACTCTCCGTCAAAGACTCCAGTTTTCAGTCTCAATACAGCAATGGCTATAGAGGGATTTCTCATGCCATTGCTTCAGGAATATGTGCAGGGAGCTGGTCAGAATAGATTTAGCTTTCTAATATAGTCAACCATTATTGTGTTGGAAACTGTACCTTTGGCATATTGATACAGCTCTGAATCTTGAGAGATATGTTGTCAAAACTGATGTTCATTTCACCTTATTTTTTCAGGTGTGTACTGTACTTCTGGTGTTGTTATTCTTTTATGATGTATTCTTTGTTTTTATTACACCTTTATTTACTAAGGTAAGTCATTGTATATAACATACAGGGTTACAGAATTTTATTTACATTTACATATAGTTTGACTTCCTTGTCTGGACACAAAAATGGTTTTAAAAATTTGGTCTGCAAACTTTGTTTAAAGGTACAGTCCCAGATTTCGTAAAGTAACTATTGATAAAAGAAATGGAGTTTGAATCCCTAATAAACTACGTAAATTGCAGTATTTTGCTAGATAATCTTTAAGAGGAATATCAATCCAAAATGGTTTAATTCTGTACTATTGTTCCGAAGATATGATGAATTGAAATTTTGTAACATTATCTAACAACTCATCATTGGGTAAAAGCATGTGATGGACTTTTAATTAATTCAATTTGAACCAAGCTGAGAGAAAAGCTAACATTGACAGTTAACTGTGTAGGTAAATAAATGTTGCTATATATATATGTTTGTTTATTGTAACAGAATGGTGAAAGTGTTATGGTTAAAGTGGCTACTGGTGGTAATAGTGATACAGGAGAACAGGTTATTATAATCTTAAGTCAATGGCAAAGTTTTAATTCGCTTGTTTATGACATTTGAGAGAATCAGTCACGCCATCATTGTAGTGAGATATATACATGCATGTACATTGTAATTTGGGAGGTCGGATGGGCGAATGGTTAGCACGTGTATGCTGTATCATAGAGCCTGTCAAAGAGTCAATGGGCTTGGTTACAAATCCACGGTTGTGCATGGCAAGAAGTAGGGTCGCCTGTCCAACCTTGTGGGTTTTCCCTGGGTCCTCCGGTTTCCTCCCACTGCTAAAGATGCACAAGCAAATTATTGAAATAAAATTAAACCATATGTTAGTCCCGAAATAACCTAGTTTGTGTCGAGTTGACGTTAAATCCCATTTCTCTCTCACACCAATGTATTTCAAAGACTGAATTGGATTTAGTTATAAATAAAGTGCTGAATTCAATTGATTTGACGATTAGTGTTGGCACAAAATCTAAACCATTAAATGACGTTTCGAAATATTAAGCGGATACCATTATTTTTTCTAGTTTTCAGCTTAAACTGTCTTTACAGTGGCCAAGAATATTAATTATATATGAAAATGAACTATGTCTGTGAAACTTTCAGCCGTTATAAGGAAACTTTTATTTATCTGCTTTCACATCTTTAAACAGGACAACTGGGGAAATTTAACTTGTTGTAAACAGTGTCTTTTAGTTTATTATTTGATGTCCTAAAACTTTTATTTACATTTATAGCTTCCAATGGTCTTTAAATTCCCAAAGATACTTACATCAGCACTATCTATATGTCAGGATCGACCATATTCTTTATTAGGTTTTGGAGATGTGCTTGTACCAGGTGAGCAGCATATGTAGTCTTTTTCAATACAATGAAACTATGTCAAAATATTTTTCTCAAACAGATATATTCATTTTTTATACGCCCACATTGAAATGTGGTCGTATATTGCCGTCGCCCCCGTCCGTCCGTCCGTCCGTCCGTCCGTCCGGCGTCCACAAGCTAATATCTGATTGACTTTAAATTTATACACAGTGTTTAAGGTCATGAGACGAAGAAGCCTATTGATTTTCAGCGATTTCCGATAACAATCAGAGTTATGGCCCTTGATCTCTTTAAAAAATCTTGTGGACGCTCTAGAGACCAAAGTTAATATTCGATTGACTTTAAATTTATACACAGTGTTTAAGGTCATAAAATGGAGAAGCCTATTGATTTTCAGCGATTTCCGATAATAACTGTCAGAGTTATGGCCCTTGATCACTTAAAAAAATCTTGTGGACGCTCTAGAGGCCAAAGTTAATATCCGATTTATTTTAGATTTATACATAGTGTTTAAGGTCATGTGACGTAGAAGCCTATTGATTTTCAACGATTTCCGATAATAACTGTTAGAGTTATGGCCCTTTATCACTTAAAAAAATCTTGTGGACGCTCTAGAGGCCAAAGTTAATAACCGATTGACTTTAAATTTATACACAGTGATTAAGGTCATAAGACGAAAAAGCCTATTGATTTTCAGCAATTTCCGATAATTACAATCAGAGTTATGGCCCTTGATCTCTTTAAAAAATCTTGTTGACGCTCCAGAGGCTACAGTTAATAACCGATTGACTTTATATTTATACACAGTGTTTAAGGTCATTGAATGAAGAAGCCTATTGATTATCAGCAATTTCTGATAATTACTGTCAGAGTTATGGCCCTTTATCGCTTATAAAAATCTTGTGGACGCTCTAGAGGCTGAAGTTAATAACCGATTGACTTTAAATTTATACACAGTGTTTAAGGTCATGAGACGAAGAAGCCTATTGATTTTCAGCAATTTCAGATAATTACTGACTGAGTTATGGCCCTTGATCACTTTCAAAGTTTTGTGGACGCTCTAGAGGCTAAAGTTAATATCCGATTGACTTTAAATTTATATAAATTGTTGAAGGTCATGAGACGAACAAGTATATTGAGTTTCAATGAATTTAGATAACTTGAACAGCATGGAGGAGAACTTTATCAAAGCCAAACATATTCCAATAATTTTCTGATAATTACATAATGAGTTGTTACTTTTAATCAGTCCTACACACAAACCGGGTTTTGGCAAAATCCAGGCCGATAAGAACTATCTTGTGTATCTTGTTAACTGTCATCAAGTGTCGTTAATAATTACTTGAAGCAGTCATATAAGGTGGATATTTGATACCATATCCTTTCTGGTGTTTACAGGAATTTCAACTGTGTGACCCCGTAACGCTGACTGGGTTCTTATGAAGTAAAATAAGCTATTTATATCTAGATCAGAATTATATTTAACAGCATTTACAATACATAGAGATGAATACTACATATGCAGTTAAAATATGTTTTTATTAAATACATGAGCATAACAATCATAAAGTAAAAATACAATTTTGTGATTAAAAAAAGCTAAAATAATGCATAAATTTAATTCTGAATTGATCTTCAAAAATAAACAAGATTAATTGTATATTAACATGAACATCCAGTAGATTGATCAACACTGTAATTATTGAAATATTACAACAGTACTAGAACATGCATGTAACATATAAACCCACAATTGATATGCATATAAAAAGGATCCAAAAATGGCTATATATGTATAAACTAAATATTCATATCTTTATTTGGAATAAGATTAAATAATAATGAACATCGATTTTTGTAACACAGGATGTACTGTATTCAAAAATAGATATCTTTCTTTCCATGTACATTTACGAAGATAATAAGTTAATTCACATAATGGAACCACAGAGAAAAAAAATACTATTTCATCTCATTTAACTCTAGATCAAAACATGACTGGCATTGAAATTAGACATAATGTAGTTAGATACCATATTAGTTAATTCTAAGTCAGCTATATCTCTTAGTCTCACAAACCTCAGAAGAAAGGGGGGGGGGCATGGATCAGTCACCCCAAACAATTGTCCGCAATTTGCTTGTAGGCTGCAACCATACACAACATAAAAAAGCAATGTATCCAGTAGTTTTACGATTCTCTGGAATATTAAAAATATCTTTGAAAAACAATGTTTTGGGTTCGGGAGGGAATGGACATGTAGGTAATTTTTGGTAAATTGTGTTACTTTTTTTTAGGCGTAGATGTTAGCTGCCTTTTTCGTCTTTGACCTTTTTGTGGTGTTCCGTTTTTTTTTTTTCGCTTCACACCTTCGTTGCTTTTAAAAATTGAATCTAATGCCATGAAGGCATCCGGTCCAAAGTCATATTCGACTTCTCCAGTAGTTGACTTTTTTAGACATGGCAGTGACATGAAATCCGGTAAATCAGCACTGTGGTCACCAGCAGTTAACAGATAATTAATCTGGAGTTGAATCAGATTGGCTAAGCGTTGAATTGCGGAGGTAGGTGGCATCCAGCTATCGGCATTACTTAGTTGTAGACCATCGGTTGAACTAATACTTTGTAATTTCTTCTTTCTTTCCCTAGTTATTTTGCGAACATCTTCAGACGTTACACTTTCCGGCTTCAGTTTTTTGGGACAGTAAAGATTCTTAATAAATTCCTCAAAGATATCTGGATTTATCTGGATTTGAGTTGTACACTCTATAAGAGAGGAAAGAAAGTGAACATTGTATACATACATTTTTAAAATTTTATCGTGGGATTTCCCTTTTATTTTGGGAATAAAGTCATTGCCCCCAAGACAAAGGCCAATGGGCACTTTGATCCCTATCAGCTTTGAGTTGAAGGTTTTTTCTAAAGTTTCTAAAATCAGGGTGATATTAAATATGTCATATTTTTTCTGGGGCTTTTGGAGTATAACATAAACATCATTTTTGAAATGTCCATTTTCTTCCCTTGGCCAAAGTCTGGCAACAGCGAAAAGGTGAATTATGACTGCATCTATGTCACCTGATGTTACAAAGCTGGCAATAGTATCACCTGACTCGAGTTTGTCTTTGCACCCAATAAGCCAATCCACTTGGGACATTTCTGCTTCGCCCTTCTTTTGGTGAATATCAATTAGGTTGGTTATCTGGCATGGTGTCTGGTCAGGAGTGAATTGGCAGCGAATGGGAATCGCATACTGATTGCAATTGCAAGCTCCTCTACAAATGCAACTAGTTGCCATTTCGCTGTCAATATCTACAGTTATTTCACGCGGCAGTTTTAACTTGTGAATATTTGATGCTAAATAGTTGCTGATCATAGATTTGCCGACATCAGTACCAGTTATTGCATCACGTTGAAAAGTATGTTGATTCAGGATATCATCTGCACTTTTTAAATGCACAACTGATACACCAGCGTTTTTTTTTCTTTGCCTTCTTGTACCGGCCTTGAAATTGTCTGGTGTAAACGAATATTTTTCTTCACACACAATCACTCTCTCCAAAGCAGACATTTGTTTAATAATTGGACACAGGACTGCATTCTGGACATAGTATAGATATTGGGATCCGGTAACAACTTTTGTCTTAAATTTGACTCCAGCAAATTCAATCGTAACAATTTTTACCCTTTTTGTCAGCCAACCAGGTAATGATTTTGATGCTGTTGTGATACAGTTGTTTAATTCCTGTGGATTACAAAACTCTAATAGATTTGCCAATGCCAGTTTCATGGAAGAGGATTTCTGTACTTTTGGTTTGCTACAGTCTGGTTTAACAAGTGATTGACACATGTTCATATCAGAGCTCAACCGATCTGTTTGCTTTAGAGCAGTTGATAGTAACTTGGATCTTTTGTCTTCTTTCAATTGTCGTTCTGATTTATGTGCGATTTTCGTTTGCTTTACTGCCCGTTTGATGCTAACACTTAAATTTTTACTTAACCGTGATTTCAAATGTATTGGTCCTGAAACATCTTCCAATTTGGGGGAATCTGTAGCGGAGAGTTGAAAAAGATTGTCTTTGCATATGAACCGTTGAATAAGGTATTTTCCAATTTCTTTGGTATCATCATCTAGGATATCACGAGACAGGACAGCTTTGTCAATGGCATAAACATTGCGTGGAATGTCACAGGGGTGTGTTGAGAGCGCATCTTGTCTTAGAATAACCTCTGTGACTCGAAAAATATGTTTCATGTCTGTCTCAGTGAAGTTCCAAGATACACCACCAGAATCATTGTCGCTCTGTTGAACATCATGAACAGCGTTGAATGAATCAATGAGTGACATTCTTCGTACAGCTGATTCTTGGGAAGATCCAGAGCGAAATCCCTTTAATGCGTCTTTATGGTCCATTTCGCGTTTGGTGTCACATGCAAAGTTTACCTGGCTATTGCCGATAGGAGTAGAGAACAGACATTTTTTCAAATTCTGGTGAAAGATCCCTGCTGTATAATGTTCTGTCAATAGGCGAGTACAATAGGGTGCATAAGAACTAGCTCCATTTAAGAATGAAAACCACAAAGACGACTTTACCGCTCCCAATAGCAGACTGTAGCCATTCTCACCACCAAGACGTTCTGCCAGTTTCACAGCTACAACTTCATTACAATGTATCATCATATTATCACCAACTGTTTCGGGGCTATTCTGTGTTTAGAAAATGCACCCAGGTGACACATAGGGGTAGATTTGTAGATGAGCTAGGATGGGGGTTATTGCTCATAACTGGATCAGTATCTGGTGAAGGCGGTCGCTGTTCATTAAAAGTCCAATTCCAAATTCATTCTAATATTTCTTTATATACAGTATTTAAAATACATTATTTACAAACATATTAAATGGGTACTAAACGTCCTAACTCCTAACCAATATATTTATGTATCTGAATATTTCTCTCCTATCTCCTATATATATTCAATGTATCTCTGACGTCTGTATTTAAAGAAACTAATTTTCATACAGACCAGAGAACAATCATTTCAACCAATCAGATGAAAGATAAATTTAGGGATTAAAAATATATTTTAACGAATCAAAATAAAAGAAGTTAAATACAAATGTAATTTCATTGGTTGAAGTTTATAATATAATTAATAGAATTGGTTAATAGGGTTTAAGCCATAAATAGTAAAAGGTGTTGACAGCCTGATCTGACTTCATTGTTAATTAAATAAATCTTTGCTTAAGATTTCTCTTAATAAGCCTGCTGGCAATTTTAGGCAATTATCTTTATAGACTTTAAATCAAAATATTAACACTAAAAGTACTGACAGGCAGACTGGTTATATAAAGTCAGCCATATTGAAAATATAAAATTTAGAAATAAATTATCCCTTCTTTAAATAAAATTTGAAAAAGAAATTAAAACTAAGATCACTATTCGGTGATAAATGCCCCCGGCCTGTAAAATTCATGCGTCCTCGCATGATATATATATACTACAATAACTTGATGAAAATATTAATAATTACAAAAAACATATGCATAAAAACGCATGATATATAGGCCCTAACTATAATAACTTGATGAAAATATTGATAATAACATAAAAGAAAAACATGCTTATAATTAAATGTATGTAGAAAATTTTGTATCACAATTGAGTGAATTATGTTTGCTATATGATTATACAGGCTAAAGTCACTTAGGTAATCTTTTGTTGTCGCCTTATGTATAATACATTGTTGTCACATACATAAATATCAATTGCAATAATGAATAAAGATAAATGAAATTCAAAAAGTTAATGGTAATTGGAGTCACATAATAAAATAAGCACTATGATGAAGAAAGTTCCAATATTTTCACTTATATCTGCAACACCGGAATATTTATTATATTTGTGAAAATAATTGAGCACATTATTTCTAGCAGTACATGTAGATGTTATTTGATTGTTTCACATGCAGAACACATATATACATTAGATATTTTAGATATAAACGTAACTTCTTCTAGTGTACACACAACTATAACGATTCTACCACACTTATATACACGTAATTACACAATTTTAATCAGGAAAACAGTTTTAATCAGGCACTCAATTCTTTATCAGGAACTCAGGAACTCAATTTTTTCAGGAACTCGGGAACTCAATTTTTATCAGGAACTCAGGAATACAATTTTAATCAGAAATACAGTTTTTAATCAGGAACGCAATATGGCAATTTCTGGAAATTTACAATGTACATGAACAGTAAGGTCCACCACATTCATCTCTATTGATCGTCTAGCACATTTTGTTGTCTGGATACCTTGAACTTTATCTGGTGATGAACCAGGTGCTGGTACCTCTTCTTGAACTTGGAGAAATCTCACTTGGTTTGACAAAGTCAACCTTGTCCAGGATTGAAGATATCAGCTTCAAGCTTCTTTGGTCCAGTCTGTTATCAGAGATGTTGATCAACAAGATTAAACCTGAAATATTTCTAGACCATCTCATATAATAACATTCAATGTGTGACAATAAATCAATTATATTAAATAATTTTGAATCAAAAAAATGTGGTCATTCCCGTACTCAACCTGACTAAAATGTAATACCAGTCTCCCTTTCCGTTCCAAATATAATCATGTATTTCTTCAACACTGTCAAATTGTCAAGACTGTGCAAAGGTTCAGATAATACTCTATATTCTTTTCTTTTTCTCATATAGTATTATTCAATATTTTGATTATTTTTATAACCATTTCTTATTCTTATATGATCATTTCTTATTCTTATATTCTTATATGATCATTTCTTATTCTTATATGATCCTTTTCATTCTTATATTATCATTTATTATTTTCTTATTATTATGATAATTTCTTATTATTATGATAATTTCTTATATTATGATCATTTCTTTTATGATCTAATTAATTTTCTTATTTGTTCTCATTATTTATAATCACAAATATTCTCATGAACTTATTTATTCTCTATTTAGTTTCAAGTTATAATTATTAAACAAAACAAAAAACTTGGGGGTATATTTCACTAAATGTGTAAAAAACAACAATTTATATTTATATTTACATATCATTCAATATAATAATCATATTCAGACTTTTTATTTCCTATTTAAATGAAAAAACATAATAGTATTGTTATTATCTTATATTAAGTAAAAGAACTAGGTCTATGTGGTCTAATCAAACTTTGTTGAAGTTTGTAAAATGATTACACAGTGCTTTACACATTGATCGTCACCAATATGGCACAGCGTTGGAATGTCAGTCAAAAATGGATGGCCAGTCCACCTTGCCTAACAAACCTGATTATAGCAATATAAAAATAATTTAAAAATTAACTTAGACACACAGACCTTTTTCTTTCTTTAATTTAATCATTTAAATATTGAAATGATGCGGTTGTCAAATTTTAGTCGCTTCTTACGACACGCAATTCAACTAACGTTGGGCCTACTCTTGTCCCCGGTCCCACAGGGGAAACAAAGTCATTATTCATTAATAGTTTTAAATGCAATTGTAAGTGCCTCCTTTATAGAAATTGTAAGTGCCTCCTTTATAGAAGTTTTTGTTTTATTGTATTGTACATGCTCATACAGATCCTTAGATAAAGAATTACAATAGTCTATTAGATTATATATTGTGTTGTCATTAATGTTACAGCGATTGTCAGAATGTTTTGCTAGTCTCTCTATTTCCATCTCAAAGTGGTCACTTATTTCATCAAAATTCTGGCTTCTCTGTTTATGACAGAAGTGTTGTACCCCTTCTATGCGTTGGTTTAATCGTTTATCCATTTCCATCATTCTTCTTTCAAGGCCTGTCTTCATGCTTCTCATATCACACAACATTTTAATGTTGGTGTTGAGTTTGAAGTCAGCTATCCTTTTTTCTAAATCTTGTTTGGTATCTTGCTGATGTTTTATTATATTCACATTTGCTAAATTTGTTGAATTCTGTGATTTGATGGTATCTTCATCCTTCGTGACAAAAAATTTATGGTTCCTGAGAGGGCGCTTCCGTTTCTTACCAGCTTCGGTTCTTGTAATGTGGAACTCTGTGCGTAATTTCTCAGGTATTTGTTCAGTGAATTGCCATTGTGTTGACCCATCAATTAGTTTGATTAGATATGACTTTCGTCCCTGGAACTGCGCTGCTTTAATGATTTTTACAATCTGTGCTTCAGACAACATTTTTGACTTAGGCACTTGGGATTGTGTTTGTTGCTGTGAATGAGATTGTAAAGCATCATCAGTAGTTTTGTCAGTAGATTTCTGTTCTGTATCTTGTTCCTCTTCAAGTTCTTCTGGATTTAATTCCTCTTCGGACTCCGTAGGGACATTTGTTGGGCGTGTTGCAGGGTCAAAATATTTCTTTAAACGATTGGCATTTGTGAGGTATTTTAGAGGTTTGTCATCAGAACATCTTCTAAGTTGGTAGGTGTATTTTGGTCCAAGGTCTACAATGTAGTAAGGTCCGAGCCACTTCTTGCAAAGTTTTGGTGCTAATCCTACCTTGAATTTTGAACAAAACAACCATACCTTTGTTCCCTTTTCAAAGCTTGGTTCTTCTGATTTCTTATCATGCTGCCCTTTGTATTTGTGTTGAGCCCTTTCCATATTCTCTGCAGCAATTTTTCTCGTGATTTCTAGTTGCTCAATGACTTTTGTTAGGTAGTCCTTACTTGATCTTGGTAGAGTTTCTTTTGGTATTAACTGTGAATCAAGCGGAACCCGCATTTCTTTCCCAAAAAGCATTGCAAATGGTGAGGAACCAGTCGATTGTGTGGCTGGACTAAGTCTGTAAGCCATCATGACACCTGGTAGTAAATCTGGCCAGTTGGTATGATTCTCATCGCAATACATACGTAATGACTGGATAATGAAGGAATTCATTCGCTCACATGCTGCATTGGTCTGAGGATGGTATGGTGTGGTATGGGTTCGCTTGACCTGAAACAATTCTGAAAGTGCCTTGACCAATGATGACATGAAATTTTGTCCGAGATCGGAGCAGAGTGACTTTGGAGCTCCATACCTGGTAAATATTTCTTTGTACAGTACATTAGCAATTTCAGGAGCCTGCTGAGTCTTCAAAGGAAATGCTTCGGGCCATTTGCTAGTACTTTCAGCAAGTAATAAAACATATTTATAGCCATCTGGTGTTGGGGTTAACTGTAATACATCCATATGCCATCTACTGAAAATCTCGTTCACAGGTAAAGGATTGAGTGGAGTTTTCTTTCCATGGAAGTTTCTTTTACATCTTTGGCAATCTTCACAGGTCTTGACATACTGATGAATATCATTGAGCATATTACGCCAGTAGTACTTCATTCTGATGGTTTCAAATAATCTCTCTTGGCCTTGATGACATCCACCAAAATTTGAGTCATGGTATGCAATTAAAACATCGTTTTGAAGTGCTTTTGGTACTGCCAGTAATTTTCTAAATTGTTCCTCCTTGTTCGGGCCTTTGTGTTTTAGTTTGCGCATATAAAACAAGATTCCATCTTCTAATTCATAATCTTTTGATCTAATGTTGATACATTTCGCCATCTTCTCGTCATCGGGCAATATATTACTTTCTTTAAAGATTATGATATCAGATAGATCTTCACAATTTCGTTGTAGGTGGCACAAATTTGGATCGTTTAAAATTGTACAAGAGTTGTGATTACCTTGATCATCCGGAACATCAGCTTCATCCATGGCTGCAGCGACAAGTGGAAAGGTGTAAGAGGAATGCTGCACTTCATATCGGTCTGTCTCATACTCGAATGTGTAGATTGTTTCTAGCTTTTTCTCCTGGCAGCAATAGACTGGCTGATCATCAAGGAACTTATTTGGATTGTCTGATGGGGGGTAGATTCTTCTTGATAAACCATCAGCATTTCCATTCTTGGAACCTGCTCTATGTTGAATGTCAAATCGATATTCTCCTAAAAGCATAGACCATCCTCCAAGGCGGCTAGTTTTATCATAATGCTTTTTAACCATTTGAGAGAAATATGATCAGTAAATACGAGAAATTCTTGGTTAACTATATATGGACGGTATGTCTTTACAGCTGTGACTAACGCTAAGCCTTCTTTTTCAGAAATTGACCATTTCTTTTCGGCACCATGTAATGCTCGACCTCCATAAGCAACCACATATTCTCGATTTTGATCATCCTTCTGCCCTAAAACAAAGCCAATAGAATCATTAGATGCATCTGTTGAAATAATAAATTGTTTTTTGAAATCTGGAAATTTTAAAATTGGACGTGAAGTTAGATGCTTTTTAAGATCATTGAATGCAACTTCACATTCTTTTGTCCATATAAATGTTGCATCCTTTTGCAGTAAAGCATTTAAAGGAGAGGCAATTTTTGCATAATTTTTGATAAATTGTCTATAATAATTACAGGTTCCTAAAAAACTACGTACCTGCTTCACATTCTTTGGTGTAGGAAATTCTGTTACTGCTCGTATTTTGTTTTCATCAACGCTAATGCCTTCTTTACTTAAAATATGCCCTAAGTATTTACCTTCCTTTATAGCGAATTGACATTTTGATGGTTTTACTGTAAGATTGGCTTCGCGAAGTCTGTCGAAGATTTGACGTAAATCATTTAAATGAGATTCAAAGTTTTGACTAAAAATAATTAAATCATCCACGTAGACTAACGTGATTTTCCAATTTAGCCCTCGCAACACAGAGTTCATCATCATCTGGAACGCAGCCGGCGAGTTCCGCAAACCAAACGGGAGCCGATTAAATTCAAATGATCCTTGATGTGTGACAAAAGCAGTTTTATGCTTTGTTTCTGGATCTAATTCCTGTTGCCAAAATCCTGATTGTAAGTCGATTACCGAATAAATAGTAGCGTTTGCAGCAGCGATGAGATCTATGGTGTCTGATAAAAGTGGTAATGGATGTGTCATAGGTTCAGTGACTTGGTTTAATTTTCTATAGTCTACTGCAAACCTATGACTGCCATCTGGTTTCTTAACTAGCACAATTGGAGATGACCAACTACTAGAGGATGGTTCTATTATCCCATTTTCTAACATTTCCTTGGTTAATTTTTCGGTAATTCCTTTGGCATCAGTACTTTGTCTATATGGGCGTGATCTAATTGGTGGTGCATTATTTGTATTAATTTTGTGCATATACCCTTTTGCTTTGCCTAATTCTGCTAGATTTGTTGCAAATATATCTCTGTATTGACCTAGGAAGCCTAGTAATTTTGTCTTCTGTTTTTGTGATAAATCCGAATTTTCTAAATTAAATCCCAAAGACTTAGCTACTTCCACCGATTCATGTTCTGGACACTGGATATTTGATACTGTAAAATTATCATGATTTTGTTTATCTTGCTCTATGTCTAAAATATGATCTGTATTTATGATATGGGCCTTTGCTATTATAGTATTAGCTTTAATTTTAATTTGTTCCTCTGAGGAATTTAAAAACCTAACATAACCTCTATTACTATTAATATCTGTTTTAATGATACTTTTACCACCTAATAAATTTTTCTTTTTTTGAATTCTCGATGTGGGTTCAATATATACAATTTCATTTAAAGGTATTTTGGATATTTTAGCTGGAATTAATATTTCTGACTGAGGATCAATTGATATGTCTTTGATGGTCCTGACAAATCCTACTGGATGTTTTCTATGTTCCTTGCACCTATTTATTTTATCGGTTACCTCTTTATTTGAACTGGGTTGTACTTCTATTTTAGTACCTTTATTATGTTTACTTTCTATTGTGCTATCTGGGAGTGCATATGCCACATGAATTAATCCCTCATTTAAAGTCAAAGTTTTGTTTTTATGACTAATTTCAGCATTTGTATCAATAAGTAAATCATTACCAATTATAAAATCATGTTGGATATAATTAAAGATGTAAAATTTATGAATAATACTAATGTTGGAAATTTGAAATTCGAGTAGAGTATTTCCTACAACTTTAACAGTTTGACCTCCGACACCAGAAATGCAAGTTATATCTGAAGATGATATTTCTGCATTTGGTAAAACCTTATCTAACAGTGTTTTGGAAATACAAGATATGCTCGCCCCTGTATCAATGAGACTTTTTACGACAGTATTGCCTAAAGTCACATTTACAAAATTTTTATTTAGGGAAGCGATAACATTTATATCGGTAGTCGAAGATTTGGTATTACAATCCAGTTCCTTTGAGTGAGAATGACCCATCTTAATGATTATGACTTAGGTTGAAATCAACTAGTAATTAAGTCTGTTATCAAAAAGAATGATAATTATTGTCACACACTAAATGTAAATTTTCGAGAATGGTACAAGAAATAGTTGATTTAACTTACCAACCAAATCTCTGATCTCATATGAACCAATCTTAGCAATCCACTTGTATCTCCAAACTGTCTTTGAATGTCTTTGTTCAAACCATTAGATCTTGTTCTCGCTTGGCATGTGAGAAGTTCCGAGTCTTGAATTCATCTCTACCATTATATCACCAACTGTTTCGGGGCTATTCTGTGTTTAGAAAATGCACCCAGGTGACACATAG
The DNA here is from genome assembly GCA_917208275.1 of Patella pellucida. Taxonomy (NCBI): domain Eukaryota; kingdom Metazoa; phylum Mollusca; class Gastropoda; family Patellidae; genus Patella; species Patella pellucida. Next base: position 44,654,039 of record OU795039.1, read on the forward strand.
GGGTAGATTTGTAGATGAGCTAGGATGGGGGTTATTGCTCATAACTGGATCAGTATCTGGTGAAGGCGGTCGCTGTTCATTAAAAGTCCAATTCCAAATTCATTCTAATATTTCTTTATATACAGTATTTAAAATACATTATTTACAAACATATTAAATGGGTACTAAACGTCCTAACTCCTAACCAATATATTCATGTATCTGAATATTTCTCTCCTATCTCCTATATATATTCAATGTATCTCTGACGTCTGTATTTAAAGAAACTAATTTTCATACAGACCAGAGAACAATCATTTCAACCAATCAGATGAAAGATAAATTTAGGGATTAAAAATATATTTTAACGAATCAAAATAAAAGAAGTTAAATACAAATGTAATTTCATTGGTTGAAGTTTATAATATAATTAATAGAATTGGTTAATAGGGTTTAAGCCATAAATAGTAAAAGGTGTTGACAGCCTGATCTGACTTCATTGTTAATTAAATAAATCTTTGCTTAAGATTTCTCTTAATAAGCCTGCTGGCAATTTTAGGCTATTATCTTTATAGACTTTAAATCAAAATATTAACACTAAAAGTACTGACAGGCAGACTGGTTATATAAAGTCAGCCATATTGAAAATATAAAATTTAGAAATAAATTATCCCTTCTTTAAATAAAATTTGAAAAAGAAATTAAAACTAAGATCACTATTCGGTGATAATATCATAATGGAGAGCAAAAGTAGCATTTATTTTTCTCATTGTAACCATAAATTCGTCAAACTTATTATTCCATTTCTCGGCTGTCTCGATAGGAATTTGATTTAGTTCATTCTCAACAAATAACTGTGCATCCGTGCTTGGTAGGTATTGAATAAATTTAAGTGTAAAAGCAAACTGAAGAGATTGAGAGAGCCTTCTAATATGCCGTGTAGCAGTATCAATGTGTTGAGTAGTTATCAATTTTGACCATTCTGTAGTTGTTTCGTCGCGCATGACCATCAATAATTCTACCAATCCTGCGTAGCGATATGCACTAAACAAAGTATTAACCTTTGATTTTCTGAGATGAAGGAGCGGAAACTCAGGCAAAAATTTCTCATATTTTTTATTTTCCTTAATAAGGGACAGCAAATTAATACCAATTTTATTGTCTGGGCCAAAGAGAATTCTATCCAAAGAAACCGGCTCGCTTTCAGTGTTTTTATCCATTCCAACTTTTACAAGAATATCATCTAAGATTTCTCTTAGCTTATTGATATCGTCATCTCTTCCACTGGCTGGGGGTGGATGCCTTGTAAGTAATGGAGGTGTGGTAAACTTTTCAAAACCAAACATTGAAATTATAGATTGCTGCTCATGTTTAGTTTCTTGAATCGTCAATTGTTCCATGGATGTTTCTAAAAGGGAATCGTCTAGGGTAACCCCAAGGTCAATAGAGTCATCTAAAATTTTATAGGTATCATGAACAATTTCATGCAGATCATCGCCATTTTTGTACAATGGATAATTCGAGGACAAACCATTTGGAGATATCTGAAACAGAAAAAATATGATTTTTAGAAAGTATATTAATACAAACTAGATTTTAAATCTTTACAGTGTGAAATATTTTGAGTGGGACTATGTATGGAATAGAACTGACGTAACCATCGCCTCCACATATTCATCATTTTGAAATAAGATAGGTATGGTAAAAGGTTACCTGGATTAAAGGAATAGGGGATGAATCGTCTGGTGACTTTAGTTCTTCAACTGGTTCAACTGGTTTCACTGATGAAACAATGGATAATTCGAGGACAAACCATTTGGAGATATCTGAAACAGAAAAAATATGATTTTTAGAAAGTATATTAATACAAACTAGATTTTAAATCTTTACAGTGTGAAATATTTTGAGTGGGACTATGTATGGAATAGAACTGACGTAACCATCGCCTCCACATATTCATCATTTTGAAATAAGATAGGTATGGTAAAAGGTTACCTGGATTAAAGGAATAGGGGATGAATCGTCTGGTGACTTTAGTTCTTCAACTGGTTCAACTGGTTTCACTGATGTACAGTTAGGCTCCATCTCTTGGTTGAATACAATGGCTTCTTGAATGAACTTGTTTAGCCATGAGGTCTTTGGAAATGTACAAGTAGTATCTGAAAATGTGTAAGATATTTATGCTGTAGGAAGAACTAATAGGATTTGTCAAGAAAAAATAAATTTTGAAAGTAAAAACCCCATTAACTGCAAGTTTCCAGGATAAAATGCCCCAAATTTGTAGCTCTGCCTATTCTTCAAATACAAATAAAAAGTTCTTGAATGCAGACCTTCAGTTAAGGTAACTCGTTTCCGTGTACCTGGGCCCTAAACCATTGTATATAATGGTATCAGTTTCTAAAGTAAGGCTAAATATCCATTAATTATAGCTAAAGGAACTGGTTTGTTATCCAAATTCGCCAGATTATTGATGTTAATGCACAGAAATAGTCTTACCTTGTAACTTTCTCCACAGGCTATTATTTCCCCATCTACATATGTTATTGAATATTGCCAAACTGTTTTCTTCTGAATTTGAAAGATTCAAAATCTTATCAAAAGCCTCTTCTTTGCTCAAAATTAGTTGCTTTTTACACGCGCAGTGTTGTGATCCATCACAGATATTCACATCATGCCAGTTTTCTGTTGCTTTAGAGTCTTTCGGCATTCCTTGAAGTGTTATTGGTAGCATGCACAGTTGTTTTGAGCGATGTTCTCCAGGATCGGGATCACTATGATACTTCAGACGTACTAGATTATCCAACATCAAAATCAAGTGACACTGCCTAAGATTAACCATTTGAGTCACATTACCAGCAAGAGTATCATAAGTAATAGGGTACTCCTTGATATAGGTCTGGTAGTAGAGCTGATCATCCATCGACTTTGAAATGAGGTTGTTTTCAGCAAATGTCAGTGATGTTGTAAATCCATATTTACTGGTGATATTTAAAAGCGTACTTATGCTGTGATAGTTCATTAAAAGTTCGTCTGTTATTTTTTGTTGGAAAATTCCAATGAAATTTTTGTTTAATGTATTTAATAGAACTTCATATACAGAGTACAATCGTTCATATTTTCTATTCAAGAAATTTTCAGACAAGTTTTTGTGGCACAGAGTATCTTTGTTAATGAACATTTCAAGAATAAGTTGCATTTCCAATGGTACATCCAAGTGAAATTCCTGGAGAATGTTGAAATTGGTGGCAGACAAAGGCTTAGGCAGGGATATATCAAAGCATGACTGGCATCTTTTCATAATTCCGTCCACACTAATTTCTTCTGGAACTACATTTTCTTGTAAAACGTTGCATAAAAACAATATATGTGAACTTAATTTCTTTAACCGGAGGTCGTCATATAGACTGAATCTTGCAATTTGACCATTTTTTTGCAAGTATGGTGTTAGCGAATTGGAATCAATGAACATAATATGATGACAGTTCAACGAATGATATTTGTTGCATATGTTCAATATCATCTGTTTTGTTAATTGGTTGGTTGGCGCTTCGCAGTTTCTAGTACAGCCGACAATAATGTCAACTGTATCTAAACATTCCTGGATACCAGGACACAAACATTTTATGCACGTAACTGATTGTATTTCAATTGGAAATATTGATGTGACTGAATTGAAAATTTCAGATTCTAAAATAGAAGGCCGATGTTTGTTAATTGTTGATAATTGTATTTCGTCACTAATAGCATTTGATGTTATCCTTTGACGTCTCAATTTAATAGTCTGTTGGGCGCTAATAACAACAGATTTGCTTAAGTTTTTGGCTTCTTTTAGTGATTTAAGATAGTCTCAACGCCTTTTGATACTATTCCCTACGGGCTCACTGCACAGGCTTTGGGAAAAATGGTGCTCGAATAAACATATTCTTGACCATTCTTCCTTTGTAAAAATAACTTTATACGAATGTTCAAGGAATGGTATTTGCAATTCATCAAACTTCAGATATTTATGATCGTCCTTCCCCACAAGTAAATTTGATATTTCTTTGTAAAGATCTAATAGTGTAGTTTGTGAATCAATTTTTGATGGCACCGAAGAGAAGAAGTCTTTACTTATTTGGTTTACAATGGAAAAACAATTTTCAAAGTCCTCGGAATGATTAAAAATATATTTTAGAATAGCCAAAGTACTTATGCATTCTGTGTCACCAACAAATTTTATATGTCCTCCTTGGTATCTTTCTACTTCTCGTTTAATGTTATATTTCTTCAATAATTTAATCCTATCCTTTTCTGATTGATTGTTCTTAAGATATATTATAAAGTCATCCAAAATTATCCACAATTTGGAATCATTATCATCTTTTCTCAGTGGCAATCCTAATTTCAACATAATGAAATTGCAGTTTGAAAGAAACAGTACAATATAATATAAGCCGTCTGCTAGTATATCAAATGATATAATGAGCAACGGATATCTTTATATTATTCAGTATTAAAATCGGTGTGAAATATGATATTGTGTGCCAACATAGATAGCACCTTCCTCCCACAACCAAAAAATATTGAAATACAATACATTTATAGAGATAAGATTTAGTTAGTCTATGGCCATGTGTTTTATAATAATGAGACAGTAGCTAGATGTGTTGACAGCATTAAAGATCTTAAACTAGCTCCATTGGAGCCAGAATCCCGGCTTGTGTGTAGGACTGTAATCAGATTTTAGTGTATTATAAATGTTTCATTACCGAAAAAAGTAAAATATGCGACAACTCTTGTTGACTGCCCGGACGATAGTTAATATCCGATTGACTTTAAATTTATACACAGTGTTTAAGGTCATGAGACGAAGAAGCCTATTGATTTTCAGCAATTTCAGATAATTACTGACTGAGTTATGGCCCTTGATCACTTTCAAAATTTTGTGGACGCTCTTAGAGGCTAAAGTTAATATCCGATTGACTTTAAATTTATATAAATTGTTGAAGGTCATGAGACGAACAAGTATATTGAGTTTCAATGAATTTAGATAACTTGAATAGCATGGAGGAGAACTTTATCAAAGCCAAACAAATTCCAATAATTTTCTGATAATTACATAATGAGTTGTTACTTTTAATCAGATTTTAGTGTATTATAAATGTTTCATTACCGAAAAAAGTAAAATATGCGACAACTCTTGTTGACTGCCCGGACGATTTAGCTGCTGTGGGCGTATGTTTCGTTGCCTGGCAACCTATGTTTTAAAATAAGTGTACCCGTATTCATTTTTTTAAGTAAATGTATTCATATTTTTCAAAGGTCATTATTTGTTTAAAAATGTGCCATTTAATATTTGGCTATACAAGAGTGTACTTTATCGACTCTCATTTAAAGGTATAATTTTGTGGTTTACAAAGATTCTGTTGTAATAAATGATTGTTTGATATTTTGTTACAGGTTTACTTATATCTTATAATCATTGGTTTGATCTACATGTAGGTAGTTCTAGGATATATTATATAGCATCACTTATAGGTCAGTATATATAGTCTAATCTTATTAAAAAATTGACTTTTCTATTCTATAAAATACGAACTATTGTTTAGATTCTGAGAACTTATTGCCCCAGCTGGTTTTGATAATAGATGATGTGGCCATTTCAACTATATATATGCTTCTGTTTACTCACATTCTAATTAAACATGTAATTAATCCCATATTTCATTTAAAAACTACTAATGATCTGTGTACGCCCTGGTCAGTAAAACATACCATGTTGTGATAAAGATACCATTGCATGTATGACCAGCAGTCTTTCATATTGTGTTATTGCGTCAACTGGCGTGGTTTTGAATCCCTGATTGTATGTGGCTAGGAGTAGGGTCACCTGTCCAACCTCGTGGGTTTTCCTCAGGTCCTACGGTTTCCTCCCACTGCTAAAGACACCCACACACACGCAAATTATTGAAATAAAATTAAACCATTTTAGTCCCGAAATGACCTGGTTTGTGTCTATTGGACGTTAAAACCCATTTCTCTCTTTCCTATTGTCGGAGGGTATATAACCAGGAGTTTGCTGACAGACACTATCCCAAAATGACCTCAATCTAGAAAAGGATCAGTATTTTTTATTTTTCATTTCAGCATACGGTGTAGGATTAGCATTTACATTCTTGGCATTAGCTTTTATGGAGAAAGGTCAACCAGCTTTATTATATCTGGTACCATGCACCCTTATCGTCACTTTTGTTATTGCTTGTAAGAGAAAAGAATTTCGTCATATCTGGTCTGGTGAAAAGGTGGGTATTAACCATATGAAAGTATATAACATAGGCTACTTAATTGGCTAGAATTTGTTGACCCAGGACCACTTTTCCCCTTTTAATCCAACCAGTCTGAAGAGTTCAATATGAACGAAACTAGTCCCCCGACTTGACCCAACACCTCGGGTCAAGGACAGACACGCCTACTCTATATCATATTTTTCTTATTTCTTTTCAAGCTACATAAAACCAAACCCAGTTTTTTTTGCTTAATCATGAACTTAATACCAAACATCGGCATTCGACAAAATCATGAACCCCGCCATAATACCAAACCCCGGTAATACAAAACCCCACCGACCCCGCCAAAATACACCAAACCCCGGTATAATAATCCTGGCAAACCCTGCAAAAACAATTTACCATGGTCCGGAAATAGTATAAATAGAACTTCAATTCTGAGTCTAACCAGTCTGAAGAGTTCAATACGAACGAAACTAGTAACTTAAAAACCACTTGGGATAACTGGAAGAATCGCCATTTTTCTACCTATCATTGTGAATAATCCCTTTACTGTGTTGGATAATGAGGATTTTATGCTTACGCTAATTGCACTAAGCAGCAGTTCATTGATCAAGACTTTGAGACACAATAACTCTTGTTCTATTCGATATGGGCGGTTGGGATGGCCTAGTGGTCTAGAGTGCCGCGCTTCGACCTCTAACTGGCTGGCCACCTCTGGCTCGCGGCTGTGGTTTCGAGTCCTGGTGTGAGCGTACGTGGCATGATAGGGGCGCCTTCTCAACTTTGTGGGTTTTCTTAGGGCACACCGGTTTCCTCCCACTGCGAATTATTGAAATAAAATTAAAACCATATGTTAGTCCTGAAATGACCTAGTTGTGTTGAATGGATGTTAAACCCCATTTCTCTCTCTCTCTCTATTCGATACTGTATACTGTTAGACTGGGTAACAGTGTCTATAACTTTAGACTGATCATTGACTAGCGGAATATTTGTGATTAGAGCCTATGTACCAGTTCTATTCATTGACATTTTGTAAGCGGATCTGAGATTGAGGAAGTTTTAAAACTAAATTTTAAAATATGTAGGCCTACTGGTCATTCCATCAAAACAGATGCTGAATCATCAAGACTCAAAGAAGACTGAGCAAATTAAATTTAAATTGAGATTGGATATCAGATGTTTTTACAGGAACCTGCACATTTTATTCATTATGGACAACTTTTTTTACTTGCAAACCAAATTTGCATTTTACAATGATAGCATGTCAGCCATAGAAGAATGGCTGTTATTCACTTAGCTCAATTTCAAAATAGCCATCTACGATTACTCTTATTAACCCACTTGGTTCGTTCTTATGCACATTTAGAGTTTGTGCATCTGATCCCTTTTGGGGACTGCAGTACAGTTGTAGGTTCATGTAGAGTTACTCTGTTTAGAAAGTATTTGAATCCAATGGTATTCAAACTTGATGAACTTTCTCACTGAATGGGGTAATGCCAAGACTTACTCCCCAAAGGATCCCCACTCTATTTGTATACTTTTAGCTCAATGTAGGCCCCCGGATCCATTCACTTGATTTGATAATTGTTTACTTTTTGCAATGTCTAATTTCTGTCTTGTCCGCAGGTTTATCTTGTAGATTTTTAGTTTTTGTTTTGCGTGTAGTGCAGTCCTCCTGCATTTACTATTATAAATACTAAAGTTAATATTTTTTTAGTGCCCAAAGAAAGATGATAACGTTAGAACTGGAGATTGTGATCCACCTGTTCCTGAAGTAGGCTACCAGAGTTCAGTAAATAGAGCAATTTCTACATCAACTCTGTCGTCCGATACTGGGGAAGAACGGGGTTTGATTCGAACATAACATCGTCATTTTAAGACTGTTATCTAGAATAACATGACGCTGTTAATAAGTTTTAATTTACCCTGTCATGGCCTAAAAACCATGGAAAATCTGTCTTACTCACCTCAGATTTCAGTTTGTCAGCCTTGATCTACAATTAATCATTAATCCTTGGATAATCCCTAAAATATGAACTATAGTCTGTTTCAGATTAGTATATTTACTTGAGCAAATACCATTTTGAATGACAGTTTGGTTTGACTGCAATTTTATATTAATATTTATGAATTGAATTCACAAACACTGGATGCGCCATTTAATGTTATAAGAATCCCTTTCAAACTACAATATTGTGAAAGTGGAATCTCGAAAAGGAATATCAGTACAAAAATGGTTCAATTTTACTCAGTGATAAATGAAATTTCATTAAAGTTACTTAAGCATAAGAACAAGACACACCATCTTTTTTTAGTAGCTAAAAAAAATCTGATGGGCCTAGTTTAAATCTGAGTGATTCTAGTGTTATTATTTTAATTTTTTCTTAAATAATCAATCTGAGAACGCAGTTAACATGTAATACGCCTTGAGAAATTTGATGTTTTATGTTAATGACGCATTGAGCCTTTAAACTATTCACATGATATCAAATTAAGCGTTCATCAGCTAGGGATTAACTCTCATGATAACTATAGACAATTTGGTGACTACTTGAAATGATTGTAGTTATTTTATCCCGGTAATTGATTTTAAGCTAGTTGACAAACTGAGGGTTTTTCTATTTTATTTGCCACTACTTTTAGCTATATAACATATCGACCACTCCTACAGAAAATATTTCTCACCAACATTTGTTTTAAATGCAAAAGCACAGCCATATGGTTTCAAAAATTATATGAATTGCTCATATTATGAGAAATGGTTTAAAGTGATTAGGAAGAGTAGGCATAATCTGCCTTGTGTATGACAATTAGTGTAAATCATGAAACTGCAATTCTGTTCAATATGTGAACATATATATTTTCTACTAGACAATAATGGTTTTAATTAACTCTAACCATTATATAGTTACATTATTTAAAATAATCAAAGAGGTTAAATACATAGATCTAATTATTTCTGAATAGTTATTTTATAATATACATGTATATGTTAAAATACTGTAAATATTTGTATATCAATTGACTATATTTATGTAAATAAAGACCAGTCATTTAATACCAGTTTTATTATGTTTTTTTTAAGTTTTAATGCAATTTTCTAATTGTACGGCGAGCTGTGGTGTCTCAGTGAGTAACATCCCAAACTTAGGCTGTCTGTCTACAGCTAGCTCCGCCTATGAACAGGCCCTAACCTTATTAATCGACGATTTTAGTCAAAAACACTGAGTATGCTTTTAGAATTTTTTATAATGTTTTTATAGCCCACATTCTAATGTGGACGTATTATGCCGCCGCCCTTGTCCGTCCGGTTAATATTTATACGCCCACATTATCCGGCGTCCACAATTGCTTGTGAATGCTCCAGAGGCTAAAGTTAATATCCAATTGACGTTAAATTTATACACAGTGTGTAAGGTCATGAGACGAAGAAGCCTATTGATTTTCAGCGATTTCCAATAATTACTGTCAGAGTTATGACCCTTGATCACTTCAAAAAATCTTGTGGACGCTCTAGAGGCTAAAGTTAATATGCGATTGACTTTAAATTTATACACAATGGAGAAGCCTATTGATTTTCAGCGATTTCCGATAATGACTGTCAGAGTTATGGCCCTTGATCACTTCAAAAAATCTTGTGAACGCTCTAGAGGCTAAACTTAATAACCGATTGACTTTAAATTTATTCACAGTGTTTAAATTTATGAGACGAAGAATCCTATTGATTTACAGCGTTACCGATAATTACTGACAGAGTTATGACCCTTGATCACTTTCAAAATTGTGTGGACGCTCAAGAGGCCAAAGTTAATACCCCATTGACTTTACATTTATACACAGTGTTGAAGGTCATGAGTATATTAAGTTTCAATGAATTTTGATAACAGCATGGAGGAGAACTTTATCAAAGCCAAACAAATTCGGATGATTTTCTGATAATTACATAATGAGTTGTTACTTTAAATCAGATTTTAGTGTATTATAAATGTTTCATAACCGAAAAAAGTAAAATATGCGACAACTCTTGTTGACTGCCCGGACGATTACGCTGCTGTGGGCGTATGTTTCGTTGCCTGGCAACCTATCTTTAAAAACGTTAGATTATATCCCTGTTACACACTAAGGAAGGTTGAGTTTGAATTTCATGAAAATGGGACAAAAATATACGACAAAATGGCCACCGTTTGTACGCGAATAGTGTAAAAATATGGTATAAATTATCAAGGTTGTGGACCCAATTTTGAACATAATTTGATGAAACTTGACATGCATATTTATAACCCAAGGATCTTGGTTCCTGTCGATATTTGCGCCCATAGGAACATAACTTCCTGAATAATGGCCCTTGATTGTCCGAAAAATCGCCTATTTTAGCTTGTGCCCCCCCCCCCGTCACAATATTATCCAATTTAAAAAAAAAGTTTGACTATATCACCATTACACCCTACGGAAGGTTGAGTTCAAATTTCGTGAAAATCAGACCATAATTGCCAGACAAAATGGCCACCGTTTGTACTCAAATAGTGTAATGGTACATGTATATCAAAGTTGTGGACCCTGTGTAGAGGTCACAATTTTAATTCGATTTGATTAAACTTGAAATGCTTGTTTAAAACCCAAAGATCTTGATTCCTTTCGATATTTGCACATAATATCAAATTGTAACTTGATGAATTATGGGCTTTCGGTATTGCTTGTTCTCTATCCATCTCTCAAAAATGTGGTCGTATCAGGCCCGAAGCCAGAAACCTAAATTTAGCCGACATAAGGGGGCGAGGAAGATAAATTTCCGACAACAAATAATCAATGAACGAAGGTCATCGCCGACTGCCGTAAGCAGGAGGAGGGGAGAGCACGAAAATTAGAAGCTGTGAGAGTGAATTTGGGCCTCTGTGACATGCGGGTGGCGAATGTGTTGAAAAATTAAGAGTTTCCAGCCGACATTAACTATCTTTCGGCCGAATTTGAGAGGATATGTCGTACTAAAACTCTCTCCCGGCGAAATTGCGAGCAGACAGGAACGGCCATGGGGGGGCCTCGGGCCTGGGTCGTATACTGCCTGGCAGTGCCAGCCTATCTTTTTTGTTCTTCTATTGTCATTTTGAATGAAATTAAATATGTTTTTTTAGCCTTTGTATGTATGAAAGATGTCAAACCTAATCAGAGCCGAATCACAAAACATTGTCCCCCAATTATACAATATGGCGGTGCCCATGAAATATAATTTCACAGAGGCGTTTTTGTTTGCGAAGACAAATTTAAGAGTATCTGATCAGAGCCTTGTTTAACATGGTGACTAGGCGGCACCGCCGCCGCGCACTGGCAGAACTGTTCCGCCTACTGGGCCTACTAAAAGTTTAAGACTGGGCGGCAACATACACATACGTTTTTAAATCGTTGACAAGGTTTTCCCATGGCTGGCCCACCCATAAGCAGCTGGTGCAGTGAGGTTCCCGTGGTCTCACTTTGGAACGAGTGTCCTGTAAGTTTCATTATCCAGTGATAATGTGTTTGTTGAAAGTTTGTCTGTTTGATGGTTGAAACCGTACGAAATACTATACCTTGGTGCGTAGGTTTACAAAATCGTCTTTCTGATTGTTTTATGGGTATATTTCTGCCTGAGGGTCAGCCGCAGCAGTGTTTTGATCTCGAATTTACAGGGTTTTAATCAATTCATTGTGTAACAAGATGCCAAAAACTAAAGCCCCGTTTACATGACTAAGTTTGCACACATGCAAATCTTACATGTATGCATATATGCAAAATTACTCATGTATGCAAATTTCGCCATGTAAACGCATTTGCATACATGTGTAAAAATACTGCAGGTGCAAATTTGCACCTAGTCTTGAACAGATGCAAAAGTATATTTGCATATATGCAAAAATATTTAGGGTAAGTATATGTGCAGATTGTGTCATATAAACGCTCAGCAATATTTGCATATGTGTGTATATCTCATTATCAGATATATACACATATGCAAATATTGCTGAGCTTTTATATGACACAATCTGCACAAAAACTAACCCTAAATACTTTTGCATATATGCAAATATACTGGAATTGGCATCTAAAAACTGTATTCAAGCTATTACTGTGAATGCTTATATAACATGTGAACGCTTAGCAAATATACTTTTGCATGCGTGAGTAATTAATACATATATGCAAAAATGCACATATGTGTAATATTTGGTAATGTAAACGGGGCTTTAGGAAGGCAATTTTCAAATTTTCTGGGGTCTCCGCGCAACTACGATGCTCGCGGGTCAGACTTCCCCAGACATTGCCGCGCACAACCAATTAAATCCTTAGACGAGGCTCTATCTCTGACCTTGTTTTGAAAGATAAACAGATTGAAACTCTAAAGACATTTTACAATGGTAAAGAATGTATTGTAATATTACCCATAGCACATAATAATTATATCGTTTTTACCCGCGTGGCAGAACTTGAAATTTGACTTTGTGTTTACATAAAACACCTGCTACGGGTTATTTGTACTCTGTTGTGTAAACAAAGCTTTTGAATTTTCGCTTTAAAATTTTTGATTGTTTACCTGCTTTTTACCTGTTTTGTTTACAATAATATGGATTAATATATGACTATAATGGAACTGATGTGAAACTGAACCTGTATATATATTTACTGCTGAGATTTATTAGTGGATTCTGAAGATATTAACGGATTTTTGATACTTCTATATTTTTGTTCAAGATGGCGGACACGAGTCTCAACTCCGATACCGGTACTGAAGGTATGTCACCAAAGAATATATCTATTAATTCTATAAGTTTGCCGAGTAATGACAGCATAACTTCGCCAACTATAGAACTTCCCAACAATGGCTCAATACAGCAGCCGTATGTACTTAATCCTACCAAAAGTCTTCAAAAACTATTGAGTGCTACGTTCCGTGAGGATCTTACAATATCGGAAACTGGAGGGGGTTTTCGACTATACTTTGCTACTGGTCACTATGTTGAATTTAGACGCTGCTTAGAATCTTTTTACTCTACTTCCAAAAAACTTACTACAGATCTAACTAAGAAGGTAGATATAAATGCTCAATGTGAATCATCGATAATCAGAGTAAATTCGACCGACAAAAACATCAATTGTAGATATACTATCAATCTGTTTCACACAACAGCTAGTGCTCTTGTAAACGGCATAGGCCAAAATGTCTTTATTTCTGATCATCTACCCGCCGTTCTTGAACAAATCAATTTAGAGAGAGCTACTATACTAAACGCAAGTGTTAAGACCGTCGTCCAAAATCATCCAGTGGAGGTCAATATAAGAGAAACCGCCTCAAATTCGTCCTCATATCCACCCAACAAACACAAACAAAGCGCCATAACACCAATTACGATGAATGGCAACACTTCTCCGATAGCTGTATCACGACAGACTACACCTACCAGTGTCATTCTCACTAAGGCAATATCTGGTAAAAAACTATGCCTTTCGTCTTCACCAGCTACTGGATCGTCAATAAGGAAACCCAGTAAACCAGTCACAAGAAGTTCGAAACTGCATAGTAGTAAAGTATTGGTCACGAAACAGAAGACACCAACCGTCGCGTATCCCAAAATTGAAGATCTTAAAACAGTTATCTCTACTAACCTGAAACAAAGTCTAGAAACTACCAAAAACGAATTAAACACATCAGCTGCCTTAAATGAAGATCTCCGGGTACTTATCTCACAACTTACTGAGGAAAACAACGTTTTTTGCAATCAGATAAACGAACTTGCAAGTGAAAATGAATGTTTAAAAATCAAATTAAATAGTAGGTCTATGCCACCTTCCCAACACACCTACTACAAAAATCCTTCTAACCCGTCTGTTGTTCATCAACCCGAAAGAATAATAGAACCACCTCAATCAACATGGCTTGAACGCTACCAACGGATTAAATTGATAGAGCCTAAACAAAATCTGATAATAGGGTCATCATTGACTCAAAATCTTCAACCAAATCGCCTGGACAGGAGCAGAAATACCTGTATAAGAACAATAAGAGGCGGAAAGATTAAAGATGTTATTAATTTTGTAAAACGTTGTTCTTCTTCCGAGCTAGTGCATAATATTGCTTTTCTAATTGGTTCCAATAATATTTCTGAACATTATAGCGTAGCTGACTGCATGGGACAGTATAGGGAACTTATAGATTTGTGTAAGGAGATGTTTCCTAAAGCGTCGATAAGCTTTCTTGAACTTTTACCACGGTCTTCTGAAGATTTCAACATTTCCAGTAAAACGATGAACGCGGAACTTCAAAAAATATGCCATGAATACCAATGCAGCTTTGTTGATACCAGATATATCTTTATGAACAGCAACTATACAATTAAAGATCAGCTCTACCATGGTACTACACATCTTAACGCTCTGGGGTCCGCCAAGTTAGCGACCCTCTTAAAATCCGTGCTTCAACTTCCACGATATGACCGTACTAATTCCATAAACACATATGACCGTACTAATTTCATAAAGACAGCTAGAGACAATTCGAGTATTAAACCGACACAACAGAGTAACCCCTTCTTTTCTTTCCCACCGCCTGTCTATAAGCATATGGGATACCCCCCGCCTACAGCGTATCAACCAGGTGCTTTTCCTCTACTGCCAAACTTCCCCTTTCCATTCCACCTCCCACCCCCGAACTCAACAAAGAAACTGTTTTAAGTAACAGATGACTATATATTAATACACGTGTACCCTACCGACGATAATATGTTATATACGTTTACTCATAAATATCAATTATTACTCTATGTGCTACCTTGTGTTCTGTGATATGTGATTAATGCCTAGACAAATACTTGGATATAAACTGGGTACAATTACAAGTGCTACCTTGTATCGAGTGAATGTTTAAGATTTACAATGTTTTTGTTTTTTTTGGGGTTTTTTTGGTTTTTTTTTTAAGGGGGGGGGGGGTTGTAAATAATTGGTTTAGCAGGTAACGATCATTATTTTAGTGTTATTTAAGTAGTTGACATCGTCTTGTGTATTTATTCATATTTATTAACGATGTATGACTTTTTGACTAAAAAAGGTCTTCATATGGGACATCTTAATGTATGTCATTTTGCTAACAAAATATCTGAACTTCAGCTTCTTCTTAAGAACTTTGATATATTTGGGTTCACGGAAACTCACTTAACCGATTCTGTGTCAGATGATTTCATTACATTTCCCGGTTTTCATTCACCTAATGGACGCGATCAGTGTTCAGGTAGCTCCTCTGGTACTCTGTTATATGTTAGGGATACCATTAATTGTAAAAGGCGAGATGATTTGGAACCAAATAATCTTGAAGCTATTTGGGTTGAAATTATCTTACAGAAAACTAAACCAATATTAATCTGTTGTTTATACAGAAACCCAGCATCTGACTCAAAGTGGCAAGATGAATTTAGATCAATGATCGACTCTTTGTGGCTTAAAGACTATGAAATAATTCTATTTGGCGACATCAATATTGACCTTTTACACCAAAAAAATCCCTCATGGACGGACACATTAAATTTATATAATTTAACTCAAATCATCTCGTCTCCTACTCGTGTAACTAATTCGTCTTCAACTTTAATTGATCATGTTATAGTATCTTCGCCAAATCATATAATTGAAACTGTAGTCCCGCATTATTCAATCTCAGACCATTTCCCTACATGTATTACATGGTCGAAGAAAGGTGTAAAAATTCCTAAAACTAGCCATATTTATGTTTCGTATAGATCTTTCAGACATTTCAGTGACGAAAACTATATTCGCGATATAAGCCAAATTAATTTCGTTGAAGTCTATTCTGCAAATAACCCTCAAGACGCCCTTACAGCATGGTATAATCTTGTTACTCCAATAATTAATCAACACGCCCCCATAAGAACTAGACGGGTTAAAACAGCTGTAAAACCACAATGGCTAACAGATAAAATATTAAGATTAATGAAAGAACGCGATTTTCACAAGAGAAAAAAAAATGAAGCAGAATTTAAAAGATGTCGCAATAGTTTAAAAGCCATGATTAGAAAAACTAAGTCGAAATATCTTCAAAATCTGGCCGGTGATGGTAAAAATCCCAAGCGTGTATGGGATGCAATAAACACAGGGATGAACAAAACTAAAAACTCGTCAACTATTCCAATGGACGGAAATACTCTAAACAACTTTTTCTCCGAAATCCCCGATAAAATACTTCACGCGAACAATGATGATGTGACACATTCACCATCTTACAACAATAATATGTTAAGAGAGCACATTGATTCTAAAGTACCGACAAATGTATCTTTCCAAATTCCCTTTATAAAAGTATCTTTTGTGAAGGAGTCTCTGAAGTCACTTGACGTGTCAAAGGCAGTAGGCTTGGATTTAGTAAATCCCCTTTTTCTTCAGTTGGGCGCAGACCATCTTTCCCAAAGTCTAACCCATGTCTTCAATCTATCAATAAATTGCAATACATATCCTTCGTCATTTAAACAAGCTAAGGTTATTCCAATTCACAAAGCTGGAGCTAAGGATGACCCAAACAACTATAGACCTATATCTATTCTCCCAAGTGTATCTAAAATCCTTGAAAGACATATTCACGAGCATCTTAGTAAGTACTTAAATAAATATCACCTCTTGTATACAAATCAGTCAGGTTTCAGAACATCAAACTCTTGCCTTACAGCCCTAACTCACATCATGGAAAATATATATGACGCTATAAATAATAATCTTCTTTGTGGTACAATATTTTTTGACTTAAAAAAAGCTTTTGATCTGGTCAATTACGATATTTTATTGACGAAATGCAGATATTTTAAATTTTCTCAAAATGCGTTACAATTCTTAGAATCTTACTTAAAAAACAGAACCCAGTGTACTTTCGTTAACGGCGAACTATCTTCTATGAAGCCTACCCACTATGGCGTACCCCAAGGATCGATATTAGGCCCCCTTTTATTCAATATTTTCATTAATGACTTACCATTAAATCTCTCTTCCAAAATTGACCTCTTTGCTGATGATACGACAGTTTACACCTCTGGCCCAACCGTTGACTCTCTTCAAACAAAACTACAGCTTGATGCCGACAGAATACAAGCCTGGTGTAACCAAAACAGAATGAAACTAAATATATCTAAGACCAAAGCAATACTCTTTACAACCCACCAAAAAAGAAAATTTCTCCCCACTACTCTTGATATAAAACTCGACAATAAATCAATTGAAGTTGTCTCATCCTTTAAACTTTTAGGCGTCGTTTTAAATCATAATTTAACTTGGAAAGACCATATTCAATATATCTCTAAAAAATTAAATCAGAAACTTTTTCTTCTCCGTAAGATTAGACATTATTTCCCTCTCTCCTACCGCACTCTTTTTTATAATGCTCATATTCAGACTCATTTTGATTACTGTTCGCCAATCTGGGACTCATGTGACTCTAAATCTCTTGAATGTCTTTCTAGACGACAAATCATGGCTTTTAAACTACTGCTTAATGTCGATCATACCGCTGAACTGTACCCAAAAATAAACACTAAATCTTTTAACAATAGAAAACCGCCATGCCTTTAATTTATGTAAGTTTATTTTCAAAATTTTATCTAAGAAATGTCCTGTTTATTTATTCAATCTGCTGTCTTTCTACCAAACACCCTACACCAACATTAATAACAAACTAATCACTCTGCGACCGAAACTTAATATTGTAAAAAACAGCATACGTTTTAAAGGCTCAAACCTATGGAATTCTCTGCCGTCTTTTTTAAAACTGACCACTAAATTAAATTCTTTCAAGAAACAACTTTTTAAATATCTTAACGTCAAGAAATAGAACTAGTCCAATCTACATGTATACATACTTTCATGCCGTTTGCTATTGTTAGCTACCGGAATATATTTTATTATGTGTTATTATTGATGCGTTCATATTGTGTATTATACATGTAATTTCATTCAGATTATTGTATACTCCTATTCATCCATCTCTTTTATTTAGTTTGCTATCATCTTTTGTATTATATTTTTCACGAAGGGCAGGATGGTAGAAAGGCTTATGTAGCCTAATCCTTTACCCTTCTTAAATAAAGTTATTATTATTATTATTATTATTATTATTATTAAATCAAATTCCAACTGCAAAGGGATCTTTTACGTGTACGCCAAAGTGTACGCGGGACCTAGGTTTTTGTACCATCCAAACGACTAGACAGCTGTCCTCGTCAGGCCCCCCGTCCTGCATCACTGACAAAGCGAAACTACACCGGAAAATCTAGATGAACTTTCTCGACAGCAGGAGAACAAGGGCCCCAAATTGTAATTCCCGCTCCATTATATTACATGTAATAGTACAGGTAAAGAGGGTTGACCAAGCAAATGTGACAGTCAGTCTATCCACAGTTCCTCTTTTCACAGGTTATATTGTACCCTCGTCAAAGTTTTGAAGGTCATGTTAACAGGCGGGATTAACCTTGTGGGGGGGGGGCATACCAACTGTGCGGGGGCCCCATTGTTCAATTTGTTCGTACTGACAGCGGATCGTACTAGTATGTACTCCGTCCCCTTTAGTGCCTGATGTGTTTTTGCCTCCAGGATTTTTAAAAAATTAATTTCAGTGCATCTGAGACAATTTAGACAGCTCAAATTATATACACTCTACTTGATCCTTCGGCACAATGAGCTGAAAATGCGATTTCCATACTACCAAGGCAATGTGAAGGATGTATTAGCCATTTCCTATGTATTTTTTGACGATATGCACGAAACTATCAACAGTGAAAGAATTCAACCAATTTTCTAACTGAGCATAGGTCAAATCAAGACATAAAATCCAAACAACAGACAAGGAGATAAAAGACGTAAAATTTAGGAGGTAAACCTGTTCAGATTATACATTTGTCTGAACTACGATACTATGATTACGTTAATTTCCCGGGATTGGTTGGGCCCCAGCAATCACATCGCAGGATTGGGTCTACCAGTCCCGGGACCCCCAATATCCCTTACTGCCCAGGGCCCCAATACCACCACTCCCCCAGCCCCGGTACTGATTGGCTCGGTCCGGGATAATATATTAGTATGACCCATAATTGTGGGGTGCCCGGGACATTTGTCCCACTTTGCCCCCCCCCCCTTAGATCCGGTACTGCATGTAAACAACATATAATATGAATAAACATCTACGGGGGATCGGGTCCACTTTCATCTCGTAACACGTAACAGAAGACAATGCTGCAACCTTAGCTCGTCCCACTTTGACCACCATGAAAAAAACAACAATTTAAATACGTAATATGAACATTTCTTTTTGTTCTATCAAAACAGGTCATTTGACCGGTAGTCGGGGGTTTGTGCTTTATAATGTCAGACTATTTAGCTCAAAGTTTCCAGTCTTACATTAACGTAAAAAGTCACTGTGTTCATTTCTAGTCCTTAGTATGTTCGTTCCAAATTTGTTGGAAAACAAATAATTAGAATTTTCCGGTGATGAATCAAAATTTATCAAGCAAGAAAGATCAGGGCACGGTCTTTGAAAGTAAAATTATAACTTCGGAAGCACCTATACTGGCTTGAATTTACAGGGAACTAGTGTAATCCACATTCTTATGTTTATCCTTTCGAAGAAAGCAGGAGACTATTAAAATGGGTTCGTCTCTCTGTCACACTTTTGGTGGGTGTTTATTAGGTCAATACCTTTATGGAGTTCGATGGTGACCATTTTCTGCTTAGGGTAAGCAGAGATAAGCAATTTGGCCCCCTAGCGGAATTAACCGTCACCTTTAGAGTGATTATCCAAACTCTTTGGTTTCAGCGGGTCGAATTCTTATAGAACCCACCTTTAAACCGGGGTTCCAGACAGTCTGCCACGAAGTTTACCCCACTAAATAACCAGAAGTTACCCCATGGCGACCATCTTGAATATTTATATTTCCCCAAGGGTGCAAGGGTGGCATTATCCGGATTCTGAATCTACACATATCTAATATTTATAATCTACATAAAATCTATTTTTCAACACATCTTTTTAGGGAACTTCATTAGTTTCCCGCCAAAATGTGCCACCATTTTAAATTTGGAACCCTGGCGGAATTGGCCGTCATTATTAGAAGGAATAACCAAGCTCACTGGATTCGGCGGGTCTTATTCTTACAGAAACTACCTTCAAGCCGAGGTCCGAGAGAGTCTGTCACGACGTTTACGGTTTACCACACTAAATAACCAGAAGTTACCTCATGGCGGCCATCTTGAATATTTAAATTTGTCCAAGGGTGCTGGGGTGGCATAATCTTTACCCTGAACCTACACATACTAATATTATCCATCAAAAAATAAGTGGACTATATTTCCAGGTTTTTCGACCTGCTGTCGGACTCCTACATTCTGCGCTAGCTAGTCCCACTGGAAGGCCGTTTTCATTAGCCCAGTTTAGGAGCAGAACAGTAGGACGTTAAACCTCATTTCATTTCCCATTGGAAGGCTTGAAGCGGGGCCGAAAATTTTAGTTTGAACGAGTCTTATGGCAACTGTCGACCTGCCGTTTGCTTGTCACTACCCTGCCACTGTAGTAGTATCGGACTTCTTTTCTTGTTGTGTTTGTTTCTTCGTGATCGTAATAACGAATGAATGAATAAATGAAATATTGTTTAATGCCACACCAGCTCCAACCGGGCTATATTGCGCCAAACATATGATGATATTTAAGAGACACATTAAATAAAATCACAACATATTAGTGTACATAAATAAAAACAAGTATCACAGTTAACACTACAAAAATTGAAGAATATTATTTTATGTATATCAAATGTTTAAAAAAATAAAATATCGCAAAACAGTATTATATACAATTAAAACTTTCTATAAAAATGTGTCTCCTTTGAAAAATCCAACGCTTTACAATGTAGACCCGGTTGGGCAAATAGATTCTGTAATGACTGACAACGGTAATATTTGGATATAATATCTGTGAGATGCTTGCACTCAATCAGAATGTGTTTAACATAACAGTGTTCACACTCTGGCTGGGGCTCTCGTTTTAAGATGAAAATATGATTTTAAAATGTATGACTATCCAAGAGCGACACAAAACAACATCATCCGTCCTTGGTTCTGTATGAGTTAGGCCATTCTCTTACGAGAAGCTTGATGTGATGAAGTTTTGTTGGTGCCTGCAAGATCCCACAACCGTTGCCAACCGCCATAAATGAAATTATTGATTACAGGTTAAAAATCCTTATATGGAATTAAAATCGGGGATTGGTGAAGATCTAAAGCAGATTTGGCAGTAAAATATTCGTGATCATTCCCCCTTATATCTACGTGACTTGGGAGCCAGCAAAAGACGACGTCTTTGCTGGAAAACTCGTAGGATAAGTAGCAGACGATAAACATCTGCTACTAATGGGTGTTCAAGCTGTTTATTGTTACATCTCGAGTGGACAGTTTATACGTCGAGGCACATGAGCCCTCACTTAACAACAGGCGTGATAAACTGACCCTGCAGTATGCTACGAAAATTGCATCGCTTCCAAATCATATTTCATTTAACGCCATATTTAGATTTCTTAATAAGCATTTGTATCTGATCAAAACCAATGTTATTCCATCATTCGGTAAATAATATGGTGATTATGCGCCTATTTACGGAGACGGTTCTAAAGATGGTGACCGGGTAGCTTCGGTTACTGTCACACCATCTGAGACCATTTCTGTGTGCCTCCCGCCTGCTGCTTCAATATTTACAGCTGTGCTCCATGCCATTCTGCAGGCATTGGAGTTCATTCAATTATCGCATTAATTACAGCACATCATCTTTACTGATTCTCTGTCCTCCCTTCAAGCAATTAACGATCGTAATAACACTACAGCAACAACAGTTTTACAACGGTATTGCTGAAGGTTCATATTCTTAATAAATAAAAGCTGCTTGTAGACCGGAGGATCAGTGCGGGGGGGGGGGGGGGGGGCCCACCAAATGGGCACAAAACCCGACCCAACTTTTCTAAAGTAAAATTTTGCGTAAAATACGATGCCGAGTGATATTCAGGGCCAACGGTCAAATGAGGTTATTTGCACTGAAAGTGAATGCGCAACCATTCTTATATCATGAAAATATGCTGAAAATGATCGAAAGTTATCACTCTTTCAATAAAAATGTCAACTTGTTAAATTCACCTTTAGTCTTTGTGACAATTTGGTGGACCCCCCCCCCCCCCGCACTGAGCCTCCAGACGATTGGGACCTCTAGGTGAATTCTGGTGCAACATACTTTACACCCTAATTTATACCCCCTAGTGTCTGCAGGTATTCGAATAACCTTGGCGTTAATTTTCACCCCAATTATGGAATAAATCTCTTTATTTTACACAACTAAACCATAGGTCAATTAACAGATAGAATTGTATGGAAATTTTGACCATGGTTATGATTTTACCAAAATATCACTGTTTTTAAGTATAACTATATATTCTGGTTCATTAAGACGTACGGGTGATTTGACTTTATAGACAGAGTGAAGCAACATATTTGCAAAGAACCAAAATTGTCTCAAGGACCAAAGTGTTACACCACGAGTTGTATTCTTCATGGGGGTTGGTTGGCTAAATGGGCTAACACGTGTGATATTTTATAGACCAAAAGCAAGTTATTGAGGAAAGTGGTTGGTTTCGATCTAACACTCGAACGTGACAGAGGGTTAAGTCACTTGTCAAACTTATAAAATCCGAGTGTGGGCTTATGTGTGTGTGTGTGTGCACCCCCCCCCCCCCTCTTTCTCTCTCTCTCCTCGTTATCCCGTCCCAATGTTACCCTCTTTGTCGAAATCTTGTCAACACGAAAGAGGCTCCAGGTTTAAACAGATGTGTTTAAATTTAACATGAAGCACTGTATTGTTGCCAGAGAGAACGAACAGTATTGATTTTCCAAAGTTATCCTCCTTCCGAACATCAGAAAGGCTAAATTTTTCAATGGATTTCGAGTGTGGACGGATGATTTCTAATGATTTTCAAATTTAATGTATTTTAGGACTTTCTGTTTCAGAATATACATGGACTGAAAAAGCTGGTAACCACAATAGCGATCCGATTTAATGACGACTAAAGGGTCCTTATCAAATTTGGTCATCATCCAAATTTTGCTTTCAGAGAAGTTGCTGTTTATGATTTTTTCGTGGCACAGCTGCTTTGAGGGCGGATCTATGGGGTAACGCATTATAAACATAACACATAAAATTTGGGAGATGCGATTTATTTATTCCTTTAGGCAAATCTCTGTATCATTCATTATGCGCCCATTTTATGCGTAAATCAATATCACACCTAACGATTGGCTTAACTGTCATTATGAAAGCTGATTGCAAGATTTTGGAAAGATGCAAATAGTTCTTCTCCGCTTGGAACAATCTGACTTGGTGGTAGAACAAAGCCTCCCTCCCATGATGTAGCTGGTCTCAGTTCATAGGTGTAAGCATATTTTACAGAACCACCCATGATAGCCCAATCATCGGAACCACCAGAAGCTGCATCTGAAGAGGAAAGAACATCGGTCAATGCACACTTAGTCACAGTAGCCTATTATCGCTTAGTGATCCACTTTTATTGTGACTCTTCTGTCTTACTGTGGGGGCGTGGTGGATTTCGTCTCCATTAATAATATCAATATCACTATTGCATATTGACGTATTATATCTTCACCCTATCCGAACGTCCATAACATTTGTTTGTGGGTCTAAATTTTTATCCGATTTTGATGGAACTTAAAATATGTGTTAATATCGGACTGTCACTTCCTGGATTATTGCGTCTGGTTGTACGGTAAATCGTGTTTTTAGCTTGTGCACTCTCTATTTAATTTTACAAACCGTTTACGCAATAGTCAAGGATGAGTTGAATTTCATGAAAATCAGGCTGAAACAACCCCTCACCTTTAAGCAAATAGTGGAAAGCATGAAATACGTAGACACTCTGGGGACCGCAATATAGATGAAACTTAAAATATCAAAAGATCTTGCATGAGTTCGATGTTGGAGCCTTTCAAACAAAATATACAGGACTTTTGTTGAAAACCTTCCTTGTGGCCGCGATAGAAGCTATAGCTTTTAAAAAAAATTTCTTTTCAAATTTGGTTTGAATCATTTCGGTCATGAGATAATCAGGTGTCCGCGACCTATCGTTCCAGTAATGCACTGTTAGCGGAAAATTTTGTGAATGTGATCTTTTTAAAATACAGTTGTTTGGAAACATCGGGATCTTGAACAATCTTCCATCCAAGTGTTACCTTCATTTGCTGAATCCCTTCATGAACGCAATAGGGGCTACAGAGTTTATCAGAACATTTTCGATGTTGAATGAGCCTGTCCATCTCTTGCGTATCTTGCATGGCAACCGCTTGTTCTTGTTCATGTAAGTGGACAAAGGGCTGGTGGTAGGGGTAAAATTAGGCTAATTATAGTATAGCGAGGGGACAACACTAAGCTACGTCATGTTTATTCCACAGCGGACACTTCACACCATTAAATGGTTGCAGGGAACCGGCGAACCTAATTCGACGGCAAGGATTCGAACATCATTTCGATTATAAATACAAAAACATGAGAATTCCCAAAGTTGACACCCAAATTTGTAATTTTATGAACTTAAAACCCGATCGGGATTTTTTAAACAATTTACTTACAATTTGTAAATTTATTTCATAAGATTATTTACTTACATAGCAAATCGGGTCCTGTTCCGACTTGGAATCGTTTGCCGTGAACGTTATACAGGGCATTACCAGCAGAAACACCATACTCATCCTTAAAATAACATATCGTGATAAATGCACTTTTTGGGCATGGAATGGGTGTTAGAACCAGTGGGGAAATCTGTGACAAAATGTACTGATGCAGAGATTCAAATTCCAGCAGTTTAAAGTTTTTACAATTTAATTACCAACCGCTAGTGAGCTGGATCTGGTTCAAACCTAGGCAGTCTATTCCCAGATCCATGTCCTTGATCACTCGATGGCTTTTATTGGTGTTTGTGTCACCAAATTGGTGTTTTAAGAACACTCCCTTTTTATTCTTGTATGGATTAATCCCAAAACAATTCTTTCAGACTCTAGCTTATCAAGATGTAAGGAGGTTAGGTCGAGAAAAAGCAAGATGATCAGGATTATCAATAGTTAGAATTATTGATATTCCATATAGATGGCATTTAATGACCAAATCAATAATAGAAATGAGTTACTATGACATCAGCGTAACTTACTAGATCTTGACAATTTGGGGCTCTTTAAATATGGGTGAATTTCCAGAATATAGACGTCCTATCAATTCTTGAAAGTATAGTTTTTTTCCCAATCTCAAAACAAGCTTTAGTTAGTTTAACAGGGAGAAAAGTAATATGGCAACTAGATGTAGTTGGCAGGGAATAACTCAGTAAAGGAACATAATTTAGTTATAATAGCATTAGCTCGACTTACTAGGTTTTGAGAATTTGGTGGTCTCTCCCCTGCGGTATGGGAATAGGGCAGTAGGATCATCTGCGAGTAGGAATGTACGGCCAAATATCCAATCAGTCGGGTTCCGCCGATATCGGCTACCAGATCTTGAATATTTTGGGCCTCAACTTCAGACATTGGTGCAGTACCAGGATATATGTCACTAGAGCAGCTTGAGCTTACACCAGTGGCTTAATAAAATAAGATGAACCATTATTTTTAATAAAATTTCACGGTTCCTACTACACCTTGATCACAATTATAGGTAGCCTTTACTAAGACTAGTCGTGATTTAAAAGAGCTATTGCACGAATATCGGGAGATTGTCCTACTATGTCGCTATTGCAGCTTGGGACAACTCCAGTAGCTTGATAAAGACAGATGAACAATGGTGTTTAATAATGTAAAAGTGTGATTATATGGATCTCGGAAAATTGTATTTTCTAATTATATGCATAGCAGCGCTTTTGTATACTTACTTCCCCATCTGGCATCAAAGTTTCTGTTCAGATCAACTCCCCTGCAATTACCTCCCCTGTAGAATCTGTTCTTTCTCCAGTTACGATCCTTTTGTAAGTGGTGAAAAACAAAATCGTATAAATCGTCAAAAAGATGAAACAATGCAAGTCAATGCAATTGGAATACATAGGTACTGTAATAATTAAAACTTTTGTGATGGTCCGTAAGCCCACAAATTAAACAGGAAAGGTTGGATTCAAGAATTGGAAATTACTAAGTAGTTCAACCTGCAGGTATCCCGAAAAGAATAAAAAGAAGTTTAAATAGTTAATAGCTTTGTCGCAATATTACGATGCTAACAATCTGTCTTTCCCCAAGAAAGTACAAATTCCAGCAAATTGGCATAGTTGAACATTTTAAGTCTCAACAGTTAAAGACTGAGTAATATTGAAATATGCAAATATTAGACATAGCTTTTGTCAATGACAAAACACTTGATGAAGCAATCAGAGACATCTAACAATTCCAGGGTTTCTTAGTATAAATGTTTCTTTAGAGGAAAATCTCCCCCGTATTAAATCTTCTAGAAGCTTTAATTCAAAACCATTAATTGTATAAACGAACTTAAGGTAAGGCGATCCCTCTTCATCCAATTATTTTTCATGCAACTAATACATGGCGTGCATAGAAAATATAATGGACATTATTAATGCTGTTAATTGAATATAGATATTATAAAACAACCTTACATTTGTGTGTGAATATTCATAACCATCAGGATTTGTTACTGGTACAATAATCCAATCAAAGTTGTTCAACATAAATGCGGCCTGGCTATCCGTGGTATATGTAGCCAACAACTGAAAGGAGGATACATAATAAAGTATACATTTTCATGCAGGAGAAACCAATCTGTTTCACAGAGTTAATGCGAAAACTTTCTCCTAACGTTGTGCAAGATCACAATTTGTTCAAGATCATTGCCGTCAATAGCACGTACCTTACTCGAGAGGGTTTGTCTCTTTTAGTATGTCACGGAAAGGGAGGGGAGGAGGGTTTGTCTTTTGGTTTGTCACGGAAAGAAAAACAAAACTTATCATACCTACCCTATCAGTAATGTACAATATGGCAGCTGGTGAAATCCACTCACGAGCATGGATACCAGCTTCAATCAAAATAGCTTTTCTTGTTCCAGCAAATCCATTTGTAGAAATCTTTAAAATAGAATAACAGGAATATTGTCTGCAGACCCATATGTTGACATGGAACCCATTCATGAGTATCAATTCATAACTTCAATCAAAATAGTTTTTCTAATTCCTTCAGAATATCTTTAAAGTATGATATGAACTACATAATCTAATGATTACATTTTCTTGCGTGAGTGATCATAGGCTTTATGACGCAACGTCCAGTTCACATATTATTATGTTTGGGACATTTTGCTCAATTTCATTTTGTTTGAAAACTGCTTCTTTGCTTTTGTATGTCTACGTTTATTGTCCAAACAGCCTAAACTCGGGTTTGGAGTTCATCAAGGATCCGTTTTAGGCCGAATATGTTAGTCAATTACTCTCTTGTTTCCTCCTAATGGGGGTGACAATTTTTATTTTTTAATCCGCCAGTGCATAACAAATAAGATATTTGTTATTTTGCTTCCACTAATTTCTATAAAAATATACAAACCTCTAGATAGTCCATAGTTCTTCCTTCATATGTAGTCTGAGGCATGCTTCTCTTGCGAGCAATCGCATTATAATTATTGACGAAGCCTGTCAAGTATTCTGAAATCTAGAATAAAGATACGTTTATAAGAGACGTCAAAGTTAAATGATTGTGTGAAAGAGACAGTTATAAGTTTGCGTACGCTAAACTTAAATAATTACGTTTGCAATCATTTTATGACATTGATAATTGCGTTAGTATATAGGCTTACTTGGTCATAACGATGGTATTTTGAATGATCTACTATGTTGTTAAAGAATAACTCCGGTTGGACTTTGGCTTCAAATTCGGCAATATTTTCGAACCTAGAATAAAATTATGTATAGTTATAATATGACGTCGGCTCTTTGAAGATTTTTCTAAACTTTGATTGCGATATTTAACAATAAAAACAATGTGGAAAACAGTTCTCTAACATGAAAGATTGCGATATTTAACAATAAAAACAAGCCTCATATCCATTCTATATTTCTGAAGTAACAAGTTTTACATCTTGGTAAGATGTAACTGTAAGGGGTTAAATCGAGATTGAGCCTTCTATTGAAAATGATGTTACTAATGAGAAGTAATGCATGAAAAAGGACGATATTTATATTATGGTATTTTTAACAGTGATCGTAGAAGACAGTGATCAATAAGGGTTTTTTGGCTGTGAGAGCCAATAAATTTAAACATCTTTAGGCAGTACTGTGGATTTGAACGACAGTTACATGTATTATCCGAAACCAGCGAACTTCTTTGAATGCTTTGTCGATATACCCACTTTTCTTTTTCATGCCACCCCTAACACTATTGCAATATTCTTATCTGGATAGAACTGTTGTTTTTGTACTTACACTTGAATGTCGTCTACTTCTACAGTTGGCGTCATGTTTTTTTCTTGAAGATACTGCATAACTTTTTCATACTGGGATGGTGATACAGTGAATTCCGCTGGACGTTTAAAAGATGGGCCAGCCCAGAAATCGAAAAATACCTTTCAAAAAGAAAATCGTGTTTGTATATTTCTATTCAACTTTTAATTTAGCACGTATTACTTTTTGACCATAAACTAAATAGAGCTGGCAGTGGATGTGGTGGTACTGAACAACTCCAAAGCTGTTTTAGGTGGTACAGCTTTCTGCTAATCTAGCCTAGCTTTGGTCTAAATATTAGATAACTCTTGTCAGGGATACTCCACCACTACAAATGTCTGACAATTACATTGCTCTGTCGCGGGTACCCAACACTAAACGTGTATGTCGGAATGCTTTTTTAATATCTGAAGATGTACATTACACTGCTGTACGATTTTCATTTGGTACACTTTGGGGCGCGGAATACCACACCCACCACCAGAAAACTTTCATTCTGATGATACTAGATATACATGCATTGATTTCATAATATTATAGGAGGAAATTGGTACATTTTTCAGCTAGATTGACCCCCTGTGCTCCTTGTCTAAAACGAGGCCATAGATTAAACCATCTTATGTGAAGCAAAATGTTGGATTTTTGAGAATACTTTGGCGTGTAATTTATAATATAAACCAAAATCTATAGACATTTTGTCTATTTGATCTTAAATAAATAAAAAAAATATATTTACCGAATCATGTCCTTCGCTCTGAATGTCGCCCAAAACTTTAAGCTGCTGTTCATTCTTGGGCTGGACTGATATTAGTCGGTAACTGAGAAAGACAGTATGCAATCATGTACTTTACGAACACAAAACAATGCAGTTCCCAATATGAGAAATCGCTAAGTTGCTTGTACGCTTAGAATAGAATGTGCGAACCGAGCAGCGCAAAGAGAAATCCTAACAAGGTTAGAATACCAACCCGACAGACTGAATTGTATACGATTTATTTTCATCATAACTTAATATTTTTTCTAGTTTAATATTAATTATTTGACTTCTCTTCATTAAGAATGAGTTTAAGTTTAATTGCTTTAAACCTCTTTTAAATTTAAATGTAATGAACGGGTGTTTAAAAGTTTCTTCTGACAACTGAGCAAATGAAAAACATTAAAATAATAAAGCACCTACTTGTCGTATCGTTTTCGTCCACTGTAATCAGAAGCTGGTGCAGCTACTGCTACAGAGATACAAGCTAGCAATACGATCAGCATGGTTGAGGAGGGGTTCGTAAAATGTGTTGAAACTAGGATTTTGGAATTTATAGTTCCATGCCCAATCACGTGATCTGATAGGTTATAAATTTAGAATATTTTCTTTTTAAAGAGACATTATCACTGTCACCAGAAAAACAAATACATTCAATTCTTTTTCTGACATTTTACATCTGTCGGTCAACAATAATTGTCTCTGTGACCGCGATCAAGGCTTGGTCCAAAGCATTTTGGGGTCATCGATATTCAGCGTTCCACGATTTTCCGCTGCAAAGTCTTACCCCACCCCACCCTACCCCGCTATTGATAACCTTGTTAAAGACTACAGTTTTAACAGGGTTTTATTTCAAATTTTGTTTTTCAAATTTGATGTAAGGCATTAGGATTGTGAAAGGTTTAATCGCATTAGCTACAACACTTGGTGTGAAGCATTTGGATGGATGGGGGGTGACTCCTGTTGATTTTCGGCATTATGGGATTTTCTCTTCGAGAAATATACTTTGCATCCAGGAAACGGCTGTGAACAAATGCAGTGAATAAGTTTTACTTTCGAAAAAGCTGTCGTATGTTGGTTTTCTTCGAGACATAGCTGCGGTGTGGGGGTATTTCCACGAATTGCATGGTTGGTTATCTTTAATAATACCTTTAACTTTATGCTAACTAACACTACATTAATCTAATTGCCCAAGCTGGGGCCTGTTTCACGAAATTTTAACTAAGATAAAATCCAAATTTGATTGGATAATATTAGATTGATTATATTGAAGTATCTACTAAAATTTGGATTGTGTCTTTAGTTCAGATTTTGAGAAACAGGGCCCGGGGCTAAATGCAACAAGGTATTCTTTTCCCGATTGTTTGTTCAAAAATATTAAAAACATTGAATTGTATTCTATAATATCTACATTAAGTAGGACTTTGTACATATATTTTCAAATTTTACCCATTTTTGATACACTATAGTGGTCAAATCACATTCAAACGCAAAAACATAAAAGACCCTCAAAGTGTTAATAATTCCTCTTTAAAACGATAGATGGCATATAGCAGAATACATTAAAACTAGGGGAAACCTCTAGGCCTGTATTTCTTGAACACCTAATACAATTTGACACCGTAGCTCTTAATAGTTTACGTTCTACGTCTGAATTATGGAGTTTGTAAAGAATTCCCTTTCAATTGTTTAAAACGGCCAAGTTTATAGACTTGCATAAAGAGGGGCGCCGATCCTTTGATTGTTAAGATACTGTTGCGTTAATGACATTTAAACCTTCAATTTACTAGTTTTTTTCTGGTTTACTTTTCAAACAATAATACTTTTTCCTAAATCGACTAGTCAAAGTCTTGCAGTTATTATTTTATGAATTTATAAATACACTTACTTTGTACGATTTCTTCTGCATTCCTGTTTTGCATTGCTTGTATGGGGTATTTAGTATTATGTTTTGTGCAATTATACAACTTAAAAATTCTGATTGGCTGTTTAAACTTAAAGTTTTTAGCATTATTTCACTTTGGTTATCGCCCTTTTTCTTACAATATTCAGTTAGCAGACGGCTACCGTCTGAGGCAGTCTACATTTCTGTTGCTTCTTTGTATTCGGTTTTGTTTGTGCGTTTTCGTTTGTGCGTTTTTCTTGTGACCGGTGGAATATGGTCCCTCAACACATGTACTTTACATATATCTAATTTTTTTAGACTACCTTTTTTATACATTTCACCGATGTGGTTACTTGTATAGTTTGAATTTTTACTACAGTGTGCTTGTATTCGTATTTCTTGTAGCATATGGCAGACCATGACTCATGCTGACATCACATTATAATGTTTTCCTGATCATTTTCAATTTTGAGTGAAGTCTGTGTTGCTTCAGATCCGGGACTGTACAGCGCAGTGGACGCTTACGGCTATCCCCCGGATCCATTCACTCTTTGTCGTTTTGGAGTATGTCTTGTCGTAATGTTTGTCTTTTATGTAAATCATATGTGGCGCAGTCCCCCTGCACTTACTATTAAGTTTAATTATTATTTTCTTGGCGAGAGCGATAACAGTTTTGCTTCCCTAACTGTCATCGAGCGCTTATAAAACACTAATTTCCCTTTTCTTTCAATTGAATATCACGAATTTATACTGAGCATCGATTTTTATTTGTGAATGCAGCTGATTGGGTGGTTGGAATTTAGAGTGGTGAACTGACCATTTGCTGATTACAATGTTTTGCCTGGTTACACTATTTTGCCGTTACAGTTTTTTTGGGATTTCGAATTATGTCTAATAGTTTGGATTTTTCGAACATGGTTTTATTTTATTTCGGTTACAAAACCATTGGATACTTTTGCAGTTGCTTACAAGGGCGTTTGCGGTGTCTCCATACAAAGAAGACCGGCACCCGTGTCTGTAAACCCAGAAATTTGTTTTCGGGCATTTCGGGTTCTCTTCCCCTAACTGTCATCGAGCCCGTAAGCCTATGCAAGCACCGCAGTGATTTCTTGAAAACGGGGGAATTTATTCTCATCCGAACTAGATCTGAACAAAATGATGTGCAATATTTAACCTGACATTGGTCGTTTAGCGTTCGCGACGTAAACAAAAGTTTTGCGGTGCTTCCTGGACCTCAATGGTGAAGGTCATCATTTAATATTATAATATATGTAGGTTAATAATATCGATCTATAAATCTGCCATTTGTTATCAACAAATCTTATATCCAGGGTGTCGTTTATTACTATGTTATCAAATGTCTTAAATCTCTTTAGTTTCTGTTCCATTTCAAGAACATTTTGAGATAAGGAGTTACAATATACGTACAAAACAATGATTTATAAAGTTTTGAAAATGTAATAAATCTAAGACAAGTATTTTTATGATCTATATGATCAGCATAAATAAAATGGTTGTAAAATAATTAAAGCGGTAGTCGCGCTCAAAATTAATACATTTCTCCGCGTGGGAGGAAACCTGAGAACCCGGGGAAAACCAACCAGGATGTGAAAGCTCTTAGAGATAAAGCGCACAGGTGTTAGCCCATTCCGTCACCAAACCTCGCCTTCTCGAGTAGGAAAGGAGTTTTTAAAAACCTGTCTTTTTTAATTCTTCAAACTGGAAATTGTTTTACATGCAGGCGAATTGTGCTTAAAGGGACAAAAACACTCTTGCTGGGTTGACAGGTCCAGAAAAAAAATAGCCTTATTCTAACTACAAGATGTTTAAGTGCCCTACCTGTTGTGTAAATTATCCTCAAACCTATCTTACTTGTCCAGAGGGTTCGAAAATATGTTTAAATCCAAGTTGCCTTTGAAAGTGCTTACGCAAGGCTTTTCAAACCATGTTACGGCATGTAGTTGAATTTTTCCAATTTTTAAAATTAGGTGTGTTAAGATGAAATTTGTATCATTTTTTAATTGAAATATTGTAAAATAGTACAAATTGTTGACCAGAATAAAGATTGGAACATATTATTCAGTTACAACAAGACTGGTATTGGGGCTTTAATATATTGTTGCCCAGCAATGAAAACCTATGCAAAGTTAAGGAGAGGGAGAAACAGAAGACCGAATCAGTGATACAATAACTTTCTACATTAAAGAGAGAGAGGGGGAAATGGGGTTTGACGTCCACTCGACACAAACTAGGTCATTTCGGAACTAACATATGGTTTAATTTTATTTCAATAATTCGCTTGCGCGTAGGGGTCTTTAGCAGTGGGAGGAAACCGGGGGACCCAGAGAATACAGTTTAAGACTAGAGGAAATCATGCCACATGCCTGAATTATTTAAATTCGAAACTGTGTGCGAAATACATATTCAAGTAGTTGAAAAAATAGATATGTGGTTACCTTCTTCATGGAGAGGAGATTCCAATGGGCAAATTCTGCAATAGAGTCTTTTGTGTATAACGGATCACAATAACATTTCTGCACCACCATTAGAGCGTAAATTCTCAACGACCGCATAATCCTATCGTAATCGAGTGATACGGAGGCATACGAGACGCAATTAAAATGTCTTTCTATTTGGGCTGAAACAAATGTGGTGGATAATAAATCTTGTTTTGCGATTTGTGAGACCCGGTATGATGATGATGAAATAGGATGGCTATTACAAACCAATCAAAGTAAAGATTGACGACTATCCGGCGCTTCGGTATTGACATGGATATTCAATCTTCTAATCCAAAAAATCATTTTTGGACAGTAGTTTGGAAAAAATTACCGACATCAAGTGTATATATTTTTTTGCCAAGGTTTTTGAACGTTTTTGTCTAGATGACATAGCGCCTGGTACGTTCGTGCATTTTTTATGCGCAAACTCTTAGTTTTTCTATTACTGGCACGCGCATGGACACTATTTTTTTTTGTTTTACATGTACCAAAATCTGGGATTTCGCGCGTAGGTACTTTTGAGGTATTAGGTCTGTTTAGCATAACACTTGCCACTGTACCTGTGTATCGCTAATTATAAACCGAATGTTTGAAGACCGTTCATATTTATTACGCACAGAATTTTCAGTACAGTGTTGATTCATGCTCAAATTGTTACTAAGCAAACCAACGGGATTATTTTCTCAACTGTGTATGAACTCATTTCATAGCGATAATATCCTTACACCGAGAGAAAGTATCTAGTCTCGGTGAATAGAACCATGGTTGTCTGGTAGAAAATTACTTTTGTATTTTTTTGGAACGGTAAACCGTGTTTTTAGAAACAAACTAACCTGCCGCACATGACGAAGTCATTATACTAATAATAAAAAGGCAAGAACTCCTTTTGCAGCGGAGGCTTATCAGTGAGTAATAGGTCAAGGTTAAAACATACAGTACGCGCATCGCGGTGGTTTGATGTTTTTTATCGTGGAATTCCGTGAATTACCGAGTGAATATCGAGTGACATGATACGACTGACAGAGCAGCCCGGAGTCGAACAATCGCCACCCGAGCTGTCTTCGTCAGCTAGTTTCAAAATGGCGTACAACCAGTGCAAGTGGGAAAAGACGACAATAAAATCAGAAATATGTTATTTATTATTGTCGGACTTATTACATCACTCCTCTCTAACAAATCATAAAGCTGTGGTGTTACGGTGGCGGCATGGTATTTCACCGTAACACCACAGCCACTCTAACCATTCATAATACATCTAACTATCACTCCCTACACATATCCCCTCGTCTACTTTCCCAAACGTCAACAACACATCTCATGCATCCATTTCGCTGATTAACCCTTATACCATGTCTACTGATTTATTTCGCTTTGAAAACCAGTGTGTATCTTGAACCTTTCGTCACTCCATAGTAAAAGTTGATTAAAAGAATGTGGTTGAATGCTTAATGACCCGGGCCGTGTTTGATAGATATCTTTAAAAATTCTTGAAAAACCTGACAATGATGGAAAAATATTACTGAATATGGCAAAGAGAACTATAGCAAGATAAAGTAGATAGTTCGTAAATTTTTTCTTAGAAATAATAAAATAACACCATGAGTTAAGAAAACACAATTTATTTATTTATGTGTATCATGATACATCATGCTTCGAATTAATATGGAAATCAGTTTTCTAACGATTGGTCTAGATGTCATTATGAAAGCTGATTGCAAGATCGTGGAAAGATGCAAATAATTCTTCTCCACTGGGAATAATCTCACTTGGTGGTAGAACAAAGCCTCCTTGCAATACTGAAGCTGGTCTTAGTTCATAGCAATAAGCGTATTTTACTGAAGCTCTAATTATAGCCCAATCCTCTGAACCACCAGAAGCAGAATCTGGAAAGGAAAAAAAACAAAGGTTCAAAACTATTATTGATATGTGTTCACTTCTATACTGCAATACCACAAAAGTAACAGTAGCTGAATACCGCTTATTGCTCCATTTTATTGTAATTATGTAGCAGAGCGTAGGGGGCCAAGCACATTTGCTAGATTCTTTCAAAAGTAGACACTACACAGCATTTAATGATTGAAGGCAAAAGACAGAAGCAATGTCAAGGATTTGATGACAGTTATCTTCTCGGTAATCAGCACAAAAATTATCCAAATGAGAAATAACGTTTTCAACTACAGTCCAATACTTAGGCATAAAATATGATTTTGGTTTGGCTGTTCTTTCACAATTTACAAAATATTTGTTCTTTTGTAAGAACATTTACATACATAACAATTCAGGTGCTGTTCCAACTCGAAATGTTTTTCCGTGAACGTTAAACAGAGCATCACCGGCAGAAATACCATAGTTATCCTGAAAATAAAATAATATCTTTATAAATCATACTGGTCGTGGCATAAAAATGATGTAAAGTTGGAGAACCTGTGATAAATCTAATAATGTATTTTAACCAAATCTCATCAAAACACAGATCTATATTTCGTTTCGTATTTTATGCATTCGATGGCCTACACTACATGAAGATCTGACAAGTTTTAGTGGAATGTCGCGACAGGTGTCATACGAGAGACTGTTGACCTTAATATGACGCCAGGCATTGATTAATCAATCATCGTTGACGTTTCTAATGGAATACCCACAGTTCCGTGCACGTCACACCCCAAACTCGCCGTAACATACCGTTTCATTGGCTAATCCCTCACATCAGCCAGAATGCATCCTATATTACAACTCTTCCACATTATAGTGTAGTAAAGGCCAATAAGACGAAATTTTGAACTATAAAAAAACCAAACGAAATTAGATATGTGTTTTAATCAGATTGATTTGAACCGTATTCATATTCAAAATGGTCAAGGTTATTTTATAACCGTGCTGGTAAGTAGGACATGGCTCAATCCGAGATAGACTATAGTCCTGAGACCATTTCATTAGATATAGGATTACTGAGGACTTGAGGCTGGTCGGATAGCCGTGGCGATAGAGAGGCGGCTTCTCACCAATGCAACGAGGGTTCAATCCCAGCTCAGGGCATGAACTTTATCGTTGTAAGTGAGAGGGATATTCGGTCTCCCGTCCGATCAGGCAGGTTTCCCCCGAGTTCTTCGGATTCTTCCTGCAGTAATGATCGAAATCATTCGCACGATCTGTGCCAAGGGCCAAATTTGAAAAAGGCCTCAGGCCTAATTTGCTACCCTTGTAAAATGACGTGATTATTATTATTATAGGTAGTATTGCGTCGCCCTATAGGTGTTCTAAAATTTGGGTGAATTTCCAGAATATAGACTACCTATCAAATTTTGAAGTATGGTTCTCTTCACAATCTCAAAACAATCATTACAAGCTTTAGTCAATTTAACAGGGAGAATAAGTAATATTTCATTTAGATGTAGTTGTCAGGGAATGACTTAGTAAAGAAACATAATTTGTTTATATTGCATCAACTTACTAGCTCTTGATAATTTGGTGGCCTCGATCCGAGTGTATGGGAATAGGGTAGAAGGATCATCTGTGAGTAGGAATGTACGGCCAAATAACCAATAATCTCGATTCCTTCATTTTGGATATCGGCTACCAGATCTTGAACATTTTGGGCCTCAACTTCAGACATTGGTCCAGTTCCAGGATATATGTCACTAGAGCAGCTTGGGTTAACACCAGTGGCTTAATAGAATAAGATGAACCATTATTTTTAATAAAATTTCACGGTTCTTATCACACCTTGACCACAATACTAAGACCTTTCCATGATTTAAAAGAGCTATTGCACGAATATCGGGAGATTGTCCTACTATGTCGCTATTGCGGCTTGAGTCAACTCCGGTGGCTTGATAAAGACAGATGATCAATAATATTTAATACTTTAAAAGTGTGATTGTACGAGTCTCGGAAAATTGTCTTTTTTTTAATTATATGTATAGCAGCGGGTTTTGTTTACTTACTTCCCCATCTGGCATCAAAGTTTCTGTTCAGATCAACTCCCCTGCAGTTACCTCCCCTGTAATTTCTGTTCTTCCTCCAGAAACGATCCTATTGTAAGTGGTAAAAAAAATCGTAAAAACCGTCAAACAGATGTAACGATGCAAGTCAATGCAATCGGAATACATAGATACTGTAATAATTAAACTTGCGTGATGGTCGTCAAGGTTCAGATAGCTATAGCTTTGTCGCAGCAAATACATACTAAGACACTGTTATTAAATAAAACCTGTCCAAGATAATTTTTGATGAAACGGTCCAAGACATAAAACAACTTATGGGTCTCTAAAACTATCGGCCACTGGAAATCGGCGACTGATCTACGATCACGTGGAACTAATCAGCCGTGACTACTTGGGCGACCTAAGCGCTCTTACGACTGATGTGAGACGGACGCAAACCAGTCGCCGTCCAGTTGTCTCCAGTTTATCCGAGTCGCACAAAACTAGTTGTTCCTAGTCGCAGGCGATATACGCGTTCGTACGACTGGGACCAACTGATTTCTCGTGGTTTCGTCCAGTCGTGGATAAATTCAGTCGTACCGACATAAGCCGTCAGTTGCCGCTAGTCGCCGACAGCTTTATCGCGTCGAAGGGCGACATCAGCTGGGCTTTAGGGCCGAACAACTAAAGCCCGGACAATGCCGCTTTGACTCCACATTTTTGTAAAAACAAATGGGTCGCGCCTTTACTTCACTTGCCTACGACGGTGCCAGTCCACACAGGCCCAACTCTCACAGATTATGCGTCGTGGGTAACGCTACTCTCTGATTGGCGAAACATCAGTAAGACAATTGATCGTGTCGTGTGACTGTCCACACAAACACGATAAGTTACGACTGCAACCGACTGCATCCGACCTCGCTTGAACATGTCCAATCGGGCCGCCGGGCCACGACGCGACGGAAATCGATTAAATCGTGGTCATGGGACTGTCCACATTGCACTGATTATCTGGGTAGGGTAGGGTTTTGGCTAATCGTCGCGGTATGAGCCGGGCTTAAAGGAACGGAAATCGATGATCAGGTCACCCATAGAAGAAATTGACCCAAAAATCTTAAAGGGTTACGTGTCCGGATAATCAGTTTTGACGTTTACGTGCAAACGACTGAATATTTTGAGCTGAAATTTTGAGACAAGGTAAATACAACATTCCTCTATTTTGGCGCTTTAATGTCGTACTGTTCAAATCGAGATAATCACGGTATTTACGTATTTCAATTAATATATGGAGTGTATAGAAAATAAAAGGGGCATTATTGTTTATTATAGATATTATAAAACAACCTTACATTTGTGTGTGAATATTCATAACCATCAGGATTTGTTACTGGTATAATAATCCAATCAAAGTTGTTCAACATAAATGCGGCATCGTTTTCCGTGGTATATGTAGCCAATAACTAAAAAAGGAGATACATAATAAAGTATACATTACCATGCAGAAGAAAGGGCCATACTATACACCGGAAAAAAGGAAAAACACCGGAAAACTACCGGAAACACCATTTTATACTGAATACCGGAAAACACCGGAAAAACACAAAATATCGGAAAACACACTTAATATCGGAAAACACACTAAATACCAGAAAACACACTTAATAGGTAACCCGGAGCCTGGTCTCCTTGAAAACCCTGGAGAAACCTAACCCTATCCCTAAACCTAACTATAACCCTAATCCACCGCTGGTCCTCTGGAAAACACCGGTAAAATATAAACCTAACCCTAACCCTATCCCTCACCCTAAACCCCACTCCGGGTAACCTATTTGGGATGTTTTCCGGTATTAAATTTTTTGCCGGTGTTTTTCGGTATTCAGTAAAAAATGGTGTTTTCCGGAAGTTTTCCGGTGTTTCCTGTTGTTTCCGGTGTTTTCCGGTAAATAGTGTTGCCGCAGGAGAAACCAACACGTTGTGCATGCTCATTGGCGTCAATAGCACGTACCTTTTACTCAATTTACGACTTAGCGCACTATTTTATGTACCCATTTATGCTAAATAGGAAATATGTTTTATCCAGATATAATTCAAACACCACTATTCATTTTTCTAATCCGAAAAAAACATTTTAGAATTTAAATTGCAAAACGAAATAGGGTGAGCTAATTTACTCGTACCGATGTCTTCCATCTCAGTTTGGTGGCGTACCTCCTAAAACCTTTTTGGTATGTATATAGAGAAAGAAAGCAAAAACGAATATACTTACCCTGTCAGCAATATACAATATGGCAGCTGGTGAAATCCACTCACGCGCATGGATACCAGCTTCAATCAAAATAGCTTTTCTAGTTCCAGCAAATCCATTTGTAGAAATCTTTAAAATAGAATAACAACGGGAATATTTTCCGCAGAACCAAATGCTGACATGAGTATGAATTCATAACTTCAATCAAAATAGTTTTTCTAGTTCCTCCAGAAAATGTAGATATCTTTAAAGTATGAAATAGTCTACAGAATTTAATGATTACATGTTCTTGCGTGAGTTTAATGCTGGACTTTTCATGGACTTAATGACGCAACGACCAGTTAACAGATTATTATATTTTGGACATTTTTTGCTCAAATTTCACATAGTTTGAGAACTGCTTCTTCGCCTTGGTATGTCTACGTTTATTGGCCAAACAGGATGAACGCAGGTTTGGGGTTCATCAAGGATACGTATTAGGGCGAATAATATGTTGGTCAATAACTCCGTGGTTTCTTCCTAATGGGGGTGACAATTTATACTTTTTAATCCCCCAGTGCATAACAATTAAGATATTTGTTATTTTGCTTCCACTAATTTCTATAAGAATATACACACCTCTAGATAGTCCATAGTTCTTCCATCATATGTATTCTGAGGCATGCTTCTCTTGCGAGCAATCGCATTATAATTATTGACGAAGCCTGTCAAGTATTCTGAGATCTTGAATAAAGATACGTTAATAAGACACGCAAAAGTTAAATAATTACGTGAAAGAGACGGTAGTTATAAGTTTGCGTACGCTAAACTTAAATAATTACGTTTGCAATCATTCTTATGATATTGATAATTACGTGAGTATAGGCTTACTTGGTCATATCGATGGTATTGTGTATGATCTACTATATTGTGAAAGGATAACTCCTGCTGGACTTTTACTTCAAATTGGGCAATATTCTCGAACCTAGAATAAAATTAAGTATGCACAGATCAAATCAAACAATGGCTACTTAACAAGATTTTTATACTGCACGCTTCTGGCGTCCTTTCACATTTGTTTATAAATACTCTGCAGGTCACGTAGATTATTGCCCCTGATTGTACAAAAAAATAGCTAATGGGTCCTCTAAAGGTCAAAACGTTTCTTCGGTTTTAAAAAGACATTCAAATAATATGTTCATTACACACAAGGTTTTCGGGAACTGGCAATAACTTGGAAACTCCGATACGGAAGGATTTAGAATGCTGAATATTCGGCTAAATATCGATTTTGCTTTGTCCCTAGTCCCAATTCTTCAAAACATATTTCAAAAAGACTGTTTAAAAACTCTAGTCCCCTTCCTTGTCATAAGGTGAGGTAAATCCGGAACGGAGTGCTGATAATCGATGTGGTTCCTAAAGCAGTGACTTATAAACCCAAGAAGTTACGGTCCTATATCGAATCCATCCGCGGTTTTATAAGTTGCCAGTGTTTATAGTACAGGGGCCTGTTTCGCGAAATTTTAACTAAGATAAAATCCAATTTTTAGTAATTTGATTGGGTAATATAAGATTGATTTTTGTCCTCGGCCAATCCAAATTAAAGTATCTAAGATATGTCCAGGTTTTTTTATATAATGGGGAGATAACTCGAACAATCATTTTGGGTCAAACTATAGTAATTATTTTCCCATTGTTACATCTCAGGCTGTAGTTTTTAGCTCAAAATTCCGTTGGTTCCAATGGGGGATCACATTTGACATTCCCTCATTATAAACTTGTAGGGCTTCGCCGTTTAGATTTTTTGCTACGGGGATTTGAACTTATCACCAAATGCTAGGAAAATCTGGGCACACAATTATATTTTGTGAAAGTTGCATAACAAAATATTGTGTTCTTGAATATGTCCAATTTAACAGCGAATTTAAATTCAGAGTGCCTATAGCTGCGTACGAGCCAAGAGGGGGGGGTACCTGACCCCTAACTTTCTGGCAAGCTGACTTTTCGGGCAGACGTGTGTGGGTAAAGTAAAAAATATATGTTTTTTTCACAGTGCCCAAAATCTTATAAAACACTAATTTTACGGGCTGGAATAGCAGTTAAAGGGCCAATCCCGATAACTTTTTGGAGAATAAAACTGCTTAATTTTGTGTTAAAATCATTTAAAACACATTATCTAAGGCCGACCAACTAACCCGAATTTTGTGATACGCTTGTAAATTACTTAAACCTGACCGTCTGCATCTGGAAATGGAGACCTTTGTATCATACAGTATCTGGATAAAACCAGACTTTTTTCTATAAAAATAATATGTAGGTAAAATTTACCTTTTGTTATCAAGAACAGTACATGGGTCATTCACTGTATAGACCTCTCAAGAAACGTAAATCGATTATAAGGTCACCCAATGAAAAAAATGACCATAAATCTTAAAAGGGTTACGTGTCCGGATAAGCAATTTTGGGGTTCACGTCCAAATGACTGAATATTTTGAGTTGAAATTTTGAGACAAGGTATATACACCATCCCCCTATATTTTGGCGTTTTATTTTCATGCATTCTCAGACTTTTATTTTTGAGCCTCTGTTTAATACGGGATTGTCCCTTTAAACGCGTTCGCGGCTGTCAAATAATCCAAGGACAGCTCAAGGACAGCTCCGCTTCTTCGCCTCTCAAAGAAAGCCGGCGCCGCTGTCTATAAACCCGAAAAATTTTGGGCATTTTTAATTTTGCTTCTCTAACTGTCATCGATGCTTTAATAAAACGCTAATTTTACTTTTCTTGTAATTGAATACCACGAATTTGTACTGAGTTGTCTATGGATTAAAAAATTTGGAGTTGCTCACACGGGCTAGAATAGATAACAAATCATCTCTCAACCCTCTGTGTTTCGAGATGACTTTGGCTCCCATTATAAGTAAAGTTTCAACCCCCGTTCTGATTTATTACGGGGCCTTTTATAAAAATTGACAGCATTTTAATCGAAACAAAGATTGATTATTGTTATTAATAATATTTCCGCCACACACCACTACAATTGAGGACTTTATCTTACCTGCAACGGGTACAAATCGTCGTATTTAAAATCGAGGGGTTTAGCCGTTACTAACACCACCATAATTATATTTTGATAGTCTCTATCATTTAGACAAATATTCTACGTACGTTGAAGACTATGGGGTTCTGGGTGACCGAGACTATTATTTTGACGGCTGTCATTTTTCAACGTGAAAATGATGGGTGCCAATTTGCGGAAGTTAAATTTGTAAATTTTCTCCCAACGGTCCCGTCTTCGAGGACTGTAAACGATTGATTTGAATTCGAGTCAGCCACCTAAATTAGGCTATTTTTTAGACCACATTGAAGTTGCTTTATTCACCGGATGAAATAGGCTAGCAGGAAATTCTTCGGAAGGCGGGTCCACACAATCTAAGCTCTGCTTTTTCGCCTCTCGATGAAGACCGGCACCGCTGTCTGTGGAACTGCAATTTTTTCGGGCGTTTCGGGTTCTGCCCCCCCCCCCCGAACGGTGCCGTAAGAAAACATTTGTAAATGCGTTTTTATTTGAAATAAGGCTTAAAGTAGCTAAGTCTCTAACTCATTATCATCAAAAATATTCGACATTGCAAACA
The DNA here is from genome assembly GCA_917208275.1 of Patella pellucida. Lineage (NCBI taxonomy): Eukaryota > Metazoa > Mollusca > Gastropoda > Patellidae > Patella > Patella pellucida. The sequence continues at coordinate 44,697,736 of OU795039.1, forward strand.
CGAATTATTTGTCAATCCCTACATTGGCCTAGAAAGTTCCTCCAGATTTTCCGGTGTGGAGTCTGACAAGGACAGCTGTCTAGTCTTCAGATGGGACGAAAAACCGAGGTACCGTGTACACATCGTGAACGTAATAGATCCTTTGGCAGTTGGAATTCGATACAAGATTATAGTCTTTCGTTTCTTTACTTTCTGAACAACGACATGTAATATAATACTTACATTTGAATGTCGTCTACTTCTACAGTTGGTGTCATGTTTTTTTCTTGAAGATACTGCATAACTTTATAATACTGAGTTGGTGATACAGTGAATTCCGCTGGACGTCTTAAAGATGGGTCAGCCCAGAAATCGAAAAATTCCTTTCAAAAAGAAATACATTTTATATCTGTATGCTTCTGTTCTGTGTAATTTTTCGCTTTTTGATCTAAAAGCATTAATAAAATGAACTATCTTATGTGTAACATAATATTGTATTTTGGGGAATATTCTAACATGAATGCTATAATAAACATTGAAGCGTAGCCTAAAATAAAAGCAAAATCTCTAGGCCTTTTTTAAATATTTGATCTTAATTGAGAGGGGGATTTCCCCAATCCCATTAATATAGGCTGCAAAAAATGAATAAAAACTTATATTTACCGAATTATATCCTGTGGCCTGAAAGTCGCTCAAAACTTTAAGCTGCTCTTCATTCCGGGATTGGACTGATATAAGTCGGTAGCTAAGAAAAACAATATGAACTCATATAATTTACCAACAACAGGTAATATTAAATTTCCAAAGTATTTAACCCTTGTACCTTCTGGACCCCGCGACCATATCCTTAACATTTGTGAGGAACTGGTTCATAATTTTCAGCTACTTAATGTCAAGTATCATGCTGAAAATAGAATGGACGCGAGACATTGGCAACATTCATCATTTGACAAGAAACTACGAGTATTACATTACCATACACAAGTGGTCTTTGTGCCCCCCCCATCCCCTTTCCTTTTATTTGTTTTCTGGTTGAAAGTGTCTAATCTATTCTGCGCTTGGTGCTAGCTTTGTATTTGGAATATTTCATACTGATGATATTGTTTTGGTTATTCCTGTAATCTAGATTCCAAATTCCATATGCGAAATTTCAAATTCCAAATCTGATCGGATCAGATAGAGTACAATAATAACAATATTCCAGAAAAATCAACAGGGTTCCTTGTCTCAAGAACTTATAAATCTAAAGTTAATCGGATATTAACTTTAGCCTTAAGAGCGTTCACAAGATTTTTCAAAGTGATGAAGGACTCTTCATAACTTTGGTAGTAGTTATCGGAAATCGTTGAGAATCGATAGGGTTCTTCGTCTCATGACCTAAAAAACTGTGTATAAATGTAAAGCCAATCGGATGTAAACTTTTGCCTCTAGGGCGTCTACAATGGTCTGACGGACAGACGACCGGCGGACGGACGGGGGCGTCGACAATATACGTGTAATGTCACGTGAGTACGTCGAATTTTGAAATTCGCATTTGGAATTTAAAATATAGTAATTTGGAACGGGAGTTTATCTGACCCAGGCATTGAATTGGTAAACTAGCACTAATTAGTTGGGTAAAATTTGCTTTTTTATTGGTATTGGATTTAAAATTTCGCATTTGGAATTTGGAATTTGGAATTTCGCATTTGGAATTTAGAATTATAATTTCGCATTACGAATTTGGAATTTAGAATTTCGCATTTTGAATTTAGAATTTCGCATTTGGAATTTAGAATTTGGCATTTTGAATTTGGCATTTTGAATTTCGCATTTTGAATTTGGAATTTCGAATCTAGTACACTAACACTAATTATTTGTGTAAAAAAACAATTTATTTAAATTCTAATTTGTTTAATTGAGGGGAAACTGTCAATTTGCTATTGTATTGGTAAGACATGAATTTGGAATTTGGAATTTGAAATTTCGCATTGGAATTTGTAATTTCGCATTTGCAATTTGGAATTTCGCATTTGCGATTTGGAATGAGCCTTCTGGGCTTTCGTAGGGTACTCTACCAGCCCCACCAAAAGACGGATTCTACATGGAAATGACAATTACGTTATGTATAGATTTGTATGGCTTCAAAAATATCTTATAATTCATATCGTCACTGTTAATACCTCAAATATTTTTTTTACTCTGATTGATTATTATTCAGACTTGATTTGAGGCTGTAATTTGATCGTATTTTAATAAAATTGTGCATCTAAAAACCTATTTTTGACCCGGGCCCGTAGCCAGCTCATAAAATTTGATAGGGCTACGGAATGTTTGGAGGGGCTGGGGTGTGGTCGGCTAAGAACGCTACAAAGAAATCATTATTGTTGGCGAAATTTGAGTTCGGGGAGGGAGCTAACTCTTGGGGGGGGGGGCTAACCCCGTGGCTATGGGCATGACTTGACCGCACAAGGGTTAATTATCATATAGACGAGGGCTCTTTAATACGCCATATCAGCACCATAAAATCGTGATTTTTCAACCAACTCTGCCAAATTATTTTTTTTTTCTATTTGAGAAATTAATATTATTATGTGCTACGTTTATGCGATAGTGAGTACCTCATTCTCTCGGGCCTAACCGTCGTGATCTGATGTTACGTTCAGAATTTTCAACCAACCATTTATGAAAGTTGTGCGTTTTCATTGTGTCCCTTCTTCTTCTTTTTTAGGAGTTTAACGTCCACTTCCAGCTATAAGGGTGATATCGTAGACAAAATTGTGTCCAAGTATATACGAGTATTAAATAGTTGAAACAGAAGAACGAAGAATAAGAATTCATTACCGTGCCAAAGCTTAAATGATCACAGTAAAGACGTTGCGCAATGTTAATTTGTCCTACCATATTGGACAACTGCATATAGCATGTTTGATCATAGTACATTTTCTTTTGCAGGGGGAAAGGGTGTATTATACTTATTATCAAAATTAAACCCTCACACTGCCTTCTGTCTTTTTCACAAATTAAGCTGTTAAAGTTAAAATAGTAAGCACTTACTTGTCATATCGTTTTCGTCCACTGTAATCAGAAGCTGGTGTAGCTACTGCTACAGAGATACAAACTAGCAATACGATTAGCATTATACTATTTTATAGCTGCAGAGGAGTTTGTAAAATGTGTGGAAACTAAGAGTTTGGAATTTATAGTTCCATTCCGAATCACGTGGTCTGATAGGTTATAAATTTTAAAGAGTGCATTATAGAAAAATGTCCACATTTAAAGAGATAGTGACGCTCCGACCAAGAAAACAACAATTAGATTTTAAACGCCCATATTTCACTTCAATTTATGGGCGTATTGTCTTCTGTCCCCTATCGATCCGTCAGCAATCCGATTTTGAACGCCATAGAGGTTACAGTTATGAATAGATTTCTTTCAAATTTCGCACGAGCCGTGAGAGAACGAATTTTTCGTTTTTCTTTGCCTTCGATGTCTGAGTTAACCCAGCAAACCCTCCATCTCCATTTTTCTGAAAACTATGTGAACGCGAAGAGGCTACAGTTTTTCAAATTTGGCTTGAAGCATTTGGGCAATCGTTTATCTCTTGTGAAACTCACAGGCAATTAATCAGCGTGAAATCGGTGCATAAACTCCGTTCCCAGTGGCAGGATTTATAAGAATGAAATGCTCTCGATTCTCGACAATTAGTAGGCACCGGTTCGTTGTATGAGTTACATATTAAAGAAAAGTTATGAGGAGCTCCCTGAGCTTAATTGGAGAAGGCATCATGACTGTAGATGTTATAAATAATATCAATCTATAAAGCTGTCAAATAATGTATTTAGAGCACTGTTGTGTTACCTCAACATATCAAGTTATCTTCAATCTCTTCAGTTTTTTTTTCACATATCACGAAAGCCCCGAGATAAGAAGTTACCATGCGTAAATTAATTGCAATGATTCATATAATTTTGAAAACGTAATAAATCTAATACAAGTATTTTATGGTGTATATAAACAAGGATAATATATTTTTTTCAGTCGTTCATAAAAAAATTAAAGTATAAATCGGTTTCTAGATTTCAAGGTTTTAAAATATATCCGTCTTCATTATTAGCCCATAGTCGCTGTCACAAATTAGACGTTAAACCCCCATTTAATGTCGTATCTCTTAAAATGTATTCACTAATAATAACAGTTCGGTTAAGGTGCTTATTGCTTGACTAGTTGGTAAATTATACATGTTAAAAGGAGCTAAATCGCTTACATTTGGTACCTAGAAATTGACAAAAGTGGGTCTCAACACATAAAATACTGTAATATGAATGTATATAAACTGATTTACATTCAATGGTTTCCGTTTTCACTCCAATTTCAAATCAGTTAGATATGTTCGACGAAATAACCCATGTAGTCTCAATCTAGTACACATTTAAGCGTCTGGTTATTCCAGTCTACGCATGTGCCGTCTGGTTTGGTGTAATGTGTCTAGCCTCGTCCCTCGAGTCTCTTAATTAATATTACAACTGGGGCTGAAGCGGATTATGGTACACGATTCGTGTACCAATGTTAAAAAAAATATTTTATCTTAAATATTAGATATCAGAAGCCCATGTTTTCCCAGTAAGTTTACATCATCAATGTTGATTTAAATTGACCAATAATTCTTGTTTTCGATGTCTACGATTTTGGAGGATTTTGAGTTACGGACTAAGGTCCTGTAAAAAAAACAAATGCTTTACCGTATTGGTAGTAGTACAAGTAATACAAATGAATGAAATGGGGTTTAACGTCCTACTATTATGCACCTAACCTGGGCTGATGGAAGACGGGCATACGCCATACAGTGTGCCGTGAGGGAATTTTGCCCGGGCAGCGACGCTACGGCCTAGTCTTATATCGAATTCCAACTGCCAAGGGATCTTTTACGTGCACTCCAATGTGTACACGGGACCTCGGGTTTTCGTCCCATCCGAACGACTAGGCAGCTGTCCTTGTCAGGCCCTCCTTCTGCATCACTGACGAAGGGAAACCACGCCGGAAAATCGAGATTAACTTTCTCGGCCAATGTAGGGATAAACATCCGACCTCTAGGCGAACCAGCGCCCTATCCACTTGGTTTATTCCCATAACGCCGACTCACCGAGTTTTGGGGGGACAATTTTGGTCGGTGTTAAGGGGTCGACTGGCCAAGAACAATAGACCCAAGCTGGGGGATAAGACTAATTAAGCCGATAATTTTGGGAGCATTTTTTTTTTTTTTAAATTTATAACAACCTTTAACTTTTAAAATAACATTACAAATAATTTTAACTTTTGACACGCATTGGGTTGTTTGGTTGTGGTTCCATTGTACTAGAGTAAATTGACCGTCTAACCATTGGGTAACCATATAGTCGGCCAGTTGTTGAAATTTCTCATTATCTGGTACCTCGGCCATTATTTGGATCCATGCGTCATCGATCTGCAAATAAAAGAAAGATACATACAAATTATCTATATTTACAATATAGCTATATTAACTATATATTTATATTAACTATTTACTAAATATAATGAATACTTACATCAGTCACGGGCAGTAATTGTATCCCGATACACCGTCTAACGAGTTTGCATGTTTCTTCTTCTCGATATCACGTTTGCAGAAACAGTTGTTGGACTTTTCTCCAAATACACTGACCATAGTGAAAATAACACTATAGTTAGTGAGTTGAATTTAAGTGAACTATATTAATAATGACTGGTCCCTACCTCATTAACCCTTTAATCCGTTCTTAACCCATCAGAGAGTGTCGCGGTCGACTTCCCAAACTCTGGTGAGTCGGCGTTATGGGAAGACACCATCCACTTAGCCACCGTGATCCCCACAATTAATACAAGTTATACAATTCTTACGGAAACTATAAACTGACTACAAAGCACGCGTAAAGACGACCATTTAATAATTGATTGTAAAATAAAAATACGGAAATCAAATTGACAGGAAGAAATTTTCATCTCATCAAATGAATAATGTACCGAGACAAGAAACCATCGTGATTGCTCTCTAATGATTATCTATATTCACTTTACCCCAGTAAATTTGTACGTTTGTTTCCGCTCCTTTATTGTTCACATTTCTGGGTGTCAAAAATAAATAGCGATTTAGCTCCTTTTACAAATCCCAGAGTGACATTAAAATTGTTCGTGTAGAATTTGAATCATATTATACATTTGATGATTACACTGATTAGTGAATATCCCCATACTGTTGGGTTCCCACTCAGGGCCGGATTAACCTTGTGGGGGGGCCGGGACATACCAACTGTGCGGGGCCCCATTTCAAATTGTTCGTACTGACCGCGGATCGTACCAGTATGTACTCCGCCCCTTGAGTGCCTGAGGTGTTTTCCTCCAGAGTTTATTTGTTTAAAATAAAGATTAATTTCAGTGCATCTGAGACAATTAAGGCAGCGATTTCATTGACGTTTAGAACTCGTTGACTATTTGAGTAATTTAAACCTTTCTCTCATGATGTTTTCATTTACTTTATTTTAGTGAAATTATTTTAGATGGCATAAAACATTAAACTCTGTTGTCTGAACTACTATACTATGATAACGTTAATTTCCCGGGACTGGTTGGACCCCAGCAATCACATCGCGGGATGTGGTCCCCGGAACTGGTTAGGATCTATTGGTTGATAGAACCTCTTAATTATGTAATTTAGTTAATTTTAGGGCCCAACCAATCTCTGGCCCACAATATCCCTTACTGCCTAGGGCCCCAATCCTCTCCCCCTCAGCCCAGGTACTGGTTAGCTCCGCCCGGCATAAAATATTAGCATGAGCCAGAATTGTGGGGGGGGGCTAAATGTGTGGGGGGGGGCGGGTCATTTGTCCCACTTTGCCTCCCCTAGATCCAGCACTGTTCCCACTGTCGTGGGATGCGTTACGATAGGATTACGATCTGGTACGTGCAGATTTCGATACGATCTCCTCGATTGCTATGAATGTCCTGATAGGATAACCACGATTACACCCAAGAAGCCCCCCCCCCCCCTCCCCAGCCTAGATACGGGACTGGTGGAAAGAAAGTTCAATTTAAAAATAGTGTTATTATAGCAGTATATGATATTTTATTTTTATGAAACAGTTTTAATGAGTCTTCGTGGAGAGGAGATTCCAATGGGCAAGTTCTCCAATAGAGTATTTGGCATTTCTGCACCACCATTAGAGCGTAAATTCTAAACGACTGCATAATCCTATCGTAATCGAGTTATACGGAGGCATACGAGACGCAATTAAAATGTCTCTCTGTTTGGGCTGAAACAAATGTGGTGGATAATAAATCTTGTTTTGCGATTTGTGAGACCCGGTATGATGATGATGAAATAGGATGGCTATTATACACCAATCAAAGTAAAGATTGACGATTATCCGGCGCTTCGGTATTGACATGGATACTCAATCATCTAATCCAAAAAATCATTTTTGGACAGTAGTTTGGAAAATATTACCGACATCAAGTGTATATATTTTTTGCCAAGGTTTTTGAACGTTTTTGTCTAGTTTATTTCGCTTTGAAAACCAGTGTGTATCTTGAACCTTTCGTCACTCCATAGTAAAAGTTGATTAAAAGAATGTGGTTGAATGCTTAATGACCCGGGCCGTGTTTGATAGATATATTTATAAATTCTTGAAAAACCTGACAATGATGGAAAAATATTACTGAATATGGCAAAGAGAACTATAGCAAGATAAAGTAGATAGTTCGTAATTTTTTTCTTAGAAATAATAATAATAATAATAATAATAATAATGTATATTTGTAATGCGCTTAATAATCCATCCATATAAGCATGCTCAAAGCGCAACATATTCATGAGTCTCTCACTATTAAAAACACACATAAACAATCTGTTTCTAATCTGGATAAAAGAGAGTAAATAAATGAGTCTTTAGTTGTGACTTAAAGATTGTGAAAGTCTGAGATTCTTTAATGTTTACTGGTAACTGATTCCAAAGGCAAGGTGCAGCAGAACTGAAACTTTTATAACCAAATTGTTTTAGTTTTGTTTTGGGAACAGCAAGTATATTTTTGCAATGTGACCTTAGCACACGTTTAGGTTTGTAGTCTGTTAAAAGTTCAGCCAAATATAATGGAGCAAGATTATTTTGACATTGATACACTAATGACAGAACTTTATACTGAATCCGGGATTCGACAGGCAACCAATGAAGAGACTTTAAAACTGAAGTTATGGATGAATATTTTGAAGTTCTTGTTACAATCCTGGCAGCGGTGTTCTGGATTCTCTGTAATTTATTTGTTAGCATTCGAGAGAGTCCAAAGAGCAGACAGCTTGCATAGTCAATACGGGACAGTATTGGCGCCTGAACTAGTGTTTTAGCAACATCAGTCGTGATCAGGTGGCGAATGTTTCTGATGCAATGTATATGATAGTAACAAATACGACACAATTCCTCAACGTGAGTCTCCATAGAAAGTGTTGACTCTAGGAACACCCCAAGGGTTTTCAGACTGACAGAGAAATCGATCGATGAATTACCAATTGTTGTATTCTTTTCTGTTATTGTCCGTAATTGTTTAGAGGTTCCAACTAACATAGCTTCTGTTTTTTCATCATTTAATTTTAGGCTGTTGTTTGTCATCCAGGACTTAATAGACTGCGAACATGCTGCTGTACGATTTAAGGATTCTTTTATTTGAGTGTGGTTGAAAACGTCAACTAGCTGTGTATCATCGGCATAGGAAAAATATTGAATACAATGTTGGTCAGTAATTATACCAAGGGGTGTAGTGTATAATACAAATAATACAGGACCAAGCACTGATCCCTGTGGCACCCCACATGACAAAGTGACGTCATCTGATTTTTCTTTGTTGACCAGAACAGACTGGGTTCTATTTCTCAGATATGATGAAAACCAGGCTAGAGATGTACCGGATATATTAAAATTTCTGTGGAGGTGATTCAAAAGAATTTTATGATCAACAGTATCAAAATCTGCTGAAAGGTCAAGGATGATTAAAAAAGCTGTTTTACCATCATCAACAGCACATCGCAGATCATTTACAACGCTAAGAAGTGTAGTTTCTGTGCTATGATTGGGTCGGTATGCAGACTGAAACTTGTCAAGGAAATCATGTGTTGAAAGGAAAGAACGCAATCTAATATTAACTGCTTTCTCCACAATTTTCGATAAGAAGGACAAGTTTGAGACTAGACGATAGTTTTTGAGCACGTTAGGATCAAGTGATTCCTTTTTAAGTAGTGGCTTTACGATAGCTTGTTTCAGTATGTCAGGAAATACTCCGGTTCTCAAACTAGTATTTATAAGTGACGTTATTATGGGAATTAAAACATCCAAGTATTCAAGCAGATGTCTGGTCAGAACTGGGTCTAAAAACATGTGGTTTTCTTTGATGATTTGATGATATTCTTGATATCATTTTCGCTAAATGGATCAAAGTGTGATAATGATTCACACAATAATAAAATAACACCATGAGTTAAGAAAACACTATTTATTTATTTATTGGTATCATTATACATCATGCTTCGAATTAATATGGAAATCAGTTTTCTAACGATTGGTCTAAATGTCATTATGAAAGCTGATTGCAAGATCGTGGAAAGATGCAAATAATTCTTCTCCACTAGGAATAATCTCACTTGGTGGTAGAACAAAGCCTCCTTGCCATGCTGAAGCTGGTCTTAATTCATAGCAATAACCGTATTTTATTGAAGCTCTCATTATAGCCCAATCCTCTGAACCACCAGAAGCAGAATCTGGAAAGGAAAAAAAACAAAGGTTCGAAATTATTATTGGTATGTGTTCACTTCTATACTGCAATACCACAAAAGTAACAGTAGCTGAATACCGCTTAGTGTTCCACTTTATTGTAATTATGTAGCAGAGCGTAGGGGGCCAAGCACATTTGCTAGATTCTTTCAAAAGTAGACACTACACAGCATTTAATGATTGAAGGCAAAAGACAGAAGCAATGTCAAGGATTTGATGACAGTTATCTTCTCGGTTATCAGCACAAAAATTATCCAAATGAGAAATAACGTTTTCAACTACAGTCCAATACTTAGGCATAAAATATTATTTGGGTTTGGCTGTTCTTTAACAATTTACAAAATATTTGTTCTTTTGTAAGAACATTTACATACATAACAATTCAGGTGCTGTTCCAACTCGAAATCTTTTTCCGTGAACGTTAAACAGAGCATCACCGGCAGAAATGCCATAGTTATCCTGAAAATAAATAATATCTTTATAAATCATACTGGTCGTGGCATTAAAATGATGTAAAGTTGGAGAAACTGTGATAATATGGAGGGGGATCCTCGCCAAAACTCTCAATTTGTGAAAATACATTTGTCGATTTGTGAAAGTACATTAATTAATTTGTCAAAATACAAAGTACATTTTGTCGATTTGTGAAAGTACATTTGTTAATTTGTCAAAATGCAAAATACTTTTGTCGAACCTATAAAGTACAAATTTTGAAACTATAAAGTTAAGCTGTGTTATTTCAAAATTTGTACTTTGTAGGTTCGACAAATGTATTTTGCATTTTGACAAATTAACAAAATGTACTTTCAGAAATCGACAAATGTACTTTCACAAATCGACAAATGTACTTTCACAAATCGACAAATGTACTTTCACAAATCGACAAATGTACTTTCACAAATCGACAAATGTACTTTGTATTTTGACAAGTTAACAAATGTACTTTCACAAATCGACAAATGTATTTTCACAAATTGAGAGTTTTGGCGAGGATCCCCCTCCATAGTGATAAATCTAATAATGTATTTTAACCAAATCTCTTCAAAATACAGATCTATATTTCGTTTCGTATTTTTATGCATTCGATGGCCTACACTACATGAAGATATGACAAGTTGTAGTGGAAGGTCGCGACAGGTGTCATACGAGAGACTTTTGACCTTAATATGACGCCAGGCATTGATTAATCAATCATCGTTGACGTTTTTAATGGTATACCCACAGTTCCGTGCACGTCACACCCAAAACTCACCGTAACATACCGTTTCATTGGCTAATCCCTCACATCAGCCAGAATGCATCCTATATTACAACTCTTCCACATTATAGTGTAGTAAAGGCCAATAAGACGAAATTTTGAACTATAAAAAAACTAAACGAAATTAGATATGTGTTTTAATCAGATTGATTTTAACCGTATTCAAATTCAAAATGGTCAAGGTTATTTTAAAACCGTGCTGGTAAGTAGGACATGGCTCATTCTGAGGTAGACTAGTCCTGAGACCATTTCATTAGATATAGGATTACTGAGGACTTAAGGTAGTATTGCGTCGCCCAATAGGTGCTCTAAAATTTGGGTGAATTTCCAGAATATAGACTACTTATCAAATTTTGAAGTATAGTTATTTTCACAATCTCAAAACAATCTTTACAAGCTTTAGTCAATTTAACAGGGAGAATAAGTAATATTTCATTTAGATGTAGTTGTCAGGGAATGACTCAGTAAAGAAACATAATTTGTTTATATTGCATCAACTTACTAGCTCCCGAAAATTTGGTGGTCTCGATCCGAGGGTATGGGCATAGGGTAGAAGGATCATCTGTGAGTAGGAATGTACGGCCAAATAACCAATAATCTCGATTCCTTCATTTTGGATATCGGCTACCAGATCTTGAACATTTTGGGCCTCAACTTCAGACATTGGTCCAGTTCCAGGATATATGTCACTAGAGCAGCTTGGGTTAACACCAGTGGCTTAATAGAATAAGATGAACCATTATTTTTAATAAAATTTCATGGTTCTTATCACACCTTGACCACAATACTGAGACTTTTTCATGATTTAAAAGAGCTATTGCACGAATATCGGGTATTGCACGAATATCGGGAGATTGTCCTACTATGTCGCTATTGCAGCTTGGGTCGACTCCTTTGGCTTGATAAAGACAGATGAACAGTAATATTTAATACTTTAAAAGTGTGACTGTATGAGTCTCGGAAAATTGTCTTTTTTATTATATGTATAGCAGTGGGTTTTGTTTACTTACTTCCCCATCTGGCATCAAAGTTTCTGTTCAGATCAACTCCCCTGCAGCTACCTCCCCTGTAATTTCTGTTCTTTCTCCATAAACGATCCTATTGTACAGTAAGTGGTAAAGAAATTCGTAAAAACCGTCAAACAGATGAAACGATGCAAGCCAATGCAATCGAAATACATAGATACTGTAATAATTAAATTTTTGTGATGGTCGTCAAGTTTATCAGGTATCCCGGAAGAAGTCAGCCTTCTCCGGCCCGTGTGCTTCACAAAAGATAAAATTTGACCTTATCTACACAACTCTCTTGCTGACGGTCATAAAATTACATAAAGGTTCAGATAGCTATAGCTTTGTCGCAACAAATACATACACAGACACTGTTATTAAAATAAGACCTGTCCATGACAATGTTTTATGAAACAGTCCGAGACATGGAACAACTTATGGGTCTCTAAAACTATCGGCGACTGGTCATGACACTTGGGCGACTTAAGCGCTCTTACGACTGATGTGAGTCGGACGCAAACCAGTCGCCGTCAAGTTGTCTCTAGTTTATCCGAGTCGCACACGTTATACTCATACACTGGAGATAACTAGTTGTTCCTAGTCACAGGCGATATAAGCGCTCGTATGACTGGGTCAAACTGATTTCTCGTGATTGCGTCCAGTCGTGGATAAATTCAGTCGATATAAGCTGTCAGTTGCCGCTAATCGCCGACAGTTTTATCGCGTCGAAGGGCGACATCAGCTGGGCTTTAGGGCCGAACAGCTAAAGCCCGGACAATGCCGCTACGACTCCACATAAGCCGACAGCGTCTTGGGTAGTTGTAAAAAAAATTGGGTCGCGCCTTAACTTCACTTGCCTACGACGGTTCCAGTCCACACAGGCCCGACTCTCACAGATTATGCGTCGTGAGTTACGCTACTCTCTGATTGGCAAAACATCAGTAAGACAATTAATCGTGTCGTGTGACTGTCACACAAACACGATAAGTTACGACTGCAACCGACTGCATCCGACCTCGCTTGAACATGTTCAATCGGGCCGCCGGGCCACGACACGACGGAAATTGATTAAATCGTGGTCTTGGGACTGTCCACATTGCACTGATTATCTGAGACAAGACGTTGCGTTGGGTAGGGTTTGGGCTAATCGTGCGGAGGTATGGGCCGGGCTTAAAGATCGGAAATCGATTATCAGGTCACCCATAGAAGAAATTGACCCAAAATTCTTAAAGGGTTACGTGTCCGGATAATCAGTTTTGACGTTCACGTGCAAACGACTGAATATTTTGAGCTGAAATTTTGAGACAAGGTAAATACATCATTCCTCTATTTTGGCGCTTAAATGTCGTACTGTTCAAATCGAGATAATCACGGTATTTACGTATTTCAATGAATATATGGAGTGTATAGAAAATAAAAGGGGCATGATTGTTTATTATAGATATTATAAAACAACCTTACATTTGTGTGTGTATATTCATAACCATCAGGATTTGTTACTGGTATAATAATCCAATCAAAGTTGTTCAACATAAATGCGGCATCGTTTTCCGTGGTATATGTAGCCAATAACTAAAAAAAGGAGATACATAATAAAGTATACATTACCATGCAGGAGAAAGGGCTATACTATATACCGGAAAAAAAGGAAAACTACCGGAAACACCATTTTATACTGAATACCGGAAAACACCGGATAAACCATAAATATCGGAAAACTATCGGAAAATACACTAAATATCGGAAAACACACTAAATACCGGAAAACACACTTAATAGGTAACCCGGAGCCTCGTCTTCTTGAAAACACTGTAGAACCCTAACCCTATCCCTAACCATAACCCTAATTCATCGCTGGTCCTCTTGAAAACATCGGAAAAATATAAACCTAACCCTAACCCTAAGCCCCCACTCCGGGTAGCCTATTTAGGATGTTTTCCGGTATTTATTTTTTGCCGGGGTTTCCGGTTTTCAGTATAAAATGGTGTTTTCCGGAAGTTTTCCGGTGTTTATTATGTTGTTTTCCGGTGTTTTCCGGTATATCGTGTTGCCGCAGGAGAAACCAACACGTTGTGCAAGAACATTTGCGTCAAAAGCACGCACCTTTTACTCAATTTACGACTTAGCGCACTATTTTATGTACCCATATATACTAAATAGAAATAATGTTTTATCCAGATATAATTCAAACACCATTATTCATTTTTCTAATCCGAAAAAAAGATTTTAGAATTTAAATTGCAAAACGAAATAAGTTGAGCTAAATAACTCGTACCGATGTCAGCATCTCAGTGATTGAAACGACCTATCAGTTTGGTGGCGTACACCCTAAAACCTTTTTGATATGTTTATAGAGAAAAAAGCAAAAACGAATATACCTACCCTGTCGGCAATATACATTATGGCAGCTGGTGAAATCCACTCACGAGCATGGATACCAGCTTCAATCAAAATAGCTTTTCTTGTTCCAGCAAATCCATTTGTAGAAATCTTTAAAATAGAATAACAGGAATATTGTCTGCAGAACCAAATGCTGACATGGAATACACTCATGAGTGTGAATTCATAACTTCAATCAAAATAGTTTTTCTAGTTCCTCAAGAAAATGTAGATATCTTTAAAGTATGATATAGTCTACAGAATTTAATGATAACATGAGTGAAAGGCTGGACTGATCATGGACTTAATGACGCAACGACCAGTTCACAGATTATTATGTTTTGGACAATTTTTGCTCAAATTTCACATAGTTTGAGAACTGCTTCTTTTCTTTGGTATGTCTACGTTTATTGGCCAAACAGGATAAACGGAGGTTTGGGGTTCATCAAGGATAGGGCGAATATGTTGGTCAATTACTCTGTGGTTTCCTCCTAATGAGGGTGACAATTTTTACTTTTTAATCCGCTAGGGCATAACAACTAAGATATTTGTTATATTGCTTCCACTAACTTCTATCAAAATATACACACCTCTAGATAGTCCATAGTTCTTCCATCATATGTACGCTGAGGCATGCTTCTCTTGCGAGCAATCGCATTATAATTATTGACGAAGCCTGTCAAGTATTCTGAGATCTAGAATAAAGATACGTTTATAAGAGACGCCAAAGTTAAATAATTACGTGAAAGAGACAGTAGTTATAAGTTTGCGTACGCTAAACTTAAATAATTACGTTTGAAATCATTCTTATGATATTGATAATTACGTGAGTATAGACTTACTTGGTCATATCGATGGTATTGTGTATGATCTACTATATTGTTAAAGGATAACTCCTGCTGGACTTTTACTTCAAATTCGGCAATATTCTCGAACCTAGAATAAAATTAAGTATGCACAGATCAAATCAAACAATGGCTACTTAACAAGATTTTTATACTGCACGCCTCTGGCGTCCTTTCACATTTGTTCATGAATACTCTGCAGGTAACGTAGATTATTGACCCTGATTGTACAAAAAAAAATAGCTAGTGGGTCAAAACGTTTCTTCGGTTTTAAAAAGACATTCAAATAAAATGTTCATTACACACAGTCCATCGGACCGAAACTGTTGCCCCTGTTCCGTTCATAAGGTTTTCGGGAACTTGCAATAACTTGGAAACTCCGATACGGAAGGATTTGGAGCGCTAAATATTCGGCTAAATATCGATTTTGCTTTGTCCCTAGTCCCAATTCTTCAAAACATATTTCAAAAAGACTGTTTAAAAACTTTAGTCCCCTTCCTTGTCATAAGGTGAGGTAAATCCGGAACGGAGTGCTGATAATCGATGTGGTTCCTAAAGCAGTGACTTATAAACCCAAGAAGTTACGGTCCTATATCAAATCCATCCGCGGTTTTATAAGTTGCCAGTGTTTATAGTACAGGGGCCTGTTTCGCGAAATTTTAACTAAGATAAAATCCAATTTTTAGTAGTTTGATTGGGTAATATAAGATTGATTTTTGTCCTCAGCCAATCCAAATTAAAGTATCTACTAAGATATGTCCAGGTTTTATTATATAATGGGAGATAACTCGAACAATCATTTTTGGTCAAACTATAGTAATTATTTTCCCATTGTTACATCTCAGGCTGTAGTTTTTTGCTCAAAATTCCGTTGGTTCCAATCTTTGTGGGCACAATGGGGGATCACATTTGACATTCCCTCATTATAAACTTGTAGGGCTTGGCCGTCTAGATTTTTTGCTACGGGGATTTGAACTAATTTTGAAGTTGACTTGTGTGAAAATCTCACTTCCGATACAATGATTTACTCCGCAGAAAGAATTTTACACCCCCTATATCCCACCGCTGTAATATCATCAGTATTACCCAAAACTGGTATAAAATTGCATATTTGATCCCTTTTCTCCTATTCTAGACCAAAAAGTCCACAACAAAATGCAGGAAGCGGGGGGGGGGGATAAGGGAAAATTTGTCTATTTATAACTCGCACATTTAAAGGCAGACCACAATCAAATTAACGTTCTTCAGATTAAAAGAAAATTTGTGACCTCAATATTTGAATCCATAAGCTATATACCGGTAGCTAATTTCGTACAATCAGCAGCAATGATCCTAAACGTTACGATCCGATAATGCCAAATTCGAACCCGTCCTTGATTTTTGGATTATAAGCAAATATTACAAGTCACCGTTTGATTAGCTCGAACACCAATGCCTAGGCGTAAGAGCTGGGGGGCTGGGGGCTGGGGGGCGGGGGCACCAAATGCTAGGAAAATCTGGGCACACAATTGTACTTTGTGAAAGTTGCAGAACAAAATATTGTGTTCTTGAATATGTCCAATTTAACAGCGAATTTAAATTCAGAGTGCCTATAGCGGCGTACAAGCCAGTAGGGGGGGGGGGGTACCTGCCTCCTAACTTTCTGGCAAGCTGACTTTTCGGGCAGACGTTTGTGGGTAAAGTAAAAAATAATGTTTATTTTATAGTGCCCCAAATCTTATAAAACACTAATTTTACGGGCTGGAATAGCAGTTAAACGCGTTCGCGGCTGTCAAATAATCCAAAATTTTCTGGGGGGGGGGGGGGGCATACAAGGACAGTTCCGCTTCTTCGCCTCTCAAAGAAAGCCGGCGCCGCTGTCTATAAACCCGAAAAATTTTGGGCATTTTTAGTTTTGCTTCTCTAACTGTCATCGATGCTTTAATAAAACGCTAATTTTACTTTTCTTGTAATTGAATACCACGAATTTGTACTGAGTTGTCTATGGATTAAAACATTTGGAGTTGCTCACACGGGCTAGAATAGATAACCAATCATCTCTCAACCCTCTGTGTTTCGAGATGACTTTGGCTCCCATTACAAGTAACGTTGCAACCCCCGTTCTAATTTATTACGGGGCCTTTTATAAAAATTGACAGCATTTTCATCGAAACAAAGATTGATTATTGTTATTAATAATATTTCCGCCACACACCACTAGAATTGAGGACTTTATCTTACCTGCAGCAACGGGTACAAATCGTCGTATTTAAAATCGAGGCGTTTAGCCGTTACTTTCACCACCATAATATATTTGATAGTCTCTATCATCCAGACATATATTCTACGTACGTTAAAGACTATGGGGTTCTGGGTGACCGAGACTAATATTTTGACGGCTGTCATTTTTCAACGTTAAAATGATGGGTGCCAATTTGCGGAAGTTAAATTTGTAAATTTTCTCCCAACGGTCGCGTCTTCGAGAACTGTAAACGATTGATTTGAATTCGAGTCAGCCACCTAAATTAGGCTATTTATTTTACACCACTTTGAAGTTGCTTTATTCACCGGATGAAATAGGCTAGCAGGAAATTCTTTGGAAGGCGGGTCCATACAATCTAAGCTCTGCTTTTTCGCCTCTCGATGAAGACCGGCACCGCTGTCTGTGGAACTGAATTTTTTTTCGGGCATTTTGGGTTTTGCCCCCCCCCCCCCCCCGAACGGTGCTGTATTCGAGGAGGAGACAAATATTTGAAAACATTTGTAAATGCGTTTTTATTTGAAATAGGCTTAAAGTAGCTGAGTCTCTAACTCATTATCATCAAAAATATTCGACATTGCAAACACGAATTATTTGTCAATCCCTACATTGGCCTAGAAAGTACCTCCAGATTTTCCGGCGTGGAGTCTGACAAGGACAGCTGTCTAGTCTTCAGATGGGACGAAAAACCGAGGTACCGTGTTACATCGTGAACGTAAAAGATCCTTTGGCAGTTGGAATTCGATACAAGATTATAGTCTTTCGTTTCTTTACTTTCTGAACAACGACATGTATATACTACTTACATTTGAATGTTGTCTACTTCTACAGTTGGTGTCATGTTATTTTCTCGAAGATACTGCATAACTTTATAATACTGAGTTGGTGATACAGTGAATTCCGCTGGACGTCTTAAAGATGGGTCAGCCCAGAAATCGAAAAATTCCTTTCAAAAAGAAATACATTTTATATCTGTATGCTTCTAATCTGTGTAATTTTTCGCTTTTTGATCTAAAAGCATTAATAAAATGAACTATCTTATTATGTGTAATATAATATTGTATTTTTGGGAATATTCTAACATGAATGCTATAATAAACATTGATGCGTAGCCTAAAAAAAAAGCAAAATCTCTAGGACCTTTTTAAATATTTGATCTTAATTGAGAGGGGGATTCCCCAAATCCCATTAATATAGGCATCTATTAATGAATAAAAACTTATATTTACCGAATTATATCCTGTGGCCTGAAAGTCGCTCAAAACTTTAAGCTGCTCTTCATTCCGGGCTTGGACTGATATTAGTCGGTAACTAAGAAAAACAAGATGAACTCATATATTTTACCGACAAGTTACAGGTAATACTAAATCTCCAAAGTATTTAACCCTTGTGCCTTGTGGACCCCGCGACCATATCCTTGACGTTTGTGAGGAACTGGTTCATTATTGTCTGGGGAGAAGTTTATACATTTTCAGCTACTTAATATCAAGTATTATGCTGTAAATAGAATGGAAGAGAGGCAGTGCATGGCAATATTCATCATTTGACAAGAAACTACGGTTATTACATTACCATACTCAAGGGGGTTTTGTGGACCCCCTTCCCATTTCCTTTCATTTGTTTTCTGGATATAAAAATGTCTAATCTATTCTGCGCTCGGTGCTAGCTTTGTATTTGGAATATTCCTTACTGATGATATTGTTTTGGTCATTTCAGTATTCTAGATTCCAAATTCCAAATTCCAAATCTGATCGGATCAGATAGAGTATAATAACAATATTCCAGAAAATTCAACTGGATACTTTGTCTTATGAACTTAAGCACCATGTATAAATCTAAAGTTAATCGGATTATAACTTTAGCCTTTATTTTCGGGCAATGAAAAATTCGACGACCTTTTTTTTCTATTAACATTTAGAGGAAAAATATAACTGTGAGATCAAAACTGCCCGAAATTTATTTTCTCGTCTCGTCCACTGCATGCCCGAAAAAATGTCCGAAGCTCTCTTTAATAGGTATGCCAAAAAAACGGTATTGCCCGAAAATAGGTATTGCCCGAAAAACGGGCATCGAGGCAGAAAACGGCAGAGAACACTAGCAGTAAAACGCGTTGGCGACCGTCAAATAATCCAAAATTTTCTTGGGAATCATTCGCCCCTCAAAGAAAACCGGCGCCGCTGTCTATAAACACGAAATTTTCGGGCATTTCTTGTTTTGCTTCCCTAACTGTCATCGAGCCCTAATAAAACACTAATTTTACTTTTCTTGTAATTGAATATAACAAATTTGTACTGAGTTGACTATGAATTAAAACATTTTGTCTGGACTTTGTGCGACATTTTTCGGGCATCGAATAATATTTGTGAATACAGATGCAACAGTCTGATTGGTTGGTTGGAATTCAGAGTAGAATTTCGGTTACAAAACCATTGAATATTTTTGGAGTTGTTAACACGGGCTAGAATAGCAGAAAACGCATTTCGGTGATTAAACTTTCCATACCGCGCGACGATTGATTTGTTGTTTGGAATTCGGTCAGTCATGCAGGCTATACTGGACCAAATTGAAGTTTCTGTATTCACAGACTGGAATAGCAGGAAAACGCGTTTGCAGCGGTTACATTTTCAAAATTTCTCCTAAAGATCCCGTCTTCGTGGACTGTAAACGATTGATTAGAATTCGAGTAAGCCACCTTAATAAGGTTATATTCGACCACTTTGGATTTCCTTTGTTCACCTGCTGAAATAGCAGGAAAACGTGTTTGCTACAGTCCCGTTTTCGAGGACTGTAAACGATTGATTAGAATTCGAGTCAGCCACCTTAGTTAGGCTATATTAGACCACTTTGAAGTTGCTTTGTTCACCGGCTGCAATAGCAGGGAAACGTGTTTGCAGCCGTCAAATATTCCAAAATTTGCTTGGGGGGATACAAGGTCGTTACTGTCTTTAAATTTTTCGGGCATTTAGGGTTCTGCCCCCCTAACTGTCATCGAGCTCCTACGCCTATGGTGATATCGTCGACAAAATTGTGTCCCAGTATATAAATGTATTGAATAGTTGAAACAGGGGATCGAAGAATTCGAACTCATTACCAAGCCAAAGATTAAATGATCACAGTAAAGACGTTGCGCAATGTTAATTTGTCCTACCATATTCAATAACTGCATATAGCATGTTTGATCATATGACGTTTTCTTTTGCAGGGGGGGGGGGGGGAATTGTACTTCTGATCAAAATTAAACCCTCGCCCACACTACGTTCTGAGCTGTTAATGGACAAAAGTTAAAATAGTAGGCACTGGCACTTACTTGTCATATCGTTTTCGTCCACTGTAATCAGAAGCTGGTGTAGCTACTGCTACAGAAATACAAGCTAGCAATACGATCAGCATAGCTGCAGAGGAGTTCGTAAACATAATGTGTTGAAACTAAGAGTTTGGAATTTATAGTTCCATACCGAATCACGTGATCTGATAGGTTATAAATTTTAAAGAGTGCATTATAGAAAAATTTCAATATTTTTTTAAAAAGAGATAGTGACGCTCCGACCAAGAAAACAACAATTCGTTTTTATACTCCAATATTTCACTTCAATTTATGGGCGTATTGTCTTCTGTCCCCTATCGATCCGTCAACAATCCGAGTTTGAACGCCATAGATGTTACAGTTTTGAATGGATTTTTTTCAAATTTCGCCATAGGCGTACGAGGCTGGGGGGGGGGGGGCTGGCCCCCCAAACATGGTCTTGTCGGGAATGAATGCTCAGTTTGTCGGGAAGCGTCGCGCCGTCTGTCGGGTTTTGAATATTGTTAATATTATGGAAGCGGAAAGAAAGCAGTCCAGTCAATGATGAACACGTACGCCATCTGATATGGACAGCACATCACTTGTAGTACGTGGATTCATAATATTTATCCAAACTGAATCATTCAAATTGTTTCATAAAATAAAACTACACATACGGCTATAATAACACTATTTTTAAATTGAACTTTCTTTCCACCAGGCCCGTTTCTAGCCTGGGGAGGGGGGGGGCTCTTGGGCGCCGATGGGGCTTCTGCGTGTGTACCTAAAACTGTTGGTATGTTTTAATTTTGAGGCTAAATTTGCAATATGGCCTATTATGATATTTTGAAGGAAGGAATACGGCCTGGGTGTAATCGTGGTTATCCTATAAGGTCATTCGTAGCAATCGTGGAGATCGTATTGAAATCTGCACGTACCAGATCGTAATCCTATCGTAACGCATCGCACGACAGTGGGAACCTAGGGGGATATTTATTGATCAGTGTAATCATCATGATGTATAATATGATTCAAATTCTACACTAACAATTTTTGATATCACTCTGGGATTTGTAAAAGGATCTAAATCGCTATTTATTTTTGGCACCTAGAAATGTGAACAAGGCGCGGAAACAAACGTACAAATTTACTGGGTTAAAGTGAATATAGATAATCATTATAGAGCAATCACGATTGTTTCTTGTCTCGGTAAACTATTCATAATGAAATGAAAATTAATTCCTGTCAATTTGATTTCCGTACTTTTATTTTACAATCAATTATTAAATGGTCGCCTTTACGCGTGCTTTGTTTGGATTATGCGTTATCGTTAGGGTACTCAGTTGTAGTCAGTTTATAGTTTCCGTAAGAATTATATAACTTGTATTATGTCCCATTGACACTTTCACGCATTTTGAATCCGCAATGGTAATTATTCCTGCGTACCAATGCGGATTGATAACAAGTATATTTCACCTGTCAATCAAATAGTTCGTGCCGCATAGTTTACGACTGTTTCCCGCGATGGTACGCATAGTTTCCGTCTTGGTACTGCTTGGTACGAACTTTAGCTGCCTCCACAAAAGGTGTGCCTCCACAAAAGGTGTAACTGAAGTGTAACTGAGAGCTCAGTGTAAGGTTACACCAACATAATTACACTCGAGTGGTGGTTATATACACCTTTTAGGGGGCATCTTCAGTACAACAATATATAGCATTAGGTGTAACTTTGCACTGGACAGGTGATGCGAAGCTCCCGGTGTGGTGAAAACGTACACGAATGGGACTACACTTACGCTACTATAACGACTACTAAGCTCTCAGTCCGGTGCAAACATGTACAACATTTAGGGTAACCTTATACCACGGATGCGACTGTTACAGTCTTGGTTCAGTGTAAACATGTAAAATATGAAGGATAACCTTACACTACTGGAGCGACTACTAAGCTCCCAGTTCGGTGCAAACTTTTACTTCTTTAAGGATTCCCATACTCCACTAGAATGACTGCTAAGCTCTTAGTTACGGGTAAAATCACCCCAAAGGCTTAAACTGCAAGGAGTTTAAGGTTTGTGCGTTCTAGGAGCATTTACTAAGAACTATTTGTGTAAATACTAAAGCTTCGCTAAAACCCTGGAAACTGATATCTCAGTGGGAACAACTGACCCAGGGTACTAGTGCTGGGTAACACGTTCGCCTGGCCGTCTCGACAAGATGGCAATCATTCGGAGATTTCATTGCCTAGTCATGCAATATTATAAAGTATACTTGCCTTATGTAAACAAAGCATACATTGCCAACGATATAAATGCAACATTATTTAACAGACGGACACAATTTAATTTATGATAAAGTTGAAATACATAAGTATAATCTAGTTATGTCAAGAACGTCGCAAAAAGTGCATATTAATTATAATTGCATGTTATATATTCAAATTCAGCTATTTAAGTAAAGGGAGATAATAACATGAATACACTACCATTGGTGTAAATTAAAACTGTAAATATAAAAATGAATCTTAAACACTTTCGTTTGGTATATGGTACACTCGAAATAGTGTTAAAAACACACACGAATAGAAAGATGAATATTCACCGATCTCTGGGTAATGATCTATACGATTTTAAGTGACATTTTACACTTTTTATCGTTTTAATATTACATCCCAGCAAGCGAAATGTGAATACACTACGTTTGGTGTAAATTAACACAATAAATATAGTTAGCAATATATAAATGTTACACCTTCTTTCGTGCTAAAATTATAGGCGTAATGTTTCACGACAAAAAGTGTACAAAAATACACCACGTTCAGTGTCATGCTACGCTATATTTAATGTTTTATTTGTTTCTAGTTACTCACCCCTCCTCGAAAAATCAATTACACCCAAAATTGTGTTTTATTACACTTATTTTCAGTATACTTAACACCGACCAAGGGCGAACAACTGGTTCACTTTTGTCAGTGTATATATAAACTTACACAATTTATCGTGTATATTGTTACACAAAATAGTGTAACTAAGCGTTTACACTCCATTGGAGTAAGTTTGCACTTCAAATCGTGTAAAGCCACCCTTTCTTGGTGTAAAGCACCAGTTACACCAAATATGGATTAAGATTTCACTTGAAAAAGAGTAACGTTACACACTTTTTTTACTGAGATACGACATTAAATGGGGTTTAACGTCTAATTTTTGGACAGCGACTATGGGCTAATAATGAAGACGGGTATTTTAAAACCTTGAAATCTAGATACCGATTTGTACTTAATTTTTTTATGAACTACTGAAAAAAGTATGTTATCATTGTTTATATGCACCATAAAAATACTTGTATTAGATTTATTACGTTTTCAAAATTATATGTATCATTGCAATTAATTTACGTATGGTAACTTCTTATCTCAAGGCTTTCGCGATATGTGAAAAAAAACTGAAGAGATTGAAGATAATTGACGTAACACAAAAGTGCTCTAAATACATTTTTTGACAGCTTTATTTGATATTATTTATAACATCTACGGTCATGATGCCTTCTCCAATTAAGCCCAGGGAGCTCCGCATAACTTTTCTTTAATATGTAACTCATACAACGAACCGGTGCCTACTAATTATCGAGAATCGAGAGCATTTCATTCTTATAAATCATGCCACTGTGAACGCTGATTAATGGCCGGCGAGTTTCACAAGAGATAAATGCTTCACGCCAAATTTGAATCACATAGTTTTCAGAAAAAAAATGAAGATGGAGGATGTGCTGGGTTTACTCCGATATGGAAGGCCAAGACAAACTGAAAATTTGTTCTCTCATGTCTCGTGCGAAATTCATAGGCGTACGGGACCGAACTTGTTGGGGGGGGGGGGGGCAGCATATTTTCCCGACAAATATATTTCTTTAGAGCCTGCGAAACAGCGGGCAGCAAAGCCGTTCACCTTCGAACGCCGGAGACGCGAAGCCCCTTTAATATTATTTTGTCAACTTTTACTAATAATATTTAGAAAGCTTGTCTAATTACCTTTCAGAATGTATATAGCAGGATGCTCAGAATTTTGTACGATGATCCGAATTTTGACTCGGAATATCACTGTTCTTTCACTTTCAAATTGAAAGCGCGCCCCTTTAATAAGATTGTGCCAACTTCTACTAATAATATTTGGAAAGCTTGTTCTACTAATAATATTTGGAAAGCTTGTTCAATTACCCTTTAGAATATATTTAGTTGGATCATTAGAATTTTGTACGATGGTCCGAATTTTGACACGGCATATTAACATTAACAGTCTTTCCCTTTAAATCTTTTTATTTTCAAAATTGGCCATGTTTAGGATGAGAGTGCACCCCTTTAATATGACTGTGCCAACTTTTACTAATAATATTTGGGAAAGCTTATTTAAATACCGTTCGAAATATATTTAGTTGGATGTCCAGAATTTTGTAAGATAATGCGAAATTACATCGCTATTCTGAGCTAAAGGAATGGATAAATAATAATATATTCTACTTTCATTTGATAGACGTAACGTTGAATTTGGTTGTTTGATAAAAAAGAATTGTTTGGTCGACTGTTGAATTTATTCTGAATAGGTTGACAACGAACAGGTTACCTACCAGCTGGATCTGTCGAATAGGTCGCTAGCCGAATAGGTCGCCAAAGTGTTTTCGGTTAGCGCCCTCTGGTGTAATAATGTTGACAATTCATTATTTTTCTGGACATTTTCATTTCAAGATTTTAACTTCAAGACTTTTTGAAACGTAGAAGATATTTTCACAAGAGTTCAAATTTCAGATTTTTTTTATTAGACACTTTCGGAAACCGATGAATTGATTTCTTTGTCTTGTAAAATTAAGAAATTATTTTATAATTTTAATATTTAATGATATATAAAAGTTACCGATAAAACGGCGAAAATAAAACATAAAGTCAATTTTTTGTTTAAAATGTTGATTTTGTGCAGAAGTGTTGACATAAGAATGTAGAAACGAGAATCATTAGTTTAGAATGTTGCGTTCGTGTCTAAAATGTTCAAACTGGAATGTAGAAACGAGAATCATTAGTTTAGAATGTTGCGTTCGTGTCTAAAATGTTCAAACTGGAATGTAGAAACACGAATCATGAATATTGTCCCATTTGGTCTTCCATATATATATAATCGAATATTTATATAGATAATTTCCAAATATCAATTAAGGTGTGCGAAGCTATACTGTACCAGAGACTCTCTTCCTACTGTATTTGTCTTTGTATGTGTAGACATATAGGCCTACTACTTCGCATTGTCGAGTTCACCCTAATATTCTGGTTAGAATAGACCCCCTAAGCGGGAAGCCTACCTTTCCTCATCTCTAATAAAGTCGACACTGTAGCATCCATCTATGCATGAATCAAATGCAATGCCCAGCACCTCCCTCCCCCATACACTGCTTAATCCCCCCACCCTCCATATAAGGTTGGAAATGCCTTTTAATATCAATATACCCACAAAACGGAAATTCATTAAGCCCGACCACATCACACCAAAGGCATCCCTAATAAGGTTTGATAATGTAATAACAATTAACTGATGTTTTGTGGACAGTTATTTGTGTTTGCTAAATTATGACATTTTGAAATTAATGCATACACTGTTAAAAATATTTTGGTTATTTTACCGTAAAATTACGGGCAGCAAAAGTTGCCCCTAAATCATAGGTAAAATTACACCATTAGTTATTTAACATTTTACTGTAGAATGACATGTCTGTTAATTAACATTTCTTGTAAAATTACATCACAATGTTAATTGACATTTGTTTTGTAAAAATACATCACACTGTTAATTAATTACACTTTTGTTAAAAATACTAAATATTGGTAATTTTACATGAAGGATTCAAGCAATAGCCCCGGTGTAAAAAAAAATCGTATTAATAGCACTTCAATATATTGAATATCAATAATCCAGTTTGGTAGACGAGATCATAGTTCCAGGCTTTCAGATGTAAGCTCGCGGTACTATCTATTTGCAGGCATTATAAACCTACTTTACAGACAGTCCGGCCCAACTAACACTGGCAAATCGGTTTAATTAATCGTCTTCAAGTGAACTTGAAAACGAGATAATACAACCCACGGCCAGCAAATGGTAGGTAGGTCAAAGAGTTTAACGTCCACTTCCACCTGGGGTGATATCGTAGACAAGGCCAGCAAATAAAAACATTTCTTTTTTACTCATTTAAGAAAATACTTACAAACTGATTTACGTACGCTTAATATCAATGCCCTTTAAAGATCTTATAAATAATGGAGACTAGATATACAGGATATGTTATATACCAAACTTTACAAAATGTGATTGTCCATATTATGGTTAATAAATTAAAATGAATACGATAAGAAGACAATTTTTAGGAATGTTTCTTTTGTATGGAATAATAAGATACAATAAGAGATAGTAAATTTACCGAATAAGTAAATTTACCGAATAAGTAAATTTACCGAATAAGTAAATTTACCGAATAAGTAAATTTACCGAATAAGTAAATTTACAAAATAACGTCAATAAACATAAGTCTGTAAAATGGCATGCTGGCTATGTTATTTTCCGTTCAACATTTTAAGGTAAAAACAATTAATGCTTTACCTAAAAGTAAATTACATAATAATGTGAACAAACGTAAAATCCGTAAAGTAACACGCTTGCTGCCTTACTTTCAGTTCAATTTTCAGTTCATAATATGTATTTTTACTGGATTTTGAATATGTCTTTGATTACATTGTCAAAAAGACATAAAAATCCATAAACATACCCTAAACTCGACAAAAATTCATCAGACTTGGTAAAAGTAGTATATGTTGTAAAATATACCGATAATTGAGATACAAAAAATCCTTGTACTACTGTAATTTTACATACATTTCTGATAGTGTACCTGATGGTTGTCTAACATCATTTGCTATTTGGTTGTGGACTTCAACGGTCACTGTTAATTGGTTGTGTGTTGAGAAATGTTAACAAAAATATTTCCAGTTTTGCTTTCATTACTATTGAATAAAACATTTATGTGATTTCAACTTATTGCGACAACCAATTTGGGCTACGGTACATCTTACTTTTGTTGGAATACACTAAACATTACTGTATTTTGACTCTGCGTATGTAAAAATTAATTATTTCACGGTAAAATCACCTGTATAATATGTTTTTGTACGACTATGACGTACTATCACTCCTTTTTTGGTGTAATAAAACATAATCTGTAAAATAACATATAACTACGTAAATATTTTACCACATTCTTGCGGTAAATTAACATTTATTTCTAACAGTGTAGGCTAAAATGTCCCTTGTTTGCCCATTCCTTTATTTAAAAAAAAATATATATTGACTACTTGGTCTTGCTCAAAGGAGCGGTGTATGGGAGTTTTAAATATACATTTTTTTCTAACTTTTTTTTATTAAAGATAATTGGATTATAGACCAGGCAACCCCACTCTACAAAAAAAAATACAAACAGATATCAATATTACAATCAAAACATGATGAAATAACAATAATAAATCAAATACACAAATATACACATATATAATATTAATAATATAACCAAGTACGAACAATCCAAACCATAAGACAGAATTCAAAGTCCTAAAATGCGTTATAGGCAAAATAGTGTATTCAAACACTCACACACACCCATACACACGACACCTACACTAATTCATTGATAATTAACATCAAACAACTGAGAAAAAAATGCACCATTATAGACTAAATAAATATGTATGCTGCACATGTCTGATATATAAAGAAATAGTTAAGATTTTTAATACATGTAGTTCAAAAATTAAACATTAAATATTACCGTTATGGATTAAAATTGACAAAAGTTACCAACTACTCTCATTTGTGTCCACTTTTTACAAATCAGGTAAAATAGCAGAAAGAGCACTAGTGGTAGAAGATTGAGCTGCCGAAAGTGATCTATGCGACAGTAATCGCTTCTTAAGTGACTGAGTTGACTGCGGTTTGACAGGTGGGGCAGGTTTCTTTGAAACTCTCTTCTGGGTTTTCCACACGCTGCTTATCAAAAAATCGAGAATAGCACATAATTTAACGCTAAACTATAAGGTTTTTTTCGAAAACATCACGACACCACGACATTTTTAACCTGACACTATGACATTTTCACAATACATTTGAAATGTAATGTCTCGTAAAAATGTCGTGATGTCGGGTTGTCGACTTTATTTATCAATGTTGAAGCGGCCACGAGATCAAGTTAGCCCTCACTATCTCAACCTTCACTAAGAATACTTACCCTTTACTAAATTAACTGCGAATCAAACTGGCCCTCACTACCAAATTCTCTGGGTGACCATGACTTGAGTAAAATAATGTGCTCGGTATGGGCTACGGCCTACTCGTAGGTAGCCTATTATTAGTGAAGGTTGAGATAGTGAGGGCTAACTTGATCTCGTGGCCGCTTCAACATTGATAAATAAAATCGACAATTTTAAAAAATAATTATTAAATACTGGCACATGCTGGATGTGTGGAGATCATGTTATTTAAATGAGTACAAAGAGACGTGTAATTTAAAAAAATAAAATCTCCCACAGAGGTTGTTGCAACGAACTTGAACGATAAATTTCTTCGGGGAAAGAATATTTCGGCTTCATTTTATTGCAATCCCAATAAGTTTGATCATTTGGTATCCAACTTTGTTAGGCCTGATTAAAAATAGACTGTCTGGAATACCGGGAAAAGTTTACGGTTACCTACCTATAAGAAGGAAACAGCAAGAAGGGGAATAATAGATTATCGATCCCCACCCCTCAAGTCAATGCATATAAAATTTGTGTAGAATAAAGGTTGGCAAATCCGAAATATCTACAGTACTAATATCCACCGTGGATCCGTTAGACATAAACCATCAACTACTGCCACTATAATAAACAGCTACTTGATTTTTACGGATCTACGTTTACGTTTATAGGGGCCAGAGGGGAGATAGTAGTCCAGCTCTGAACGTCAGACTTCGTTTAACCAAATCTGTCGTTCAGAGCTGGACTAGGGAGATAGTAGATGCGGCTTCTCACCAATGCATCGAGGGTTCAACCCCAGCTCAGGGCATGAAATTTATCGTTGTAAGTGAGAGGGATATTCGGTCTCCCGTCCGATTACGCAGGTTTCCCCCGAATTCTTCGGTTTCTTCCTGCAGTAATGATCGAAATCATTCGCACGATCTGTGCCAAGGGCCAAATTGGAAACAGGCCTCAGGCCTACTTTGCTACCCTTGTAAAATGACGCGTTATTATTATTATCAACAGCAACGATACTCCGATAATCGGTATGAAATTTGGCGCATGCGCAGAGTTGTAATTGGATATAAAACGGGAAGCGGACGTAAAATAAAGCTATTTCACACACTGTCATTGACATCATTTCCGCTCGTCTGCACGGAGAGTGTACAAACATCAACATGGCTGCTGTGAAGGTTTTGCATGTATTCGTTGCTGTTATTTTGGTTTGTTTTGTACTATGTGAATTGCCAAAAGCTAAATTTGAATATAAACTGAGTTTTAAAGGTCCACACCTTGTACAGAGAGATAAATCAGTGCCATTTTGGACGTATGGTGGAGGTGAGCATTAAAAGAATATAATCATGTGGGGAGTAGTTCTGTTCTTGTTGTACACGTGTATCTATTTGATTGCTCCATATGGTCAATGTTACACCTGTCTTTTTGTTTACTTTAGCATTAAATTGATTCTTGTATTCATCTGATAATAATCTGTAACATTTCGATTTGCTAGCAAATGATCTTCTTACCATCCGGAGTCCATCTTATGCAAGAAATTCATGCCAAATCGGGCAAATCATTGTTATTATTAAAACATTTTAAGCTTTTATTATTAATAATAAGGTCTACCTCCAGTTTAAATGAAATATTATGATAGTATTAATAGATTTATGTATTAGTCCCACAAAACACCATAGGTTACATTTGTTATATTTAGATTGATATATGCAGTAGAATATTTTTTATGAGGTGCCTGATGTGGCGTGTCAATTTAATTCTCAAATTAAAAAAGACAATCATGTTTTAAAAATTTAAGGTATTGGTACATTCTCGAAAAACATGCCCTCTCAAATTGATACATATACCTTTACTGCTGTACAAATACATTTGGCCTATTCATTTTGGGAGCATTGGCTGCGCATCGAGTAGGCTCTAGCTCTGGTCACGTCTAAACTTTGGCATGCCCATTAAAGATCCCTCAGCAATTGGAATTTGACAAAACATATGCAGATGTGCTGCTGTCCATGCAAACTTTATCTTTGCAAATTGTAGCACACTGTAGCACACTGTATGACATACTGTGTTTATTAGCTCAATTTGTGAAGAAAAGTATAATTTCCAATTCAGTTTTATATATGAGAATTTGTGGAACACACATTGTTGTCGAATTGGCTTTTTAAGGCGCTGTTTCGCTAGCCTGGAGGTTGAGTGTTCGATCCCTGCATTGGCCGAGAAAGTTCATCTTGATTTTCCGGCGTGATTTCCCCTTGTCAGTGATGCAGAAGGAGGGCCTGACAAGGACAGCTGCCTAGTCGTTCGGATGGGACGAAAAACCGAGGTCCCGTGTACAAATTGGAGTGCACGTAAAAGATCCCTTGGCAGTTGGAATTCGATATAAGAGTAGGCCGTAGCGCCGCTGCCCGGGCAAAATTTCCCTCATAGCACACTGTATGGCGTATGCCCGTCTTCAATTGGCCCAGGTTAGGTGCTTAAGCGTAGGACTTTAAACCCCATTTCATTCATTCATTCATTTTTAATTGAATCTAATATTGAATCTCAACCATATATTCAAAACATTTTTTTACAGATGCATTCCCAAGTGATGAAGGAATACGTATCACACCATCACTACGTAGTAAAAAGGGTAAGTGAAAAATATTTAAAATGCTGATGGACAAAAATGGATGAAAACCTTAATCATCCAAATAAGATCATACATCAAATCTACTGTACCGTAATCATAATTTCATTCTTGTCAGATCATTTTGAACTTTTCAAGATGGAAGGTACGACAAGGGACAATATTTAATAGTTTTCATTAGCCTAGTTGATGCAGAAAAGAAGGAATGTTAAATCCCAATCTCATTTCTTTTTTACCTTTTCTTAAATTTCTTATAAAAATAAGAATAAGCTTACTAGAAGAAAGTTGTAATCATTGTAGCCCTATTCTTTTTAAATAACTCTTATCTCTAATTTCTTACAACCAGATACAGAATGTGGTAACCATTTGTAACTTTAAGTGTCAGTTAAACTCGAACCCCAAAATTGTTTTGCTAATTACTACGCTAAAACACTGAAATATCTAAATTGAATTTAAAATTCAGGGAGAAATATCACTTAATGAATGTGAGATTTCTCTTTGCTATCTATCTATCAATCACTGTTAAAGACCCTGTATCAGGACAATAATTCATTGTGTAAAAATATTTGATTAATGAGGAAGTTTTTGACATGATGCTGAATGGGTTCAGATTAAGATTTTGCCTAAAGAAGTATCATAAATACCGTAGATATCATGTCAATCAATGGTGATGAATGATGTGATAAATAAGTAATAAATAAATAAGTTGTTATTTCTTCTATCATTCAATAAAGGTATGTTATATCATTGTTATGTAACCTCAATTGTACTTGTTTGTAATAAATGTCTTCATCTAGACACTAATTAGAAAATGCTTGAGGGCATGAGGGGAGGAAGCAATTCATTTTCAATAATAAGATCATTCAACAGAAAAGATTTTATTGTCTCTGACCATAATTAAAGGGATTAGTAATCCTCTTGCAAACTGTATTACTATGAAATTTAACTCTTGACTAAAAAGAATATCAGTCCAAAAACGATGTAATTCCATTTTGTATTTTCACTGATATTCTGCTAAACGATATCAAAGGGACATGGTCAAAATAAGCCTGTGTCACCTATAAGCCTACTCTTCGCTTTAAGCTTTTTAAATCCAAGACGTAAATATTGTCCAAAAAATGCCAATGTGGGCTATAAAATGATGCGGGGGATCACATGGTTAAGTGGGTAAGGCGTTGGCTCACTAGCCTGGAGGTCGAGTGTTCAATCACTGCAAAGATTATCTCGATTTTCCGGCGTGGTTCCCTTCTGTCATTGAGCAGAACGGAGGACCCGACAAGGACAGCTGTCTAGTCGTTCGGATGATACGTAAAAAAGAGGTCCCATGTGCACATTGGCGTGTATGTAAAAGATCCCTCGATAGTTGGAATTAGATACAAGAGTAGACTATAGCGCCGCTGCCCAGGCAAAATTTTCCTCATAGCACAGTGTATGGCTTATGCCCGTCTTCCATTAGCCCCGGTTAGGTGCATAATAGTAGGACGATAAACCCCATTTCATTTCATTTAAAATGATGCAAATGGCCAAAAAGTAATATATATTAGAACTACTACTAGGCCTGCCAGTATTTGAGAAAAAAAACTTTCAAGGTTAAGAAGTTCTAGTCCATATTTTATCAATCAATAGATTATATATGATTGATGTGTTGTCAATAATTGCTGTAACAGCTGAATGTTAGTTTATTATTATATATTATATGAGCTATTAAGTATGTATAGTTAGCTTATAAGCATAGGTAATCTACAAGCCAACTGTAAGGGAATTGATACATTGATAATATACTGGTCTGGTTCTATGATTTCCTGATCAATAGTTTCAAATCTTTAAGTACTGGTACCATTTATTCTACTTTTATTACACCTATTTCAATTCCAGAACTTTTGTGGTGTATCTAAAGTCACATGTTTACCAAATATGAAGAGTGCACTATTATATCACAGGCATATGGGTGTCTTTTATAAACAGTGCCTGATTATAGTTATCTTGATGAAGACAATCCTTCATTTTATGGTCATATGTTAGTACACTGCGAAATTATTTGCTGTGGAAACTATTTCAATACTGGACTGCTCCTTATATAAAAACTGAATAGATATTTTGAATTTTTATCAGGTTGGATATGGACTAAGAATTTACTAAATGCTCAGAATTGGCAAATTGAAGTGACTATTAGAGTAGCTGGTAGAGGAAGAGTTGGAGCTGATGGCATGGTAAATACACTCTACAGACTAGATTTTAAAAAAAAGAAAACTTAATTTCAAAAGGGAAAAATTTGTGTAATATAAAGCACACCAAGGAAACTTTGATGAAGAATGAACTGGCTTATATAAAACAGATAGCAGAATTTACATTAGTATGAAATTGATAATGAAATTATTATGGTTTAACTCTTGTTGTGTTTTAGGCTATATGGTTTTCAGCACAACCAGGTGTAGAGGGACCTGTTTTTGGTAGTAATGATAAATGGAATGGTCTTGGTGTCTTCCTTGATTCTTTTGATAATGATCAACAGGTACATATGATTGTTTTCTATATAAATTGTTTTGTGTATATTTTACATATAATTGATTACCTGTCAGTGAAACTTTAAGGGACTAAGGGTATTCTCTCTGTCTCTAAATTTTACAGTCATATTTATGCATAAATCCAATAAATATATAATTTAAGTATTTGTTTTTTTATATTATGTAAATTTAATACAATCAGTTTTTTACTAAAATTACAGACACCTTAATTATCCAAGTAGAAATGTATAGTGTTTTAAGAATTTATGACTTCAAAATGTAGCTAAATAATTTACATGATGCCCACTGAGTTAAACCCCTTTCAAATTTTTCATGTATGCTATAAGTATATACAAGTCAACTGCATCACACATAAACCACGAAATAAATACCCAGAAGATTAAACCACTGACAAGAAACATTATATATACACAAGAAAGTAGATGGGTTGGTCAGC
Organism: Patella pellucida; assembly: GCA_917208275.1. Classification (NCBI taxonomy): domain Eukaryota; kingdom Metazoa; phylum Mollusca; class Gastropoda; family Patellidae; genus Patella; species Patella pellucida. Next base: position 44,732,403 of record OU795039.1, read on the forward strand.
CATTGTGTTGTACAGTTTTGGGTCTAATAATATAATAAAACAAAAGGCAGCATTTGTAAACCATTGTTTCATTCTATTTATTGTTATTAATGTACAAATATATCTATATTTACTTATAGCAAAACAACCCATATGTTATGGCAGTTGTAAATGATGGGACTAAAATGTTTGATCATCAAAAGTAAGTTACAGTTTAGTTATCTTTTGATTTCTGCACATTATTTCTATTGGGGAACATCGATGCAACTACAACTACTGTCAGTTAGAGTAAAGTTAGAATTGGGCTCTTTCCCTGGATACAACTTTTTAGTCAATTTGATTAAAATCAGATAGTATAATCTGTAAAAGGTGTAAATAAAATAAAACCAAGTACGAACAATCCGAACCATTAGACAAAATTCGATGTCCTAAAAATACGGTATAGGCAAAATAGTGTTATAAGACAAATAGCGTAATCAGCATAATTATGGACTGTTCATCGTGTACAAAATACACAAAAAACACTGGTAACAGGTTTTTGGAAAAGTAAGCTTACCCTGCCTGGCGTGCCACACCCACCATAGCTGCATCCAATACAATATTTTTACGTGACATGTTATACAGATATCAATAATTTATCAATCTAACTATAAAAACAAACCATTAATTTTATTTTATTATTACAGTGATGGATTTAGTCAACAAGTTGGTGGATGTTTACGAGATTTTAGAAATAAACCGTATCCAATCCGAGTAAAAGTTGAATATTATCAAAAGGCATTAACTGTAAGTTGTACTGAATTTTAAGATTTATTTCATTTGGATTCTTTTAGTAAATATCTCATTTTCTTATTTGCATTAATGTTTAAAGATGTTAAATATATTGGCGATAACTTTGAACTTCTAAATCATACAAATGTTTGATTAGTTTTTACTTGGAATCCAAAGCTGTTGGTGAGAGTAATAAATAATACCTCCTTCAAAGCCCATTTGTTTAGTGTTCAATACACTAACTCTATACTGTATTAATTTATGTATTTCTTAGGTTTATTTTAATAATGGTATGACACAAAACCCAAATGAATATGAACTGTGTTTAAGAGCAATAGATGTTACTTTACCTGCAATGGGACATTTTGGAGTGAGTGCTGCTACTGGTGGTCTTGCTGGTAAGTTATCTTTTCTTTCTTTTTTTTAAACCATATTTTTTATTCGGGTTGACTGGATGGGATTGGGGAACAAGCTTAGCCTATGTAAAACCCCTATACACTGTAAAGTCACTATGATATGATTTAACACTTATTGCCAAGGCAGTCCTACATTTTAGTTTGAGATGTATATATTTGGATTGAGCAGTGTATGTCATCTATAAATGTCCCCATGTCTATTGGACTTTCAGATTTTAAATAGAAATTTCCATTTGGTTTGAACTGACATGGTATGCACAAATTTTATCATTATAGTATAGAATCTCCTGTTGTTAAGTATTTTCTTTGTTTTGATATAATGGAAGATTTCATAAATTATGTTATTGTATTCCAGATGATCATGATGTTTTGTCGTTTTTAACCCATTCTCTACAAGTTCCAACCCAGGGTGTCGTTGGTCAGGTAGGATTCTCAAAGACTTTTTGTCTTATATTTTTTGATATTTGATAGAATGAGGTATTGTAAGATGTTTACTGCACATTGGGTGACTCTAAGCAGTTGTTTTCATTGCATTGTGTGCTCAAATAGACACAGGAGTTGGAGGGCCTACCTTAAACTACCTCTGGTGTGGCAAGTATCGCAGGTTTTCTCTGTGCACTCTGATTTTCTCCTTCTAAAGACCTCAGCATGGAATAAATTAAATAGATATGTACCATATACTAAAGCTTAAATAATTTAATCCGGGTTATTTAGATGCCAACTTCTCTTGTAATTGGATGTCAATTTCTCTTGTTATTGGGTGTCAATTTCTCTTGTAACTGGATGTGAAACTCCCTTGTAATTGGATGTGAAACTCTCTTGTCTGTTACTGTGTTGGTTTAATTAATTTGATGTATTGTATTTTAGGGTGTACCAGATGATGAGCGTGTTAAGTTTGAAAAAGAATTTGATGATTATTATAAAGAATTAGAAAAGGCTAAACAAGAGTAAGTTATATTTCCTAGTTATGTTACAAGATCATTGTGGTCTCACAAAATCACAAGGTGTTCAGTGGAAAAACCACAGCATTACTTAGGCTATGGACAGACAAGCATATCTTCAGCCCAATCGCGGTGATTGAACTGCGTCTGATTTTTTACGGCGGATAACGAACGAGCACACATAGTGATCGTCTCGAGAGCATACACTATTCTGTGAGTAATTATGTTGATCACATGACTTGTCGATCATGTGACTTGTACAAAGTGACAGCCATTTTGAGATCAAGTGATATCAACAATGTCGATGGTTGGCTTATAAAACTGGATCGCTCAATAATATACGCTGAAAATGGGCACGAAAGCAAATTTGATCGTTGGGACTAATTATTCGGCCGAAAATATCTAACATGCTAGATACGAGCGATTGATCGGGCGAATGGTTCGCCGAGCAGAATTGTCATCGCCCTGAAGAGGGACACAGGTGTATTTTGGGAGCGATTTTAAAAATCGCCCTGACCGGGCGAAAAAATACACTCATCTGTCCCCCACTTTAGGTAGGCCTAATAACTTAAACAACTGTTACCTGATTTCTTGGCCAGCAAACACAATTTCAGTGACACTTACCATGTTGGGCATGCTGCTGTATACTGAAGGTCAAGTGCCAATGGAACGATGTTTTATCTTGGGTAGAACTTCCAAAGAAGTTGAATCTTCATTTTCCTGTAAACTAACAACATATATATATATACCACTGTAAAAAAGTAAGATTTAATAAGACACACCCTATCATTGCTATATAAGTTTTTTTTGTGATAAGTTTTCAGAAACAACATCCAGATAAAGTTCGACAAGATGAATATGATGATGATAAATATGTAAGTTTACATAAAATTTGTTTTTCATTACGAATTTATATTCATCAAAGATAAAATAAAAAAGGGAGAAGAATGGAAAATAGAACATGAACATTTAAATGTTTGATGATTTTGATAGTATATTTTATCTATTTCATTACAGTTTCTATGTTAATTTATCATTTTCTTCTGAATTTTTTTCATTCAAAATCTATGGCCAATATAGGAGGATTATGTAAGTAATTGTTCTGAGGGCGTATAAGATAGAAACGGTTTCTGTTTTGTATTAATACTGTATATTATGTTTTAATGCTGTGAATCACATTAACATTGATCATGGTACCAGTTTTAGATATCTTTATTTAGTGAAGATTTTAGGCCGATTTTATTTAATAATTCAGCTTTTTCCCTACTATCCAAAAAATATTACCATTATTATTTTCAATAACAGTCCTTCACGTTTATAAAATTGTGCGGGAGCCATAACAAGCTTGAATATATGCAGTTTAAAAGTAAACAAAAACTGAAAGTAGTTTATTAATCACAATATTTAGGAGAACGATTTAGCCGACGTGTGTCAAGAGGAGCAGGAGCAAAAGCTCCCCTTAAACGTGAAGGACTGCATCAACACCGTTTGGTTTTATGAAATAGTGTGTGCTAACCTACATGTAGAATAATGTAGATGTAGAAATAAACAAATAAGCGTATTTATTTCCTGATGTCTGTATACATATATCATCAGTATTTTAATTCTCATATGACAATACATTAATGCTTCTCATTAATATTATATATCGTGTACTATTAATATGGATTTTAATATTTAATATTCCACTCTTTGAAATTAATATTAAAAAAATAGAGAAAACAGAATAAATAAATATTTTCTATTTCTTTATATTTTGAAGATCACTAGGATCTTAAATCCCTAATGTCAAGGGTTCTTCCATGGTTGCCCCCTCCCACATGGTTGCCCCCTGAGATTTTTATTTCCTAACAATATGGCTTTATTTTTCTCTACTTTTGGTATTCTTTTAATACTTTTAAATATTGCAATAAAAATGGTTTACATTTTTTTTCCTATTTTTGTTTTCAGTTTGAGAGTCAGAATGAAAGAGAATTAAAAATGATATTTGATGGACAGAGTAATATTCATAGTACATTAAAGGATTTAAATCGTAAATTAGATGAATTAATAGGTAGACAAGAATTAGTTTTATCTCGGGTCAGTGCAGGTCAACCAGTACAAGTTCAAGGTGGACAACAGGTAAGTCTGTGTTTCTAGACACACACATTCAAATGTAACAACCTTAACAGACTGCTCACACGACTTAACTGTTGTGGGCGTATGTTCCTTTTCCTTGCAATCGGTCTTAACATTTAACTTAAAATAATGTAGTTTGAACAAAAGATTGAAAACCGTGTCATTCAAAGTTATTTCTCGCTTTTGCAGATATAAATGTAATTTAGGGGATGCTCAATGGAATTTTCTGGAGTTGAATTAATTATGTCACGTTTTTAGTCACACCACCACTGTTGCCGAGAACTTTGACAGGACTAAATTGCACACCACTTGATTGCAATAATATCTATACGGGACTGATTTTTTTGTGATTTTGAAGGCAGTTTTTACTTGTAATGTATGTCACATACTGGGTTGTCAAGAAGAAATAGCATGTGGTTTATCATCCTACTTTTCTGCAACAACCGTGCTAATAAAGACTAGCATATGGCATGCAGTGTTCTATGAGGAAAATTTTGAACAGATAGTAGGCAACTGCCTTTCTCACTGAGCTACCATGGCTTTGTCACATAGAGAGTGTGTCTAGTTGTTGGTACAACAAAATCCGGTCCATCTGAACACATTTCATATATTACTATAGGTCTGACAAACATCCCTACCTACCATCAATGTTATTAAATTATAAAATGTATTATTTAATATGCTACATTGTTTTTTTTAGGGTCAGGGTCAAGCCCAGCAACCATTAATGATTGACACTATTCAAAGACATGAAGTTAATCAAGTACTCAATAATCAGAATGATGTTCTTAATCAGATTAGAGATATGAGGTGAGTAGTTAGAATACATGTACAAATCAATTCAATATTCTTAAATACTTATACTGTGTAAATTTCAGCCCTTACAATTACTTGATGATATAATTGTTTGAATGTGTATGATGAAGCTTACTCTTAAATCATGCAAATCGACCCATTGTATCCCGTAATACTTTCCTAGTATTTATTCTCTATGTTAGAAAAGTTACATTATTTCAATTTACTATAAATTTAAAGCTTCATGATAGGCTACATGCTTAATTATCTGTTGATGGTCTTTAAGGGGGTGGCTCCAATTCAATGAGAAAATATTAAATAAATTTGACATTTACTTAAATTACTTGTTTCTACTACAGCTTATGACATTCAAATATAGATAATTATGTTCCCTGGCCCCGAGTTCACAAAGCATTCTCAGACTTAAGTTGAGAATTTGCTCAACTTTCAATCACTGTTTATGAGAAATATCTTTGATGCAGACACACAAAACTTTGCACATTGCTTCTTATTGATGTATTTGATATATTTAAACAACAAAAGTTTTATAAAGACTATATTTTAGTTAGAATAAGGTGAACAAATTTGAGTAAATTCTCAACTTAAGTCTGAGAATGCTTTGTGAACTTGGGCCCAGGTGTTTTAGCTTTTGTAGGATATATAGCAATCTATATTTTTTTTTTACGCTTTTCCTCAACGGCATGGGGTGGCCATCCTGGATTATGTGGAATGGGCGTGGTCCAGGTTCCGAAATGCAAATTTTTCAAAAACTTGTGTGATAACGATATAGTCCTGAAAATTTCAGAGCATTAGCTTTAATAGTTGACAGTGCAAATTAAAAAACAAATATTTTCTCATTGAATTGGAGCCACCCACTTAATATATTTTTGCGAAAATACAATTTAGCTTTGTTGTTTTCATGAAGCCTATGGATATGAAAACATGGCTTTCAAGTTTTGTTTGGAGTTAATTGTATGTTAGATACACAGAATTTTAAGCCAGAATTTTTGAATAGCTTGGATATGATTAACAAGTCTGCATAGAGGAAATATTGATCAAATTTTTGTGATTTCCCTTCTTTTATAGAAGTAAAAAACAAAACGACAAATAAGTTCAACTAGAGAATAAAATCATTTATGCAAAAGTCTTTTTATGTTCATTAAGTTAGGACTGTCAAGATCATCTGGCGACATTTGAAATTTAAAAAATGTGAAATTTTATCCCTGATCTTAATTTTGATTATATGAGTGGAGTAGCCTATAGTATATGTTTGTTATTAATCATATCTCTATATAAATTGTAGAAAAATAATCAATGATATACAAGTAAAGGCAGCTAGTATGCAGGGTGGTAGTGGTAGTGGAGGGGGTGGAGGACAAGCTATGGCTAATCAGATGGTTTTCCATGAACTTAAAGATGGTTTACAGGGTGTTAGACAAGATATGGCACAAATATTATCTAGACCACAGGTGAGCATACAAATATTGTTTTACTACTTAAAGCGGAAATTACACATTTTCAAGTTCTATTTTTAAAATTTATTAAAATAGATGGTATCCATAAACAGTCCTACCTTGTTAAAGAATAAACCTATTAATCCTATAATTCACTATTGCCAACTGAGAAATTGGCAAAAATATAATTTTCAATTTCAAATTCCAACATTGGAAAATGTCTGTCCATGTTGTCTATAGGAAAAAAGGGAGGTAATTGTGTTGTTATATCCTGTCACTGATTTTTGAGGGTGGGAAATAATGCCCATGGTCGTATAATAGTGAGTTGAAAACCGATTGAGCAAAAGACATAGAAATAATTATGATTTGGCTTTTTTGGAAAATATGAAATTCTCGCTTTCAACTTTATTTTTTTCAACTGTCAAATTTCTAAATGCGCTGTTATGATTATTTCTTTAAGGGTGGGATTTTGAAATTTTACTATGTTCATCCATCCGTATCAGTTTTGTTGCCAGAGTATATCAATCTATTGTAGAGCTTGTGACTTTTGCTAGGGAGCCAAGGTTGCTCAGTGAGTAGCTCTAAGGTCACGTGTTCAATATCGGCATTGGCAAAAACGTTCATTGTGGTTGTTTTGGGGCATGATTCATACACATAAAGACCCTTTGACAGCATGATAATGAAAAAAGAGTAGACCATATTAGGACACTAAACCCCATTTTTATTTCATTTTAACTTTTGCTAATTAGAGATTTCTCTGGATTGATCATTTTCTTTTCACATGGAAACAAATGAATAGTTAAAAAATAAGATGATATAATTTCAAGATATTTATTTAGTTATTTATATGTGTAATATTTTATTTTAGGGTGGTCTTTCTGGTTGTCCTCCTCCAATGTGTCCAAATATAAACTGTTTATCTCCTGTTATATTCTTTATAGCAATAGGTGCTCAGTTAATATTTATCATAGGTTATATGGTGTATAGGTAAGTAAAGTCTCTTCTCTTAGCTTAATACACTTTCTACAAAGTAGGGATTTTCACCCACCATTAGGGGGGGGGGGTTGGATAGCTGAATGGTTAGCATGTGCGCGCGCTGTATCATGACAAGGAGTAGGGTCACCTGTCCAACCTCATGGGTTTTCTCTGGGTCCTCCGGTTTCCTCCCACTCCTAAAGACCCTTATGCGCAAGCTAATTATTGAAATGAATTAAATCATATGTTAGTCCCAAAATGACCTAGTTTGTGTCAAGTGGACGTTTAGCTAAACCCCATTTCTCACTCTCTCACCCACTATTAGATTATAAAACCCTACCGGGAAAGAGATTGAAAACATCCTAAAAACTGGACGAGAGTGCATATCATGGCGATTGGAAGTAAAAAGGCAGCTTGACAGAGGACAGAAATGTTGCCGTCAGACAGAATCTTCTCACTCATATTGCTCCATAATAGATATAATAATATGTTAATATCAGTACGGACAGAGTATTGATGAGATGTAAGATTAAGATTTCTGTAAGTGTAATCTAAGATTGATTATTTGGGAAGTTGGAATAGGATCTTACTTATGTAACATACTACTTTCTGAATAGTGAAATTGTACCTAAATTTATAACTAGGTAAGATTATTAACTGGAAAATGAAAAAAAAAAAATTTGTGATTACGGTAAAATTAATTTTGTGAATTGCCTAGCATACAAAAACAACGGATTGGTAGATTTTGTCAGTGGTACATTTTCACTACCAGCTCTATTTTACATAATATGACTTTTACAATTATACATGTAGACCTACAACTTTTGTTTTCTTTATTTTTCAGGCAAAACAAAGAAGCTCAAGCCAAAAAATTCTACTAGGTCATGTTATTTTAATTATCATCTATTCAACATTCTATCAGTTTTTCTTGTGTAAATATTCCATATTCATTTATATTTACACTTTAACAAAACATCACATCTCTATATTAATGGTGTATAATATATAGTCAGACAGAAAAACAAGAAATTAATGTGTTGTGAAATGAAGGAATTCGAAACAGGCTTGATGTAAACTTGTTAAAATTATTACGAGCAACTGCATCTCGTTTTCTAATATAACGACTGTATTGGTTCTTTCTACAAAGTATTACACCAGTTTAAATATGAGATAATAACATCATCGTTATGACATCAACTATATTGATTACCCAATTATTTAATCAATGGAGCATCGGTGGCTGAGTGAGTAAAACGCTGGCTTGCTCACCGTTATCAATCCCCAGATTTTCTGGTCTGGTTTCCCCTTGGCAGTGGTGCTGAAAGAAGAGTCTAGTAAGGAACAGTGTCTAGTCATTCTGATTGGCGGCATGGTTTCCCCTTGTCATTGATACAGATGGAGGGCCTGACAAGGACAGCTGCCTAGTCATTCGGATGGGACAAAAAAAACAGGTCCTGTGTACACATTGGCGTACACGTGAAAGATCCCTTGGCAGTTGGAATTCAGTAGCTGCCCTGGGCAAAATTTCCCTCATAGGACACTATATGGCGTAAGCCTGTCTTCAATTAGCCCAGGTTAGGTGCAGAAGCGTAGGACGTTAAACCCCATTTCATTTATTCATTCATTCTGATTGGCCAAAAACTTTAAGGCCCCTTGTACATGCCGACATGCTCAGAAAAAACACTGGACAGTTCAAATTTGAAATAAGAGATGGTCGTACCCCATTTGATTTCATTGTTGATTAGTTTATTGTTTGAGGAATGTCAAGTTGATTTATTTGTGGAAATGTGCATTGAATATAATGCGTTGGTGGAAGATTGCATTTAACACATTTATTTTATGCTCGCATTAGTTTCTTGTTTTTCATTAGTCATTTAAGAATCCATGAAACCATTATTGATGTTTTGATAAATAGAAGACTGCTTTATTGTCACCATGGCAAATATTTTGTCAACTTCAGCACCTGGGAAAGTGTTGAAGTAATGTTACTCTTATCATGATATATTTATTAAAGTATTTTATATAGAATATTGATTGAAATTGAGTATTTTATATAGAATATTGATTGAAATTGAGTATTTTATATAGAATATTGATTGAAATTGAGTATTTTATATAGAATATTGATTGAAATTGAGTATTTTATATAGAATATTGATTGAAATCAAGTATGTTATATAGAATATTGATTGCAATTGAGTTCTTTATATAGAATATTGTTTGAAATTGAGTATTTTATATAGAATATTGTTTGAAATTGAGTATAATATCCACTCAATTAAAAACAGATTTTTGTGACTGTTGAGCTTTACAAACATAGCAACGAGAAGCACCTTGGTGAAAAATAAGTATGAGCATACTATGGACTAGGAATCTAGTATGGCCTTTTGGAATTGTAGCGTCATATCCAAAATCGAATTCTGTCATTCATCCAACAAACAAGTTTCCTGTTGTTTGTACCGTACTAGAATTTGTGGAACTTTGGACTCCGTTCCTGGTCCAAAGATGTTCTGCTTCTACCAAAGTAAATGTATTTATAAAATTAAGTGTCATAAATTGCATGTTTTAATGATCCATTATACAGGGTTAAATTTTTTGATATAGAATTTTTTTGTTGACATGTAGAAGCATAAATTATTCAGATCTCTGTCAGTTTTTCTTGACTTTTTTTAATACAAGTTTGAAACCTTATTTATGACTGAAGAAACATTTTCAAAATATTTGTTATTTTCAAATTACATTACTTTTATTATTATATGCATGTAAACCGTGTACAATGTATATTTTGACATATTACCTTTATTTAATATACATATAAAACACATCTATATATTGAAATAATAAAGTGGATTTCTCAAGGTTAACATTTCTTTTGCCAAAATTATCTTATTAATAGAGAGATCTATGTATATTAGTGCTTTGCTTTGTGAAGGGATGCATTGGAAAAATCAAAACATGCTGTAGTTTCAGATACAACTATATGGTAATCAAAATTAGTTAACCTCTATATATAGTTTGTCCTCTTTTTTTGGCATTTGATGACCAAGTTTTCTTATTTCTGTAATAACTTAAACTTGTACTTATACATGTATATTAACACAGTTTCATTTATTGTGTCAAACGTTTGGCAGTTTAGGATTTATTATAAACATAATTAAAATTTGAATTTTTTAAACAGTCCATTACCATTATATATTTGTCTTTTGCATTTAACTTTGAACAATTGTATAGTCGAACATTTTTAAAGTTCATTTTTATATACAAAGAAATCTTGTTAAGAATTATTGAGTATATTAATTCTTTTCAGATAGTATTGTTCAAAATGTGTTGTTGATAAAAATCTATATACCCGGTCATTAACACTGTATACAAGACTTTATTCAAGAAGAAATTATTTGATCATTCCATTATAAAACTTGTTAAATTGAGTAGTACTTCCAAAAATTATTTTTCTTTATGACCCAACCCTTTCTTCCTGGTAATGCTTATCTTAAATGTCTTCCTTTGATGAATTATGTAAACTTTCTTGTGACTTTACAATTTGTACTTGTTAATGTATTTTGAATTCATTATATAAATCATGCATGCATGGAATAATGAAAATGGTTGTTTTAAAGAATTTTTGTGCCTTTATAAAAAGAACTCTTGTGTGTGTAATAACATGTAATTGGTGCCTGTTGTTTATTATTATATATATTATTATAGATATATTATATTAGATATATACACACTTTATGGCATAGAACTGTTACTCTAGAAATTTTATTCAATTATTGAAATAGTGTATAAAACTGACAGTTATAACAATAGTAATTTGTACTATGTGGGTATTGTTAGACTTAGAGATATTCTTTATAGTATATAAATATATGTAGTATAATGGAATTCTCTTGTTATATCTGTAATGTCTTCTGTATTGAGGTATTTCATCATGGTTTATGATACTTATCTGAGCCTGGATCTCAGACTAAAATAATTCACCTCTGTTTAACTTTTAGAGACTTGTCACTGTTTGTAGCCTTATAAGTACAATATTTAACCATTTTACAGTTAAATTCAAACCACCCAAAATATGTGTTATAATTATTGAGGAATTTATGTTTGTGAAAATAACATTCCATTAAAATTCATTACTAGATTTAAACGTTAAAGTGTAACATCGCCTATATAAGAGACTATAGATGAAAAAATAAATTTAAAAATTCCTCCACGTAATTTTTAAATGGTTTATTGTAAATATTACAGAAGTATACATGCAGTTTGAAACACTTAATTAGTTTGTCTCATATGTTTTTTTATAGAAGCTTCTTTATGGATATATTTGCACTTTATGGTTGTTATACCTCTATTAATTTGATTCTCTTTGTCTTATGAGAGAAATCTGGGACAGCTACAGAACCCTTATAGATTTCAAAAAATTGTTTTCTCTTTGTTTTAACAAATTCATCAGTGGAAGTTTTTTTTTCTTTCACCCTAGTCTAAGTGTTTATAAACCTAAAGCATTTATATTTGAATGTCAATATTTATGACCATTTGGCATTATATAATTCTACTTACACACACCAAATAAAATGTGCTAACAATTATAATAATTGGTAAACCATAGAAACCAATTGGTATGCTAGTCACTTAAGAGCAAAATTTTGTTTTTATAGTTAATCTTCTGAACTCATTTCTTTTGGATCATTTAACTCAGTTTTAGTGTTAAAACCAATTAGATTTTAAACTCTGTATTGTTGGCTTTAGAAGTACATACTAAATACTTCGTTCTGTCTATAGATGTTCCAAATACTTCTGTGTATATTAAGTCTTAATATGTACTAGAATGTTTCAAATTAGATTTTATAGTAAGTTTACTGCTCCGCTTTATAAAAGTTTAATAATAATTAGGGCGGATTCCTATAATATTATTTGTGTGCTTCCTCATCTTTCATTCATTGTATTTTATATCACTTTGTTTTCATATTATTGTTTATCATTGTCATCAAAAGGTGTCGGTATCATTGAGAATAAATATATTGTAAGTTAATATATCAGTTTTGTAATTCCTGGAATGTTGTTGCTGTACCATATTTGTGGATGCTGTAGAGGTGAACGTTATTATCTGATTAGCTTTCATATATTGTCATCTTCATAAGATACAAAAGCCTGATGATTTATATCAGAGTTCTTGCCCAGGATCACTTGGAACAATTTTGTGGAAACGTTATCATCTGATTGACTTATTTACTGTGATTTGTTCATGGGACTAAGACAGTTAACTGACAAGTTTTTAATGTTTTGTACATGAACCAGAACACAGAAGAATAAACGTACTATGGACGTACTTCTCGAGCGTCTTTAGCTGCCTGGTATCCTATCATTATTCTTGGACACCCATACACTTACCTTCAGACTGCGCAAAAATTTGCAAATACTTGTTCTGGGAACCCCTTTTTGGCAAATTACATGTACGCTGAAGGCCCGCTTCCCATTATATTATAATGAATTTTGCTCCAGCTGGCGAGCTCCAATCTCAACACTATATGCGTTAAGACCCTGATCACTACCACCACAGATGAACGAACGAACATCGGATCTTTCTGAAATTTTCAACTGCTTCCGTAAATCTGTTAATTCACTACAGCTCTAGCCAGATTATAATTCACAGGGACTGTTCATTTGATCATAAACAAAAGCTCTGCCGAGAGTTCTTGATGTATTACTTTTATCATACACCTCGCAGTGTTCCGTTTGATTAGAGCTGATCCCACGACTCACTACTGGAAAGAGGAGAAATTCTTGTTCTAAATTATGATTTGTCAATAGTCCGATTAACTACCAATCGCTAACTGCGTTACAAAGGCATTGCCCTTAAAATAGGGCGTCAAATTGGACCAAATATGTTTACATAACGTTGCGTCATGGCTCACGATTGCATTATGCCCAATTAACCAGTGCAGAGCAGAATATTGCAGTAAAACGAGGCTATCAACATTGACATAAAGTTTACAATACTGTATGGGACGAATAACACTTTCACCGTTTTAATACCTCAAATCACTGTCCAAAGTTTTAGGGAAGACCCCAGGTTAAACGAAGGACTGTCATGTTGCTGTTCTCAAGTCACTCCCTCAAAAGTTCAAGTATCAGAAGCCAATCCAGCAATGGCCAGAGAGGGATTTCTCGGGCAATTGCTTCAGGAATGTGTACTTTTATAGACGTACTGGCTTTTTTCATTCGCATGTTTTACCATGTTGAATTTTCATATTTGAGGATCGTCGATGTACGTACACCTGTCTTTCAGTTCAGACCGGGGTGAGATTGACACAGCTGTACCAATAACATGATAGCCCTCGGTGTTCTTCCTTGGTCAGCTGTTCACCCCAAACCTGTTTCACCGTTTGACTCAGTGTCCAATTCTGTTTAGTCTATTTATTGTATTATATGGAATTCATTTTACAACAGCCAATAATCGATGTATCCCGGCAATTCCTTCACAGTTCTTCCATCTCTTTAATATATGCTACTGGAAAGCTCTTAAACAACCCAATGGTATATTATAAGTATAGATCTTTCATTATATATTTATTGTTTAATTATTACTATTTGAACCACTGCGTAATTTTGTGATTTAGAAACGTAGTGACCTGAGCCAAACCGTGTACCAAGTTCAACCACCAATCCTGGCTATGACCTGAACACCAGAATCACCATATTAATACTTCTTTTGTGCCAGTCATAATAATGGAAGATAAATGTGTTTTTATTTTTTAATTACAAATATATATTACAGGCATACAGGTGTGTATCTATACATGTAGATATTATCTATATATTTATATATATTTATACTGTAGGATAACTGGCCGATGTAGCAATACCACAATTGTTATTCCTGTTTCTGGACATCATAATATATCCTTGAGTACCCCAGGTTGCGCCCCAACTGAAATAATAAAAAATGAACATTATAAATATATAAAATAAAAATATACAGTTATATTCTTCTATTATTATTGCCAGTACTGTATAAGTCATTCTAATGTTAAAAATACCCCCAAAAAACAAGGAGACAGACCACCCGATGTAATATACCCGGTCGTAATATAAACTAAAACGAATATATACATTTCTAAAATCATCTTGCAATGCAGATGTGTTGTGTTCATATCTAAACAGGAAACCTTTTCCCGCAGATAAAATAGAATTGAAGCAATTTTAGAGAACACTGTGTCAAAATCTTCCAAATTTTCACGGAGGCTTAAATTCTTTGAGAGAGATAAGATGATTGTGAAACCCCGGTGCTGACTAACTGAGCAGAATCGTCGGTATACTCGGTATCATTCCGTTCCACTTAGTAAGGAAGAACGGGTTGATACCATTGGGAGAACGGGTTAATACCACTGGTAGAACGGAACGATACCACTGGTCATACGAATGATGAAATAGCAGCTGGTCAGGTGTTATCTCACCTAATCAGGCGGATTTTCCGTTGTAGCTTCCATCTGTCAGTGGCGCAGGGTGTATGCCCGCCTTCATTAGCCCAACCGGAGCAAAGCAGCAGGGTGTTAAACCCCATTTCATTTCATTTAATACAACTGAAAGCGATTGAATACAATGGGTTATATTTTGCCTTATTGAATAAGTATCTAGTTTAGCCGGACTCACCTGTTCTTGACTAACCAATAATCCTTTCCACCATCAGTTCCATAACCAACAGCCAATACACCATGATCTAATCTCTTAGAACTACAGAATACATCATGATAAACACCAGACTTGTAGAGTTGGAAGGAGGTGTGGCTGGCGTCGATGGCCACTGAGATTGGTCCAACGGTAGCGACTGCGGTCATCAAATCACTTTCACTGCCAGTTTTAATATCAACAAAACCAGTATCATTGGCGGCAACATTGGCACGGTTGAAATGACAGGTACCGTCTTTAGCGGTGTATGGGTAAGACACTTCAGTATCAATACCACCGTTAACCTTGATGTATGTGAAACCTTGATCCATCAAACCACCACTACAGCCCATGTTTCCTAAAAAAAAATTACCAAACTATTACAACAGTAGTTTTATATAGATTCTTTATTTTCTTAAGGGGATTACGTGGCTAAGTAGGTAGGCACTGGCTCGCTAGCCTGAAGGTCGGGTATTCGATCCCTGCATTGGTTGAGAAAGTTAATCTCGATTTTCCGGTGTGGTATCCCCTTGCCAGTGATGTAGAACAGGGGACCTGATGACAAGGACAGTTGCCTAGTCGTTCGGAGCGGACACATTGGCGTGCACGTAAAAGACCCTTGACAGTTGGAATTCCATAATATTATAAGAGTAGGCCGTAGCCCCGCTGCCCGGTCAAAAATTTCCCAATGGTGTATGCCTAGGTTTAGGTGCAGAAAAGTAGGACGTTAAACCCCATTTCATTTCATTTATTTTCTTAAAATAAAATTATCCGAGACATAACTTTTAATCAGTATCCACATTATATCTCAGAATAGATATTCCAATTTATTTCACCAATTAATTTCACGAATGATAGTTGGCCCATCCAACTCCCAATACACACCTGTGTCCACATTATACCATATTCCTGAAGCAACGGCCCGAGAAATCCCTCTCTGGCCATTGCTGGATTCGCTTCGGATTCTTGACATTTAAGTAAATGTGTCTATTCTTCTCGTTCAATCAAATCTACTACTTACGTACAGTAACATGACATTCCGTCGTTTAATCTTGGATCTTCCTTAATATTTTGGACAAAGATTTAAGTTATTAAAAACTTTAAAAGTCTGTTCGTTACCATACCGTAGTGTTTACTTTACGTCAATACCGATAGCCTCGTTTGTCACGCAATTAGTTTTGCTGCAATATCCTGCTATGCGCTGGTTAATATAGCATAAAAAAAACGTGCAGCCATGACGTAACGTTACGTAAACACAGTTGTCCTAATTAAACGTCTTGTTTTAAAGGTAATACCTTTGTAACGAATTCAGTGATTGGTCAGTAATAGGACCACTGGCCAGTCATAATTAGTGACAATAATACCCACTCAGTCCAGCAGGGAGTAGTCAGATTAGCTCTAATCAAACGGAACACTGCGAGGAGGATGCATTATACTGGCCGTAACACATGCACCTACCTTGTTTTCTTGAACAATCAACTAAATTCTGTTCTGAGAGGGAGATCAATTTTCCGGTTTTTTTGAAAGTTTGACCTTCCAGAGATCCAGTTGTAGAGAAAGCCCAGCATGATCCGCATTGTTCCTGAAAGCCAAGACATAAATCGTAAAATCGTAACGACCCCGATATACCACAAAACACCACGATAAAAAACATAAATATAAAGTCTAAGAAACATACGCAACCAAAGGTACTCTTACTTGACAGGTGTCCAATGACTTAAATCGATCTTAAAGGGTACCTTCCATCATTACGGCTGTTATTTATTTTTAGTTTTGTTTTTGTTTCTATACTTTCTATATTTAGGTTCTGGGATTTCTTTTACCTGATTTTTAACTCCAGTGACGTATCCTTTTGTTCTCCAGTCGACAGTTGTAGGGGCAGCTCCAACGTTTGATGGGGCCATGAAGACGGTTCTACCTGTCATATCTTCTGTTTCTCTCTGTGTGTAACCATTCATAGTTTTAACAAATTCTTTATTTGTCTAAAATAACAAAAAACGTAATCTATAAAACATATCATGCATTAGCAGACATAACTAGCCATAAATCATTCTTGAAACACATTGTACATAATATTATATTGATTATGTAAGTAATAGAATTCTAAATATTTCTGAATAAATAATTATTAAGAAGACTGATAAATAGATACAAAATTTGAAATTTCAATAGAGAGGGAGAGGGAGAGAGAGAGAAATGGGGTTTAACGTCCACTCGACACAAACTAGGTCATTTCGGGACTAACATAATATGGTTTAATTTTATTTCAATAATTAGCTTGTGTGTAGGGGTCTATTAGTAGTGGGGGGAAACCGGAGAACCCGGAGAAAAATCACGAGGTTGGACAGGCGACCCTAGCCGACTCCTTGCCAGGTACAACCGGGGATTCGAAACCACGCTAGTTAACAGGGTTTATCATACAGCGCGCGCACGCTAACCATTCAGCCCCCCTCCCCATGTTATAAGACAATAACTAGCGGGGTAAACAAAACCATATAAGTCATCACATTTTTTAAAAGTTCATTAAGGCCATCAAAATTATACATATTAACAATATTCTATTGTACAAACCATGTCACCATATTCGTTCATACCAACACGGAAAGAGTGAAGATCTCTATCGGCTTCCAAGTTGTGTTTTTGAATGTAAGCTAGGTTGTCATTCCAGATTTTTCGTCTGAAATATTCAATTATAAACACAGATATTGGTATAATGTAAAACATCACGATTCTTAATAATAGTATACATGTGGGGTGTACAATTCTCTCCGTGCAGAAAATATAACAAAATCCTGATATGACCTCGAATGGTTGTTGCGATTTCCGACGAGAAGAAGTTTTCGATTGGACAATGTATTGGCCTTGACAAATACACATTTCCGAAGCAATATAAACGAGTATTATCCATTCGGAAAACATAAACCAGATTCTTTGAGAAAGTCTATTTTCTATACCCCAAGACGACGTTGGAACCGGAAATGGGGGATATAGTTAATCTGAAATAACAGTTTAATATATTGAGCATAGCAATGGTTAAGCTGATAACACTCGCATCCATAACTTCATGGATTTTGCAGTAAGTAATGGAGCGACTACTCAATTTCGTCGTACCTGTATAATTCTTCCTTTGCAGAGTAAACTTTACCATATGATGTTTTGAATGCATCCCATTCTTCATCCAATAAAACTTGGGTCAGGGCGGATGCCACAGACAAAATAGCGAGGGCGGCCAAAAATCGCAACATCTGAAAACAAAGATTTACGCATAATTCATTTTTTTTTTACTCATTGGTAGATTTCAGATGTCTAGAAAATGAAAAAGAATGTTTTTTATGATAAGAGGAAACCTATAAGACTCGTACATTTGTGCATGTATTTAATTAATGTTTATTGTGTAACTTTATTTATTGAAGTGGAATTTTCGCTCCATAGATGCGTGTACTTTCTTGGTCTAGACTAAGATCGAACATTGGACCTCTTAGTAAGATAGCCAGCGCCATGCGCATCATATGACTGATTATGGGCGTATCAAGTTCGTTAAGCGTGGTGAAAATAAATATTTGTAGAACTATATAAATCTTCTACGTAATCACGGACAAAAAGGCCAAATAGGCCTAATGCGAAACCTAAAATTTAAACAGAATTAGACTCGCTAAAAGGTAAAATTATAGTTCGCATAGCAAAGATTATACGTATCCTTCTTTATGTATATATAATATGGATCCATTGTCTTAAGGTGGCCGAAGTTCATACTCCCTGTTTTAGAGCCACGTACGACGGTTCTTGGCTCGACTACCAGTGATAAACACTGCATAAAAACCCTTTTTTTTTTAAAGATTTACGGTCAGTTCAAGTTGGTAATATCCATGATTAGATAACCTGTATATCATGACCTAGTTGTTTAGATTATCACGTTCTATATTAGTGTTTATATAAATAAATATATCTATTTATAGCCTTTCAAAATAGGCTGCATCAAGGGCATTATACTGACCCCCTAATGGATGTTTTATTTAAATTTCTTTTATTTGGTTCCAAGGCGGACCTGTTACTGTGTATAAAATTGTTTCAGGAAAGGGCTTTATGTATGGGTCACATCTTACCACCCCACCCAGATTCAAAACAAAAAGAAAAATAATATACCATTTATAGAATTAAGTGGGAGAGTTTCCGAAAGTATTATACAAAGTAGGGATCAAATTAGGCTAAGACCTCTTAATAAAATAAAACTGCACAAAGTTCCAAAACTATATACCACGAATGTCAAAATGAATACAAATATTAACCGTTTGGGTAATGCAGGGTGGGATTCTGAAAGATGGTATCAGATTCAGATGTTCCACAAAGGTAAGCATACCTTGCCTCATGCATGGCCCCATGTACTACCTTCTTCACATCTCGTAGTAAATGAAGTCAGTAGTCATGGGTCAACGCACTGTGTTTGATCTATAATGTCCCGTTTTTATAGTAGCCCATATTCATATTAATACGTTTCGCCTTAGGCTACTGTCTTCTTAGGCCTATAGGCTACTGTCGTCTTAGGCTACTGTAGAGTAGTCTCTATGGTTCCTTGATTTCGCATTCCTTTTCAGAATACTTCAACTGAGCATATTATTATAATGATGAAAATGAACCTGTCCACTCACCTTAATGATCTTGGTTGTTGTGAAATAAAATAGGATAACCTACTGATATTTATATATACAATAATTGATAAGACAATCATATCACATGCCAATCACGAGAATTTGGTGATATAGCAGATAACGGACATTCGGACAGTAGTGTATGTATAGATTGTTTAGGAAATCATTTTATTTTAAAGTAAATACATGTACAAAGAAAATTCCTAAAATATCACATGCAACTCACCAGATGTAATGTGTAGATAACAGACATGCGACCACCTGTCTATTTGTAGATCGTGGTGCAAATCATTTTATTTTTAAATTATTAAAAAGATAAAATATACTAGTATTCAGAATATCACATGCTAATCAGTACATATTTGCGACATGCGATGGACATCGGTCAGTTTGTTTCGCATATAGGTTTTCGGGCATTTGGTTTTATGCATTCCTCATAGATGGGTTCCTGGCAAGCAGAGGTGTAGCAACATAGTCGTAGCGACGTTGTTTTTAAATTTATAGTCAAAGAATAGTTAAATAAGTTGGTTTAACAATATTTCATCTTTACAAATTATTCTCTATTGTCAGTATTACGGTATATTAGCTATGGTATAAGCTTATTTAAAACGCAAATTAATTGTTGTGAAATACTGTGAGAATAACAGGATAGCAGATCGTGTGGAAAAACGTGTGACGGAAAATTAACATTACGTAATTCGGCTCAATTAACCAATCTCTTTAATTTTTTTACATCATGTTCGACCAATTAGATAACTGAATGTTCAAAACCAACAGATACAAAACTATGTTACTCGTGAGAATATGCCAGACTTCCATTATATTTCAGAGGGGTTCAATCTGAGTTCCTAGACAGTCGGGAGGCTGACAAGGGTGGAGAAATGACTTTAGTATTGACTGTATGCTTGCATGTATCCAGCTATGCTATATAAAATGTAAAAACGAACTGTTGCATTGTTTTAAATGAAAAGTAAAACGTCTTCAGAAAACCAATAAGAAGCAAAAACACAACGTGAAGGAGAAGCAAAGACACATAGAGACGATCACGAGGCTACAGATATAGCCACTGGCTCGTTAGCCTGGAGGTCGGGCGTTCGATCCCTGCATTAGCCGAGAAAATTCATCCAGATTTTCCGGCGTGGTTTTTTCTTGTCAGTGATGCAGGACGGAGGGCCTGATAAGGATAGCTGTCTAGTCGTTCGGATGAACGAAAACCCGAGGTCCCGTGCACGTAAAAGATCCCTCGGCAGTTGGAATGTAAGAGTAGACCAGGCTAGGAGCAGAAAAGTAGGAAGTTAAACCCCATTTCATTTCATTTGGACGGGACGAGGTCTCGTGTACACATTGGAGTGCACGTAAAAGATCCCTTGGCAGTTGGAATTCGATATAAGAGTAGGCCGTAGCGCCGCTGCCCGGGCAAAAAAATTCCCTCATAGCACACTGTATGACGGATGCCCGTCTTCCATTAGCCCAGATTAGGTGCATAATAGTTGGATGTTAAACCCACTTCATTCATTCATTCCTTATAGACGGATCTTTTTGTTGTGTTTTGTACAATCGAAGGCCCAAATATATAAGCCTTCAGACTCACAATGGGTTCAGAATATTGTTTCAGGTGTGTAGCATATCCCCCAGCCAGATAAATTTTTGGGATATGACCATGGCAGAGATCAGTCGAAATCTGTAAAGCCACCGTCAGACCGGGTAGCGACCAGAAAATGCACAAGGTCGCCGGCAAACGTCCCATAAGAAAGTCCCAAAAAATTCCAAACTTGAAAAAAGCCGCGTTCTGACGGCGCGCTTGTTACGACCTCTCTGCACTTATGGCGGTTTGATTGAAATATATAGGCTTGGCAGCAGCGATCATCGGAATTTTCAAGATGTACGAACTTTGAATCACCTCTTTATTTAGCAAGTCGTACATGAAAAGAATGGTCGCCATTGGAGCGTAATGCAAGCTGTATAACCGCACCATGGCCCTGACCCTTCTTAAAAGAACTCCATAAACGCAGTGGAAACCCCATAAGATCACCATAGGCGCACTGGGAGCCCCATGGGGACGTGCTGGAATCCGCAACAGTGGTAAAATCATCGTAACATCACCATGACAACGCCTTAAAGCGAGAATTTCATATTTTCTATGTCTTTTGCTCAATAGGTTATCAGCTCACTATTATTATACGACCATAGGCATTATTTTCCATCCTTAAAAAATCGTTGACACAGGAAATAATAACATAAATACCTCCCTCGTTTTCCCATTCACTCCATGCCTAAACTATAATTCAAACGTTGGAATTTGAAGTTGAAAATGATATTTTTGCCAAGTTTCTCAGCTGGCAATAGTGAATTATAGGATTAATAGGATTATTCTTTAAATTTAACAATGTAGGACTGTTTATGGATACCATCTAATTTACGGCTTTATTTCAATAAATTTTTAAAATACATGTAGGCTGTAACTTAAAAATATGAAATTGTAGCTTTAAGAAATCCGAACGGTTTGTGGGGTTGTGGGAGACAGGCAAGGGTCGTGGTGAAGACGCCATTGCAAATGTTACAATTTCCGCAGCGTCTTTAACGCGCGTGCACTACGTCTATGTAGATGTTACCACGCTTAACTCGCGACACCATCCCGTTCTCGCAGCTTTCTAGGTCCGATCGCGGAAGCTTGGCGTTTGTTTTGAACATGTTCAAAACAAACGCTGTGACTCCACGGTCATTAGCGACCATGAAGACCAGTATCGAGCGTTACCACCACGCTTATGACGATCTTAACGCGCTCCGTCGGCGCAGCAGAGCAGTAATGACGCCACTCCAGTCTGACGGGGTATTATTAGAGACTTAAAATAAACTTTTCGAATCGCGCGCTTTTCAAGCTTCACCTTTCGCCCCTCAACACCGCCAGGAGCCACAGGTCTTCGTTTGTAGGTATGAAAGAGAGAGAGAAATGGGTTTAACGTCCACTCGACACAAACTAGGTGATTTTGGGACTAATACATGGTTCAATTTAATTTCAATAATTTTCTCGCGTATAGGGATCTTTAGAAACCAGAGAAAAACCACGAGGTTGGACAGGCAACTTTACTCCTTGCCACATACAACCGGGGAATCGAAACCACACCAGTTAACTCAATGACAGACCTTTTGATACACCGCACACTTGCTAACCGCTAACCATTTATCCACTTTATTTTAAGGACTTTTGTGGAAAGTTATAGGTAGTCCTAACTACGTCATTTATTTTTTAAATATATACTCTTATCACATTTTCATTCAAGTTCAAGAGCATGAACATTTCTTTCATTTACATCTTATCACAGTTTATCATCGATATGATAGGCCTAGTGTACACTTTAGAGGTATTCTAAGGGTATATTTTAGAGTAAACATGCAATACAGATTCCATCTCTAAATTCAACAAATTAATTTTATTGTAAAATCTCCATACAGAATAAAAATCATTCATAAAATCAACAATTGAAACATTATTATATTTTAAGAACACTTCTTTATAGTTGAAGCTATTTGTTCCAAATTTTTGAAAAAAAATCAATACCAGCAGAAAATGCTCATTATTGATTTATTAAAAAAAAATTGTGACAGATTCCATGGTGGGTGTTAAGACTAGAGATTTCATTGTTGCATATATACAAATTTTATAATTAACATAGACATCATTAATTATCACATTGTTCAAATATTTTAGCAATTTCTAAAGCTGTTTTATTGAGTGATACAGATATCATATTGGTGATCATTGTAACACAAACACCTTTAGGTAAGCTGCTAAATGTCTTAGAGTTATCTTCACGTGGTGGTAGAATAACCAGAACACTACTGGCTCCAACAGCTCCACCTGTATGTGTGACATAGTATCTTTGTTGCCGACCACAACCGTATTCCTGTTTTTCTGGAACCACACCCCATCCCATCCCGTAACCACCATCTTTATCCCAGCCTAATTTTGTATTGTCAACTAGCGTCCATATTGTTTTCATTGTGTCTGCTTTGAGATAGCCTGATTTTTTACAGTTTGATTGATTAGCCTGAAGACTGTACAACATAATGTGAGCAAATTTTAAAAGATCTCCAACAGTGGAGAGATAGCCACCACCTGCCCATTTGTAAGAATTATCAACATATTGAGCATTTACAAGTTTTCCCCTCTTATTCTTGATGTAATTCCTAAAAGTAAAACAAAAATGGTATAATTATGAATGGTGTCTGGGCTAGATATCCTTGGTTCTGAGGGTATGAAGCTAGCTCACTAACCAGGAGGTCATCATAGGTTTTATCAAAACTTACTAGCCTGGTATCCCTGTGTAAATGGTGTTGGATTGAGGGCAAAGGAAGAAAAGTGTCTACTCTGTCAGATGGGACAAAAATATCAGCTAAGTAAAAGTGCCATAATATTGAATACATAGCTTGAAGAATTTAACATTTTAAACCAATGTCGACAACCTTTACACATCTACATCAGGCATTTGCAATTTTATATGCCCCAATTTTCCTGTGGGACGTATTGTCGTTGCCTGTTCGTCCACAACTGTGAACTTAAAATATAGGTTTATCACCATAAGATCCCGGTTCCTTTTGATATTAGCATGTATCAGACTGTAACTTCATGAATTATGGCCCCTGATTGCACGAAAAATCGCGTTTTCAGCTTTTGAACACTGTAGAGGTCACAATTTTAAACCGATTTTGATGAAACTTGAAATGCATGTTTATAATTCAAATGTTCTTGGTTACTTTCGATATAATCGGGTTGTAACTTTCTGAATTATAATTATATTACATTTAATTATATCACCATTACACCGTAATGAAGGTTGAGTTCGATTTTCGTGAAAATCAGACTAAAACTTTCGGACAAAATAATGTATAATATGGTCCATCAAGGTTGTGGTCCTGTATAGGTCACAATTTTAATCCGATTATGATGAAACTTGAAAAATGCATGTTTATAACCAAAGATCTTGGTTCCTTTCGATATTTGATCATATTGAATTGTATCTTCATGAATTATGGCCCTTGATTGTAGGAAAAATCCCTTTTTTTGTAGCTTGTTCTCTATCCATTTCTCGAAAAAGTGGGCATATCTTGCCTGGCAGCCGCTGGTTAATGTAAATATTTAAAATTTTGTGTACCTGGAACGATTATATATTAGGGGTTCATTTTCATCTAGATATGTCTTCTCCATTCCAAACTGTTTAAAAACATCTTTAATCACATCTGTGAACTGTTTTTTAGTGATTGCTTCAATGACAGCACTGACTACAGTCCATCCATGTGATGTGTACAAGAATTTACTACCTTCAAAACAATTACAAGCATTTATTAGGTAATAATATCCTGGTCTTCAGGCTTTATGAAAATTAAGACTAAATTTGAATTCGAAAATTTAATGTTTTTTCAGTTTCTTTTTTAACCAGGTTCTGAGAACATTGGAGGCACTATACTCGTCGTGTAGTTTATTTTTTTGTTTATACTCTTCGAAAAAAAGCGTGTCTCTTCGCCAATTCATGTATGATCGACATGAAACTTAGCATGTTTGTTCCGTGGACAATTGTGCTTCCATATTTTATATTGCCTCACAATACCATGATGGCAACACTGGGCTCGGTTAATAGTCCATATAGTTATATCATACTGGTTTCTCTTAAGATTGAATGAATATACATGGTAATGTATAACTCTCATTGACTTAAATTTATTGTGAACTTGTGCAGAAATCTCCTAATAGGATAAGCAACTTAATCAGCCACAAATTACAATAACAGCTCAATGAATCTTCTAAACCCATGAAAACTAGACTGATGTCTTTACCAAGCTTACCTGGTTTATGCACTAAAGGATCGTCTTGGAACAATTCCAGTGATTCAGTGACATTTTTAAAGTATTTCTTTAGATAATATTCTTTCAATTCAAATTCTGATGTTTGTGTGTTGGTATCGTTATTTTTATCATTCTAAAATTTATAAATAAAAACAACATATTCAACAAATTCAACTTATCTCACAATATCGTCATCCTAAAATTTGTATAAAAAACCCCAACATATTCCACATATTTATTCTATCTCTCAATATCGTCATACGAAAATTAAAATAAACAAAAACATATTTAAAAGGTAGTAAGCTGGCACTGCCAGGCAGGATACACCCACATTTTCGAGAGATTGATAGAAGACAAGCAATACCGAAAGTGATTTTTCCTACAATCAAAGGCCATAATTCATAAAGTTACGATTTGATATGCGCAACTATCGAAAAGAATCAAGATCTTTAGGTTATAAACATGCATTTCAAGTTTCATCAAAATCGAATTACAATTGTGACCTCTACAGGGCCTATGCCATATTTTTACACTGTTCGCGTACAAACGGCGGCCATTTTGACTGGCAATTACAGTCGATATTCTAGAAATTCGAACTCAACCTTCCGTAGGGTGTAATGGTGATAGAGTCAAATTTCGAAAGGAACCAAGCTCTTTGGGTTATAACCATGCAGTTCAAGTTTAGGTTATAAACATGCATTTCAAGTTTCATCAAAATCGAATTACAATTGTGACCTCTACAGGGCCTACAACTTTAATATGCCATATTTTTACACTGTTCGCGTACAAACGGCGGCCATTTTGTCTGGCAATTACAGTCGATATTCTAGAAATTCAAACTCAACCTTCCGTAGGGTGTAATGGTGATAGAGTCAAATTTCGAAAGGAACCAAGCTCTTTGGGTTATAACCATGCAGTTCAAGTTTCATCAAAATCAATATACCATTTATACCATTTTTTAACAGTATTCGGGTACAAACAGCGGCCATTTCCTTAGTGTAATGGTGATATAATCAAACGGTTTTTCAAATCGGATAATAATTGTGACCTCCAAAGGGACCACAAGCTAAACAAAGGCGATTTTGCATATAATCAGGGGCCATAATTCAGGAAGTGACGATCCGATATACGCAAATATTGAAAGGAACCAAGATCTTTGGGTTATAACCATGCATTTCAAGTTTCATCAAAATCGAATTAAAATTGTGACCTCTACAGGGTCCACAACCTTGATATACCATTTTTTAACAGTATTCGCGTACAAACGGCGGCCATTTTTTCTAGAAAATTTTGATCCGATTTTCCCGAAATTCAAACTCAATCTACCTTAGGGTGTAACGGTGATATAATCGAACGGTTTTTCAAATTGGATAATAATTGTCACCTCCAGAGGGACCACAAGCTAAAATAGGTGATTCCGATAGGCGCAAATATCGAAAGGAACCAAGATCTTTGGGTTATAAACATGCACAACAAGTTTCATCACAATCGGCTCAAAATTGTGACCTACAGAGGGTCAACAAGCTAAAAACTTGATTTTTCGTACAATCAGGGGCCAAAATCCATGAAGTTTCCATCTGATACATGCCAATATCGAAAGCAGCCGAGATCTTTTGGTGATAACGCTATATGTCAAGTTTCATCAAAATCGGACAAGAATTGTGACCTGTAGAGGGTCCACAAACAATTGTGGACGGACGGACAGGGGCGACGACATAATAAGTCCACATGAAAATGTGGGCGTATAACAAATTTATTTTATCTCACAATATCATCATGATATTGCATATTGCTTTTATAATTTTTCATAAAATATTATACATATCATTTGCATAAATAGGTTATATCATGTATGTTATCTACAGTGATATCGTAATGTACAATGTCTGACATGAAGATAAAGAATCGTGATAATAAAAGTCGAGGACAGTTGGCCTATTTCAATTACAATAATAAAAATATTTGCCTGACCACATCACAACATATCATGTGTCACCTAGGGTCAAATTTCACTTTTTTTTCCTTAAATTCGACCTACAAAATTTGAATTAGGGTTGAATAGTCCATTAGTCCTTGGGTGAAATTTATTCTTTATATCATGAAACACAGTACATTGTTCTGCCTTAAACTCAACAATTATTTCATTCATCCCTAAATGGTTTAATCTGAATTCTGAAGAAATGAATAATTTCATGGATGTCTGGAATAGCTGCACATTAAACGAGATACCTGCGGTCTATATGTAGATGCATATGTACCTTTTCTTTGTTTTTATCAAGGTATTTCTTATCATAATGTCTTATACCACTTAAATGTGAAACAAGTTGTCTTGTTGTTATCTGAACCTGAAATAACACCAAGAAAAACAGTCAATAATGTACACTGATTTAAATAACTATCAAATATGGACAAAGGCCTGTTCCAAATTAACGGTAATGGGGTATTGGGGAAAAAGATGTCCATGCTGTAGAAAGTTAAAGTAGAATCAAATAGAAGGAATGAAGTTGGATCAAAACAATACTTTATTTATTTTGATACATAAATAAAATGAAATGAAATTTAACGTTAATACTATGAATTATTATACCTTTTTTCCATCAACTTCTTTTTGTGGAAAATCAGGAAGATACTGTTGAATAGGTTTATCAATGTTCAGTTTACCATCTTCCCACAGTTTACCTACAACAGCCATGGTAATAGGTTTACTGATGCTAGCAATACGCAGAACAGTATCTGGTGTACAGGCAATACGATTCTCTACATCAGAATAACCAAATCCTGTAAAAAGAAAGTAAAAATTGGAAGCATTTACAAGACACTAAATAAATAATGCATATAAATTTAATACAGATCGAACGGTAGCTTTTGTCTTGATCTAGCCGAGGCGATCAGCAGACTGGTGTAATTGTTGTTAATAATAAGAGATACTTCTTACTGTGTTGAAATCTATATTGATACTGTTATTTATTGGTAAATAGTACCGGCTCGTTAACTGGACTATGATAACAGCGGTGATTGGGTTTCCGATAGTTCCAGATGCCAGGTTTATTTTACTGGTCTGACTAACGTTAGCAGTCAACGGAAAGTAGTGCAGTTCTTACAATAGTTTCTTCAAGTAATTAACAGGAATGGCTGTAATTACATAGGTGCTTTGTCTAACTATATAAATAACATATAAATCTGAGGATTCTAGTTCAATTAGAAGCTACGTTATTGTGTCACAAATGGCTTATCTCTGCTTAGTCTAACTCTAAATAGAAACATCATCGAACTTGATCATGGCATTCACCTAAGAAACAGTTATCATATTCCAAAGCCTCACCCATAAAATTTCTTATCTCTCTGTAGTGGTTAAAGCCCCAATACCACTCTTGTTGTAACTGAATAATATGTCCCAAACTTTATTCTGATCAACAAATTGTACTATTTTATAATATTTCAATTAATGATGATACAAATTCAAACAATTGGTGGAATTCAACTGTATGATAACGAAAGGCCTTACGTAAACACTTTCAAATGTAACTTGGATTTAAACATATTTTCGAACCCTCTGCACAAGTAAAATTAGATGTAATGGATAATTTACACAACGAATAGGTAGGACACGTAAACATCTCGTAGTTAGAATAAGGCTTATTTTTTATCTGGTCCTTTCGCCAGCCAGAGTGGTATTGTCCCTTTAAGCAGAAAATACTCATCATCAACCTTGCTCGAAGCTTTCAGCTAAAAGAAAGTTATACCAAGTTTGATTGAACATTCTACCTTAATTAAAAGCTGAGTAACTGTGTCCAAAATAGTGTGATGGATAGGCAGATGAACCCATTTTAATAGTCCCTGCTTTTTGAAAATTGATTTCTAGTTTTTCCTTTCAATAAATTTCTAATTAATCAGATGTTAATAACTTTAGCCTTTAGAGCCTCATCAAGGTTTTACAAATTGATCAAGGGTGATAATACCCAAACTAATTAACGGAATTCATTAAAAATCAGGAAACTTCATCTCATAAACATTAAAACCAGTACCGTTTATAACTTGCACCTATATTGTATCCACATCATTTTTCAAGGGAAATCAAGTTTGAGTCACTATCTTGAGGTTTAATTAGAAATATTTGGTGGTCTGACTTTTACCAATCCAGATGAACATATCCACTGTAAGCAGATGGAACAGAATCAGTGGTATATAGTCAGTTATTAAAGTATCATAAAAGCAAGTCTGGAAATTAGGTAAGGCACTCGACTCTCGTCACATTACTGTACATTATCAGGCACAAATTCAGGATTTGTCAAGCACATTTGTCTGGTGTCTGTCATTTTGTCCACCATTGACAGGAATTGATTGTCTTTTTTAATTGATATTATTAATACATGTACATGTCCAGAATAAAGTTTAAAATGTCATGTACTAGTTTCTTAGTGCCTGGAAAGAGAAATGGGATTTAACGTTCACTCGACACAAACTAGGTCATTTCGGGACTAAAATGTAGCAGTTGGAGGTAACCAGAGGAACTGGAGAAAACCCATGGGGTTGGACAGGCGACCCGACTCCTTGCCATGTACGTTTGAATATGTAAGTTCTACAATATGGCCGAAATGAATGATGTCATAAATGAAATGAGATACCTTCAGACCAAACCTGTTTTCCATCAATACTAACAGCTACCACAATACCAGGACAACCACTTTCATCCTAATAAAAACAAATTTATCAAATTTAAAAAAAAAAAAAAAATCATTTTTTCTCCATATTCATGAAAATAACAACTTTTAGTCATCTCAGTAATACAATCTGACTGTATTCAGTTATTATTATCATTCATCTTTTGTTCTGTAGGCCTACTTTTATATATAACCAGAGTCAATTTTACTTAAAATAGACGAAAATGGGTCTAAAAGCACATTTCCATGTAATATGAATGGCTGATTTATATCCAATTATTGTAATTTCTAATCAATTATTTTCACTAAAATAAATGAAAAGTGAAAAATGAATAACAGTCTTCATGTTTTTGTTATTATTATTTTGTCTTTTAATATGAATCAGCCATTACTAATGACTTTCGCACTGTCTTGAAGGATATGATTTTCTTTGTTCATTGAATGGCACCCAAAATCATAGAATACACAACTCATGTATTGATTATAAAATGCTCATTGTGTCTTAAATATTGGATAGGTAGATAACAAGATCACTATTGATTGTAATAGACCAACCGGGAATTCTAATTTGTGTATTTTATCTTATTCTATTTTAATGTAGACATCACAGCTCACTCTCTTTTTTTACACCACTAAATTATAATTGATAAACTCACTGCAGTCCAAGAAGGCCTACATATTAGTACAGATTAAGCTGTCAAATTAGTCTGTAGGCTACCACTTTATATGATCGTTTAATTAATTTCACCCTCCATCTGCTCCATTACACTGAACAATACACATACTAGTTCCTTCATGAACTGTCTCTGAGCGAACGATGTCTCGCTAACAGTTCCTCACGGGCCTTATTATCAACTAGTATGAAAATAAGGCTTTTCTCCATCTCGGTTCTAAGGCTATTTTAGATCCTTACCGTCTACTTTGCACCATGATTCTTCTTCGATCGCCAAAAGAAAACATTTCCTGACACAACCGACACAAATTTATAATAATTCAACACTATTTTCATGTAGAATTCGACGTTAGAAAAAGATAAACAAAATCGTTCAAATCCGGCCGCCATGTTTGTTAACTGACGTCAGCACAGACCGGTCTTTTTCTAACATCGAATTCTACACGAAAATAGTGTTGGATTATTATAAATTTGTCTCGGTTGCGTCAGGAAATGATTTCTTTTGGTGATCAAAAAAGTTTCACGGTGCAAAATAGACGGCAAGGATCTAAAATGAATCTAGGAAAAAAAGTCACAGGAAAAAAAGTCACAGTAAAAAAGTCACAGAAAAAAAGTCACAGGAAAAAAAAGTCACAGGTAAAAAGGTCACAATTTATATTGTTGATAAGTGTGAAGAACTTGGCCACGAGATGTTTGTAGAAACGATCGTGACTGATTTCAAAGACAGTATTTTGCGCTCTTTGCTTGTCATGTTTGGTAGAGACGTGGCAGCCAAAGGATGCTTCTACCACCTGACACAGTCAACCTGTAGTACCCCACTACAAGGCCTAACCCTCTCCATGAGAAGACCCCCCCCCCCCAATGTTCCCTCCTGAAGTTTGGAACGTACATGACGCAACCATGAACAGTGCCCCCTGTACCAACAACATCTGCGGGGGGTGGAACTACAAGTTCTACAATCTTGTCGGCCAACACAATCCATCCATCTGGAGAGTGGTGGAGTGGTTCCAGAAGGAATCAGCCACAGTCCAGACTGTCGTCGCCCAGGATGCCATCGGCAATCGACCCGTCAGAAAGGTCAAAAAGAAATTTGTAAAGATGCAGACACAGCTACGAAATCTGTGCAGGGATCGTGTCAGCGGTGCCAAATCCATCCCATTTTTCCTGTGTTTTTTTTACCTAAGCAAATTTGTGACTTTTTTTTCTGTGACTTTTTTTCCTGTGACTTTTTTACCTAGGCAAATTTGTGACTTTTTTACTGTGACTTTTTTTCCTGTGACTTTTTTTCCGCGCACCTCTAAAATAGCCTTAGAACCGAGATGGGGAAAAGCATTATTTTCATACTAGTTGATAATAAGGCCCTTGAGGAACTGTTAGCGAGACATCGTTCGCGCAGAGACAGTTCATAAAGGAACTATACACATACATACCTTCACCTTTATTGTTAGGTCTCTTGCAATATTAATTGCTTCATTTAAGGTTTTCTGTGGCAACAAATTGTCAATTGAATTTTCCTGGTTTTCTTCACAATTTGAATATTTCCATAAATGGAAACCAGCAAACCCCAAAACAGCGGAGTAAAGTATCTTTAAGTTCAAACCACTGTCATGTCTTTCGTGTTTATAATCATTATCATTATCAGGATTGCTTTCCGAAGAACATGGCTTCGAACCATTATTATGAGTGACAATTTTCTGATGGACATTTCTTTGAAAGCTGAACAGATTCTTCCCATCCTTATTCAAATTCTGATATACATTCGAATGGGAAATTATTTGTCTGTATTTTGATATACATGTATTATTCAACATCTTCACCAAACAAATAGAAACAGCTGATCGAAATAGTGGAATGACTGGATGTTAAATCTATTCCCGTCAGAGTTATGACCCTCATTCTCCCGTGCAGAGCGATTTCGTGTTGGCGTGAAATTATCGCCTAATTATGCATTTATCTGGATTAATATCATTAGTATAAAATAATTATTTACCTCGCCCCCTTCCGCCAATGACTATGGTAACATACACCAAAGAATACATATACGGTCCATGATATATAACGTATGTCCGTGCTGGTCCTGTTAGACAGGTCTACAAGTTAACCTTGACCTCTGTAACAGGATTTCTCTATCAATCAATGTACTGTTACAACATCACAACAGCGGTGAAGTCTTGAATAGAAACAGTTATGGAACAGGTTCTACCACATTTTGCTCAAGGGGAAGTTGTTAAAGGGTTTGGAAGAGGGAGTAAAGAATTGGGGATACCGACAGGTTAGTACGACTATAATTCCATTCAAGAAAAAGGTCCATACCCAATGTAATTAGAGGAGAGGCCGCGAGCTGAATGACCGAATTCTGAATGAAACCGACATCAGCGGTCGTGTTCTAGAAAATTCTGATCTGAATCTTATGTACAGCCATAAGTTTGTAGTAAAATTATATTATGTGATCTCAAAATAGAGTTTTAAAAAGGTTATGAAATTTAATTGTGCGTGTCTGGCTTTGCTAAAAAAAATCACCTGCTGATGACTGATGCCCAACCCTACGTCACGTAACAAGACTTCAACCGGCCCTATAAGCAACAGTTTCATATTTTTTATTATTACCGGTATTTATATTTATTAAAATAAATGGTATCAATAAACAGTACATTGTTAAAGGCACAATAACACTTGTGTTGTAACTGAATAATATGTCCCAATCATTATTCTGGTCAACGAATGACAGAATTTAAAAAATTGGAAAAATTCAACTACATGGTTTGAAAAGCTTAACGTAAACACTTTCAAATGTAAATTAGATTTTAAAATATTTTCGATCCCCTGGACAAGTAAAATAAGATGTAATGCCATAATGGATAACTTACACAACAGGTAGGAGGACACTTACACATCTAGTAGTTAGAATAAGGCTATTTTTTTTTTGCTGGACCTGTCCAGCCAGCAAGATCAGTGTTATTGTCACTTTAAAGAATAGTACTATAATTCACTATTGCCAGCTGAGAAATTGACAACCAGCGGCTGCCAGGCAGGATACGCCCACATTTCGAGAGATGGATAGAGAACAAGCAAAACTGAAAGTTATTTTTCCTACAATCAAAGGCTATAATAATTCATTAAATTACAATTTGATATGCGCAAATATCGAAAAGAATCAAGATCTTTAGGTTATAAACATGCATATCAAGTTTCATCAAAATCGAATTAAAATTGTGACCTATACTGGGTCCACAACCTTAACATACCATATTTTAACACTATTAGCGTACAAATGGTGGCCATTTTGTCTGGCAATTATGGTCCGATTCCCCTGAAATTCAAACTCAATCTTCCGTATGGTGTAATGGTGATAGAGTCAAACGTTTTTTTTAAATCAGATAATAATCGTGACCTCCAGAGGGACCATAGGCGATTTTTCGGACAATCAGGGGCAATAATTCAGGAAGTTATGATCTGATATGTGCAAAAAACGAAAGAAACCAAGATCTTTGGGTTATAACCATGCATTTCAAGTTTCATCAAAATTGAATCAAAATTGTGACCTATACTGGGTCCACAACCTTGATACCATTTTTTAACAGTATTCGCATATACGCGGCGGCCATTTTGTATGGCAATTTTGTTCCGAATTTTTCCAAATTCGAAGTCAACCTTCCTTAGGGTGTAATGGTGATATGATCAAACGATTTTTTAAATCGGATAATAATTGTGACCTCCAGAGGGACCACAAGCTAAACAAAGACGATTTTGCGTATAATCAGGAGCCATAATTCAGGAAGTTACAATCTGATATGCCCAAATATCGAAAGGAACCAAGATCTTTGGGTTATAACCATGCATTTCAAGTTTCATCAAAATCGAATTAAAATTGTGACCTCTACAGGGTCCACTACCTTGATATACCATATTTAAACAGTATTTGCGTACGAATTGCGGCCATTTTGTATGGCAATTTTGGTCCAATTTTACCGAAATTCGAACTCAACCTTTCTTAGGGTGTAACGGTGATATAATCAAACGATTTTTTAAATCGGATAATTATTGTAACCTCCAGAGGGACCACAAGCTAATCAAAGACAAATTTGCGTATAATTTGGGGCCATAATTCAGGAAGTTACGATCTGATATGCGCAAATATTGAAAGGAACCAAGATCTTTGGGTTATAACCATGCATTTCAAATTTCATCAAAATCAAATTAAAATTGTGATCTCTACAGGGTCCACAACCTGGATATACCATTTTTTAACAGTAGTCGCATACGAACGGCGGCCATTTTGTATGGTAATTTTGGTCCGATTTGTCCGAAATTTGAACTCAACCTTCCTTAGGGTGTAACGGTGATATAATCGAACGGTTTTTCAAATCGGATAATAATTGTGACCTCCAGAGGTATCACGAGCTAAAATAGGTGATTTTTCGGACAATCAGGGGCCATAATTCAGGAAATTACGTTCCGATAGGCGCAAATATCGAAAGGAACCAAGATCTTTGGGATATAAACATGCATGTCAAGTTTCATTAAAATCGGTTCAAAATTGTGACCTCTATAGGGTCCACAAGCTAAAAACGTGATTTTTCGTACAATCAGGGGCCATTATCCATGAAGTTTTGATTCGATACGTGCCAATATCGAAAGCAGCCGAGATCTTTTGGGGATAAACCTATATTTCAAGTTTCGTCAAAATCAGACAAGAATTGTGACCTGTAGAGAGTCCACAAACAATTGTGGACGGACGGACAGGGGCGACGACATAATACGTCCACATGAAAATGTGGGCGTATAAAAATGTAATTTTCAGCTTTTGAAGGTAGCTAATGCATGGAGGCAATAGCTGAATAGGAAACACATTTGAACGTAGCTAATGCACGGAGGCATTAGGAAACAAGGGAGGTAAATGATTTTAAGGTTGGGAAATAATACCCATAGTCGTATAATAGTGACAGAAATAATTATGTTTTGACTTTCTTACTTAGAAAATATGAAACCACTTATTTCATATGTACTACCTGGTCGAAATAAAGATGGCTATTGACCTTATGTTTACTACAGTATACTATTTTTTTCCCCATTCAGCTAATTTTCCTGATAGCGTTGTAGACCAATTACCAGAATCCATAGGTGGTGGTGTTTACTATGGTTGGGCACAGGTTGATAATGGATCAGTTTTTAAAATGGTTATGAGCATTGGCTGGAATCCATATTATCAAAATAAAAAGAAAACTATGGTTAGTAAAATTGTATTTATTTTTTTAAATCAGATTAATGAAGAACCATAATTAACAAGAAGGTATGTGATGTGTATAATGAAGGGTTCAAATTAGCGGACGATGGGGGTGAAATAATTGCCTAACCAATCGATGACTTTGCCCTAAAAGGCAAATAGGGTGAAATTGAAATCGCCCTAACTTCACGGTACATTTGTGCAAGGGCAAAGTAGTAACCGGCATCGATATTAACAGTAAACAAAGCATTTTCCAAACAACACAACACATATCGCATTGAAAGGAAAACTGAAAATTAAACAAGTTGTGAAAAGCAAACATGTATTAATATTTTGTTTTACGACTTTCTCTGTGTTGGGTGTGACAATGTTATATAGTTTTAATGATAAGCATTGAATTTGATGTCAACAAGAAAAACAATTCTTTAAAATACTATAAACACCTTTTTTTTCTCTCAAAAACTACTGTTCACATCTCTATCCTATTTATCCATAATATGTGCATTTTGTTTTGATAGGAAACACATATTATTCATGCTTTTGTTGATGATTTTTATGGATCAAATTTAAAAGTTGTTATGTTGGGATATATAAGAAACATGAAGGACTTTTCATCTTTGGGTAAGTTACTTCAATCAATTGCAATGTCATACCTAGGTAGAACCCCTTTCAGTTGCTGTCAATCAACATGTCATCTTGATTACCCTAGTCCATATCATATGTGCTATATTGGTCAGGACAGAAAAGCGTCAATCTATACCAAGTCATAAGATTCGTTGAGCAGAAGAGAGAGAGAGAATGGGGTTAACATCCACTCAATACAAACTAGGTTATTTCGGGACTAACATATTGTTTAATTTTCTTTCACTAATTCGTTGGCACGTAGGTGAATTTAGCAGTGGGAAGACCAGGAGAAAACCAACAAGGTTGGACATGAGACCCTGCTCCTTGTCAAGTACAACCAGGGATTCGAAACCATGCCAGTTGACTCAATGACAGGCTTTATGAATACAGCGTGCACATGCTAACCATTCGTGCCCCCCCCCCCCCCTTCTAAAGGGTGAAAAGATTTAAGGTAGCAGACAAACATGACATGTAAAAATCATATTGATCTTAAATTAATCTCTCTATAGAAGAAATCTTTTTTTTTAATTTCAGATGAATTAATACAAGCAATAGAATCTGATATATCTGAAGCCAAAGATAAATTAGATGAGCCAGCGGCCATTATGTTTCGAGATCATAATTTCTTTAGATCTAGTCATAATAATATATGAGATAAGCTTATAGAAGATTATAAACAGCTGTGAAACCTGTGATCTAACTCATTGTTATAATAATGTGGATTATATAACATGCGAGCCTTAACATTCAAAACAGTAAAATTAAACAGACTTGTTACAATTTAATGAAATGTTGAAATCCGTCATTACACATTTTAATTAGATCAGGTCAACTAATTAAAAGAGGCGCAAAGATCAAAATTAATAATAATCCTTTAAAAGAACCAAGAGCAGAAACTTTTTGTTATGCTTATGAAGTAATTATCTTTGTGAGCATTTTTTTTTCTCTTTTTATTGCACATTTCATCAGTCCATTTTATCCTGGAATAATAGAAATCCAGCTACATATTATTATTGTATTGGTGACGACTTGTGTAGTCTTGTTGAAACCTCACAGTGAAAAAAATCATAGTAATTGTTATTCCATAAAAGTGTGTTTTTGATTATGTTCCAATTTCTAAATGCAATTTAAAGAATGAATTCATCAATTGTTGTGATTATCAAACCAATAATCTTGGTGCAGTAGTGATTGACTGATGAATGAGAACTCGAAGTTTATATCTGTTCAATTACAGCTTCATCAATTATATTCCAAATTCAAATGCTTGTATTGCCATGAAATTGTGATTTATGAACTGGATCTGAATAATTTTCAAATTTTGAGAAGGCATTTAGATTAGTACGATATCAGATGAATAATTGATTGTTGATCAACCAGTGCTTTTAGAAATCCTTAATTATTTATATAGATGAACACAATGAACATGAATAAGTAGTTAATTATGTTCTTAAAAAATTGTTATTCAGTAGCTCATTATAAATGTACATTTGTTTAGTTTGTATTTGTTGACTGAAATATATTGGTGATAAGTACATTTTCTATGATGAATTAAGACATAATTTTATCATGTTTGCTGAGAGTGAAACAAATGAGTATTCCATCCAAATAATTTCAGAAAACTGAGTGATAGATAGCATACAAGTTGATAAGATAGATTATGAACAGAATGATTTTATAAGAAATTTATGTATATTTAATCATCATTAAATCTTTATATACCAGACTAACAAATGGTGGATGCAATGGTTAAATGGAATGAGGGTATACATGTAAACATTTTAATTATATTAATGTAAAAAAATATTTATTGAATAAAATTTTATATTTACTATATAGGTATGTTTGTCATACAATTTAAGATTCTTCTTCCTTTTAATAAGTTCAACAAATTCAAATAAAATTTGATTATTTGAGAAACAAGAAATGTGAACAGTCAGGGCTGACGGCAATAATAGGCTACACATACAACCATATAAGATGTTGGTGCATAAAAAGTGAACAAGGCCAATAACTTGATCGATGTCAAGAAATTACTTCAATTAAATTGTTCTGTAATGAAAGAACTCCATCAAACATAATTGGACTGAATCTTTAGCATCTGAATCAGGAGATAGATCCAAATAGACACTCAACCACTAGCATTTTAATCTATTAACCTGAACAAGTTATATAAAGGGTGATGGCTGAACTCAAGTAACTGTATGTTCATATTAGATCGATCTAAATCTCATGGAAATTGTCACCAGATAACTTCAATAGCTTTCCTCGATAGTATTTTTTAAGCCTGTGACCACCTCATTGCATAGTAAATAACAATGGCTGATATTGAACAAATTAAAGATTACTCTTTGTGTACACACTTCTGTGACATTTTATTCTGTTTAAAAGTATATTTCAAACAATCTCCAGTTACGGTCCTGTCACATTAGACCTCAACCAAATTACAATTTGAGCGGCAGAGGAATTTGTAAAACTGCAATACCATACAAATTACCCATGATTTGATGAAATTGTCAATAGATTTATAAAGCACTAAGTAAAATGTTTCTGTCAATATCAAACAACAACTTG
The DNA here is from genome assembly GCA_917208275.1 of Patella pellucida. Classification (NCBI taxonomy): domain Eukaryota; kingdom Metazoa; phylum Mollusca; class Gastropoda; family Patellidae; genus Patella; species Patella pellucida. The sequence continues at coordinate 44,771,757 of OU795039.1, forward strand.
TTGTGGACTTCAGTTTTTTCCTGTAGATCCAAATCCACCAGAACCTCTGTCTGTGTCGTCTAAACTCTGCAACAATCCAATTTAAATTTCAAACATAAACTTCAAAATGATCATAAATTAAAAATAAGATGTTGAGCAAATTAATAACAAGCGGTTTTCATGCAAAATGTCTAAATTTTACAAGAGATAGACAGATCATGCTAAAAGAGCAATTTTCATAAAATAAGGAACCATAAACCAGGATATTACATGCATCAATATCAAAAGGAACCGAGATCATTGGAATATAAACACATTATGTTAAAATTCAAATCAAAGCGATCTAATTCTAATTAGATAGCTTACAGCTGATATTGTATTTTCAAAATCATACTTTTGTTATTTATGTGCCACATGGGATAAAAAAAAGCCTTTCTGGTATTACATTCTTAGAAGTTAGTAAAACAAGTACAACTTACCGTTTGTTCTTCTAACTCAGGAATATAAATTCTTTCACAGATTAATTGTGCTATTCTATCACCTTCATTTACTAAAACAAGTAACAAAAGAGTATATATATTGGTAATATTTACCAAAATCTAAACAGATTAATTGATTATAAACATAGTGTGTCAGGCAAGTAATTACATCAAAAATTGTTTATCATTGAAAACATAGCTAACTCTTTAATAGATTTGACGATAAATGAATGTAATCTGTAGAGCATTTACAAGACAGGGACAATGGCAATATACCCAAATCTCAAAGGGGATATTCGGTTGAACATTCGAGAATTAAATCCTTCAAATGCGAAAATCCAGTGAAAAGAGGGCTTTCGGGCTAAAACGCACAAGCCAACTCTATAAGTAAATATATCGACCAACCATAACTGTTGAAACATATTCGTTCTGTTTAATTATGTCACAATTCTACTCACACCACCTCTGTTGACGGGACCAATACCATTTTGGAACGTTCAGGACTTACAATCGAGCATCCCCAATGTGTGCACAAGGAATAGCAAATGAAGGGAAATAACTCTTGGATTTAGTCCTCGAGTCATATTATCTCCCCTTTGTCCAAAAAGCCCAAATACATGTATCAATATCCTCTATTTTGTGTTAAAATATTTCTATACTTTTATGTAGAAGAATGATAATATTTAACCTTGAAAATCTGTATCAGAAAAATTAAACATGACAACACCAACATTTCCTCTGTAGTCCTGATCTATTACACCAGCTGAAAAAAAAGAGATTAAGAAGATAATGCCAAATTTGCACAAATAATTTCCATTGCTACACTGATTAACATTTAATTAAGAAAACACAAGTCAAAATATCAATGGGAGACTTAATCAGATTAAAGAAAGGCACAAAGATTAAAGGTTGCATTGGCTTGTTTTGGCCATGTCCAGTTTACATTGGCTGAAGAATGTTGACAAATATATACGATTCATATCATTGTAAATACTGAATGTAATATACTATAATGAACCATTTAGAGATTCAACCCTGAATTTATTTCTCTGTCGGAGATTAAAAATCCCCCAAATTATGTTATGATCAGAGAAAGTTTGTAAAAATATACTCACCACCTACATCTATGAAATGTTTGACCGCTAAACCAGATCTTGGTGCTAGAAAAAACAAGAGAAATAAATGCTGATTGCTAATAACCATATTTTCCCCATATCTGAATTTACAAATCTATGCTCTTCATCCTAGGGTTTAAATTAATTTAGATTCTATTTATGTTCCTGTTTCCCCAAATTACATTTTGATCAATTTACTTTAAATAGGTGAAAGAATATGTTAGTACATACAAATTAATTTTCACATCCTAGACTAGCAAACAAAAGAATATGTACAAAAAATAGGAACACAATTTGATTTGATGTACAATTAGTACAAATACGAATGAAACCACACATCATATAATGTAGATCCTTTCAGAAATTGCATATATAATAATACATGTACTTACCGACCCGTCCATAACACCCATCTGGTAAGGCTATTTGTATGTCTGTTTTTACAACTGTTTTTCCTTTTGATGGAACAGTAATATTATATGCACTGCAAAATTCAAAGATAAATAATTTGTGGTATGTCAACAAATATTCAGTGCATCACATCTTTGTAAACACCTTGTAACTCATGAAGTCACTGTGATTACTGATATTAACTGTCTAACTAGATTAGTCAGTATCTAGACAACTTGGACCAAAGACCGCTTTGAGAACAACAAAAAGACTAATTAATTGGACCAAGAAAGGCAGAAGTCTACTTGGACCAAAATTTTGCCTGACAATAGGGTACAAACATGAATGAATATCTTTTCTACAACAGGACAGGTAAAAAGAATGCACATTTACTTAAAGGGACAATAACACTCTTGCTGGCTTGACATCTTCAGAAAATAAATAATAGCCTTATTCTAAGTACTAGATGTTTAGGAGTCCTACCTGTTGTGTACATTATCCATCCTATTTTATTCTTACAGAGAGTTCGAAAATATTTTTAAATCCAAGTCACATTTGAAAAGGTTTACGTTAGACTAAAATCATATAGTTGAACTTTTCCAATTTTTTAAATTAGGTTTGTTTAGATGAAAATTAATGGGAATATTTTAAAAGAGTAAAATTTGTTGACCAGAATGAAGATTGGGACATATTATTCAGTTACAACAAGACTGGTATTGGGCCTTTAAGACAGATCACCATTCAGACCAAATTAATTGATGTTTTAACACCACACAAGACAGACAAAATTATTTTATATTGTAAAACTAGACCACTCAAATTAAAAAGATAGTAAGCTGGCACTGCCAGGCAGGATACGCCCACATTTTCGAGAGATGGTTAGAGAACAAGCAAAATCGAAAGTGATTTTTCCTACAATCAAAGGCTATAATTCATTAAATTACAATTTGATATGCGCAAATATCGAAAAGAATCAAGATCTTTTGGTTATAAACATGCATTTCAAGTTTCATCAAAATCGAATTAAAATTGTGACCTATACTGGGTCCACAACCTTGATATACCATATTTTAACACTATTAGCGTACAAACGGTGGTCATTTTGTCTGGCAATTATGGTCCGATTTCCCTGAAATTCAAACTCAACCTTCCGTATGGTGTAACGGTGATAGAGTCAAGTTTTTTAAATCGGATAATAAACGTGACCTCCAGAGGGACCATAGGCGATTTTTTCGGACAATCAGGGGCCATAATTCAGGAAGTTATGATCTGATATGTCAAAATAACGAAAGGAACAGTATTCGCGTATAAACGGCAGCAATTTTTGTATGGTAATTTTGGTCCGATTTTTCCAAAATTTGAACTCAACCTTCCTGAGGGTGTAACGGTGATATACTCAAACGATTTTTTAAATCGGTTAATTATTGTAACCTCCAGAGGGACCACAAGCTAAACCAAGACGATTTTGCGTATAATCAGGGGCCATAATTCAGAAAGTTACGATCCGATATGCGCAAATATTGAAAGGAACCAAGATCTTTGGGTTATAACCATGCATTTTAAGTTTCATCAAAATCGAATTAAAATTTTGACCTCTACAGGGTCCACAACCTTGATATACCATTTTTTAACAGTATTTGCGTACGAATGGCGGCCATTTTGTATGGCAAATTCGGTCCCATTTTTCTGAAATTCAAACTCAACCTTCCTTAGGGTGTAACGGTGATATAATCAAACGATTTTTCAAATCGGATAATTATTGTAACCTCCAGAGGGACCACAGGCTAAACCAAGACGATTTTGCGTATAATCAGGGGCCATAATTCCGGAAGTTACAATCCCATATGCGCAAATATCGAAAGGAACCAAGATCTTTGTGTTATAACCATGCATTACAAGTTTCATCAAAATCGAATTAAAATTGTGATCTCTACAGGGTCCACAACCTTGATATACCATTTTTTAACAGTATTTGCGTTCGAACGGCGGCCATTTTGTATGGTAATTTTGGTCCGATTTTTCCGAAATTTGAACTCAACCTTTCTCAGGGTGTAACGGTGATATAATCGAACGGTTTTTCAAATCGGATAATAATTGTAACCTCCAGAGGTACCACAAGCTAAAATAGGTGAATTTTCGGACAATCAGGGGCCATAATTCAGGAATTTACGTTCCGATAGGTGCAAATATCGAAAGGGACCAAGATCTTTGGGTTATAAACATGCATGTAAAGTTTCATCAAAATCGGTTCAAAATTGTGACCTCTATAGGGTCCACAAGCTAAAAACGTGATTTTTCGTACAATCAGGGGCCATAATCCATGAAGTTTTGATCCGATACATGCCAATATCGAAAGCAGCCGAGATCTTTTGGAGATAAACCTATATTTTAAGTTTCGTCAAAATCAGACAAGAATTGTGACCTGTAGAGAGTCCACAAACAATTGTGGACGGACGGACGGACGTCCGGACAGGGGCGACGACATAATACGTCCACATGAAAATGTGGGCGTATAAAAATAATTGTTTTTCTTTGACGCGGTTCATCAATTTGATTAGTTTAACAAGACAAGGGTAAGTAGCCTACACATCTTGTCATAAGAAACAATTAAAATTAGTCATTGTCAATGTTTTGTTAATTGATTTTGTTAGATGTGCTTCATGAGATAAAAACGGTATACAGACAACTCATCCCGAAGACAACCAAGCCTGGACACAACTCAAAAATTTGTGCCTGACAAAATGTCAGGCACAAATCACTTGGTGCCTGACATGGCACAGGTTGTGACTGACAAACATATCGCTGTTGTGTTTCCAAGAAACGAAATAAAACTCAACTGTAGGCCTCGATGAATCCCCTCTGTCTAGTGTTTTACGAAAAAAAACAAAACAAACCCATTGCTTAGTTCTGAATGGAGTTGCAAAAAAGAAATGTTTGTATCTTTAGAATAACGTCTAATCGCCATTCAATGGCATTTAGTTTCAGCATGGTCAAATGGATTTAACAATCGAATGTTGCGTGAACCGTTTATCCATATAGGCCATAGAGAAGTCACGCATTGTTTTTATTCTACCGCAGTATTTCACGCAAATCTCACATTTTAACGAAGTTACAAGACCCACGTGTTCTTGAAGAAAAAAAACCATAAATCTGCATCATACTTTGCAAGATCTTCTCGCAGGCATTTGCTGTCTTCAAGGTGTGACTTTTATTAGAATTAGTAGGACAAGAAATGCCATTTTGCTTTGACGAGACGAGACGACCTTCACCTTCGAGATATCTCGCGGTTGACATGTCTAGGCCTACTGCGTGTATCATCCTCAAACTTTTTGAAGAAAGATGTTATTTTTTGCATAGTGCTAGCCTACAAATTTGGACCAAATTACGTGTTTTTATGTAAATATAGTAAATACAAAGGCCGGGTGACTTTCGCGGGATTTTTCGTCTGCTCAAAGCCGGGGACCTCGCTCTCGCGTGAAATTTTTAAGTCTCGAATAAGCTGACCTATTTTTGTCGCACACATGGCACAGAGTAAAAATAACAGAATAATTGTCTGGGTTGATCAAGACTTCAGATTTCCGGATGTTTACCATCTAGAACATCGTGGAAGTGGCTACTCAGTTTATACATCAGTTACGATTCTACATTTCTTTTAAAAATATTGGGACGGACAAATTGACAGGAACAATAAAATTTGTGCCTGACATGTCGTAAAATTGGGACGGACAACGTCCGTGTCCGGCCGCTTGTGTCCAGGCTTGAAGACAACTAACCCGAAGGTAACTTGTCCCAATAAAAGATAACCTGTTCTAATACAAGTCAAATCATTCCCAAGATAAAAGACAACTCATGGGTCGAGATATAAATATAAAAGACAAATATGTGCCGGTGTGACAGTTTCAGTTGGTCCTCGGTGTGTGTTTGCTCTTTGGCGCATGCGCAGTTGTAGGAGTAATCTCACACTGTTACGGGGGCGGTGTGCATTGACTCCTCATGATAGGATTACCCCTAAGATATTCTTACGGTCAAATCAATTTATGGACTATGCATGTTTGAGTGTATGGGTTATATTATGGTTTAATAAATGTATATTTATGTTAGAGAATGAAATTGATAGATTTATAACAAAAAAGTGATTGATAGATTTATAACAAAAAAGTGATTGATACATTTTTAACAAAAAAGTGATTGATACATTTTTAACAAAAAAGTGATTGATACGTTACAGTCCTTGTTATTAAGGATTTTCTACCACGGCAAAAAAAAAAAGCAGTGGCACCACAGCATTTTTTTTGTATTTCAAAATAGATAGATAAAATTTATTTATTCATAGTATAGTAATAGTAATTATACATATGATAATAATAAACAAAACTAATATGGCATTTTGTAGCATAAGTGGACTCACTGGACTGCCATAATACTTCACGGCATACTTTACAGTAAAAATAGGCCTACGGTTAACCAAATTACTATCATCGTGGATTGTAGCTCACAACTAATGCTTTCAAGTTTTCAATTATCGTCGATTTTTTTTATAATCCCCATTATTTGTGGAATGATGAGAATTAAAACTAGAGTAAGACGGCATCGATGCTATACGATTCACGAGTGTCAAAAAGAGTTGAGGAAGTAAGCTACGTGTTGTCGTGTATCCATACGCGCGAAAAGTTCGTGAAATGAATTTAAAATTTATTGTTTGTTTGGCAGTTCTATTTATGTAATTTTCGTTTGAAAGAATATCAAGAAAATAAATATGATTAATTTTTACGCTCCGTTACATAGGGCGTAGTATTTATGATTTCCACTGATTGTACGACTAATCACTAAAAAAGCAACGGCGACAAATCAGGAATGGTAGAACTACCAATTTCAAGCCAATCAACTTACATCCGTTGATCATGTAACTACTGATCACTAAAACAACAGCTAATCACGATAACAAGTATGTATATTAATGACAATAGGCCTACTCTTAACTAAAAACATATAATTCTTATTTTTTTCAAAACTGACGAGGAACCATAAGAGGACCAAACTGAAACTGGCGGAAGTAAGCATAGCCGCGTAACTATCATAAACAACAGTCTCAGGCATGCGCAAGTGCCCATGACCAAACACACACCGAGAACCAACTGAAACTGTCACACCAGTTGTGTTGTATTTATTTTAATACAATTGCTTTCTTTGATGAAGACCACTCAGACCATTATGAATCTGATTTTGTTATTTATAAGAAACAATTTTGATTTTGTTATAGCTGCACGTAGCTATATTAATAAATTGATCATTCCATTTCCTTCTATTCAATTCATTTAAATATAGTAGAAATACTAAATAGTGAAATAGACAATACTGTATACTTCAAAAGCTGGTCGGATAGCTGTGGCGATAGAGAGGCGGCTTCTCACAAATGCAACAAGGGTTCAAACCGAGCTCAGGGCAAGAACTTTATCGTTGTATTGTAACTCAAGTGAGAGGGATATTCGGTCTCCCGTCCGGATGCGGGTCGTTTCATCCCATGACCGGTTCACCCTGGGCGGTTTCATCCCACACCTGATTTTCTATCGGGCTGTTTCACCCCGGGCTGTTTCAACCCACTTGTTATTATAGAAGCAGTTAATTAACTGAGTTGTACTTATTGTCGAATAAACTGTTAAACACTTACTTATTGTTAATGTTAAATAAACATGTACTTCATTGTTTATTATTAAATAAACACACAAGTCTTCTTTGATGTGTTTATGTCATGGACTTATACGATTATGTCACGGGTAATTTTGTTATTGAAACCCAAACTGCAAGAAAACGGCTTGCGATTATAACCGATGTAAATTTTATGGAATGCTGAAGCAATTTTAGTTTAAAAATCCTTTGTGTGTGAATTCCTACGATTGGGCAGGCTGTGTACATGTATTAGTAATATCAATCCATTTATTTATAAAAGCCGTAAATAGGAGGTTTTTCATGTGACGCACTTCCGGTTTCTATTTTTAGCCTGGCCGTGTTTATCCCGCAGTTTAACATGAAAAATGCGAGAGAAAGCGGGGTTTTCTCTCTATTTCTCTTTATATAAAACATATTCTTTAATGCCACTCTTGTTGTAAGTTGCGTGTAGAATTCGTAATAAATAACTGATTTCAAATCATGTCTTAGTTATTATTTTTTTGTTTTAATGACGATATACTGCGTTGTAGCAGACGATATGTCAAGCTCGCACACGGTTCAATAGTCTCTATCATCAAGATAAATATTCTCCGTATGTTGAAGACTAGGCCGGAGGTTCTGGGTGACCGAGACTAACGTCCAGTTGGCCGTACGCAAAAGCATTACACAGATATTGTTGTATGCAGACGATTAATATGTTTTGTGTTAATTGTACTGCAAACAAATAATAAATAACATCTGTTTGTTTGTAAAATGCCACGAAATATAGCATAAGAGTAAACAATATGGATTATAGAGTGTGCCCTGCGGTTCCACGAAAGAATTATTCAAGACGATATTAAAATTTAAGCACGACCGTAGCAAGTCTAAAAAATGATGACAAATAATAATCTCGCTGTAAAAAATAATTCTGTATATAATGCACCAGTCCAGTTATTGCATTCAACAGTTGTTCTCCGAACCAAATACTAAATTAGAAATTAATAAAATAGACACAAATCTATCGTTCTCTATTCTTGGTTGCGACAGTGGAGATAAACTGACTGGGCGCCAAACGCTGAGCCAAGACGATTTATGTAGTTGTAAAAAGAGCTTTGAAAAATATTCATAGATTCCAATTGGTCATCATTTTGTTCTTTCTGTTATTCATATTCCATCAAGAGAAAATTTTATTAAAGAAAGGCTCGAGTTTTACCACGTAAATCAAACAACTATTTTTCATTGGTTATAGAGCCGTCTAAACGCGGGGAAATTTACAGTAGCTATAGGCTATACAACACGCATAAACAATCTTATTTGCATATTGCATTCTATTTATAGAATTATTAGCTGGAATTATTTTTTGAGTCGATAGTCTCAAGGACCAACATAATAGGCCCTACCGTGTTTTGTGTAAGAGTATAGCATGCAACGCTAGCAGCCGATATATCAAGTATTAACCGCGTACGTATACACTGTCCAGTCGGCAGTTGACTGTAAATAGGATAGACCATTTAAATCTATTATGTTAATTAATAGTCCTGTAAGTAATAGATAGCATCTGTTTGGTCGTAAAATGCGTAATAAACTTGACTAAATACTAATTCGGGCAATGAGCACGAATCAGTCATCCACTGTTTTCCTCAGTTGCATACGGCCATTACGGGTCAGGTAAACTTGCCATATCTTTTCTATATCGAAGTTTCTGTAAATATAGGTTTCTGGCATCGGTCGGTCAACCTTTCACGTATATAGAAATGGAGGTCGGTTCCATTTTAGGTAAAAGAAGCTTACTGTACGACGGTATTTTCAGAAAAAAACACACAATGGCCTATGAGTTTCAGTCTAGTAACACGGCCAGTGTCTGCGCATGACCGAAAATGACGTCAAAACGGAAACCCGTAAAAGCTCCTATAGATAATTTAATGAAATCAATTTATTTATAAAGGCCGTAAATAGATAATTTAATGAAATCAATTTATTTATAAAGGCCGTAAATAGATAATTTAATGAAATCAATTTATTTATAAAGGCCGTAAATAAATAATTTAATGAAATCAAAGTAATTGATTTATGTATGATGATTTATGTACAATACAGTTCTGGAGTTTTGGACCAGAAACACCGAACACCGAGGAAAAACGCTCTATTCCACCGCGGATACGTGGAGAATCGCTAGCGGAACGCCAGCTTGCCAAATCGCCGCGAAATAGGGTGTTTCGCGGTGAATTAGGGTGTTTCGCGGTGGAACACGGAGAATCACTTGAGTGCCGATATCACCCCGATGTAAGCATGTTGACTAAAAATGTTATTCATTTAAGTTGAATACACGATGTGTTAACCGTGGGCGAGGCATCTATGGTCATATTTTTTTAATTTGTATTTCTGTACATGTATAACGTGGTGCCACAATGTACGTGTATGCAAACAATGAATAACTTACAGTTTTGTAAACGTATCATTTTATCTTGTTGGCTGCTATCAAATCCAAACTTTAAATTATATACGATGGATTTTTTTTTACACATTACTTCATTACTGGCAGCTTTAGTTTATCTCGATAAACCCTCCATATCGCACACGGTCACTGCCATAAATCCCTCCGCAAATCACGTGGTCAGAAACCCGCGATTATTGGTTTGACACGGGGACTATATATTCTTACGCTACGTGTTACTTGGCGAAAGTATTTAGCAAATTTGACTGTCAAACGTATATAGGATAATAATGTTATATGACGTATTAAAATAATATAGGTGGGAGAGTGTATACTGCGCAAGTCACAAAAGTGACGGCGCCATGTATTATTTGTTATTTTAAAAATTCCGTTTCCATAGATTCCTGTACATTTACATGCAATCAACCAAAGAGATATTCTTACGACAAATCTCCACTGTGGCAATATACATCTACTGTTTGCCGCTCATTTCTCTTCGATGGAAACGGATAATAAATAAAGCCATTTCACACACGCGCAGACGTGTAGGCTACGTTGCATGCGCATGTCATATATTTATACAATGGCCACATGAGTGTTAATTCTAGCCTTCACCCTGTTATAATTTACTTATTTTGAGTACACTTTTGAATGAATACATTTCTTTGTACGTTCAACTACCAGATTTTCTACTGCATATACGCCAATATCGACAATCAACTTGCTTTTCGGCTACAAACACATGGCAATCATACCTTAGTGACAATCGGCCGTCCGGTTTATAGGCTAATCCAAGTAATTAGTACAGTTAACGGTAATTTTGATAATTCGGTAAAATAAAACAATACAAGCTTGCTGGTTATTCATAACAGGTCAATCAAGTTTCCTTTGCAATTATAATAAACCACGTGGCCTAAAAATAGAACACTGCATCATAGAAATATATTTCTATGACTGCATTAAGTCCCCAAATCGTGCATGGCACGCTTCTGTTTGATCCAATACATCTTTGATCTTTGAATAAATCATGACTGCCCGCTTTCTGCATACAAATAGAACACAACAAGTCTCCACAAATGTAACCAATGTAAATTTAGTGGTAGGCCTATGCTGAATCCATTTTAGTTTAAACATATCATTTGCGTGTGAATTACTACTATTTTTGTGTAATATATCAATATGGAAATTTCTTCTTTTTTCAATGCATTCTCGTTAGGCGTGAGTCCCAAATGACGTGTTACCAACACACCCCCTTTCAATTCTTAATCACGCACTATTTGTTTTAATTGTTGTTTTAATAATTAATAATTGTGTTTATTTTAACATACATCTGCTTTCTTTGAAATAATAAAGCGTTATGTACTTACCCGTGGTATTGTTTCACCATGAACCACATCACAGAAAAACAATTAAGCTATGAATATATTCATCTATAAATTATTAGCCTCTTTGTATTGTGATTTAATCATAAATAACATATTTTAAAATGAATTAGTCAGGCCTTACAATGTAATTTAATTGACCCGAGTGGTCCTTTGGGTTTATGAGAGTATCAATGATAAATATGTGTCCGATATTTATGCAATACCGATGCAGGTTCAATCAAGAAACTGGCGTATTCTGCGTCTAGTATAAGTTTCAAGCTGATGATATCTAGATTTTAAACGCAAACATACATGTATGTATAAGCTTATAGATTGCATCTTCTTCTTTTTGGTGTTTAACGTCTGCTTACACTCAAGTGATATCGCAGACAAGACATAGGAGATCCGGCGCTGCTTCCTGTTTTTTAGAATATGATTTTGCAATCTTAGATTGCAGCTACACGACGTATATATATACAGTAGTAAATCGACAAGTATGACGTACAAAAGAATGGTATCATTCAGAAAGTGTACTCAAAAAATGTAAATAATAATGGGAGGAAGACGAGAATTAATACACTTGGGGATATTGTATAAATATATGCCATGCGCAGCATGCGCGTGTACTGTACACGTGTGTGCGAAATGGCTTTATTCAATATCCGCTCCTACCGAAATTAATTGGGTGACATAAAGTAGATGCATATTGTCACAGCGGATATTATTCGCTGAGTAACACTAACAGTGACTATACCGCGTAAGAATATAATGTAGTCCCAATTTTTTTGGCGGGTTTTTGACCACATGACATACCGTTAAGCGATCAGGCGGAGTGCTTTACTGTACGTGCTGTATGGATGATTGATTTAGATTGACCGAAGCTGTAGTAATGTGTGAAGGTCATCGTAAATAATTTAAAGTGTGGATTTGATAGCAGCCCAAAATTGACGGATTACATCTAAGTTATAGACGAAGATGTAATAATACGTTTAAAAAATTGTAAGTTGTTCATTCTGGCATACATTTTGGCCGGCGTTATGTGTACAATGCGTTTGGGAAAAAATCCTAACCGATACAGAATGCCGATAAAATGTCTTTCCGAGATTACTTAACTCATTTGTTATTCAATCGGCCTGTACATTATATATTTACACGTTTCCCGGGAGAAATACTATATAACAACTCCTTAAATTTATTATAGACAATATTAGTTCGACCCTAGTTTAAGGTAGGGTCGCGAATTCCTTGTCGGAAGCACGGCAAAACACGATGTGTTCTTGGAGAAACACGGGGAATTCTTAGAGCAACTCGGTGAATTCTTAGAGAAACTCGGTGAATTCTTAGAGAAACTCGGTGAATTCTTAGAGAAACTCGGTGAATTCCTAGAGAAACACCGTGAAAAATCGCCGCGGAATCAAGCGTAATTTCACCGTGTAATCTTAGAGATTTCCGAGAGTTTTTTTTCGCCGCGTCGCCGCGATTTCAGTTCAAAAAATCTGGGACGAACTGTATGAAATGATATATGTATGAAATGATACAAATAGTATTACTAAATTTGCCATGAATTGTTATAAATGTATGAATAAAATATTAAAAATACGTCAAACCTTTTTATTGATTTGTGGGATGAAACGGCGTGGGATGAAACAGCCCGAGATATTAAAATTGGGATGAAACAGTCCGGGGTGAACCGGTCTTGGGATGAAACGACCTGCTCCCTCCCGTCCGATCAGGCAGGTTTCGCCCCCCGAGTTCTTCCTGCAGTAATGATTGAAATCATTCGCACGATCTGTGCCAAGGGCCAAATTGGATAAAAGGCCTTAGGCCTAATTTGCTACCCTTTTAAAATGACGCGATTTTTATCATTATTATTATTATTAGATTCTTTAGAATACCGGTACCTGTATAAATCATAACCAGCAGCAAGTTTAGACCCTCGTGTTGGAGTCAACGCATTCTTGGTCAGTTTGGCAAATTTAAGGATAATGTTGTCAGTTGGCATTTTCAATTTCTTTGCTGGTGGGGCTGAATCACTCTCAGTATTTGTCTTCACTGGACTGCGAACAACGTTAACAGACATTAAATTAAGTATGTAAGATAAAACGCGCCAATTGGATATTCGATATTCCCGCAATATTTAACTTCCGGTTCCGAAATAGAAGACAAGACGACCATACTTTATTTAAAGCGGCTAAACAGCTGGGTCATAATGGCCAAAAAATATAGTCGTAAACGCCACACATTTTTAGGAATAAGTCAGTGGAATGGCCATCTCCAATCCATTCAGAGAAATTAAAGTACAAATTCATTTACAAATGCATTTACAAATGCATTTACAAATGCATTTACAATTGCATTTACAAATGCATTTACAAATTCATTAACGAATTCATTTGCAAATTGTTGGTGATTTTATGCGCCCATATAAAAGCTTAAAACGGTTTATTGATGAGACTTGTAAAAAAGATATTTTATCAACTATAAACTGTAAATTATGTAATTAAGATGTATAAGGTAAGAGGTATGTGAATTATTAATGAAATAAATTTTAAAGTTTATATGTTTTAGTTTTTTACAATGAGAGAGAGAGAGAAATGGGGTTTAACGTCCACTCAACACAACCAGGTCATTTCGGGACTAACAATATATCAATAATTGATCGCTTGTGCGTAGGGGTCTTTAGCAGTGGGAGGAAACCGGAGTGCCCGGAGGAAACCCACGAGGTTCAGAAGATGCCCCCATCCCCATGTTACATATTACGCTCACACTAGGGCTTGAAATCACAGCCGCAAGCCAGAGGTGACTGGCCAGCTAGAGGTTGAAGCGCGGCACTCTAGATAACTAGGCCATCCCAAACACACACATACCCCCCTCTCATTTATACCAGGTATTGTGGTGAAATATTATAGTTTGTGTTATGTGAAAATAATGTCTATGTAAATTTACGAACTAATGTTTATGTAATGTATGTATGTATGTTTTTATACGCCCACATTTTCATGTGGACGTATTATGTTGTCGCCCCTGTCCGTCCGTCCGGACGTCCGTCCACAATTGTTTGTGGACTCTCTACAGGTCACAATTCTTGTCCGATTTTAACGAAACTTGATATATAGGTTTATCCCCAAAAGATCTCGGCTGCTTTCGATATTGGCATGTATCGGATCAAAACTTCATGGATTATGGCCCCTGATTGTACGAAAAATCACGTTTTTAGCTTGTGGACCCTATAGAGGTCACAATTTTGAACCGATTTTGATGAAACTTGACATGCATATTTTTACAAAAAGATCTTGGTTCCTTTCGATATTTGCACCTATCGGAACGTAAATTCCTGAATTATGGCCCCTGATTGTCCGAAAAATCACCTCTTTTAGCTCGTGGTACCTCTGGAGGTCACAATTATTATCCGATTTGAAAAACCGTTCGATTATATCACCGTTACACCCTAAGGCAGGTTGAGTTCAAATTTCGGAAAAATCGGACCAAAATTACTATACAAAATGGCCGTCGTTCGTACGCGAATACTGTTAAAAAATGGTATATAAAGGTTGTGGACCCTGTAGAGATCACAATTTTAATTCGATTTTGATGAAACTTGAAATGCATGGTTTAAACTCACAGATCTTGGTTCCTTTCTATATTTGCGCATCTCGGATCGTAACTTCCTGAATTATGGCCCCTAATTATACGCAAATTCGCCTTGGTTTAGCTTGTGGTCCCTCTGGAGGTTACAATATGTATCCGATTTAAAAAATCGTTTGATTATATCACCGTTACACCCTAAGAAAGGTTGAGTTCGAATTTCAGTAAAATTGGACCAAAATTGCCATACAAAATGGCCGCCATTCGTACGCGAATACTGTTAAAAAATGGTATATCAAGGTTGTGGACCCTGTAGAGGTCATAATTTTAATTCGATTTTGATGAAACTTGAAATGCATGGTTAAAACCCCAAGATCTTGGTTCCTTTTGATATTTGCGCTTATCGGATCGTAACTTTCTGAATTATGGCCCCTGATTATATGCAAAATCGCCATCGTTTAGCTTGTGGTCCCTCTGGAGGTCACAATTATGATCCGATTTAAAAAAAACGTTTGATTATATCACCCTTACACCCTAAAAAAGGTTGAGTTTGAATTTCGGGAAAATCGGACCAAAAGTGCCATACAAAATGGCCGCCGATCGTACATGAATACTGTTTAAAATGGTATATCAATGTTGTGGACCCTGTAGAGGTCACAATTTTAATTTGATTTTGATGAAACTTGAAATGCATGGATATAACCCAAAGATCTTGGTTCCTTTTGATATTTGCGCATATCGGATTGTAACTTCCTGAATAATGGCCCCTGATTATATGCAAAATCGCCTTTGTTTAGCTTGTGGTTCCTCTAGAGGTCACAATTATTATCCGATTTAAAAAATCGTTTGATTATATCACTGTTACACCCTAAGGAAGGGTGAGTTCGAATTTCGGAAAAATTGGACCAAAATTACCATACAAAATGGCCGCCGTTCGTATGCGAATACTGTTGAAAAATGGTATATCAAGCTCGTCGACCCTGTAGAGGTCCCAATTTTAATTCGATTTTGACGAAACTTGTAATGCATGGATATTACCCAAAGATCTTGGGTCCTTTTTATATATGCGATATCGTATCGTAACTTCCTGAATTAATGCCCCTGATTATACGCAAAATCGACTTTGTTTAGCTTGTGGTCTCTCTGGAGGTCACAATTATTATCTGATTTAAAAAATCGTTTGATTATATCACCGTTACAAGCTAAGGAAGGTTCAGTTCAAATTTTGGGAAAATAGGACCAAAATTACAATACAAAATGGCTGCTGTTTGTACGCGAATACTGTTAAAAAATGGTATTTCAAGGTTGTGGACCCTGTAGAGGTCACAATTTTAATTTCGATTTTGATGAAACTTAAATTGTGTGTTTATAACCTTCATATCTTTTGCTTGTTCTCTATCCATCTCTCGAAAATGTGGGCGTATCATGCCTGGCAGCCGCTGGTTATGTATGTATAATCTACCGCGACTGTACGTTTTAAAGGCCAGGGCTTAAATACGGATTTTGCCTATTTTCATCAGGTAACATTTCAGTCGAATTTAAGCCCAGGGCAAAATAACTAGCAAAAACAATGAATTGGAATGAGTTATCTTCTAAAACGGGACGAGTTGTCTTCTAAATTAGGATGAGTTGTCTTATATTGGGATGAGTTGTCTTCAAATAAGTTGTCTTTGGGGTGAGTTGTCTGGAAACCGACAAAATTATAGTAAGGGACACCACTCTGTCATCAAATTTTAGACGGTGAATGTTGGCAGGCGTTTGACAAAAAACCCAAACTATTTTTGTGAACTGCGACAAGAATGTAACACCGAGTTATAATTCACCTTCTAAAGACTTACATGCCAATGGAAATGTGTATGTAGAAAATAGGAAGTTTCTGGTCGTACAAACTGGACAGTTTCTCAAGGGTCAGTCTGACACTGGACTGAACCCTGAACTGACTGAATCTGATGAGTTTTTTTTAAAGAATCATCTGCAATATTCAAGAGACCAGTGCAATGTTGTTAAGAATTTAAGAAACATGAAGTAGGCCTAGCGTAGGCAATTTACTTTCATGGAGTTTTTACCTTTAGCCTACTTATCACTAAACTGGACCATGCTGAACCTGAACGTCTGATGAAGTGAACTTGTGAAGTCAGTCATCAAATCTCAAATCAAAATACTTCAAATCATTGCATGAAATAGTCTGATAAAATCACCAAACCTATATTGATAATTGATTTTTTCTTGTTTGACTAATAAGATTGGCTAGTTTACTCATCACACTCACAGTCACAGTCCCGTAATTCTGGAGGCACACATGACATAAAATTTTAAAATAATCAACATTTTCAACAATGTCTTTAACAGTGGCTCTGACAGGCTTTGTCTGTATTTTGTATGGAATTGTGAAATTGTTAAATCTAGCTAGTACCTGCTCACTTCCTGATTTGTATGCAAAAGATAAAACCTCAACATTTGTAAGCACCATTTTGGCATCATGTCCCATACTAATGGAAGCGTAAGTATATACTGTACAGCATATGAAATTTTATTTGAATATGCCCACATTAATTATAATAAAGGCCTATATGTAGCTCCTGTTGTTCAAGGAAAATATTGACTGCTCGGACGATTTAGCTGCTGTGGGCGTATGTTTCGTTGCCTGGAAACCTATTTTGTTTTGTATTATATACCCACCCCCTCTTTTGGCCTTGATGTGCTTGGAATACCATTTCTTTTACATGCATGTGTAAAAGATGTGAAAAGGATTATTGTGGGATGTCATTTGCTTTATTCCACCCAACCTAACAATACATTTAACATAAGCTTAATAACACCCTTGTTTGTTGTAACTGAATATTATGTCCCAATATTTATTCATATCAACAAATTGTACTATTTTACAATATTCCAATTAATTGATGATACAAATTTTATCTTAACACACCGAATTTAAAATTATTGGAAAAATTCAAGTACATGGTTTGAAAAGCTTTATGTAAACCATTTCAAATGTAACTTAGATTTAAAAATATTTTCGAACCCTCTGGACAAGTAAAATAGGATGTACTGGATAATTTACACAACAGGTAGGACACTTAAACAACTAGTTGTTCGAATAAGGCTATCTTTTATTTCTGGACCTGTCAATTAAGTCAGCAAGTTATGTTATTGTCCCTTTAAAGGATTCAATATATTTGGTTTCTCCAAACTTTGGAATTAAGATGCACATCTCACTTACAATTATATCTTATTTGTTCAGGTATATGCCTCCTCTATTATGGGGTAAGAGTGGTCATCTCCAAACCATTATCTATGCTAAAATGGGAAGATTGAAATCGCCTCTACCCCAAGGAGAGAGACTAGAAAAGATCATGGCTGATCAAGCTACCATGTCATTTGATGTATTTCAACCACAGAGTGTTCATCCTACAGAAAGTAAGTACAATGAGAAATTTTTATGCACTCTAGAACTCTAGAGGTCACAATTTTTATTTTATTTGGATGAAACCTGAAGAAATATATGTTTATTACCCAACAACCTCATTTCTTTCAATATATATTCGCGCATATCGGATCGTAACTTCCTGGATTATGGCCCCTGATTGAATGAAAGAAATCACGTCTTTAGGGTGTGATTCCGCCAGGGGTCAGAATTATTATACAATTTAAAAAACATTCAATATCACCGTTGACCGATACACCATTTTGTGAGTTAAGTTTGAATTTAATGAAAATCGGACCGAAAATGCCAGACAAAATGGCCACTCCCTGTAGGCAAATAATAAAGGCTCCCTGTATAATGTTTATGGATCCTCTAACGGTCACAATTTTATTTTCCGATTTTGATGAAACTTAAGATATGTTTATATCCCAAAGATTTCAGTTCCTTTCCTTTTGATATTACACATATCAGACCATACTAATAACTCCCTGGATTATAGCACCTGATCGTATGCAGTTGTGAAAAAGTATGTAAATACCTAGTTTTCATGAAACTTTTAAATATATATTTATATAAAAAAGATCTGGGTTTCTTTCTATACTTTTTGGATTCCTGTTCAATTCTTGTAAAATGTGGGTGTATCTGGCATGGCAACCCCTTGTTGTATTGTTTAAAATTGAATGATGGTAAAATACATAATAATCATACTTGTTTTTGCAGAAGATTTTACCCTTGCTGTATGTCCAGGTATAGCTAACAGTAGTGAAAGTTTATATATTCGTACATTGGTTGACCATGCACAGAAAAATGGCTACAGGGTGGCTGTATTGAATCATCTTGGTGCCTTAAGATATGTTCGGTTGACAGCACCTAGAATATTTAATTATGGTAAGTCACACTATTTGAGAGCTATATGGTGTCTTTACATAGTATCTTGTTGTTTCATGCAAGATCGAGAAATGTCGATATAATCAAAACATAATGCATACTCAAAGCAAACTTGGTCATTTTAGGATTAACTTATGTAAAATTTTATTTCAATAATTTGATTGCAGTTAGTGGTCTTTAGCAGTAGAAGTCTTTACGTTATCTCTTTTTTAACTTTTATTAGTACTATAGCAAGAACTGTCAATTCTTTATCTAATCTCCCATAATTCAGATCGGATCCCCTTTAATTTTGAAATGACTTGTAATTTTTTTTCCAGGAGAAACTGGAGAATATAATAGTATGATGGATGAAATTATTAGATTATATCCTAATACAACTATAATAGCTGTAGGCTGCAGTATGGGAGCTAATATTGTATTAAAATATCTTGGAGAAGATAAAAGTCATGAGAAAAAAGTAATTGGTGGTTTGTCTTTATGTCAGGGATATGATGCTAATGAGTAAGTTCATTCTCTTTCATTGGCATTTAGCAACTGAACCTATTAACACAGGGTACAATTGTGTATCCATAAGTTCATTCTCGTATCCCTAAGGCTAATCAGTCATTTTAAACTGATCAATCAAAAGATAATGCAAGTAAATTATACAGTAATATTCAACAAACCATACAAAAAATCAAAGAGTTGAATATTCAACAAAGTACAAACAGAACTATTGTCATTATCATATACTCAAACATACATTATGCAAGAGGTAAATCTGCTTATTGCAGGTTTTTATTTAGGCCTGACATGTTATTTAAACTATTTATTACACATTTATTAACAAAACAAGACCATAATCAACTGGCGATGGAATCGGATACTCACGATTTTAACTAGATTAGAACAGTTCACCATTTAAAAATTTAATTTAAAAATGGGAAAGTGAGGCTAAGTCGTGAATATACCAGTGCGCTAGTTACCACAATGCACACATCTTGTCAAAACAATAAGCAGTGACAATTTGGCTCAGATTGAAGTTATTTGACTGAAATTTTCAACATTTTTTATCATCTATTATCTATTTTACAATTACCGGTATTATAGCAAGAATCACCAACTCTTTATTAAACTCTTAACTTATTGGGTATATAAAACCCCTAGAGTATTAGTGGTACTTCACTGTGTCATTTACCGTAGTTGGAAATGCTTGTCCTTATGATGATTTTTTTTTGTTATTGACAGTGCCAAGTCTGTATTACTGAGTTGGGAATCAGGAAGAAGAATTTACAGTTATTTTATGGCAGTTAATCTCAGGAATCTTATTAAACACCACAAAGATATTCTACTAGGAAAAGAAGCTATAGCTAAATATGGGCCATTTGATGAAGATGAAATCTATGCCTCTACATCTCTCTTAGATATTGATGTATCTTATAGCCAGTAATAATATTATTATAATTATAACCAATTCATATAGAATATAAATAATTCTATTACAATTGAAACTAAACAAAAATGTATAAGCTTATATAAATCAATTTGTATAAAATGAAACAAAGATTCTCAGATAAAGTTTTATCAATATAAATTGAAAGTAACATTGATGTGAGTAATAAATCAATACACCAACTATTTATATCATTTAATTTTAACCAGTAATTATTTTTTCACACTTATTCTGTAAGTTGATATGAAAAATCCATAAAACATAAATCTCTGCTTGCTTAATTAAGTAGACTTGTTTTATGGGGGGCAATTTAAATAATAATATATTGATGACTTTATGTTAACAATAATATGTTTAATGTATCTTTTTTCAGAAGAGCAGCCCAATTTAAAAACTGTCAAGAATTTTATCATTGGGCAAGTTGTAAACAATATCTGAAAGGAGTAAGTAGCATTAGATTATTTGTTTAATACATCCAGGAGAGTAGTTTGTCTGAAGAACACAATGCTAAAACAAGTTATTGGGCCTGGGAAATCAGAATAAAAATATATGGTCATCCATTGACTTGAAAAGATAGGATGGTTCGGTTAACCTTAAACGCACACTTTTTTTTATTTTGGCCTAGCTTTTTGAAAAAACGTAATATCGCCACTTGGTATGGTTTATTTTTTTTAAAAAATGGGTTGTAAACCAGGGCTTCCACTTCAAAATTTTCACAACCGATCATTTTTCACGTAGAGAAAGTGATGCTATTTTTATATATTTTTAGGACATAATAAGAAGCCATAAAACAACATGATATTGAAATGCCGATCAGGTTTAATTAGGCCAAGGACAGTCACAAAGAAATTTAATCTCACATCGGCATTTATACCCACCCACCCCCTCAATAAAGGAACACATGTAACCAATTATCATTTATTTATTTACACCACCCGTATATACTCGTCGTATCTCAAATGGAACTGTTGTGGTATAACATCTTTAAATAGTCGATATTTGTTTTATGGTCACTGGAGACATGTGCTCTACCAGAGCAGTCTATCTAAAATTTTGGGAACAATCACAAAAATCTGTTATACAGTGACTTGTTAGGTCAGATGGGTTTAGTCACAACAAAAAGAAAAGTAGTATGAGAGTCTAGTTCATTGAGACAAAAGCCAGCAACATTTTCAAACTTTATTCATTATTGTACGGTATTTGAAACTGATTCATATATTTTCAGATTGAGATACCATTATTAATTTTAAATGCTAAAGATGACCCTATTGTTCCACCAGTATTATATGAGACAGCAAAAAAATATGTTGGTAAGGAATAGATGTGATATAGATTATTTTTTAATGTCAGTATTTTCATGCAAGTCAGTTGCCAAGTATCATGGTTTCAATCGAAGACTTGTGTATTACAAGAAGTGGGGGTTTTATACGCCCCCATTTGCATGTGGACGTATATTGTCGTCGCCCCTGTCTGTCCACAATTGTTTGTAGACTCTCTACAGGTCACAATTCTTATACGATTTTGACAAAATATTGGTTTATGCACAAAAGATATCAGCTGCATGTTAGGATTTGAAACTTTGTGGATTATGGCCCCTGATTGTACGAAACTTGACATGCATGTGATAACCCAAGGATTTTGGTTCCTGCCGATATTTGCGCATATCGAATAGTAACTTCATTAATTATGGTCCTTGATTGTAAGAAAAATAACTTTCTTGTAACAAGTTTCTGTTGAGTAGACATTAAACTGCAATTCACTCTCTCTCTCTCTTGTTTCAGAATCAAGAGATAACTGTATATTGTTGACAACGGATCATGGTGGCCATCTTGGATATTTTGAAGGAGGAATATTAATGCCTAATACTATAACATGGTTAGATAGAGCAGTGGTTGAATTTTCACATGCTCTCTGTCAAATTCATTTAAAAAATCATATATAATAATTATATAGGTCCCAACTATTACTCCACCAGTTCATTTGCAAATCATTATTCTTAACTCCAATTACAGATCTGAAAGTATATATTTATAATTTCTTCTATTGTCATCTATTGAACCTTAAAAACCTTGTTTCTTTATAACATATTTGTTTAGATCAGACAAAGGAATTAAGTGATAAACAATGGGAATTGTTTGAGAATACATCAGGTATTGGAGTTTAAACAAATTATTCCAGCTTCCATATATAGAAAATGTTACCTCTTAAAACAAAAAGAAAGCAAAACATTGTGAAAATAAAACATGTAGTATTTGTACATATAGCTCATAAATGGATCGAGAACATAAAAGAAATTTTGACACATTGTGCTGGTTGAAGAAAATATAAATACAATCTTTGATAATATAACCTATATAATTTATGATTTGTAATTGACTATAGATATTATTTATATTATTATATATCTGTGATGGAGAATAATGTGTCTTTCAATCCCTTTAACTGTTTCTGTCCAGTTCTCTTATTGATAATAATATAGAACATTTTTAATATATTATTTTACCAATCCGAGACGGTTGCCAAAATTTTATTGCCTCTACTTATTTATTTCTTTAATTTCTTTGACTGTGGGTTTTGTGTCCTTAGATTATGGTGCTTTATTTTATGTAATGGGTATGTAAAATAGATATCCTTTTATTTTCTCTTATTAATCTTTATTATCCACTTGTAAATTATTAGATTTCTTTATGCATGCAGAATATTGTGATTTTTAAAAAGTTACTTTTTATATTACTGATTATATTAATATATATGTTATGTTTTCATTATTAAATTAAAGTTAATGTATGTTTTGTAAAGCTATCTTTTTTTGCTTAAAGGAGAACCAAACTTCTGTCTGGATGCTGTTAATCACCTTATGCTTTTAATGTGGATGTATAAATTATAATTTATGTTATTAAGTGATTTTTAATATATTAGTTATGTTTTCATTATTAAAGTTATGTTTTCATTAAGTTATCTTTAATGAAAAGTTCCTGTCCGTATGCCATTAATCACCATTAACTTTTAATTTGGATGTATTGTCAACACCTTCATCAATCTACAATTTCATCAGGTCAAAGGTCTTCATTATTTTTCATATTGTTCATAAGAAAGACAACAGTAGAATGTTAGACCCCATTTTACTTCATTTCATAAGAAAGAACCCTTTCAAAATTTGTATTGCATCTTATTATGAATATATCCTCAGAGTTCGTGATAGAATGTCTTAAGTTGTTCATTAAAGTATAAGAAAGAAACATTGAAATCATCTGTCCTGTCACATTTTTACTCTTACAGCCTGGTACTTAAGACTTTCCCAGTGGGATAAGTTGACAATGATTTTAATACTAGCACAGACAATTTCACTGCTGGTGGTCATATTGTGGGACTGACAATCCCCAATGTATGTTGGAAGTGGGTTGAATTTATTGGTTTGGATATTATTTTGTGTTTGCTTTAAGTTTAAGACAAAAATATCTAGAACGTTCACACAATTATATGTACATGTAGGATATAATATAAAGATGTGTTATTATGTAATTAATAGGCACATTCGAAGACTGGTCTGCCCTGTACCAAAAATATTGCACAATAATTATTACTGTGTTTTTCTAAGAGATGTGATATCAATGGAAACTTTAAACTTAGCATAATTTAAATTTAAATTAATAAATTTTGATTGTGCAGGACAGGTTGGACTTTAATACACAATTATACTTCTACCAAAATGTTGTGCAATGTGATGTTCGTAATGTTAGAAATAGTAGGTAGTATTAGACTTTTGCAAGATGTTCAATAATTCAGTTAGAATAGATAAATATATAATAAAATTGGGGTTATTTATGTTAGAAAAAGTGCTATGTTTGTGTGATACAGCTGGATAGAAGAAGAAAGTTAGTTTGTGAAAAACGCTAGGGTAGGCTATTTATTTTTCAATGTTGATCATAAATGAACAATATGCAATTACTATTTGAGGTAAATTTTGTCATAATATATTAGCTATACATGTGACATATATTATATTTTTATAGTTTTAATTTAATTACCGGTATATATTGAGAATATATATTATATTATAGTTATGTCTGGTCTGATTTTAGTCAATATAATTCCGTATTTACTTAATATATACATTTTTCTATGCATAAATTATTCTTGTTTCCATAGATAATATAATGTCTTCCTCATAGAATATTAATGTTACAGCAAAGCATATTGCTCATAAACATTAACAAATGGACTTTTAATAAGAATGTTTTCAGCCATATCCAAGCATCCCCCCAAAAATGCATAGAAAAGATGATCTAGTTATTATTACATTTATAAATTAGACTATAGTATAATAGATGGTGATCTGAAATCAGTAGAAACTAAGTAAACTTTAACTTAATTAGAACTGTAGTAATTAGACTTCAGCCTTGATAATTTAGAGGGGGTTTATGGATTATTGTCCATTAGACCACACTTTTTGACAATCAGAATCAGGGACATTTCTAATTCATGCTAAACTCTTATTTTTTAATTTTTATAGCATAATTTTGTTTGATTATTTATGAATATTACTAATATTAGTTATTTATTATTTTATTTAAAAGAGGTCATAGCCTCTTTGGGAACCAATCTTTTATTACCCTGTTTTTTGTGGTTATGGGATCTTCAGGTATTAATACTTGTTTACTTTATTAGCAATATACATAAAAAAATCAAAAGGTAATATTGTAGATTTATTTTAACAAATTATTATTCCTGTTTTATTCTGTGATTCAGTCTTTATTACTTCTTTGTTAACTGTTTTCCTATAATTAATGTTTTATGAATTAAGTACTAATTACTTAGATAAACATTATACTATATTTTACAATGTATTCTAGTTTCTTTGATCAACTTGGCATATGCCAGGTAATTGTAATGAAGGATCTGCTTCTTATCTTTCGTTTGTCTAATTAAGGAGGTGGGTACAACTGAAGTAAAGTCACATTCATTCGTTAGCTTAGGTGCATGGGTGCCCATTACTAGGCTTGTGCACCTAGTCCATCGCTTAAGTTCTCTTAACTGGCATTTATCATCAGTTCCTGAGAAAAGAGTCAAAATATTAAACATGCATTATGCAAGAGCTAAATCTGTCTATTACAGATCTTTCTTTAGGCCTGAAATCTAAATTATGAATTAGACATTAATTAACTTATCCAGACCATAATTAACTCTTGATGTCGATGCTAGCCTAAGATATTGATTGGATTAGAATCCTATATGCTGCTTAACGCTCATTGATAATCAAATTAAAAAAATGGATAATCGAGACAATGCTTATCGTACTGACTTTAGTAATGATGAACAAGGAGGCTAGGGGGAAATTTCAATCGCTTAAATCACAGCTCATAGTGGATCAATTTGACTGATATTTTCAGCAAATTACCTTTACATTATCTAGTTTTGAACTATTATAGCGAGAACTGCCAACTCTTTATCTAATCTCCCACAATGTTTCTTTAATAGGATAGGAATTATTCACGAATCTGTGAAGAAAAAGTGCAAAGATGAATTTCATCTCTTTTTGAATTCTGAGATATCATTTTGATATCAGGGATTCTGTTCAACCTCACTAGCTTCCAGGTAATATTGATGCAATATGCCCCACCCACACACACACATTTCTTAGGCCCTTGGGGGTTCATCATATTTAAGGTGTCAGTCCGGTCTGTCCTGGGCAGAAATTGTCTGATATGGGAAATTAAGATAGGTTGCCAGGCAATGAAACATACATCCACAGCAGCTAAGTCATCAGAGCAGTCCATAAAGGTTGTCACATTTTATGCCTTTGTTGGTAATGGGAGCATTACAAGACCTTAAAGGGACAATAACACTCTTGCTGGCTTGACAGGTCCAGAAAAAAAAAATTAGCCTTATTCTAACTACAAGATGTTTAAGTGTCCTACCTGTTGTGTAAATTATCAATTACAACCCATCTTACTTGTCCAGAGGGTTCGAAAATATGTTTAAATTCAAGTTGCATTTGAAAGCGCTTACGTAAGGCTTTTCAAACCATGTTACGGCATGTAGTTGAATTTTTCCAATTTTTAAAATTATGTGTGTTAAGATGAAATTTGTATCATTTTATAATTGAAATATTGTAAAATAGTACAAATTGTTGACCAGAATAAAGATTGGAACATATTATTCAGTTTCAACAAGAGTGGTATTGGGGCTTTAAGAAACTTAGTAAAGATATTTTAATAATCAATATCAAATAGATAATGTTGATATAAAAAATCATTTCTAATCTTAAAGCTGGTCCCAAAAAGAATTTATGAACTAATGAAGATGTGTAGAAATTATTGGGATGGTTGAAGTTACTCCCCATCCCAGATGGTGCGAACTGGGAAGGCCCTGATAACTGAAATGGGTAGATGGTCTGTTGTCGGTCTTTGGGGGGAGGGGGGCATACAGCTGATCTCCTGTACTGCTCCTCCTAAATCTGCATATTATTAGAAGATTACGCTACACCCCATTGGTGCTGGATGGAGGGCACGACTAGGACAGCTGATTGGATGAAAAACTGATGTCCTGTGTACAGATTGGGGTACACGTAAGCGATCCTTTGACAGTTAAAATTTGATATAAAAGAGTAAAGTGTAGCACTGCTGTCAAAAATTTTTTTATTACCCCTCAAAGCACACTGTATATAGTATGCCTGTCTACATTATCCCAGTCGAAGCAGAACAGTTGTACGTTAAACCCCCATTTCATTTCCCCACTTAGCAGACGTGCTGCCTGAAAGTATGCCACTGCTTTGTGTTGCATATTATTAACCCCAGCCAACTCAAGCAACTCGCATTTACTCATTCCCTTTCTGCATTGTTGTAGGAATGTAATGTGTGTCCACCCATTATTTACATGACTTTCTGCGGATCACGTCCACAAAAAGATACAAACTGAATTGCATGTCATTAAGTTGCAACAGTGTTCGATCAAAAAGAACAAAAATTTGTGAAATAAAAAAATTTAATCATAGATTCATATGTGACACCAATAGTTAAAATATACACATGATGGTAATATAAGAAATTAATCAAACTTGTGAAAGTTTAAATCATTACATTCATAAAAATATTATTTGAATTACAGGTACACATATAACAGGTAATGTAGCTACACAAATTTAAATTGGTTGGTCATTTCATAATCTATTTTGTTTAGCTATGCTATCATGAAAGATGAGGAAAAATACAAGTACTGGTAAATAATAAAAAGAGAAGCAGGTTTCATACCCAAAATATATATTCCAAACTTTAGAATTTACATATATTTGGTCAGTTCAGGGATTACAATGTTATAAATAAAAAGTGGAAGGGGAAGTACGATTTTCCCAAGTACTCTTTCCAGCAGTTATATGTAAGGTGTTCTCTCACCCAAGGTAAATCAAATAATAAAAAAACCTAAAAGTACTTGTAACAGTAAAACTGTAAAAGGTAAAATTAAAATTAAATAAATTAAGAATTAAATACAAATGAAGATGCATAACTAATATTTGTTTATAAAACATACACATAAATTGAAGTAGTAAGGATAAAACATAATACAAAGATAAACATGAAATACATTTATAACAATGATTTTAGAATAACAGAACGTCTTTTGAAGCTTTGAGGTCTTGTGAACTAATCTGAAAAATATACAAATAAATATATTTTAAAAACATGACATGTGCAAACTACTGTAAACCTAAGGACAGACAAGGATTATCTAGTATAAATTGTTAATAATAATTAATATTAACATTTTTGTTTATATGGATTCCAACTTGGTGACTGTATAAAAGAAATCTGATATAAGCCCTGTTTACACTTGGCCGCGGTAATCATGCCCTTCCGTGCACGGTTCCAGGCCGTGATAAATTTTAAAAAATTGACCCATTTACATTACCCAAAATAACCGGTCTTGGAACAGTGCCAAGAACGCCAAATGTGGAACTCTTCACATAAAAGTTAATTTTAGTCCCAATTCAAATTACCCATATGAAAACAATTATGACTGTTGTTTAGTTTGAGCAGCCATTTGTTGACAGAACTGTCAAATTTTGTGGGGAAAAAAGGTCAAGGCTCGTTTTGCACATGCACAGTAATCTGTATTGAAACCGTGCTCAGACGATCTGAGTCAGACCAGATAGCATTTACACTTCGAAAATTTAGCTGTGCCTGGTACCAGTGGTACCATTCCAAGACCACCTAATTTCAGTACGCCAGATTGGCACGGTACTCAGTATGGCAGGCTTATGTTGACCTGTTTACACTACCATTAAAAAGAACTGTGCAGTGCCTGGTACCATTCCATGCATGCTTAAAATTTGTAATATAAATTGGGTTTTAAGAGACAGATTTTAATTTGTTTTGTTCTTTATAGTTTTAAATTCTGTTTACTTGTCTCTACTACACCAGGATCTGGAAATGTTGTTAAATAACCTGTGTTCTGAGTGATGTGAAGGATTATTCAATCAAATTGCCTTTTACATTGAGTCCTTATCATGTGGTGTGCGAAACTGTGTGTAGACATTCACAGTGATACAAAACAAAACAAAAGATATATTTCTGAACAGTAGCTTGGAACACCTATGCTGATTAGTTAATCAAATGACTGATGTCATAGGGTCAAACGTCACACTGAATAAACTCACTTTGCAATTCAATAACTTCAATAAAAAGTTCTTCAAATTAAAAAAAAAATTCCGATTAAAAAATGTATTTAAAAAATATCCATATTATGTGCCTGTAAATAGAAATAAAGTAAAGATAAAAATATTATGATTTAGGAGTATAATACAGATACAAGATTGTGAAATCAACATCAAAGAACAGATTTTAAAACATGATCATGTTGAAGAGCAGTTTTAAATTTGATAGTGGTATAAGAAAATAAGTCCAAAGGGAATTTTTTTATACTAAAAATGCTGAATTCATACGCATTTTGTTTCAGTTAAAGTTTTTTTAAAAAATTTTTAAATGTTTTATAATAATCAACTTTCAAGGTCATCATGATCAGATGATTGTGATAGTAAATATATAAGAACACCAACAACATTTAATAAGCATGGTTATTTTGCCAAAACTTGGAAAATTCATAAAATTGCTCATAATAAAGGAATTTGACTGAAATATTCAATATATTTACCTTTCATTATCTTTTGAAAAAAACTATTATAGCAGGAACGGCTGGTGGTTATCTAGGTCTTTCATAATGCTAAAGAATTTGTATCTAAAATTATTTTTAAATTTCTACATTTGGTCAATATCAATTACATTATTTATTTTTTAAAAAAGAATCTTTGATTAGTAAAATAATATATAATTATGTAAAAGTAGGTTACCTCTGGTGGCCTCTGCTATCTTGGTCTGTTGTAGTCATTAAAAGTTAAAACTCAACTGTTTACAGATAATAGATAACTGAGTTGTGCAAATTGCAGCAAAGTGGTCATATTTCCACATCTTTTGTATTTTACAAAATGTGAAAAACAACTAAGCAAGCTAGTTCAAGATGCTCAGTGATATTACAGAATTGACACTTAAGTGTCTTATAACCTACATTCTTGTAAATTAAATGACTAGTTTGTCCATGCTTAATTAAGCGAGAGAAAGAGAAATGGGGTTTAATGTCCACTCAACACAACCAGGTCATTTTGAGACTAGTTTATGGTTTTTAATTTTATTTCAATAATTCGCTTCCGCGTAGGGGTCTTCAGTAGTGGGAGGAAACCGGGATGCCCGGAGCAAACCCAGGAGGTTGAGAAGCGCTTAATTAAGGCATATAATTGGCCTAATTTTGTAAATGAGCCTTTTATGTCATTATATTTGTCTGATTGTTTTTGAAAGTTAATGTTAAATTTTTCAGTTATGATGACGTTTAAAAGATAACCAAAATAATCAAATTTTATATGAATTCCATCTTGATGAAGACATCTAATCCTGCAGTCTAAATACTTATTCATATTTTCAGAAATGTCCACAAAAATTATGTTACTTTCTTACAATAATGTTCTACAATGTAAATTATGTGCACTAATACATTTACAGTTTGATGATTTTCTGTATCCACTATCCAGGTAACATAATGGCAACTTATCTATTATAATGGTGGTATTTTTAACCAGACATACCAAATCTTTAGCTAATAAATTTAACATTTCTTCAGACTTTTTGTGAAATTTATCTTATTCAGGTTTTATATTTTCTATGCTGTTTGATCCAAAACTTATTATAATATTTCGTACACAATTTTCTGAAGGTAAAGAACTTCTATTCCTTTTCAATTCCTTATCTACAGTTCTTGTAGGTTTGCAGCCTGTAATAAAATTAGTGTCAGTTGACCAATTTATTTTACTGATTTCTTCAATAAATGGCTTCTTAGATATATTTACTAATTTGTTTTCAAAATAAGCTATTTCAATAATAACTGCTGGTTGAATTTCTACATCAGCTGTTTTAATTGAAACTGTTATATTTGTTTTAATTTTTGCTTCACTGGACCTTTTAGCATGTTCATTAATTTCTTGTTGCATCAGTTTTAGTTTTTTTTAGCATGTTTTCTTTTTCTGATTTGAAGCAGTTGTTTTCTTTAATCAAAGTTGAATTATTACAAGTGTCATTGTTGAGGACACAAATCCTGAATAGAATTTTGAAATTAGTGTGGTGTGTTGTTTCAACAGTTGACCATGTTTGTGAACTTTGAAAGAAACAGTCTTTAAGACACTTTGCATTTTGGTAAGATTGTCTGATTGTTTTATATCTTCAATATTCATCTTCTGGACAGTAGAAATTAATTCTTCAGATTCAGCCAATGATCATAATTTGAGGTACCAGTAGACATTTTTGCTGAAACAAGAAAAAATATATCATAATTTTAAGATTCTTATCCTTGATAGATGTATATAATCAAACATCTGAATCATACCTTTGTTTTGATTGTTTTGTTTGGTTTTTTTTGTTATCATGCGTATATCTACATCAAGATTTTGGACTCTGAACTAGAAGTAGGGGAGGAAGTTATATTTCTTCATCTGGTGTAGAAACAACCAGGGGCCTATCTAGCGGGGATGCAGGGGGTACCTTGCACCCCCAGAAAAATAAGGTGCCCTGAGAAATGGTTTAAAGTCCTACATGCGGCCCTGGAAGCAACAATATTTTCATCTGGGGAAGAAATAACAATATTGTAAAGAGAAAGCAAAAGCTCTTTCTGGGGTAAGATATTCACCTTGAATAAAAACATTTTTTTTCTTCTGGAGTGGAAGCAACAATACTTTCTGCTTTATTAAAAGATATCATCTTCAAATTCAGTATCAGTTTTAGAATCTGATAAAATTGCGAAACTAGATTCTTCAGATTTCAGGTTTTTTTCAATTATTTTCCTTTTTCAGATCTTCACAATCATTTTTCAAAAAGTCATTTTATTCGGCAGATTGCTCAGTTTTAGAAAGTCTTCATCAAGTTTTTTTCTAGCTTTTTAATCATTATACTATAATTAGCATAAAATCTAATTTTTAATATTGTTTCGGTTTTGCACAAAAAATAATAATTAATAACAAAATAAAAATTGTGTTATGAAATAGACTCTAGTAATTTACAACTATCAGTAACTTAAACAAAAATCCCCCCTATATTCACATTTAATTAAGATAGATAAAATCAAATAGTGCTTAATCTTGATTTTGTAGACAGTTATGTGTGGTACTGGCTGCCATGAACACGGTGTTAAGTTAAAGTTACATGTATTATAAGATCCATGGCTTAGCTAACAGCCCATCCACAAACTGATTGACTAGTACTACACTCAACTGAGGTTTGTCTAAATCATTCACTAACATTATTGCACTTTTAATCTGTCTGGACCAATTTGTGAGATGCTTTTTTCCCACCTGCTTACAATGTCCAGTATTTAAATTATTCTGCCATCATGTATTCCCCCAAACTCCACAGCCAAAGCCATCTCATTGAAATTTTATATTGCTTGTTCTGTTCATGAAAGTTTCTAACTGATTTACATATGAACTTCCTGCTATTTTTTGCCTTGATAACTTCAAAATGAATTGAAACGGGGTTTAATGTCTTACCTTTCAGCACCAACTGGACCAATGAAGAAGTTCAGCTTTGAAGAGCAGCACACCAAATGAAGACACTGCTGTATGACTTGGTAGAAAAATAGGGATAAATGGAGGGTTGATTTATATCTAATAGGCTGGTATTCTTGTCTAAACAACATGGCAGTATTATTGTCCTTATATAAATGCCTCCATTACATAAGCTTTCACAAGTATAAACAGACATTGAGAGTATCAAATGACTAAAGAAGTTTCAATATATTTTTAAAAAATGCTCTTTGTACATAAAGTGGATGAAATGAGTTTACATCGCATCTGATGAATTAATTGTTTAATGTCTTGGAAAAACTTGTTAAAAG
This sequence comes from Patella pellucida, assembly GCA_917208275.1. Lineage (NCBI taxonomy): Eukaryota > Metazoa > Mollusca > Gastropoda > Patellidae > Patella > Patella pellucida. The sequence continues at coordinate 44,804,925 of OU795039.1, forward strand.
TATAACATTAAATGCCAAAAGACAGAATTCCTTCCATCAATATAATTAAACTAATTTCACTTAAATTTCAACATATTTATATTTCATTATCTATTTTTGAAAATTTATTAAAGGCCAATTCTTTATTAATATCTCACATACTTCATCTTTAATTATGTATATATAAAAATCATGTGGATTCAAAGTACATCATTGTCTTTCACAATTATAAAAAGGTGTAGCAGGATAAATCATATGATTTGAAAATGTCGCACAATATTGCTACTGACTACAGAGCCTGCCTCAAACTGTCATCCCTACTTGGAAAAATAGTACATTGAATTAAATCTAAATTTCTTGACCAGTTATAGTGCAATATTTTTACTTGAAAATGGTGGAAACTAGTGGTTCAACTAGTTACTTTCTCTTTATTAGATGATATTTGCCACACCAAAAACAACATTTTGTCCAATCTAGTGCAACTGGTTTCTAGTGCATCTTTACAAATACTGATGGGAGGTCCTGTTTGTCAGCAGATAATGACATTACATTTCAGATTGTTAGACTTAAATTTTTTCCAAGTATAGCTTGAATAAACATGTAGTTTAATTTTGAAATAATTAAATGGGGTTTAACGTCCCACTGTTCTGCTCCTAAACTGAGCTAGAAGACGGGCTTACGAAATACAGTGTGCTCTTATATGCCGAGGGATCTTTTAGGTGGACACCAATGCGTACACAGGAACTCAGTTTTCCAACCTATCCGAATGACTAGACAGCTTTCTTGTCAGGCCCTTCATCCTGCATCACTGACAAGGGGAAACCATACCGGATAATATGGATGAACTTTATTTCATACCATCAGAAGACTAGGCAAACTTTCCTTATAAATTACAAAGGAGATATATTACAACATATAGCACATTTGTAATAATTATGGTAATATCAATATTTGGTTATCAGTGCAATGCAAGGTAGATGCATTTGGCCAGGGCAGTGGCACTTATGACTACTCTTTTTCAAATTCAAACTGACAAGGGTTCTTTTACTTGCATGTCAAAGTGTGCACAATCGGATTTGATTTTTTTTTTGTATTATCCGAATGAATATGCACACTTACACTGTCAAAGTGAGAACAGAGTTTGAAGAATCTCAAAGGTTATTCTTGGCCCCTGTACGTAGTTTTTTTTTTATTAGTTCCATTGCAAATGTATCAGTTGTTATTACAGTATTCAAAACTGTACCTTCAAATAAAATTAGGTTAAAATTTCGGATTTGATCATTCCACCAATTACTTCCATCTAATGTCTTGAGATCAGATTCATAAAGAGTATATCCAAAACCTTTATAATCATCTTTATTTTCAGCAATTAGATTTTGTGTAGTTGCTGCTTTTTTCTGGGATTTAATTTATGGGCTTTTGAATTGTCGATGTACCTTTGTAGATTGTATTTTCTGTTTTTTTCTACAGCTGGAATTACTGGTAGTGTGATTTGTACATTTAGGGAATAATTTTCATCTTTCTGTTTTTAATTTTCTTTCACATTTTTTGTTGGATTTATGACTGAATAATTTATTTTATGATGTGAATAATAGTTTCAATATATTCAAGGGCCAGCAGAAGCAATTTTGATTGGGGGGGGCTTCCATCCTAATTCCCCCCAGTCCAGGGGCAGCAATAACCTGAAGAAATGAGTACTTGCTGCCAAATTATTGGGGGGCTAAAGCCCCACCTAGCCCCCCTACTCTGCCGGGCCTGTATTCATCAGGTAGATTACTAAGATTAAATCTATAATTGTATCAGCATCAGTTGTCGGGGGAAACAGCGATTTTCGATAATTACTGCCAGAGTTCTGGCTCTTGATCATTTTGAAACGTCTTGTGTATGCTCTAGAGGCTAAATTTGATATCTGGTTGACTTTACCTGTTGCAGACTGACAACAATATACGACCACATTTCAATGAACCCAGTGAATGAACCCCGGTAAACGCCCATTGCTGTCCATCCCAGTATATGTAAATGGCTACATGGTTCAATATTGGTACCTCATCTTTGTAGTTTTTACCCTCTGGACTCCTGGTCTAATGTAAACCTACATGTATATTTCGTCAAAATCATTCCAGTGACCGCAAAGAAACTGTGGGCGTATAAAAATACTACAATATGAGATTATGAAGAATTCTTTTTATTGAAAAAAAGTTAGAATATCACAGAGTAAAAATAAATGTTTACACATCAGACTACAAGTTAACACAATAAAACGAGGAAAAAAAACACATGTCAAAAACTACAAAATAAATAGAAGAGGTGTATAAATTGTAAGTTGGGTACTTAAACATTGGGATCCACAACATGTACCAGGTACTAAATATTGGCTATCAGCTGTCATCGTGTCATATAAATAAAATTGGTGGTTAATACATGGGATTCAAGTACATGAATGATTCTGGATATTATTTAACTACTGACCATGGTGTATAAATAAATATCAATACATATTTTTTTGACTTTCTGTATACTGGTCTATATACATAACCAGGTATAACAATATGACTATAATATCTATATGGTATACACAATCTCAACTTTTTATATAAATAAGTGTTAATATAATATACTCATATTTATTTTTTTTATTGTAAACTAAACCCATTTAGATCTTTAAAATATAATTGCACACATTAACATGTATCAGGACTACAGAGTCTAAAATGTGTCCCAGTTTTGCTAAGTGGTCTGGAGACTTACAATAAAACTGTGGTTAAGAATCATGATATAGTACCAAAATGTTGTCAAATGTTATGTTTCTAGCATAAAATCATATTTCAGTAACAAGATATACACCATTATAAAGCTTTAACAGAAAATGAATTAAATGACATAAATCTGAGAAAGACTATGCAAACTGTGTAAGAATATTAACACAATAGAAGATCTATATACATATATCATAATCATTTCTTTAATTATCTCCACTCTTATCAATACACAATTAAAGTTACATTATTCAAGATATAGATAAGAACTAGCCATTCTTGCTATACTAGTTCGAAAAAAGATGATGTACAATGAATAATTTAAAAATTTCATTCAAATTACTCTATTGCAAGCGAAGATATTGGCATTTGAAGATTTTGCCGACCTGTGCAATAATTTCAACCACGGTCCTGGTTGATCAAAGCTAAGACTCGAAGCCTCTGTGCGCGCCATATTTGATTTATCACTGAAACGTTTTAATCTGTTTAATATCGGAGCAATCTGATGCCATCCAAAGTTGATTAAGGCCTGGATCAGTTAATTAATGTCTAATTAATACTTTAGAAAACATTTCATGCCCAAATAAAGACCTTCACTAGGCAGATTTAGCTCTTGAATAATGCATGTTTAATATTTCAATTATGCGTTAAATGCACTAAGAGAAATACAAAAAATGTGCTTTTAAAATTTGTAATAGTGTCATACATACTGTTTAGGATCTGAAAACTCGATTTTTATTCCGAATTGTATATGAATAGGGATTGGGGAACAGGCACAGCCTATATTAAACACATCTCCCTGTAAAATTGAACTTGGACATATTACAGGCCTGTGTAAAGTATATAAACTAATATTTATTAACTCAATTTCAATTGTATGAAATGTCTGTTCGTGTAAGACTACCATTACATCTTGTTTTACTCATTCCTAATAAACAATGACAGATGGCAAATGAACAATGATGACTATGAAGTTGACCCAGGAAATTTAATTTTTTAAGTCTAACCACTTTATTTTATCTTTTATAATGAAACTATTAGCAGCCTCTATGGCATCAACCCTCAATGAGAGACACCTTAAGAAAGAACAGGCCAAGACATCAGTGACGGTTCATTGAATTATTAGTTAATGATTAATACAAACACCATTTATTTTGATGAAATATTGGAAGGATGTTTAACTCACAACTCATTGATATAACATTTTGTTAAATGTGAATATAATGAAAATATAAACGTAACATATTGCACAGAAACTATAGACAGACATTGATACAGTCATTACAATGAATCATATATTAAATATATCATACCAGTAAAATGTGTAGTTGTGACCAAGAAATACAAATAACACCAAACTCCATGTGTGACAAATTTAAGCATTTGATTTTTGAAATTACCATACTTAAGTCAATGCATCTAACGAAGAAACTTAACAGGAAAAATTCAATAGGTATTTAAATGAACAGAATATTTGACTTGTTAACAATGTATTCTGTTAAGATATAAAGTTTTAGATACACATAGCTTAAAATGGTATTATATTAACCATGATAAATTGTTCCAGGTAAACAATAAGTTACCCGATTTTATAAATATTAGCCATCATGAATTTTTCTGGCTTTCAATAATAAATCACATAAACAGTGGGTTATCATCCAAATTAAAGAAACAGCTTTTAATTCTTAAACATTACTTTGGCACACTGATCTTATGTCTTGTCTGTGTTAAATTTAAATTCTCATGAAGCTATATTGATGGAAGAACATTTCGATCAATTTCCAACTCCTTACTCTTTTTTTCTCCAAAAGCAGGCCTTAACTATCATAAAGCAAAGCATCATTACAAACACAGAAGATCAACTAAGCATTAATAACTCTTTTACATTTTCACTCGCATATATGATACTACAAAACAACCTAGATGTATAAAATGTAATAATTATAAGTTTCTTCATTCCTCTATTTTTTATCCAACATCATTCCTTGCGTGCTTGCACATAGTAATACATGTACATTCATTATTGGTGTAAAAATACAAATTACATGTATAAATTTTATACACACATTGTCGATACCTTAATTATTAAACTATTTAAAACATAATGTCATAAAGCATAAAAATCTTATACAACACTCAGTAGATTAGGCCAATGCTTTGAAACGAGACCTAGAAATCTATTCAACATTATACCTTTGTATTTTTTATAATTTTCACAGACATTGTTATCTCCCCTTGTTCAATTAAACACATCGATGGGATTGTTTTAAATAAGGATTAGTTATGTTGACTGACTAAAATGATGCCTTTTTAAAATTACAAAAGTTTTTTGGCACCCTGACAATATACAAACTTTGGTAACAAGACCAACAACCTGATGTTATGAAGTCAGAAGCAAAACAAATGATACAAGGAGGTAACTGAAAATCGGACTAAAGTGATCCAATGATCACTTAGTTTAGATTGCACATTATAGCAACAAGTATGCAAAAATGAAATAAACATCTGAAGAAGTCTACAAATTAAAAATAGACTATCATATATACATGTGATCCAATATATTATTCATCATTCACACATTTAAATGACAATCTTGTGCAATCTATTCTTTAAAAAAACACAAAACATAAACATAAATACCATGACAACAACCATCTATATATTCTAGCACCATTATGATATTAATATTTAAAAATACTCTTACTTTTTTAAAAAGTCAGAGATATTTTCCATGAAGAAATTACAGTAATTACAGAACTATATACAGGTATAATAACAAACAGTTCATTTACAACACATTGATTTCTTTACTTAAAACATAAATTGTGAATTAGATCACTTTCAATATTTAGAAACACACCATTTTTGAATCCTAAATGTAATCAAAGAAATCTTGATAGGTAAACAACATTAATTTAACTAGGTAGACGTCTGATACTTTCAGCTAATCCAACAGCACTAGATTTCAGCAGGAATTTTAATCGATAATATTCATCTAGCGACACACCACTTGCGATACCAGACACATTTTTAGCGAATCGCACTAAGCCATGTGCCCGTTCCATTTCTAACCAAATACTTAGTTCTTGTTCGATACTGTTTTCACCTTCCTCCTTATTAATTAAATCCATTTTATTTGGTCCCCATAACAAATACTCAACAACGGAACGAACTTGAGCTAAACAGTCAACTCTGCGTGGTTCTAACATCAAACGCATATTTTGAATAGTAGCCAGAGTTTCATTGTCTTCTTCAAAATCTAAATAATCAGCTGTCACATCTTTAAATAAATGATCAATAAATGAGCACATAGCTTCCCCTTGATGTGCATCATGTGACCTTTGGTGTGGTAAAAATGCAATAACCTTTCCTCTAAGGTCGGCACGAGACAATAAAAACACATCACGGAAATCCCGTTCGGTAACTGTGTAACCTTGATCTAGACAATGAGACATAGCGCTTAATAATTGTAGAGCTAGTGTTAATACGATATGCATTAATGCATCCAAATTATGAGACAGTGTCTCTTTTAACAGTGCAATATGGCTGTCTAGTGTTTCTATGATCTCAAAGCTTCCCACAGCTACAAAACATTTAGCTAGATTTGTATCGTAGATGGAATTTTGGGCAACTTGACTGGTTTTGATAAATTCTTCAGATAAGTTAGTGAAGGGAATGGTGTCAGCGAAAACTGCCACAGGTTTTAATAAACTCGGATGACTGTTCGTGCTCATCTCTGTAGCTGGTCGGGAATGCAACAACTGTAACAAAAAGACACACAAAACATGTTAAATTTATATAACTAACATCTGCATACAATCAAGTTAACACATTCATAAAATAACTTGTCTTGTATACATAATTTCTAGCAGATTTTACTACAATAAGAGGCTAAGCTCATATCTTGTTAAGTAAACAAGAATTTGACTTATTCAAGTAGATTCTATGTACATCTAACATCCCATTATTTGGAGCAAGCCTCCCAGTTAAACATTTAGAAATAATATATATTTCTACTACCAGTAGATTGCATCCTCTACTTTAGCCCTGAATAATTTCATATGGCAGAGCTCTAATTACATGAAAGGTCAAATGCAATCAGTCCAAATACAATGTCATTGGAAGAATCATTATAAATTGAGAGTAATGAGCCAGGTCTGATTATGAGGGAAATTTTGCCCAGACAGCAACTGAATTTCAACTACCAAGGGATATTTTACGTGCACGCCAATGTGAACACAGGACCTTGGCTTTTTACGTGCCATCTGAATGACTAGGCAGCTGTCCTTGTCAGGCCCTCCATTTGTTTCACTGACAAGGGGAAACCACGCCGGAAAATCGAGATGCACTTTCTCGGCCAATGTAGGAATCTAACACTCGACCTCAAGGCTTGCGATTCAGCACCTTACCCACGTGATCCCCCAATTTATTTGGAAGTTTTTAAGTCACAGTAATAGAGAGATTAAATGCACCTACCATAAGTTGACAAGGGGCACTGGTGGCTTTATATTTAGCATTATATACTATACATCTTTCAGATGAATGTAGAGGTTGTCCATAAACATCAAAATCTTGCCACTTCAACATTTGGGGGCTTAATAGTGTCAGTTTTTCAGCGGAGAGTATTCCTTCGGTCTGTGCATACACATCTTGTAAAGCCTTTAAATTGATACCTGACACTTTATTATAAACTTCTCTTAGACGCTCTTCACCTAAAGTAACAGATGTATTGGGTCTATTCATAGAAACATACTGGTCTGATCCCATAGTGTCTGGTCTTTTGGGCCGACGTCTGGGCACAGGGCGTGGCCGTGACAGAGTGCTACATGTTGATTGGGTGTCAGATTCTGATGATAATGTTTCTTTAGATTGAGATCGTGTTGTTGCATCATTGACCGTCAATGTATCTGTTTCAGTGACATGCGTCACTTGCGATGAAGCTTGAGAAATAGTGGATTCATCGTCGTCTTCTTCTAATTTATAATATCCGTTAATTTCTTCATAAATAGGTTGGGATGCTAACAGAATACGTCTCTCTTCATCACTTTTAGGAGAATCATCATGTTTTGTAGGTGCAGGGTCTAGTTCAACATGTTCGATAACTTTTAAAGGTTTAGAACTGGAGCTAAGAGAACCAATGGTGCTCATAGTCATAGCATTGTTACCTAACATGCTAGTTGACATTTTCTTGTTCGATTTGGTTTTGGAAGCTCGGGGGAGGGTAGAACTAGAAGAGAAGCTGGAGGACATGCAAGCACTGTTTAAATTGGGTGCATTTTGATGGTCCATCATACTTGTAGTCATCAAGTTAAAACTGACTGTACTCGTATGTAATGTATTAACTGATGTTTGACTAAGGGTAAGCGTATTGGATGACGCAGCTGTACTGATAGGATTTGGGGAAGCTACTGGTTCGAGGTATCCCTCGACAGGAGTTATTTTTACCGGTTTCTTATCTTTGTCATCTTTAACTGGAGGATCATACCAGTGAGGACGTCCACCAAACTTGGGCAAAATGGACTCGTAAAGATTTTCAAGTGAGCCTAGAGGAGAGATGATTGGAAGATCTTCAAAACTACATGAGTTGTCGGCACCAGCTTCTGATTCCAGAGGTATACCTAAAATATACATATGTATTATAAATAATCTTTCTATGTGGCTATCGAGGAAAATTAATGATCATTACGGTTCATATGATTTTTCATTACACCAGTTAAGGGGGGTGGCTCCAATTTAATGAGAAAATATCAAATAAATTTGACATTTATTTTAATAACTTGTTTCTACTACGGCTTATGACATTCAAATATAGATAATTATGTACCTTGGTGTTTTAGCTTTACTAGGATATATAACAATCTATATTTTATCAAGCATTTTTTTTTTTACACTTTTCCTCAACGACATGGGGTGGCCATCCTGGATTATGGGGAATGGGCGTGGTCCAGGTTCCAAAATGCAAATTTTTAAAAAACTTGTGTGATAACGATAAAGTCCTGAAAATTTCAGAGCATATGCTTTAATAGTTCATAGTGCAATTTAAAAAACAAATATTTTCTCATTGAATTGGAGCCACCCCCCTTAAAAGACAAATGACATGGGGTTTAATGAAAACGAGCTACAGTGTATATCGAATTCCAACTGAGAAGGGATCTTTTATGTGCATCCCATTCAAATGATTAAGCCTTCGTCCTGCACCACTGTGAAGTGGATACCAGGGAATGAAATATACACTCATAGCACTTAAATTATTTGAGCAGTCGAAACAGGCTGTGAAACTCTGAAAATGACAGCTTTGGAGTGTCCACAAGATTTTTTAGAATGATCATTTTGCATGACATATCCGGAAATGAAACACTGTAGTTGTGAGGTCATCCACAAGTCTTTTTGAAGTGTTTGAGGTCAATGATGAATAACTATGCAAGTAATTATAGGGAACTATTGAAAATAGTCTTATTCTTGTTAGTATAAATTAGTACTAAGTAAATCTCTAGCACATAGAAATTTGGCAAATAGACCAACTGATATTGATGACAATATGTACAATGTACCTTAATTACATTTACTAATGGATATTATAGTGATATCACCAGTTTTTAAACAATGTCTGAGCTTATTTAGTCCAGTATTTTTTGGTTTGGAAACACATGTATTTTATCGTAGAGTAAAATGTTTAGTACAATAACAATTCTTGGTATAACTTGGTATAAATGCAGTTTAAAAGAAATGCATCTCTAAACAACTTTATACTAATTTGTCCATAGTTACACAAAGTCTACATGTCACACAACAATTTGTGATTGTAGTATTGTGTAATGTGAGAATATATTGTTAATCAAAAACTATGAAACTTTGGCCTATTAACTATCATGTAATTAATGTTCTAGAGGTAAATAACACACACAATGTGTACAATTTAATTACATTAGCATTTTGTATACAATAATACCAGACCTGTATAATCAACTATAATGTTATTATAATGGCTGTATAATATCTTTAATACATATAATGTATGTATATTTATATAATGTATGGTTATAATATAAATATGATAGAATGTCATAAATTGTTTTATAGTCCACTCTCATTTCTGACCTTTTTACAATACTAGTAAGACAAGTGGAATATGTTCACAATACACTGTAGTTTCAGTTTAATATTTATTATACTAGCCTATAGGTCAATCATTCTTACTAAGTGTGAATATAAATATAAAGGATATCCTATCAATTGAAAAAAATTCAGTAAAAAACCCCAACCATACTAAATTCAAGAACATGTTGAATACATGTAACAGAGTTAATCAAAATATTTGTTTGCGGTTTTAGAGGAATTTGACACTTCAAGTTCAATATCATTATTGACGACTTGCCATATTGTATTCATCTAGATGAAATTAATTTTTTAACCTTTTAATAATTGAAATTTTTCACAATGATAAATTTATAGTAATTTTAATGAATTTGACATAAAACATACTAGGAACTAACAATTAATTAAACAAGGTTATTATAAAAAAGCGTCGACTACTGACTGTTCTGTAAGGTAAAGTAAGCCTTCATCCAGTGATTATCTTTTAAGTGTAACGTAACGGCAGCTACGTTAAAATGTGCAAAAAGAATGTCAAAGATGTTTTTTTTCCAATGGTTATATTAAATATGAGAAAATCTATATTTACCTGTAGTAAAAGCTGGTTCATCTCCCAATGATATAGTATTACGTCGGTTCTCTAATATTCTATTATTTGCTATGTCTGTTACCATCTGTAAAATAAATATGTGGTAAATGTCAAAATAAGAAGTGACCTGACATTAATAATGAATAATGATCGTACAAATTTACATGTGCACCCAAGATAAATCTAGAAAATGTAAACCTTAACAGGGAATTATTTATATACACTATTATTATTATTATTATTGCAACACAATTTTACATCACTTGTACATGTACAAATAAACATACATGCATTTTATGTTAGTTTTTTATCTACATAATCTAGTCATCATATACAAGAGAATTTTACTGATCTGCTTGCTGTCTACAAATTTGCTCTCAAACTTTATATACATGTACATTTATACACTTTTCAAAACGTTTCTGGATATTGCATATGATTTTATGACCAGATGTCTTGCTATCTTACTAATCTGTACGGCATAAACGCAAAAACATAATTTCTAAATCGGTACCAGAACAATTTAAATATCTTGTGTGTTGAAAAATAAATTAACTGGTACATGTAAATGTATTAGTTTGAATACGTACACATTGGATGTAACATATTGTGACAGTCTAATAGAATGGGCTTGATCAGGATATGTACATTGACCGGTTTGTATACATGTACATATATTTGAAATTTGAACTGTATAAGAATACTGTTCAAATCTTGTATCATCCGAAACTTAGGCTGTCTGAGCCTGAGTAGTATGAAGTAGATGGATCCGTGTGTGCAGTATGCTCTTGTATAAGAATATTAAATATTTTCATCATTACTAATATTTGCAAACATGTACATGTCACTTATTTTTGTGTAAGGTGGTTAATTGTTAAAGGATTATAATCAGTACATGTGAACAAATAAAGTTGACAATTACTATCTAAACGAGTTATGTAGAGGCGTAAATAATTAACGAAGGCCTAATACATCATATTTACCAAAGGCAAAGGTGTACGGTTTTAGCCATGTCGTGTTTGGCACTTATTATATTATTAAATCAATATTCATGTCTACCTCATTATACTGTATTCATTAAGTTCATGTCACCTTTTGTCAACATGAACTTTGTCATTCACATTTGAATTCTGAACTCCAGTCTATGTGTAAATGTAATACCGGTTATCTCATAATATACTAATTTGAAAAAGACAGGATATCTTGGAGCAGAAGTCAGATCTAAGACAGAATTGTCATAGTGATAGACAGTTTCCTGTGTGTCACCTAATTACTCAGCCTACCGTTTCAAACTAGTGAAAGGAGAATTTTCCCCTTAGCAACTGCTTACTGTTAGTTAAAAGTCAATCAGCCAACAGCACAATTTTCGATGAAATCTGGATGGTAAAACTCACCACGACTCAATAGGTTATTAAAATAAACAAAAGAAATTTTCTGAAACTCACCACCGGTCCAGAAATATCTGCTACATTTATTTTCTTTCCTTTGTTTTTTCGTTCCATGCGTGGTAATGTTGAGTCATTGATGGATTTGGCCCTTTTCACAGATGGAGGTTGAGGTGCCCGTGTTTTTGGTTTACTTAATTTTCCAAGGAAGGTTTTTCTTGATTGTTTATCAGCTGTTGGTAATTCTATCTTTTCTACTGGAAATGTGTCTTCATTAACTTCAGGGATATCAGTAGTTGTTGGAGATGATGGTTCTGATTCTGTTTCTTCTTCAACTGGTGATGCACAAATTTTAGGTGGAGAAGGAGGTGGTCCCATTTTATCAATAGTGATAGACCTACGAGCTTCTGCAATTGTATTCATATCGACTGGTCGACTTAAGCGCCTTTCTAATTCCTTAGCAAAATTAGGATTATTAGCATTTGAACTTCTATTAGGATTAGGAATTGAGGTTCTTTTAGGTGGTGGAATGGGTGGTGCTGTTCTTTTTGGACTTTTGGAACGTCGTCTGACAACTACATCATCACTAGATTTGACAACAGGTTTAGCTGATACTTCAGGTTTGGGAGCTGCCACTGGTTTCACTGGTTCAGGTTTTTGAGCTTCTTCACTGACTTGATCTAAAGAGGATTTATGCTGTACGGGAGACGAAAATGCTACACGTTCTCGCTTTAATTTTGGACTAGAGGAACTTTTAGTTTTAGGTGTAGCTGGAGGACTAGCTGTATCACTGTTTTGTTTATTATGATCAGGTAGATTGTCTGCACCTGGACTAGAGCTAGGAGGTAGAACCCGGAACTTTGGCTGAGGTGAAAATTTAGAGCTTCTCTTCAGCGAAGGTGATGACTTACAGTCTTCCAATGTTGTTTCACTTTCAGCAATGGATGATGACGATGTTTCGGCTCTCTGTTCCGCTTTCACCAGCGTTATGTCTGGATTTAATGTTTCAATAGCTTCAGGTGATTCCTTACCTCTTCGTAAAATATTTCTAAAGAAAGAGGTGATGCCGCGCTTAGACTTTCCATTTTCTGTCTTTGAAAAAGTTCTAGTATTTTCACCATTATCATTAAAAAGATGTTCTTCTATACTAGATGTAGAATCATTCCTGGATTTAGAAATGGGCGAATCTGGTGGAGGAGTAGCTAATATAGCTTTATTTAAGGGAACCATTTTAAAAATTGGCTCTTGCTCATTTTTATTGGCCAATTTTTTGGTGGGTGAAACCTGAGGTTCAGGTGGAGGTGAACTTGGAGGTCGAGGAGCAGGTCTTTTACCTTTTGGTTTCTGCAGGTCCAGATTAGCAGCAACAGATGCCATCCTGGCTTCGAAAGCAGCTGATTTCTTGGCTTTGTCTTTTCTTGACATTGATCCACGCAAATCTTTAAAATCATCCCCTTCACTATAATGAGATAAGACATCGTTTAACATATCAACCACTTCCATTCCAGCAGCATCAAAACTCTCATTTTGGGGAACATTTTCTGAAACTGTTTTCTTTAACTTAGGGTTCGGTGGAGGTTTTTTCCCACTTTTATCCTCAGAGAAAGACTTAGTCATAATGTTTGGTTTTTCTTTTTTGGGTATTTCTGTTAATGTGTCACCATCACCTGTTCCATACAAACACTCTGTTATATCATCCATTGTATATGATTCGTCCTTATCTTTTGAGTCTGGTTTAACTTCTGAAAAACTGTAATTCCTAGTGATCACACTAACTATTTTATAGGGAGCAGCTATTTCATCGATAGTTGACGCTTTTTTCACATTGGAATCTGAGTTGAATGACCGATCACTGTCCGATGAAAAAGAAGAGTTACTTGATGGAGTTAATGATTTAACTTTATCAACTCCACTCAACAGAGTTTTATAGTGTTCTGATCCTGATGATTCACTATCAGCATTATCAACACTGTCAGCAATCCTATGAAACTCAATGTCAGAGGACATTTTACATGATGAAGGAACAAAAAAATTGTCTATTGGCACTTTATTTGCATTTATAATCTTTCTACGAACAGGAAAAGTACCGTAATTTACAGAATCAGAAGAAATGGCATCGCAGTCTCTGAGATTAGGAAAACGAGCTGGATCACACAAAGACAGAAGTTCTACACGTATGTCTTCAAATTCCTTACAAGACGACTTAGATTTTCTTTTGTCTAAATCAGAACGAAGGTTGCTAATTTCGGCATTCCATAATGTATTTTCTAAAGATAACATAGCAAACTCCTTCTCCTCCTTATTGAAACTAAAGTCAATGGCTGTATCTGAATCAGATAATTGAACGTCATCATCATCATCATCATCATAAAGATTGTCCAAACCTCCATCAAATCCTATCACACTTGATGCTTCTGCAAAAAAAACTTTATAGGTTCTCACATTTTTCAATTTTTTGGTACTTGAATTGGACAAAGCACTTTTTATATTTCTCTTTCTTGGTTGTGAATTATCAAGTATATTTACATTACTTGACTGATGTTCCAGGTTATTACCATTTTTAATGTCAGTCAGTACTAGCTTATCATCTGAGCTTCCATTTTGTCCAGATTTGAAAATCACAGTTGTGCGTTTGGTAGGTTTGGGTGATGTTTTAGCTGTACAGGAAAGATCAATTGATGAAGAATGTTCTCCTTTGGGTCTTTGACAATTAGCACACAACTCTTTCCTCCAGGCATTTTGCGTAAACTCTGGGCAAACTGACATTCCTGCATCCAGTGATGGTGTGATTTTGTCTTCATTGCATCATCTGAAAGAGATAAGAATAAAACAGTATTAACACAAGGAATATGTTTGTCATTATTAAAATTTGTATAAAAGAATGACCAAAATAACTGAATGAATAATCCAGTACAATGTTAGCTTATTACATTACCTCTGTTTACGCTATTACTGTCAATTGTTTGAAGTTTATTCTGTCTCTGTATAACTTAGCTTGAGTAAAGAATTTTAAAGAATAGTAAAACCAGGTCTACTGTGTTTTACATGTACCTGTCTCTACAAATCTGTATAAATTCATTCAGTCTATATATAAACCTTCTCATAAAGATTCTTACGAACATGTACAATTATCTATTCTTATTTTAGGTTTGTTAAAATTATATAAAACATTCTGGAAAACTTAAACCAAGATCTGTTGAACTTATAATAAAGAAAGGTCATCTTAAGATTACAGAAATAAAGTAAGGTAATAGAAAAACCCTGATTTAATCCCCAGAATAAGGTTAATAAATATTTCATTATTCTTGGTGTCATGGTTGAATTGATCATAGATTACTTTGTGCTACGGTTACGATTTAAATCATATGACCAGGAGTTCATTTTATGCTAGATTTAGGTTTAGAGTGTTAATGCCACAATCAATATCTACCTGATTTGGAAACTAAAGCCACCTTTTCTAAAGTAGGTTGGATGCACTAAGTTAAAAGGGACATTTGATGAAAACCCTAAAACAGAAGTTTTCATTAAATTTCAATGTCAAAAGCACTGTATAATTATTGCAACAATGACATAAATCCACAATATATTGGCTTTATTGTAATATTAAGGTGGTAATCTCCTCAAATTACAATCTGTCTTGTTGTTGGTATGGATACAGTGTAACTTGTGGCATTCATATGATATACATTGTACCTTATTATTTATTTTATAAATAAATCCATGCATATTGGAAATATACACATTCAAAGAATAAAAGGCATGTCATTATGAAATCCCAGTGCACAAATAATAGTGATTAGTCAAACATCTCAAAAGAACAAAATTAGGCATGTCTCTTTAATATGGTTCATGTAGGTATTTGGCCGTAATAAATTTATGGAGCAAATACATCTACTGTAAATATTTGGTGAATTACTGAAAATTGTGCAGTAGATCAAATATTTACTAATAATTTCACAATATTAAAAAACATTCTGACAATGTTAAATTTACTTAACTTAAATCACACTCCTTTCTTAATCTGTTATAATTTAATCAGAAATTCCTGCATGCACTTCATATAAAATCAAATGAAACTAAACCAAGATGGAAATGTCGATTTAACTCTCATTTCCATAAAATCAATAAATGTGCAGACATGAATGAAGCTTGTTATAGAGAATATCACCACATCTCACTGACATCATCCAAGAGATCAAGCCATAGCAAACATATATTATAACATCAATAATCAAAGTCTATACTATTATTACTACTAAATTCTTCAATAAACCAGTATCGTAAAACCCTACTTAAAAAAACTATAAAACTAAAAAGCTTTAAAATAGCTTTAATCTTACATAGCTTATATGATGAACCACTTATAGCTCAGTGCTTTCAAGTTACACGTACTTTATGTGGAACAAATAAATCATGTGTCTACTAATAGGTGTATCTGCTATCTACACAAACCTAAAGCAAGACTAACTTCAATCTCAAAATACTCTTCCAATATTTCAAGTATGGGATGAATAATTTACATTTAATGAAAAAGTTGTTTATTTCACAACATATATGTACTGATATCTCATAGATATACTGTATATAATTATATGAAGGAAAACATATGTTACATCATTTGACAACATGTGTTAATGTATTAAATTAACAACCATGATATACATATATGTATTATATTATGGTTCATTAATTGCTTATATGTATGTTAATTAATGAATGCTAATTAAGCATGCCATGTTTCAAAAGATTCTTTAATTAAAAGATTGTGAGCATAATTAATATGTTTGTTGTGAGAATATATTATGAACATTTTGTACTCTGTAGACATTAAATGATCAAATATCTTAGTGGAGTTATTGTTAAAAAAAACTACATAGAAATAATTCTGTAGCAGTACAAAATAAAACAGACATTTAGTTATCTAAAATGATCATACATGTACATATATATGTACATGTCAGTGACTAGCATTGTAAGCAAAGATTTGGTTAGTTCTTCACTCCTGCCAACCGAGTGAACTATTTCATTTTGGTTATTTTATTTTTGAACATGCATTATGTAAGAGCTAAATCTGTTTATAACAGGTATTTTGTAGGCCTTACATGTAAATGATATCTAAATTATTAATTAACCATTGATTATCTTATCAAGACAATCAACTCTCGATGTCATTGTTAGCCTGCGATATTTAGTGGATTTGAATATGTTTAATGATGGGTGATTTAACGTAAAAATTGATACTGGTAATCAAGACTAAGTTTATAATGGTACCAACGGTAGTAATGACGATTGAGGCTAGACTAAAATTAAATCTCTAATATCTTGATTGAGAGAGAAGCAATTTGACTGAAATTTTCAGTATCTGCTTTTTTTCACTATAATAGCGAGAACTGTCAGCTCTAACCTTTAAAGGAAAGTTGTGAAAAATAATGTAAGTGATGATCAAAGACTCTAAGATATAATTATTTAATAGAATAGTCTGTATCAGAAACCTCAGGATAAAGAAATACTTCTCATGTCTTAGTTTTGTGCCAGACAACAAATTTCCTAAAAGTGAAAAGATCATGACAGAAAAGATTAAATGTTGCTTATATTGGGTATAAATTTAGCTATTTCTCTGCATAAAACACAGAAACAAAACTACTTAATTTCTTACATGAAGAAAAGAAAAGCATTTCAATATCCGACTTGCTTTAACTGTCTGTATCATTAAACAGTTTGAATTCATCAGTATAATATCATCTGTTGATAGTGCTAAATACCAGGTTTTAGTAGTAGTACCAGTACATGTATTGTACACTCTTTTTGCATATCAAGGATGGCCATACAAGTACATGTAGTTATAAGTAATTTTTATGCCTCAGCATGCTGGTTAAAATAATAAACCATTCCCTCATCCCCCCCACCTGGATTCTCATTGGATTAAGAATGTACATGTACATGGTGAAATACATGTAGACATGTTGCAAGTCAAACACACACTACATGTACATGATTATACTCCATTGTTTTCTTTTTCAATCACGAAACTATGCACACAATTATTTTGGTATAAAATTGAAGCATGTTTAACCTCCATGACATTCCCTTGATAGTTTATTTTGGTAGCATACACTGATTTTCTACTTTAAAACATGGCTTTATGGCTCACAGAGAAATTTCTTGGATACATGTGAGTTGGGAGTTCAATAGAAGTTGTGTATTGGTACCAATTATTCATACACATTCCATGTTCAATTATACAGTTACAAGACATAAATCAATATTATTACCTAAAGCCAGTTACAATGTATAACAATGGGTTCAAGAGGTTCATTACTATATATGGACACACCATGAATAATATCATCCGAATCCCGATCCAGTATCACAAGTGCCATAAATTTTACGTAATTACATCCATATATAAGTTGTTTTAACCAAACAATCAAAAACAAATATTTAGATAAAAACATCTGTTTTATTAAAAAGTGTGATATCTAATGAGTTTTTATTCTGCCATATAAAAGAATTTAATACATGTACATGTAAGTACAAAGTTTATGGAATGCAATCATAATGTCCTTATATGTTTTATCAATTCAAGAGAAATGATGTTTAACGTCCACTTAACACAAACTAGGTAATTCTGGGACTAACACATAATTCAATTTTATTTCAACAATTTGCTTGCGAGTAGGGGGGTCATTAGCAGTGGCAGGAAACCGGAGGGCCAGAGAAAACCCACGAGGCTGGACAGGCCACACAACTCCTTGCCACACAACTCCTTGCCACGTGCATGTACAACTGGGGAATCGAAACCATGCCAGTTGACTCAATGGCAGACCTTATAATACAGTGCGCATTTGCTAACCATTTTGCCATCCACCCACCCCCCCTTTATCAAATTACATTAATTATCATATAGCAATACATGAAATAATGTAATCATGTGTAACATATCAATCAATGTTAGATATAAATCAGTCCATAGATTAGATCACAGTACACTATGCGTAGAACAATGATTTCCAAAATAAATGAATATTAACTGAATATAAATGACAATTAAAGTTACATTATTCAAGATATAGATAAGAACTAGCCATTCTTGCTATACTAGTTCGAAAGTAGATGATGTAAAATGAATAATTTGAAAATTATTCAAATTACTCTATTGCAAGCGAAGATATTGGCATTTGAAGATTTGGCCTACCTGTGCAATAATTTCAACCACGGTCCTGGTTGATCAAAGCTAAGCCTCGAAGCGTCTTGACGCGCCATATTTTATTTATCGCTGAAACATTTTAATCTGTTTAATATCGGAACAGTCTGATGCCATCCAAAGTTGATTAAGGCCTGGATCAGTTAATTAATGTCTAATTAATACTTTAGAAAACATTTCATGCCCAAATAAAGACCTGCACTAGGCAGATTTAGCTCTTGAATAATGCATGTTTAACTATTTCTACTCAAACAAACCAACCAGCCATATTTCTCTTCTTAACAAACAACATTATAAACACCAATCAATGTTATTAGTCCTTCAACTTCCATTTCCATTCATATACATGTACCGGTAACTATAAAGATATTTTCATCACAGAAAGACTCCATTGATTGTTGGAAGAAATAAACGAAGGGTTACACTTTGAATCTCAATATCATATGATCTAAGATTATACATACTAATACCATTAGTTAATATTTATTAATGATTTTCTCATAATAAAATGATGCAGCCATGTTGCTTTTCCCTTACTCTTCAATTTCCTTATTTCAAATCATGTGCTTACAATATGTTTCTGCCATCCAACTGGGATCATAGTTTACATCTTAACGTAACTTGATCAAAATAAAAACAAAACAGTTAGTCCTTGCTTGCAAGGTGTAATCTATATTCTGTTCTTTAACATTGAGAACAGTACATTAACAGACAGTATATGAATGAGCAGTAGAACACTACTTGCAGTTTTTTTAAATGGAATTTATACATCTCCCCAAAAGTTTAAAAGATTAGTTTCCATCTAAATATGTATTGAAATGTTAAAGTTATTTATAACTTGAATAATAATCGATTTTGAATCTAATCTACATTTGTAGTACTTTAAAAACATTTGACAAAAATACCCTTCATGTGTTATTTTTTATTTGGTTGAAATAGATTTCTAATTAAGGCAAGAAAGTGATCTGAGAGACTTTTCCTAACTCAAATTGACACAGGAATTTGACCATAAAAAAACAACAGTTTGAACAATGTACTTTATACAAATATGAAGTCATGTCGCCAAAAGAATATATAAACAACCCCTAATCCAACAATATTAAACTTTGCTAAAATACACATCATTTTGTGCAAGAATCAATATTTACATCATCATGCTTTGTTTACTACAGGTTTACAATGCACCCTGTTTGGAATTAAAAGTTAGATTTGTTTAAGATCTTTTTCCCTTGCCCAGTATCTTAAAATTTCAACAAGTGTAAAAAAAGGCAGCAGAAATGTAGTGTGTATAATGTTCAGACGGAGGTGACAGCAATTTAAGACCACATTTCCATGTGAGCATGATAATGTAATAACTTTAAATGGTCATAAATATAGAGCTGAGCTGACCATAACTACTGTATGTCTGACAGGATATTATCAAAGGTCAAAATTATCCTAATCTATTAATCAGATTGGTCTTGACCACGATATACATACATGTACATTGTATAGCAATGTAATTTCAAATCAAGTAAATATCAGTGACATTCTTCATAAAAATGTAATTTTTCAGCGATTTACCAAACACGGAGTTAAAAAAAGATCAAATAATTTAAACTCACTTTTTCAATAGCTCTTCAGTTCTTCACATCAAATCACAATTTCAAATTATTTCCCAGAAACAAATTTGCTACATGTATATCAAGTATCATTTGTTTCCTGTTCAACAGTGAAATTAAATCAAGAAACCCATTTTCAAAAATGTCTTTGTTCCATTCCAAGAGCCATAACCAGTGTTGACATTTCAAAAAGCTGATGAGTCAATGCTTTTTACCAGTTTGCCAACATGTGTTTAGAAATTCACTTTAACTTGCATAAAATTCCACAGACTGCAGAAGACAATTCCTGACATGAATAAAATTGGAATTTTGTGCAGCTGGTGTCTCGAGGGAACAGTGATCTTGACATGTGTAGTAATGTGGTGACGTAATGTAAAATCAATCTATAACAAATGACGAGTACTAGGGTCACAGACTCAACAACCACAGTGAAATTCTTTTCTTAACCTCCATTACGAATTAGAGTGTTAGCAGACGGTTAAATAAGACCAATATTCTGACTACCAAACCAAATATGTACAATAGCATACGGTACATGTGGAATAAAAAGTAAATAAGAACTGTTCGCTCTATTATTAGACCAATAAATAAAGACACTGGTCTACGACCTACGTACATGTATGCGTGATTTTAAAAAAATTATTGGAACAGATATGTCGACAAGGTCATTCTTTTATTTTTCATTGTGAATATATCTCAGCATAAAGCTGTTGATTTTGTATTTCCACTTACAAAAAACAAATGTGCATACTTCCTAAATTTGATTACAATGTCATTTCCTCAAAGGCTATACCCATTTTCTATTTGAGATCTGTCCTGTAGGAACTTTTCCACAAACTTAACCATTTTCATTTAAATTTTCTGTGTACCATCATGTCCACAGAAATGGAACAAACATTGCTATGTATTATTAACGAGTGTGCAAGAATGCAGGCTTTTTAAAAGAATACTTCATTCAATAGAAGCAGGAAGTAAACAAATACATCTACCGTATTGGTTAAAACATACTATATACCATCTTAAAGGACAGATCAAGTATTGATTTTAAACACTTTCTTTAAGAAAGCAAATTGTGTAGTGAGGTGACCACCACAAGAGCATACTATTTTGTATACATTAGACACAAATATTGATTACTCTTTACTCAACAGTTCACACTACCTAAGTCAGAGAAAACCTTACTATCTTATCTTTGGATCTCAATCATCAGTACAGAATAATAAAGCTTTTCTCACACTAATAATCCTTGCCTTCTAAAACCAACAACCTTTCTAGATCTACTTGTCAATCGGATTCTTGAAAGCTCTATGGGTATAAGCTTAAATGTATGCTTAAAGAAGCCATAACAGATATACCGGGTATTTTAGTTTAATACAATTGATTAATTCTGTGTGGAAGACTTTTTGACAGATTTATCCTAGTTCGGCACAATTATGTCACACTTTTTACTTTTCAATTCCATATGTGGTTTGTTATAAGTGTCATTATTCTCCACAATCCCTGGATAGCCAGGTCTACCTTACTGCCTATAAGTTATTAATAAAGGCATTGTATGATATGGTCATTGATACAAATGGGCAATTAAATTCCATAATTAAATGAGTTGGGTAATCCTGTTAAGCAAAATAAGCTAAATATTTGACAAATTATTCAAGTTCTTACTATTGTAATCATATGCCATCTATAAACATACCTTATTCTGAAACATAGTTGAAAAATTGTTTTAATATTATTGAAGAAAATTTGGAAAGTACATACGGTAACACAAAAGGGCTCAACCAAAGTGAAGGTAGCTACCAGATTAATGAGGATAAATCTGGAGAAAAACAGTTTGAGTCGTCAGTCGTCACCTACATATAAATGTATTAAACCTACATGTACAGCAGGTACATTACATATGTACAGGTACATATGTACATATAGTTTCAACAGTCCCCTTTTCAATTGAAAATATCTTTAATAGATGTTGAATTAGGAAGAGATGATACCCAGCTGGTATATATAAGTCAAGGGTCAACTGGAACCACACCCAACAACAGAATATGCAATTGTGCTCAAGACTTATTTTAATGTGTGTCTTCTTATCTTTATAACACTGGATGAGGCAGTATACAAGTCATTAAGATAAATTTTATAGACCTGTGATTGAATTTCTGTTGTTAAGAAACAGCTCTAAAGCCCCACGTAGAGTCTTTCTGGTATAGTCTCTATGGTACTGCCTTAAGTCTAACATCATATCAAATTTCATGTTTTGTACTTGAAGAAATTTACTTTCATCACCAAAACAGATGCAGAAAATGCCATTGAATCATGGTGTAACTCAACTTAAACAACTATTATCTGTTCAACTCAACATAACATTCTGTAAATTAAATTATAAAGTCAACAACTTGCCAAATTTTCATCATTTAATTTACAACTATGGTTTTTTGACCCACTTTATGTAATTTACAGGCTTTAAAATTTTGATCCACATTAAAATAATCTGATGAGGTAGATATCTGTATACTTGATGAGTCTACATGTAGTGACTCTATGTTCCTGTCATAGTTGAAACCAATCATAATAATATGATTGAATGGTAAATGACTATTATAACTACTGGATTGGGTTACTCTCCAGGGAATCAACTTTGCCCTTTAAAAATAGAACTATTTGATTATCTAATCTGGCTGTGAATGACTAAATAACAAATTTATTGAGATGTATTTATTTATAATTTTATTCTACAGACTATATAATGAAATTACAGGTCAATAATAATAATATAACATCGATGGCCAGTGAAATTTTCACATGTCTCCACTCCAGATATTTTGAAAAATATTAAGCTTAACGATACGTTATGTAAGAATCAAGATGCTTTAAAATACAGATGTCATCCTTTGATGTTGGCGTACGATTATTTCCATGTACGGGCATCTTGCCAATCGTACATTATCTGAAATAGTGGACTTGTGTGACGAATTTCATTGAAAAGCATGTCGGGATAGTGTCTGTATTTTAAGTTGTTTAATGCTCTGGAGCTAAAGACATTGAGTAATATATTGAAACAACTGTCACCACTATACATGTATATCAAGTGTTAGACCCTATATAATTACCTTTCTATTGTTTTATATAGGGTCTTGATATATAGTGGTGACACAACACTCGGCTTATGCCTCGTGCCGTATCATTATATTACTTAATGTCTCACCCTTGACCATTAAACCACACATATTATTATAGCTCAAAAATTGATAAATTATAATGCAAAATGAAAATTTTGAAAATTTCATTCAAATCACTCTATTCTGAGTCAAGTTATCACTGTGTGTAGTTTTGATAAGATGTGTGCATTGTGGTAACCAGGGTACTAGTAAATTCAAGACTTAGCCTCACTTTCCTATTTAAAATAAATCTTTTAATATCGAACCATTCTAATCTAGTTAAAGTCTCAAGTATGTTGATAATTGGTCTTGCTTTGTTTTATACATGTAAATGCCTATCTGATATTTAGAATACACTTAAGACCTAAAGAAAGACCTGCAACAGCCTTACAGGCATGTTTAGCTCTTGCATAATGCATGCTGTATCAATGCATCATTTACATGTAGCGCTAATCTTTAATATCTAATAGGAATATCAGTCCAAAAATGGTTATGTTGAACTGAACTTTCATTGATCAATGCTGCTTGCTATGAAATATAAGCCAACCACAATTTTGTTGTTCAACCACATAATAGTTCGGAATGTTTTAAATCTGATTGAATATAAGCCAGGTGATTATATAGCGTTGGTATTTTTTAAAAAAAAATTCTTAATCAAATCTTAATATTAAATAATCAATCTGAGTTTTTAACACGGATAAATTGTTAGAAATTTGATATTTTAATTCTAGTGAAAATGCATACATGTATCATGACGCATCAAGCCTTTAAAAAATGAGTTTGTATTACATTTTAAATGGAAACTAAAGAAAGTTTTGAGTGTTTGTTGAAGGTTTTCCGGCAACCATATCAGGTGCTTAGATAAATCTACTGTAATCAGTTAGTCAAATAACATTGCCCTATTTGTTTAACAACACTTTCAATACTTTCCATTTACTCCCACTGACAAAAACTGCCATTATATCAATGTTCTTCTTTTATTTCCTTTACTTTTTTGTAAATTGTAGTCAGTACAAGTGTAACACAGTGTTGTTAGGAAGAAATTAAGCTTACAGCCAACTGCAGCATTTTAATGATGATTTTTTGTGCTTAGGTTATTGTCATGATCTGATGATGATTACATTCCAATTTGCAAGATGCATACATGTGTATCTCTCAAACAACATTTACATCATTAGTTTATAAAAGCGGTGCATTTCCATTGTGGTTCAGTACATGTATGTGGACATGTATAGTAAGTACATGTAGTTACCGGTTTACTTACAGTACTCGGGAGAGAAAGTTGGAGAAATGTGGTTTAAAGTCAATGATGTTACACAAACTTGAAACTAGGACATTTCAGGACTAGCATAGCATATGAATTAATTTTATTTCAATAATTCATTTCTGCGTAGAAAACTGGAGGACCCAGTGTCCTAGATAAACCATGAGACTAGACATGCAACTCTATTATACAAGCTGGGAATCGAAACCATGCCACTTTAATAATTCAATGACAAGACCTAATGATCTAAAGCTCATGCGTTAGACCATTCAGCCACAACCCCCATCCCATTATTATGTACTACTACTAACGGATAACCTGGCGCTGTCCGGTTGTGCTCGTTACCCTAAAATGGTAAGCCAATGCCACCTGTTACTCCCTGGTACAATCTATCCCTGTACACCAAATTTCAGCCTTGGGACAGCCCTAGTGTAGCTGCCAACCCAGAACAGACAGACAAATGACAGTCATAAATATTAGTATAGATTAAGACTGAACAGCAAACCTGCTATTATTATTAGAGAGAGAGAAATGGGACTATCATATGGTCAGGGTTTCCGCCAGAAAAAGCTTGAAGGGGGGTACAATTCATACTGTCAACCAATAAGCGCCAACCAAATACCACTAATAAAAAGTCAAAAGAAGGCAGGGTGTACATGTATCGACCTGAATGGCAGAAAAGATGCACTCTATCACATCTTCAGATGTTATTTGATATTTCTTTAGTTACAGATCATTTAAACACTCTTTCTCTTACACAAAACACTTTTTGAAAAACATTACTCAGGTGACTGAAGGGGGGTATGCACCCCCCTTCTTTAAGCAAAGGGGGGTACATACACCCCCTGCACCCCCCACTGGCTGAAACCCTGATGGTCCAATTTTATTTCAATAATTCACTTGCGCATAGGGGTCTTTAGCAGTGGGAGGAAACCTGAGCCACCGGAGAAAACCCACGAGGCTGGACAGGCGGCCCTACTCCTTTTCATGTACAGCCAGGGATTCGAAACCACGCCAGTTGACTCAATGACAGGCTTAATGATACAGCGCACGCAACACACTAACCATTCAGCCATCCAACCCCCCACCATTATTATTAACTGAGTATACATGTAAATGATGTATGGTACCAATACTAGAATATAATACAAAAAAATTATCTTCCATGCTTTGTCAGTCAGAAGTCTAACAGATGGCATGATAAATAGATTGTGATAATGTTATTAACAACACACATGTCTACACTAGATTTTCCTTGTTTTAAAAAAACACAGCTGATGTTACATGTAGTTACATGTACTTCATACTAGTACAGTTTTCAGTGCTTTACACAGCACTAGAACTAGAAGTCATAAAACGCATTTTACAACATTATTATGTTGTACAGCATGTACATAATATAGGATATGTCATCTTGAAATGCAGGTGAAAAACGGTTTTATAGTTCCTGGACTACAGTTGATCACATAAATTTACCACAGTTTAATTCTTATTCACAAAATCTTTATATTGTTCAGTTTATCTATCTATATTGAGCACTGATCAACAGGTACATGTATACATATATATATATACAGTATATGTCAAGTGACAACTACAAGGTCAATAAGTCTATAAATTAATGTGAGTCACAATAGAAAACATGGTAGTGCAGACATTAAGATATGGTTACCATAATAATATTTATTATCAAATGAATTTTATCATAAAAATAAATCAGCTTTTTCTTTTCATGTCATGATTTTGGGAGGAAAGAAAACTTAACTCAATTTTTTTATAACAACCATCGATGAACAAAAGAGTCAAAGCATTTTGTTTGTTTTTCAGTCATATTTTTTGTGATGTAATTATCCTACATGGTCTATTACATGTATACTAAAGTACATGTATTAGAAATGATACTGATTTTTCTCATGTTAGATTTTGTAGTCTGATAGAACATACTTTTAGTTTTACCAGTTCATGTACATGAATAGAATAGAACATCAAAATATAAAATGTCACAGTCAATTAAGTTGTCAGCTTCATGAAAATACTTTACATTACCATCCCTTTACTACTGAAATTGAGTTTCCAAGCTTAGTACCACAGACATGTACATTATAATATGTCTATAGTTTTCATATAATTTTCAAGATTTCAATAGAAAAAAAAATCAAACCATATAAAACGGAACATAATTTTCAGAAATTTTGCAGATTTACTTTTAGGAAAATACTAATTACATGTACAACCACAGGTATCACAAAAATTATATTCCTTTATCAGATTTACATTATAAACATTTAGGAAACAGTAGTACTAGTAACACACGATGATATATGTATAAATTTCAAGATCTTCGTAAGCTTATAATAATACTGTAGTATACGGGTATAATAAACACAAAGACATAATATGGAACACAATTAATTACTATTTTAATTAATGCAAAGTGTCTTTGAGGGTTCTCTCAATGTTTTCAAGTTTATAATATTTTTAGATTTCAATACACTTCTAGTTCTATAAAAACTAAATATTTTTTTCAGCTTTTGCATTACAATTATAAAAAAAAAATGGGAGGGGGAGGTGACAGGGGCTGTTACAAATTGCAACTAATAGTAATACAATAAATGTATATCCAGCTATATCTTACAATAATGAGTATAATATTAAGGGAGACCTGTACACTTCCCACACTGTATATACACACACTATTAGACACATTTGTAAATACAATGTGTATTACTATTTATTGCAGGGCCTCTACAGTTTGGCTGCATATTAGAGTGTTGAACATCATTCTGCCTTTATTTACATGGAATATTTATATTTTTTAAGAATCATTTGCTTATATCTGACTCATTTAAAATATCTCAGCTTTAAGAATAAATAGGAAGAAGATGAATTTATAAAAGAAGTTATATTGGTCCATATCGGACATGTAATAAAAGAGACAATTGTGGGGTGATTATAATACAAAATCCAAAGAAACAAGGACAAAGTGTGCAACATTTTTACAATGTTGTGTATAGATTGTCTAAGGCTATATGATGGTATACAAAGCTCGATCGGCTCATTTGTATTCTCAATAAATCAAAGAGAATTCATTACTAATAATACTATACCGTTTTATTAGGTATTATTCTTAAATATCAGAACTGAAAATACAATAGACTTAGTTGCACAATTATATTTTTAAAATCAAAAGTTTAAGTCCAAAGCATAGGCCTATTTTTAATGAATTTATGTGCATCTACACTATGAAAAGAAGCATCAATATTTCATATTCCGACCATTTATAATAAATAATCATGTAATGGAACTGGACATTCTACGTAAAATAACAAATTATTTTAATGCTAATATATTAAACAATGCAATTCCCGCAAACAATGGAATATAGACATGCTTTATGCGGGCTAATACCTACCGAAAAAGTATTATTTGCTGTTCTATTAATCCAGTGATGTTTTGCTATTATAATAGATTTACACCACACTGCCGACTTTGTCATCGCCACATTTGCATAGCCTAACAACTTGAAAATATAAATACGCGTTCCGGAAAATAGGACATTAAAAATAAAGTCATATCTTATCGTATTCGATCATAGGCTAAGAAAAATATTGATGATGTCGTTGACTGGCATTAGTTTTGAACAACATCATTATAAACAAAGGATAAAAGCGTGATTTAAAACCTAATTATTTACGGGTATTGTTTCGCCTGGGAGCAAATTCGCCATTTTGTGAAAATTGTCTATCCCCCTCTACGGCGCATTGAAATAAAAAACCCGAAGCACATGGCACGATAGTCAAATAGGTAAGCAAACGTCAGTCTAAGAGGTCGGTGATATTTTAGAGAAAAGAAGTGTTATCATCTGTATTTGATTATTATTGTTTTTATTGTACGCACATATAAGATTTACAAAATCTAAAGTAGGCCATACAACCCCTCAGTCTTTAGAATGTAAACAGGGAAATGATCAATGATGAGAAATATTTAATAAATAATTTTCCCGCGTTTTTTCTCCTATTAGTCCTATACTATACAGCTATACCCCGAAAAATGTTAGTACGTGCAACATTTTTAGGCTTTATGAATAAAAAAATATATTTTAGAATAGTATTTTATATATGTTATACTTATAAGTTATAGTTTAGTTATTAATCTAGGCTACTTCGAATTCTCAAGTCGTAACTTTAAACTATGTTCAATCAACCCCCTTTTCATTAACCCATTTCTAATTCTTAATTAATATAAAGAAGAAATGAACCATTTACACTCAACAAACAAGAGACATAAGTTCAAGTAGGCCTATACACAAGTGACAGCCTTTCCAATCCAAAGCCGCAAAGGAGTTAAACAGTTTCTTATAAATATAAGGCGGTACCGGTAATCACTAATTAACTTTAAAAGATTGACCTTCTCCTGTCCGATGTTTGGCTAATATATTATAGGCCTACCCATTTTATAATTTACAAATAAGTGTCTCGGCTTTCTCCAGTAGGCCTAACTTCAAAAAAGTTAAAAGAAAAACTTTATGAAGTTTAATCAAAGGGCAGGGCTAACCTATTGAGACTGACAATAAATAATGACATGAAACCCTCCCCTCCCCCCCTCGAAACCGTTCTATAATAAACAAAAAAACTGATACCTTAATTAAGGCTTTGCTGCCTCCAATTCTTGCCTTCAAATAAAGGGGCCTTCTATTACCATTAAATAATGATAGATAAAATATCTGGATTCGGACAGATTGGAACCAGAATCCATTCACAGGCATTTCGATTTTTAACTACTGTACCATATAAATACTAAATAGTCTATAGAGACACTAAGCTTATACTTTCTTATCTGTACATTCATACACTAAAGTTAAAGTGTTATTTTTTTTACTATATCAACTACCGGTATCCATATATAACTTTGCTTGTTTGGGATTTGTGTTTGTGGATTGCCTCAATTCTACAAATTAAATATGGATCTATTTTATCCTAATATTAAATAAAATTAAATTTTAATCATTATGGTGAAGCTTACGGTTACTAGAATAATACTGGTTACGTTAAAATGTACCAGTTTTCCTGTTGCCTTTCTTATACTTATAGTAAATTTATTTTAGTTGAAGCTAAGTGGGTTAGACGCTGGCTCGCTAGCCTGGAGGTTGGGTGTTTGATCCCTGCATTGGCCGAGAAAGTTCATCCAGATTTTCTGCTGTGGTTTCCCCTTGTCTGTAATGCAGAACGAAGGACCTGACAAGGACAGCTGTGCTGTCTAGTCGCTCGGATGGGGTGAAAAAAAAACAAGTTTCTGTGTACACATCAGCATGCACGTAACAGATCCCTTCGCAGCTGGAATTCGGAACAAGCCGTAGCGCTGCTGTCTGGGCAAATTTCCCCATTTCATTTCATTTTTAAGTTGAAGCCTGTATCAATGTGGGCCTTGAAATGTATACAGCACAATGGACGCTGATGTCCTTCCCCATATCCATTCATTTATTATTACAGTTCTTCTGATGTTGGTTGAATTTATTATATTCAGTTTAAATCATTCAACATGTCACAGCAGCATGTCTAAAAATTTGTTTGAATTTTGGGTCATTTTATATAAAGCATCCTCTTTCTTCTTGAGACCAAACACACTTACTTAATCATCCCTTATTGGGTCTACAGAACTGAAAGCTTGAGTCCTTATCAATACCATTAGGTTACTTTGACATAATTTTCTTTTTCATTTTAATAGTGTTTTTAAGTTTCTTTCTGTGAATGATATATGTTTATATTTGAATAAATTTTCAGAATTAATCAGAAACAAAAATGGATTTAGGTCCAAATGCCAGTTCAAATATGTTGTCGGACATGAGAGGTCTGAAACTGAACTTTGAAAACTTTGATGATGAAGTTTCTAAAGAAAGTAATGATTTGACTGTTGATGCAAGGTGATTAAAACAAATTTTAAATCTACCAAAAAATAAAATTACTACAAGCTTACTGTAAAGCATCCCATACACATTTTGAATATGAAAAGGTGTTTGAGCAAATGTGCAGTCATTATCTAAGACTGTTTATAAAAAGTTATTTATAAATGTTGTTGCATTAAAAATGTAATGTATACTTTCCCACGAAATATAAATTAAAGAGATGTTATAAGTTTATGAGCTTAGTTGACTTATTTTACATGAGTTGTCTACCTTTAATAATTATGATTACTTTCTTAGTTTTCCAGAATCAGGGTTTCTTGCCGGCCATAAAAGTGGAGATTATGTATCTGATATGAATCAAGGTAAATTTCTTACTTAATAATAATTGTTGAAGTAATTGAAAAAAATATAAATTACATTATTAATTCACTTTAACATTCATGAATTTAATGTCATTATTATTTATTTCAGTATCTAGTCTCCAGGCTACAGCTAATCCTGCAGATATTCATGACAATTTAGAGGTACGTACATGTAGATGTAGTTATCCACATTTATAAATTTGGTTCTTTTTTGGTCACATGCTTCTGATCACAAGACCATAGGGTTTGAATCAATAGCACGTTTATTTCTTTGAATTAAAGGACCTAAGTCCGTAACTCAAAATCATCCGAAATCTTCGTCATCGAAAACGCGAATTATTGGTCAATTTAAATCAACATTGATGATGTAAACTTACCGGGAAAAGATGAGCATCTGATATCCGATATTTAAGATAAAATAATTTTCTAACATTGGTACACGTGTCGTGTACCATAATGCGCTTCAGCCCTAGTTGTATTGAGAGACTCAAGGGATGAGGTTAGACACATTGCACTGTATCACACGGCATATGTAAACTGCAATAACCAGACACTAAAAATGTGCACTGGATTAAGACTGAATGGCTTATTTCACCGAACATAACTGATTTGAAATTGGAGTAAAAACAGAGACCATTTAATGTAAATCAGTTTATATACATTCATATTACAGTAGTATATGCGTTGCAACCCACTTTTGCCAATTTCTGGATCCCAAATGTTAGCGATTTAGCCCCTTTAATGACATGACTTCTTCAAAGTATGGTTCTTTTAAACAGTATTTTTTATTTCTTATCAGAAAGAAATTGAGAAAAAAAAAATAAGTGCTATTTTTAAAAATTACTATGTTCTTAAATGTAGGCAAAAAAGAAAAGTGGTTGGCCGAAAGGTAGAAAGAGAAAGAAGGGTATAAAGGATGCCAATGCTCCTAAACAGCCATTAACAGGATATGTTCGTTTCTTGAATAATAGACGAGAACAGTTACGACGTGAAAACCCTAATTTAACATTCAGTGAAATAACTAAAATATTAGGAGCTGAATGGTCTAAATTACCTCAACATGACAAACAGGTGAGATTTATTCTTTCCAGGCAATTTCATAAACTCGTAAAAATATTATTGTTGTCCCCCGCCTTTCGAAGAAAGTAGGGGACTATTAAAATGGGTTCGTCCGTCTGTCTGTCACACTTTTTGGGACACAATAACTCTCCTTCTAATTGAGCTAGAATGTTCAAACTTGGTGTAGGGATTTATTAGGTCAATGCCTAGATGGAGATTGAAGATGAGCATTTTCGGCTTAGGGTAAGCAGAGATAAGCAATTTGATTGGTTGATGCTTTGGGACACGATAACTTTAGTTCTAATTAAGTGAGAGTGATGAAACTTGGTGTATAGTTTCAATACATCAATACCTTGACTAAGTTCGATAATAAGCATTTTCTGCTCAGGGTAAGCAGAGCGATAAGCAATTTGATTGGTCGAGACTTTGGAACTGAATAACTCTCGTTCTAATTGAGTTAGAATGTTCATACTTAGTGTGAGTGTTTATTAGGACAATGTCTTGATGTAATTTGAAGATGAGCATTTTCTGCTTAGGGTAAGCAGAGGCAAGCAATTTGATTGGTTGATGCTTTGGGGCACGATAACTTAAATTCTAATTATGTGAGAGTGATGAAACTTAAGAGTTAGTTTCATTACATCAATACCTTGACTGAGTTCGATAATGAGCATGTTCTGCTCATGGTAAGCAGGGCAATAAGCAATTTGATTGGTCAAGACTTTGGAACACAATAACTCTCATTCTAATTGAGTTAGAATGTTTACACTTGGTGTGGGTGTTTAATATGTCAATACCAAGATGGAGTTCGAAGTTTCTGCTTAGGGTAAGCAGAGATAAGCAATTTGATTGGTTGATTAAGTGAGAGTGAGGACACTTCGTGTATAGCTTTATTACACCGATACATTGACCAAGTTCGATAATCAACATTTTCTGCTGAGGGTAAGCAGAACGATAAGCAATCTGATTGGTTGATGCTTTGGGGCACGATAACTTTAGTTGTAATGAAGTGATGTAAGTGATGAATATAGATTCATTTTATCATTACCTTGTTGACTAAGTTCGATGGTGCAAATTTTCTGCTTAGGCTAAGGAGCGATTAGCAATTTTATTGGTCAAGACTTTGGAACATAACTCTGCTTTTAATTGAGGTAGAATTTTGAACTTAATCATTAGGCGAATGTCTTGACTAAGTTCAATAATAAAATTTTGAGCTAAAGCTAATATTTTGAAAAAAATAAATGTTTGATTAATTAATGTGTCATCTTATTATTTTGGGATTTCGGCGGGGGACATCAGCCTCACTGTTGGCTTGTTGTTTCAAACTTTGTATGGCTCGATTTTGATAATTTGTGAGTGATAGCAATATATTGACTAACTTTGTATTAATTTGATTTAGCGTTTCCTTGACGATGCTGAAAAAGATAAGGAAAGATACCAAAGAGAAGTAGAAGCGTATCAAAAAACGGAAGCATATAAACAGTTTAAAACACAGCAAGAAAAAAGATTAAAAGGTAATAGTTCTTGATAATGTATATTTAACATAGATAAATTCTTTATTTGGAATTCAACATTGGTCTTTTTCACTAGTTAGTTCATACTTTCTTGTATTTGCTCAGCAGAATTAGTTCTCGGCCAGTTTGATCCAATTTTCAGCGGTAGTTACATATGTAGTATCTTGTAGTTCTAAAGATATTTCACCTGACTAATTTTCATTCTTAACAGTAATAGAGATGATCTGTCAATTTTTAGCATTTTTGCATAAAAAATTATTGACAGATTTGCATGAAATTTTCAGACATCGTTTGTATTATGTTGAATTGTATTCTTTAGGTGATGTAGACGACAGTGATATTCATATAAATGGAGAAGTGAGTATAAATTTTGATAGACACAGTTTGCCAAATCAGATATCAATTCTGTTCCATTTTATTGAAGCCTGACAATTCCTTGTACTGTATTCGCGCCGTTCAGATCATAAAAATTAATTAACCAATCAGAATATCTGACATGATTCCGATGACTGTGTTGTATGCAATGAAAATCAGCCTCCACCTAAAGAATCGTGCATAGTATTAGTATATTTGATCAAATCTTTCTTTGTTCTTGTTTAATGTAGAAAACTTAAGTAGATAATATGTCCCTACATTCAATATATTTACATTCATATGTCTTGTAACATATAGCAGATCATGACTGAGCTGGCATTACACAATGGTTTCTCTGGGTTATATTCCTGATTGTTTTCAAATTTATTGAAATCTGTGTCACAGGCCTGGAACTGTACAGCACAGTGGATGCTTTCGGCTAGCCCCCAAAATTAATTCACTTTGTTTGAATTGATTGGTTGTTTGTGATTTCTGTGTATTGTGTCTTGTCCATATATTTGTTTTTGTGTAAATTATGTGTGGTGCAGTCCCCCTGCACTTACTATTAAGTATTAGAGTATTATCACAGATTGTATTAGATAGAAAGCAGAAATGTGCTGCTGTGGTTCCTGATATGTGAGATAGATATAAAAAAAAACCCAATAAGATATTGCATCAAAATTGATTGTTTTCTAAAACTAAGATTTACTTATATTTATATTATTATTTATGTACACTTTTCAATAATGTGTTTGTACTGTTTTAATTAGACTATAGAAGATGATATAGATCCTACTGGTGGTACAACTGGTAATTTTGATATACCCATTTTTACAGAAGATTTCCTCGATCACAATAAAGGTTAGCAATTATTAAACCAGGGGCCGGTTTCACAAAATTTTAACTAAGATCAAATCCCAGTTTTAGTAATTTGATTAGATGATATTAGATTGACTTTAATGCTTGGCCAATCAAATTGAAAGTATCTATAACAAAATTTGCATTTTATCTTTAGTTAAGATTTCAATAAATGGGGCCCTGGTACTTTATATTTATAATTTAATATAATAAATAACAGTAATGGATATACTAAATAATGGTTTGTTAACATACCTTGTTTGGAAACAGGTGGCCCAGTTTTATCGATCAGAAATTCTTCTAAATCCCTATTGAAAAAATGACTTTTATGTTTGGAAGTCTTAAAATGAATCACTGCCGAAAATTTGGTTTCGTTACTGTGAATGTGTGTATTGAGACATGTAATTTTATCTTTACAGCAAGAGAATCTGAATTACGACAGTTGAGAAAACAAACAACTGAATTAGAAGAACAGAATGCTATATTGAGTAAACATATAGAAAATATGAAACATGCTATAGATAAATTAGAGATAGAATCTGTTCAACAGCGCAGCACAAATGTAGCTTTACAAAATCACCTAGATGCTTTACGTTCAACTTTAACCTCTCATTTCTCATCCATACCATTACCAGGTTAGTTGCTATGTAGTAATTGACATTTAATATTTGATAATTATTTTGTGATTTGATAATTATTCAGTTTAGAGGGAACCTTTAATAGACTTATTTATATAGAGTGGACTCTGTCACACCCGACATCCTACGGGATCGTTACAATACAGCGTGTCGGAATACCGAGTTTTCTCCCAAACCGGAATTACTGTAACTTCGAAAACCGGAAGTATTTTTAAATTGTAGGCTCAGTCACCAGAATACTATTCCCTTGAAAAATTATAAACCTTTCTGTACTTTCAAAATTTTATTACATTAATTTCTTTTGCATTTAACATAACAGGCATTTTGAATAGGTCAAGTCTGTTGTTAATTTATCTTCTTTGCCATCTTCAGTTGAACGCACTCTTGTCTTTGCTATCACGTGCGCATTGATAATTGGCGAACTCGATGGAACGTTCTCAATCCCAAAAATAGTGACAATCGGGCCACAATGCGTGATCGACTAGATATATAAATATCTCATTCAACCCTGCACCCAAAAACGTCGGACTGACAGAACTGAATACCGCATCACTCGTTGATAGTGTGACCAAACTTCTATGTCATTATGGTTAAATCGGCATGCGCAACGAATGTTTTTAACCTGCTGGTTAGGAATTTTTTTACGAGTGTGAATTCGGGAGAAAATTCGTGGATATTTGTCACAACTGTCATTCAAGAGATTAAAATTATCAAAGTAATCAACACAGACCAGTGATTGTCGAACTGACAGAACTGAATTCCGCGTCACTAGACCTGTTGGGTGCGAACTTCTAGGTCATTTAGGTTCAATCGGCATGTGCAACGAATGTTTCTAACATGTGCTAGGTAGAAATATTTTTACGAGTTTGAATTCAGGAGAAAATTTGTGGATATTCTTGAGTATTTTTTCACAACTGTCGTACAAGAGATTAAAATTATCAAAGTAATCAACACAGACCGGCGCCGTATATAGCGAGTTTTAATCCCATAGATAATTGATTGGTGATTGCTTGTTTACTTGTTAATATTTTGTGGCTTCACACCCATTGAATTTTAATCTCACCAATAATTGGGTCCTTCACACTCACAGTTTGAAGGATTATCATTTATACGGTGTAGATTCAATGGAAATTATAATGACGTGACGACTGATTGTTGTCGAAATCTGGAACTGACAGAATCCGTACTTATCAGATTTTTTTGGGGTGGCTTCAAACCTTTTTTGGGGGGGGGGGGGTGCTTCACACCTATTGAATTTTAATCTCACCAATAATTGGGTGCTTCACACCCACTGTTTAAAGGATGGATTATACGGAGTCAATTCAATGGAAGTTATAATGACGGGACAGCCGATTGTTGTCGAAATCTGGAACAGGCAGAATCCATACTTATCAGATGTTTTTTGGCTGAAGTAATAAGGGAATTAATCGGGACATGAAAATCATGTCGGATGTCAGAGAAATCCGGAATGATCAGAATCCACTGTAATCTTAAAAAGATTGGAATGGGTGAATCCAGAAAATCAAGTATCTTGATTGGGTTAATTTTCTTGTTTAACCTTGCCTGTGTGTATTGATGGATTACAACCAAATTTAGGGACAGTCACAGGTTTAAAGAGCAGATAACAACCAAAATTGATAGATTTTTTCCCTTCGATCCTTATTCATATTTGTTCACCAAAATTTGGTTCAGATCATATGACTTTTCATGGTGTTTGTGAAAATCTTTGTACTTGATGTAATCCAAGCAATAACATTCATATTCTCACAGTGCATACTTATATACAGTAATATTTTAATTACATAAATTGTTTATTTTTCAGGGAGTAATGAAATGCCGTCATTAGAAACTGTTGATACATATATGGCTAAACTCCACACTTTAATACTCGATTCTCCACAAGAAAATGAAAGTTTAATAGCTACTGTTAGAGAAATAGTAGGAAGATTAAACAGTGATAGACTTGAACAATAGGTGATTATAAAGTCCAGTTTGGGACATTCTGCTTACGTTATACAGCCTTAACAGTCTGGCGTGTATGTTTCTTTACGTTTGGCATAGCCGTTGGGTAGGCACAAGTTATAGGGTTAAATAAGTGTGCCATTCTGAGCACTGTACCAGGACGCGATTAATTTCAAGAAATTGACCCATTTACATTACTCTAAAATAATCGGTCTTGTGTAGAACCCTTAACAGAAAAGTTAATTTCAGTCCCTATACAATTACAAATTACCTGGTTGAAAACAATTATGATGGTTGATTTAGTTTCAGCAGCCATTTTGACAGAACTGTCAAAGTTTCCTTGGTAAAAGGGCCAAGGATCGCTTTGCGCATGTGCAGTAATCAGTACTGAAACCGTGCTCGGGTCAGATAGTGTTTACACTACGAAATCTAAACCGTGCCAGGCCTTGAACCGTGCACAGACCACATTGTTTCAGTGGGCCAGATTGGCACGGTACTCAGTACAACACACTTATGTTTGACCCGTTTACACCGTAGCCAGCTCATAAAATTTGGTGGGGCTACAGAATTTTTTGGAGGGGCCCCAAGGATGTGGCTGGCTAAGAATGCTCCTAAGAAGTCATTATTGTTATATTTTGGGGGGGCTAATTCGATCCCCAATAGCCCCTCCTCTGGCTATAGACTGAAACCATCCTTTTTGACACAACTAAGTTAATTGATGTAGGAGGAAACGTGCTATTGTTTGAATGAAATTTTATTTGTAACTGCAACTTTTTCTTCTTTTTTTTCAGTCATAAATCTCAAAAGGTGATACCTTGAAAGTTAATTCAGAACTGATTTACTTCTGAATTACTTCTAAATACTGTAAATAGTGTAAAATGTGAAATACTGACATTGGTACTTGTTAAAACAAGCCAGAATATTAAATATTCAGACTACTGGTACAAAAGCCCAGAATAAACCATTTACTGTTATTGATTGGGAAGTTAATTAGATTAATTGTATGTTATTGATATTAATTGTAAAAGGGGGGTAACTGTGTTGGACGTAAACATGAAATGACTTGCTGATGCATGTAACTTTGTGAATGAATGTGTTATAATCTATTAAATAAAACCTTTCTAAAAGGATATGTTGTGGGGTTGTTTGTTTTTGTTTATGAAGCTATGATAAAAACTTAATAGTTGAACAGAAGAAATGTTGACAATAGACAGATTGACATCCATGATCGTCTATATTGTGATACATAGGTTTTCCTTAATTGTATATCCCCTAATACTGAATTATGTGAGAAATATGTAAAAATATTTTATTTTAAAAAAGTTGGACAATTAGTACATGCGCATTAACTGCAATAATCTAAAAAAAAAAAAAAATGGCCACCCCACCCACACACACAAACCACCAGGGAGGATGGAAAAGCCATTCTATTTATTGAATTAATTCTTATTGATTTACCATATAAAGGATATAGCATATACATCTAAAGTCAGTTTTTGTCTTGTCATTAAGGCAGTCCAGTGTCATTCAGCCCGATATATGGTAGCTCAATGAATAAAACATGGAGTCGCTTACCAAGAGATCTTTTCGGAGCAGGACGTTAACCCCCATTTATTACATTTTAGCCTGATGTGATAATTCTCCCAATGCCTTTTACCTTATTTCATGATATTGAGAAAATTTGTTAATTGCTTTCAATCAAAATGAATGCAGCTGTATGTTTATTGCTGATTGAAAGCATATTCTGTTCAGATAACAGCTGAAATGAATACTTATATCACTTTTGACATTTAATTAGAACTACAAATAAAAAAGGGCCCCTTTTATATATTCCTTTCTTCAGGCTTTGGGTGGGGTTAACATTTAATGAATAGGCCTTCAATGTGATCTAATTGAAGTCCAAAGGTCAACTTGCGCAATATCAATTGAAGTGGCATATAGATTGCAAAGTTCACAAATAATGGACATAGACTGGTTAAATATATGCTTTCAGTATTATTTTTATGTGAACGCAACATTATAATTATGTCAATAGTACTTTCTGGGTAAACAATGTGACTTTTGGTCATACGATAAATATTATGTCCGTTGCTATACACTAAGTTGTGAAGATCGATTTTATTGTTTTGAGACAAAAGGGGGAGAACTCTTGGGTCAAACGCCGTCAGATATTCTCTCGATTAGACCTGTTGACTCTCATCCGATTTTGGAAATTTCTTAATGCTAAACAACGTCCTAACGGGAATGCATGGACACATTATATAGTGTAGACCTGGAATAAATATAGTTTACTGTAAGTAGTCACTTTTCTTAAATTTTATCGATTGGCAATGTTTTGGTTTAGCTGCTTTAGGCCATGCTTGCGTGTTTATGTTGTATTTGTCCAATCAATCTCATGTATTAGTAGTAAACATAACGGAAAGCCAATTGTTCCGGCATGGAAAAAAACGTGATACAAAAGCAGTGTTAAAAGTATGATATTGGGGTTTTCAAATTATTCAAACTTATTGTTTCAATGTTTGCTATTGGTGTTTCCTTATATCTCGCGTCTGCAAATTATAATTATTCATGAT
Organism: Patella pellucida; assembly: GCA_917208275.1. Lineage (NCBI taxonomy): Eukaryota > Metazoa > Mollusca > Gastropoda > Patellidae > Patella > Patella pellucida. The sequence continues at coordinate 44,845,166 of OU795039.1, forward strand.
TTATGAGCGTCTCTTAAATTTTTGTACCATTAGCCTATAGTATATTACAGGCTTATCAGTTGATGATTTATGTCGTATACATTTTTATAATACATTATAAGGAGCTACAGAGTATTTGATATAATGCTTTCTTCAGTCAAATTATATATCCTATTTTCCTTATATCTCTTCTTTCTAGTAGGTTTTCGTTTTCTTTATATAACACCTCAAACTTCTAATTTTTTTTCCACCTCTTAAATTATTTCTTACATTTTGCATCTTTTAGATTTCTTCTTATATTTTTCATCTCTTAAATATCTCCCTTCATTTTCATCTCTTTAGAAATTATATTCATATATTAAACCAAGAATGGATGCTGGAAATATACATAAAAGGGTATTATTATTTAGCTATTTCTGAATATTGTCTTTTTAACTAACTTTATTACCGCACCTACATTTTCGTTTAAAGCACCTAATTCCAATCAATCGTTTAGTTACCTGTCAGACTTAATATGCTTATTTGATGTTTCCAAACATACGCACACCATGTATAATATGTAATTAATTAATCGTTGGGTTCAAATATTTAACGATTTGCACATATTATACCACTTATCCATTCGTTAAAGCGAAGCCATGAAAAATGAAATTATTTATTTTAAATAGTGGGTTAGAATCCGCGATCCTCACCTGTTCTATGTATTATTTGATGAAATTGGTTTTTTTTTATAGCAAACTAGTTAAATGTATAGCAATACTGTATAGCCAGGGAGGCCTATGTGACTAACTGAACTGTCCAGAAGCCTCTGGCTTATGTATTATAAGAAAATAAAGCTAAGAATGTTATTCAGATTAAGGCATTATTTACTGGTACAATTAACCAAAACATGTCCTTTTATAACTGTACTGTATCGTTTCATTCGTATTATGAATGACAAGCTTGACTTGATCAACCTTGAGCGGATTATAAGGATTATCATTATAAAATAATTTTGTTGGCTTTAATAATAGACTTATTATGTGCATATCAGGTTGTATATCGCAAATATTTATAAATCTTTATAGTTTAGAATAGTTAAATACCAGGCTATAGTATACCTTTACACACCCAGTTTGTTTGCTTACTTCCCTGTTCTATTAGACAAAGCTTGTTCTATTTTATTGGTTGAGATTACAGCCAAAAAAAAGAAGAAAATTCATATAAAATCTGCAGTGACATTGTATGATTACAAAGCAGCCTATCATATTATGGGAGTACGGATACAGTTTGTTTCCCATCAAAGTTAATATAAATTACATAGATTTAAAAAAAAAAAAAAAAAAAATATTTTTGTTGGTGCTGTTTCAGTTCTTGAACTTAGTACCTCTAACCATGCCCACCAGCTTCAGAGGTCAGAGTTATTCAAAGATTAAAAAGGACTGTTTGAGTAAAGGTGCTTTATTTGAAGATCCAGAATTTCCAGCTAATAATAAATCACTGTTCAACTCCAAGATTGACAAAGATATAGAGTGGAAACGCCCAAAGGTACAATAATCTATAATTATGTATAGTAATGGTTATGCATATTGCTATAAGTAGAACTGGACGTATAAATTATACTCCCCTGGGATAAAAGAACTGAAAAAAAACGTTCCTTGTAAGATAATTCCTTTCCCGAGATAAAGAAATTGAAAGAAATCAATCCACAATCGATTATTTTTGTATGGGTATATTATTTGATGACGGATTAATTAATTGCAGAAAGACAGCAGCTCTGAATGGTAAAAATCAATAGCTTCGATGAATAAGACCATGGGTTCCTTTTTACAATCGTTTATAGCCCCCAATTCCCTTTAAAGTTAATCCGTGTTAAGGATTTAGAAATGGACAAACCAGTCCCTTTAACGCATTTTGATCTTAATTCTTCTTGAATACAAATTCATAAATGACTTTAACTTTTGTTTTGACTAATGACTAATGACTTTGTCTAACCTACTTAGACTTATATTTTGATTTAAGTTTTGTTTCTGATTTCTGTTTATATTTTTCTATCAGGAATTATGTAAAGTACCTAAGTTAGTTGTAGAAGGTGTTAGTTGTGATGATTTAAATCAAGGGGAAATTGGTAATACCTGGTTTGTTACAGCATGTTCTAGTCTAGCTAGAGAACCGAAATTATGGCAAAAGGTAACGTTAAAAAAAGAATAATCGGTAACTAAAGCAGTGGAGTTTAACGTCAAAACAATAAGTCGAGCTACGAGTGACTTGATAATTGCTACAATCACTTGCCAACATAAAAGTTGTGGAAACATATAGACATGGTTTGAGGAATTTTGGCCAACCCTAAACTGCAAATATAGCATCAAAAGATCAGGATACCACTTTTTACAGATCTTCATCCCTCATTAACCAGTTGTATCTCTAAAATAAATCTAGAACAACTCCTTTAAAATATATCCATTTTAATAAACCTATATCATATAAAGTATGTAATAATATTATTAGGTGGTCACCAACCATAAAGAACAAGAATGGGATGAAAAGAACCAGTATGCTGGTATATTTAGGTTCCTGTTTTGGAGATTTGGTGATTGGTTGGAAGTAGTTATAGACGACAGATTGCCAACAAAAGACGGAAAACTAGTGTTCTGTCATTCTAAATCGCGTAATGAATTTTGGAGCGCTCTGCTGGAAAAGGCTTATGCAAAGTAAGTTAATATGGTCCTGCTTCACTTGCACGTTAATTTGTAAACGGCATATCGGTTTTAGTCCCATCCAAACCTCTAGACACCGTTCTTGCAAGGCCGTAAGATACTTTCTCAGCCAACATCTTGCTCACTCCGCCACCGCGACTCACCCTGGTGAAATACAACCACGAAAATGCGCTTCTGGAATGTTTATAGTATGGACAGCAACATTCAAATTATTTGGCACACAAAATTTGAAATCCAGATACATAGGCTACGCACATTAATTATTGGTCCCTTTAAATTTCACAACGTGCATAATGTTTGAAGTGTAAGATAGAGAATGGAATATCAATATACATAATGTAATCAATACTCTAATAGGTTTTTCTATGTTCTCATAATTGCAAAGCTGTGAAATTGCACAATTATCGGCCGTTGATTTTGTTAAACCAGGAAAAAAATACCTGCATTGAATAAATTTGACTAGATAGGAATGATATTTTCCCTGTAAAAACCCATAAATCACCATACATTATAAATAAATATAATAGAAATGAAATTAATGGGATTTAATATCCTACATTTCTGCTGAAACGGGGGGGGGGGGGGAATGGGCATACGCCATTTAGTATGCTAACGTGTACGCGGAACCTTCCGTCCCATTTGAACGACTGGATGTTGTTCCTTGCAAGGATATGAGCCGCGGTGGCCCAGTGTTGGTAGTTGAAGATTCTAAGATTTTAAAAGCGTGATTTCCCCTTGTCAGCAGTGCACGTAAAAGAACCATTGGCGGTTGGAATTGTACGGTGTGATCTTGTCCATTACTGGCATTAGCTCAGTCCTTACAGAATAGTAGAACGTTAAACCTCATTTCATTTCCTTGTCGGTCTCACCGCTCTCTGTATCACAGAAGAAAAGATCAGACTGGGCCTTAATTTAAGAAGTTACGATCCATTATGCCCGTATATCTCAAGGAACCATGATCTTTGGGTCATAAACATAAAGTTCAAGTTTCATCATAATCGGATTAAAATTGTGGCCTCTTAGAGGTCCCACAACCTCGATAAACCATATTTTATACACTATCTGCATACGAGGGTGGCCATTTTGTCGGACAGTTTTGGACCGAGTTTCACTAAATTCGAACTCAATCGACAATACGGTGTAACGATGATATATTCGAACTTTTTTTTTTTAAATTGAGGAACAATGTGAACTCTAGAGGGACCACAAGCCAAAAACGTGATTTTTCGTACAATCAGATGCCAGAATCCAGGAAGTTACGATCTGATATGCGCAAATATCGAAAAGGACACAGATATTTTTGGCTTATAAACATACATTTCAAGGTTCATCAAAGTCGGATAAAAATTGTGACAACCTTGGCATTTCATGTCATATACTTTTACACTATTTTAGTGCAAGAAGCGGCCATTTTGTCAGACAGTTTCGGTCAGATTTTTACAAGCCAAAAACGGTATTTTTCGTACAATCAGGGTCATAATCGACGAAGTTATTGTCCGATACATGCCAATATGGAAAGGAACCGAGATCTTTGGGAGATAGACCTATATTTCAAGTTTCTTCAAAATCGGATCAAAATTGTGACCAAACAAATTGTGGGACGTCCGGACGGACGGGCGACGGCATAAAACGTACAGTGCAGCCGCCCATATATTACTCTTTATCTTTTTTTTAATGATGCCGTCCTATTGACTGCTTTGGTACGAGTATAAGCTATACGATTACGTCGATACTTTTTATATTAGATCATGCTGTCAAAGTTCTTAGAAAAAAGTAGAATGGTATAGAATCTGCATTGCTGGTTTTGGAGAAACTCAAGATATATAGCACAGTTCTTTGTCTTTTGATACGGGTTGTTTTGATACAATATTAAATAATAGATACTGGTAATGAATTTAATGTTTCAATACTATTAACCAATATCGTATAGACTAAGACTGGCTCAACTACTTGCCTACTCATTGTTTATGTTGTTTTTTCCGCTTCAGAATATATACAAAATAAATCAATATTACTAGGTTCAATAAAAGTCTTCGCCATTGACGTCTTTTATGGAACAAGAAGTGTGTTTATTCGCTGCTATGAAACCGTTCATCACATTAGATAACATCACCATGGTGATTCAAAATAATCAAAAGTAACAATTCGTGCTAATTATAGAAACAATTATTAAATATAGATGAAATAATTCATGGCGTGAGTCAGGATAAAACATTGGAATTTTTCAAAACCGTTGAAACCTTTAACCCCATTCCACCTTCCCCTGCAAAAGAACCCTACGCGCAAGCGAATTCTTTAAATGAATTTAAGCCATGTTAGGGGCGTCACGGTGGCTAAGTGGGTAATACGCTGGGTCGCTAGCCTGGAGGTCGGGTCTTCGATCCTTGCACTGGCCGAAAAGGTTCATCCAGATTTTCCGGCTTGGTTCCCCCTTGTCAGTGATGTAGGACAGTTGTCTAGTCGTCCAGATGGGACGAAAAGCCAATGTCCCGTGTACAAAATGCACGTAAAAAATCCCTTGACAGATGGAATTCGATATAAGAGTAGGTCGTAGTGCCGCATTCATGGGGAAAAAATCCCTCTTTTCACACTGTATGGCGTATGCCCTTCTTCATTAGCCCAGTTCGCAGCAGAACAGTAGGACGTTACGCCTCATTTCAGTTAAACCATGTTAGTTTGTGTCGATCAGTGGACGTTAAACCTCATTTCTGCCTCTTTGACAAAGATACATTTGTCCGGAATTTCCTTCATGGTTTTCCCTTGTAAGTTATACAGTTCGGAGGGCTTGAAAGGAACAATACCTTATTGTTAGGATGGTACGTACTGCCGAGGCCCTGTGTACACATCGACGTACACGTAGAACTCTTGACAGTTGGAGTTAGAAAAAAATAGGCCGTAGCACCGCTGTCCGGGCAAACTTCCCCCAATAGCACACTGTATGGCATATGCCTTTCTTTAGTTGCCCTCGGGGAGCAGACAAGTATAGGACTTTAAAAGAAATATCATTTCCTTTCATACACAGGGCACAATCTGGTATTTTAAACGTGTTCCATGCTAGGCCATATTTCATGGAAATAATAATGAACCATAACATATTTTTTACAGAATGTACGGAGATTATGAATCCTTAGAATGTGGAACTGTAGCTGACTCTTTAGTAGATTTTACCAGTGGCGTATCAGAGAAATTAGAAACGGCTAAATTACGACAAAATGCAGACCCAGATAGTTATTCTGCTTTATTTACCAAGTTATCAGAAGCCCAGGAAAACAGAGCTTTAATATCATGTAATATTGTGGTAAATATTTTCACGATTTTCAACTTTTTAATAATTCTGAGTATCTATGCTCATTGCGCAGCGCGCAGATTCCATATGTACGCAGTGTGTGCGGAATTCGTTCGGAATGCGTGTTACGTGATGTGTGTTGCGTGTTGCGTAACGCGTATTGTCAGTTTCCATGTGTGCGTGAGTGGCGTATTACATGTGAATGAGAACCGAATATTGCCATCCCAAACCTACATGCCGATTCGAAAACCCCTGGGGAATCCCCGTTTCCGTTTTCCGTATAGCCTACACGCGTATTGCGTATTGGGACACGCCTGTGAGCGTCCCGAGAAACACGTACTACGCGCTGCGCATCACGCTTTACGCATTACGTGTACATGGAATCAACTCCTACCATTTTAGTGCAAAGTGTTAAATACGCATTACGTACTACACTTTCTGCATTACGCAGTACCTACACGTGGAATCCCGGCTGAATTGCTGTTTTTTACCAGGATCATACAGGCAGTTTATCAAAAAACTTATACAACAAGAATACCCACCCTCCTACACACAAATACAGTCTTCCTCTTTAATCTCCGTCTGTGTCCAAAGACAAAGGACTGCGCCCGAAATGTCAATTCCTTGATGTGGAGCAGCGTCAACTATGACTGGGGAGTCACAGTTATTGAAGATATATCATGTTGGTATTAGGAGTGTTGAGGCTGTTTGCAATCTCTGTCGCTCCCTCCTGTCATGCCACTGTTGTTCCCTCTTTGCCCCCACTCTCTTCACCCCGTACACACCACTTCACGCCAGTTGCTGCGATCGCCTGCGACTGCTTCCAATGTGTCTGGATTGATGTCAGCAGACCTCATGTCTCTTCTGCAGACATCCTTGTAGCGCAGCATTGGGCGGCCAACTGATCTGGAGCCTGCCGTAGAGAACATCCTTCGGCAGGCGACCATCCTCCATGCGCCTCACGTGGCCGAGCCAACGTAGGCGTCTCTGAAGGAGCATGGCGATCATGCTTAGGATGCATTGCAGACAACGCAGGTGTGAGCTGTTGAGGCGACGTTCCTGCCGACCATAATATGCAGTCTACGTTTTGCTGTCATAGAGAAGTGTGCTCAGGTCAACACGCATGCGTTGTATCCTGCGATCTTAGTGTTTGTGGGGAGCTTTGAGTCTTTTTGACAGTCCGGACATGGCTGATGCGGCTTTGCCGATGCGATTGTTGATTTCGGCCCAAAGGGACAGGCTGCTATAGATGGTAGAGCCGAGGCTAGTGAAACCCTCGACCACTTCCAGGGTGGTATATGTTGGGCCCTTCGCTAACACCCTAACCCATCACGAATTCAACAATTATACCCACCCCTCCTACACACAAATATAGTATATTATACTATACCTATATTTTTAGCAGAAAGTAAATACACTGTACAGACATATTTCCTTAATGATTATACTATATCTAACCATATAAATATATAATTATCACCTAATTAATACAATCTTGTCTGTCCAGCGATCGTTAGAATTCGCAATATTGTTTGGGTAACTAATTACTGCGTGCCATGCGATTTTTTGTTTAAACTCCATTTAGGCAGTATGTTAGACCAATGTCTCTTAGTTATGGATATATCCGTCATCTTAATTTACGTCGATTGACAAACTGTTCAGGATGAATAATTGAAATGTAATATAAGAACTGTGGAGTTATGCAATTGCGTAATTCCTGCTTATGAGATTTTTTAATCTCTTTTTGGCTTATATAAATATCAGGTCTATCATAGAATAAATGCACACACTGAATCTATTTAGTTAGCTATCGATTAATATCATTGAATGATTAATATAAATATCACCTTGCACTAACCTTTTATGGTGCATAATATTCCTTGTATGTTACATTGTCATTAACATTATGAACTATCTCATCTCCTTCTACAAACATGCCAGACAAAAATAGACGAAAAAGATAGGTGTGCATTTAATTATTGAAAGGTCTGAGTGAGCATTGTACAAATACTTTCTTGTGAGATTAACATAATTTCTCTTTCTTTTATTTGTACAATTCCAACTGTCATTATTTGTGTAAACTGAAATAGACCGCCTATGCAGGTCATAATTCTATCGAACATACAATTACTGCTTATCATTATCAAGCCTAGTAATAAGCATTAAAATACAGATGTGACGACACCCTTTGATGTTGGCGTGCCATTATTTCAAATAATAAAGGACAAGTTGCCAATCGTACATTATCAAAATATTAGACTGGCATGACGTATTTCACTGTAAACGCACATGGGGAGTGTCTGTATTTTAAGTCGTTTAATGCTCTCGAGCTTAGACATTGCGTAATATATTGTAAAAACACTCGGACCTACGGTCCTCTTGTTGTTACAGTATATATTACTTAATGTCTCGCTCATAGCTCATTTCGGGTGTGATGGGTTAGTGACCACAAACGAATTAGTGACAGTTTGACAGACCTAAATTCCCCCAACGTACATTACATTGTTTACAGTAAGTCACATCATAATAAAAGTGGGCCTTGCATAGGCCTACCGTCATCACTGTATCGCAGTTATAGTTTGTAATATTTGTGTTTATTTTGATTGCAGTGTGCTACACCAGAAGTAGGATCATACACAGAACAAGGTTTAGTATTAGGACAAGGTTATAATGTAACAGATGTTAGATATGTTGATGTTAGTCGTAGTTTACAAGGTACCATTGGTGCAAGTAAACTATATTTAATTCGTCTCTTTAATCCCTGGGGTTCTAGAGAATGGAATGGTCCTTGGTCTGACGAGTGAGTATCTTTAATATACTTTACATAGTACAAATCCAAAATTTGGTGTTTGTAAATTAGGCCTTTCTTTTGATATCAATTCCATAACGTGATAAACAAAATAATCGGAGATTGTACTGAGTGTTGATATTTTTGCGAATGGTATCCAAAGGTTGGCCAGATAAATTATAAACTAGAGTCTTATTTCATAGGAAATTATCCATTATTGGATGCCTAAACTATATCCCATGTTGGATTATTATGGGTCGGTTTTTAATTGGATTTTCTCTTAGTATCTAAAAGTTAATGTATGTTGATGTATCTCTTTTTAGTTCTGAAGAATGGAAACGGGTTAATCAAATGCAATGGGAGAAAATGGGAGTCAAATTTGAACATGAAGGAGAATTTTGGTAAATCAATTATTATAAAGTAACAGATTTAAAAACATAAGTGGATAGAAATGATCAGCGTCACGTCAATACAATGCCTTGTTCGATTTGGGACTATCAAGTTTATGGATAAGAATGTTGTCCCGAGAACCAGGTTTCCTGTTTTACTTGTCCAGATGGTTCGAAAAATATTTTTAAATCTAACTCTAAGTTACATTTGAAAAGGTTTACGTAAAGGTTTTCAAACCATGTAGTTGAATTTTTCCATTTTTTTAAGTTCGATGTGTTAAGATGAAATTTGTATCATCAATTAATTGGAATATGGTAAAAAAGTACAATTTGATGACCAGAATAATGATTGAGGCTATTATTCAGTTACAACAAGAGTGTAATATTATTTCAGGATGTCGTTCGAAGATTTTATTCAGCATTTTACAAATGTCGATATCTGCCATTTCGTCAACACATCATTTTTCTCTATCAAGAAAACATGGTCAGAATCTATCATGCATTCAGAATGGAACCATAATGGTAGAAATGGCGGAGGTGTAGTCAATTCTCAATCTTTTCTCAGTAACCCCCAGGTACGTAATGATTCTTATATAATAGAATAAAGACATATGACTACGTCCCCCAAAGAGAAAGAAATGAGGTTTAACGTCCACTAGGTCATTTCGGGACTAAAAAGGTCAAAGATAAACTTTTGCAAGTATAAACTATAGGTCCAAACACAAAGAATACCATAGTTTCCTTAGATGCTTTTATTTAGCCATGTGCAGTCGAGAACGGGAAGCAATAAACGATGGCAAATAAATTTCAAAATTATTGTAGTCTTAATGGGTGTCAAATGAGTTGTAGATTGCGGAATATGCTTATTCTTTTTGGAACAACGGATACCACTTAATTATTTGGGTGTTAACCACTATGATAAAGTTTAATGGTAAAATCAAGCACCATAATCAATTATATTAGTGTGGTAATCGGATTAACATGAGATGCTCTTTATTTCGTTATTCGTTTTCTTTCGTTTTATTCTCCATACTTTATATTTCACCATACCCACACCCAGCACAGGACAATTTAAAAGATGTCCATCAAATTAGAGCTCTACCAATGTGTATTTTCATTTGTCTATCAACAGTTTTTATTTGATATAAACTCTATAAATGTGTATTTGTATTGTCTATCAACAGTTTTTATTTGATATCAACTCTATTAATGATAAGATAATGGTATCATTAGAACAACATGATATAGATGCTGGAAGACAAACGTTTGGTCAGAATATAAATACTATTGGATTCCATATAATGAAGGTAGGTGATATTATTGACATGTTATTTATGTTGGCAGAGTGGTCTAACTCTAACTGTTCTGACGCTAGATTTGATACCAAGATCTACGGAGTAGCATCGCCTGTCCTACCTCGTGGGTTTTCTCCGGGTACTCCTGTTTATATTCAATTAAACTGATGGTTTCTAAATCTGCTCCGGGCACTCCTGTTTATATTCAACTAAACTGATGGTTTCTAAATGTAGGTATAATGCGTTCATTTATAATTGTATTATCTTACTATTTTACTGGTATTGTACCGACATTTTTCATTACTGAGAATGTTAAGATCGTCGTGAACAGAACTTAATTTGTTATTAAAACCTTTTAGCAAATATAAGTGAAATTTTGTATTATGTAGAACTCTGGATATTTTCTTAAACATTTCAACAATGGCACCACCTTTTTAACAGCCAGGATAAATATGTTGTTAAGATGGGTGTGCGTTTGATGTAGCCTAAAATAACATTGGTTGGAGATAACTTTAGGAACTCTTTAAGTTGTTGCACACTTACAGTCATTGAAAACAATACGTTAGTTCCAAAATGACCTAGTTTCTGTCGTGTGGACGTTAAACCCCATTTCTCGCTGATATTTCTGTAATGAGAGAGAGCGAGAAATTGGGGTTAACGTCCACTCGACACAAACTAGGTCATTTCGGGACTAACATGGTTTAATTTTATTTCAATAATTCGCTTGCGCTTAGGGTTCTTTAACAGTGGGAGGAAACCGGAGGACCCGGAGAAAACCCACGAGGTTGGACAGGTGACCCTACTCCTTGCCACATACAACCACGCCATTTGATCCAATGACATGCTTTATAATACAGCGCGCGCACGCTAACCATTCAGCCATTCAGACATCCAGATTCCCTTCAGTAATGAAAGATAGTCGATAAATAATCAGAATTAATAATGTTAAATTGTTTCATTAGTCTGTACTTTGTTTTAGGTTGAAGAGAACCGAAAATACCGAGTACATATACATGGCGAGCTCATGTTTACCTCAGATTATTGTAAAACTCGTAGTGTATTTGGAACGACATCGTTACACCGCGGTCGATATATAGTTGTTCCGACAACGTTTGAACAAGGTCCTGTAGGAAGATTTATGTTACGACTTTATACTGGCAGTTCTTCTGGAGGAAGGTGAGTGTTCTTCTGGTAAACAATGACAATACACTACATCGCATTAGCTAAGAAACACCTCCGGGGCCTCTGAAAAATTGCCAATATCGACCGTAACTAGTTGGGTGCTCAAGGCCATAATTATAGTTTTAAATTTTAGTTAATCCAACGTATCACAATTTTCAAAATGACCAAAAACATACCATTATCGCCCATGCTTGATATCGGATTCCTTGTATTAAAGATATAGACTGACTGAAATCGACTATAGTATTACGTCATGGTAATGTCTAAAGTCGACGACTTGGCATTACATAGACCATGGGGGGGGGGGGGCACTGTGGCTAAGTGGATAAGGCGCTGGTCCGCTAGCCTGGAGGTTGAGTGTTCGATCCCTGCATTGGCCGAGAAAGTTCATCTCGATTTTCCGGCGTGATTTCCCCTTGTCAGTGATGCAGAAGGAGGGCCTGACAAGGACAGCTGCCTAGTCGTTCGGATGGGACGAAAAACCGAGGTCCCGTGTACAAATTGGAGTGCACGTAAAAGATCCCTTGGCAGTTGGAATTCGATATAAGAGTAGGCCGTAGCGCCGCTGCCCGGGCAAAATTTCCCTCATAGCACACTGTTGGCGTATGCCCGTCTTCAATTGGCCCAGGTTAGGTGCTTAAGCGTAGGACGTTTAACCCCATTTCATTCATTCATTCATAGACCATGGCTAAAATTGACCAAAGAGTATTAACCATGTATATATACATAGAATGTAACTGTAATCGATGATAGGGTATTGCATAGAATATAAATGTAGAGTATATTACATAGACTATGATTGAAATCATAGATTATTACATAAACATAAACCATATGTATGACTATGATCGAAAATCCAAAATGAATGATGTTTGTGTATATAATCAAGCATTTTTCTAGGTTTTTTTTCCAAAAGTAACGCATGTAAAACAATTATTAAAATTTATTTTAATGCTGCCAGTGTGATATCTTCTGTGAAGTAAGTTTTAAATTCGTCAGCACCTAGCACATTGTATTACCCATTCACCAAATGCTGCTTTTGTTTCGTTGTATGTTCAGCTACTCCCCAACTTTGAAGATCTCAAATAAATCGCAAAACCCACGTTGTAGATTATAACAGAACATCGGTTTATGAAATGTAGATCTTAAAGGACAATGTTGTTGTCGGCCAATATAACATGTGATAGATCTTTACGATACTCTACGGTTGTAACTCTTCAAATTCTTCGAAGATCATTGTGTTAAAATTGTAACAACGTCTTTCACATATTTAATATTGGCCGACGCCAACATTGTCCTTTAATGCAAGCTATTTATTTTGCTATTTGAGGTTTCATGTTTTGTGCCAAGTGAAGCTTTTCCTTCTCAAAACAAGGCTTTTTTTAAAAAAAAAAATTTTTTGTTCTTGTGTGCTTTCTGACCATGATGTTTTATTTTACTATATCCAAGCTTCTTGTTTTATCAACAGCTGTATTTTCCCATGTTCTTTGTCAATTTTTAAAAATATATAAAATATTATATTGAAAGATGCATCAGATTCCAATTGTTACATTTGTATCTATTATATTATTATTGAATACCCGGCCAATGATTTCAACAAGCTCAATGAACAAATAAAGATGAATCGACAATATCAATCAGCCTTTCAACCAGGAGATTGTATCTGGCAATTGCGAAATATTGCTTACTTGCTACTTCTAAAATTGCGTTATTTATTGTTTTTCTGAAAGTGTAAAACATGAGTTGGATGTAAATACTAGTATTACTATTTTCAGAGAATTAATGAAGGAAGCGCCAGCTAGTAGTTGTCCGTGTATCAAGGGTCATGCTATGGTATCAACTATAACAGTTTTATCAGCTGAAGGTCTGTCTTTACCAGAAACAGCTAAAGCTTCTCAAAGTAAGTATATATGTTCAGTAGTAATTCCCTTTAACATATGAGGATCACAGTGGCTAAGTGGATAAGGCGCTGGTTCGCTAGCCTGGAGGTCGAGTGTTCGATCCCTGCATTGGCCGAGAAAGTTCATCTCGATTTTCCTACGTGATTTCCCCTTGTTAGTGATACAGTAGGAGGGCCTGACAAGGACAGCTGCCTAGTCGTTCGGATGGGACGAAAAACCGAGGTCCGTGTACACAGTGCACGTAAAAGATCCCTCGGCAGTTGGAATTCGATATAAGAGTAGGCCGTAGCGCCGCCGCCCGGGCAAAATTTCCCTCATAGTACACTGTATGGCGTATGCCCGTCTTCAATTAGCTCAGGTTTAGTGCATAACAGTAGGACGTTAAACCCCATTTCATTCATTCATTCCTTTAACATATATTTCCCTTTTACGATGACCATACCGATCTGATCTTGATAAGCTATACAAGTCAAGAAAAAATTATTATCTGTGAGGTATTCTAATTAGAGTGATAATGTGATTTGGCCTATCATATTTTCACTTTTATGTTTGTTATCTATTATATTTTATCTTAAAGGGATCTGTTATGTTTGGTCGTATTGGATTTTATTATCTTTTTATGGTCCGTTATATTTGATAATATAATATGATCTATATATTTGATATTTTAATGATATTTTAATATTTGATCCTATTGTGGTGTGTTATATTTGATCTTAATGTGATCTATTATATTTGATCTTATTGTGGTATCTTACATGTGATCTATTATATATTTTGATCTACTAAATGTATATATTAGATCATATTATGATCTACTACAGTTGATCTTATGATAATCAGTTTTATTTGATCATGTTGAGATCTACAGTGTTGAGATCAATTATATTTGAGCATATATGAGACATAATCGTATTTGACTTGAATGCGATGTCCCGTCTTCTTTAATTTAGAATACACAGAAAAGTAGGACTTCAAACCCCATTTCATTTATTGTGATATGTTCTGTTTGATCATTGCGATCGATTTATATTTGAACATATAGAGCTTTGTTATATTTGTGTTGTGTCTGACTTGATCAGGCTATTTTGGCGTTTGTACCTGGTCTGATTATGATCGATTATATTATACCTCTCTGCTCTCTGTTATATTTCATCAAGTGATATAAATATGCCATATTTCATTTTATGTGATGTGTTAAATTTGATGTTACGGTGGTTAATGCGATCTATTATATTATTTGATCTTATGGTGATGTGTTGTATTACATTATATTGCGATGTGTTGTATTTCATTATAATGTGATGTGTTATATTTGATCTCATTGTGCTGTGCTAGATTTCATTATAATGTGATCTATTATGTTTGATATTATGGTGATGTGCTATATTTCATTATATTTGATCCGTTTTGTCAAATGGTGAAGTGCTATACGATCACAATTGTGATGTGTTATATTTGATTATATCGTGATGTGTTATATTTGATTATATTCAGCTCTTGATCCCATGATGGTTATAAAGTGTGAAGGTGAGAGTGTTAAAACAAATTATGTGACTAATACCACATCACCGAGTTGGAATATAAAGGCCACGTTTTACAGAAAGAAACCAGAATTACCCATAATATTAGAAGTAAGTCAATTTATATGTTTTCATACATTTTGATTCCCTACTTAATCTAAGCTCCTGAAAAATAAAGGTTGCAGTCCGTCAGTCGGTCATTCAATGGGGTTTAACGTCCTCTGCCACTAGGCTGATATCGCAGACAAGTCTTCCCTCACAACTATTTCCTGGAAACTTGCCAGAGGAGCCAAACAAGTAGTTAGTTTCGGATAGGTTGGATACGGGTAAGCAATTAAGAGACCCAACTGCTTCCATTTCCTTAGTTGTAGACACAAGTGTCTGATGAGTAGTCGTGTATTGGGTACAAGTGCTAAAGGTTTCGCCCCGGAAAGGATTGCAGTGTTATCTGTTTGAATTTATACTAAATGACGATAGACAATCTTAATGAAAATGACTTCTATAAAGGACTACTTACTCAACCTGATATGCAAATTTCTAAGTTAGCACAGCTGAAATAACCATACGAATAACCATCATGTCCCGACGGGATGATAGTTAGTGGAAGTTAGTTAGCCGAAACCTCTCTATAAAAAGACAACAATTAAATGGATTTAAGAGATCCGAAATTGAATTAGTTTTGTTAATCGAGTCTTAAAATTCTACTATACTTACTTTAGCCAACATAATTTGGATACCAGCTATCGTCTTCTTTATCCTGGTTGGTCTAGAACGGACGTTAAACCCAGTTGATTTGATTTCGTTTCGTATTAGATCTCTGGGTGTATTACCATTATCAGATACTCCCCGGAAATACCAAAACAATGTCGGACGGTGTCGTTTCATTGATTGATTTATTTGATTTTAGATGAACAACCATAATATACTAGTAAATGATTTTTTGGCTGAAGGACGTGTAGAAGATCATGGCGGCGAGAACGGTAAACAGGTAACGTGCAAACTCTATGGTAGAAAAAAAGAGGTGGACACAGTGAAGCCGGGAACAGTAACTGTGTTTATTAGATCTAGTTTTGATTTGACTTATCTTTAAATATATACTGTTATTACAATTACTAACACCAACGAGGTCCTAACAACATCACATCATCGTACCCAACTGATTGTAGATTTTGTTGTCAAAATACATTCAATTGGCAAGAAATCAAACCTTTTCTCCTGTATATTAATGATAAGGTTAAAGTTATCATGAACAAATTATACTACGAGAATTAGCAGGACATTTCACTGCAGCATTAAAGTGTCTTTGAATAATCGACCATGGCCATTTTGATGAATACCTTAAAGCAAGAATTTCATATTTTCTAAGCAAGTCAAAACATAATTATTTATGTGTCTTTGGCTCAATAGGTTATCAACTCACTATTATACGATCATGGGCATTTTTTCCCACCCTTAAAAATCACGGGAATAATAACACAATTACCTCATTTTTTCCCTATTCAATCCATGGTAGCTATCTTCAAACGTTTGAATTTGAAGTTTCAAATGATATTTTTGCCAATTTCTCAGCTGGCAATAGTGAATTATAGGATCAATAGTATTATTCTTTAACAAGGTAGGACGTTTATAGATACCATCGCATCTATTTTAAGGCTTTATTTTATTAAACTTTTAAAATATAACTCAAACATATGAAATTGTAGCTGTAAGATAGCTTTACTTCATGTTATCCTTGACCAGTTTATTCTAGAACCAGTTTATTCTAGAACAAAGTAAACCTTAAATTCAGTATCTAGTAAACCGATATCATTGACATATTAAATTAAACTATGTTTATATATCAAATTAAACTAAATTAAGCTATATTAATATATTAAATTAAACTAATGAAACCTTAAGATTTCAAATTGTGTCAATCAAATCACAATACAGATCTATATTTCGATTCGTTTCGTTTTTTATACTTTCGATGACCTACACTACAAGTGTAGTAAAGACAAGTAAAAACGAAATTTCCAACTATAAAAACGAAACGAAATTGGATCTGTGTTTTAATCAGATTGAAATTACGGATTTAATATACCAATTTTAAAAAAAGATTTCAATGACCCCCCCCCCCCCTTTATGCTCTATTGATGAAAATGGTCAATACATTAACATCATGAATCTTTATTATGTATTTACTTGTGGTTTCTCTTTTTTCGAATTTTTCGTGTAGAAATCTATTTTATACGAATGTTGTTATTGTTATTTATTGTTTAAGCTAACTGTGATAATAAGATCTATATGTAAATATTGTAAGAAAATCATATGTGTATAGACTTTAATATAAAATAAGAATTAAACTTATCCGTCCATTTTAAACTGAATATATCTTTTTTTATGTTCAGTATATAGAGACTGGCTGTTATGTTGCTTTTTTTATTTTCTGACTATTTACTAATTTTGTATTGAAAAATCCTTAATTCTGTCCTTGTCACGTTCAATATATAGATTATCGATGTCATGTTGTCCTTTTCTATATTTCTATTAGTTTTGTATATAACAAAAAAATTTCAAACTTTAAAAATAGATTTATGTAAGATGATGATGTGCAATTATTTACGATATCCGTGGAATTGTAACCATAATAAATACGCCATTATTCTCTTTTCAACGATAGAAAGTTTTCACCGGCATTGGGTTAGTACCGTACACGAAAAATAATATATTATGATATTATGAAATTGTATTTAATTGTATATTGCTGTATAAATGCTTCAAATGGTGTATATAATTTTACTGTGATAGACGAACACATATTAGTGTTGAAGTGCTCACCAATGAAATAAATCTTGAAATCTTAATTGATGTTGGTTTTTTTATTTAAAAAAACAACGTTATTTCTATAGTGCCCAAAGTGAAAGTAACATTATGACTTACAGTAAAAAATATTTGAATCATACTTTTATCTCTAGACTCAACTAATTATCAAAATTTGAAATACTGACCAACTTAAAGTAGGGGCACAGGCTCACTAACCGGGAGGGGCCTGTTTCAATCCAGGTGAAAGCCGAGAAAGTTTCCAACGTGGTCAGTGATGCATTGGCTGCCAGGGTACAGTATAATATAGTCGCTCAAAAACAGAGCTCCCGCGTACATGTTGGCGTGCACGTAAAAAGTCCTTAAGTGCAGAAACGAGGGCGTTAAAACCCCATTTAATTTCAATATTATATTCTGAACAAAGCAAAGAGAAAGAGAGAGATAAATGAAGTTTAACGTCCACTCGACCCAAAATAGGCCATTCGGGGACTAACATATTGTTCAATTTTGCTTCAATAATTCTCTTGCGCGTAGAGTGCTTTATAACTTAGGGAAAACTGAGGACCCGTAGAAAACTCACGAGGTTAGATAGGCGACCCTACTCCTTTTCACGTACACGGGAAATCGAAACCAGTTTAATTATGTTACTAATGGACACATTGTACATTTCAAGACTTTTAAAGAAAAGAAGACTAAAAAAAAAAAGGGAACACATAGGTGATGGAATTAAATTTTAATGCCATTTTAAAATAACAATGATAATGCACATTGTGGTTTAAAGGAAATATAAATTAATATCACTCTAAATATCATAGATTGTGTCGGCTTTAGTATACAGGCACTTTAAATAATACACTAGATATATAACAATATTATACAACGCAGACAATAACAATCATACATATCACTATTCATATCATATACAAAAGAAATCAATACAAATATTGGTAACAAATTTTACAAAAAATGTGCAAAGCAGTAATAGTAAAGTTATACAGGCACTTTAAATTACAAATACTCATATAAAAACAGCACACATATCTGTAATTAACAATTTACAACAAAATAAAATAGAATATAAATGGACGGAATATTGAGCAGATATCAAATTATATTACTTAATATCAGTAATTAACAATTTACAACAAAATTAAATATACTGGACGGACTATTGAGCAGATATTAAATTATATTACTAATTATCAGTAAGTAACAATTTACAACAAAATTAAATATAATGGACGGAATATTGAGCAGATATCAAATTACATTTCTAAATATTATATTATATTAAAGGGACTGTCCCGAATAGAACAGAGCCTCAAAAATAAAAGTCCGAGTACGAATAAAATTTAAACGCCAAAATATAGAAGAATGGTGTATATACCCTGACTCAAAATTTCAGCTCATAATATTGAGTCGTTTGGACGTAAGCGTTAAAACAGCTTATCCGGACACGTAACCCTTTTAAGATTTCGGGTCAATTCTTTCGTTGGGTGACCCGATAATCGATTCCCGTTCCCTTGGAGGTCTACACGGTGATTGGTCCATGTGCTGTACTTGATAACAAAAGGTAAATTCCACCGACACATTATTATTATAAAATAAAAGTCTGATTTTATAAAATCATCGCATAATACAGATTGGGACATCGGACTCCATTTCAACATGTAGACTGGCGGGTTTAAGTTGTTTGAAAACGTATCACATATATTGAGTTAGTTGCTCGGTCCTAAGGTAGTGGATCTTAATGGATTTTAACACAAAATTAAGCAGTTTTATTCTCAAAAATATTATCGGGATTGACCCTTTAAATATACGTGACATAACATATAAAGCTGGTCTAATTATCTAAAAATATAGATATTGACGGAATATAACACCAGATTTGAGCAGAAATCAGTTTCTATAACCTCAGTAATAGAAATATTGACGGAATATCAAATGAGACTGTAGCTGGTTGACAGGCACCCATTTATTAACTCAAAATGATATAGCGCGGACGGAATATCATATGAGGATAGTGCCCCAAAACAAAATGATTATAATTTCCCCGCGAACTGTAAGTCAACACTTATAACTTGGCAACACTTATGCCATAGTAAGTGTGATTAATAGGATTTGCAACGTTCACTTAATAATACCATAATTCATGCATATTTTTGTTCGGTTTGGAAACTTTTACACCATGTCGCGAATTCCAAATGTCTACCTGTGATGATCGAGTTGCAAAGTTCAATGGTTTTTTTTTAAAAAGTTCAATGTTCGTTCAACGTCAAGCTTCCCGTGGATGTCGCCATGTTTGATTTGAGTGTGTTTGTGTCACGACCTCTGATTTGACAACGCTTTTGTTTAAGTTCGGGAGTTTGAGACTAATCTAGCACCGGCTATGCGATTACGTGGGAATGGTTCTTTTTTAATACACTAGGCGTTATACATGGGTTTTAATGTATATTTTGTTAGAAACGTTGATGACTTTGGGATGTAGACACGGGTGTTACTTTATTAGAAAAATTGTGTCGATGGTGTGACTGCTGTCGGTTAGAATTGGCCATTTTCTCTTCGAATTGAAACTGCTGTGGGTTTCTGGACGGACGAACTACTCTTGCATTTGGTGGAGGCTGTTTCTTGCTGCAACATTTCACACACCAAGCCTAGAAAATGAAAATACAATAAATATGATTGCTGTTTTGCTTGGCATTTACCCCCTTCCCACCTCACCCCCCAAATCCCCCAAAAGGTCACTTTACGAATACGTCTGCTGACTCCAATAAGACGATTTAAAATACAGATGTGACGTCATCAATTGATGTTGGCGTACCATTATTTTAAATAATCGCACGGGCAATGTACCAAGTGTAAGTAGTTAAAATATTGAACCCGAGTGACGTGCAAGTGTCTGTATTTTAAGTTGTTTAATGGTATCGGCTTAAGACATTGCTTAATATATTGTAAAAACACTCGGGCCTCACGGCCGTCTTGTTATTACAATATATTAATTAAAATAGCTAAGTCACTAACCCAATAGCATGCACAGTCTTATATGGTGAAAACACTAATATTTGTCAATTCAAATCGACATTGATGTTGTGATCTTACCAGGAAAGGGTAGGCCTCTGAAATCCAATATTTAAGACAAAATAGACATTTTACCATTGGTACACGAATCTTGTACCATGGTGCGTTTCAGCGTCACTAACTAACCAGAAAGAACGAGGCTAGACATATTCAACAACTCCTGTCAAACGGTAACGCCACATCTTATCTGATGTGCCAAGGGCAAAATCGAAATCAGGCCTCAGGCCTAATGTGCTACCCTTGTAAAATGACAGGATTTTTATTATTATTATTATCATGGTCATGCCGTATTTCGCTGGACATAACTGATTTGAAATTAGAGTCAGATTATATACAATCAGATTACATTATCACATGCGTTGTGATCCATTAGGGTCAATTTCTAGGTCCTAAGTATTAGCGATTTAGCTTCTTTATTGTCTCGCTCTCGACCTTTAAACAATATTTAACGGAAGAGTATGTTTCGATTCGAAAAATGCTTCAGATATGACGTTGTCAGTGAACACTAAAAGGGCGTTTATGATTGAAACGGCTTACCAGTAACAGTAAGACACCAAATACTATCAGAGCAGCTGCCCACCAATAGGTTTTTAACCATTGTTCTATCTCTTTACCTGACAAATTCAACCAATTGGCTAATTCATTTAAAAATCCACTAGGATCAACCTAAAACACAGAATATAGTCAGATACTCCTATATATGGATACAAAAGTAACCATTTTCAGTGAGTAGTTAAATATCGGGGGTCACATATTTCAACAGTGTCCCTCTGCAGAGATATTTTGTCATTAAAACGGAAAGTTTACTGGTTTGGTCTCAATATCAATAATGTTATTGTTAGTATACAAATTAAATTTATAGCGTAACGGCTTTGAACACCTGGTTATTAAAGATATTGAATATACCTCTCTACATTTATTAAAGACGTCACAATATCCCTGGTTATCATTGCATGGACTACCTGGTATCGTCATGTTAGGTACAGTATCAGTCTCATAACTACTCCTATGAAATACACACATATAAGATACATTATCAATCTCATTTCTAGAAAAAGAAGCTTTTACCTCATGCCTATTGCTATTGAGCCCATGGAGATACGTTCGGATATGTTTCGATACCATCAACACGGTAGGATCACCACGATTACCCGACGTTTAAAGCCACGATTTCAATCGTAGCACTAATCGTGATAGTGGGAACCTAGCATTAGCAATTGGCATCGGTACATGTTTTTGAAGCAATTTTTATGGGCATTGCTACATCAGAAAGGAATCGTGGTCGATTCTACCGAGCTCACTTATCACCTACTCAACACCATGAGTTCCTACATTTATACCAAAGGGACAAAGGGTGCAATATTGGTTCCTCGAGAAAGGGTAAGCATATAAGTCATACACGATACACACCTGTCTGTAACGTCAGCGATGGTTTCAAAACATCATGTTAAAGTTAAAAGAGAACGTTTGTACAGGTCCACGTCCAAAATAACAATTACAATTATTTTATTAGACTGGTGAACATTTGACGAGAGGATTGTATCAACATACTTGCATATTCCATCAATAGTACAACAGACTGCACATAATCGTTCATCATTCCAATCACCTGGCACAGTAGGTTTACATTGACAGGGTTGATAACCATACGCCAAACATATAGATCCACTACACTCCTAAATCAAAGGAAAAAAACAAAATATACAACAGATAAATAAGTAAATGCAAATAGAATTTTATTACCATCTGGCTTATTCAAATATATAGTGATATTGTTACAGTGTTTTTTGTTGACTTAGTTTTATACAGGGTTATTTTTAGTCGTTCGCTCCCTTTCCCTTTTCCCCCTTTTAAATGGCGATTTTTGTTGACTTTTTTGTGTAAAATCGAATAAAAGGGTTTGAAAATACATTTTCTGTCAGGTTTTGGTGAATTTTCAGGTTTTTCAGACGGAAGGATACAAGAATTGTGAAGTTGGTTACGTTGAAATGTATGACCGGGATTTTCATGTTTATTTGTCTCTACTTCCAGCTTGAGTATCTCAAGTTTTTCATGTAGAACCCCACACGTCCTTTTTTGGCAAGAGTTTGGCACATGTTGATACATCTGTGGGGAAAAGTGAGAGCCGGTCTAAGAGACGAGAATTAACATTAAAGTTAATGGGGAAATCTTTAGTGATCTATTGCCAAATCGTCCAGTCATGGAATATTTCCCTGATTACCTCCCTTGTAGCATCCACACGGGTGTCAGAGGTTCAAGAACAATCGACTTCACAGAGGTATTTCGAAGACTAATATCCCTGTAAAAGAGTACTGCTTTGTCATGTGTCGTTACACCATGCGGCGTCAATCATTGACTTAATGGCGTGGCATTGTTCACACGAGACGCTACAAGTCCAGGCAGAATGATACCTTTTACTCAATTTACATACCCATTTACACTAAAAAGGAAATATTTTTTACCTACATGTAAATAATATATACTTAACACCTTTATTTATTTCCCTAATATTCTAGGTTTCAATTTGCAGAAAGAAAAACGTTGATATTTGGGACGCATTTAGTCGCATCGATGTCATCCTATCAGGGACATTAGCTGACTAGTGAATATTCACTGCTGATCAGTGTGGTTCAATTAAAAAAGTCTTATCTGTGATATTATAATCGGTGGAAGCGGGCGCTAAGCCTAACGAAAATCGTATAGGCGTTGCATTTATGTTAGATTATTCGAATACATAAGTTAAAGATACATTATGGGAGATTATTTTATGGAGAGTTGCCCATTCTGGCTATCACAGTTCAAAAGTAGATGATGTAAGAAGAATATATTGAAAATATCTAGTAATATTCGACTAGAAATGATGGGGAAATGTGTCATCACCTTGGCCGATCGTTTGATTGACAGGCGTTAACTCCACCTACATAATCTCGATTATCAAGTAAAGTTTTCAATTGCACGCGGAATCACTCAAAACCGGCCTCGCTAAGTACACTCTATCATTTAGCCTCGATCTAACTGATGACGTAAACATAACAGTTAATAATATCACCACGGTGCGCCATATTTGATTTAATTATTCAGTGAAATCCTATTTAAATCCAAATTCTAGCAGAGCAATCCGTGGGTCGACAGCGTTGATTTGGGGCTTGTTGTTTAAATAAAGATCTAATTTATAATTTCTATGACATCTGAAGCCTAAATTAAGACTTGCAATAATCAGATATAGGTCTTGCATAATGTATCTTTAAAGTTCCGTACTGGAATATTGATTCAATATATTACTCTGAAGATCACTTACTCCGTCCAAACAGACTTTACTGCCTTCACATATTGTTTTATTGGGTAAGTTCTGTGGTGCTGGACAAGTAGCGTTATGATCATCAGTAAATATTGTTAAGATTTATATACGTTGAAACATTTATTAAATTTTGATACCCCCCCCCCCTAAAAAACAAAACAAAACAAAACAAAACAAAAAACAACATGAACGTATTCATAGAGACTATTATTATTTCTCTGTGTGTGGCGTTAAAGGGGAGGGGGGGTATACAGTTACTGTTAAGGAAGCGTGGATGCAATTACTAAAGGGTAGCCGATATATTCTTGCATCAAGAGCAAACTTCTATCCTTGATGACAGCTATGGAGTGTCAGTCCGCCCTGCTAAGTGGGAATCGGCGTCTCAGTTTGACTTTTCATAGGGTTTGGTTACGAACCTTACATTATAAGGTTTTATTTTTGATAAAGCTGGTATATGATACATAACCGCAAGAGGTTGCAAATAGTCCCATGCGCCTGGAACCGGGCGAAGAAAAAAAATACTGGGTCAAACCGAGGGTTGGCTTGAATATCGTTACGGTGGTGAGTTTATTAAAGGATATGTACACACTGATTTCATCTGACAGGATGTATTTTGTTGACAAACATAGTTATCTGATAAAGTAATTAGCTGACAGGAAGAACTACAACATGAACCTTGACTGGGACTGAAAAATAGTAAAAGAATTGTAAATCCTAACTTAGAGAGAAATAGAGAGAGAGGTAAATGGGGTTTAACGTCCACTCGACTAGGTCTTTTCGTGACTAACACATGGTTTTATTTTATTTCAAAAATTCGCTTCCGTGTAGGGCTCCTTAGTGGTAGGAAACCGGAAGACCCGGTGAAAACCCACGAGGTTGGACAGGCGAACCTACCCCTTGTCACGTACAACCGGGGATTCGAAACCACGCCAGTTGACTCAATGACAGCGCACGTGCTTTACCATTCGGGCATCAAAACCCCAAAATCCTAACTTAGAAACAACGCACATTGTTCAGATGAATTCTTCCGGTTAATTCATATCTGGTTAAATATATAGCGTGAGTGATAATTTATGTCACTTAGAACATTTATAGGCGATCTAAAATCAATCTTAAATCCATTTGTTTGTTATAAATTAAAGATATTCATTTGTTATATTTACCTACAAGTTGCATTTGGTTTAAGTGTACAAGGTGTGGCGGGTATATTATTATTACTATATTGAGGATTGCAGCATGGTTCTGTACATTCATCTTCCCAACCACAATCACATTCTTCTCCAGGTTCTACTACTTTATTACCACAGTTAGATTGACTAGAATCTGATTTGTTTTTTTTAAAAAGGAATTGAGGAATACATACATAATTTAAGCAAGCCGTATAGCATTAAAATTTCTAAAGACTAAATAAATTTCCAGGAAGAAGATTAGAACGGTGATCTGGCTTGGGACAACAAAGAGCGGTATACAACCCTTTGCAATTCTATCCCTTAATAAGGAGTGTGTCTTTTCACCGCTGATGTCCGCCGCCGACCGGTCGATTAAAAGAAATCGAAAGTTGTTGGTGGTCATCGGTGGTAAAAAAACACGCTTTTCTATTGTATATAAAGAGTTATCGGCAGTTGATAAATCTAATCATCCACCAGTAAACATTTTTTAATAATACAAAGAAGAACTTCCCATTAAACCAATCCATGACCTTGGGAGGCAAATAGAAAGATTGTAAAATCATATTCTAATATACATGAATAAGCTTCCATATTCCTAGATTTTGTATTTGTGTACCGAGGTCATTGGTGCATGGATGGTCAGTCTCACAAGATTTGAGTTATGAAATTCAAGAATGACCTTTTAAAATGAGCTGGCGTCTATGATTCTGGTCTAAAATAATACTGTCAATTGCATTTGATTTTATATATTGACTTGTCTTATACATGTAGGTTAACACTTTCTCTTCGTTCCAAATTTTACATCCATAAACCAATGTCGAGATATAATCGATTGTGTCGACAAAAATATGTTTTTAATTGCAAAGAGTAAAGTTGCCTTTCCCTACACATAAATATTCAAGTTTGGTTTCTTGAAAGTTATCTGGGCTGCGCCCAAAAACAAATTGATTAAAGGAGCTAAATCGCTAACATCTGGGACCTAGAAATTCACAAAAGTGGGTCGTAACGCATATACATGTAATACTGTAATACGAATTTTTATAAACTGATTTACATTCAATGGTTTCCGTTTTTACTCCAATTTCAAATCAATTATGTTCAACGAAATAAGCCAGCAGTCGCAATCAAGTGCACATTTATAGCGTCTAGTTATTCAAGTCTACATAACTCCGTTTGGTTTGGTGCAGTTTCTCTAGCCTCGTCCCTCGAGTCTCTCAATACAACTGGGGCTGAAGCGCACTATGGTACACGATTCGTGTACTAATGTTTAAAAAAATTATTTTATCTTAAATATCGGATTTTAGAAGCTCATCTTTTCCCGGTAAGTTGACATCATCAAAGTTGATTTAAATTGACCAATAATTCGTGTTTTCGATTCAAAGATTTTGGAGGATATTGAGTTACGGACTTAGGTCCTTTAATTCTTACCTACAAAACAGCCAGCAGAACTACTACCCCTAGCTTGTATTATAGGTCCCATCTGTGATATACTACACGGTGAAAACTTTAAATTATTACTCTCTTCTCCTGATGTAGCTTTAGGATACATTAAATAATTACCACTGCTGCCTCCAGGTGTACATGTTATATTTTCAGGATCATGCTTAAAGAGAACCAATTGAAACTGTTAAAGAGCTGGTCGAGTGACAAAGACACATACCCCACCCTATCTGATCCATACATTATTGTTTTATTATTTAGGACTTTTGGGAGGGGGACTTACTATTTCAAGCAGATCCGAACATATTCTTTTGTTACTTCTTCAACAGAGGTAATGCTAGTCTATAAACTGTATATTATTGTGTTTTACGGCATTGTCGCATTAATTATGTTAACAAAATCCTCACAAAAAAATAGTTTTTTAGCTCACATATGCGCCCACCCCAAACAAACCACCCAAAACATAACCACACACTCTCTTTCAAATTCTTCCCTTCCTTCTTTTTTTTCAGCACATCACTGACCACAATCGGCTAAAATGACTTACCCCCGATCCCATATTATGAGCAATTTCATGAGCAAGAGTTAAATGACAAACAATGTTAGGTACAGTCTGTCCATAATTTAATGTTGTTACAAATCCTGTATTTAAACTTCTATACACACCATTGATTTCCTGAAAACAATTAGTTAGGATAATATTCGATGTTCAGAAAGTTGCTATGTTGACATCAAAAACGCAAAATGAATCATTATTGTTTGTCATCATTTCTGGATGGACTAAGATATCAAAAGTAACATTATGTTTGCAATGGTCAAGACGATCAAATCCAGTAGCGGAACCGGGAGCCGGGGGACGGGATGGAAATGGGGTGGTTGATATAGGCGTACGAGCGGGGGGGGGGGGTAATCCACCTCCTAACTTTCTAGCAATCCGAGTGAAAAAAAAAATGTATTTCTTATACTTTGAAAAATAAAGTGCCCGAAATTGAAAAAAACATTAATTAATTTTACTTTTCTTTTAATTGCATACCACGAATTTATACTGAATTGACTATGCTTTAAAAATTACATTTTGTCTGGAGCGACTTTTTTCGGGGATCAAATATCATTTGTGAATGCAGCTGCAACAGTCTGATTGGATGGTTTGAATTCAGGTCGGCATAAAGTGGGGCAACTTTTGAGTTGCTTACACTGGCTAGCATATAGCAGATAAAAAGCATTTGCGGTGGTAAAATTTTCTCCGGGAAGGCGTGGCGCCCATACCGGGCGATGATAGATTGGTTGTTTGGAATTCGGGTCCGCCAGATAGGCTATTTGGACCAAATTGAAGTTGCTGTATTCACGTGCTGGAACAGCCACATTGATTAGGCTATATTAGACCACCTTGAAGTTGCTTTGTTCGCCGGCTGGAATAGCAGGAAAAGGCGTTTGCGGCCGTCAAATATTCCTAAATTTTCTGAGGGGTTTCATACCAGGTAAGCTCTGCTTCTTCACCTCTCGGAGAAGACCGGCGCCGCTATCTTTAAACCCGAAATTATTTGTGCATATTGGATTATGCATCCCATAATGACAACTCCACTTTAAGACATTATACGCAGTTAGTATACTAGGATATATATTAGATAACAGACCGTGACGTATATTTAAATAAAGACATAACATCTGCTTGACAAAATGATACACAGTTATGATACACAAATTAAAGGTGAAAGATCACAACTGAATTACAAAACATGGGCCTATAGCAATAAATGTCTAAAATCCCACGTATAGCCTTTATGCAACAAGAATTTATTACTATTATTATTCGTATTATCATAGAATTTTAAGCGGTTAATGATATATTAAACATGGAAATACAACAAAATTAAAATCTGGGGCAACTTCCACATGGGAACCTCAATGGTTTGCTGCTCAAGTGCTCGATTTACTTCTTGGATGACACCCGCCACACACCACAAAATTAAAAAGGCGATAGTTAAGGGTTAGAAGTGAGGTGACTATACCAATACAGGTCATTGGGTATTTTACAAAAATGAATTTATATGTCCTTACCAGGTATTTCTCACATACTCCTCCAGCGGTAAATTCATCCAAAGAAGCTGTCCATGCCAAACCCAGAACGCCATCTCCAAAATCACGATGTGTTAAAATATAAGATAAACAAAACTGATCATAATTTTCTTCAGAATGTATCTCTAGAAATTTAGCGACATCAAAGTTTCCTATATATCTGACATAATTAGAATCTGTAACATTAGTATAAACTTTTATTCTTTTAATTACAAATCGGATGTTATCAGCCGATCCATCTTTATCAAAATCTGAAATATATAGAGATTTTTATGATTAATTTCTACACCGTTTTAAATCTTGTTGGTATACGCTTCAGTCATTTACAGGGATCTTTAATCTGGGTAATCCGGCCAATCTCTGCTCAAGATGTTAGTCTTAAAAAGCATTGGATTAACCCGATCTCAACTTCCCTACCAGTTTGATGTTATAGTTTAGAGTAGACTTTCATCGGCTGCACATGATTGTCCGAGTTGGGTATCAAGTCGTTATTATCAAGTAAGTACTGTGTTGTTTACTATCATTTTAATCATATAATCCCAGATGAATAAAAGTGATACGGCATTAAAGCACCCATTAAAAACTCAAGTGCACATTGGTTCTTTCCCATTCCGATTACTACCATCATTAAACAAATTTTGTAATTTTCAATTCTCTGTCTCATAATATACTTGTTCAGCTACCTGTATAGTTTGTTATATCTTTTGGCGAAATTGAATCAGTTGATAATTTAAAGGGACAATCCCGAATTAATCAGGGGCTCAAAAATATAAGTCTGAGAATGTATGAAAATAAAACGCCAAAATATAGGGGAATGGTGTATTTATCTTGTCTCAAAATTTCAACTCAAAATATTAGGTCGTTTGGACGTAAACGCCAAAACTGCTCATCCGGACACGTAACCCTTTTAAGATTCGGGTCAATTGTTTCGTTGGGTGACCTTATAACCGATTACGGTTACTTGATAGGGTTATGCAGTGAATAACCCATGTGCTGTACTTGATAGAGAAAGGCAAATTTCAACTACACATTATTTTTTATTAAAAAATATTTGGTTTAATCCAGATACCACAAAATACACCTTGGGGCACCGGTCTCAAATTCCAGATGAAGACTGACGGATTTAAGTCGTTTGCAAACGTATCATAAATACTGAAGTAGTTGCTCGGCCCTTGACTCGAATATTTTAAGGGATTTTAACACAAAATTAAGCAATCTTATTCCCAAAACAAATATCGGGATTAGCCCTTAAATGCATTTAAAGGTGTGGATGGGTTGGAAATTCGTTAAAGAACATGATTCAGAATTTACCTGATATCTGTCAAATATGACGTTTTTGTCAAAATGAGAAGAATCATGATGTGCACCCAGCGGCGGCGCCACCCGGTGCTGAGTGGGGGGGGGGGGTTAAAAAGCTATGGGGGTCTGGGGGCTTTGCCCCCCCAATTTTTTTTTAGCCACGCCCTTTTTGCTTAGGGAAATGCCCTTCTCCAGCTATTGGATACACCCGTTTTAGGTCGAGAAAAGCCCTTTCTAACATGTGATGTTGCACTTTAATATAATATAATGCACAAAAAAAGGATCATAAACCCATAAATTTTATGTCATTTTTAGCAAAATTGGGATGGCCATGATTTTCAAAAATGGCTCTGCCACTGGTCCAGGGATGTAGCCAGGAGTCGTGAGTAGTTGTAATAAAAAGTATGGCGAGCGTAGCGATCCAAAAAAATTTTGGGAGGGGGGAGTGGTCTTTTATGAAAATTCAACATGTGATGTTGTACTTTAATATAATATAATGCACAAAAAAAGGATCCTACCCCCCCCCCCCCCCATAAATTTTATGTCATTTTTAGCAAAATTGGGATGGCCATGATTTTCAAAAGTGGGGGGGGGGGGGTAACTACCCCCCCCCATACCCCCCCGTGGTTCCGCCACTGTGTGCACCGGTTGCATTTGATAAATGACGTACACCTCAAATTAAAGTACAATGTACTGTTTAAATATATATTCAATAGAGACTTTTGGCAAGCGTAAATATCTGCTCCGTATCGCGTATACGTATGGACTTTGCGTGTGACGTCACCAATCTGTGGGTATTTGTCATACGCGATACGACATAAGGATACGGCAGCACGTATCGAACAGCTTTTATACGGAAAATGTCCGTATAACATCTTCGTGTCATTTTACCGTCTTTCTGCTACTTTTAGATGGAGAAATGTTGTATCTGGGCGTTTTTTTATTATGAATCATTGTTTATTGTAGAAGACTAAGGTTTATTTGGTGTGATTTTAACCATGATGGTTGACCTACATTCTAAATTTAGGGAGGCGGAAAAGGATTTTATTCTGTGGTGAAATTCGTGAAACCAAAAATTACTGTCGAGTCGAAATCGAAGATTTTTTAATTTGATTCGATAATTGTTTTTTTTAATAGCTCAGCGACTGTCGAGCGACTTCATTCCCCCCCCCCCCTCTCGGGAAGTGGTAGACTATTATGGGCACTTGGCTAGCTTGAATAGTACTGACGGTGATCTTTGTAATATCTGCCATTACTTTAATAGAACCAAGCTCAGCTCATCGACGCATACGTACGCGACGCAAAAATCTGCCCAAACTCTAAAACTACAGTGACGCAACGTTTCACGTATACGACAAGGATACGTGATACGGATGGGAAAATTCCACTTGCCAAAAGTCTCTATTGTATTAACTGCAACTTACCTATTTAGATAGTAGTCAGAGTCTTTACATACTGTATTTACTATTACTTACCTATACATATATACTGTTTACAGTTTGAACATTAACTGGTAACTTACCTATAACAGAATATATATCATTGACAGTCTGTACATGTTGTACTATTTGATTTATCACTAAATCTGTACTAAAACCGCCGTATTTTTCATAAAAATCATAATCGGCTTTTATATATAATTCACAGGTATTTTTAATTGTTGATCTTCGTTGTCTTGTAGAATAATGATTTTGAACATGTCTATGAACTCTTGAGCTGTTCTTTAATACATTGCGTAATTTGTCAATATTAGTATTTCTAAACTTAGCCACATTAACATGAGAAGCTTTGTATATAACAGTATGAAAATCAGCTGGTTTATTTATAAAATATCTGGACGATGGTTCTAAAATAAAAGTTTCATTCACTGTTAAAATTTTTCCCTCAAAATGGCCATCTGTTGTAAGTGTTCCGTGAATCTTGGAATTTGCTACAAGAAAGAACAAAAAATTATGCATGTCATTCCAGAATAATATAATTCTTTCTATTATTTATTTGTCGGCACACAACAAATATGATTCTTTCACAATTTGTATATATTCGTTTGTAATGTTACATATTAAAAAATGAATGAGTAAATGATATGGGGTTTGGTGTCCTACTTATCTGCGACAGTCGGACTAATGAATTCGGGTGGGTATTTGCGTGTACACCAACGTACACCTCGGTTCTTCGTCCCACTTGAACAACTAGGCGTTGCTCTTTGCCTGATCATTCGTCCTATACAACTGGTAATGGGGTATACGACGTTGGAAAATTCCGGGGAACTTTCTCGGCTACCACCGGGATTGAGCAAGCGCCTTATACACTGACCCCCACCCCCTTTAAATATTAAGACATTGACTGAATACTAACGGCCGCATTGAATAATTAATTAAAGCACACACACTGCATATCCATTTTATCATCTAATTTGATTTTTTTTTCAAACTGAACTGATATCGATTTTTGCATTCATTTTACTGCTTTTTACTGAGAACAAATTGCCGATTATGTAGCCTTGTCGTTTTATAATTTTCGAATCAATTAAACTTAATTCTCTAAAACTATTCAATCGTCTGAACAAACACATTCCGTGATTAATGGCATGCAGTGCTCGTTACCCATGTTCTACAACAATAAGACTGTATAGTATAGAGGTTAATGTTGCGGAATCAGTTTTGTGAATATAATAGGCTGATATTGTGAATAGGAACAATTACCATACTATAATATACATAGAATTGTTTCTGTAAAATTTAATTTCCACTTAGTCTTGTCTGTAACTCTACTGTGTAGAACTGTGTGCTAAATTCAAATCAAGTTTAACTTAAACACATTCCGGAGAAACATATTTTTTTTAGTAATTTTATATGCGACATGGATGTGTTACTTGCAGTTACACACCGAAATTGTAACATTCATAATAACGTAATAATCTTTAATTTTCAGAAAAAATAAAGAGTTTCTTTAAGGTAATAGGTATAAGGTGTAAAGATCATGGTATGCTCCAGAATGTTTCCATAATAATGCAATGGTCATTAATCATGCAGGTACTTTAGAATTTGTTTGGTTTCATAAAGCAACACACCAACACATAATCAAACATACATTTTCTTGTATATAGCGAAGTTTACATCATCAATGTTGATTTAAATTGACCGATAATTCGTGTTTTCGATGTCAAAGATTTTGAAGAATTTTGAGTTACGGACTTAGGACTAGGTCTTTTAAGGACAAAACTCAAACAAAATCGAATAGTTATATTTGTTTAAGTGTTTAGCATTTAGCACTCTAACTATTAAAGAGGCTTTGAATTGTTTAAGTAACAAAATTGTGTTTTAAAAGCCTTCAGTTTCCCTTAGATAATAGATAACATATAAATAATAGTATATTTTGAAGGTTTTTTTTTCTACGAGTGTTGTAAGCCATGTGGTCTATTGTTGAGGAGAAATTTGTACTATATGTAGAATATGATTTTTTTTTTTAGATTTATGAGTACAATTACTTAAGTTGTCAGATATTACTATATATAGACATAATTCCATTTTCGTTCCCATACAGTAGGTAAAGAACCAAACTTGTTTTTGCTATCGATCGCCAAATACAGTGGGAGTCAATAATTGGACTATGAGCAGACACTGAATCAGCCTCCCATTTATAAGCAGTGTAAATATGTTTTATATTGACTGCATATTTATTTTCATAATTAAGAAGTTTCCTCAGTCATTTTTAAAATATAAAAACAACCCGTTAGGTCTAATAGTATTTTGCTTTTTCCTTCCGGCTAAAGACTTGATATTGAATTTGCAAAGTAATAGTTTTTATATATCGAAAACTTGGTTTATTTAGCGGCTTATAGATATTTTAATTGTTTTGCAGTCAATAAAAAAAAACAATTATAAATGCTTATAACTAGACAATGTGTAATAAGCAAAACCTTGTAATGGGCAAAAATGTTACAAATTAATGCATTTTTTATGCTTTGTAACAATTTCTATGGTAATGTAATACTAAAAGCCCTATACAGGATTGTCTTTTCTATTAAACAGTGGCGGATTAAGCTCCACCAAGGCCTGAGGCAGCAGTTGCTATTTAACATGGAGTGGGCCTAATTAATTTCGGGTCAGGGCCTTTGTTGATTCCCGTTGGGCCTATACCCCCCCCCCCCCTAACATTCATTGTCTATGTGTTTTTATCGTATCAGACAAGTTTTAAATTATTTTTTTTACAAAATCTTTAGCCCCGAGGCTGCAGTCTTATCAGCCTCACTGATAATCCGCTACTGTGCCTTAAACGTAACTTAAAGTCTCTGTTTGTCATTTAATCATATTATTATGTAAACTACAATATTATAAACGTTGAAGATCAGACATGAATATCAGTCAATAAAGGTTCAGTTCCGTTCAGTATTTATAAAGATATGTCGAAATGAAAATTTGTCAACAATCGGTATCCTCTTCAGACGATAATATGATCAAAACAAGTCAGCGTCACCTATCGCTGAAATTTGTGGTGGGCCTCTTTTGATCCGATCGAATCCAAACAGGTGATATTTTGTTATTATTTTCTTCCTTATCTGTTAAATAATCAATCTGAATACATTATTAACGTGTATAGAAATCAGATGCGTTTGAATAGAAATCAGATACTTTGAATAGAAATCAGATACTTTTAATAAAAATCAGATACTATGAATATAAATCAGATACTTTGAATAGAAATTGTATCAGCAAGAAGTTGACATATTAGAGAAACGTTATATTACCTTCATCTTGTAAGTGACCTGTATAAATATTTGATTGGTCATAATCCCATATAGCATTACTTGTTTCTATGACAGGAGATTCACTAAATATTGTCGAATCTGGTCGAAGTCGTAGCTGTAAAGGTCTGTAAAAAAGGGAATATTCCGCATGTGTAAACGATGGTCAATAGCTGTAACTGTTGCCTCAATCCAGATTAAATTTGAGCCTGATATTATCGGCGATTAGAAATGAGACACTGACTTTTAAGTCATCCTTGATGAGCTGTCGATCATTTTAGTTTTTTTGTCATGCACTGCTGTTTTTACTAGACTCCTCGTTCCAGATTACCTTTTAGATTAGAAATTCGATCCTGACTTTTACGTAATCCTTGATGACATTTCGATCATTTTAGTTTTTTTCTCATCATGTATTGTAGTATTTACTCGACAGCTCGACTAAAAAGCATTGTTCAATTTTATTGTATTTATGCATCTCCGAATGTACAAGCGGGTGGGTTTTCTACGGGACCTCCGGTTTCCTCCCACTGCAAAAGAACCCTATGCGCAATCGAATTATTGAAATAAAATTAAACCATGTAAGTCCCGAAATGACCTAGTGTGTGTCGAGTGAACGTTAAACCCCATTTATCTTCCTCTCTCTCATTTCAGAATGAGTGAGGGGTGATGAACGGTTTCATGTATTAAATAACTTGTTCGGTGAACTGTATTATCTTCTTGAAACAGTCCAGGACCGTTAAAACAAAGGTAAATAATAAGAAACTGTACTTTATGATATGATGGGTGTGACCTAACAAACATTTTAGTTAAAACAAATACAATATGCTTCAGAAAGTAACAAGTTTTACATAATATGTTATACCAATTTTATAGATAACAATGGGTATATCAGGTTACTATACAATCTCATAATAATTTTACGCCTTTAGAAAAAAACAAAACATTCTGAATAGCTAATGTTATTCAATAGCAAAGGCAATTTTAAAAGGGGACTTGTCGTCTGTTTTTGAAATTTAATATCACATCCGTTTGCTGTGTTTCTAACAAATCAACATCGAACCCACCGAAGCGTGTTTCTTTACGACATAAGGATGTGAAACAAACACACATAATACATTTTCCCACATCGCCATCTTCCTGATGGTAATCCCAATTTGATTCAAAATAACAAGGGAAAACCCCGATTGCCTCAAATTAACATTGATGTAAATTATTTATGTTGTAAATTCTTCATGTCAGTGTGTTTGAAAGGGTTCGTGGAAACTTGCTATGTGCATACAGGGTTTTGCATAAATATAAATAAGAAATATGAGATACATGTATTTAAGTTTTTTTGATACATCCTTATCTCATGCGCCCACAATATTATGTTAAGAAATTTTGCATTGTGTAATTCCGAGCTGGGAAAACAAGAAGCCAATCGGAATTTTTAATGTACATTAATATACTTAATACACCGAAAATTCATTAAATACTCAATACAAATTCTATAGACGAAAGCTATTAAATCAATAGATGAAAGCTACATTAAATAATCAATATTAAATCTATAAGAAATCTCAGATATACTTGTATTTATTCACGGATATTACTCTTAATAATTAATTTAATAACCCTGCTGATCAATTAAATACCGTAGAACTACTTTTCTGGAGATACATTAAATCTTTACATATAGTCTCTATCATCCAAACAAATATTCTACGAATATTAGTCTGGATGGGTCCTCAAAATTTGACGGAAAGTCGGTCATTGTCTGGATTACCCAGTCTTTTAAGTTACCATGTACTGAATCTATCAAAACAGCTCGCTTGTCGTACAATGACAACCTTTAAAATTTTGTTTGTAAAGGTTTCAATTGAAATGGTAATTTTCTCTCGTCATGAATAGACGTATTGCTACTCACAACCTTCTTAAATCTTGATCGCAATTTATGCTTTTTCCAACGTCTCTATTTTGTTTCTAATAATAGATGGGATATATTTCAACCTCGCTTTATAGAATCTAGCAAATTCGGCCCAGCTTCATAAGATCGAGCCATTAGCCACAAGAATCTACCAAAATCGGCCAGGCTTCATAAGATCTATCACTTACCGAGACTTTAGCCAATAGGTTCTATTGCCCATGCGTAAACGGGAGTTTGGTTTTTTATGGGGTAGATTATCCAGTAAATTTTCGTCAAAAATTGAGAACCGACCCACCTTGAAGACTAGGGGATTCTGGGTGACCGAGACTACTTTACATATATACATACGGCCTGTATTTACCGAGTTGTCATGGTGTAAAATTCGTACTTTTGAAACCAATTTGTAACCATACATTTATCAATTCTAAAACAAGATTTATGAAATGATAGCGTATGTCTTCACTACCACAATCCCGCCCAATTCTTCACATAGAGAACTATCAACTTTGAGAAAAGATCTCTGCCCTGAATGACGCCATATTAAAAACAACCTGTGTACTATTATGCAACGTCAAAGCCCAATTAAATATTTTCCGATAATTATATTAAATGGAAGCAGAATAAACATTTCTCAAAATTTTCGATTTAGAAATTGAAAAGAAGGTCAATTATAAAGTGAAACTAAGTGTAAACAAATAACGTATGGGTGCCACCCACCCCCTACTAGTAGAAGAATCGCCTGGAAACATGTTTCTTCTAATATGGTCGTATTACTATTAAGAATGATATCGCCACCATTATGTGAATAATAACGCCTTTACCACATAGTTTCATCTGATAAGAATGCTTTTATTGTATTCCAGTGAAATCTGCACAGTGCACATTTTCATGTTAATAAAAGGTGGCAATAGTTGACAATAACACAGAAACATTACCTTCCAAATGCGTGAAGATCTAGAGAAATAGTTTGTAGCAGGGATCTCTTAGCTCTGTGACGTGCATCATTCAGTTTAGCTCGGTCATAATTTACTCCTTCATAATGAGATATGAATTCATTTAATGGTAGTCCTAAAAAAGGGAAAGAAGGATATAGTGTATGGTTTATGTTTGAGTTATGATGGAATACAACAGATTATTATACCGGAAACGAACGGAGCTGAATCGGCTTTAAAATCGGATCATTATACATGTTATAATTTGGCTATTTTGAAACACATTGATACAATTTATACTCACAGTGCATCATTTTATATAATATAATATCTCACACATTCCATGTTATTGCAACCCCCAACATCGTGGGTTTTACCCCGGTCTTCCGGTTTCCTCCTACTGCTAAAGTCCCCTACGCACAAGCGAATTATTGAAATAAAATTAAACCATGTGTTAGTCCCGAACTGACCTAATTTGTGTCGAGTGGACTTTAAACTCCCCCCCTCTCTCTCTCTCTCTATCGCCCCCCCCCTCTTTCTCTCCCTCTCTCTCTCTCTCTCGCTATTGCAACCCAATTAATTCTTCTACTGATAATTTCATTAAAAATACATGTACTTTCTCGTGCATCCAACCCAATCAATAAACACTAAAATTACAGGTCAATATACAAACATATACCAGAATATTTACCTTTTATAAGAATGACTAAAATCAAAAATTCAAAAACTAAAATCATCCACCAAATAATGTTTCTTGTCATCCTACTTTCTCGTCTTTATATAATCAAACTGATTGAATCAGCCACGTTCTACGTTCTATTGTGTTTAGTTTATACCATCTCGTCTTCATTAATCTTTAATTCTTGTTGTCTTCAAGAAGGAAATGCCATTGCGGTTCCTGGAGGGAAAAAAATGGTTCTTTGTAAACTGTAGTCACGGTAAGAGGTCTCATTTTATAATCTTGTTTTTCAATACATTAGATTGATTCTCGAAGATTTTATATTATTTAAAGAGCTTTTAACCAGGTAAATTGATGCTACTCCACGGATTGTTTAAGTTTGTTTGCTTGTCATTAGAATCATCGTTAATAGTCTTTGTGTTTTTCCACATATTGATAATATAGCATTTTGGAAACATAATGATAATGTACAGGTCCCAAGGTTATTCAAATCAACCAGTCATAATGGGGGTTATGAAACAGTGTTTAAAGGGACTATCCCGGTTTTGAAAGAATAAAAATAAAAGTCCGAGTATACGTATGATATTTAAGTGCCAGAATACAGAGTAGTGGCGTATTTACCATGTCTCAAAATTTCAACACAAAATATTCAGTCGTTTGGACATGAACGTCCAAACTGCTTATCCGGACACGTAACCCTTTTAAGATTTCAGGTCAGTTATTTCGTTGGGTGACCTGACAATCTATTCCCTTTCCTTGAAAGAGGTCTACCAATGTGCTGATTTGATAACGAAGGCAAAATTCACCTACATATTATTTTTATAAAACAAAAGTCTGGTTTAATAATACAGCTTGGGACACCGGTCTCTATTTCCAGATGAAGACTTTCAGGGATATCATTACAGAATTAACCAGTTTTATTCTCCCAAATATTATCGGAATTAGCTCTTTAACCTTTAACTTTCGTGTATCAACAGAACTAATAAAGACGGACATACAACATCGTTCGATGATGGAAATTTGACCAGACGGCGTTTCCGCACACTCTGCAAACGCTATTTTATGTGGTGTCAACTTGAACACGGGACCTCGGTTCTTCGGTCTATCCGAACGACCAGACGCTGTTCCTTGCAAGGTCCCGCCCGCACAACTGACTAGGGGGAAAACTACACTGACAGCTCCCTGGGATCTTCCTGGCCATCACTGAGATTGAACCCTGGATCACCTGAGAGTCAGTATTTTATTCACAAAGTTATCGTGACTCCCTGGGAAGCTATGGCCATATTGATTTTCCATCACCCTCTATTGATTTCATACCGGCATCGTAGGTTGTCCAAGATTTGTATCTATGGACACCGAGATTCGAGACCAGGATGGTAATCTCAGCTGTATTGTCAAAATTACCATTGGTCGCCTGAACATGGAATGGGCCTTTAAAAGAGGATCATGCAAGTACGATTCCTGGTAAATATGGACAGAATGATGAATAGTGCCATTCATATTTAACGTAGTTACCCAATTCTAGGTGACTGGACTGGAATCATACCCTGATGTCCTTCAGGCTGATTAAACACTACATGAATAATTGTTAAAGAATTATACGTAAATATATATTATCATGTTTTACATCCACTATCCATGGGTCATTGTTTGATATCCATGGGTCATCACGTTTATCATACAATTATCACTTAGTTTATGGCAATTGTCAAAATCGAGACGCAGATCCAAGTAGGAAGCGTAATTATTGTCACTCTAAGTACTGTTTTAAATTTCGAGCTCATCAGGATATATGAATTCTATATAATGACTGAATTTTGGATTAATCAGTGATAGAACATCATCGATATATCGATAAGTGAATTTAAAATGTCTAACTAATCGTTTATTGGATTTTACGAGTGCCTGCTTGTACTCGGCTTCGTATAGGAATTGTTGATCAGGGGATACACATGGTGGTTTTACACAGTAGACTACACGGTTCTTTTTTCCCCTTTTTTAAACGCTTGTATTAGCGTTCATATTTACAATCATATGCGAGCACAAGTTGCGTATTTTTATACGAGGTCGTTTTGTCATATCTGCGAAGTCCGTAACCGACCGGAGTTGATTTTTGTGGGAACCAAAACACGAAATATTGTAAGTAATGTCTATACAAAAATTACACATAAATGTTATACACACCAAATTATCAAATAATTATAGTCTTAAAGGACCTAAGTCCGTAACTCAAAATCCTCCAAAATCCTCGACATCGAAAACACGAATTATTGGTCAATTTAAATCAACATTGATGATGTAAACTTACCAGGAAAAGATGAGCTTCTGATATCCGATATTTAAGATAAAATAATTTTTCTATTATTGGTACACGAATCGTGTACCATATTGCGCTCCGGTCCTAGTTTTATTGAGAGACTCGAGGGACGAGGCTAGACACATTGCACTGTATCACACTGCATATGTGGACTGGAATAACCAGGCGCTAAAAAAAATGCACTGGGTTGAGACTGAATGGCTTGTTTCGCCGAACATAACTGATTTGAAATTGGAGTAAAACGGAAAGCATTTAATGTAAATCAGTTTATATACATTCATATTACAGTATTATATGAGTTTCGACCCACTTTTGTCAATTTCTGGATCCCAAATGTTAGCGATTTAGCTCCTTTAAGAGCTAAACGTCGACGAATATGAGTCGAGAAGAAAATGTTCCTCGATTCAATGGAAACAAAACGAGATTACCAATAATAGATTCTGCGTTCAAAACTCGAATATAATTGTGGTCAAAGTTACCTTAATTCCACCTCCTTTATAGTAGCACACAATATTGCCGCTAAAGAGGGTTTTAATGTGTTTTCTTTATACACTTTCCTCGCTAAATAACAAAACAAAAATGAAAAGAACGCAGATTCCAATCAAAAGTATGACATGGCATGCCGGATTACACGAAATTCTTGGACGTTAACCTCAACACGTGTTCACAATTATAGATGGAAGGGTCCCACAGTCCAGAACTTAAAAAATCCAATGGAGGGCATCGGATGGCCCATATGTAACACTAACAGATGTAGTTCTCGGTCCGACCATCGCTTTTCCCGCAACTGAGATTTATTGTGCCCCCACCCCCTGATTTTAGAAACCTTGGGGCCTGGGCCCTACCACGCCCTGTTGTTAATCCTGCATCCAGTATGCATGTACAAAGACTTGTAATAAGTGTAACAGACTAATATCGACTAGGTTGATAAACTTTACATAGTCTTAACAACTATTGGTTGTTTTAAACCTACAATATTAGTTGTTTTAAAAAATACCCGTAAGATAAATTATCGATTACTGTATTTTTATAGTTTGTTTTATTTATTCTATAAACGCAATGACAGTGTAAGCATAATTTGATAACGGTACATTATTATTGATACAGAAATTACTTTAGCGAAAAATAACAAATTGATAGATTCAATTTCTAAGTTACGGACGACCGTACCGCAGGTAATATTATCAATCCATAAAACAGACACACGACCAACGGGGCAAATAAATGGATCCATTGGCCTGCCAATTGCAGAAGTTTAATGAAATTATCTATTAAACCGCAAATAAATGGACACAGTGCAATTTAAACAATACCGGGAACACACAAAAAATGTCAGTTGGTTTGTAAAATTCAACTGCATGGCTACTAAAGTGACCGGACATTTTCTTAATATAAATTTCAAATTTTGTTCAATCGTTAATCAATACATGTAT
Source organism: Patella pellucida (assembly GCA_917208275.1). NCBI lineage: Eukaryota > Metazoa > Mollusca > Gastropoda > Patellidae > Patella > Patella pellucida. The sequence continues at coordinate 44,887,378 of OU795039.1, forward strand.
CTGTATATTCGTCGAGATAGTTCTGGGTAACAAAGGCTAGTCGATCGGTTGGGACGACCTGGACTAGTACATCAAACTCAAAATCCGATTGAAAATAGACAATGATTGAATGTGAAACACATTATGAACAAATCCTGGAGGGCTATTCACAAATTCAAAATCCTTAACGATTGTCTACCAAGACTGGTGCATGCATATAGCCGCCGATCAATATGTTGCTACACAATAGGATACAGAACAGTTATCACAAAAGTCAATTCTATCATTAAAATATGCAAAATAAAAACAAATGTACCGGTATATGAATTGATCAGTTTTGGAGAAATCTTACTCCGTGTGTGACTTTTTGTTATCATTTAATGTTAGTATCGTTGGCATATAATAATACTGACATCGATCAAACGATATCGATAAAATTGATCATTACTGACATTACACAATTATCACGTGTTACCGGATGTTTGTGTGATGGTTGCTATGATGGACCATTATACTATTACTTACTACAAGGGTTTTACGTCCGCTTCCATCAATAAACTTTACTAGATTATTATGTAGTGTACATTATGATAGTACTGTAACGCCCTGGGAGAAGGTCTATTGAAGAAGTTTAATTATTCGAGTTATTACAGTAATCCATATACAACGAAATCCTCGATATAACACAGCATGACACCCCATTGAATATTTTTGCTTTGACCAAAGATTGGTATTTAAATTTGGTCTGGTTTGCTAAAATGGTTTTGTTGTACTTTTGATTCTGGCATAAACTAGAATGGCTGTTAGAATTCGAAGAAAAATAGTCGGAAACGCCATTATCGTGGCAAAATGTCCCCCATAGCACGGTTAGATCTGTATTGCGATAAGGCCAACTTCAAGTTCGGTCAAAGGTCACGAGATGTAAATAAGGCAAGCGCTAATACAAACCCTAGTCCTAGACCTAGCACAAAGGCTTACCATAAACCTAACCCTAACCTAGAAATGGTTCCACTACTGATGTCTTCCGCCCACTTCAGACGACAGTTTAACGTTAAAAGTATTTTAACTAACCCTAACCTACAATTTCGCCAGGGCAGGTCGGACGAAAAATGAAAAAAGTAATTTTGTCCAATTCGTCTAAAAAACAACTTGATTAACTGGTTAATCAAATAGTCAAATTTGTCTCTTCTAGTCCCATTTTAAACTAGTTAAATTCTCTCGACTCTGGATAATTTCACAGGTTGATGTTTGTAAATTACTTACAGGTCGGGGTTTTTGCCTAAATTAATCGATTTATGAGATATATCATTTGACAGAGATTAAAATCATATATACCACCAAATCGCATATTTGGGGTTCATTTTTCAAAATTTTCCCAGGGGAGATTTTCCCGGACCCCACCGTCCGGACTCCGCGGTCAGTAAAAGGGGCCGTCTCGACACGGGGGCTCGGCCAGTTTCCGGCCCCGCTCCGCCCCTGGCAACATGATGAAAATTGAGCTTAACACTTGCTCACCTAAAAATTCCAAGTCTTCAACAATCGGGGGTCTGGGTCAGCCAAAAATATCCGTTGCCCATGCGTAACTGTGAGTTTTTTAATATAGCCACTGATATCGCCCTCGGTGAGTCCCCTATTGACTTTAAAGGGAAAAAACAACGATTTTTAACAAGGTTTCGATAAATCTTAAATATATATTCAGAAATACCCCCCCCCCCTCTGTAACACAAGCAAAAAAGGTTTTGTGTAACCGGAAGTGATCTCTACAGTAAACATGCAGATATGACTTTTGTATTTATTTCTATGGGCTATTTATTTCTTTATAAACAATATTGTATTCAGGATGTCTGAATGGGATTGGGGACCAGGCTTAGCCTATGTCAACCCCTCTCCCTTTATTACGATTATTAGGGTATCATTAACACGAATTTATGCGTTTTATCATACTCAGTTTGAACAGTACAGTACGCTGTGACCAAGTTTGTTTGACAGCTTGAAAGTGACATCTATTTCGTCTGCTTAGATGCATATGTGCTTCATGTCGGTCTTTTTCAACAAAAGCTATTGGCATTTGAGACTTTTCCTTTCATTTCACCTTGATAATGACTGAGCTCCAATCTGTATGCGACATTACCTTATAGACTCAGAAGATATATTTTATATTCCGATACGCTAGTGTCTGACGTTTATATATTTATTTGAATAATATATGTGCCACAAGTCAGTTCAAATATATAAAAAAAACACCGTCAGCACGCACAAAGACATTCACGTAGACAAAATATCTCCCACTTGCCACATTCGGCAAACCTCGAGAGATTCTACGCATCTTAATCTAGGGTGTTTGACCATTTACGCCATATTCGTACTATTTTAAGGGTTCCGAAAGGAAAATGGCTGCCCCCATGCAGATTTGTGTGGAAAGTGTTATGGACAATGGTCACGTTTGGCATTGGGTTTGGGGAATTACCAGGGAAATTGATCAAACCAGCAGCCTCGAGACATTATCTCTGCTCATTTATGTATACACAGTCTACAAAAAACGCTATTTGAGAACGCGACACTTTTTCCTGTTTGAAGTAAACCGGTAGCCGCATCGCAAATGTGCGGGCGTAGGTACATATAACTTACTGTCATACAGCCCAGATTTTATGAAGGGTACTGGAATCTGCCGAGATTCGCCGAGTGCCACTTGCCGGTGTCAACAAACCTCGTGATGTTAGCAATAAGCCATGTAGCGTGAATCGGTCCACAAGGTACTGTTCAGTGTGAGTAAATTTTCACGTCGAGGGGAGGGGTGTCACGGTGGCTCACAGTGAGTAAGACGTTGGCTCGCTAGCCTGGACATCCCGTTTTCCATTCCTTCTTTGGCCGGAATTTTCTGGCGTGGTACTCCCTTGCCAGTTGTGCAGAACCGAGGGCCTTGTAAGTAAGAAGCAACGTATAGTCGTTCGGGTGGTGTGCGCGTAGAAAGAACCCCTGGCAGTTGGAATTTCATATAAGAGCAGAAAATAGCGCCGGTGTTCGGGAAAAATGCCCTCATAGCACTCAGTATGTAGTATGTCGTATGTCGTATACCAGTCTTAACTAGCTGAAAAGTAGGGCGTTGAGCCCGATTTCATTTCATTTCCATCCCTAGGTGTCGTCATGTTGACTAGTCACATGGTTAGTGGTGACAATCTCTGAACCATTGTCACCAAATTACTTGTAAGGGCAAACATTTCGTCGTGTTTCCAACAGCATCGCTTGTTGCCAGGTAATTGTCTGCTGTTTCAACTACTTGGAAACCTAGCCTGTGCACAAGGTTTCTTTTGTTCAAAGCGTTTGGCATGCTTCGTCATGGACACGCCGGCAGTCTTGGCACCTCTGTAATTTTAAAAGTTTGAACCGTCTTTTGTTTATGATTAAAAGTTCTATATTTTGTTTAGCGATTTTCTTTAAAATAGTTGAAAATAACAGGATAAGTATTGTTTGTCTTTGAAGTTAAGTCATTATGTGAATTGAACCATGGTCTAAATAAACATAATTATGTCAATAATTACATGTTTTATTGGAGATTTCTGAATAATACCTGTACAGATGTAAACACATCGACCGTTTATGTAAATAATTTCATTAACGTTTTATTGATTTTATAAAGACAAATTTTAGACATCATATATAACTCTTTTTATTTTTCAAGCAATTTAAAAGCAGTTTCTCTACGCCGTACGCGCATGATTCTTTTTAATTTTTTTAAAATATAGAAGTTTAACTGGTCGGATAGCTGTGGCGATAGAGAGGCGGCTTCTCACCAATGCAACAAGGGCTCAATCCCAGCTCAGGGCAAAGAACTTTATCGTTGTAAGTGAGAGGGATATTCGGTCTCCCGTCCAATCAGGCAGGTTTCCCCCGAGTTCTACGGTTTCTTCCTGCAGTAATGATCGAAATCATTCGCACGATCTGTGCCAAGGGCCAAATTTCAAAAAGGACTCAGGCCTTATTTGTTACCCTTGTAAAATGACGCGATTATTATTATTATTATTATTATTAAGTGCCGCCATTTTAAAAAAAAAAGAAGTTTGAATTCAGGTGATGGAAAACGATTCCATAGCTCAATGAATGCTCATTCTGAAAGTGACATCAAAATCTTAAACGTGAGAGAGTATGGCAAAACACCTATTAGACGCCAGTTCTCATAGGTCAAAATAAATAGTATCTGTGGTTACCGTCAATTGGCGGACTGGCTATAATATTTCAAAAACATTATGTAAAATGAATATATTGAAAATTTCCCTGTACTTGTCATTCAAGTCCTAGCCGCGCCTCTCCATTTTTAAATTAAATCTTTAAATGACTAAATCGTCCTAATCTACGTAAAATCGGGGTCATCGAGAGTTGATTATGGCCATGTTAATAAATGTTTAATTCATAGTTTATATAACATTTAAGACCCAAACAGCGGGTGATTTGGCGACAGGCGGTATCTGGTAAGCTTGTTTTATCTCGACGATCAGTGCCTGAAATACTGCCAGATACTTCATTTCGGGCAGTCTACTTTTCAAATTTTCGGGGGCTTTGTTGCGGTTCGCAAGTCCGTTCATCTGACACTTTCCTCTCTGGGGTCGGATAGACTAGTGATCAGGCGATAGACGGTATCTGATCAGCTCTGTATATCTCTACAATCGGTGCCTGAATACACCCAGACAACATTTCCGACAGTCTTTTTTCATAAAGACTCCCTACTCTGGCACTTGTGAGTGGATTTCGTCGAGGTTCGCAAGTCCGTTCGTTTGACACTTTATCTCAACGATCAGTGCCTGAAATACTGACTGGCTGCATTTACGGCAGCCTGTTTTTCAAAAAAATTCTGGGTGAGACCCCCTACCCATATTTGAAGCTCGTGCCTTTGCCCCCTTAACCTTTGACTTTTCCCCAGTCTTGCCCCTCCAACCACCGCGGCTAGCGCCGCCACTGATCAACCATCTACTGCGTAAAACAAATCAAAATAACAGAAATGAGGTTTAACGTCATATTGTACTGCTCCACTGGTCTAATGAAGACGGAATAAACAATTTAACAGATCATACTATTATATCGAATAATTTTAATCAGATTTCTCGGCAATTTAGATTTAAAATCATATAGTCTCTATCATCCAGAAAAATATTCTACGTTGAAGACTATGAGGTTATGTGTGACCGAGACTAATAAAATCAAACTTGCTCCATGTACATACCAATTTTATCTTAGTTTATAAAATATATAAATTGCTAGTCAATGGATATTGAAAATCAGATAGCCGTGGCGATAGAGAGGCGGCTTCTCACCAATGCAACGAGGGTTCAATCCCAGCTCAGGGCATGAACTTTGTCGTTGTAAGTGAGAGGGATATTCGGTCTCCCGTCCGATCAGGCAGGTTCCCCCCGAGTTCTTCGGTTTCTTCCTGCAGTTAATGATCAAAATCATTCGCACGATCTGTGCTAAGGGCAAAATTGGAAAAAGGCCTAAAGCCTAATTTGCTACCCTTGTAAAATGAGGCGATTATTATTATTATTATTAATCAAATATATCACGGGAATGTAATACGGGGTTAATTCCAATCTACATGTATAACCGTCCCCTCATTGTAACCAGTCCATTTGTAACTCATTAATAATTTAGTCGTATTTCGAAGATACATACTCACTTATAACAATTGTGGCGGCTACTTTGATGATCTATAAAACTAAACATGAGTGGTCCCATGGACAGAAAGAAACTAAGTAATTTATTAATACTGTAATTGTTTAAATCAACGGGATATATTACTATAGATAATAAACTGGACGAGAATCGTACGAAAGCCCATAAGGCTTATTCCAAATTCCAAATTCCAAAATGCGAAATTCCAAATTCCAAAATGCGAAATTCCAAATTCAAAATGCGTAATTCCAAATGCGAAATTCCAAATTTCAAATGTGAAATTCCAAATTCCAAATCTGATCGTTCCACAGCACCTAAATAGTCCGGCAGTCAATACAAGTTGTCGCATACTTTTACCTTTTTCGGTAATGAAATATTTAGAATACACTGAAATCTTATCAAGGGTAACAACTCATTAAATGATTATCAGAAAATCATTAGAGTTTTTTGGGCTTTTATAAAGTTTTGCCCAATGCTAACGTGTAGTATACGAAACATTTAATATTATGGATTCAACTGTTCAAGTTATCAAAATTCATTTAAAATCAGTATACTTATTCGTCTGAATGAAAATTAACAGGATTCTTCGCTTGTGAACGCAAACACAGCGTATAAATTTAAAGTCAATCGGATATTAACTTGAGCCCCTTGAGCGTCCTAAAGGTGATAAAGGGCCATAACTCTGGCAGTAATTATCGGAAATCGTTGAAAATCAATCGCATTTGGAATTTGAAATTTGAATTTAAAAATCAATCGCATTTGGAATTTGAAATTTAAAGTCTAACGGGTGCTTATCCGACCAAGGCATTTCTGATCAATTATGCTCTGTGAAATGAACGACTGTCGTTTACGCGTGCTTAGTCCTTTCTGATCGTTTTTCTCGTTCGTGAATCAGCCTTTACTAATCACTGGTCTTGTAGGAAATGTTTTTCGACGGTCCTTACAAATGGCATCCAAAACCATAGAGTACACGTCTCATGCATCGGTTTTGAAACGTTCATAGTGGATCTTATGTTCCTATATTTTCACGGCAAGATAACAGCATTACTATCGATTGAAAAGGGCCAATATTTAAATCAAATTTGTGTTTTTAGTTTCGACTATTACGGAACATATTTTAATTCAACTGGTTTAAACATGCGATATAGGGGTTGATTTTCTGGGCCTGTGCCCTTTGGACATAACAAAGTGGGCTATTCTTATTTGTTAAAAAATGTTTCCACGCCTTATGGGCAAAACCATTAAAGAGAGGAAAGTAAAGCAAAATTGAGTACTTACTGTGTTGATGAAATGTTGTATTTAATGAAGATATCGTTTGTATGTTATCAACTCATGTTCGTTCCAATCGTATGCATAATTTATCGTTACTTATGCCACACGAGGAGTGATAACGATGGAGACAGTCTCATTTGACCGAGAATACAAGGAAAACGATTAACTATATATTATAACAAGACACACAAAGTGATCGATATCTCAATACATGACAGGTATGATCGAGGCTATTTATCGATCAATTAAATCTTCGCGATTCTTTTTTTTTTAATTTAAACGATCCGGTGTCTGGTTTTCTTTTGTCTCCAAGACATAACGTTTCTTTAGATTACGACTTATAACACAGAAAAGGAATATATGAATAGTTACATAATAGCAATGTTTACCTTATAACGCAGAAAAGGAATATCCATAGACTATGGAACATAATGTTAATATGAACAGTTAAATAGTTTAGTATTTTTATACGTCCACATTCATAATGCAAAAGCTAAATCTGTTTATTACAGATCTTCTTTAAGCCTGACATATTATACAAACTATTAGTTAGACATTTATTAACATGAAAAAACCTTAAAGGGGAAGACCAACGATTTTAAACAAGGTTTCCATTAATCTTAAATATATATTTATAAATAATCCCCTCTGTAATACACACAGCAAAAAAAGGTTTTGTAAGCGAGAAATTAATTTTCATTTAAACCGGAAGTGATATAGTTTGTTCAACACGCTCACTGGGCTCTATAGTAAGTATACAGATTTGGCACAAGTTTACTACTGTATTGTGTCCACGCGTCGGCCTTTGGCCAAAAATCTGATCAAATGCCCATGTTTATAAGATATTATAACCACGAATTTATGTTTTTTAACGTTTAGTACACAAAGTCGTCGCTTAAATTCACTCAAACTGAACAGCACGCGGTGTCTCAATTCAACCCACATGGCTAATTAGTATACATTTTTTGCTGTGTGTTACAGAGGGGATTATTTATAAATATATATTTAAGATTTATGGAAACCTTGTTTAAAATCGTTGGTCTTCCCCTTTAATCAACTTTCGTTGCAATCTTATGTGTCGATGTTGATGATTAAATCCAAAAACTGATAATCGAGACTATGTTTTTTTATCAAACCGACTTTAGTAATGCTAATAGAGGCTAGACCTAACAGTCAATCGCTATTACATCCCTGGTGCAGTTTGACTGAAATTTTCAGTATATTCCCTTTACATTATTTTGTTTTAACTATTATAGTGAGAACTGCCAGCTCTTATCTATCTTTCACAATGTCCCTTTAATATGTTGTCTGTAAATAATCTGCAGATGTTGTAAAACTAGCGGTCGTTGCTTCAGGAACACGAACTTTCTTTGCCATACGAGAAGCATCTTGCTAATGTGTACACGAGGCCACAGTTTAGGGCTCCATCCGAACGACTACGTTGTCCCACACTGTAAACCCAGCGTCCGCTTTTAGAACACCAAATACGCCATTTTAGAACACTATTTTGAAACAGATAATGAACACTCTTACGCGTCTTTCTTCTATCAGAACACTATGTGTTTACTTTCAGAACACTGTGTGTTCAGTTTTAAATGGTTTTCCCTCTCTATTTTAGAACACTTGTGACGCGTAAAATGTGTTCTGTTTTTAGAACACTATACGTTCAACTTTTCCCCCGTGGTCTTTTGACACATCGGACACGTAATACGTGTTCTTTTTAGAATACATTAAGGTGTTCAACTGCATGAAACAGATAATGAACACCAAAAGGTGTTCGGTGATCATATTTTGAACTCCGTTCGTTCAGAATTTCGCACATAGAGGGAACCAGGCGTTCTAAGCAGACACCGGATGTTCTGTTGTGATAGACTCTCTGAAATTTTAACAAACATTTTAAAAAGTGGTTAAAATAGACTCAAATCATTTATTATTTCGTATGATAAAAGCATGGCACAATTTAAAACAATTTAAACACTGTTTTGTATTTCCTTAATTTTATAATACAACATGGGCAGAGATAATGTGACAAAACATTGTTTACGTCGATATTCTACTATGCCCAATTATAAAGATTCACATATTATAATAATATCCTGTGATAGTTTTGGCAACTACAAATGTCTGTGATTCACTTATTCTGTCTTCTAGCTCTACGTTTACTTTTCGTTCTTCTCTCTTCGCCTGTAGGCCTACACCATCTAGTCGTTAGGATGGGCCTTGGCGCGCACCTATAACTCTAGGCAAGAGTAGGCGGAAAATTCAATGTCTTGGTAAAATTTCCCTCGCTGCACACGTGATGCTTGTTCGTCTTCATGAGCCTTGGAAGATAAACTCCATTTCATTTCCCGACCTGCAATAGAAATATTAACATCAATTAAATCCCAGGAAACTGGTATAAGATATATATGTATATATATATAATATATATTGCGTATAATTAAAGTGTGAAAGTGTAAACTATATATTTGATAAATGGTATAATACCTAAGTATAAACTTACCGTTTGAAAAAAATCTGCAACAAGATTCTTTTCTAGAAGACTGTAGTCCAATCGGCGGCCTGTACCAATTTTCTTTATTCGTTATCTTCTGTTACCGTGCACTATTATAATAAGGAAAAAAACAAGAGGACTAATTATTATAATATAGAGTTTAAGCGGCCTATTGTTCTGCCACGACTGGGTTAATGGAGACGGTTAAATTGACCTTTTTACTACTCTAAATAAAAATATTGTATCGAAAAATGGCTTAATAATAATACAGTAATATTCTTGGATATACATGTAGACATCAATATATTGAGAACCATAGCTGTGGACAATCGATTGCGTCTTTTATACCTCCCTTATCTGTTGCGTCTTCCATGGCCCGGTTTGTGCAGAAATGTAGGAAGTTAACCCCAATGTCAGATGATTATTAATTTTGCATACGGTGTTCTGTGCATGTATACATAACAGAATGTGTTCTGTATATAACAGAATATGTTCTATAAGGAACACCATGTGTTCAAACAAATGGAAGGAGAAAATAATTTGTCAAATTCGATCAAAAATCTCTAATAGCCTACATGCGCTTCTTGATAAGAGGACATAATTTATCAACACAAATTAATATGCTTTACGAGAGCTTAAGAGTTGATTTGGGAACCAAACTCGAAGACGAAGGGAATAAACACGGGCCTAGTAGTAGTAGGGCCAGGCCTTAGTTAATCTAGCAACATAACCTAAATTCCATGTCTATTCTCAAATTCACATCTAAGTTTCCCTGTTACTCTTGAAACAACTTGTCTACCTCATTAGAAAAAAAACCGCAACAATACTTTACCTTAAATAACAGTTGTTGAAACAGTCAGAGCCTTAAGTCAAACCAGCGTCTTGCAAATGGCGATTTTTAAAATAACCCGCATCACGTGATGCGCCGTGCGCATGTCCGATGTCGAACTTGAACACTTGGTGACCAACTTGATGTGTCCGGTATGAACACCCACTGGACACCATGCGTTCCTTACTGGTCTTCTGCGTCCAATGTGTTCTAAATGTGGATGATTTCAAAGACCATTGTAAGAAAAAAGCACACAATGTGTTCAATTTTGAACGGATTTTAAAGATTTGCGTACGTTTTAGAACCGCGGTGTTCATATGTGAACATTAACGTGTTCATATTTCAACGCGAAATGTTCTAATAAGAACACATTTTGACGCGTCAGGCGTCCGTTGGATTTACAGTGAGGCATGGCACTGCCTCCGTCCTACATCACTGACCCCCAGTCAGATTAGCGAACCATTGATCTACTTACTGAGCCACTGTTGGTCCACTATAAGTATCTGTATACCATAATATACCAATGTGTGTAAAGATGTCTTTATTGGACAGTTTCTCAGATATGCTCAAAAATATAAATTGTATGCCAAACTGTGGGTTACGCATGGCCATGGTTAACCCAACCCTGAGGTCAAGGAAAAAGATAATTAATCCCTTTTCTACGTTTGTACGCAGGTGACCTGGATCTATATATAAACAAAATATTAATATCTTGTCAATAGATTATCAGGTTCTAAAATTTTGAACATGATCAAATTTCGATATTAATATTCAAATCTAGTCAAAGAAACATTACAAGGCGACGATTACGCAAGTCTCTGTACAACCACGCTTTTCTAGAATTACAAGTAATAAATAACTAATAGAATAATGAAGTTTGATGATGACGTTAATAGCACTAAAATGTTAATCGGCTCTTAACAATTATTTTCACGAATCGAGATCATGATATTCTAATTCTGATATTGTCTTGTTCTATCATAGGCCTTAGCCATAGCACGAGTTATAGCACATCGTCTTCTATCGGTATATTGGATATGAGTAGATTAGCTACCACTTTATCGCCAGCCAAATCATTCCCCAATATAGGGGTTAAGCCCTCCATGGGCAAAGAGTGCCGAACACCTTTAGTGACTGACCCGGTTATAATCTCCGATTTTATAAAAATTACATACAAAGGAACACTAAAAAAGGAATAAAACATTTTCTGAGAAGACTCCTCTGAGTCAGTGACAATATGCCCTGTAGTAAAAGAGACTGAGTAGCTCCTGTATCTCGGAAAAAAATACAGGTTGCAGGTTGGCGTTATCGCTTCTCAGCGACACAAAACCTTCGGAAATAAAAGGATTATAGATTCCAAAAATATCGGTTATATCAGATTTGGTTGAGTCTTTTTGAATAAATTCTATTGATTTAAGAAAAGTTTTGTCTTTCGCCCTTTCCTTCCTTTGAAGTATCCAACATTCGGACAAAAGGTGACCAGGCTTTTTACAGTAGGAACAAACTGGTCCAAATTTCTTATCAGATTTGGTTGAGTCTTTTTGAATAAATTCTATTGATTTAAGAAAAGTTTTGTCTTTCGCCCTTTCCTTCCTTTGAAGTATCCAACATTCGGATAAAAGGTGACCAGGCTTTTTACAGTAGGAACAAACTGGTCCAAATTTCTTAGCAGGTTCAGCACCCGAAACGCCAGCTTTATTGCTGGTTTTTTTTCTGTCCGAATGATCATTTTAAAAACATGTTTTATTTTGGGTAGGAATTTGGTTGTGATTACTTTGTCTGTTGACTGTATTAAATGTTACCTTGTGGGTGAGTGAATAGTCATCTGCGGCAAGTGACAATCTTTCGATTTTCTGTTCATCTAAATGTGTTTTAATGTCTGCATTAACACATGTTTTAAATTCTCCAACTAATATTAATTGTTTTAAATTTTCAAAATCATTATCAACCTTTTTGGTATAACACCAAATAAACTTTCTTTTTCTCGAGCAAATTCGACAAATGTTTGAGAAACAGCCATTTTAGAATTTCGAGATTTCTGCCTGTATGCGTCAGGAACTAACTCGTAGACGTTTAGAATTGCTCCTTTAACTTCTTCATATTTTAAACTTTGTTTAATAGATAATGAACTATATTTATATCTCTTTGGCTTTTTCAACGAACACACTTTGTAATAATAATGTCCATGAATCTAGTGGCCAATCTAAACTTTTTGCAATTTTTTCGAAGTGTAAGAAATACTTATCGACTTCTCTTTCGTCAAAAGGTAGAACAAATCTAATATATTTAGCCACATCGAATTTATTTGAATCTGGTTTATTTCTTTGTTCTAAATTGTCTTAATTCGATTTCTTTTGTTTTCGCCTGAATATTTAATTATATAAGTTTTGATTCCATTTCAAATGTTCTTTCCTTTTTTTGTAATTTTATGTTGGTGTTCTAATTCCTTCAATTTTAAAATATCGGTACGAGTACCGGTATTTTAAGTTTCAGTATCTTCCACCACTTTATAAGATGCTGTCGAACGGCAAGCGAATAATCTATTTATCGGTCTTAAAATATTACCAAACAAGGTTCCAAATATATACAAACTCTTCTAATATATACAAAATAAGAGTAATATTTTAATATTACTCTTATTTTGTATATATTAGAAGAGTTTATATGTTTTAACCCTAAAATAAAGGGTATATTGAAAACGAGATGAAACACAGAGGAATTTTCTTTATTGGCACGAATTGTCAATTCTAGGAAAAGTTAGTTAAATGAAAGGGAGGTAATAATATAAGTCAAACAATAATTAGCATCTAAACTCACTAAATACTTCTAATAAATAGAATAGTATATTGCATATTAAAATAATACCTTTAATAATATTCATTAATAAAATATGATACATAACACATATGTAGGTCTTCATTAGCCCAGTTTAGGAGCAGAAAAGTAGGAATTTAAACCCCATTTCATTTCATTTCATTTACTTTAAATTACATTATATTACATGTATGTGTTAGATTACCTAAATACATAAATACAAATAGTGTAAAAGCCTTACATTACAAATACATTGAAATACATACATGTATTATATTACAATTTGACAAAAAAAGTTATCAGTAATTGTATGAGTTAATAATGTGAAATTCCATTTTTTATGAACAATATTTGGAAATGTTTTAAAATATAAAAGAATGGGAAGTAATTAATCCTGTTTATGACAAATATATTTTACAGATGTTTAAAATATACACACGGGAGGATGTAATTAATCATACCAATTATGACAAATACATTTAGTCATTATCATCAGCTCGTTTGAATTTATTAATAATACTATTATCAAGGTTCGGGGGGTTGGTGGCATGATGGTTAACGTGTGCGCGTTACATCATAAGGTCTTTAATTGAGTCAAGTGACGTGTTTTCCCGAATGTTTGTGGCTTCCTCCCAATGATAAAGAAATAAAAATGGGGGATTGGATGGCCGAATGGTTAGCAAGTGCGCGCTGTATCACTGGTGTGGTTTCGATTCCCGGTTGAACATGACAAGCAGTAGGGTCGCCTGTCCAACCTCTTGGGGTTTCTCCGTGTCCTCCGGTTTCCTACCACTGATAAAGACCCCTACTCGCAAGCGAACTATTGAATAAAATTGAACCATGTGTTAGTCCCGAAATGACCTAGTTTGTGTCAAGTGGACGTCTCCCTCTCTCTCTTTACCCCCCCCCCTTCCCCTCTCTCTCTGAGAAATTGAGTACTTAGTATCACCCCACCATTACCCGCGACAATATACCCATCATTCAGACCAGCACGACACAGTTATTCGGGTTAATTAACCGAGAAAGTTCCCCGGGAATTTACAGCTTGGGTTTCTTATTGGTACAATATTGTCGAGGAAAGGGAGGGGTGGTGGCAAGGAACAGTGTTCCAGTGGGACTGACCAGGAAAGTGTTGCCCCTGATTTTTGTCGTTCATCATAAATTGTGTGGTCGTGTCGAAGCACAAAAGTAAGACGTTATGCAATAGGTTCCCACTTTCACGATTCGCACTACACACGGATGAAATCGTGGTTTTAATCGTGGTGATCCTATCAGTTCTCATATATTAAGGCCAGTCGTAGGAATTATGTTGGTCGTATCGAAACGTATCCAAACGCATCAGGATATACCCGATCTTGAACAATCCCCTCGTAACGTGCCACAAGACAGTGGGAACCTTGTAGCATTAAAACCACATTTCATTTTATTTGACAACACAGCACGATCATACTCGTAAAATAACAACCAAAAACATTAAAAGTGCATTTTATTTATTTTTAAAGAGGATAGTAACGGTGACTTCCCCTCTTTCTTCACCTAGAAATGTCGTAATAGTGCGTTACTTGAGTTCACAAAGCACCTTATTGTAAACCGTTCTTTGATCCGGTTGATTGACCAGGTGACATAAACAGCCTGTCATTGTTGGTGTAAATAAATATGTATAATTAAACACATATATGTAAACTATAGGTTTTTTGGAATATATTTCATGTGATTATATTATGTACAAAATGTTAACGGAGACGAAGCGAGTCATAATTATTGTGGAGTGATGGTAATTACACGTGACGTACCTGTGAAATATAGGACAACAATACAGCCAAAAATAGGTCACACTGTTTCGGGACCTGACGGACAGACACTTAAACAAGTGGCTGTGTAATCATTTAGGCATATCAGGGATTATATAGCAGACGTGACATTGGTAAGTTCAATATTTTCGTATATATATGTTTATTAAATTAGTATATAAAAACTTATGAGGTATAAATAATAAAGAGTTTGAAAGGAAAACGATTATATTTAGAGTCGTGGGATGTTTTCGCTTCCATGATGTAGGACCTGGGTTTTATCAACGTGACCCCTTTGTTATTCTTTTTTTAAGATATAGAATTTTACACACCCCTGAGTTCCAGGGTAATCCACTACATTTAAGATTTATGCTCGTTATGTGACATGATTGGGGTTTTATTAATTTTTAATGGGAGACGTTTTTTTATTATGGATGATAAAGTCCAGCATTTAATCATAGTTTGATTTTATAAAGAAAATAATATTTTTGGTATATGAAACTTAGTTGAACGTATCGTGAATTTTAAAACCTAGTAATAATACACCCCAAACCAACAACACAGTTTTCGTTGTAGTTTATCTTTTGTAAGGTTATCACACGACGACTGCTCTGTGTTGCGTAGGTTTAATATTATGGACGATTATTTCTCGGAATCTTTAGTAGTCACGGGGTTCGTCTGTCCGTTGTTAAATAGCCCGGCGGTTCATTGGCAGGAAGTGTCCATAATCCATTGGTTCCTTGACAGGAAGGTTCTACTGTATGGCGGTTCATTGACTAGTACGGGTAGTAGTTATTATTGACCTGAACTATATATCATGTTATATAGACGATATCGATAATCTGTACTTATTATGTGAGGACAGGAGTGTATTATTTCCTTTTGTGTTAATCACGAAATGTTTGGAGAAAGCGAGATTGTAATCGTGCCACGTTCGGAAATTAACAACTGGATTTGTAAAATATATTCCTATGTGCTGTGAAGTAAGTGAGAACGGTGTTGCCCTTTTTCTGTTAGAATAAATCTTTGTTATGTTAAGCAATGGCTAGACTTTGTAGGAAGTTGAAAAGGGATTAGAGAACCTTGAAATTTATTGTATAGGCCAATTCCGAGAATGGAACATTCAAGTTATATAACACTGTCACTTGGAATTGTAAAATAATTGTCAATTTATTTATTGGATAAGCAATGCCCTGATACATAAATAAAATACCAAAGTGTTGTTGCCGTGTAAGTTGAATTATTAATTGACCCGTTTCAACCGTTCTTATATAAAAAAAAACCCATAGAAAACATCTAATGTGTCTTATCCGTATTTGTACTTGGATGTTATTTATTTTTAATATTTATAGAAAAAGTCTATTTCAAGATGGGCATCATTTATCGATTTAATGAAAATGCAAAGGTATCTCGAGTTTATGGGATGAAAGAAAGCAAAGGCATTCAAGAGGAATAAATATCTATTAATTAGCTTGCTTTAATGGATTTCTACCTCCGTTCCACATGATTGGTGGTCTTTGTGGCAGGTTTATTTTTCAGGTTACCACCAAGGTCACGGTGGGTGTTACGTATCACATGTTTGTCCAAATATAGAATCGTCCACTGTTTAAAGTTATAAGTTATTTCATGGACCTTATAATACATTATAGGGTCCATGAGTTATTTGAAACCCTCTGGAATCATGGATACAAAGTTGCAAGTCATTAAGGGACAGTTACGTGGGATGCGTGGGAAAAGATAGTTTTGCTGGTACCGCTGAGTACCGTATAAGTCTTAAAGGGATAATAACACTTGGCTTCACAGCTACAAAAAATAAACAATAGCCTTATTCTAAGTACTAGATGTTTAACTGTCCTACCTGATGTGTAAAGTATCCATTACATCGTATTTTACTTGTCCAGAGGGTTTGAAAATATTTTAATATGCAATTCACATTTGAAAAGGTTAACGTTAGGTTTTTCAAATCATTGAGTTGAATTTCCGATGTGTGTGTGGTTTGGGGGGGGGGGGCGCCTGGGCAAGACAATTCGCAAGCCCACCAAAACCCTAATTCCACGGAGGGGGGGGGGGGGCTAAATGGTTAGCGTGCGCGCGCAGTATCATAACATAAAAGCCTGTCATTGAGTCAACTGGCGTGGTTTTCGAATCCCTGGTTGTACGTGGGTTTTCTCCGGGTCCTCCGGTTTTCCCCCACTGCTAAAGACCCCTACGCGCAAGCGATTGTTGAAATAAAATTAAACTACATGTTAGTCCCGATATGACCTAGTATGTGTCGAGTGGACGTTAAACCCATTTCTCTATTTAATTCCACGCTTCACTAGATCCGGGTTATTTTACACCCTGAACAGGAGGTTATAATAAAGTGTGTTTCCGTGGTCCCTATTTTTAGAAAGTAAATTGAGTGAAATGTATTTATCAAAATCTATAGAACTTTGTATAAGACACATCACAATAAAAGGCACAGTTTAAGTTTTTAAAAAAAGTAAAAACAGTTTTTAAAGTGGCGCCTTATGCTTTTGATCAATTATTGGTCGGTCGATAATAAAATAATTTCCGATTGGACGAGATTTAACTATGCAGTTACATTTTGCATGTTGAAATAACAGGCGCCGAAAGTTCATGCCCGTAAGCAAGAGCAATTAACTAGTATTATATAAATACTTAGCCATAGGTAAATCTTATTTGTGAAAGAGATTATCCGTGTTACAGCAAAATGAGGGTTAAAATATGCACAACTTGTCCTGTAATGTTACATAAATTATTATTTGGACATTGATTAACATAACAAGCCTGTAATCAACTCTCTAGGGCATCGGATGGCTGAGATTTAAATGGATTTAAACATTTACGAGATTTAAAAAAAATACCAATAGAATGGTTAATCTTGGCTATCTATGGGTTGTCAAGTACAGTTGCTATGTTAATGAACGATCTACGCTCCATTTTCAAAGAGTTGTATTTTCGTTGTAGTTGTATTTCGCTCACAATAAAGAGACTGAAAGAAATATTCAATATATATTCATTTTTTATTACCTTTGTGAACTTTTATAGCAAGAACGACCACCTTTTATGTAAATCTTACATAATGAATCTTTAACGTCCTATTTGTCTACACCAACCGGGCTACTGAAAAAGGTCTTTAAACTAAGTGATTGTTTTTTCGAATATGATAACAATTCAATATTAATTACCTTTTTTTGATGGTGAGATTGATAATATGAAACAAGATTTGATATGGGATATACATTTAAAATACATCAACTGCATACTAGTACATAAACAATGATATGATCATACATCAACAGAGAGAGAGAGGGAGTACAAATGATTTACTATGTATTTTGGCAGCCTTATTATATATACATAACCCATCACAACCGAGCAGGACGTCCATATTTGAAATGTAGGCCTATTCATATTTGTGTGTAAATATGATTTACTATGTATTTTGACAGTCCTACATAACTCATCATACCCGATCTCGAGGTCCTTATTTAAAATTCTTATTTGTGTGTATACATGTAGTATGTTTTTTTTTTCTAACGTAATAAACATCAGAATTCCTTGCCTATTAACATTTCGGCAATCCTTAACATTTCGGCACATCTTAGAATGGTACATTCTTCAAGTTTTAGGAACAACGTTCTCTTTTAATCAGTTAAAGATACATTCAGTGTTTTGTCTGGGCTAAAATCTTATAAAAATTATAATTAAGACATTAAGTCAATGCCCATACTATAATCACCACTTTAGAGAATCGGATGGCCGCGATTGTAACGATAAAATGGATGATAGAGACATAGTGTCGGTGGTCCAATACCGTTGATGCGATAACGATCAATGCTACACAATTTCGACAAGAATGAAAAAATTTGAATGAAATATTCATTTTTCAATATATATTCATTTTTCAACCAGCACTTACATAATGCATCTTTAAACAAAATGATTTTTTTTATTTGATCTAAATTTCCCCCGAAATACCCGATACTAACTCTATCTTATAGTTGTAAAATTTCCGAAAGCTAAAAATAGTTATGTATTGTATAGTAAAGATCATTATGTACATGTAGTGTATGTAAATACCCGATAACAACCCTCTCTTATAAATTTCCGATAGCTAAAAATGGTTCTGTATTGTCTGCTGACAACCTCTAAACACTGCTAACAATCTGCTAACAATAGAATAATAATATGTTGCTCACAAGGTTTTTAACAAC
Source organism: Patella pellucida (assembly GCA_917208275.1). NCBI lineage: Eukaryota > Metazoa > Mollusca > Gastropoda > Patellidae > Patella > Patella pellucida. The sequence goes on from OU795039.1 coordinate 44,906,437, forward strand.
TGTAGCATTAAATAAATCTATGTGACTATACATGCATTTTCATACATTGATATAATTACCTTTCTCCTTTTTTCGGTCACATTACGTAGAGGGATACTTCTTATTACGTCATGTTTATTAAAGAAGAGAATCAATTTTCTACAGCTAAAATGTAAGAAAATTTGTTTTAATTATTTTATCTTATACTGTATTGTCTAATTCTGGTACCATTTTATTATGTATTTATTAGTGGTTTGGTGAAGTCCTCAGGGTTTTCGTCTCAGCCCCATGCCGAAAGCAATTGTATACGTTGCTGGCTGCAGGTGCTGGTCTAAACAGTGGTGATCAGTCCCACTGGGGCTGAGGGGGGGGGGACACGTAGGGGTCCTTAGCAGTGGAAGGAAACTGTAGGCGCCGGAAAAAAGCACGAGGCTGGACAGGCAACCCTACTCCTTGTCACGTGCAACCGGGGATTCGAAACCACGCCAGTTGACTCAATGACAGAGAGAGAGAGAGAAATGGGGTTTAACGTCCACTCAACACAACTAGGTCATTTCGGGACTAACACATGGTTTAATTTTATTTCAATAATCCGCTTGCGCGTAGGGGTCTTTAGCCGTGGGAGGAAACCGGAGTGCCCGGAGGAAACCCACGAGGTTGAGAAGGCCCCCCTATCTCCATGTCACATACGCTCACACCAGGGCTCGAAACCACAGCCGCAAGCCAGAGGTGACCGGCCAGCTAAAGATCGAAGCGCGACACTCTAGACCATTTGGCCATCCCAACCCCCCTGACTCAATGTCAGGCATTATTGTATGATTGTCTTGATGATTTTACACTCGGTTTGATTTGAATTGTTTTATGACACTTCCAGTGATTTCTAACACGTCGGTTAGAACTGTATGAGATCCAGTTCATGAATATTACGATAACGAAAAAGATAGGTTGTCAAGCAACAAAACATACGGTAACAACCGTTAAATCGTTCAGTCGGATGTTGCATATTTAATCTTCTGTAAGTAATGGGGGAGGGGAGAATTTACAAGACAATTTAATACAGGTCAGACTATAAATTTCTTCCTTTGAGGGTTGCAAGTAGCTACAAACTCCTACAAGGGCCTTAACTTTTGTTGAAATTCAATAGACTCCTTCGTTTCACTTACTCAAATAACGCATATGAATTTCATACTGATCGGCTGATCAGTTTTGTTGCTAAGGGCATTAACACATTTCAACAAAAAAGGATAAACAAACGCACAGGGTTCAACAAGGTGAAACAAGGGCCATAAATCTAAACTTAATTAAACAGAAATGGCATAAATTCGACGGGCATCTTCGTTTCACTAATTTAAAGAATGCATATAAATTTCATATACAGATCGGATAAGTTTTGCCGTTTGAGTATTCGCAAGGCGCAATAAATTGGAATTAAATAGGATTCTTTATCTCAATAATGTAAACAGTATATTACAAAATTATCAGACGATAAATTAATGTAGTATGTATAATGTCAACAAGGAAGTGTAGACGACGGACTCGATGGACGAACGAGCTAATATGGCTACGGCAATATACGACCGCATTTCCATGTGGGCGTATAAAAACAATGTTTGTAACCATGTATATTTATGATACCGTTGAATGAACCCTCGAATAGGAGATGGACAAGTTCTTATGGGAATTTAATCTTGCGGTACGGAAAATCAAGTTCCACACAAGTGAGACGATGAAGACCATTCCATTGTTAAATATGCGCGTACGAACAGGGGAGTAGTGCTAAGTTCTATTCTAAATACTAGGTATCAGGAAACAAATCCCCAATATACATAACGGAGTTGGGGAAACGTCCCCTTTTCTTCTGTCGTGTGGTTTTTGTAAATTCATATGCATTACATTACAATATAAATACGTGTTCGATATTACTGTATCCACATGGTGTGTCGTCATTTGGTATTGGTTTGAAATTTGAAATGAAAGAAAATAAACTGGGGACATATTTGCGCCAATGGCTACTATCAAACACGGCGTCACACATTATTTTCGACCTCCATCAATTAGTTAATAACGGAATACAATGGACTATATGGCGAAATCTCAGATAAACAAAATACGTACTTGTTCGCTAAATATAACTACGCATTGCATAACAAACACATGACTGTCAGCAGTATTTTTTTGCTATGAGTAAGGTGTCCCAAGATCAACGTTGATTAATCATATCTTGTCTGCTCTGTCAAAATACAGGTTTATTTAATGTGCTAAAGGAAACATTAACTCTTCGTTAATGTGTCGGGAAATACACTAACACCCTATTACCGGCAACTGCTGCAGCATTGGCAACCCAGAACACAGATGGCTAAAACGTGTCACAATATCAGTCGAGTTAAAGGGACAATACAACGCTGCCTGGCCTGAAATAATAGCCTTATTCTATGTACTAGATGTGTAGGTGTCCTAACTTACCTGTTGTGTAAATTATCCATTACATCTTACTTTACTTGTCCAGAGGGTTCGAAAATATTTATAAATTCAAGTCACCTTTGAAAAGGTTTACGTTAGACTTTTCAAATCATTAGTTGATTTTTTCCTATTTTTTAAATTAGGTGTGTTAAGATGAAATTTGTATCACCAGTTAATTGGAATATTGTAAAATAGTACAATTTGTTGACCAGAATAATGATTTGGACATGTTATTCAGTTACAACAAGAGTGGTATTGAGCTTTTAAGCAAATTGTAGATTTTCCTTCCGAATAAATCACATTGACAAAAGTTTAAGTTAAATGTGTCAAAATGCATCTTCGCACATTTAGAAGGCTTAATTAAGCCAATTTAATATTAGTCTTCTATTTATGTGACTAACGGGTACTTTCATTTAGGAGAAGAGTAGATGAACCATAGCGAACTCCAAACTCAATTAGTGGCGAGTTTGCTTGCTACCTTTCAACTCCGGAAGCGTTGCACTGCTTTTGTCTCCGACGTCCAGTATATACCGATAATGCTCGACGTTGGAAATCGGGATGCCTTTGGTAAAACCGTAGGCAAGATGAAAATTGTACATTGAAAACATAACAAAACTTTTCCTAATTTGAATTCTTTTATAATGATGGCATCTTTTCGGCGGATGAAAATAAAATATACATTTATTTGTTGTAGAGCCTACATTAATCAAAATGTGTAAAACCGTCATGTCTGACCCACCAAAGATGTCTAGGGAATACATGCACGCTCATACGTGAATTAAATAAATACAGTAAATTGTATTTTGTTGTTCTTTGTATGTATGACAACGTAAAAACAAACTACATAGTTAATAACGACAAGTCTTGCCACCGGGTATCTCGACTGCCATTAACTTAAACAGGACTGCTGACAGTAGGCTAGTAGAATGACATGTCGCTTTGCCTTCTTTCAAAACACATTACCATGAACTAACCGTTGACCTACCACCCTAATTGCATGGCCTACGGCAGTCCATCGCTCTACCAACAGAGTTATATGATGAATCCATAAAAATTAGGATTCAATAGGCCGGGTCTGTTGTTAACCTAACGGTCACTATGGGGAACAGGCAGACAGTTTGCTGGTTGTCGACTTCTTAATTCTTTAAGACGCCTTGCTTTATAGCGATTTACAGGGCCGGATTAACCTTGTTGGGGGCCCCGGGACATACCAACTGTGCTGGGCCCCATTTCAAATTGTTCGTACTGACCGCGGATCGTACCAGTATGTACTCCGCCCCCTTGAGTGCCTGGGGTGTTTTCCTCCAGAGTTTATTTGTTTAAAATAAAGATTAATTTCAGTGCATCTGAGACAATTTAGGCAGCGATTTCATTGACGTTTAGAATTCGTTGACAATTTGAGTATTTTAAACCTTTCTCTCGTGATGTTTTCATTTACTTTATTTTAGTGAAATTATTTTAGATGACATAAAACATTAAACTCTGTCGTCTGAACTGGTTAGGATCTATTGATTGATAGAACCTCTAAATTATGTAATTTAGTTAATTTTAGGGCCCAACCGATCTCCGGCCCACAATATCCCTTACTGCCTAGGGCCCCAATCCTCCCCCCCTCAGCCCAGGTACTGGTTAGCTCCGCCCGGGATAAAATATTAGCATGAGTCAGAATTGTGGAGGGCCCGGGACATTTGTCCCACTTTGCCTCCCCTAGATCCAGCACTGGCGATTTGGTATCACCCTACTCTACAGATTTACGATTTATGTCCGCCATCATCTATTTTTTTTAATGTTAACATGTTTTTCGACATTCAAACATGATACGCAATATTATACTTGATTTTTTTACTCAAACTTTTTTTTAAGTACAAGAGTAACTAATAGATATTACCAGTATATCTTGTATATCTAGGTGTTGTATATGTTAGGTGATGCATGGTAATATGTTATTTACTAGACAACTGGTTGTTGTAATAAATCGTCGGGTGGCACAGAAAAAAAACCTACCAGTAGAATAATTAAAACAGAGTGCACCTATATATTATTCACATATCACATGCCATACCAATTGGGTGTTTAACAACTTCACCTCATTTTGCAGGTCTTGCACTGCTGCATTGGTGTTAACATACATGCACATGTAGTACGAGTTTTTTAAAATAATGACAAATTATCGTTGGCCGGACAAAGGAGTGGGAGTGTGGTGTCTGGCAAAAGATACTTTGTAATTATGTTTTTATGGAACCTACCATTTGCTTGGTAAGGCTTCCACGCACCCATTGCAATATCTAATATAGAATAGTGGATACAGTAGGGTTACGTCAATGGTTTTTTTTATAAGCTAAGATTTTATTCAATAGATATCTATAAAGATCGGATTTGTGAACATGATATGTCTATGTGTAACCCCTACTTAAACATACATTATGCAATAATTAATGCTGAATTATAATTTATATAACAATTGAAGTCAAAATAAAACCTACAAATGCCAGATTTGTCTCTTACATAAGAATTTATGTTTTACTTTTTTGAAAAATGGATACATGGTTGTACTTCCTTGAAGTTTTTTCTTGGTTAAGCGTTATAAATGGTTTTACAGTTATATTATCAAGTTTGGGTTCTATGTAAGAGGAATGCGAACACATAGTGTTACTGATCGCAAAAGGCAATGGGGGTTTATTCGATATGCCTTAAATTAATAACCTGTGTGTGCAGTCTATTGTTAGTTATTTTTTTATAGTAATATTGTTGCACTGTAGAACCTTAGTATATTGACAAAGATTTTAATTAATTTAGAGTATAGAGTTCTTAGTTGTTATATCCGGAAGGGTTTTTTGTCATAGAGTATGTCGCTGGCTCAGTAACCCGTAGGCATTGGGTTTGAACTTTCTGATGATTTTCCCCTTGCCAATAGAGCTCATGTCTGTAATTATTTTGTGAAACAACTCGATAACGTCAAAAGATACAAGACAAAAACGTCTAGTCGTTAGGATGTGAAGAAAAACCGCGGACGTCTACACATAAGATCGTTTGACAGTTTATATCCGATAAAGAATAGGCAGAAACGTCGCTGTGTCGGCAAATTATCCTTCATAGCACTCTGTATGGCTTATCACTATATCATTTATACTATTCCAAATAACAGAGAATCTATTATGTATCCCTGTGGAAGACCAACGGAGCAGAAGCTCATTAGGAAATGAAAAGAAATGAAGTGGGGTTTAACGTCCCACTGTTCTGCTCCTAAACTGGGCTTATGAATACGGGTAGAAGCCCAGGGGAGGTGCCATTTAGTATTATACACTACTGTCTATTTTTGTTTCAGAACTATGTGGCTATATACAGTCACCCTATTTATAATCCTGCCTGTATGTACATATGGAACATTTAGTGTGGATGATGCTCATGTATGTTATACATTTGTAAGGTAAGAAATACAAGTTATTAGTATTGTCAGGAGTCAAAACCAAATGGACGAATTGTGAAAAATTGAGTGAAAGCATAAATCAATCAGATTATACACACCAAAATCACCCCATATTGGAAATTGGTACTATGCACCTCGAAATAGCACAAGAGCCATGTCCGAAAATGATAAAAAAACACACAATTACAACAATAGGCACACACGTTATGCGTTATTTTTTACCAACATTCGTCACTGCTCAATAATTGCATGTAAGATTCAAGGATCGGGGCAGCGGCACGTATATGTGTTGAGTTCGAAACTGCAAGGTAATATATTTCATTAGAAATTCAATATTAACGTTATATATTTTAGCAAAACAGTAAGTAAACATATTACTGTAGAAATACCAGATAAGCAATGTACACATTACTGGTGTTGGCAAAGTATAAGATGTGAAAGATGTTAGTAAGTATAACACATTGTTTTATATTTTTTTTACGTTCTACGTCTTCCTGGTTTTCTGAAAGTCCATCCGGCTCACCCGCTCGACTCGTAATTCCATCATGGAGATTGACTACAGAAAAAAATCAAAAGATTTATGTTGCCATTGTTATTTAACTGTATCATAGTGTCATTCTGTCTTTCCAAACCATCTTTTTGAACGGTTAATGATGAATGTATAAGTATTTAAGGGAGTGATATTAATTTGCACTGTGCGAAGTGGGGGTATTTACACTCTATTGTTATTCATACTTTTATTTATTATCAATGTGTATTTTTATATTTGTATATAAGTTTTGGCTACAGCAAAAATTTTGCTTCGCCTGTAATAAAGTTCAAGTTATTAATATAACCTTGAAATACGGGCGAGTGGGAAAAAAATGAAGATGAACATATCTCTTTATCTCAAACTAAGCGTCACAATCTCCAAATTAAACAGGGTAAAAGCTAATTCAATACACAGTTAGGTGTTTTTGACGTTATTTCATACCCCAAACCCCCAAATGGTTACTTAAAACCACTGATAAATTTTTAAAAATTAAAAAAAAAGTATTAAAAATGTATCTTTTGACGTTATCGAGTTGTATCATAAACGAATACGGGAAGAAGTTTTCAGAAAAGGGCAGGTTTAGGTAACGGACAACCCATTTTCCCTAGTTGAAACATCGCTGTCTTTGGTATTTTCAATAGGTTCTAAATATCATTTCTAAGGAAGAACTTTTCTTTTGTGATGCTTTGACTGTCATTCAAAAATATGCTTAGGTCGGCATAATTAATTCCCGTATAAACGTTTTCTTTCTTCATATTTTCCCGGTACAATTCAGAAAGATCACGCCCTTTTTTACAATAATCCCAATACGAATATTCAAATCCTTAATATGCTTGCGATTAAGGTAACAATCAAAATTATAAAGAAATATAAAATAAAATGGCTGACAAATGAATAGGGTTTAACGTCCTATTGTTCTGCTCCGAACTGGACCTGTGCTAATGAAGAAGGACATACGCCATACAATGTGCTATGATGGAGCTTATGAGGACGGTCATATTTGTCAATGAATCTTTTACGAACTACTAGACAGTCGTCCTTGTCAGGCCGTACGTCCTACATTACTGACAAAGGGGAACCACACCGGAAAATTGGGACGACCTTTCTCAGCCAATGCAGGGATCGAACATCCGACCTACAGACTAGCGAGCCAGCGTTTTACCCACTTGACCACCGTGACCCCTCGAAAAAAGACGGACCAAATTGTATATAAATATCACATTCTATTTATATTTCAGTACAACATATAGACAAGCGTATAGACAAATATATGTACAACAGTTTGAAAAAGTTGCAGAATGCTGTCCAGGTTATGCAAATGCTACTAATAAATGTATTCGTAAGTGGAAATTTCCTTTTAAAACAATTTTAAAGAGAACTCCCTCTCCTCCACCCCAACCGTGTTAACTGTTAACTTTTTGTTTAAAAGCATGTATCTTTTTAAATATGTATACCTATCATAATATGTATACCTATCATAATATGTCTATGCTAAGAGCCTGATAGGATTTGGTATCACTTTTGCTAAATTTCCTTAAATCCGTTTATTTACATACTGAAATGAACAAATAGGCGACCGTCTTCATATAGAACTTGTCAAATAGCCTGTCAGTCACATCTTGTATTCATAAAAGTTATGAGTATGTATATATTATATTGTGTGGTTAGAATCCATCAATGATTATTTGACTAATTTACTGTTATAATCGTAATATTTCTTTTTATTTAAAAAAATAGCTGTTTGTAATCCGACCTGCAGTCATGGTAAATGCGTCTCACCCAATATATGTCATTGTCAGGCAGGTTGGCGAGGCCCTGCTTGTACATCCAGTAAGTTATTGAATATGTCTTTTTTACAAATTAAAGCATAAGCTAAATATATTATTTATCTAAAAAGAATAAAGCATTAGCTACAATATTATTCAAATAGTTTATCTTAAAAGAATGTAATGTTTCGACCAAAACTTTTGAACTTGGAACTAGGCCTAAAGCCCTACTCATCTTGTCTGCTTGTTCTTTGGGGCGACGACCTGCGACAAAAGGTTAAGGCTTCGGTAATTCAAAAACCAACATGAAACTTGCCATGCGTGTTCCTTAGACAATTGCGCATCAAGTGGCAAACATAATAAAGCCAAGATGTCTACAATGAGGCCATGCTTAGTACCTGGTTCCCATAGTTCACCCGTACCCGTTATATGTATATATTGCACCTGTATGTGTATGCATGTATTGTTGTTTTTTTCTTTTACAACTGTCTCACAAATTCTACATACACATTTGACAAAGATAAAGTTTCTGTAAAAAAACCCACTATAAACATCAGGCATTGGTATATGGCCATGATATGTCGTGCCTTGAATTGCGTAGTCTTGGATTCCAATAGTATTAAAGAAAGCGTGGCCATGAAAACATAATAAGATGAAGTAAAACGCTTCAAAACATTCCCATATATGCAGATATAAGATGTATTATAAGCGTAAATGGTGGACAATTTGATATGTAATCGATGACAAACTTGTTTTATTTAGCTATAACAAATGTCGTGTACGAGACCGTGTAGGTCTTCTCTTTCAAGAACATCAGATACCATGCCATTCACTTATTTTTATTATTTATGGCGTTTTATTAATGAAAGTATCAGTATTGTACCACTTCCTATTAATTAGGGACGTTCACTTTCGTCGTGTTTCTAGATCGTTTTGTATTGTAAACACGGCAAATGAAATGATTATTTATATAATAATATATCATTCTGCTGTTCGACATTGTCAATATTATATTATAGACTGTAAGAATGGTACGTGGGGTGAGAATTGTAAGGAATTATGTGATTGTAATGGAAACGGTGTATGTGATATTACATCAGGTTACTGTGTATGTGCTCCAGGTATTTATGCTTCTTTTTTCTATTTAAAAATAGCAATTTATTCACAGATTATTAAACAGTGTCCGAATGCAACGTTTTATCAATTTAAAAGATATCGAAAAGGAGTCTGCGAGTGGGATAGGATTGGGTGCCTATAAGAAGTTATATTGGTCTCACGTAGTTTAAGAGCAGATTTTTAATCATGGATCTGAATCATTTTGGATGTATTGGTAAGATTATCACACGCTAAACATCAGAATATAGTCTACTCCACAATACACCATTTATTTTGAAGAGAGAATGTGTGTGTGTATGGGGGTGGGGCGGGGTGGGGGCTCTTATAGGCCCAGTCAGACCAACGGTATTCCGACGGTCTAACTGGAATAGATAATAAGTAAGTTGTCCACTCAGAGTTTCTAGCAAATGTATAATTTAAAGGGCCGTTTGGTTCTATCGAATTATATAATAATAGAGGTTAGATTTTCCAGTAAGGCCATCGACCCAACTGGGAAAGGCCCGCACTGAGAGTGGGTAGGTTATCTATAAATTCTCACTTCTCATTTCAGTCTGTTATGTATCAATGAATGTATTGCAACCATTCAACATTTTATATTTCTAGGTTTTACCGGTGAAAAATGCCAAACAATATGTCCGGCTGGAACATATGGTCGAAACTGTCAATATCATTGCGCATGTCACAATGGCGCCACCTGTGATCACGTGAACGGCGCTTGCCATTGTCCGTCAGGATATACAGGACCGTTGTAAGTATATATGTTGTATAACATTTTAGTCGCCTGAAAATTTATTGCGGGAATTTAAATTAAAGAAATTAGCTTTGTAACCAATCAACATTTTATCTCATTAAGACCAATACACATTATTAAACAGATAGGGCCCTCTAAAATTAACACTTTTAATTTATTATTGTTTGTTTTCTTATGCACAAAACATTTTTTTTGGCGTTCATGAATTTTTTTTTTTTTTACAGATGTGAACAATCATGTCCACCAAATACACATGGCAGTGGGTGCTCTCAAGATTGTAGATGTCAAAATGGCGCGTCTTGTGATAGTATTACAGGACAGTGCTACTGTACTAAGGGGTGGACTGTAAGTTAACTTTTACATTAATAAAAAGTTGTAAGGGGGATACCTCCGAGAATTCTCTTTAATTTACAGGTTACTTTCATATACTCTTGATTATCGTTGGAAATTTCATAAAGTATTGTGCACACTGCAGGGCATGATTGATATTTCAGGAAAATCTGATACACCTATCCAACTGTAACTGAAAGGCCCACGTAGCTTAATTAGTATTCACGTTAGTTCTGATGCATGCGATTGCTCAAATCATGTTACAAATATGATTGCCTTTCTGCTTACTCAATTTGCAGAAAATACAACTGGTGAGGTGAACCGGGTTCTATTTTCAAATCCAATACTACCGCTGACTTTGACAGTTTCGATTGTTTTTTGTTGTGCTCTTTAAACCTTTGTTGCATCTGCTGCAGAGTATATATCGACATGCAGTATCATAAAGCCTGTCATTGCATTGAATCAACAGGCTTAGTTTCGAATCTCCGGTTGTACGTAACAAGTAGTATGGTCGCCTGTTCAACCACGTGGGTTTTCTCTGGGTCCTGCGCTTTCCTCCCACTGCTAAAGACCCCTACGCGCAAGCGAATTATTAAAAATGAAATTAAACCATCTGCTACAGAGCAGACCTACTACTTACAGCAAACCGAAGTCATGATTTAGACCTTGATTTTTGAAACCCAAACAAAATCCGTTGTTTAAAAGGGCTAAATCGCCATTGCCCGTCGTAAGGCTCTGCTTGAGCCCGGGTGGAGCAGAACAGTTTGAAGTTAAACCCCATTTTGTCTGTATATTGCAGGGTAATATATGTAATGTACCATGTGGTAAAGGATATTATGGTGAAGATTGTAAAGTAAGATGCCCATGCAGTAATAATATTGATAGCTGTGATAGGTTTAAAGGAACTTGTGATTGTTCAGCAGGTTATAACGGAACAAGGTGAATTGCTATATCGAATTTTATATAATTTTACACTGGCCGTGTATCAAAGACACATTGTCGGAGATAACGAATTGTCAGTTCCCACTATAATAGTTAAAAACTAGACAGTGTAAGGCAATTTGCTAAAGATTTCATACAAATTGATAACTATGAACCCAGAATTATGCGATTGAAATTACTAAAGCTAGTACGATACACAGCATAGACTCGGGTATCCATGTAATCATTATGTTGTGAAGGAAAGTTATGCAGTAAATAGGCCCAAAATCCACTAAAGATAACATTTCAGGCCTAAAGAAAGACCTGGGCACGGTTCCTAGAAAATTCTTAAAGTAAGCACAAAGTCATACTTCACTTTTACTTACGTAAGAATCTTATAAAAATACTGTTCCAAGAAAATTCTCAAGACCATTCTTACGTAAGCACAGGTCAAGTACAAGTCTAAGCACATTGTGACTGGTAAAGCTTACCATACACTGAGACTACGATGCTCTTTAACGTCATAAAACAACTTTGGTATGCAAATTACGTCATAAATGTGTCGTCTGCTTCATTGTGGTTGATTTGGATGCGTTTGACATGTCCCCTATAGGGCCTACACATAATTATAAAATATGCCAAAAGATATTAAAAAAAACCCGCAGACACATACAAACTAACTAAATAATTGTGAGAGCGCCCGATCTTAAAGTAGCCTGTGTGTTTGTAGCCTATTGTTTACTAATTGACAAATAAATGAATTGGTTTCAGGGTAGGCCTATAAGGCCCTAGATGCAAAATTTTCTATAGCATTCTTAATTTCTTCTGGAGAAGGATTTTCTCTGTCTTGTAATTGTCTCTTTGGTATCAAAAGGTGTCGGAAATGCCGTCGAATAAGTCTACGGTCAGCCATCTTTTTGAAGCAGACAAAGACTTAAGGTTTGCAAGCAAGCCCTATACCTTGCTTGGGACTTGTGCTTAGATTGTCTATGTTTAAGAACGAAGTTGTGCTTAAGTTTTTTCTTGGAACGCATAATAACGTTCTGGTGCTTACAATGAACACTACTTAAAATCTAAGCACAAGGCCGTTCTTAAGAATTTTCTGGGAACACAAAATAAGGCAAGTTTACTTAAATGCAAAGTCGACTAAAATCTAAGCATTAAGAACGTGCTTAAGAATTATCTAGGAATCGGGCCCTGCAATCAGCCGATTTTGCTCTTGCATAATGTATGTTTAATTATGAGTAAGAAAAACGAATTTTCTCCACATGTAATATGCAGTGTGTACATGGTTATTATTACAGTTCGACCTCTAGCTGGCCGGCCACCTCTGGCTTGCGGTTGTGGTTTCGAGCCCTGGTGGTAGCGTATGTGGCATGGAGATAGGGGCGCCTTCTCAACCTCGTGGGTTTCCTCCGGGCACTTCGGTTTCCTCCCACTGCTAAAGACCCCTACGCGCAAGCGAATTTTTGAAATAAAGTTAAACCGTATGTTAGTCCCGAAATGACCTAGTTGTGTTGAGTGGACGTTAAACCCCATTTCTCTCTCTCTCCCCAGTTGTGATGTGTACATTGTTATTATGTTCAAAATGTTTTATTCCAGTGATATACAATGTGTACAGGGTTATTATGGTAAAATAGTTTTATTCCAGTTGTGATATACAATGTGTTCTGGGTTATTATTATAAAATTGTTTTATTTCAGCTGTGATATACATTGTATGCAGGGTTATTATGGTAAAAATTGTAGAAGTAAATGTGATTGTGGTAGTAATGCCAATTGTTCACCAGTAAATGGTCAATGTGTATGTCCTACCGGTTATAATGGTGATAAATGTCAAAATAGAAGTAAGTTATATATGGTTGTCGTCTATTATAAACGTTTTCTTCACATTGTTTACAGCTAGGGCGGGGTGGGATTCGGTATATTTCTTACCATTCATAACAAATAATTTGACGAAAACTTCTATCCCAACCTGTTATCACTGACCCATAACTATTCAATATACCAGGTTGGGGAATATTCTTGATTTTGAGGAGGAAGGATACAAGAGCTGTGACGTTGGTTACGTTGAATTGTAGGGCCTGAAATTGTATGTTTATTTGTCTCTACTGCCAGCTTGTGTATCTCAAGTTTTTCATGGTAAACCTCATACATGCTTTTGGGCAAGAGTTTGCCACATGTTGCTCCGTCTGTGGCAAAAAGCGTTCTACCCAACGAAAATTTGGGAAATAAGATAGAGCCGGTCTAAGAGACGAGAATTAAAATTAAAGTAAACGGGGAAATAATTAATGACCTGTGGCCATTTATTAAAAACAGCATTATAGTTGTTTCTTGTTTAAGCGGCATTGAGAAATTGACACAAATTTTAATAATGAACATAAAAAAATAATATGGAGCACAATTACTGTTTTCATTAAAGCAACATTTAATTGAGGATTCTCTTAATGTCATCAAACATAAGATGATGACTATATGTAATATACAGAGAGAGGTGTATTAGTTGTTAGTCTTGTTTGTATATAAACCTTCTGTATATTATGTTCATCATCATTTTCTTGGTAACATTGAGATAGTAATAGTTATTGCGTTCCAAGTTATATTTTCTTTTGGTTATAGATATTTGTCATAAAGATTTTGTTCACGACCTTTTACCAGATAGAAACTTTTTGGATAAACTGCCTCCTTATTCCTTCCTTCGATTCTGTAAACAAAGAGTGAGTCTTTGTAGCATAGCAAAATGAGGATCATTATTATTACCTGTTAGTCCAGTAGGATAGCTTAGCCAGCTAGTGACACAGAAATGGAAAGTGTCCGTCAAACGTGTACGCATTGGTGTGCATGTCGACAGTCCTGCTGACAAATTCTCCTCCCACCCATTGCTCAGGTACCAATAAAAAGACAAATTTTCATTAGTTTGGTGGAATATTATTTGATGAGATATTAAAACCCATTCCATTTCATTGTTAATTTCAGTTTGTTCAAGAGAAAGTTATGGTGTAGGTTGCGGGTATTTGTGTGGGTGTATATGGTCTAACACCGAATTCTGTCATGGCGGAACAGGCGAGTGTTTGTGTAAAGATGGATGGAATGGTAGATCATGTGACAAAGAATGTCCCGTACCATATTTTGGTCCAAAATGTGCAAAGATCTGCGACTGTACTGGGGCGACATGTGATCACGTGACAGGGGTCTGTAAATGTCCACCGGGCACTAAGGGAGCTCAGTAAGTAATACTTCATATTTGTTATCCAGTGAATTATCTTTACTCAAGTTAAAAGTAAACCAGATCTTCAATTATTGTCCTCTTTTGTTTCTACTCTATGCCAGAGTGTACTCAATTCTTTCTTTTTTGAAAACAAAAAATAATCTTTTTAAATTCCCCTAATGTCGAAAATAAAATACCTTTATTTACGGTTACCCGATAGACCCCATTTAATCGAGCCAAAATCCCCCACCCAAAACCTTCTATACCCATTCCCAATATAAATCGGTCTTGTTTTACCGAAGACAAATTTCATCACACAGATTTCAGTATTTAGAACTGTCCGAATCGGCATTAGTTTCCATAACCGTAATTAAACTAGATATACTAGGAAACAGGCAATACCGATGGTACCAATTATAAACTCACCCCTCAAATCCCAGAAAAAAATAATTTCAGATCGAACGACCATATTTTGAATGACTAAGTAGCCATAAACACGGGTAATCTTATTTCTTGGTCTTATTTACATGTATCGATAATTGCACAATGCGAAGATTTCCTTTTCATCAATAAAAATGCCTTCCGCTTTCTTTTCTAGATGTGAATTGACATGTCCACCTGGATCGTTTGGTTTAGGATGTTTACAACAATGTCAGTGTAAGAATTTTGCCGTCTGTGATGCTATAAGTGGATTTTGCAATTGCCGGCCAGGTAAGTCTAATCAGGCGCGTTGGACACTAGATTTTATATCATCATCATCAACGTCATCAATGTATGAAATGAAATGATATGAAATGGAGTTTAACGCCTTACTCTTCTACACCTAACCTGGGATAATTGAAGACGGGCATACAGTGTGCTATGAGGAAAATTTTGCTCTTATATCGAATTCCAACTGCCAAGGGATCTTTTACGTGCATGCCAATGTGCACACGGGACGTCGGTTTTTCGTCCCACCCGGACCACTAGACAGCTTTCCCTGTCAGACCCTACGTTCTGCATCACTGCTAAGGGGATACCACACCGGAAAATCTAGATGAACTTTCTTGGCCAATGCAGGGATCGAACACCATCAATGTATGAACATAAACCAAGTTAATATAAACCTTCCTGTTTTGGGTTTTATTCTTCTGTATTTCAACACTGACCAACACAAGCTATGAAAATGGTTGTTTTACTTACTTTTAAACCTCTCAATACAGGTTGGCAGGGGTTGCTGTGTAATGAACACTGTCCACCAAATAAATATGGTATTAACTGTACAGGATCATGTAGATGTGAGAATAATGCTGAGTGCCATCCTTCAGACGGTTCTTGTATATGTACACGAGGTTATGAAGGACAAACTTGTGGTGAAAAGTGTAATGTAAGTATTTTCTCTAATTTGATGCCGTAGACTTGTATTATTTCTAGTAATATATTTATTTTAAGTTGGCCATATCTTTACTGTTTAATTTTTCAATTTATAGTTTTTGATTGGAGCTAGGTTGGTGAAAGAATTGAATGGTATCGGTAAATAATAATATATTTACTGACTGGTATCAAAATTGTCGCTGTTGTTCTATACCGTTTAACCAGGAATAAATTCTAACATTTACCGATTCCGGCGTTTTTTCACGACATTAGGGGTTGATATATATAACTAAACATATTTTTTTAATGTTATGTTCTAGAACAACATGTATGGATTTGGATGTCGTCAGACTTGTAACTGCAACATGGCTAACGCGATAAGTTGTAATCACGTGACAGGTGAATGTACGTGTAAAAATGGATTTGAAGGTAATATTATCTCTGTTTGTATCTACAGTACATAAAGTGGGCGATTTTAAGACCCGTTCATTGCACAGTCCGAATGCTTTAAAGCCACATTTTCATATTTTTAAATTATATTTTTAAAATTTATTAAAATAAACCCTTAAAATAGATGGCATCCATAAACAGTCCACGCTTGTTAAAGAACAATCCTATCAATCCCATAACTCATCAGTGTCAGCCGAGAAATTGGCAAAAATATCTTTTTCAACTTCAAATTCCAACGTTTGAATAAGTTTATATGGAGTGAATGGGAAAAAAGGGAGGTACTTGTGTTATTATTTCCAGTGTCAATGATTTTTAAGCGTGGGAAATAATGCCCATGCTCGTATAATAGTGTGTTGATAACCTATTGACCAAAAGACATAGAAATAATTATGTTTTGACTTTCTTAGAAAATATGAAATTCTCGATTAAAGACCTAGGCGATTTCTAATCCAATAATAGTTGCGTTACGAATTTAATCAAATTGACCATATACGAGGAATACGTATGGATTCTGCCTGAGAAAACCGTTTCTTAAAATCATTTTTGATGTTCTAAAGAGGTGATGTTAGAGCAAACCCCGAAAGAAACCCCGATAAAATAAAGAGAAAGAATTAATTTAATTGAGTTTAATTGGATTGATTTGCGTTGGTCAACAGATAGATGTAACGAAAGATTTCCACTTTATATTTCGAAACGAAACATTAATCATTGAGGTTTTGTCCATCACTAATACATGTATACTCAATTTATCGCTTTGATTTGATCTAAATGAAAGAGATATCTGGGATGACCCAAGTTATACACGTCTTGTCTTATTCGTACACTTGTGTATACTTCTATAGGTGAGACATGTAATGGTGGTTGTCGAGATGGATTTTGGGGTTCTAACTGTGATATCAGTTGTGCGTGTAATGGTAAAGGAACATGTAGATCTTCTGATGGTGTTTGTGATTGTACTTCAGGATGGACTGGCAACAACTGTACTGAATGTAAGACAATACCTTACCGTTATTTTGAATTTATTCGATGTGATTCAATCAGATTTAAATTACAAATCTCATTTCGTTTTAATATTTCCAAATTTTGGTTTACTACTCTTTACTACCCGTGTTCTGGAAGATGTGAGGGATTAGCCAATGAAACGGTAGTTACGGCGAGTCTTCAGTGTGAGTTGCACGGAACTGTGGGTAACCCATCATCGCTGATTGGTTTATCAAATTGTCTGTCGTCATAGGGTCAACGGCCGCTCTTATGAACTGTGACGCGACTCCCAACTACATATGGTCATATAATTTGTAGTAGAGCCCATCAAAAGTATAAAAAACGAAAAGAAATATAGATCTGTAATTTAATCAGATTGGGTGTGGTTTACAATACACTTTATAAACTATTTGTATATCGTATGGTTTATTATAACCTATGTTTTATTATGTGCGGCGTACAACATATAAACTATTTGTATACCGTGTGGTTTATTATAAACTATGTTTTATTATGTGCGGCTTACAACATATAAACTATTTGTATATCGTATGGTTTATTATAACCTATGTTTTATTATGTGCGGCTTACAACATATAAACTATTTGTATACCGTGTGGTTTATTATAAACTATGTTTTATTATGTGCGGCTTACAACATATAAACTATTTGTATATCGTATGGTTTATTATAAACTAATAAACTATGTTTTATTATGTGTGTTTTGATATAAACTAGTTTCATACCTTGTGGTTTATTTTAAGCTAGTATTATATCCTGTGTTTTTTTTATACACTACTGTATATTTTATATAAACTATTTTAGTCAATGTGTTTTATTATAGTATGTCCAAAGCTTAAATATGGTAAGGGATGTGAACAGACGTGTAATTGTGGTGAGGCAGCAGAATGTAATGGTTTTACCGGTCAGTGTAATTGCCCACCTGGTTATAGAGGTATCAGATGTGATGAAGGTGGGTTGTCATATTTTTTATTTATCTTCACCATTGTGCATTTTCTTTTTGTTACGTTCTGTACGAAGTTTTTTTACACAATGAACCACACAGGTCTTTGTTTTATATCAAAAATATCAACAAAGTCTCGTTGTTCGTTTACTTGATATATATTTTTTATGTCAAAAAACGAGTAGAAAATTTTATTTATCATCCAAAATTTTTTACACGAACAAATAATTAAATATATAGTTCCCTGGTATAGATGTAAAACGATATCTTATAGTAGATATTGCTCGCTCAGTAGAATATGAAAGTTATCATACAAGCGATATCTACTGTAAAATGTTTATGCTTTCTGAACTTGTGTGTCAGAAAATCAAGTTTGTTGTGTGTTACTCTAGGTAGGCAATTTCTTGGATGTTCTAAACAAAGAAATAGTGTAATAATATTAAAGGAAGTCTTCATATTATTAAACACGAATTGGGTATGTTCTTTTTTAAATTTACAGCCGTTCCATAATTTACATGTAATTTCTGTTTTATACTCCTTTTGTAGTCTGTCCACCAGGGACGTTTGGTGACCGATGTCAACAAATTTGTCCAAAATGCGACAGAGGATCATGTGATCACGTCACTGGTAAATGTCTCTGTTATCCAGGTCATAGAGGACAGTTGTGTGATATTCGTAAGTATCCTTCACCTCAGTAGTTATCTTTTATGTTAAATATGTCGGGGCTCTTTCTAAGAGTTTAGGGGTAAAGGGAGGTAATCAGGCTTTACCTGTATCCTAGAGACTGGGATAATAATTGGGTTGCGCTTTGAGCATAAACTTGGTTTATGGATGAAGCGCATTATACACTCATCATTATTATTATTACATTACTCAAGCCTAGAATTTTCCTTTATACATTTGGTTTAATAGATGGCACTGTTGTAGTAAGATGCATAATGCAGCTGTTGGTTTATGTTATCAAACCCAGACAGCGATGCTGCTTACTGATTTCATTAAAGCCACAGTTTAAGAAACGGCCAATCTTTTTGCTTCTCATTTATAATGTGTCTTAAATGATATTTTGGTTACAGAATGTGCTCAAGGTACATATGGCAATGAATGTGCATTGAAATGTTCATGTCAGAATAACGGTGTATGTCGAACAACTGATGGTATCTGTGATTGTCCTGCTGGCTTTAATGGTGTCGAATGTGAACGAAGTAAGTTATGTTTATACTGGCAGACAAACTATCCCCACGCCTACTTGAAAGCAAAACCATTCAAGTTTTTAAGAATGGCATACTTTTGAGCCACGGTATGTCAAAGTAATTGCGATGTCTAATCCTTGTACATGTATTGCTCTCACACAATGCAAAATATACTTGCGAATATGAAACATTGATTGACCCGGATAAATACTTAAATAAACAAGCGAGGGTTCTCCAAGAAATGACTGATAGAATGAACATTTAAAGTAGCTAAGTCCCTAACTCAATATCATTCAAACACGAATCGGCTTCTGATATCCAATATTTAAGACAAAATAAACATTTTACCATTGGTGTACCATAAGGCGTTTCAGTCCAATTTGTAAATAGGGACTTGAGGAACGAGGCTAGACATATTCAACAAGACATGTCAAATGGTGACGTCATTCTTATCTGGAGAGCATGTGCAACAAGAAATAAAATAAAAACCAAGTACGAACAATCCAAACCATAAGACAGAATTCGAAGTCCTAAAAACGTTATAGGCAAAATAGTGTATTCAAGCAAAATAGTGTAATCAGCAAATGGACTGCCCCTCGTGTACAAAATACACGACAAGCTTACCCTGCCTGGCGCCATACCCGCCATAGCTGCATCCAATCTATTAGGCGAAATGTCCGTCAAATAGCGTGATTGGCCAATGAACTATAGTATGCAAAATGCACGTGATGAACTGCCTTAATGATGTAGTAGACATTATCAGGGTGATAGTAACGGTATACGTGTCAATTAAAAATATCTAGAAAAATAGCCGAGAGAGACACGTTATATTTACCAATCAAACCAATATGACGGCCATAAAACCCTTTAAAGGTTTTAATAAGTTTAGTGCGCAAGTATCCTTGTAGTTGAAGCTTAGATTGCAAATGCCTCGATCTACTTCAAAACTCAGAATAAAAGGAACAATCTCTCGTGTAACGAACTAGTTGAGACACAAACACTCCATAAGCTGGTGAAATTGGAATGTTACTACTAATAAATGGAAAGTTATCAATCGGAAAGTCAAAGTCATCCCGTTTATCGTACAATTTAACACTCAGTCTATGGCAATTGTCATAATCGAGACGCAGATCCAAGTAGGAAGCGTAATTGTCACTGTCAGTGGTATTTTTTAAATTTCGAGCTCATCAGGATATATGAAGTCTACATAATCACTAAATTTAGGATTATTAAGGGCTAAAACATCATCAATATATTGATAAGTGAAGTTAAAAAGTCTGACTGATCGTTTGTTTGTTTTTACGAGCATCTGTATGTACTCGGCTTCATACGAATAGAGAAACAGATCAGCAAGCAAAGGTGCACAGTTGGTGCCAATTGGGATGCCAACCAATTGCTGATATATTTCCCCTCCAAATTCAACAAAGATGTTATCAATTAAAAAATCCAACATTTGAATTATCTTGATGGCCGTGTATTTGTTCTTTGAATCACTGTGATACCTACTTTAATGTCTTTCAATCGGGCTTTTAATTTACTATGGGGAATTTTAGTGTATAAAGGAGAAAAGTCAAACGTTTGAATAGATGAAATTGAAGCAAGGGATCTAGATTGCAAACCATCAAGTAATTCTTTGGAATTTTTTAATATCCACATTTGATTTATACCACTTCGAGAGTATACTTTGTCACAGTATATTTGAATACCCTCTTTAACAGCTGTTAGTAATTAGTATAGATGTCAATACCTTTGAAAGTGGTTGTGTTGAACAACGGGATGAACCTGCTATAAAACGTTGCTTGTAAGGATTTTTATGTAATTTAGGTATCCAATACAAAAAGGGCAAATCTGTATAGGTATTTCCACATTGAGTAAAAGTAGATTGTTTATATGTAGCGCTGTCAATTGGTTTCCCGAAATTAAGTTCTTTGAACAGACAGTCAAAATAATGTTGTTTACAAATAAACACTATGTTATTGGACGCTTTGTCAGCTGGCATAATGACATAATTGTCATGCAAGGCATTAAAATTTAAACAATGCTAACATCATTAAAAATAAACTTAGGCCTAGTGTCAACTGAAAAACGTTGCATGTATATTCTTCGTTTAAGTAAACGACTGATAGACTTAGTCCAATCAGAAAGAGTATCCGAGATAACATCTTCCCTCTTAGCCCATGATCTAGCGTAGTCCTCCACGGCATCCATAATAAGTTGATCCCATGAAAATGGTTGCGGTTCCCGGTATTTGGGTCCTTTGGACAAAATTTCACGTAGCTTATTATTCTGGACTATGCTCAAATCACCAGTGACCACATGTCCAGCTGGCGGGTAAAGGAAGGACGACGTAGAACAAGAACATGGTAGAGGGTTATTGTATAAGTCTTTTGCATTGGTGTCAGATAATGCATTTCTGTAATTAAATATTTTAGATGCAAGAAGCTTTAATGTCATTAAACCTCGGTGTGCAATAAATAGTATGTAGACTGCAATAACCAGACGCTAGAGATTGTCATTCGATTGAGATTTCTCACCCATTTCGCCGAACATAACTGATTTGAAATTATAGTAAAAATGGAAACGATTGAATGTAAATCAGTTTATATACATTCATACTACATAATTATTTGTGTCAATTTCTAGGTCCTAAATATTAACGATTTAGCTCCTTTAACTATTATAGTCGACATATGAAAATAAATCCGATTTCGAAATTAATAAATCGTATCTTGGTTTTGCTTTTTTAAAATATAAATCAGTATTATATTTCTATTAAATCTGTGGGAAACTGATATAAGTATGATTTGTATATTATAGGTTGTTATGGTGGTTACTATGGGGCTAATTGTAGATTACGATGCCAGTGTGCTGATAGTCAGTACTGTGATGATGTATCAGGATGTCTTGGTAAATCTAGTATTTATTATTATATATGTACCGGTACATTCGGTAAAACCTATCCAGTTTAAAGAACACATTGTTATTTTGGGGATTCTTTTTGATTGAGAGTGGCTAAGCTTGCATTACCAGATTCAATTGAGTAAAGACCTCAAGTTGATTGCTCAAGACTTTGGAAGGCAAATACCCTCTTTGTAATTTATTGATACTTTTTGCAAGATAAACAATTTGGTGAGAATAATGGTTTCATTAGATCAAAACTTTATGTATTTTCGGATCTGGGGATTTTATAATTTCGTACAGCCTATAGTTAGGTTGTCCATCGCTAGCATTTGAACTCTATAGGCTAATATTATCAACCTGCCGTTCTGAAATTTATGCTGGCTGTATATCCTGTTGAAAGAAATTATCACATTGATTTTTTACAATGTTATAGAGTAATAACTGTATTAGTTAATCTCGCTTGGTTTGAAATCTGATTAGCATTTCGGGGACTTCAATTAAAATCCGACCCTTTTAAATGTGTATGGCGGCTCTGACGACCACCCCTTGGTGGGTGTATAAATTTATGCTGTTAAATAACATATCATTTTAAAAATAAATAAGCCCGCACTTTATATTAAATAACACACAATAATAAACTATTTTGGTTACTTTACTTCTAGAAAAGAGTGTTAATAATGAACAGGTAGCAAATAATGACGAACCTATTGTTAAAGATGACACAAATAAAGAAACAGTAACGGCGGTATCACAGTTTAGTCCAACGTTAGCCATAGTGATTGGGGTTGCTGCCCTCCTTCTTCTTGTTATCATCATCATCGTAGCCATATTTCTGAGAAAGATGAAGAGAATGAAACGAGATACCATGATGGCCATCTATGATACCAGACAGAATGTTATACCAGAACCACGTAATTTATTAATCTTCTTATGTTGTCTTGTTTAAATCGTATACAGTCCACAAAAAGAGAAAAATGAAGATATCATGGTAAAAATCCAGAATATCCCGGTTTATAAATTATTTTTTTTTGGGGGGGGGGGCTACATAATTTTTTGGAGGGTCGAGAATGTGGCCAGCCAGGAACACTCCTCAGAAATCAATGTTGTTGGCGAAATATTGGGGGGGGGGGGGGGTAATTCGCCCCGTTGCTACGGGCCCATGGGCAGTTGTCAAGTTTAATAATGATTGCAAACATCTTTTATTTAAAAAGTTAAACTTCCAATCTAGAAAGCTGAAATAAAATGCCAATGTGGAAGTATTATAGTAAATATAGTTTGCTCTCTGACCTTCCGGCCCAAAGAAATGGTAGGACAAAATTTAAAGTAATTTTCATTAAGTATTTTGCTACATTGATAGTATCATGAGAATTGTAACTTGCATAACAACAATTGCTTATAAATTTATTCAAGGTGTCGCAGTTGCAACTGGGATTGATAATCCAATGTACACTTCTCCGTCGACAGCATTTCCGCCTACCAGAACCCAGGTTCCACAAACAGCTGTTAACCCTATAGCGAAACTTAACAACATAGAACGGGCTTATAGCCAGACAGCAGCAGCAGCATCAACATCTACGAATCACTGTGCGGCTGAAGATTACTATGACAACGCCAAAAACATCAGTGATGATGATAGCGATGATGACAAGCCAACACCTCCTCCAACGGCTAATGACAGTATGTAGTTTGTTACTAAAATTTTGTTGATGCCCATGTTAGTTCTTGATTGAAATATACATAAAACGTGGCCGCCATATTTATCTAAGTGCTCCCCATACGTCACTTCCCGTTTACTCTTTATTTATTGAAATTAAACCCCACATTAAAGTTTGAAACAAAATGATTAAAATTATATGTTTATCAATATGTGATCATTTAGTTTATGCTACAGAAGTAGATGAATTTTACAGGCTATTATTGTCTTCTTCTACATTAAGATGGCGATTCAAAGTCAATTCTTATTTCGTTTAATCTGACATAACAGTAGTAGCTATTTATACCATATTCTATATTGTATTATTCTTTATATACAACATAACCATTTACTAATTTCTTGAGTTTCCTCACACCTTAATATTCATTCGGTATATTGTTCATTTTTTAAAATGTACACTTAATATCTATATCCCAATGATTTAATAAGTCTATGTGCCTTATGCATATCAGCATTGTTGATATTATTCTTGTACGACATTAAAGTGGCGATGTGTCATATTCAATTTTGAAGATTTTATATAGCCATTTGATAAACAATTTGACTAATGATAATAAGTATTTTGTGGTGGCCTTACAATTAAGCTCGAAGGACAATATCGGCGTCTAATGATTTATATATGTACAGTTCGCGGACGCTGATATTGTCCTTTAACACACGCATTACATATAGCTTGCATTGCTTTCCATAGGTGATTATAACTCTAAGGTGGATGATAAAAACTTATTGTTTGTTGGTGCTAAGCCTAATGGAAATGTTACTTCAGTTCATAATGAAACAACAGATTCAAACCCATATGAGTCCATTCCCAGTAAGTCACAAACTACCATGTTAAAGTTTTTAAAAGATGACATGCAATTATAATTGATATGATGTGATGACATATTATCATATTAAAATTTGTAATTTTAACATCTGTTCTTAAAGATGGCATGCAATTACAATTTATCTGATGTGATATTAGATGACTTTTGTAGTTAGAACTGCTCTGCTAAAATTACAACTGCAATTGCAATTGATGTGGTGTGATAAAAGATAACATTTGAAAATACAACTGATGTGCTAAAAGATGACATGCAATTACAATTGATGTGATATGACAGAGGATTACATTTGTAATTACAACTGCTTTGCGAAAGTATGGCATGTGTATCATTGCTATGGCAGAAGTTGGCATTTGAGGCGTAATTACAAATTGCTGCACTGACAAAAGAATGCTTCTAATTACTAAAATCATTATATATATTTACCACAACAGCAAAGAAAAAAAAAGGCTCTAGATTATGCACGTTGCTTCACTAATAAAGTCAGTGGTTATTAGACTATGGTATTATATATAATAATATACGAATGCGGTGCAACTAACCCATCCTTATAGTATCCAAAGTCATATAATGCAGAAATTAATAAACACTTCAATGGGATTATTTTATTATTATTAAAGATGCATTATGCAAGAGCTAATTCCTGTGATTGGCCTTTTTCTGTGGCTTCTAGTGTTCTATGCATTACTATTAAGACATTTAATCATTTATTCACATAACAATCTGATAATTACTAGCTATATACCACCGGAGGCGGAGATATTAAATCTTTTAAAACGCCTGTGATAATAATTTACCAATGGTATTTTACGCTATTTTTGTCAAAACTTGAAACTTTCATAACTTCGCTGAGAATAAAGTAATCTGAGTGAAACTGTTACAACAAAACGGCCAACTCTCTATATCCAATTCTTACATACTGCATCTTTAAGCATAATTTGTTGTGTTTAGTTACTTTTAGCAAAACATATTTTATGTGATACTTAATATTTTATTTATTTATTTTGTTAAAATTTTTTATTTTATTTTTTTTGTAGACTAAACCATGACCAGCCAACCTCCTTTCAGATCTGTGCTAATATATTTGATTTTGTTTTGTTTTGTTTTGTTTTGCAATATGATCGTGTTTATGCAACTATAAAATGAAATGTCTGAATGTATATGATATTTGTATATATTAATTGTTTATATTTAAAGTATTCGTTTTATAAAGAGGCAACATGGCCCATGGCAATAAACAAAAAATGAGTATTTAGACTACCGACAAACGTGTGGTCTAACAACCGAGCATCACTCAAAGGAGAGGGAACAAATATAATATAAATACGACATAAACGCGGTTGGTGGTGCATTGGGGGAGGGGGGAACAAAAGAAGGATATAATAAATTTGGTTAAACCTTAGAGATGCATAAAGATGCTTTTATGAAATCAGCCTTAGTTCTGCAAACTTTAATTAGCCATTTTAATATAATTTAAAACAATGTTTTTTTTTTATTGTGTGTGATCTTTAACTCTATATTGACTGTTTTCATGGTGTGGTGCCCCTTTAAACAATTATCCTGTTAAGATAACAATAAAGGTTTTAGCTAATGCCTTTGAAAACCTTCGACTTACTCAGTATGGAAATAACCTCTTAGCTCTTTCAACAAACATGGAAATATTTACAGCAGTTCAGTTATTTATAAAACAATCTAATAGATTTAAATAAAAGCAGTGCCCGGCTTATTGACTGAATACTTACAGAGCTAACACCAATTTGCATAATAATGTGCCACTACATGTACTGTAATATTAGTTAAAAAAGAATGTCTTCCTTATTATAAAAGTATTAATATTCACTGTTGTAACTTATGTTTTGCTTTACAGTCATCCAATTAATTTTGTGTTGAATACTTTTACAAACAGTTCTTTAACTTAAAACAATCAAAACAGGGGATTGTGTTACCGAAATATGACCCGGGTTTGCCAGTGCCAAAACCAGGGAAGTGCCAAAAACAATGGAGCCACGGTGTATAAGTGGGTAAGACGCTGGCTCGCTGGCCGAGAAAGTTCATCGTGATTTTCCGACGTGTATCCCCTTGTCAGTGGTGCAGAACAAAGGGTCTGACAAGGACAGCAGCCTAGTCGTTCGGGTGTGACGAAAAACCGAGGTCATGTGTAGACATTGACGTGCACGTAAAAAAATCCCTTGATAGTTTGAATTCGGAATAAGAGTATGCGGTATATCGTAATCTGAGCGGAACAGTAGAACATTAAACCCCATTTAATTAGTAGATGTGGATTGATTTTTGCTTAAATTGTTTATAAATTTTAAATTTCATGCAAATATCAGGCTGTATTACCTTTCCTTCAAACTTGTCGCATAACACTGTACGTTTGTAAATAAAATGTCTTGCTTTTGTAACAAAATGGGAGTTTTGTTGTCATTGATTTTGTTCTGGGATCGGGTAATTTTATTCCGATCTACTTAAAGAAATGATGCAATAATGTAATGTGTGACAGTATGGGAAACAACACCTTTTCCTGTGCAGGGTTAAATTTATAAATGGGCATGTAGTGAATTTTCCATATTGTCATCTAAATGATATTGATGCTACGGTCTTGCTTTCGAATCATATCCAGTATTCTACTAGGCTAGTCAACTGCTCTCATTAAATCTGTCTGGGATTTCAATAGAACAAATCGTAATGTCCAAGAAACCAAACTTTGCATGCTAAGTAAATAACAGATATGAATTTTCTGGTTCCAGACGTTACATATTCATAACTAGAGTGGTTATTAAAGATTTAATCGATTCCCAAACGGGAAGTTACCAATTCCCCCCCCCCCCCTCCCCACAAAAACGGCAATGAACCCCGAACAACAACACTTAATTCACCAGGAAAACAGTATCCAAACCATCTTATAAATTCCTATAACTAACAACAACATTTGGGACAAGGATCTTAAATAAATGTTTATTATATTAGCTTCGGATAACGTATATCAATTATCATGCCAATACTTTCAAATGTATATAATATTAAATCAAGTATTAAAAATCGGTGACTTAGCAATGCTTGCACTTATTCCTTTGGTGTATACTTTCTAGTTAGATTTTCTTTTTTTCTGGTAATTTTTCAAATTGCAACTCTATTCATTTTTATTGTTGTGGTCCCATGTCATGAAACAGTTTCTTTAACATGCCCGTTTCTCCTCTTGGTCTTATAAATCCGCTTTATTATTTCGACAACCGGATGTAATTTTTGAGGTGTAAGGTAAAACAAATGTTTAGCTCTCTCGTATACCTTTCTCCGGATCGAATAAGCAGAGTAAATTGAACCACCGTTTGGTGTTTTACATGCAAGGGTGTAAAACAACTTCCATGAAATATGTATTGAAAGCAATTAGGCAGTGGCACGATTTATGGTCTAATGGGCCGGTCACACAGGCTTCCGCGAGTTGATCACGTGTAATTTTGCTATAAATTTTGCAAATTTTTTCTACACGCGGTGAAAATCAACCAATTTGTCTCAGACATGCTGGACACGCGAATGACAAGTGGACCACACGCGCGCGTGTGCATCGCGTGTCCACCACGAGTCCTCCGTGTGTGAGCGCTTGTGGTCAGAAAATGGGGTCACACGCAGCGCGTGTGTATCACTTGTGCTCCACATGTGCTCCGCGTGTGAATCACGTGCCGATCACTTGTGCTCCGCTTGCCGCCCGCGTGTATAAAAGCCGCCGCGTCCGGTGTTCTGGATCAGTATCGATCAATATTCCGTAGAGTAAAGATCAAAATCATGGCACCGAAATCAAAGAAGGGCAACTCCACGCCCAAGAAGATGAAGAGGCAAGCAAGGCCCAGGCCGAAGGCAAAAGTTTCGGAGCCTGAAACTGCTACCGAGGAGGTGGAGAGCAGCACCCCCGAGCCCCCCCAGGGCAGCAAGAACAGGCAGTCCAAGAAGATGGGCATAAAGGTGACGGCTCGTGTACATGCTGCTGCTGCCGCTGCTGGTGTCCCTGGTTCCAATGGCAGTGGAGAAGAGGACGAGCTTCTTCCTGATGGTAAGTACAATTTATGTAACATGTTTTTGATTACCTCGAGAGGGAGGCAGCAGAGCTCGGATCAGTCAACTCTAGTTTCCAGCACAGGAAGAGGAGGAGGAAGGAGGACGAGGCGGAGAGCTGGATGCCCGAACTTCGTAAAAATCTTCAGACCAACCAAACACTCCTTGCAAAGCTGATGGAAAAAATGCTCGAGGACAAGGAGAGGGAGAAGAGCCAGCGTGAACCCTTCATAAGCTATGTCACCCAGACTCTCAGGTCTTGCAGTCTTCAAGACTTCAACAATGTCAAAGAGCTCATATCGGATATACTGAAACAGATAAAGGCTCAATCTGAAAGACCCTCAGCTTCCACTTCGGCTCCTCCAACTTGCACAACCGCCTCCTTTGGGCAGTATCATCAGTACCATCAACAGTACCCTCAGCATCAGCAGTACTTCCAGACACAGCCCAACTATTATGCCTGGCAGCATGGTGTAGGGGGAGGAGGGGGAGGATACCAACAGCAGCAGCAGTACCCTGGGCAGCAAGAGCTTCAACAACCCAACCTCAGTACTCCTCGTCAACACACAGCATCTTCAGAATCGATGTCCAGAGCACAGAGCACTGCCCTAGGTGGGGATTGGTCGTTCAACATGGAGCAGAGCAACTTCGGCCGTGTTTCACAAGACAGTATGAACACCCCACCATTCTCGACAGTGTCACCAGCAACTCACCGACCTCCCATTCTGGCATCTGCAGCTTTGGGTGCACCACCATCCTTGTCAACACCACCAGCCGTGGAACCAACAGCAGTTGAGAGTGACACTCAGTCTGTGGCTACTCAGGGAACTCGTGACAGTTACAGTGAGGATGAGGATGCATGAAGGTTTCATGTTACACTGACAGTTGTATTTTGTTGTGTTGGGATGTGGTGCATGGTGCTACAGTGACATTCCTTGAACTGATGTATTTTGTATTTTGTTTTTGCCATAGCATGGATTGCTAGCAGTGACTTTCTTTTATTTCACTTGTTATACACGTGATACGTGATAATAAAATTGTTGAACTGTTACTAATTGTTTTTCGTGAATAAATTGAACTTTGTGAAATGGTTTAAGAAATGAAATTAAAATTTGTCGAGTTTACGGCGTGATGAACGTCGGGGAAAAGTGCACTTATTTGTATAACGCACGCCGTAAACTCGACAAATTTAATTTCATTTCTTGTAATTACAACTCAACAAATTTCATTTGATTTTATCGATTTATAGCGAACAAAACTAGTAAAATTACTCCGTAGAAAAGTAGTCCGTTTGCAAAACCTTGTTCATCGCCAAATGAACTTGGATTGTATGTTGCATCTCAGTCAATCAGAAAATAGTATTTGCACCATGTGACTTAGAAGTTGTAATTATAATAAAATGAAAGTGGTAGAATATTGCAACAAAAATGTATTTCAAATGTCAAAAATAAAAGTTGAATAAATACTTTATGTAACTTCTTTTCTTTGTCATTTCAAATATTTTTATTCCAATAATCTTTCATTTTTATTTTATAACCATATTATTGAATGACAACAAATGTAACAATACATTGAAAATAATAAATTTTAAAATTATTGCAATAAAATAAAATTACATCTCAAATGAAAAGAAATAAAAGTGAGTTTAGGACTAAAGGTCCTAAGCTTCCTTTTTTTTTTTCAAATTTGAAATGTACTTTATTTTATTGCAGGATTTTTTTCATTTATTTTATTATATAATAGTTTTATCAAAGTTTTATTGCCACAAATGCTGCCCCCCCCCCAAACACATACTGCCACAATGCCCCCAAACACTATCATTTGTCCACACTGTCACTTCCACAAGAACTAGTCAAGGAGCATGTTGTCTTGCCATGCAACACTCCCAGCAGGGGATGAACACCATTCCATTATGAGATTCCTCTGAGCCTTGGCCAATTTGTAGTCTCTGTTGGTTCCTGGTAGGTTCTCAGGTCTTGTGTCATCCAGATTCTTTCCTCGACGCCATTCACCAGGCACCAGGGCTCCATCAGGGCGTTCAATGTCAACAAGTCTGTTTTGCATGACAGGATACCTCGTGCGCATCAGGTTGTGGAGGACCACACATGCCTTGACAATGAGCCTAACCGTGTCTGGTTGGTGCATCATTGTTGTTAGTAACACCTGGAATCTGTTGGCAAGAATGCCAAAGGCATTTTCCACCACCCGTCTTGCTCTTGACAATCTGTAGTTGAAGATTCTTTGTTTTCTTGATAGCTGTCTGTTCCCAAAGGGCTTCATCATAAAGCTTCTCAATCCAAATGCATCGTCACCCACCAGGAAGTAAGGTAGATCTTCTGTGTCCCCTGGGAGGGGAGTAGGCTGAGGGAATCCAAGAATGTCACCGTTCTGTAAGCCTTCTTTAAACTCACTGGCATTGTAGATATGCGCGTCTGATGAGGCCCCCTTGCCACTCACGTCCACCCATAAGAACTTGTAATCACTGGTCACCACAGCCAAGAGAATAATGCTGAAAAAACCCTTGTAATTGTAGAATTCAGAGCCAGAGTTGGGAGGGGCCTTGCATGCTATGTGTTTGCCGTCTATAGCTCCAATCACGTGAGGGAAATTCCACCTGTTCAGCCAATCGTCTGTAATTTGTTGCCACTGTTCGGGGGTTTCTGGAGGTGACAGCATCTCCTCACGATATACATGCACGATTGCCTCACAAACTTCACGAACAATGAGGCTTATGGTGTTGTGTGGGACACGCCAGCCATACTGCATCTCCCTGTATTTCGAGCCTGATGCAAGGTGCCTCAAGGTGATGGCCACCTTTAAGCCTGGGTCCAAGGGAGCTCGCCAATTGGTTGTCTCCTTCGTCAGTGTTGGTGTCAGCCTTTCCACCAGTTCATCATACATCACCGGAGGCATTCTCATAAAGTTCTTGAAGGCACGGGGGTCCTCGTTCCTCAGCTCCACCATCAGCCTGTCATACAGCCCCAGCTGTGGCCTGCGGTTGATCCATTGGCGCACCCATATGGCTCTGACTCTTCTTTGTCTTCTCCTCACTCTTCTTCTGACATCCAGGGCTTGCTGAACCTGAAGTAGCTGGTTCTGATGTTGCTGGAACAGCATAACCAAAGCATTACGATGCGCCGGATCCATGTTGCCTCTTCAACGTCTTGATCACAACTGATGAAAAATGGCCCACACGCGATCTTTTTATAGCAGAAATAACTAGTGGTACAAACGAGATTGGGTCGTGGACGACACGCGAATCAGTCGTGGTTCAATCGCGATTCAACGCGAAAACACGCGAATGGCCCGCGGATGACTCGTGACACAATCCCTGAGGAAGCCTTTTACACGTGGAGCACACGCTATCACAGGTGGTAGGAACGCTGTAGACACGCGGATCACAAGTGGATGACAAGTGCTACACACGCAGTCACACGAAGAAATTTTGCGTTTGCCCGCGAGTGACCACTTGTCGTCCACTTGTGATCCGCGAGTGTACCACGTGTTATCGCGTTTGGCCCGCGTTTGTACAGCGTTTACACCACGTGTGCGACACGCGGTGGCCGTTGCGCCTAATTTTTGTGCTGCTCAAAAATAAAATCGGACTCCGTGCGCGTGTAAAATTTTTCGCGCGTGTGCGCACTTGTTATTCGCGAGTCCACCACGTTTCATTCACGTGTCATTCACTTGTGACCGCGCTTACTTCGCGTTTGACAGTTCTTCCTCGCGATACACTCGTGATCAACTCGCGGAAGCCTGTGTGACCGGCCCTTTACATCTTTACTCTCGCTAAACGGCCCGAGGCCGCCTTTCCGATTTTTTAAATTGACAGATACAGAAAAAAATGATGTTAACCAGCAGTCTCCACATGTGGCAGTCAGTGTGTATAGAGAATTCCTAACCAGTCTTTTTTATATCAAAAAAGACGAGTAGGAGATTTTTATTTATAAATATATTTTTTTCGCTATAGATTTCAATTTTACTGAACCTGAATACATTATGGCGTAGGGGTACATCAACCATTGCATAGTCCTTTATAATTGACACAGTGTTTCCATAAAGGTCAATTAAATAAAAATAGTTCCCTTTTAATAAGAAATAAATTTCTTTTAATGAAAAAAATGAACTGTTCTTTGGAAATGAAAAAAAATAGTTCCTTTTTGATTGACCAATCAAATTCGTGTAAAGCGGTATCTCCTAAGGATGCATTATTGGGTGATAAATGCAAAATGGGTTAGAATAACTTGTCCTGATTCAGTGGCTGCGCCTGTGGGTCAAAGTCCAAGGTTAATCGGGCAAAGGCACGAGTTAGAGTCAGAGGTGGGGTGGGGGTCTCTTCTCGAAATTTTTGAAAAAGAGACTCCAGTATTTCAGGAACTAGTCGTTGAGATAAAGTGTCAAACGAACGGACTTGCAAACCTCGACGAGGGCCACTCACCAGCGCCAATGTAGGGAGTCCCCACGGTGGATATGGAAGCCCCCGCCCAGAAAATTTAGGAAAATAGACGGCTGGAAATGCTGTCTGACAATATTCAGTCAGGCACCGACTGTCGAGATAAATACAGCTGCCCAGATACCGCCCGTCGTCTAATCACTAGTTTATCAGATCAGAGAAGAAAGTATCAAACGAACGGACTTTTGAACATCAACGAGGTCCCATCATGAGAGTTTAAGTCAAGAAGTCTTACTACAGTCATTATCATTTATTACCCAATAATAACATTTGACAGTAGATATCGTTTTACGTGAATTTGGTTGGTCAAAAATAAATAAATAAATAAGAAACTGGGTTTTTTTTTTTATTGACCTTGAAGGAAATACTGGGTCAATATATAGGACTTTGCAATAGCTAAACTGCTTTCAAAAAATGATATATCACTACGCTATGGTGTAAAAAGGTTCAATAAATAGAACTTTGAAATAGCCAAACTGCTGTCAAAAAATGATGTATCACTATGCTATAATGTAAATAGGTTCAATAAAAGTGAAATCTACACAGGAAAGAATTATATTTATTTATTTGTTCATGTAAGAAAGGATTGGGTAAGCCTAGTTTTTTTTTTACTTTATTAACTTGTGTTGATATTTTTTGATATTTAAAATACAAAAATTCAAAATCATTAATTTGACTCCTATTCAGTTGGCTAAATAAATGTTTGTTTGTTTGTTTTGTCTATCGCGATACAAGAATTATTTTCCGTCATCCTTATTTATAACGAAAAAGACATACCTTGACTGTCTGCACTCATTCACATTGCATAAAAATGCATGATATTAACAATGTGCTTTGACAACCTTATTCCCTCTACTCGTTTTTTGAGTGAAATCTTCTTCATCAGTCAGTGTTTTGAGTCTTGGATAGGGTTGCAACATTCCCGGGAATTTTGGGAAAATTGTCAATTTGGTGTCATAATTTGAAACCTGTGTCACTATTACAGAGTTGTAAGTGAGCAACAGTAATATTTTAATTACTAAAAGACACAAAACATATTATCTGATATGTCATATATATACTAAAATCTAGTAACTAATAATGAGATAGTTATTTTAAATTGTTCATACATAGGTTACATGTTCTATAATTAATGCTCCAAGTTAGGTAACTCTGCAATTTCATCAATATCGTCAAAATCATAATCTGCACCATCATCAGTGGATAAAAAGGGGATTTCAGGTTCAGATGAATCCGCATTAATATGTCTGAATTTTTTGTACTGGAAGGATCGTTGTCAGCTTTGAAGAAGTTCAAATTAGATCTTATATAGGCCTACAGTCAAACTTTTCAACACGTTCATTTGTTAATCTCTTTCTAACTTGTGTATGAGTTGTACCAAACAGACACCAAATGCGTGCTGGTGCTGCTGATTAAGATTATATTGCACGTATTGCAAGAATTAATGAAGCTTTACTCAAAACAGCTTCTGATGCAAACAGTCCATTTACATAAATTTATCTCTTTAGTTTTACCATTTGGAACACAACTAACATGGTTAAATAAGTTTTAATAGTTTCTATAGATGAAAGTAACAGAGAAAAGGGAAATTCCAGTAAATAATTATAAATTTAGCATTTTTCAGTTCTAAAAATAGATTTCAAAATTCCCGAAAATTCCTAACACTAAAAGTTACCGGAAACTTTCCCTGGAAACTTTCCAAAATTACCGGGAAATTTCCCACCCTTTGCAACCCTAGTCTTGGAACAGACCAAGCAAGAGACATACAATTTGTGCGACAACCATGTGCGGTCAACTAAATTGTTTGGATTTTTTCATTCCTATAAACCCTTTCTGCTGTATTGGATTTAATAGTGACGCCTGGTGACAAACTTGATAATAGGGCATATTAGGGTTGACTCGCTAACAAGTCAAATTGTAGCCTATCGAAAATATTTGATATGGCTAATTTATATTTATTCTTTCAATAGCTAATAAGACAATTTTTTTCAGCTCTATTGGAGTGGAGGGCTAATTGAAAGAACTGTAATTTTTATTAACTTTTCAATTTTAGAAGCAGATTTTCAAGTTCAAAGTTGAGAATGAGAAATTTTAACACGTATAACGGAATATACATTTTGACCACATAATTTTATATACGGATTTTGTATTGAATAATAATCATACCCCCAAAGACTACTTTGATGCTGATGATTGCAGAAACTTTATATCACAGATTGGGTAAACCATTTTATTTGGTAATTTTTTTACGTTTTTGAGAAAATAACGCATTTCATTTAATAGAAAAAGACATTTAAGCGGAATTAATGTTAGCAGCGATACTCTTACATACAGAAAAGAATGCCAATCGGAGGCTTCGACTGGATAATCGCCTTCTTCTGTGCAAGAGTTACCCCCCGTTCGCTACTTTCGCTTACTACAGTAATTTAGCACTGACGGCTGTCATGAATGTGTTTTTTTTTAAATAAACGATCCCCCCTAAAGTAAAACAAGATAGTTGGGGTTAACAGTCTAATCTGTTTGGTATGGCTGTTCGGGACAGAAGCTCGCCTGATTAATTTGATGGTAGTTTTTTACTGTTGATAAAAATTATGTTGTTTGAACTTGAAGTTTGACTCTTTTTTTTATTTTACTCAGTCACTTCACTCTTGAAATCCCTGGACACGTACAGCAGGGTCATAATAGGCCTGAAAAGAAAAGAAAGTATTACAATTTAGTAAACGGCTGAGCTTCAGAATTTTCGTTGCTAAAAGTAATTGTATTACGTATCCATGTCAGAACTAGGCCCTACCTGATGTCCTAATTACATTTTATAAGATACCGGTAGGTAGAGCCAGAGGGGCGTTTATGAGTTCTTAATCTTTGTTTACACTATTAATTTGTAAACATTTTATGTGACCTGGAAACTTAGCATTATGCAAATGATGTCGTATGTGAATTGGACTTTGGCTTACCTGTAGATTACAAAAATAAAACTTGTTGCTTTTCTTTTCTCACTTTTGCTAGGAGAAGAAGTTCTGCAACTTTCTTAGGGTAGAGTATATATAGACTGCATGGTATATCACATACTTCTGAATTGATTATTTTAACCAGACCCAAATAATTATTTCATGAATCCTTTTACTTTTATGTGATTAGTTTGATGGGACATGTTCATTAAATACGCACAACATAGGCCAACAGAGTTATTATTCTCAATTTTTATGCCATTTACAAGTTTGAAAGCTAGATTTAAAGTACCGGTATCTCTATTTTATTTTAAGAACACTGACAAATTTCTAAACCTTTTCAATCGAGCCTACTGTACATTACTTTTTTGTCTTTTTTTCTTTAAAGAATAATATTGTTGGAAAGAAGAGATAGAAGAAACCCCAGTTTGTGTTTTTGAAGTACCGTAATATAAATCAAAGAAAAAACAATCATGGCATTACAACTTGTGAAAATGATGGAAACATATCGAGGAAGAGATAGAGTAATGCGATTAGGAACATATATATGTATGTTAGTGGGAGGTAGTGGAAACTCTCCAATTAATACTAAATTTAATATAGTGTCTGGAGAATTAAATGCATGTCGTACTACTTTGAGATTGTTTGATGACTTAGCTATGTTAGCTGTTAATATGAGATATGGTCTTGGCAAAAAGGTAGGTCATACTCAACCTGGAATATACCTGTATTATACCTGTTATATTGGCCTGATCTGTGATCTAGCCAGTGAGAATTGAATGCCAATGTGTACAAAGGACCTTGGATTTTTGTCCATTCTGAATTACTAGATGCTGTCCCATGCCAGGTCATCCATCCTGCATCCCTGACAAGGGAAACCATGCTGGTGGATCCAATAATTTTCTTTTGCAAAAAAACACCCGGATTGAACCAAGGACCTTAAGGTTAATTAGGTGAAGCCAGGATCTGGCTCCAGTTAATACATTCCACACCTTGTAGAGACTGGTTTAAGATATGAGATAACAAACCTTTCATTCACAGAGAGAGAGAGAAATGGGGTTTAACGTTCACTCGACACAAACCAGGTCATTTCGGGACTAACATATGGTTTAATGTTATTTCAATAATTTGCTTGCACATAGGTGTCTTTAGCAGTGGAAGGAAACCGGAGGACCCAAAGAAAACCCACAAGGCTGGACAGGCGACCCTACTCATTGTACGTGGCAAGGAGTAGGGTCGCCTGTCCAGCCTCATGGGTTTTCTCTGGGATAGATGCCCCAATTCCTTGTCACGTACAAGTGGAGAATCAAAACCATGCAAGTTGGACTCAATCAATGACAGACCTTCTGATTAAATGCGAATGTGTTAATTATTTGGCCACTCAACCCCAATAATTTGTGTAAGATAAAAGACATGTAACAAATGACAATAATGATTTATAATTTCAGGAGAAAAATCCAGTGTTAAGAGGTCTAGATATATTCACAAACCTGTTATATCAGAGTTACTATGTTGTTGAACATATAGCTTGGTTCTCTGATAAAAAATTACTGAAGAGATCATCAGCACCTTATTGGGCAGCGGGAGTTGCTATGTGGGCACTGTCCTTATTAGCAGAAATAATCAAGTAATTACTCTATATCATCTCTGTACAAATTAAATATAGTATATAGCTTGCTTATAATGTAAACATAGATAAAAGAACAGACCCATAGCTTCTTATTAGAATGATTACAATTAAAAAAAAAGTATTATAAGACATACAAAGTTCAAATGAAAATGTTCATTCAAGATCTTTATTCCATAATTTATAAATTGAGTGGAATAAGAACTGAAATACCCATTGTAATTCTTTTAGGGCTGCTTTACGACTGGTGCAAAATCGAAAGAATCAAGTGGATTTAAGAAAACGACTTTACTTAGACCAAGAGGAATATGGGTATGTGAACTGCAGATGTGAATTTTGTTTTAGTAAATGTTATGATTGATCTACATAAAGGGGTTTTAAATACTTTGCAAAAATTTAACATCAAGATCAAATCTATTTAATTGAATGTCATTGATTTGGTTCTAATTTGAGGTATCAAAATGGTATAGAGAGAGAAATGGGGTTTAACGTCCACCTAACACAACTAGGTCATTTGGGGACTAACTTATGGTTTAATTTTATTTCAATAATTCGCTTGCGCGCAGGGGTCTGTAGCAGTCGGAGGAAACCAGAGTGCCCGGAGGAAACCCACGAGTTTGAGAAGGCATCCTTATCACCATGCCACATTCGCTCCCACCAGGGCTCGAAACCACAGCCGCATGCCAGAGGTGGCCGGCCAGCTAGAGGTTGAAGCGCGGCACTCTAGACCACTAGGCTATCCGCCCTCCCAAAAAAAATGGTATATGTTTCCTTTTTTTGAAACATATAGTTAAGTTTTTCGTGCCTTTTTATTATTTTAAAGCAGCCAAACCTCTTCTATGGTTTTAGACAAAATTAAAGATACATTAGTTAAGAGTTTAATAAAGAGTTAATCATTCTTGCTATTTTATTTTTTAATCTAATGATTAAAATAGAGAATATTTAAAATTTCATTCAAATAAGTCCTTTCTGAGCCAAATTATCACTGTTCGTAGTTTTGACAAGATGTGTGCAAAATGGTAACCAGGGCACTGGTATATTCGCTACTTAACCTCGCTTTCCCATTTTTATATTAAATTTTGAAATTGCAAAGCGTTCTAATCTATTTAATATCTTGAGCATCCAATGCCACCGAGAGTTGGTTATGGTCTTGTTTTATTAGATAACATTTCAGGATCCCAAAAAGACCTACATGCAGTTTTTACCTCTTGTATAATGAATGTTTAAGTTTTAATTTGGTTGATCTGATATTTTGTAATGATTAGTAAAATCTCTATGGGATTTCATTTTTGTTTTCAAAAAGTTGGAGGTGAATTCAGTTTGTTGGCTCATTTTAGTTTCGGTTACATCCCACCATTAGTGTAAACTAATGAAGCAAATTCTCAAAAAAAAAGACTTAAAACATGAATAAGAATAACTTGTACTTTGAAACAGGAATATCTTAGCAGATTTGTGCACACAATTTAATTTAAAACCCTAGAGATTTAACTGTATAGTCAAATTTATAAAACAAATTTTTTATTAACCTGTGAAAACCTCCAAAACACAAAGCCTTGAGTCTTTTAAAATTCTATTGATTTTTCTTTCAGATCTGTTTCTGAACAGAATGAAGAAATACGTAAAGAATTACGAAAACTGAAAGCAGAGGAAATGGATAAATTTCTTCTTATTATTCAATCATGTGCTGATCTTTTAAATGCAGTAAACTGGACACCAGGGGGCTATTTATGGTCGGGGAGATTCTCATCAGCTCAATCAGGAATATTTGGCATGGTTTCAAGTATTATGTTACTTTATAGAAACTGGCCGTCAGAATGAAATTGTTTAAAAAATTATATGTGCAAAAACTGTTGTACAGCCGGTAGTACATATATATCTGTCATCATAATAAAATGCAACAAATTTATGTGTCTTATGTTGGTAAAATGTGGATGTTTACCAAACGCGACAAATTTATGTGTCAATGATGCTAAAATGTGTATTTTACCTTTTCACCTTAAATATAGAGTCAATGACTTTTGGAATGAATATGCACCTATCAAAGATATCAGGACACATTAAACAATGTTGCATGAATCCAAGATTCCTGTTATGTTGGTGATAACAGGATCTACATGTATTGTTATGATTTACAGTGTTATCAGTATATATTAAACATATATAATGCACCTTTCCATTAAGATAAACAATATTAGAATTAATTCCTTAAATACCTTGTACAATGTACAACTACTTGTAATGATATACATGCTATAATACCCATATAGCTGTATGTATAAAAACAATCATAAATTGTATCTATATTTAAAAATTAATCATAACACTATTTGTTTCATTTGTTTATTCAATTAGGAACATATTATTATATTAATTCACATTTGTATTTTTATAATGTATGTTAAAAGGAAGATAGCAATTAAGTATATGAACTCATACAATGTATATTTTGAAATGTTATACCTCATTGATTGTGTATACTTTGTTATTGTCTACAGTAATTTATATATATTTTTATAACAGATAACAGTTTTTATGTATTTAAATTAGGGTTTCAAAATACAGTCCCCGAGAATAAACTGAATCCAACAATGATTACTCCCCTGCTAAATAGAGTTGTCTGTCTAAAGCAGCCGCTGCAGCCATCTTTGTTATGTACACATGCAGACGATGTGTTTTATGAAAATATATGCACATATTATACGATGGTAAGAATAATCTTGTAGTATTTTCCTATGTAATTAAGGCGCTACAGATCTCTATCAAAATGTAAATACACTATTGGCAAAGCATGCATGGGACATTGCGGATTGCAGCCATTTCATCTTCGGCTTGAACCGCTGCTGAAGTTCAACGACGTGATTCGACATTCGTGAATCAATCAACCGACTTCTACGGTCTGTCGCAGTGCCGTGGCAATAACAAACCGGGCAAACATTTAATTACCTATTTTATTGGAGCACTCGCAATATTCATGGAGTATATACCTACACTATGGCCTACACTATGGCCCCAACACTACTATAGCCACTGTAGCCCCCCCCCCCCCCGCCCTTATCTGAATTGAAACCGTGTCGATGTTACGGCCTACTACGTGGTGAAGTAGGGTTACTGGGGTATATAACTGTAGATATAACATCGTTAAAGTAGGCCATATAATATAGTCTCAAGAGCATGAACAATGAAACTGAATATTTGTCACAATATGGATGTGGAGGGTCCGGAACTACTGAACTAGAGAAGTATTTGTATCCGCCCGATATTGAATTTCGGTTAGACCAACCCATTCATAAATTGCCCTGAGCTAACCATGCTTTAAATTAAAAAAATGACAGACAATGATAAGTGAGCAGATAACTTAAGGGCAAAACATTGATCAATCACGTCGAAATAAAACATTTTATTTTTATTCATTTTTGACTCGATGTGAATGTTAACAATCTGACGTAGGAAAATGTAAGCCGAATTTTTGTTAATGATAATGTATAATATGAGTATGACTTATGTTGCAGGGTGCAACAAAAAGGTGACGAATAACGAAACCTGGCCCAGAAAAAGTGGGACGTAAACATTTAATTTCCACATATCATCTTCAAATTGGTTGCGCACAATCATCAGACATGTGATAGTTATCAACGTGTGAATTTTATCTTGATTACAAATAGTAATTAGTGATGCAGCCAAATGTAAGAATTGTTTATTGATTTAATAATGCACTTGATTATGTAACCTATCTAACTTCCACTAGCGTAAGCGATATCATATTACAGTAATCGAAACTTAATGGAAACCGATCAACAATACAATGGGAGTAATGGGATTATTTTCCTGCTTATTGTTTCTATTATCCTGTCAAAATCTAAATAACGTAATTAGTTTGAAATCTGTGGATAACGTTTTCACTTAACACACCATTAGACTATATTTTTATGTTCACTATTTTCAAGGTTTTGGGGCTTAACTTACATTATTACTCTCATCAAGAAAATAAAAGTAATTTTAGCAGATTTGTAAAATTGTGTGATGTCAATATGGGGCCATATGATACTGGATTTTTGACTTTGTATGGTACAATGTACGTGTACAGCTTGTTCAAACATTTTGACTGACTTTGGCATCCAATATTACAAGCGTGGCAGTTGAGTTTGAACCAACGTGGCAACGGAGACACCCGTTGGTCGTTACCCTTTCATTACATAACATAACCCGACTCTGTGTAACATCGTAGTAATAATATAACATGCATGTAATAATATATCAGTTTCGTAAATATATGGTTTATTAACATCAGGTATCTAAACAGCCTCAGTTGCATACATTGCATTTTATACAACATGAACTAATCTACAGTGGAAACTAGACTTCTACAGGAACACATATAACAATATTAAATCTACCATTCCACCCCCCCCTCTCTCTCTCTGTCTCTCTCTCTCTCTTTGTCTAACTGCCAGTGCACTGCGCTGTATAAAACATTTGACGATAGATACAACTCCTGATCATCCTTGCAATTGTCTCTTTTATCTCGTCTCGGTATGCTTACTGACCAGTGCATATACCTTTTAAATAAAGCGGAGCATGTGCAAAGACAACAGGTAGTTTGTTAAGAACGTAATATTGAAGTTTTGATTATGGCGTCGAAAACCCGCGTAAAAAACAACGTCATCTTATTTTTATATGAAAGGGCGCGCAAAAGTTCAAAAAGCAAAGTCGCCATTGCGTCCATTACACTTGTGACTTAGCCCCTGGTATTTAAATGACAACGATGACATATTTATTGTATAGTTACTGTAAACCATTATAACTTTTGTTATTGCAGATTTTCTGATGGGCCAAGTTAGCAGATTAGCTATGGACAGATTACCACCGGCCAATAAATATGACGTAACATTCGCCTTTAATCTATATTTTTTTTATAAATAGAACAACACGGAAGTATCCAAATTTTACCAGGGTATAGAATCCACAATGCTCATTCCTGAATAACAAATACTCTCATAAATTTTGTCAATTTATTATTAATCGCCCGAGAGACCGAAGTTGTTTTTGTTTCTTAATTTTGTTATCGTATCTTGTTTTATTTATTATTTTATGAAAAACATAATGAAAAGGTGTCCTTTTTACCAATTTTCACCGATAAGTGTTCTGATTGACTAGTTTTAAAAATGTATCATTTGTGATAAACTAACCCCGCAGTCTTCGTATTATTACCATGGTGAAATTAAAAACGCCCCTACCTACAAGAGAGGAATTATTTCATTTACAAACTATATTTAAAGAATATTTTGTGTCAGAATTTCTTAAAAAGAAGCGAAAATATGAGAATCGAATGCAAACAGTGTTTTCATATAGTAACGATTTGGATTCTAGTTTGGATTTTTTAGCGTTGGGGCAGACAAAAGGGGAAATAACTCTAGCAGCACTAAGGAAATTAAGATTTTCTAGCGTCCACAAAAATCTTCCTCATCTTTTTAGATTTGTGTATGATATCGTAAAATGTTACAAAGCAGCAAGAATTATGCATAAACTAGAGGGAATACCAGATGATGATATCGAAGAAACTTTAAAAGAAATAGCCAAAGAGCTGGCTATAGCTTACGAGTATCAAATCGCCATGTTGTCCAAAACCATGGACATTACACATTTAGCAAAGTACGCGGTCGTGTGTACAATAGAGATTTTGAAAGAGAAAGACGGTATTTTTAGTTATTCTGAAATAATTAAAGGTATCGTCGATCATACGGAGGTGTTCAAAGAGCAGGAATTAGAAGTGGCAACTCGCATGGTTTCTAGTGGAATCACTATCAAATGGAAAATTTCGGACATATTTCTATTGCCTGGGTTACGAGTACCGGTGCAAGATACAAGACCACCAGAAAACTGCACAGGTACCGATGAAACGTCTCCTTTATTACCGTATTATAAGCTTAGTGTCGAAGATGCTCAAAAATATCATAGTCTCATCTCGTATCATTTTCCATGTGGACCAACCGTAAAGGAACTGAAAAAAGCAAAAATGAACAAACGGAAAGAAGAAAAGGAAGATTTTCCAGTTAAGGAGATTGTAGTAGCCGAAGACACCGCATTTGGAGAAGTGTGCGAGTACGTCAACATGTGTAACGTAACATTTCGCTTTTTCTGTTGTTTTTCACCTTATGGATGTGCTTGTGATTTTCAATCGTACGGATACAGAGCACCCATTCATATATGGAACTCAGAGAAGGGGAAATACGAAATGATCGCGAGAGACGCCATAACAACACAGCATTATGATAAGTGTGAAGTTCCACTGGATGTGGGTTTACATCAGAGTTATATACCAAAAACAGGTTGTCAACACATGCTTGAACATTCTGTTACGACTTAATGTAGAGGGAATATTAACTTCTCTTTCCAAAACTTGAAAGGTTTTACTGGTCTTTACGCTATGCGTTAAAATCGCTATTAAATTGAGAAATCGACCGTTCTAGTTTATAATTTGGCTCGCTGTCACTTAATAGCTTATAAAAAAACTCCCTCAGTCTGGGATTTTCTGAATGGGGGTGATTAGTTTTCACTATCTTCAGGAAATCTATTGAAGGCGAACCAACTCTTGAAACTAACATATTTTTTTTACGATTTTCTGCGAAAATCACGACAGAGTATTTAAAAACCTATAATTCCCTACAGATAGATATGAGTAAAGAAAGAGCCGCGATTGGACACAGCCATATAAATTTATTCATTTGGTGCGAATTTCCGTGCGTAGGCTATCGTCGTTTTCAGTACAAACGATGATTCGCATGGAAGGTTGCATGTTATACTAGTCCGTTTATACTGCGATTTTCCGCGGGAAATCATCATTCGTACTGAAAGCAACGATACGTACAGAAATTTGCAGATGAAAGTGGTGCATTTATGATTTTACCATGTCCGGCTACACATACGTCACATGTATTAC
This sequence comes from Patella pellucida, assembly GCA_917208275.1. Classification (NCBI taxonomy): domain Eukaryota; kingdom Metazoa; phylum Mollusca; class Gastropoda; family Patellidae; genus Patella; species Patella pellucida. The sequence goes on from OU795039.1 coordinate 44,951,319, forward strand.
ACTATTTTACTGGAATACACTATTTTGCCTATAACGTTTTTTGGGACTTCGAATTCTGTCTTATGGTTTTGATTGTTCGTACTTGGTTTTTATTTTATATGTATGGATAACAAAACTTGAAAACACAATTAAGCAATCAAATGCGGTCGCTTCCGTGGTTGAAGTCGCGTTCGCGCTCCATAATAATTGACCCATTAAGTCTACGACATAGATTAGTTGATCTGTCCATTATCACAATTATGAAGATTGAAGAGACGGTTAAATAATATGTTCAACTGCAATTGTGTTCAGTTTGTTTTGGAACGGCGTTATTAACGATAATTTGAAATTTGAATCTCATATTATAAACTAAGTGCTTTTGCATTAGGACAAACGAACAACGCCCCTACCATTTTCAATATAATTCATCATAGGGGACTTTTATGGAAATGCTCAATCGAACAGATTTATCGTATTTATTATACATTTCATTATTCTCGCATGCCAATTTTTACAATTTCATATATTATATATATTTCAGTCTAGTCATTAATATCATTTCATTTTATTCAGCAAATTGCTGCAGTTGTTGTTGTTGTTTTATTATCGACTTCACAGTCAAGTTGCCCATATTTACATGTCGTATCAAACTGTTTTCCAACAGGGACCAAAGGTTTTACATATTATTGTGTTTTTTAAAGAAATATTTACATGTATTGTAATTGTTTCTTCTGTTGCTTTATATATGTCTATTTAAGTGATTGTCAATTGTTATGATGTTATTGTTATTGACTATTTTATGATTATTAGGTTGATAGATTAAAAGGTTATTACTGTGTATATCGAAATTTTGAATTTCATCCGAATCGTATATCAGTTACTCATAATATGAAATAAAAAGCTTTGGATATCGAGAAATTGGTTCAATTTGGGGTGTTTTTTTTCTAATGAAATAAAGAACAAAAACATCAAATGATCCAAAACGTTATTACATATATTTATTTATTGTTTTTAAACATACATGTATATACAAAATATATTACAACATTCTTGTTTGGTATGGCAGATAGAAAGGGGACCGATAGAAACAGTAAACTAAAAGTAGTCGGTAGAGCTTTGTGTTTTTATCTTATATTAAATTATGTATGTATTGATAAGTTTGATAGGAATAAATGGTATAAGATTTTCTAGTATAATTGTTAGATGGTGATATTTGTATAAAGCATCAGTTGCTCGAAATAGTTTGCATTTTGTTTAAATAATGATCATTCTGTTTTAAAGAGTGAATTTTAAATTATATATTTTGAATTATTTGTTCTGTAAAGTTAAATTTAATGGAATATAAAAGCCATATTTTTTTTATTAATTCTAGGAGTCTTGCTGTTATAAAATGTACGTGGTTTTGTATTAAAACATATCAGCCATGATGTTATGTGTACATGTACTTCCAAGTTTTAACCATAAACAATCACAATGCCATATTGCATTGAATGTGTATTGGTTATTTGTTAGCTCATGTCATTTATGTTTTATAACATATCAGCCATGATGTTGTGTGTACTTCCCAAGTTTCAACAATAAACAATCATAATACCATATTGCGTTGCCCGTCTTTAATTAGCCCAGGTTAGGTGCAGAAGCGTAGGACGTTAAACACCATTTCATTCATTCATCCATATCGCATTGAATGTGTATTTGTTATTTGTTAGCTCATGTCATTTATGTTTTATAAATAAAATGAAAATGGTCTTCACAAGAACAGAATGTTGAAGTTATAAGAAAAATGTTTTAGATCATTTGGTCCGTTTTGACCATATCCAGTTTTATTGTCCTCAGATGATGGCGAATGTTATGAAATTTTCAATTTATCACATCTTTGTAAATACTGAACGTAATTGAATTATTTTTGGACTGATATTCATTAAAATTCAGCATTCACGCTATTGTAGTGTACACCAGAAATAAAAAATCATCAGATGACGTTCGGAGACTTTAAATTGTATGATGAGGAACCATTAAAGTAATAAAGTGAAATGTATTTAATAATTATACCGAATAAATGTTTCGTAACAAGCATAATTTTAATTTTGTCACTTATATTTGAGCTCACACACATATCTGCCAAAATTAGGAGGGTATAATGATTTATTAACGGGTCACTCGGCAAATCTCGACAGATTCCGGTACCCTACATCTATTCTGCCATTTTGGAACTACTTTAAAGGACCCGGATAAACAATGGCTGCCCCCATGTAGTCTCTATCATCCGGGGGTTCTGGGTGGCCGAGACTAGCCCCCATGGCTGCCATTTTGGGACTTTTTTGTAAAAGCGGAACGTTTTCCTGTTAAAGTAAATCGGTAGTCGACAAGCCGCATCGCAAATATATGGTCGTAGGTACATATCAATTACTATCATACATCAGAGTCAAGATGTAGGTTACGGAGGGTACCGTAATCTGTCGAGGTTTGCCGATTGATTAACGGGTATTATTGGCCAGAGCAGGTCAATTTGCAGCCCTTCGTCCCCACATGGAGATCACTGTGGCTAAGTGGGTATAAGACGCAGGCTCGCTAGCCTGGAGGTCGGGTTTTCGATCCCTGTATCGGTCGAGAAAGTTCATCCAGATTTTCCGACGTGATTCCTCTTTGTCAGTGAGGGAGGGCGTGACAAGGACAAATGTCTACTCGTTCGGAGGGGACAAAAAAACTGAGGTCCCCGTGTACACATTGACGTGCAAGTAAAAGATCACTTGATGTTGGAATTCAATATAAGAGTAGGCGGTAGTGCCGGCGCCCGGGCAAAATTTCCCTCATAGTACACAGTATGGCGTATGCTCGTCTGCATTAGCCCAGTTTGGAGCTGGACAGTAGTCCCCACACTGCTAAACTACTTGTTCCATGGAGTAATTATAGCCCGCTCCCACACATCCATAGTCTATATTCTACGTACGGACAGGGCCGTATGTAAGATTTTAAAAGTGGGGGTGCAGCAGAGTGGTGGGGCGCCAATATAATGACCGAGTTAGACAGGAGATCGCGAGAACGCGTTTTCCACCCACTTGGACTTGGAGCTGCAATCAAAGTCGCTCCCGTGTGTCATTTTCAGCGGCGCTATTTCTCATTTTGATGTTAAACACACCAAAATGGAAACCAAGTCGAAACATTAATAAGGTGATGCGGATAGGGCGAGCAGAACGGGGATCTCTAATCATGTCTTTGGTGGCGGAGCCCCCTAAAACCAATAAAGCCCTATCAAAATTGGATAGGGCGACCAAAAACGAACCCTCTAATGTCATGTGGTTGGTCAGACGCTGACCCAGAAAGAGGTGAGTTTATAGTAGTCTTGAATTTTTCTACGCATTAGCGAGGCACTTAAAGGTATGCATAACCAAGAAAGTTGATGTTAAATCCCAAGTTGAATCGTCTACAATCAGAGTGAACTCCAGTGAGAAAAACCTAGATTATAGATACACTATAAATCTTTATCATGCATCAGCCAGCGCTCATGTGAACGGTGTAAATGGGAAAAATCTTTCTGATCATTTATCTGATATACTGAAGAACATGAACTTAGATGTAGCTTTTAGTCTCAACGACAATTTTAAAGATATACTTCAAAATAAAGTTACGATTGATCGACCTCGCAACAATGGGTCGCCTGCAGTTAAACGTATTAGGACCTATCAAGTAACTAACCTTACACAGGTAACATCGGGAAACACATTTTCTTCACCTGTAGCAGTAGAACATACACCAGGTATATCACGACATGAAATACCTACTATTACTCCAAAAGCAACAGTGACTAAAAAGTTCTGTTTATCTTCATCATCAGGCTTCTGTTACAACTCAATAAAAAATCAGCTGTCAGCAAGCCTGTTACTCAAAGCTCCAAATAACACAGCCCATGTAGAAAACCGCCGGTCATTAAACCACAATATCCCAAATTTAGTACAAAGGTAGGTGAACTTCAGGGTATCATCTCACTTTTGAAACTTAAACTGGAATGAGCCGAATGCGAAACTGACTAAATCTAACGCAGAAAACGAGCATCTTAAGAGCGAAATTACAACATTAACTGAGGAAAATAATGAATTTTCGTCCACAATTATACACAACCTTGTTGTTGAAAGTGAATCACTTAAAGCAAAAACTAAGTGTACTACACGATAATAACACAGTGTCTCAACTCAACATAATAACACGAAATTAAAGTCAAAATGGAATAAAATTGTGGATAATAAGCGACCCGGTATCTTTGAACGTTATGAAAGAATCAAATTAATTGAGCCAAAGCGAAATTTGTGCCGAAATATGTTTCCTAGTGCTTTAATTTTCTTCCTAGAACTGCTACACAGAGACTTCAGAGATTTCAAGCTGTCTGTAAAAGAATTGATTAATAATTTATGCAAGGTTTGTCAAGATACAAAAACTCGATTTGTTGAATCAGCTGAAAGCTTTATCAACAATGACAACAATATCAAGCCTGTCTTCCATCTTAACGACATTGGATCAGCCAAGTTAGCATCCATTGTCAAATCTGTATTTCAACTTAATCTTTTTGGACATACTCGACCACCTTACGATTACAAACCAAGAGCTGATACAAGGAATAATTTATTATCGTTCTCATACCCGCATTTTTAAGTTCTATATGAGATTTTCACGGAAAGATACTAGATCAACTCACAACATCGAACCAAAATATGATTCAAGGAATAAAGTATCATCGTTCTCCTATCCACCATTTCCTCCTCCTCCACCAAATTACCAAGATGTGAGATTTCCACCCCAACTGCTGTTTTTAAGCTATCATCGGATTAGCCATTTCAATTCCGACATAAACTGTAAAACCAATTTTAAAAAAAACAAACATTGTTTTTTGACTCTTTGTATATGACAAGATTGTTAAGTGATTTTGTTGTTCAACTTGTTAGACCTTATTACTAATTCATTCTCTTTCTAGAATCATACTTAAAAAACAGAAGTCAGTGCACGGCTGTTAAATTATCTCGGTTTACCCCAAGGATCATTATTAGGACCCATATTATTTAATATTTTTATAAATGATTTACCTTTATACCTACCTATCCCCTAAAACTGGCCTCTTTGCGACCCCTCTAGGTCGACTGTCAAAAATTTAGAACATACACTTCAACTTGACGCCACATGAGATTAAATATCGAAAAAAACTCTATGCTAATAACGACGCAACAAAGAAGAAATATCCTCCCTGTTACTTTGAATATTTAATTACGTGATGAACCATTAAAAGTCGTCTCCTCGAAATAATTATAAGTGGTTTTCTCAATCATACTGTAATCTAACTTAGAAAGATCGTATCGAGTATATCTCTAAAAAAATAATCCAGAAAGTTTTTCAACTTCGTCAAATTAAAAAAAAATATCATCCAACTCCGTCCCGAATCATTTTCTATAATGCTCACTTTCAACCACATATAGATTATTGTTCCTCAGTATGGGACCGTAGTGACTCTAAATCTCTTGACCGTCTTTCCCGCGGCAAATACTGGCCTTAAAATTAATCTTTAAGACAAATTAAAAATTCTAACAATAGTGCATCGACATATCTCTAATCGATGTATATTTATCTATAAAATTCTGCAAAAACAATGCCCTGATTATTTATTTGACCTCTTATACCTTATTATCAAACTCCTTATAATAATCTTAACAATAAACTTACCACTCTTAAGCCAAACATTAATAAGTTAAAAGCAGTATACGCTTTAAAGGGCCAAAACTATGGAATTCGATGCCGCTCTCTTTAAAAGCTTTATAACTTGAATCTTTTCAGGAAAAAACTTCGTCTTCACCTTAAATCTACTCCAAATATATTATCCTACCCCCGCCCCTATATTTCTTAGAATATGTATTTAATTTGTACATGTATTCTGTATATCTCCATATTATAAGCATGTACATATTGTACATTTGTTGATACATCATAGATATCTATTTATTCAAACTTTCTGTTTTATGAACTCGCGTATAAACTTAAGTTAATCTTTTAAGTGATTTGTATATATTTTCTTCTATTGTAAATTATTGTGTTGTCTTATTTAATGTATCAATCATATCTTTTTTAATACATTTTCTATGAAGGGCAGGATGTTAGAAAGGCTATTATAGCCCAATCCTCAACTCTTCTCAAATAAAGTCATTATTATTATCATTAAGTGTATTATTTTATAATTTAAAGGTTGTCAAATGTTTGGAGGGTGCGCCATTTCTCTGGGCGCCTTATTTTTCTGGGGGTGCAATGTACCTCTTGCATCCCCGTTAGATACGGCCCAGTGCACGGATATTAGACTTACCTTAGACTGATAAGATTTCTATGTTTATCTAAAGTTTTTTGTATTAGTATAAAGTAGCCAATAAAAATCAGACTGTAAACTCAGATTGTCTATCTTTAAAGCCCAAAATAGATTAAACTATATTATACATGTAGTTAATTATTACAAGGTGTCAATCACAGAGGCTGTCCTTCATATCATCAATCCAGCGCACGGATGTTTTCCCAATCTATGTAAGTCTTGTTAGAATTATGACTGCTGAGGACACATTTAATAAAGTTATATCCCGTTATATCATTAAATTTAACATCGCATACTGTCCAAGGTTTCTAGAAATATATGGCTTATTATATAGATAGATACGGACATTAAAGTTGGTACGAAATGGTGAAAGAAGTTCAATTTTGGAAAAGAAATCATAAGTACTGACAAACCTATTAAAAAATAAATATACATGTATTTATGATTTGTTGTAATTCTAGCTGTAAATTTAAATATGCTAGAAAAAAGTAAAATTTGGAATCTGAAAGTAATTCCTCCCTATCTCATATTATATCAACCCTACACTGGCGTTTGAAATTTTAAAATTTTAATTCACCAAGTCTATTTAATATAGATACTATTATTACGTCCAGGTAAGGACATCACTAACGTCTTATCTTCCGCCAGCTTTAAGGGTAAATATTCGTATGCAAAAAGTAAAAGAATACATTTTATATTTTTGATCAAAGGGGAAGATGATAAAAAGGAAAAGGTTACAACCAAAAGATCAATATGAGAACAATACCACAGACAATGACTTAAGACAAAGTTCTTTATTGCCAATATGTAACGGGAAAGAATGTCTAGCATATCACACTTTGTTACCATGGAAATGGTGTTTTTTGATTTTTTTAATCTAATTAATATTGCTCGAAACCCCGTTTCCGGTTAATTGTATTCTCTTCCTCATAGACCCAATCTATGTTTAGCGATTTTCATGGTAAATCCATTGTCTAACAAATACGATATATCTAACAGATATATTTCCATAGAAACAAGAAAAAAAAATTGAGACAATAATCATCTTGGTAATGAATTTATTGTAAAGAGGTCTATTGCGCTTCATAGTTATGCCCCTTTGTTTTGAAATCTTGTTAACTCTTTTTTATCTGCGAATGTTATACTATCTTTCTGAAATGTATACTTGATTGTGTTTCCTATTTCATCGGGATTTTCCGCAAGGTTTCGTATGTCTTTCGGGGCGGGGGGGGTGGTAGATGGCCGAATGGTTAGCACGTGCGCCCTGCATCGTAAAGTCTGGCATTGGTAGGTCACTGTAAAGGTAAACATGGGTTGGCCACTGACAAGACTCAAAGAACCCAAAGCAAACATTGACCAATTTCAAGATAAAGAGAGAGAGAGAGAGAGAGAGAGAGAGAGAGAGAGAGACCGGTGTATGGACTCACCCGAGTTCAGCCGCTGCCTTGGCAGAGGGGTGGAATGGTAGATTTAATATTGTTATATGTGTTCCTGTAGAAGTCTAGTTTCCGATGAAGATTAGTTCATGTTGTATAAAATGCAATGTATGTAACTGAAGCTGTTTAGATACCTGATGTAAATAAACCATGTATTTACGAAACTGATATATTATTACATGTATGTTATATTATCACTACGATGTTACATAGAGCCGGGTTATGTTATGAGGGGGGAATTCGCTAAAACAAATCATTTAGCTGAATTTGAGGGCACCTTTTGAGAAGGGAAGGCATTATCTGTTAGAACCTTACACAGTAATAAGAGTGAAATGCTAAAAAACATAAATATTTAAATTGACATCACAAATATCGATGTAGTTTATTAATTAACTTAGTTCTTCTATTCAATCCTCACTCACAACTCTCCAATACGAAAATTTGAAGAAAGATTTCCCGACCATACAATCGAGACTGTGTCAATGTAACCGTACACATAGGTATTGTTTTTATTTAGTCTGGGATGCAAGAGGCCAGATATGCCATTGCGTCAGTGTGATTTCTTTTGATGCACTATTTATTGAAGAAACTTAACACGCGACAAGTTATTAGAATTTGGAAATATATTAGATTGAAGGCTTTTTTTTATTTAAGTTTGCAGATAATTATAATGAAAATTAAATTTTAATGTCGGTAGAAACTACACAATAACAAATTGTGATTTGAATCTAGATAATATATTTCCTGAAAAAAAAAAAAAAATTTAACGCACCGAATTGTATAGAAAAATCCCTTGTAATGTCTAAATGATGAAATTAACAGATGCATAAACAGAGAATGGGGTTAACAGATGCATAAACACAAATTGAAATATATAATTCGAAAAACCTCCGATTTTCTTCGAACGCCAGTAGTGGAGATGTGACACCTAAATTTAGTTTGATAAATCCCTTTATCAAATTTAGTTTGATAAATCCCTCCCTCTCAAAATTATTTATTCAAAAGATCTAAAAAAAATAATGCGACTTTAAAACGAGGAGTATATGATCAAGACCTCGGAAATTTAATAGTGGGCGTGGCGGCAACAAGAGGGGGGGGGGCAAGCCCCAATAATCTGGTCTGTCCTCTGTTCCCCCCCCCCCCAATAATTTTAGAAAATAAAAAAAAGTATTTGTGATATGTTTCGGTACTATAATAAATACCTTCCACGGTGATTCAATCCCACATTCCCACTCAGTCATAGACTTACATCTTGTCGAGTCTGGGTGATTTCTTACCAAGCCCATCCTACTATAGAAAAATGACACGTGAACCATTTTTAGGATCCTCAAAGTATAAGGGGATAGGTTCAACACGGCGAGAATATTCATTCATCTTGATTCCCTCACTCCGTCCATTTGACACCTCCTTCTCTGTTCGGATAAGCTTGTGATGTGGCGACAAACGGTATGTGTTCAGCAATATTTATCTGGATGGACTGCCAGTGTCTGAAATACTGCAAGGTTGCAATTCCGGCAGTCTATTTCTTAAAATATCGTGGCGAAAATATTCATTCACTTTGATACACTCACTCTATTTGTTTCACACTTTTCTCACTGGTTAGATAAACGAGTGATTTGGCGACAGGCGTCATCTGGTATGCTCTTATTAACCTCGACGATTAGTGTCTAATATACTGCCAGACTGCATTTCCGGTAGTCTATTTTTCAAATTTTCGGGGGCTTCGTTGAGGTCTGTTCGTTTGACTCTTTCCTCTCTGGGGTCGGATCAACCAGTGATCAGGCGACAGTCGGTATCTGATCAGCTTTATTTATCTCGACAATCGGTGCCTGAATACTGTCAGACAGCATTTCCGGCAGTCTATTTTTCATTTTCGGGGGCTTCGTTGAGGTTCGCAAGTCTGTTCGTTTGACACTTACTTCTCTGGTCGGACAGTGGCGATATCTGGTCAGCTCTACATTTTCTAGACAATAGCTGCCTGAGGGGATACTATCAGACAGCATTTCCGGCAGTCTATTTTTCAAGCTCGTGCTTTTGCCCCCCTTAACCTTGGACTTTGCACCCCGCAATCGCCAGCCACCGGAGGTTTGCGCCGCCACTGGTAGTGGGTTACACTGTATTGTATAATGTCGTTAATCCATACAATTCATGGATTCGAACTATGTCACAAGGAGTGGTGTCGTTCGCTAGTTTTCTTCCAACTTCTAATATCTACGGTTATAAAATGAAATGAAATGGGGTTTAACTCCTTACTGTTCTGCTCCGACTGGGGTAATGAAGACGAGTATACGCCATACAGTGTGCTGTGAGAGAAATGTGGCAACGGCGTATAAACGAAGTATTGATACAACTTAATCCTTCAATACAAAAGGGTAAGTATAATACAAAGAGTTCCATCAAATAGAATTGTACAGGCAGGGGCAATTGACGATGAATATTTTATACTTTTAGAGAAGGGAAAACCAGGAGATGAAGAACACAACGTTACACATTAAAAAAAAACCACAAGCGATTGGTATTGAATAATTTCCGGTGTTATTGTGATGTATTTGAACATGGCATGTCATGTTAAAGGATATTAAACACTCCCCTAATGAATGAAGACGAGTTATGAAGAATGCTAGCAGATATATCAAAGTATTATCTAATCTGATGTCGGATCAGGATGACATATTTGAGACAAGAAAACGCAACCTAGTTTAAATGATTTACGAGACAAAAAATTAGAAAATTAATTTCGTGCTGGAAGCAGGTGATTTAAGAATGAAGTCAGGCTTCAGCAGCATGAGTAGTAATAAATGATTAATGGACATTTATAGTGAATGAGTGTAGGGTATCGAGGGGGTAGAAAACAAGTGTTAGATGTGCCATGTTACCGAGAAAATAACTCCAATATTCATGAGACAGATTGAATCAGTTGACACTATCCGAGACGTGGCGAGATTTCAATTTACATCCAATCCGAGGTTAATTAGTCCTGGGTCATCTGGGAAATGGGTTCGATTTCCGAAACCTGATCTTTTATCCTTGAAATGTTATTTCAACCCTCTCTAAATTCTTAACTTGCCATGGGGATGCTGTTAGGTCATGAAGTGATCTAAATCGTTGCTTTGTTAAGTCTCATGCACAGACTGCACGTAGTAACCCATACGGTGAGTTGTAAGCCAGGCTTGATATATCAAGCATAGCTTATTTTTTAGAGTGGAAATTTTCAAAAGTATTATTGTGTATTATCTTAATTAATTATTTATAACTCCGACGACGGGCAAAAATTAATGATTAAACTTGGGCGTTGATTTAATTTAATTGAGAAACGTGTTTAATTGATATTCTCTGAATCAGCCTAGGGGATATTTGTTAGTTTAAGTTTCCGAGTCGAGTCAGTATTATGCAACCGTCAAAACGGGTGGCGTCCTTACTGCGCTGTTGCGAACGGAAAATGCACAAGGTCACCGGCAAACGTGAACACAACGCGCAAATGTCCCAAAAAATTACAAACTTCATATTCTCATAGCTTTCCAGTTCAGATCGCAGAACAGTGGCTTTTGTTTTGAACATGCTCAAAATAAACGCCGTGACTCGCCGATCATTGGCGACCATGGTGACTACGGCGCCAGGCGCTCTAAAACCATTTTCTATCAACGTAGCAGCGAAGTGGGGACGCTTCCCTGGTCGAACGTGGGTATTAGCCAACCGTATTTCTGTCAGCCGGGTCGGACTAAACGTCCCTTATGCTAATACCTGAAAATAAAAACAAACGAAAAAACAACAATTCTACTTTGCATCAGTATTTCTGGTCATTTGCACACAGACTGCAGTGTAATAACGAATGGCAATGCCTTACTTTGGAGATATACATTATGAAAACCCCAATATTTAATTTAGATGTTATACTATATCTATTTCATACTGTCCTTCTCGTAACTCCCAACGGCAACCATCTTATGGCGATGGGTGCTGGTTAATTTCTAATTTGTGAGCGGTACCCCACATCTTTGCCACAAAAGATGCCCTTTTTATATGAAGTGACACCTCCGATTCGCAGGGAGGAATCATGCTACCATCGATGCCCTTCAGTTTTTCCAGAAGATTTTTAAATTTTGGTCCATATGTCTTCTCAATTTAATACGGTGTAGCGATGCCTGTTGAGTGAGAAGATTGCTTGTCTCTTAGCCCCATACATCTGTGATACAAATGATATCAGGGCTTCTTGATCCACGTCTGCTAGTTGTCTTTTAGCCATGGCCGAAAATGCCTTCTGGGCCACAGTGTCGTTTAGAAGCTGTGCATATGGTCGAACCTTTCCTTTTCTGCGAAAAGCTGACGTGTAGTCTGACCCAGTGAAGGCGTGGAACCCTGGCACAGCATACCAGATTGGTTGTCCAATGGCACGACTAATGGCGGTGATTCTACGTATCCTCGATTATTTTTGGATGATATTCCAACACCCATCCAGATGTGTGCATCAAATTTTAAGGCAGTTGTGGAGGAGAATGATGGCTGTCATATCAGATGCCATGAAAACATTATCTTCTACAGCTTTCTGTTCGTCAATTGATCTCACCTGAGAACAAATCAAGGTTTCCTCCCCGCGAGTCAGAAGTGGCACTTTGAATAAAAGGGGCATCTTTTGTGGCAAAAATGTGGGGTACCGCTCACAAATTAGCAATTAATCAGCCCCCATCGCAAGAAGATGGTTGAGAAGGACAGTATGAAATCGTATGGTTTCATCGTCCTTTGGTACCGAAATGACCTACTTTGTGTCGAGTGGCCGTTAAACCTCATTTCTTTCTTTCATTGTCTTGAACTCCCCGGGTCATTGGTTAAAGAGGGGATCGAAGAATCAGACCAGGATACCTCTGACGATGTCTTGGACATTGCTTCTCTGATGAAGACAGTTGTTGCCTCTCCTCGGATGAAGAGGGGAGTAAGGGTTGGGTTGGTGAGTCATGTTCGCTATAATATGCCATAGATCTACGGTTTAAAACTATATTAATGTATTATTGGTAATATCAGAGATGAAGAGGAAGCATTCCGGACATTTGTTACTGTCTCACACTGACTTATGATGGGTATTGGTCACATCTGCTGTTCTTAAGTTGATATACCACTAAAAATTTATATCCTTGATTGTGGATCCTATGACCATTTCCTACATTTTATACTTAGTTCGAATGTCGCACATTTTGTCTTAATTAAATTTCTAATTAGGGGTCATTCGGGGCAAATCAACATTATTCTCTTCTTAAGTTAACTAGCATCCATAAATTCCATTCTTAGGTTGATGATAATGATTTCTGATATCATTCCGCACAACTTAGACTTGCACTTGCACATTTCGAGTTGAATAAAATTATACTTACCGATGGGGGTTGGGGGCTAAAGTTGTACAATATTTTCGTTATTTTATAACTAAAACGTCCTTAATTTTATATCTCATATGTATGCTCCTAGTAGTATTCTACATGTCCATGTACTTTTGTGTAATATACCTGGAATAGATCCCAAGATAAAGGAAAAACAGACCGGAGTGAAATAGAACATTTGGTAATTGGTGACCTTTGACCTCTTCTTTAGTGGCCTTTCCACCACAATTTTTTTTCTCGTGTTATCAATCAGTCCATTGTAATGCTAATTTAACGCTGCACCTTCCATGTTGTATAAACCAATTTTAGGGGGTACTATGGTTGGCGCCCCCAGCCACGCCCACCGCTGGCGCAACTTAGGAGTTCGGTTTACGGGGTCTCTTTACTCAGCCATACACCACTAGCACCCCAAACCTGAACAAAATCCACAAAGCTGCCGGACTAAAAGGCAAACGAACCTTCACTGTCACCTACGCTTGGCGATGTACTGCTATGTTATTTTCGTGCTTTAGGTGGTCGTGGGAATATGCCAACAATGCAAAACGTTTAGAAAATGGTCAATTATCATAATGATAGCTAAGTGTCCCCATACATTCTTGCCAGATTCACAAGACTACATAGCAGGGGTTTTTTTCAAATCACGGATTTCAGATTTTCAAAGCACGTCCAGAGCTGTGGTTCTCAACCTTTTTTTGCCAACGGCACACCTTGGAACATATTTAAAAAATAGCGGCACACCTGGCTTAATATAATCTACTAAACTGGCGGGATAGTGGAGTAAGAGGGAGTCATGATCAGACGGGCTCGGCATCTAAACACTATTTCGCCAAAACAAATACCAGTGGGATAGTGGAGTAAGGGGAGGCCACGAGAAGACAGGCCTGGCACCTAAACATAAATCCCGCAAAGAAGACATCTACCAATCCAGAAACAGAAGAGATCATCTACCAACGATGTGTTTTTATTAAATAAAGGGAAGAACTTCAGACTTAAACCTAAATCCATGTCCTAAGGCCAAATTGAAAGATTGCAAAATCATATTCTAAAAATCAGGAAGCAGCTTCGGCTCTCCTATGTCTTGTCTGTGATATCACTTAAGTGGAAGCAGACGTTAAACACCAAAAGAAGAAGAAGGTACAAGACTGTCTTTACCGGTAGACACACAGAGTGACCAGACTACCTTCCATTTATCAGTTTGCCCTGATGTCGAAATGCCAGAAAATATTCAGGGAAAATAAGCACATGCATTGTTTATCACATCCAGACAAGTTTTAGTATTATCCTTATCATATATAGTCTATGTGTTTTAGTATTATCCTTATCATATATAGTCTATGTGTTTTTTATTATCATAATCTATGTGTTTTTTTATATTGGTAACATTCAGTTTTTATTGTATTTTTCATTATTGTTGATGTAATAAATTCATATATTAGTGATTAATTTGTGGTATTTATTTGTAACTTGAATTCGAAGTCACTTATATTTGATGGGATGAGTTGTCTTATAACCGGAGTCTCTCTCAATAAAGTTGGATGAATTGTCTTTTAACTTGGGGTGAATTGTCTTTTGACTTGGGATGAATTGTCTTTAAAAGTGGGATGAGTTGTCTTTTATTGGGATGAGTTGTCTGGGATGAGTTGTCTTTGGGATGAGTAGTCTGGTATTCATGAAAAATTCATAGATGGCATACAACCGTAGACACGGACTAGTCATAGCCACACATAATGACTCACAGCCAAGCAGTAGTAAGACGTTTTATTTTAACCCCTTCAGGTGCCTGTGCTATGAACTTACCAGTAGTCACCTGTCCAGTGAGTCAATTGGGATCACGTAGTTTTTCACATTTTCTTAGTTTGCCGTTCAAAATTGGCATTAGCGGAACACTGGTTGTGAATCAATGGTAAAGAGGCACGTTCGTTAAAATAGGCATTGACAAAAAAAAAAACACCTATCCTAGCGTAAGTTGATATATTGCACCGCTGAAAATTATCTATATTGGGCTTTTCATGTAGAATTTTGATTAGGTTTATGCTTGACTTTTATTTGAAAGTTTAATCTGTTTTATTTATATTGCATGTGTATGTTTTAATTATTCATTAAACTTTTTTATATATAGATACATATACACGCATCGAGACACGCACGGAAATGGTATAATTTAATGGTTTTCCGTTTCTGTATAATGTCTGGGTCAGTTCCATTCCATTAGACAATTAGTTTTATAATTATTGGTTCATTTCCGCATGCATTCCTGAAATGACAATGTGTATTGTTTTAAGACAGGTTTGGGTTGTATAATAAATATTATATAGCCTATATACTGTTCAGTTGTAAATAAATCATTCTAGACTGACAATACTATATTGTTAAAAGCTTTTTAAAAAGAAACCTTGGGAATATATAGGTTCGTTGATTCTGGAAGCCAGAATCCTTTATTGATTCTGTTTTAACAGATGGTAAATTATTAATAACGCATATATGGAACATTTTTATTTGCTCCACGTAAAATCTGTTATATCTGTCCTTTGATAATTCATTTAAGTAGCATACATAGGATATTTATATGTTGTTTCCTGTATAATAATCTCGGGAAAAATCCGTTAATGGGCAACAGGTGTGTTCTTGAGCATATAGGCCTACATTTGATTTGTATATACATACTGTTACTGTTGTCACTTAGATCATCAATTTTCACCAAAAAAATTATTAATTTATTGTGCTTCACAGCATGTGGGCTTCTTTGATTTAAGTAAAATAAACCGTTGTGTTACTGGTTTGATCCGAAGTGTTACTGTTATTTCAATTGTATTAGTGATGGGACCATCCTCGGCATTCCCAGTGTTTTCATTTCGTTTTACTCTACGTTTTCAAGTTATCCGGTACGCATTTGTTTTCATCCACCGGAGCCTGGTGTTTTGACGTCATGTGTATTGCGGGTTAGGATAAGGGTTAGGCTTGGCCCAGGGTTAGGGTTAGGGCTATCCCTGTCTACATTTGGAGACTCTGGCGAAATCTGTAAGCCACAACCCTTATCCTAACCCACAATACACATTAGACGTTATGACACCAGGCTCCGGTGGATGGAAACAATCCTTATCAAGTTACCCGCCATAGAAAATGAAGTTGAAAGAGAGAATTAACTCTTAACCACAAAGCCCCCCCCCCCCTTCAAGACACAAGGTTAGGAAATAGCCAGAAGGTATATTATCGAGTATCAAACCGCCAAGTATAAGTTCATTATTTTTTATTTATAAATTATTGGATACATATACATATATGTGTATTATCGCCACCCCTGTTTGTCTATCGTTTCGCTATTTATCATGAAGAAAGTAAAATCGAGCTTTGTGATGGCAGTTTCACACAACAAACGTGTTCAAGACTGAATATTGCGACAACTATTTAAGTTGTAGTTGTAGCACGATGAACATTGTGCCAAATGGACATTTCATGTTATTGATCTAGGTTACCTCTATACGGTGTTAAATAATATGCAACTTCGGGAGAGATGCTGTAACATCATGTAGTTATGTCCTTTTTCATATTTCCGGTAGTTGTTGGTAGACTTATTGCAAAAACGTGTCTTTGTAATTCTTGTATCAGTCGAGTACCAAATTAATTTGTCATAATATTTGTCGGCTTTATCGTTCTATTACACTTGTAGTTTGTGTATTTACTTTGAAAAATTAATTTATCTCGTAGGTGAAGATTTGAGTTCGTGGCGCCGGAAAGTTATCGATAACCCATTAACAAATAATAATATATCATCATTATTGTGATGGACGACAGGCTATCTTACACCTTATTATGTATCGTAATGACCTCCTCTACAGCTCGGTGGAACCGTGGAACTACATAAAAGACACATTAATCATATCACGCCACTTGTTTAAATGTATTTCCTTCAGACCTTCAAATAAACTTTACTCCATACAGGGACCGGTTGCTCAAAGCTCCGTTATCTTTTAACAATCCGTTAACATGGAGATAACGGATCGTTAACTTTAACGGAGAGAAAGATTGTTGCTGGAAGCCCCGTTAACTTTAACGTGAAGTTAACTTGGTGTTATATTCAACTGAAGTATTGGGCTCCGTTATCTGTTTAATGATGACATAGCAAAAAGTCACAGATTACTAATGTGATTTTTTTTTATAAAATATTCTAGAGGGTTGGGCAACGCAGGGCTATTCTATTTGCTATAGGATGAAATTCTATGGTATAATACATAATTTTGGTGGCCTGTAGAAAATAAAGGCCACAAACATTCTGTGGTGCAAATTTTTCCTACATATTTATGCTAATATTTCTATGTTTAAAATTAACTGGGAGTTAGGAGGTGGATGGGGATAAGATTTGTTTTGTACTGTTATACTCTTCTTTAAAATTAGTATTGCTATAGTTGTCCGATTCCTTTATCATTTAGAATGAAATCTGTAAAAATCAAATTATATGCATACGGTCCTAATTATGTATGGATATGACTCATGCTGACATCACATAAAGTTTGTCCTCGTCATTTTCAATAATTTTGAGTGAAGTCTGTGTTACTTCAGACCCGGGACTGTACAGCGCAGTGGACGCTTACGGCGAGCCCCCGGATCCATTCACTCTTTTTTGAACTGTTTATTTGTTTGTTGTTTCTGAGTATGATGTCTTGTCGTTATATTTATCCTTAATTAAATCATATGTGGCGCAGTCCCCCTGCACTAACTATTATATTCAATTAAAGATTTGAACACGGGTATTTCTAGCCTGTAGTTGAAATTTCAGTCAAATCCCGTCACATAAAACCGAAAAAATAAAACCCTCCTGTGTCGTTAACTTGATTTTCGAACTGTTCGTCGGTTGTTGCAGTGGGGAGACGAATGGCCTAACGCTTGTGCTTTAGATCATAAGGTCTATCAATGAGTCAAGCGGCATGGTTTCGATTTCCAGTTTTTAAGTGGACAATGAGTTTGTCATGTCATCTATTCAGCCGCGTTTTACTCGGGTTCTCCGGTTCGTACCACTGCTAAATATCCCTACGTACAAGCGAAATTATTGAAATAAAACAGTTTTTCTTGAAATGACTAAGTGTGTCAAGTGGACATTAAACACCATTTCCGTCTTTAAGGGCTTTTACCTCATAAGTTGAAATACAAAACGACAAAAGTATCCCAAATCGATACTTCATTCACCACGACTCCATAAATGTTTCTTCCATGGCTATTGTCCACGGTCGATTTAAGCTTCCGGTTACAATCGAGATTCTGACAGAAATTCCGGTAACCAGAAGAGGGTTCCATGTTTCTCTTAAAACCTCTTTGAATCTCATTTTAATTTTTACTTGAAACTAGATTCTATTTTTTGGCTTTTGTCTTTTTGTGACGTCAACTGTATTGAGAGCAAATCAGGACATTGACAAGATTTAAATCCTGACTTTTTATTGTTTGGCTGGATTGAACGTGATAGAATCAGTTTTGCTTTCGATTTCAAATCATCTGGATTTTAGATGATTAAAAAAACATTTGCATCTCGTCAATAAATTACTTTTACAGCCCCCAGTTGAAACAAAATAATTTAGAAACTAGTAAAAAATATCTTTATTGATATCATTAACAGATAATATACATACATTGTTCAAAATAAACAACAGAGTTATTTATCGTACGTCAAAATCACTGGACACACTTAGTGTGAACTGGTCTTAAGTGCTTTCTATTGGACGGCATAGGGTACAAAACAGTGCCCCTTTATCATTATCCCGGTTGGTGCAGAAAACCCTATTTCTTTTGATGTCATTTAACAAATTACACATATACAATATACAATATTTAAATAAAAATAGTAACAATTCGCTTGCAGTCTGTTCGTGTTGAAACAGTCCAATCACCATGTTTTATATCTACTAAGGCCATAAATAAAATGTACAATGGTAATTTGATTTCAGACAACCAGCAGCTGAACGGCACAATGAAACCCAAACCAGCTCCAATAAATTGATATCATTTACAGACCTTTGATTCTAAAAGAGAATCATAAGCAACGAAATTTTCTCCAGCTGTAAGCTCGGTGTGTAAAATAGATAACATATCAACAATATCATACGGTAATACAACAAAAGCAAATAAATACCATGAACAAAATAGAGTCATAACCCACAACGTGTGACTCGTGTGCAAAGTGATAACCATCAAGTTGATGCAGCAGTGTACATAGATTTTTAATACTAAAGGACTATCAGATATTTAAAAAACAAAAAACATTTCTTGTGATTTGTTGTAGGTTTTGGAAAAGATGAAGTCACATCGTTCAGCAATGAATTAGAGTATATATTATGAGCTTCAGACAGACCTTAAATAACCTTACCAATAATATTATCTTAGTATATCATTATGATCAAAAACTGCAAGAATACTTGCTTCAATGCCAATGAGTCAATTCCCCAAAATGTGTAGGAATCTTCGTTTCGTGTATGTGTGCTGTGCATTTTGACATCATAAATAAAATAACATCAATTTCACAGAGTCAGTTTACCGTAGATATTCGCGATCTCTACGACATCCCTACCCAATTAGAAGGGTAATACTCCTGTTTATTGTATTGTTTATCTAACCAAGTATTATTTTTGGGAAAGTTTTTAAAATACACAGCTTCGCCACCAGCTAACCAAGCACCCCACCAACCAAACGACCCGGCTGTTACTATATTATGGTCACATAGAGACAAAATGGCAAGGTCAACTTCAGGTGAAACTCTTATAATACTGAGATCTTTAGATTTTATATTTGCTTGACACCATTTGACGTCATCAGACACCATCACAAACGACACTGCTCCAAATTTCCGCCGGAAGTAATCCATCGATCTATTCAGATATCCGACATCCGCTACATTGTAGCCTCGTTTTAGTTCATATCTCAAGTTCATATCTCCACGACGTACGTGAATACCTACACGAATTTTCCCTTTTGTAGGAAGCAGCTTATTCCTGGCTTGCTTCAAAATGTGTTCCTTGAATTTGAGCTGTTTTCGTAAAATGTCACCTGACTTATGAAAATATTTCCATGACTGAAAATAGCCGCTTAATGTCCAGTTTGCACTGTGCGTCATATTTGCGATTCGGGTATCATAAATACCAGCTCTTTTTTCCGAGAAACTTTTCTGGTTGATTAAAGTGGGCACCTTGGTTTGTACATCGATATCAAATATTTTCGTCAGAGAAGTTAATCTTAAAAGGACTGGGGTATATCGATGTTGATCGGCGATACCGATTAGAGCTGCAAACTGAAAGATATGGTTGCCAAGACGACCCAAACGGCTATTCAAAACAAGATAATGATTTTTCAAAATCGGTGTTCGTCCGTTTGGGACCGGTAAAGCACCAATCACTGGGTTCGTTGCTTTTGGAAAAATACCAGATCCGAAGGTTGAATTCCAGTGTTTTATTTCAATAATCCTTCGTTTCATTTCCTCAAATAAACGCGGCCCTGCCATCGGCTTTGTCTCACTTAATAAAATATTTGAGTAAATCATCAACGCGACACTGGAAGCCAAGATAAGAAAGATACTTTGTCGCCATTTTCTTTTGGCGAACATCGTCCACAAATAACTGGCATTCTGGGTTTCTAACAAATATATACCGCCTTAAACATGTTCACGATTGGAACTCTACAACATCAATCTGAAAGACATGAAAAGAACAAAATCGTATTAGATAAACACATTTAGCTTGGAGAAATAAAAGGATTTATTCAACGTCTATGAATAATAATGAAGGGGCTTGATGGTTTCTCTACTCCATGTGAAGACGTTATGTCTGTCAGTAATTTTTCATCCTAATATAATCGGTGATATTGGAATTGTCAAGACTATTATAAAACAGACCGATTTCACATCACATCAATCTTAACACAATTCCGATGAATATAAATAAAATGATAGCATTATGGTGAAATCTGAGAAGATGCATTATTACACTTGTTAAGTTAAAAGGCAATTCACACAGCGCACATTGCCATGATGCCATTTTAAATAGGAATACAATGAGAGGTTAAGACTGCATACAACCGAACGCACACAACTTAAAAGTTATTTAAATCTATCGCAGTTTTAACATAAGCCATAACTATTCAAGATATCCTCTCGTTTGAGTCCAGCTATACCCGTCTTTATACGTCGTCACATACGGAATATACAATCGTATTATCTAATAACACCATTACGTTGCCTGGAATCAATTGTTATTAAGTTAATTCAATAACTGCAGGCCCCTGATTGTTCTCTGGAACAGGTAATTCAGAGTCCATTCGTCTAGACATATAAAGTTAACAAAGTTAAGATAAGTTTATCTTTATACGTTTCAGTAATTCTCGTGTAATTGTTTTCCCCATAGATTAATAAAACCTAATTAAAATAGAAACAAACCGACTCAAATGCTAGATAAAAACATAATAAACGTTATTTTACTTTAAAACAATCCTCCAAAGTACCATGATTATTATTATTGGAATATTTTAGCAACATGACATAGAAATTAGAGCTAGTACCCAGTTGAACAACTATAGAAGATCTGCAATGGTTCAGCAGAAGTACTTGCAACTCCATGGGTGCGTTGAAGTGAACTCTGTCACTGGCATAAATCTTTGTGAGTACCGGGACGCTTTACTTCAAGATACTGACCATTTCGGTGTCCACTTTAAAAGACTTTGAATCTAACAGCTTAACAATCCAGACTACACAGTAATAAACCCAGTAACACAGCAATATAAACCAAATGAACGTGGGTTCCAGTTCCATTAAGCCATAACAGAAATAACATAAATATAAACGCATTATATACTTTCAACAATTTATTCACTTTTAAAAAATGTTTCATTATCAAAACTACAAACAAATAAGTATTTGAAGTTTTGATAATGAAACATTTTTTTAAACGTGAATTATTTGATGAAAGTGTGAATGAGTTTGAGATGATTTAAAGATCTCCGGAAGATTGTTCCACATTTAAGGCGCATTCGCAGAGAACGATCCGTATCCAAATGATTTTAATTTACACTTTGGGCTACGGATGATGGGGTGTAAGGTCGGAGAATAGTCAAGGGAACTTGTATTTGCATAAGGTTAGATACATATTTTTGAGCTTAGCAAATCAAAGACAGACTTTTGAAGATGATTCTTTCACTTATTGGCAACCTTTTGAGTGATTTCAGAACAGGCGTTATAAAAGTATTTTCATGATCTGGTAGCATTTCGAGCTGCGGTATTTTGTACAAGTTGAATTTATTTTAATATTGGCACTAGAACATACAAATGTAGCAGGTACTTTCGGGCTAATCAAGTGTCTTATATGGCCAATTTTCCTGGACTGAAGATAACATTTTCGACAAATTGTACTGACGTGACTGTCCATGCTTAAATTGAACCATATGAGGACACCCGTGGTAAAAGTATTGCATCTCGTACAACCACTTCATTTGAACTTGTATTTTTCAGATGTCTAATTGGGCCACTAAAATACATTCTGAAAAGCGGTTGTATGGGGTATTACCAGGCCTAATATTCCAAGCAATGAATGATTTTATTAGAAAAATGATGTCAGAAATGAAGTCATTTTCTTCCAGTTCGACCATCAAATTTAGTATGAAAGAAATCCGTGCCATTCATTTTGTCAAAACGAAATATATATTAGTATTCCTTAAAGGACAATATTGGTGCCAGTCATTATCGCATATGTGATAGAGTTGGTTAAACAAATTCCAAATATACTTTTAACGCAGAGGTCATTGCTACGATAGCTGAGTAACACACGCTACCCGAATCAGCAGTGACGTAACGAAAAGGAAAACACAGGCGACTGCTCTATTTAACTGACTGAAGCGACGCGTGATAACAGACACACGGCTAAATTTCTGCTCACTAATAATTCCTTCGAAGACCAACAGTTGTTATATGGGACTGTAAGAGGATATCTGACAATTCAATAAATTAATTGAATGTCATTAGATAAGAGAACACGAAAGACAAACAGAAAAAGTTCGTGCATTAACATGTTTTATAAGGTAAAGAGTGAATATAAACAAGGGAATGTACGGACTTTTTTTATTTTTCTTAAACATCAAACTAGTGCCCGTAATCAATTCCTTTCACTTATTACAACTTAGTTCCGCATTTGATTAAACTTGAAAGCGACTTTAAAAAACGGTTATCTTCCGAAAATTTACTTATATCTTATTTTGCGAAAAGCGCTTAATCGGTTGTCTAAAGATATCAGAATCTGGCACCAACCTAATTATAATTTCAATCAAAAATCTATTTCTAACAAGATACAAATTAGTTTCCATTTATTTTAGTAGTAGCTTATAAATAATAAATATATAGTTATTATTAGTAGAAAAATCGATGGGCAAAATTACAGGGTTTAGTATTTAAGTGTAATCTAATATTATAACGCTGTGTTATATAATTACAACTATGTAATAAATAATGTGCCGTGTTAAAAGTATCCGAAACTAACACATTAATCAAACACCGAGAAATTATTTCATTATTGTTCACTATTCGTCTTTAGAAATTTTACAAGTGGCGCAGAACATTGTCCGCGGAAATGATACTTAAAAGTGTGTTTTAAAACCACTTTTCATGCTATATTATATTTTGTTATATTCCTAATTTTAGAAGATGTATAATTTGTATAATCTTTGTAATAGTGTTCATCTGCTTTTAGATATTGTGGGATCTGCGGTGGCTGAGTAAGACGTTGGCTCGTTAATTTGGAAGTACCGTTCGATCATCCCTATAGGTCGAGAAATGGATGTTACGGTGTGGGTTCCTGGTGGTGTTGGACGGAGAGCCAGGCGAGGGACAGCATAATATAGTGGTTCGGATGGGACGAATCACCGTGTACAGATTAACGTGCACGCAAAAGAACCATTGGCAGATGAAATAAGAGTAGACCGTGGTGCTGTCGTGCAGGCACGTTTCCCATCATAGCAACTGTATGGCGTATACCCGTCTTTATTAGCCTATTCGGTGCAGAACAGTAGGTTGTTAAATCCCATTTTAACAAGTTAATCTATATTATTATTATAATCTTTGCATATCATATATCTGTATTTTATGCATTTATGGAAAAAAAACCTATATTTTAAGGAATTAAATGTTTAAAACACGAGGTTGTATATTATTCTTTGACAAAAATGATGTTCCACTAAGACATACCCGGTCTTTAGCTTTGTATTGCATAGGTACAAAAAAAAATATAAGTTAAAAAATAGTGTAAAGCATGACGCTCATTTTACTATTTTTAATAAGGTCTTGTGCAATAAAATTTAGTAATGTTGATTCTAAAGTATACATCCAAGTCCATATGAACAAAGTGACAAATTCATGTGTATATATATATATATATATAAATTCAAAATAATTAAATATCCACACCCTGCATTAATATAATTACTACTTATCTAAAATAATATCATTAACTTTATATATGGATACAGTGCATACATACTTTCTATGCCTTCTGTCTGCTAAATATCCAGTACTGTAGTTGTATGTTTCAACTGACATCCACAGCGGTAATGATTGGTGATGTTCAAGTACATGTTTATATATATATATTATTTGTGATCAACAAGAGAGAATATATATTTATCGATCGTTTGATAAAGTCGTTTGTCATAGCTTTCTTTCACGTGGCGCACAATACATTAACGATGCTATTTATGCTTGAAGATGTCTCAAAAACAGACAGATGGCAATTCTTTGTACGGATGCAGCGGATATTCTATGGCAATACTTTTTCCCAGGGAACACATGGTATTTTTATGAAACCTATACAAAGGCTGCAGATAAAAGACCACGTTCCTACCATTCCTGACTGACCCAATTTAATGAAAATATGTTTAAAACATAGGTATCGACTACTGGAAGGATAAGTGAGGTGTTGGCAACTCAGGTCAACATCGCCCCTAATAATATGTAGCCTGTTTTAAACGTCATCCGCATTTGTCTCCTAGTACTGGTCAAACCAAACCAAGATAACAACTGACACCAGGATAAGAACGTGGAACATACAAATGACTGTCCACCAATTACTTCTCATTCGAATATTGGCTTTAAATAGTAACACGAGGAGGACTGCACCATACCCAACCCATAGTACAACACTGCGAAAGACACACAAATCCACAGACATTGCAAACAACAAAAATATGTCGTCGGAATTGCCAAATTGTCCAGGAGAGCCAAAACTAATCCACAGGTTAAAAATCAAAATGTCCTATAAAACCGTCACGTCAAAATTTCGTATGTAAAATGTCGTATTTCTGAACTTTTCTCAAAATATCTATTTACAAAATGTATGAATTGCTATTTAAACAGAATGTAACGATCTGAACATATCAAGCTAAACATCTAGTGCAGAAATACGGAGTGAAAGCTCGTTATTTGCAATTTTATGCAAGAATAACACAATACTGGCTATATTTCGTTTGATCATAATGCTTTTTACATATTTTTTTTACCACCCCATATACGACTTTTTGAAACGGTATATATAAAACCTATTTTTATTGGCTTAGAAGTACAACTACCAGATGAAAAGATGAGCGCGGAAATTCTCATTCTGAAGAAGCAAAAAAGTGAATTTTGCAAAATATGCCAGATACGACCTTTTGACTCGCCGCCACCGACGATATAATATCAGATCAAGTATACAAATCCAGTAACTAGCCTTATGATGAGTAGTTTATAATACCTAATCAAACAAGTAAATCGTTATCCCTTCATGAGGACATTTGCCACTCGATCACATCATTTAATATCAAAATAAAGATTTTTCAACCCTTATTCCACTGAAAGCAAATTTTTCCATAAATATGGTTATTTATGTTAATTTAAACTACAGTTAAGATAATTTTATTATCACGTGCCAGGAAAGATTATCTATAGAAAATGCCAATAATAACTGTGTCTATAACTACATGTATAAGACCAATCCTCTAATACTCCATTACAGCTTTCAGTCAATATTTATAACCAGCTTAAATATTGTAGATCGGATTAAATAACAATCAGCAACTCGAATATATTGTCGTGAAAATAACATTGTATTTAATAACAATACAGAATCTGAAGGTATGCAGCTTACGCTTATAACTTTTAAGCAGCACGATAATTCTGACCTGTGAAGCAGCCATGGTGAGATTTAATGTAAAGGGATTTGTTGTTAAGGGCTGTGGTTTTAAGTGAACACGTTAATTTCAGAAACGAACATAGAATGTAATGTCTAAACAAATCACATAGTCTATTATATAAAATATCAGTTAAATTTAAACATTTATTACTCGCAATGAAAGGGTATTAAAGACAATGGTAATACGAGGGCTTGTTGATAAGTTCTTCTTAGCCTGAAAGGATAGTTCAATTGGGTTGAAACTTAAACTTTTACCACCAACAAGAACAATCATTGAATAAATGATAGACACAAGAACTGAAACAGCAGTGGTATTATTGTTTCTGTACCAGACAGTCTGGTGAATCTCCCCATTGAGATCACCAGAAAAGAACACAACTGGCAGTTATCAAGTACATGTACCTGCAGCTGAAAGGCATAACCCCAACCCGAATACATGCTGACATGGTCTCCACTTTTGAAGGACGATTTCCCGTCCTTTTTCACAGTAAAAGAGTGGTCTGCGGAATTTAAGCGTGGCAGCGAGAGACATCACTAGCAACCATTGAAGAAAACAGTACCCGGGTGCATGACATGTTGGTGGTTGAACTACGATTGAAAAACTCGATATTTTGCCAGTGTTGTGAGCATCTCTTGTGAGAGGACCGAGTACATCTTCATTAAAAAGTTTGGAATAGCAAATGTTTCTTGACTTCGGATCAGAAACTTGTCAGTTTCCTGACGTCCCAAGACAATTTGTGTGGTTTTGAGACAGATTCAGATAATTGTTTGGCCGATTCGGCCCCGTCAGACCTTTACCCATCTGACGGAACTAGTCGGTCGTCATTTACCTAGTAATGACACCTGGTCAGCTATGAACGACTTTTTCGTTGGTACAGCTTGTGCGTAGGGGTCTTTAGCAGTTGATGGAAACCGGGGGGGGGGGCGAGAAAACAACACGAGGTTAAATAGGCGATCCTACTCCTTGTCACGTATAACCGGGGAATCGAAAGCACGCTAGTTGGTTCAATGACAGACCCCACCCCACCCACTCGAAACAAGTGACATTGGTTGCCAATATAATAAGCTACGACTGCGATGTTTTAAACGAATACTAGCAGGCAGCCGGTAAGTCTTCATTATTGACAGTATTGATCAATTAAAACTCGTTACTGATGGTGTTCAGTAAATACGGCTAACATAATAGTATTCACTCATACTGTTGTAAATACACAACACCCTTCACTCATACTAGTACCAGATTTGTATACCGATGAAGTAGGCATGGTCATGGATCCATAAACCTGTATAAGAACTAATCACGTATTAGCTACAGTATTGTTGTGTGGATTTATGGGATAAAAGCAATCATAATATGTTCATTTGTAATACAGCACTCACTTCAAACCTCTGCGTATATGTAGCATGAATATACGCCTAGTGGATATTGTCAAGAACAGTATAAAAGAACTAATTTAGTTTATCACAGTATGAATAACTAACCGCATAAATAGTATATGCTCACTCTGAATAATTATGAATGCTTCTTTGTTTTAGGGGCACTGGTGTGAGCGTATGCGGCATGGAGATAGGGGCGCCTTCTCAACCTCGTGGGTTTCCTCCGGGCACTCCGGTTTCCTCCCACTGCTAAAGACCCCTACGCGCAAGCGAATTATTGATATAAAATTAAACCATATGTTTGTCCCGAAATAACCTAGTTGTGTTGAGTGAATGGTTAGCACGTACGTGTTGTATCATAAAGCCTGTCATTGAGTCAACTGGCATGGTTTCGAATCCCTGGTGGTACGTGGCAAGGAGTAGGATCGCCTATCCAACCTCGTGGGGTTTCTCTGGGTCCCCCGGTTTCCTCCCACTGCTAAAGAAAGACCCCTACGCGCAAGCGAATTGTTGACATAAAATTAAACCATATGTTAGCCCCGAAATGATCTAGTTTGTGTCGAGTGGACGCTAAATCCCATTTATCTCTTCCCCTCTCTCTTTCACTTTCGTTGTTTTTAAATATAGGAATTTCGTTGGAATTACAGGACACATCAATAGATGCTGATTTACTCCGGGTTTACTAATCCATAATTACCTATAATCAACATATGTTACTAATCTATATAAATAACTATAATTAACCAATTAACACATACTACTTACCATAACCCTGTACTTTTAAGGTGAATTCAAGAAACCTTGCATCCTGCAATGATCAGCAAGACGCACACGGATCACTAGAGCACAGTTCGTATACTGAAGACAATTTGAACCTACTTGAATACCATCTGATCAGACCCAGTGTATCAGTAATCCAATAATTGTCTTTGATGTAAACATCATTGAGAACGTGGTACGTTTAGTAACCCCAGAGTGCAAACTTATATACGTGTATGGCATTTTCATCAAGTTGACTGACGTAAAAATTATATTAGCGCGATCTAATTTGATCACATATCGACTACTATATCGTTTGAAGGGGTGGTTTCCTTTAGGTTATTTGATTACCTTATCGGCAGAACGTGAAGTCTATTAGTGGAGAAAAAACGGCAAACGTCTATTCATCATTTGACAAGCAATTCAGTAAGTAATTCCGGGCAGTCTACATGCTCTTAGATCTGCTACAGACTCTATTCTCAGGGGGAATTAACTTCACGCGGCTGTCAAAATGGCGCTAGCATGATTACGTTTATTACATGATAACGATTACTATATATAGGGCTTGTTGCACGGGTCTAATGTTAAAGTTGCTATGTTACAGATTAGCCAAATCAGGGAAGATTATGTCTATTCAATCGCACAGAAAAACTCGTCATTTAGACGCCATATAACATTTCAGACATTTCGCTGAAAAGTTAGATCAGTTAGCCAGCTTAGCATTTCAGATATACAGGTCGTAGGGGTTTATATATACAGCTAGAATTCTGAAAATCCAAGATGGTCGTCATGATAAATTTCGGGTAAATGATGTCTTTACTAGATGGTATAATTGTATTATTGTGACACTATGGAGTTACGCCGTATCTATCCTTCTTCACGACACTAAAAAACTTGTAACTCCAGAAAAAGTACGGCAACCCTAAGGTAATACCTATCTAGACAGGACTTTTACGCAGTGTATAAAACTTAAAGAATCAATTAACTCGGGAACTATGATATACAGGAGCCTACAATATATATGATAGTACGTTATGAGTTCATATAATTTCTGCAATATGATTTTAACAAGCCTAGAACTCAGACCTAACGACTGAAACACTACATATTGTCCATTTTGAAACAAAGGCCGTGAATACATCCTTAAAAGAACCCCACATGTCATATGCCGGCCCTAAACCGAGGCGGCTAGACGACCCTCTGAATGATTTCTTCTACAGGAACACTGGAACTTAAATCCCGTTCTTTCTTGTTAGTGCGTAGTCATAGACATCCGAGAGATTGGTCAGCTGCCCAGAGGTTACCCTTGACTTAATAACATTGTTCTGATATGGGCACACTTTTCATATGTTTCACAGTGCGGTTTGAGTTTTAACAAGCATCTTTAAATCCGAAGACTGTACAACGCAGAACATACTCACCAATTTAATTAGAAGTTTGAGACATTAATAATTTATATGTTTATACAAATTATTTAGGGAGAGGTGTTTTACATAGGCTAAACTTGTTCCAAAATCCCATTCAGTCAACCTGAATAAAAATGTGGTTAAAAAAAAATATTGAAACAACGTGTATGACATATTTTAGAGATATGTTGTTCTGAGTTTGAAGTATAAAATATTTTTCGAAGATTTCTATTGGTCACATTTCAATACTTAAACGTAGGACGTGTCTTTATATTTCAACGGAATCTTAGATTTCAACGGAAGTCGTCAATACAAGTGAGTTTACGTGAGTGAATCTGGACGTCAATAATGTGACAAGTCTGAGATCATTTCAGAAATTTCATTCTTCAATTGTATAAGTTACAAGATAATTACTACAATCACCTACCAGTGCGGCAAGGTGAATGTCCCCAAAACATGCCCCATCTATACGGAATTTATGAGATAAAGCTTATTTAAAAAGTTCTGAAAAAATATACACCTGCCTTTGATGCCATGCATCACCATACCAATGACTGCATAATTAAGTGGCCAAAAGAAATATAATAATACTCTACTACGAAACTAGTCAATCACTCCAGCATTGGTCAATTTAAAAATAAAACTTTTAAAGCTTTATACAGTAATAAATCCACTATCAAGATTACTATAATTGGACTTTAGGCGTTAATCTACTGTCCATAGATAGATAATCGCGAGATAGCAGACTTGAAATGAAATAGGGTTGAACGTCCTACAGTTCTGTGTCTAAACTGGGCTAATGAAGCCGGAACGCGATGATCTCAAATCATCCTGAAGTCACTCCCCGTGATCAGTCTCTTTCAACCACACATAATATCATTATTTGCGTTTTTAATAAAAGCGTACAGCTGAAAAGACCTTCCCGTTGAAAAAATTGGATTATGTTGATTCAAATATGCCTCGTCTGCTCTTCAATTTGCGGGGTTTTACAGACCTCTTCACCTTTTCACAAACATTATTCAAGCATTTAACCCGCTGAAAGAAGCTAATCAATATAATTAATAGAAACGATCGCCGGTGCTTTATTCAGTCAGTGGAAGAAATCAGAAAGGTTCTTGAACGACAAAAAAATCCTGTATACAAGTCTATTAAAACAAAACAAATCTCGCGACCCTCATCCTCTTCAAACTGCGTTATTGGATTTCTTCGGAAGATTTCTAATCTAAACTCGGTTTTATTGGGAGAACTTAATACAAATAATCGGAATTTATCTAGAAAACACTGATTCGTTAAGAGGTCATCTATAAATCTTTCTAACTACTAGCTCTAATAAATGAATGTAGATTTGGTTGCCTATGAAATAACAATACATCAATCACATTATAACAATGTAATCAACAGATTATGAGAAGTGATCCACTCAAGTGGAAAAGTAAAGCCGTGGAACAGATAAGAACTTGGGTTATATGTATGTGTTATTCTGCATGAACGATATTGATTGGCCCGAGCATAAATCGAACAACGAACCATATAACCCGTTAGATGTTCCGTTTACTAAGTTAAAATCCATGTTTTCATAATGACTACAATAATATTAATTTAATTATTGTTGTGTGTCTGTGTGTGTGTGTGTGTGAGTGAGAGAGAGAGAGAGAGAGAGAAATACATATCCGTTATTTTCATTGTACAGAAATCACTATCACAAACATATCTAGGGGTTACCAAGATCGGCAATTCCCCTGTAAAACAAGCAGCTACAGGACTAATAGCATTATGTTCCAACAATGTTAGTGTATCCTACCTAATTTTTTAGACTCTCCAAATTATTAAGTGTCGATATTTGTTTCTGAGATCAGCTTTTAGATGTGTAGAAATTTAAAGAAAAATGACAAAAAATATGTTAACGGTCACGAAATTTGAGTAAACATCCAGTTGACAAAAAATAATTGCTTAGGGATATATTTTCAGAACTAAAAACAGGTTTCCCACAACGGACAACATTAAGATAATGATTAGTCTACGATTGGAACAAATGGCGTTTTAAATAGGATATAAATCATTTGTCAGATAAAGACCACGTTAAGAGTGATATCCTCTTATTGAATTGGAGACCGTTACGTTTTTCTCAAAGGATTTCAGTCAGAAAAAAAATCAATTTTAACTCAGCCAGTCTTGCATTAAATAACATCCATTTCAAAACATTTGTTTTTAAATTAACACAACTGAACCGTTATTTTTTTCTTGGAACTTCTTTAAAGAAAATAATGTCTATAGAG
Organism: Patella pellucida; assembly: GCA_917208275.1. NCBI lineage: Eukaryota > Metazoa > Mollusca > Gastropoda > Patellidae > Patella > Patella pellucida. The sequence continues at coordinate 44,983,436 of OU795039.1, forward strand.
GCTATCAATGTGATTGAAATACAGATCTATATTTCGTTTCGTTTTTTTATACTTTCGCCATCAAAAGTATATAAAAAAAGAAACGAAAAATAGATCTGTTTTTCAATCAGATTGAACGTCCGGCACCCAAAAAAAGAAACAATAATCACCAAATTAAATACAGTGGCGCCATGTAAAAATGTCCCAATCAAGGGAGGCGCTATACGATCTGCGTCTTTAAAAATAATCACGGATTTCGAAATATAGCCGAAGATCGTCTGTACATGCTGATAATTAATTTTGAAATTGGTTTCATAATTATAATTGAAATTACGTTTAACGAGAATTAACGCTAGATAAATCAAATGTTCAGCAGAAGATGGAAGTTGTTATATTTTTTTTATTTCCCACATTTTATTTTATAAAATCTTTATTTAATATTCCCTTTCATCATCAAACTTCGCAAAAGTAATGTTTTCCCTTTAAATGCAATGGTAGACAAGAGACACATTAGCCACCTGTAGTTACAATAGTCTCCGATTGTATTTATTTATTATTTAAGATTCAGTCTAGTCACAATTAAAATATATGTTAATTTGTTTGATGTGGTGACACTCCGCTTTCATTCATTTTTTTTAATGTTCAGATAATGGATTGAGCTTATAATACATATTGTAAAGGTCCATGGTTAAGGCCAACATTGATTTAAATCTGATGTGTGTGCGTCTGTGTTGACACACCCAACCAGACATGGATCTAATATTACTAAACAAACCTACTTTCGAAATTAATAAATAAATATCAATAACCATATAAAATAAATCCAACGAATCTTAATTAAATAAGGAGGATCAGTGTCCAGTCCAGGTCATCACTTTTCCAGGGAAATATATGTAATACAAATACGCTTCTTCACAAAGACCGACATCGTGACCAAAATTATCAGTTTTAATGAAATTAAAAGGATGGCAGTGGACTAACGGAATGTAGTAAGAAATCACAACGCTTATTATCATCTCTTTATCATTAACCCAATCTATATCACTCTATAGTATTCCTCCATTATTTGAAGTCTTCAAGAGCCTCTTGAAGACAAGATTACACTAGCAGTCCAATTTTTTCAGTTGATTGTCGTTGATGATATTGGAAGTGTCTTGGTGTGAAAGTAAGTTACGGGTTCACATTGAAACCAACCTTAATTCTGACTAACACGATTCAAACGTTCCAGTAGTTAGTTAATTACTGGCTAGATGTGGGATTGTCATTTGAAAAACAATGTCCCCCTCACCGTATTCGTTCTTCGAGATTCCTTTATTATTATGAGACACGCCCGGCAGCAGTCTTTATTTTTCAAATAATTGCCAAGAGCGAAGGTACACCATTTTAAGTGTGTGTGTGTGGGGGGGGGGACCGAATGTTTAGCACATGCGCGCTCTATCATAAAGCCTGCCATTGAGTCAACTGGAGTGGTTTATAATCCCCGGTTGTACGTGTCAAGGAGTTGGGTCGCCTGTCTCACCTCGTGGGTTTTCCCCGGGTCCTCCGGTTTCCTCCCACCGCTAAAGACCCCTACTCGCAAGCGAATTATTTAAGAGAGGGATTATATAGGCCTTGCCTGTTTCCTAATCCTAATATTCAATAAAAGAAATATTGTTCAGATAATAAAATATTGAAATAAAATTTAAAAAAACCCAAACATATGTTTGTCCCGATATGAACTAGTTTGTGTCGAATGGGCGTTAAACTCCACCTCTCTCTCCCCCCCCCCCTCTCTCTCTCTCTCTCTCTCACGATTTTAAGTGCACTATAAGGAAACTAATACCCGTTTGAATCAATTCGATTATCTTCTTTGCAAATATGTCACTTTAAAGCAAATTTATAAATACAAATATAACATATTCCATATTCTGAACCAATAATGATGGGTGTGCAAGTCGAATTCTAGGATAAATATGGGGTACCAATTGCCAGGGTTCACGTTTAGATTAACATCAATATCTGTTAATCTGTTCTATTTCAACACCACAGTGAGTTGCTAGTTAAGGGGTTTAAAGCTACATAGCTCTTGAGTAGATATTGGCATATATTAAGCCTGACTTTAACAATGCAATTTGTCATAGAGACAAAGCTGCCAATGTTTGCTCTCAATATCGAGTTAATAGTGTGTTCGAGATGGGCATTTGCATGTTGACTTATTCAGATCGAAGTCCATTGTATAATAAGCGATTTGTGAATGTGTGTTTGTTACAGTGGCTGTATAATCGAGATAATTTCTCCAATTCTTTCGCATTTTATGTAATAGGTTGGTCCGCATGAAGCAAGTAATATAACCTCAATTATCCTAGTAATATTAATATTTAAACGATGCAGGGGTGTAATTAGCGTAAATTGAATACCAATTAATTATTTCGAAGATGACCCTTGCAAGAGATTTACAGGGTCAGGCGATATACATGTACATTATATCTCTAGTCAACAGTGTAATATATCATGGTCAACAAATTCGTTAATGTCATTTGAAAGTGGATAGCATTCTAGAACCTTCTTGCAAAAATAATCAAGGAACAAACCCCATGTCAGTATAAAGTCTAGTGTATAGAAAGTCGCTGTCCTTGTAGACGTGAATTATATTATTTCACATGGAAATTATTCGTTTATGGGAGAGGTTTGTCTGTAAATCACTTAGACAGTGGAATTGGTTCACCATGACAGCTTTAGACGTGGTCTACAATATGGATACATATAAAAACCAGCGGTTGCCAGGCAAGACAGGCCCATATTTTGCAAGAGATGGATAAAGAATAAGCTTTAAAAAAAAAGCAATGCGATTATTCGTACAATCAGAGGTTTTAATGGTCTGAAATGCGCGAATATCGAAATGAACTCAGAAATTAAGATATATTTTAAGTTTCATCAAAATCTGACAGACACTCTAAGCTCTAGAGGTCACACAATCTTCGTACTGCATACTTAACACTATTTTCGTACAGGGCACGACCATTTTGTCAGACAGTTTCGTTTCGATTTTTCCGAAATTCGAGCCCTACCTTCGTTATGGTGTAACAGTTATACATTTAAGCATATTTTTTTTAAAAAATCGGATAAAACGTGACATTTCGTACAGTGAAGTTGTGATTCGATCTTTGAAAAATAGACATAAATTTCAAGTTTCGCCAAAATCAGATAACAATTTTGAACGGATTGACGGGCGGGTGGATAGGGGCTACGGCATAATACGTCCACATGGAAATGTGTGCTAGAAAAAAATAGGAGTAATATTATCAGTAATAGTAGTTCCTGTTATCATTCAAGATTAAGAAATTTGAAGTTTTTAAAACCTAACTATGTAATTGACAGGAATCCAAAATGAAAAGGAAAGAAAAATTATTAAGACAAGAAATGACGAGAGGAATGATCAGTGTTCTAGTTACATCTGTAGTTATGTTTTCCTGACTTCACTGTAGTATTTCGAAGATTAAGGTGAATTTTAACACCTTGTTTTAAAGGGACCTTTTTATATACAAGACAATAACTTTTTCTTACACAGCCCTTAAAAGCATCAAATATAGGCTGCTTGGCCGAATTAGGAATTTTCCTGTTAATATCGATATATTCCAAATAATGGTTATGTACTAAAAAAGACTAAACGGCAAAAGTAATACCTTTAGTAACTTATTACTGAATTCTGCATACCAGGAAGACATACAAATTTCGCAATCAACCCCAAAACTCTCCTGGTATGCGGCTATCCAAAATATCTTCCAAAAATATGACATTTCTCCAACAATAAGATAGCAAAACCTGTCGGGTTGACAGTTAGGGATTCCCTGACAATATTGTCCAATGCTTGCCCCATGGGCGTTTTTCGCGTAATCCAGCATTTTTCTAGTAAGATTGGGTGTCTATACTTTCCATATATACCACATTTGCTATACTTTTATTGAAAATGACCACCCGATAAATACTTTGCTGGGAACCCATCTTTAAGGAATGCGAAAAATATGAAGATCTAAGAAAACAATATATATCCCACTCTTGACAATACCGGTCTTACCTTTTCATAAGAAAATATATTCGACCCACTGAATATCATAGCTTCAAGTGTCGCAGCCTTTGAGGAGAGAAATCTTAACTGCTAAATATGCACGATATTTTGATTTCCTTTCTATTCCGAGCTTGCTTTGTATTTTGATATAATATATTATGTACCCTTATATGGGTTTATAGTAGTTTATACTGTTGAGTTGTGCGAGTTTATACTTTTTACGTTTTGTCTCGTATTAAAGTTCTAAACTGCCTATCTATGAGTGCTCTGAATTTATGTCCATATATTTGTATCCGTCCAATTTTTTGGACTTAAATTTAATAGTTATATGTTGTCCTCTAGGAGGCTCCGATGCGATACTATGTGTCTTATCGTTATAATTGTCATATTGTTATAATTCTATGTACCCGATACTTGTTTATATTGTGTGCTGTCCTCAATGGACGTTTCGATGCAATAAAATCTTATCTTACAGCATCGAATGCATTTTGTTACCATTGTGAAACACACACTACTAGTCTGTTTCACTGCCCATCAAGTTATTGGAATATGACGCCACAATTCAAAGGTGGTTGCTATGGAGTCACCCCAAGTCCTGGGGCCTGTTTCACAAAATTTTAACTAAGATATAATCCAATTTTTAGAAATTTGATTGGATAATATTACATTGATTTAAGTACTTAGCCGATCAAAATTGAAGTAGCTACTAAAATTTGAATTTTATCTTTAGTTAAGATTTCTAGAAACCGGACCCTGGTCAATAGTCCGGCTGTATTGCGAAGCTTAACAGCTAAAATAACAAGAGGATTGAAATAGTGCTAAAGCCAGTGATAAGAACTCTTTATTGGTTGCAGATAGAATTCTTAAAATATTTATGAAATTATATAGAAAATAAATGAAGCATTTCCTATTTTCCTAAGTTCTATAGACAGTGATAACAACATCACAACATCTTTATTGATTTCCTATGGCCTGTTTCACGAAATTTTAACTAAGATAAAATCAAAATTTTAGTAATTTGATTTTATAATATTAGATTGGTTTTAGTGCTTAGCCAATCAAAATTGAAGTATCTACTACAATTTGGATTTTATCTCAGTTAAAATTTCAAGAAACAGGGCCCAGGAGATACAATTTTGAAAGTATTGAGGAAATGATTTAAAAAAATAAATTGAACATTTAAATGCAGGTTTGAACCAAACATACCAGGCATTTAGTTTGGTGGTAAAACAAATCAGTGCTGCGAATATGATTTGCAACAATTTATGATTTGTAACAGTTTGTTTGACTTTGCTCTAATGTTTGTTTGACATCCTATCATGGTCTACATTGATTTCGAATTAAACAAGATAGTTCCAGTCTGTTCCAGTTATATATGTAATGCAGTTGAAATTTAACGAGAGAAATGGTTTTAACGTCCACTAGACACAAACTAGGTCATTTCGGGACTAACACGGTTCAATTTTATTTCAATAATTTTGCCCTTTTTATATAAATATATATTGATAACTCGAGGAGTTCACTCAAGTATCTTCTGATGAAAATTTCGAATAAAGATTATTATTATGCACAGGCGTAGGCTACTGCGCGGTATTAACTGAAGTAATTTAAGTATGCTCTCGAAATGCAATATAACCTGATGAAATCGATAAAAACAGAAATCAACACTATTCATATGAGCTATAACCAATAAATGCATTCATTAAACTTAATACATATCAATAAAGTAATGCAAGGTCAGTCTATAGAGAGCGAGAGAGACGGGAAAACAGGGTTTAACGTGCCTTTTCACGTACAGGCGGGGAATCGAAACCACGCCACTCGAAGCATATTTTGCCTCGTGCACGACACACACCACTATCTAAGATTAAATCTAAATAAGACATATAAAAAGAACCACCAGGATTCACTTAATAAAAAAAAATGATGATTGATGCATTATATCTATAGACGTAAAACATATAAAACTTCGTAATGGGAGTTAACGTCCTACTGTTCTGCTCCGAACTGGGCTAAATAAGACGAGCATATGCCATACAGTGTGCCATGAGGAAAATTTGGCCCGGACAGCGGCACTACGGCCTACTCTTATATCGAATTCCAACGGTCAGGGGATCTTTTACGTACATGACAAAGTGTACACAGGACCTCGTTTTTAGTCCCATCCGAACGACTAGGTAGCTATCCTTGTCAGGCCCTCCGTCCTGCATCACTGAAAGGGGGAACCACGCTGGAAAAACTTTATCGGCCAATACAGGATCGAACACCCGACCTCTAGGCTAGAGAGAGAGAGAGAGAGAGAGAGAGAGCCCAGGCGACCCTTCTCCTGGTCACGTACAACCACGCCAGTTGATTCAATGACAGGCTTTATGATACAGCGCGCACGTTCTAACCATTCGGCTTTCAACCCCCCCCCCCCTCGACAATATAGTCTCGATTGTCATGCACCATTGCTACGATAATAAACAACGTCGAGATTATTCATTTTATCATTAAATTATTAAATGCTAATCCGTGCAATATTTAAGCCTTCCGATGACCTTATGTGTGCATAATTAATTTCGAAATGATAAGGTATATTATAACATTTAAAGCGAGACAAAAATCCGCAAATAGTGTATCTATAATGTACTTAATCCCTTTAACATGCGAAACGTGTTCTGGCAATTCAGCCTAATATGTTCCACGCTGTTTGTAGACACACTTACTTATATTGATGTCAATAAGTCAAAATGCATAGACCAAACATGTCCAGGGTTACGTCAATAACATGACATACACACGCGCCTTTAAAGTCTTTATTCAGCTTGTGTGGCGTTATTTTTTTTCACTGTCGCTTGCGTAACTATTATATCAGTGTTATTAATATTAACCATAAAACACGACCAACCTAGTGATTGCATGAACAGACAATTGATCACTGCCTCAATAACATGTTTAACCTGGAAACTTTCAAATAATGCCTAGTTCTAAAACATAGAATCTATTTACACACGGCAATCGCATCGTCTGATCTTACAAATATTGTTAACTTACCCTCAGGGCTAAACAGTCTTGACTTCGGTGCCAGTGTATACCTTACGTGCTGTAAAATATAATTACAGTCCATCACCTCATAACCTAATCGCCAACCAATGTATTTACATTCGACGCCAGTCGCTCGACTCGATACCATTGATGATTCCTCGAGTGTAAATGGACACATTATACACAGTCGCTAAGCAACGAAAATATTTCCCTAACGGTTCCGGAGGTAGGCTAAACATAGTTCGAAACCGTCATCAATAATTGTCGGGTCTCTGGAGCCAAAATCCGTGAGGTGCCCCGACTTTCTAGTGTATCGAAATTGATTGACAAGCGATATAGATGTTGACATTGATTCGCCGATCGCTGATTACCACCAATCAATCTCCGATGTAGAGCAGGTTATCTTCAAGTATTCTGTCTCATAATCACTTTTATGTCGTATTTGATAGAGCGATGTATATACGATGAGACACTAGTCTTGGATAGAGATGAAATAGTGCTGTACTACACCATATCATTAACGAGAGTAACTGGCCTGAAGGCTAAGTCAGAAATTGGCGGCGAAATGCGAGAGGAACTAGATACAAATGATATTGGTTTTGGATAAATCGCAAATTGTCGACGTTAAATTCACTCTTAAAGTCACAGTCGTTTGATCTTGCTGATCGTTCATTTCTGTTTTTGATCTTGTGTTATCCGGGGATTTTATTAGATGTAAGACAGGGATGGAGGTTATACGACCCTGAACTATTTCAAACCATATCAATAGAAACATCTACAGAACCGAGTCACGCGATCACTGATACCTTGCTTGGTCAGGTACCATCAATTATTCACCCATTTAATGAATATTGTATGTAATAATCAGGATCATTTTACAGTACCAAGAATCCATTAAGGCCAAACGTTAACACAAAATGTATAGTAACACGAAACCATATCAACAATCACAGCCGGCCAACGCTCTGGCATTTTATCATGCATGATTTAATACAACCGAAATCTACACGCGGTAAAAACAATACATGCTTACGTAGAATGTAGATTTCAAAATGTCAAAGATGCACAATATAGCCTGGAGATAAAACATTATTGACGTCATTATTAATGTTTCTTGATAATGTGCATTGATTTAATGTTCCATCAAATACGATAAAATAATATTCTTTGATGATTTCTGTATTCCTTTTAGGGACATTAAGTTATCTCAGATTGATTTTAGTGTCTGTGATCACAAAAATGTCAGTTCATTTTGATCTGATATAGTACATTTCAATAAGAGCTGTTTAGAAATTGAGCTGAATTGGTGTAAATTAACAGAATTCATTCCTAGTCACTGCTTTAATAATGAAGAAATCACAAGCAAAAACAATATTATTTAATGTGTGCAAAGAATCGTGGAAATGGAATAAAGTGGGGTCTAACGTCCTACATTTCTGCACCAAAACGACGTTAATGGGTTCTTTTACGGCACGCTAACATGTACTTGGTTTGCGTTCCATCCCCTTACGTCATAATCGCCGTCCTGCACATCTGATATTCGGCCAACTTCAGCAGCCTCCAGTACCCTGCATCTAACATCGGTTGTGTGACGAATTCCGCCACTGGTTAAACATGGCGACTCCCACCAAGCTAGATTCCAAATTTTGGCTATGTTTTAAATATTTCCTATTTTCTATATAAAAAAGGAAAACTTTGCAATGAAGAATACTACACACACCCTTCGTAAGACGACATTTTAGGAACTTCTTTCTAAAAGCGGCAAGTTTCCCTAAAATGAAAAACGGTAGCCGCATCTTAATTGTATGGGTGTAGCTTCATATCACTTACCGTCAGACAGCCGAGGTTAGATGTAGGGTACAATATACGAAGCCTACACCGAACTGTGTAACGTAACAAAAACGTTCAGCTGTCTTAGAAACAAGAGAATAGCAAACAGTCAGGCAGCGACACCTCATCCCCATTGCAGGATTCCGAATTCCGGCTCACACCCAGCACACCCGACCTAAAATGTCTATTATACCAGCCAGCTCCAGACTCCACTGATGTTAAACGTCCACTCAACACAACTAGGTCATATCGGGACTAAAGGCCACATACAACATGATCACCATCGCTCCATGGCCGGTCAAATACCCCCCCCCCCCAATATAATGTTCAACAGAAAAAGGTTTTTTAGATGAATTGGACAAAATTATTTTTAAAATTTTTGTCCGTCCGGCCCTTCGCCTAATCCGCTACTGTGTACAACCCATAATTATGAGATATAATAGTTGAAAATCAATATGTTAACCCTACTGCCTGTTCCAGGTAATACTACGACTTGCTTGTCATTTCTTTAAATTTTAATTAAAATGGCCAAAACTTCGTGAAATACCTGGAATGGTCACCCCATTGCTTTCTGGCTTACTAAGTTCAGGTTAAGTTTTATAGCCTTTCTCCTTCGAAAAATCGAAAGTTTGTTGACATCTTACTACTGGAAACCGCCATGTTTGGCCTTTAGTTTTCTGGGCGAGCCTAAGTGGACAAGGGGTGTTTGGTTTGCTCTAAGTCGTTTCATCCTACTTGGATGTATTGGTGGTTGTTTCGGTCCAGTAGAATGAAACTCTTTTCAAAAAGTTATTTACTGAATCCCAAACCACGGTTGTTTGTCCCATTAACTTAAATATTTAATTGCCCTCCGTCCGAAGTTTGTAAATTTTTGATAATGATATATGTAAGCTACATGCAAATTTAACCCGCTATCGTGCTGACATGTGATGGTATTGTGGAAAGAGTCTGTAAGACAAACTCAAAAGTAACTCGGTCCACAATGTCCATTAGTTATGGCGGTTTTCATTATTCAATGGCTTAAAATTTGTTTTGAGAACTGTTCGGAATTTTAAACTTGCGCTAAGACTGGCATGGTGATCCACTTATTTTCTATGTGGCGCAATTCCTAATGAAAACTTCAACAAAAATAATACTACTATTATTTAATATCACTTAGACGGTTATTAAATCAATGACATGACATATTCATGTGACTGTTATCTAAAGATCCTGATAAAGAGCTGATAGTTTAAATATTATATACTACTCAAAAGAAGTTGAGGGTCAAATCTTTTTTTCTACCAGATAATTGTCTATGCACATATCAGATACATATAAATTTATTGGCGGTAATCGTGTCAAAATAGTTAGGTTTCAGCCTTAAACTTAAAGGGCTAATAACGATATTTGTTTTGGGAATAAAACTGCTTAATGTTGTGTTAAAATCCCTTAAAATATCCGAGTCAAGGGCCGAGCAACTACTTCGGTATTTATGATACGTTTTCAAACGACTTAAAACATTCAGTCTTCATCTAGAATTTGAGAAAGGTGCCCAAAGGTGTATTTTGTGGTATCTGGATTAAACCAAACATTTTTTTTTATAAAAATAATGTGTAGTTCAAATTTGCCTTTCTCTAACAAGTACGGCACATGGGTTATTCACTGCATAACTATCTCAAGTAGCCGTAAACGATTATAAGGTCACCCAACGAAACAATTGACCTGAAATCTTAAAAGGGTTACGTGTCCGGATAAGCAGTTTTAGTGTTCACGTCCAAACGACTCAATATTTTGAGTTGAAATTTTGAGACAAGGTAAAAACACCATTCCCCTATCTTTGACGTTTTATTTTCAGACTTTCTCAGACTTTTATTTTTGAGCCTCTGTTTAATTCGGGATTGTCCCTTTAACATCCAAATTTCAGGAAAACGAAATTCGAAAATTGGTTTCAGTCTCGCTCTGCTTATTTACAACAGGAGCTTAATTTTTAACCCCTTAAAGTGTTACGAAAAGGTAAAGAAAATTACTCGTTTTCTCAATCAGAGCTATAAAGTCTCAGAAAACAAAATTCAGAATCATTTTACCCGACATATTTATTCAAATTTAAATAAGTTAACCTTTTACACAAATTTACTTATTTCTGAGAGTTCGCATGGATCTGACATGTGTCGATATTTCATAATAGCTGTAATCTTTAATTCACTCAAAATTATCCACTGAGAATGTTTGTGCGAAATAAGCAAGGTGGAAACACAAAAAAAAACATATTAATCTGAACAAAAACAACATTGTTTCAAACACGCCTAAAAGTGTGAAACCTAATAAGTATTATGGTCGCGAAACGAACGGGCGAATTCTCCCTCACTAGACATTTCTAACCGAATGCACCAAATTTGTGAAGTAGCTATCTACCCTAATGCGAAATGCAAGTGCCCCATTTAACGAACGCGTAGTCTACATGTTTATATGCTGAGAAAGTGACATGTCGAAATATATGAAATGTACGAGAGAATACTGGATTTTATCGAACTTCTAGTCATTTATTGCTCTCAGGGAAGAAATCAAAGGGATAACAATTCCAGATATGTCACAAAGTTTTAGTCATTTTAATTAAAAAATGAAGGCATGGCAAGCATTTTTTGAGTCTGAGTATCACCTTGAAGAGACAGTATTAAAAAGGAATATATTGAATAATCCAAATTATATTGTTCTTAACCCTGTAAATAAGAATAACTAAGACCATTATTGCACATATCCCTAGTAAATAAGAATACAAAAATGAAATGAAATGTGGTGACCTGTTCCGACTGGGCTAAAGAAGACAGGCATACGCCATACAGTGTGCTGTGTGAGAAATTTTACCCTCTGTACCAACCACGCGGGAAAATCCCGATGAACTTTCTCGGCAGGAATCGAACACAGGACCTCCAGATTTAGCGAGACAATGTCTTACTCACTGAACCACCATGACTCCAAAATCAGAATACCATAAGTCAGTTTAAATAGAATAAGTACTTACATATAACCCAGGTTAATCAAAAATATTACACGCACTGTAACCCAAAGAATACCGAGACTTGTTAAAAACATTACATACCCATGCAACCTTCTAGGAATACCTTATGATAGTCCAAAACATTACACGCACATGTCACCCTTTAATCAAAAACATTACACGCACATGTCACCCTTTAATCGAAAACTTTATACGCACATGTCACCCTTTAATCGAAAACACTACATGCACATGTAACCCTTTAATCGAAAACATTATACGTACAGGTCACCCTTTAATCGAAAACATTATACGTACATGTCACCCTTTAATCGGAAACATTACACGTACATGTCACCCTTTAATCGAAAACATTATACGTACATGTCACCCTTTAATCGAAAACATTACACGCGCATGTGGCCTTTAATCGAAAACATTAAAGGTACATGTCACCCTTTAATCGAAAACATTACACGCACATGTACCCCTTTAATCGAAAACATAACACGCGCATGTAAAGCAAATAATTAAAAATACGTAAGCACCCACCTTTAACCATTGATTTATTATTTTCATTCCATTTTAAAAAAACCCATCTTACTGTTATTGTTAGAGGAATCAATAAACGGCATTGTTCATATAACAGTAAAACATTGTTCTGTAAAAACAGGAATATCTTTATGTTGATGGCAACGGTTTACGATCAATATACTAACATCTTTTGAAATGTACATAATGAAATGGGTGTTTAACGTCTTACTTACTGTGTTCCATCATCCAGAATAATGAAGACAGGAATGCAGTATGCCACGGGTGTGCCACAGGTGTGCTATGGGTGTGCCGCGGGACAAATTGTGCCTCTTTATACAGAAACATACAAACATCAATCTGTAAAAAAAATGTCAATAACAAAAAATCATTTTTAAATGTATCTCTACAACTTGTCGCTCTGTCAATTAAAGAAGAATTTGCGCTTCGGGGGTTTTCGTGGATTTGTAAATAACTAATCTTCGATTTTACTTTGTTTGGTTACTGGGCGTGTTAACATTGAATTGTATAAAGACAAATTAAAAAACTGCGATAAATCTACGCAGCCATCATTGACATATACACGTCCGAATTCGAATTATCAGTGTGTTTCAGGTAGTTACACGAATGCATAGGTGAATTATGTAGGCGGGCGCCTCATTTACCGAGGATCCCAAAAAAGTATTGTTTTTTACGGGTCACTTTGATGGTGTTTGATAATAAGACGTCCAGTATCGTGGGCTTTCTCCGGGTCCTCCGGTTTCCTCCCGGTGCTAAAGACCCCTACCCGCAAGCGAATTATTGAAATAAAATTTAACCGTATGCTAGTACCGAAAAGACCTAGTTTGGACGTTAAACCCAATCTATCTCTGATAATCAGACGAGGTCATGGTTATGTTGAATATCATTATACAAATATAACATTTAGTTTCTTGGGGAAAGTGATAAAATTTCGAACCTTCCTTACTGTTAATTATTAGGATATCTACTGCAAGACGCTCTTATAGACCGTGGCACAGGTATAAAAAAAAGTTTATTTTAAACCTGGCCAAGGAGGTTACTGGGGACAGAGTAAACGTCAATTGAGTTATATACAGGTCACAATTCTATGGATACAATTACTGTTTGTTACTGAGAAGTAATAAACAGTAATTGTATTCCACAGAGGTAATAAACAGTAATTGTATTCCACAGAGGTAATAAAACAGTAATTGAATTCAACAGAAGTAATAAACAGTAATTGTATTCCACAGAGGTAATTAACAGTAATTGTATTCCACAGAGGTAATAAAACAGTAATTGTATTCCACAGAAGTAATAACAGTAATTGTATTCCATAGAATGGTGAACTGTATATATATACATGTATATGTAGTTTATGTACTGTAGTTCAATTACTAACTGCCATTGAAACAATTTGTCAATAGAGTTGATATAGCTCGACTTTGATAAAATTTCCTACCATGGTATGCCCTCTCCTCTTGAAAAGTGACGTCGAATTTAGAAATAATTAGTTCAAAAACTTAGGGAAATATTCACGTCAAGGTCATCATATTCCCATTCCTATGACAACACTGTACCCTATGTTCTGACTAAAAACCAATTTCCCTTGCTTATGTTTCTCGCCTCAGTGTGACAGGAAATCAATTAACAGGTGTGGATCCAGCTGGGACCACCCCACCCCACCATCCACAATGAGACCGGTCATCTAAACCACTAATGCATGCAACAGTCTGATGATTACCCTTTGCTCCAATGTATGCCACCCCCCCTGGACAAAATCCTTGATCCGGGCCTGATGGTGATCGACTGATTTCTAATTGGTTTTGTTTGATTCACTATTCACTCATAGTTTTTTTTTTCTCCTCGGACTTGGACGTCGTGTCAAATGTTTCGTTCAGCCCCTATCACGGCGAAGATTGGGTAACGAGAAAACAAAACTAGTTTGATTCACTATTTATACACCTCACTAATAGCTCATTTTCTTCTCGGATTGAGGGCCCCGTGCCAATTGGTTTTGTTGGGCACCCATCCCGGCGAAGAAAACGAAAGTACTTTGTTTCACTATTCCTGCATCCCACTCGTTGATTAATTTTTCCCTCGGACTGGGCCATCACAATCTTCGGTGAAAACGAAGATAAATTCTAATCATTTTGAAAAGCAACGGTAGCCAGGCATGATACGCCCACCTTTAGCAAGAAATGGATAGAGAACAAGCTAATAAAAGGCGATTTTTTGTACAATCAAGGGTCATTATCAAGCAAGTTATGGTCTGAAATGCGCGAATATCGAAAGGTTCTTAGTTATTTGGAATATAAAGATATATCTAAAGTTTCATCAAAATTGGATAAAAATTGTGACTTCTATAGCTAGAGGGTCCAAAACCTTGGTATTACATACTTTTACATTATTCTCGATCCAGTCAACTTATTATTTTACCCCCAACAAATTGCAAGAAAACGTTTTTATGCATTTAGTTAGGCATACTTTATAAAATTTCCAAAGTTTACCAAATTTTGTGCACTGGATCAAGCAGTAAAATCCAAGATGGTCGACATTTGCCTTATCAATGAACAAGAAAACCTCAAACTGTTGGTTTAAGTCCCTATAAATGTATTATGAACATATAAATTAATGACTTTCATTTAAAGATATACCAGGAGAGTTACAGATCCCAAAAACCAAGATGGCCGACATTCGCCGATTTAGACACCTAGGCGTGGTACCGGTGTAAAAGGTTTGATTTTTAGTCCCTATCGCCCGTGTGGCAATTTCCAATTTTGGTTTTCATTTTGTTTAAAGATACATTTATAGCGTTGGCCATTCTTGCTATAACAGTTCAAAAATAGATGATGAAAGAAGAATATATTGAACATTTCAGTCAAATTACTTTATTCCGAATAGTTGTCATCGTTGTAATATATTTGGATAGAAATGGTAGGGAAATTGGTCTTCACCTTCGCCGATCGTTTGATTGACAGGCGTTGACTCCACCTACATAACCTCGATTAACAAGTAAGGTTTCCAATGTCATGCGGAATCACTGGAAAGCGGCCACGCTAAGTACACTCTATAATTTAGCCTCGATCTAACTGATGACATAAACATAACAGTAAATAATATCATCACGGTGCGCCATATCTGATTTAATCAATCAGTGAAATCCTATTTAAGCCCAAGTTGTAGTCGAGCCATCCGTGGGTCTACAGAGTTGATTTTGGGCTGGTTGTTTAAATAAAGGTCTAATTTATAATTTCTAAAACAACCGAAGCCTAAATTAAGACTTTCAGTAATCAGATTTATCTGTTGCATAATGTATCTTTAATTCAATTGATTAAATAAATAAGAATAAGCGAGATTAATCGAATCTGAATATTATGGACAATAATTTATCGGGTTGAGAAATCTATTCAGGAAGTCATCTATGGAAATTAACGCG
The DNA here is from genome assembly GCA_917208275.1 of Patella pellucida. Lineage (NCBI taxonomy): Eukaryota > Metazoa > Mollusca > Gastropoda > Patellidae > Patella > Patella pellucida. The sequence goes on from OU795039.1 coordinate 44,999,264, forward strand.
GGATTGAAAAACGAACATATCCCATTGAGACCGGAGCAAAGAAAAACAATGATATTTGAAGGATTATTAGATACTATCCCCTTATATACCTAACTTATGAGAAACTGGAGCTCTTTTAACAATACTTGCGGTTGCCATGGAAATATGACATGTCCACATATGTGGACATCAGGTCTTCTGTGGATCAAAAATGGCGGCTCAATGAGTAGGAAAGGGAACATTAAAAGCGTCTAGTGGTTCGAATGGGACACAAACATGTTCAATTAGTTGCTAAATAAATTTGAACCAAAAAACTAGTAAAAATCAAGCCAAATTATTGTTGTCATAAACTCATAAATAAAAAATTATCTTTAATCTAGTCCTGATGTCCACAATGTGAACATTAATTTTGGAAACCTCTTATTTGAGGTAAATCCTAAAAAGTTATAATCTTTTGGTATAGTTGCGAGCCCTTTCTTGTATTAAACCGACATCATAGAGGGAAATTTAACAATTATTAACAATAACTACCTGTCTTTGGAAAATAAGCCAATTGCCCCATGGAGGCAGCCATCTTGAATTTGACAACAAGACTGGATAATCAAAAAACTGGGACAGATAACTCGCCAATACTATTTAAATGCCCAAACAATAATTTAACTTATCCTGAATAAGTTTTAAAAATTGTCCACATTTGTACACACAAAAATGAAATTTGTAAGTCAGTATGGTTGATGAATAGATTTAATCGGCACATTAGAACTATAATTTGTGGGCCCCTTGTCGTAGCCCGATCACGCGGGTGGAAATGAACTGGATGTTGGTTCCCGAAATAAATTAAAAATCTATATAAATATTAGCCCGCGTCGATTTTTAAAATAAATTGTACAAAACTCCGATATTTTTTAGTCCTGGACAAGTTGCTCCAGTAATAAACAAGTACAGTTACTGCTCATCTATTTTCAGGGAGATAACCAAATTTGAGTTTGAGAACTAGCCCCTCGAATCAAAATCAGAATTGTCTGATTTTCTAAAACTCTGAACTGAAGTTGTGATTGCATCACCGCGCCCAATGGTCAGTAATAGTCCCGGGAACCCCATTGAATAATTTTCATATTGGCCTTTCATCATTGGGCCACTGCTCGAAAATTATGATGAATGCCCGAAAAAAAAATGTTTTGCCCTTGCGCGGCCGCGGCTCGTACGCCTATCCCTATGGATCAAAAATGTTTTAAAGGGTTTGTGTTCGTCTGTTTTTTTTAATCCTTCGCTTTGTTCAATTCACTTATAAAGTCACTGCCGGTCATAACGAAATAGCATTTTCCAAAACAAAAACAACGAGAGTTCATAGTTTAAACTTCATTACATTGGCGTCAAATGTCAAGAAGACTCTTCATAGTAGGCCTACATGTACTTAGAAGTGCAAATTGGGTACACGCCTAAAGAGTACACATAAAAGTTAAAAAACTATCTAAATGAGTTTACATAACTTTGACCTGTCCAGGTGGAAATTCTAATTACCCTGGGCGAGATTTGTTCGCACCAATAACATACTCTTTATGTGAAGAAAGCTAGAGAACTCAACTTGAAATCACTAATGAAGGGGAACAACTCGCGAGTTTTGAAAATTAAAAGGAAACAGACCACAAAAAATCTCGGATTAACCTGTGAGACTCTCTGTGAGGCTCTAACTTTTCCCAAAATTTAGATTAAGCACAACGCTCTACATGACACTATGCCATCTCACACCATTGAAACTATAGACTATGTAAACTTCAAGTGATGATTTCGTATTACTGCGATAGTCAGTTTAAAAACTCTTGAATGCGATATTTGTCTATAATCTGTGTTTATTTAAAAGGTAATATACCGGAAACTATACACGGGTTTTGCAGAGAGAGAGAGAGAGAGAGAGAGAGAGAGAGAGAGAGAGAGAGAGAGAGAGAGAGAGAGTTAAGGTTTAACGTCTACTCGACACAAACTAGGTCAGTTCGGGCGTAACATATGGTTTATTTTTTTATTTCAATAATTCGCTTGATCGTAGGGGTCGTTAGCAGTGGGAGGAAACCTGGGGACCCGGAGAAAACCCACGAGGTTGGACAGGCGACCATACTCCTTGTCACGTACAACTAACTGAGGATTGGAAACCACGCCAGTTGACTCAATGACAGGCTTTATGATACAGCACGCACACGCTAACCATTCGGCCACCCAACCCCCCACTACATGATGTCTAAAGTAGGGTGATTTATGCCAAGAAAATACATCCCCAAAACAGACAATATATGGGGCTTATTTTAATATTAAAAGATAAGACTTACTATAAAACCTTCTTTCATCAACAATCGAGGTCTTGTCACATTTGATTTTTGAGGATATAACAATTTTGGCAATTTAAATAACCGTCTTGGTCACATAAATTTAACTGTTGTTGCTGACTCGAAATTGTACTGTACATTAAATTCCTTCAATGTGATCATATATCAGCAACTGCGTGTGTACATGCATTTTCTATTCATCAAGAATCGTCGACAAGAGAGAGAGAGAGAGAGAAAAATGGGGTTTAACGTCCACTCAATACAACTAGGTCATTTCGGGACTAACATACATGTATGGTGTAATTTTATTTCAATAATTTGCTTGCGCGTAGGGGTCTTTAGCAACTGGAGGAAACCGGAGTGCCCGGAGTAAACCTGCGAGGTTGAGAAGGCGGACCTATTTCCATGCCACATACGCTCAGACCAGGGCTCGAAACCACAGCCTCATGCCAGAGGTGGTCGGAGAGGTCGAAGCGCGGCTCTCTAGACCACTAGGCCATCCCAACCCCCCGAATCGTCGACAATTATTTCTACAGATTAAAAGCAATTGCAAACATACTAACCATATTTATCTAAAATTACTTTCACATTTAGAAAAGAACGTCTCTTGGACGGACTTTCTGAGACATGACGTAACTGTACTTTCCTTGAGTGACGATAATTTTAAAACTCTTTTCGTATGTCTATTTTAGGCGAATTTTTGCTGTCTGCGGTGCACGAGCGACCCAGTGACTGAATAGTTTTTTTTATTTGCACAGTTGTGATCAGAGGTGGACCAGGATGACAAGTAAGTCAGTATTAATTAGCTCAAAATATTCGAGGCTGTTACCATCCCCTCAAGTAAACTTAATCGCGCCATTTCTTATATAAATAATAAGGATTTAAGTGGGAGCCATAATTATACGCCCATATACTAATATAGACTCGAGTACCTACTTTTCTTTATCTTTGTTGTTAAAAAAAAGCTTGCAGGGGAAAGCACTGTTTCGCAGATACCACCAAATCTGAATTACCAGATTATGACATCATTGAATTAGTTAATTTGCAGACGTCAAGTTAGCCTAAATCTACCTGCCAACCGTTTGAAGGTAACGACTTCAATATATTGACCAGATGAGAACATCATTCGACTATCGATCGAATATCTCTCCATAATATAACAACAATAAGTAATATTATTGTTATATTATTGCTTACTCTGTTAATTGAAGTTTTATTTAAAAAAATATTATCTTGTGCTTTCTTTTTAGTCATTTGACCCATAGTTGTTCCAAAAACAAAAAGAGTACCTCACATTAAAGTTACATTATTCAAGATATAGATAAGAACTAGCCATTCTTGCTATACTAGTTCGAAAGTAGATGATGTAAAATGAATAATTTGAAAATTTCATTCAAATTACTCTATTGCAAGCGAAGATATAGGCATTTAAAGATTTGACCGACCTGTGCAATAATTTCAACCACGGACCTGGTTGATCAAAGCTACGACTCGAAGCGTTAAGGTGCGCCATATTTGATTAACCGCTGAAACGTTTAAATCTGTTTAGTATCGGAGCAATCTGATGCCATCCAAAGTTGATTAAGGCCTGGATCAGTTAATTAATGTCTAATTAATACTTTAGAAAACATTTCATGCCCAAATAAAGACCTGCACTAGGCAGATTTAGCTCTTGAATAATGCATGTTTAACAAGAGATTCGCAACAGTACACGCAAAAGAACCTGTGCCAATTGAAATTATATGAAGAATAGTGGAGAAACTCTAATGTACGGGCAAAGTTATATCTTCATAGCAAATCATGGTCGGCTATTTTAATCCAGTTTTTTAGCCGGTTGGTGTAGAAAAATAGGGCGTCAGAAAACATTACATTTCATATATTTAATTCATTTCTTCATTGTAGGAACTGTATGTTGTGCATATACTTTCACTCACTTTAATAGGACAACACAAAACATGGCCTTTTGAAGTATACAAATAATGGCATGTAACGAAAATTACAGTATATTCGGGAGAGGTGGTTCGCTCACGGTGTTGGCCGATGAAGTTCCTCGGGTGTCCCCATGTCAGTTTTGCAGGAATTCGATACAAGAGTAGGTTGTCCGGGCAAAATATCGCTCATAGCAGACTATAATGGCGTATGTCCTCCTTCATAAGGCCAATCTGGGGACTACGTGGCTAGGTGCTGGCTCGCTAGTCTGGAGGTCGGGTGTTCCATCCCTGCATTGGCCGAGAAAGTTCATCTCGATTTCTGGCGAGGTTTCCCCTTGTCAGTGATGCAGACGGGAGCCTGACAAGGACATCAGCCTAGACGTTCGGATGGGACGAAAACCAGAGGTCCCGTGTACACATTGGCGTAAAAGATCCCTTGGCAGTTGGAATTCGTTGCTGCTAGAAGCAAAATTTCCCTCATAGCAGACTGTATGGCGTATGCCCGTCTTAAATTAGCCCAGGTTAGGTCAGAAGCGTAGGACGTTAAACCCAATTTCATTCATTCATTCATTCATTCATTCATTTAGGTCAATCGATGCAGACCAGCCGGACGTTAATCCTAACTTCATTTCATTTTATTGTATATGCTTCCTTTGACAATGTTTCGATGCATGGATAATGATAAACGTAATATTTAATTACACCAAAACGTGAATTGAGATGATTACAAATTAAAACACTTCCATGAACACTCGACAGTAATCAAGTCAACACAAACTGAAAATCCTCAAAAGCTTATAGCAGTGTAATTGGAAATTCATGTTTATGATAGATGTGATAAATCTTTACTTACATGTTGGTAGTATTCTTTTAAAAACAAACAAAAAATCCTATCTCACTGACGTCAACCAAATATACATTTACATGGCCAATATTTATCACAGTTCACCAAGCTAGCCTCGCTTGACAAAGCCCAAACAAAATGACATCTATATTCCACGTGCAACTCTTATCCCTCGTCGCACATTTGATAAGATCACTGACTGTGTTGGTTTGATGAAATGACTACGTGATTTAAACAAACTGTGAATAGCGAGTCAAGAATTTAGCCCACATTTTTTTTAAAACTTGCATTCTTTTTATATGTCCTGAGATCGAAGTATAAACGGGAGTGGATGGAAATAATCTGATAATATGTGAACCAAATTGTAGGTTCTTTCAATTGTAGGCTGTTGTCTCCGTGATAAAAACTGCTACCATGATATTTATGTTTTCTAACATTATTTTAAAGCAACAGTTCTGACCAAACACCTCTTATATCGTCCAAATCACCTGTCAAAGCGAGAACGGTCTCGTTTTCGTATCATTATCCATGTACCTGGGGTGGATATAGGATTTACCTTTTCTTATAAATTTCAGAGAAAATTTGATCAATAAGTCTGTCATTGAGTCAAGTGGGGTGGTTACGATTCCGCGTTTGTACTTGACAAGGAGTAGGATCGCCCGTCAAACCTTGTGGGTTTTCTCTGGGTCTTCCGGTTCCCGCCACTGCTAAAGAATCCTATACGCGCAAGCGAGTTATCGAAATAAATTGCACATAGCCCTATAATGACTTAGTTTCGAACGAGTGGGCGTCTCTTTCTATATCTCAACCCGCAAGATATTGCACAAAGAAAAACGCCCCCAATATCTATCCCCCTGTGTGGTACCACGTACAGGCCACAAGATTTTCGATAAGAGTAATTTCGGTCCATGGTGTTTCGTATAACGAGAATTCCACATAGAGCCGATTCCATTGTAGTGAATTCATATTCTAAATAAATAAATCACAAACCTCCCTTTAATATGCACCCGCAAAATAAATTTTTACGGAATTTTGTTAATACAGTTGTGTGTTTACATAATAAAGAGAGAGAGAGAAAAATGGGGTTTAACGTCCACTCGATACAGTTTAATTTTATTTCAATAATTCGCTTGCGCGTAGGGGTCTTTAGCAGTGAGAGGAAACCGGAGAACCCGGAGAAAACCCACGAGGTTTGACGGGCGACCTTACGTGCAACTGGGGATTCGAAATTACATAATAAAGGTGTTTACAAAATAAAAGGGGCTAACAAAATAAAAATTCGAGCTGTAGTGGTCACATGGCCATAACAAACTTTTGTAATACAGTCGACGTTGTATTGGGCAGGTCATCATGCCTCCTTTATATGTCCATTGATCTATTTATTCGAGATGTTTTCACCTGGATTTTAACACGCCATTCATATCATAAATATCACCGCACGCTGTTCCCTTTAATATCACTTGTGAATTGATTGTCGCGCTGAAATTCACATTCAAGTAAAAACAGGCCGTGCTATGTGTAAACGATGTGTTTGTCAAGGCATTTTTTTATTTCTTTAAACATGACAACGCAAAAACATTAGCAGGGGATCAAAGGGATGAACTTAGAATTTCTACCTTTTACACAGTTTTAGCACCTAAATATTAGGACACATTGACACGGCGAGGAATTGTCTAGTCATCAAACCGTGGTTGTAAGTATAGGATATTAAACTACCCGGAGTTGATTGTTAGGGTTCTCTATCATATCAATCCGAGGGCGAGAAGGTTTATATCCAACATATACAACGTCATTTCACCCTTAAATTTTACGGGCTCTTCCAATAAAAGGCAACAATGATTTGATAATTGCTCGATAGTCTCCGCAAAATAGTTTAAATTACCGAAGTAATCACGTGCAATTATGTGCATGTTTTTGTTTTGTTTATACGTCGCCATTTTGGGGGTATTGAATTGAAAGCAAAAACAAAATGTATAGTAATACGAAGTCAGACGAATAATCAATCCTTTTAGCCAATATGTTGACGATGGAATAGATGTGAATGCAAATATGGATGAGGATCTATCCAAAGCCTGAAGAAAATTTGGATCAAAGGCATTCTTTTCCGATAACCCCGTCAGTGAACCTTGATTGAAGGTTATCGGTATGTTCAGAGAATGATTTGAACGACTGTTTTAAGTGGACTGTATCCAAAAATAATTTACAAAGGAACTCTTGGGCGATAAATACTTTCAAGTCTAGGAGTTTGTGAAGAAATAATCGAAATCGAAAGAAAATTCTGAAAGATATCTTAGACATGGAGTATGGATACCCGAGTTAAAGGACAATACTGGTGTCAGTCGTTATCACATAGTATGTGATAAAACTGGTAAAGAACATTCCAAATATAACTTTAACACATAGATTATTGCTACGATAGATGAGTACAGGTTTCATGAATCGGAAGTGACGAACGCAATATCGCTACAAAAAAACACATGCTGAAAATACAATTGGTTTGTCAACAGGTTCTTCAATTAACCGATACTACACCACCATTCAATAACTAAACAAACAATAAGATTTTCTAATATAATGTGTTGTGAACATAAAATTTAGCATTTCGAAGAATACAAGGTGTACATTTGTGATAAAACTTATTTATGTCGTTACATACATATACTCGTTACGTAATTGTGAAATTATAATCAACTGAAAGATACCAATGCCTATACAAGGTTGGTTTCATTACGGAGGGTCTGTCAATGGATAGCGCATATTCCTTCGAACGGTACAACAATTCAGAGGTTCCGTGTAAACCTAGGTGTGCACGTAAAAGAAACCTTGACAGTTGGAGTTTGTTTCCGGTCCGTCTTCTTACGTCCCGCTGGAGCAGAGCAGTAGGACGTTACGACCCTTTTAATTCAATCAGGTCATCCAGGTAGTCCTGTCTAATTGGTTCAAATCGACAGAAAACAACTTAGACCATCACCGATCACATTATACAGGCCGATAAATTAAGTTTTGTGGTGAATGTAAATAGTCTTGATTCAACTATGTCCTTAATACAAGCTGCCTGATTTTGACGAAAAGAAATAAGTATCTTCGTCTTTTCACAATACAAATTTCCAGAAAGTTTCAGGAAGCTCTAATGGAAACTGTAATGCGGACAAGGAGTGTGGACAATTCGGCAAACAGGAGTATAACTCCAAAAATATATAAATCTAATTTTGACGAAGAGAAATAGGGATCGTCGTTTTGTCATAATACAAGTTTCCTAAAAGGTGAACAAAAATCAGATAAAATTTTGTAGCCTGCAGAGCGTTGACACGGAAGTGTTGACGGAGGGACGGAAGGAAAAGGTGATATAACATTACGTCCCCGTTAACATTTGTCGTGTTAAAAATCTTATTTGTGGTCACTAACATAATAATCTAACATATGTATGACATTGGGGCAACTTTATGAGTATTAAATTGTCAAATGTTTCCAAAATTAATTGATATGCCCTGTAGGATTTTGCCTATACGTCAGACCTGGAATAAATTGTTTCATTTTTAGGTCTAAAATAATCACTGGGCTAATGAAGACGGAGATACATATAGTGTGCTATGAGAAATTTTACCCGGGCAGTCGCGCTACGGCCTAGCGACAAGGAGAAACCACGCTGGAAAATCCCGATGACATTTCTCGGCCAGCACCGGCATCGACCGGCGACCAGGAAGACAAAAACGATACATAGATTATAACTACATGATTTAAAGTGTATTTCTAATTTCCGTGGATTGTTTGTTGACTTACCTCGACGATATTCAACTTTAATGAACATATTATAATGGGGTCCATACCCGATCAACAATTCCGTCAATATTATTGACTCAATATTGACAAGAATTGCCCACACACGAGTCAATATTTCCATCAATAATTTCATCATTTTTTGGTCATTTTTCAAATGGATGCCATGTTTACTCTTCTAAGGTTGGCGATGGAATGAAAATATTGACGCAATTATTGACAAATTATCCACACACGATCAATTGTGTCATTCAATAATTGACCATCCGCCAATATATTGATGAACCATCAATAAAAATCGAAATGATTTTGATCCGTCAATATATTGACGCAATAATGGTCATTGACAATATTTTACATCAATATAGCCCACACACGTTCAATATTATTGAATCAATATGTTGAGTCAATATATTGAGTCAATAATATTGACGGAATTATTGATCATGTATGGGCCCCATAACGTCTGCGTCAATCTTTGACTATTAAGTGAGTCTATGGTTATCTTGAATATAATATATTATTCAAACTTAATTATATTCATAATAATTTTTGTGAGTATGATAACGTCTCGTCGTGTTCTGTAATAGACATAATTAGTTGGTAAATTCAAGCGTTCAGCTCTTACCTTGTTGCTGTGAGAACGGCGAATAAGAGTGAATTTACTTGAGTGATAAATACTAATGATCATAATACTGCAAGCAAGCCACCACCTTACTTCGTGACAAATGATTATGTTGATTACACTAGTTTGCCGATTTTGTCGCTGTGTACAAATAATGTCTAAACAAACAAACGTTGTTTGTTTTTACCTTTTAATTCCCTAGGAGTTACATCTCACACGATCTTGTCAACGAGTAATTAGATTTCACACACTTTTTGCAATCTAGCTGTCTCTTTTTAAAGTTACACTTTCACTTGATTTGAAAATTGTTTATTTTTGCAATGTCTATTTTCTGTCTTGTCCGTAAGTTTTTGTTTTGCGTGTGGTGCGGTCCACCTGCACTTACTATTAGGTGCTGTCTGTCCATAAATAAAGTGAATTATGCGTACGAAGCGATCGTGACCCAATCCAGACCTTTGGGAAGCGGAATTTGTCCTACCCGTATCACGTATCTATATCGTCACGATGCTGATACGTTGCGTCAATGTAGTTTTGCGGTGCTCTTCTTCAGTTTCAAAAATCGATACGGACGCGTATTTCCGATTGACAATAGCCACTATTGAATATAAAAGGGGTGCACCAGCCTGCATGGACGTCCTCGATATGGATAGAAATAGTCCATACATTCCCTCATTTTTATACGCCCACATTTTCATGTGGACGTATTATGTCGTCGCCCCTGTCCGTCCGTCCGTCCACAATTGTTTGTGGACTCTCTACAGGTCACAATTCTTGTCCTATTTTGACGAAACTTAAAATATAGGTTTATCCCCAAAAGATCTCGACTGCTTTCGATATTGGCATGTATCGGATCAAAACTTCATGGATTATGGCCCCTGATTGTACGAAAAATCACGTTTTTAGCTTGTGGACCCTATAGAGGTCACAATTTTGAACTGATTTTGATGAAACTTTACATGCATGTTTATAACCCAAAGATCATGGTTCCTTTCGATATTTGCACCTATCGGAACGTAAATTCCTGAATTATGGCCCCTGATTGTCCAAAAATTCACCTATTTTAGCTCGTGGTACCTCTGGAGGTTACAATTATTATCCGATTTGAAAAACCGTTCGATTATATCACCGTTACACCCTAAGGAAGATTGAGTTCAAATTTCGGAAAAATCGGACCAAAATTACCATACAAAATGGCCACCGTTCGTACGCAAATACTGTTAAAAAATGGTATATCAAGGTTGTGGACCCTGTAGAGATCACAATTTTAATTCGATTTAGATGAAACTTGAAATGCATGGTTATAACCCAAAGATACTGGTTCCTTTCAATATTTGCGCATATCGGATCGTAACTTCCTGATTATATGCAAAATCGTCTTGGTTTAGCTTGTGGTCCCTCTGGAGGTTACAATAATTAACCGATTTAAAAAAAAAACGTTTGATTATATCACCGTTACACCCTAAGGAAGGTTAAGTTCAAATTTCGGAAAAATCGGACCAAAATTACCATACAAAATGGCCGCCATTCGTACGCAAATACTGGTAAAAAATGGTATATCAAGGTTGTGGATCCTGTAGAGGTCAAAATTTTAATTCGATTTTGATGAAACTTGAAATGCATGGTTATAACCCAAAGATCTTGGTTCCTTTCGATATTTGCGCATATCGGATCGTAACTTCCTGAATTACGGCCCCTGATTATACGCAAAATCGTCTTTGTTTAGCTTGTGGTCCCTCTGGAGGTCACAATTATTATCTTACACCCTAAGGAATGTTGAGTTCGAATTTCGGGAAAATTCGGAACAAAATTGCCATACAAAATGGCTGCCGTTTGTACGCGAATACTGTTCCTTTCGTTATTTTCACATAACAGATCATAACTTCCTGAATTATGGCCCCTGATTGTCCGAAAAATCGCCTATGGTCCCTCTGGAGGTCACGATTATTATCCGATTTAAAAAACTTGACTCTATCACCGTTACACCATACGGAAGGTTGAGTTTGAATTTCAGGGAAATCGGACCATAATTGCCAGACAAAATGGCCACCGTTTGTACGCTAATAGTGTTAAAATATGGTATATCAAGGTTGTGGACCCAGTATAGGTCACAATTTTAATTCGATTTTGATGAAACTTGAAATGCATGTTTATAACTTAAAGATCTTGATTCTTGTCGATATTTGCGCATATCAAATTGTAATTTAATGAATTATAGCCTTTGATTGTAGGAAAAATCACTTTCGATTTTGCTTGTTCTCTAACCATCTCTCGAAAATGTGGGCGTATCCTGCCTGGCAGTGCCAGCTTACTATCTTTATTTATTCTATACTTTAAAACAAACATGGTGATTCCTGGACTTCTTATATTTTTTCGTCCATTATAGTTTCTTGAATTGTCAGATATCCCCCAACAGTCTTATATAACAACTTTTGGTCTTTGAATGAAGGAAGTATCAGTTAGCAAATACATATGGAAGAACAATTACTGATTTATTTAGGCGACGTTTCCATGAGTCTTCTCTCAACGTTTTCAAGCAAGTACAGTAACAAGTGTGTAGGGTAAATATAAATAGACAGGCAATAACAACAAAACAGAAACCATGCATGACAACAACATGTTCAAAGGAAGTATTAGTGCGCAGAAATTAGGCCGTGTATCTATTATCACTCGTCGCTTCAGTCAGTTATATAGAAGGATAACTCGTGTTTTCCTTTGGTGTTTGTCACTTCCGATGCATTAAAGCTGTATTACTCATATATCGTAGCAATGATATCGATGTTCAATTATATTTAGAACGTGTTTAACCAGTTCTATCACATATTATGTGATAATGACTGACGCCAATATTGTCCTTTAATGATACAGCCATATAGCCAATCAAATTCAAACATACACTGTAAGTGAGGGGCTGGCTTATCAGCCAGAGGGTACGGTGTTCGATCCCGGAATTTTCCAGCGTGGTATCTCTTTGTGACAAGAACTGTCTAGTTGTTCGGGTGGGAAAATATCAAAAGTCATTTATCGTTCTTTACTTGTCAAATTTATTCCCATGCTGTTACTTTCACATAAATATAACATGGAATGAGGAAACATGTCGTGACTCTTAACATGGAAATTGACAGTCTGTATTTATATTCACACGAGTTGGGTAATTCACTAAATATATTTCTGAGGCGGCTCTCTAAAAAATTCTGATGTTTGAAATGTCCATTCGAAGAGAAATGCAAATAACTGAGCAAAAACAGAGATCTGCGTCTTTTGGTCATACAGTGTGATGTGATAGATATTTTGCCCGAACTGCGGCACGACGACATGCTCTTATATCGAATACCAACTGAATTGCCAAGAAACCATTTAAGTACACGTCAACGAGTAGACGAGACTTTGGCTTTCCATACCATCCGAAGGACTAGACACTGTCCTTGCACCAAGGGAAAAAAGAAACCCACACCGGAAGACTAGGGTAACTTGCTCGGCATATAGCTGCGGCATCCTGGTTAGCGAGCAAGCAATCTATTCACTGAGTCCCCACAGCTGTCGTGAAATGGTGTCAGGAGACTTTTGGGGAATAGTTCGAGCTAACGATTTACATTATCCAACCAGAGTGTAAAATCATAAGGACTGCGTGCACAAATTGTATATGCGCCTGTTTCATCTGCCAATGTCCGCGCGTATCGCCGCTTACAGCACGAACGATAATTCTCGGGTAAAGATGCAACGGGCAGCAGTTGCGTTACCACTCAACATTCTTGGTTACCCCAGTAGTCTCATTCCCTCCTACTCCACTATATCCATATAGTCCGGGTTAAAATTGAGGGAGGTGCCACCTGGAGAGGCAGAAATTGTCATGTGGTTTTTCTAGACCAGTTTTTTATTCTGAACAAGAATATACGAGGTAAACAGGCCAAATTCTGAGCCATTTTACGTTAGGGCACTTTTTCAAAATTGCCGCCAAAATCTCAAATACATATTAAAGTTATTCAAAAAAAGCTGCAATTGTAGTCCTGACTCTTGAAAGTGATGAAAAATGAGGACGCTCTTTACGTGGGCACCAAAAACATAGATAAACTGTCTATATCTTTTAATAAGCATTTATTAGGCCATGCAAAGGTCATTAAGCTCTAAATAAGCATCACAAAGCGTAATCAGGTACATGTATGTTTATATGTCGAGATAGCAAGTTAAAATTTGGTTAGTTGTTTCTAAATGATAACCGAAAAAATGTTTTGACATCAGGGAGGTTAAAGGGTAAGGGCTTATACTGAATTGTCCTTATATTGTATCCTGGTATGACAAATCACTCACAATGTTATAGCATTAATTTTCAAAGTCGTTCAAATCACTACATTCTGAATAGTCCCCGCAGTCATTGTCAATAGAATCCTAGAAGAATGCCTTAGCAAACCTGGGCTTGGTCCCCAACAACTTCCAACATACCCGCAGCTTCAGACACTCTACCATCACAGGTGTGCGAGGGCCTTGAAGAATACGTATCACTGAAGTACGGGGTAAAGACCAAGAGCGTCAATGAAGCAAGGTATGTCATCTTTGACCGGTAGTTAACAAGGGAGCAAATATCAAAGGATATAGCATTGCCACCACCCTGTTGTCAAACACTGCAACTTCATAAACTCTGAGCGCATTTCATAGCTCGAGAATGGTGTTCAGCAAGCATAAACGATTATGAAGGCACCGATGTCTGTGGCAATGGTTGGAATGAAGAAATTAAGCCGAAGAGAATGACGACAATGACGCCTGAAGTTGTGCAAGAATTGTTTATTGACAATGAGTGCGAGGGAAATTCAGTATGCAGTGATCTGAGCGACTTTGAAAATTAATGCCATAACATTGTGAGTGATTAGTCATACCAGGATACATTGTAAGGACAATTCAGTATAAATCTTACCCTAAAGCTCCCTTAAGAACAAGATCCCAGACATCTTTTCAGTGACCATATAGAAACGACTTACCAACTTGGCGTTTAGCGGTTATTCTGATGAGCACCCGCAATTTTCACCTCCATATTGATTATTTGTCACACATGTAGATTCCTTTCAAATAACTTTATGTAAAACTAATGCAAAAAGAGGTCAATTAAGCCACAGTTATCTTTTTTTAACCTACACTGGCCCATATCCTGTTCTCGTGAGATGTTAGCGTATTGCCAAGAGCGCCCCCATCGTGTTATATCTCTATAAAATGCGTGATGCATAATCATGAAAATGCTTTGTAAATAACTCTAATCACAATCAATGCAAAATGTGATCATTGCGTGGCCCAATAAATGCTTATTAAAAGATATAGACAGTTTATCTACGTTTTTGACGGCCACGTAAAGAGCGCCCTCATTTTTCATCACTTTCAAGAGTCTGGACTACAATTGCAGCTTCTTTGGGAATAACTTGAATACTAACCAATGCAAAACGTGGTTAAACATGCATCATTGTTACTTACTTAACCCATACACTATGTATATGAGATTTCGGCGGCCATTTTGAAAAAGCGCCCTAGCGGGAAATGGCTCAGGATCTGACCTGTTTACCTCATATATTCTTCTTCAGAATAAAAAACTGGTCTAGAAAAACCACATGACAATTTCTACCTCTCCAGGTGGCACCTCCCTCAATTTTAACCCGGACTAGGGTTTACACGATTTCAAATTATCTGCCCTGGCCTTGGTTGTAGCTTGAGTCTACGAAACAATCCAAAATCAGTTAACTAATTATACGACCTACGTTTGGCGTTCGTTTTTATAAGATTAGCTAACACCATTCGTGTCTATTTACTGAATGATTTATGTAAATAATGTATATATTTCTAAGCTATTTAAATTTGATTAGATTGTCAAAATATATAGTTTTTTTTTTCGCCGATTTTTAATAAGTATATGATTCACTTTTGTTATAATAATTAATATTCGTTCTGTTTCTGAAATGTTTCATAAACCATTAACATTCTGTTAGGTTTATTATTATTGCGTTTTGTCTTCGTGAGTAGTGCTGTTGAATCGACGAAGTACTTTCTCTGGTACTTGAGTGTAAAGGTTTGAGTTTGATATTAGGAAACCGCCTAATCAAGATACCATTCTCAATAAAAGTCTTGAACCTACATATATTTACATAAATACCTGTCTAGTTTCATGATAAATTATATACATATTGTACTTTGATGTTTTTCTAGGGATACTTATAGGAGAATTACTAGAAGGTCCACAAGCCAAAAACGTGATTCTCGTACTTGCAACCGTAATGGAGTTGTTTCCCTTGAGTAAGATATTGGCCAAAGAACCACATTTTTAAGCTAATGAAAATATTTTTTTCACGGCTCAACGGTCTTCATTATTCAAAGAAGCATTAAGCACTTGGACCATGAGTGGACAAGCGCCTGGTCTTCCTAGGGTACTCACCTTTTCCGAAATTCTTGTGTTGGCGCTGATGCTATAATAGTTTTGTTTTTTTTAAATTCGAAGTGAAGCTTTGGAGCTATGAAACTATCGATCTTTTCACTACACCCCCCCCCCCCAAATATGGACGTATCTTGCGTATAATGTTCAATGCAGCTTGTTGCTGTGGGTGCATTGATCTGTCTGATATTCTAACGTGTCAAATATTTATATACCAGATTATAAAAGCCTACAATGGTAACAGTGATTGTGTTATTATGTAATTTTAATGGAAGTGATATTTTAATATTGACAAACATTATTTTTAAACGTGTAACTTTTGAAATATCACTAATCGACCCCATGGCATTAAAAGCATTAAATGTATGCAAATTAATAGTATCACTAAACAAAAACACTTGGATTTTTAAAGGTATTTCGATGGTATTAAACGATTGCATAATATTTGTTCCCGTAAATCATGCTTTTATCACACCATAAATCAAATAACAGCTTAATTTATATTTATATACAGCCGGAATGGGTGTACATTGGGTAAAACAGTAACACGCACTTGACTTGAAACATATTACAATTGTACCGACGCTATTGTAGATTTGATCTCACCTTTTACGGAACCATTTTGGCTAGTTAAGGAATCCTTGCTAGCCTTCTTCTTCTCTTGCTAGCTATTACCATAAACATTGTTATACCCAACCGGAATAAAGTTAATACCATAGGGACCGATCCAAGGGGGGGGGGGTCTCACTTACGGGTTCAATCGAAATTAAGTTAGGATTCATACCGTATAGGCCAGTAGCCGACACCTAATAATATCACCAGAAAAAAACATCTTGCTCCAGGGTAAGGAAATGTATAAGATCTTTGCTTTGTCTAATAAAAATGCGAACATTTCTAGCTCCCTTACAAACTAGCACATATACTGAGTAACCTTAAACAAATTGCAATAAATGTAATCCAAACTGATTTTGACAGATATAGGTACACAGATTAATATATCAAAAGTATAGAAAAGTATAGATAACGAAGATTTGAAAATTGGAGGTACCAAGTTGGGTATGTCTTGGCTTGTTTTTATTTGTTTGTCACAGTTGTATTTCATCACATTCACATTAAATCAGACGCATATGCCATGTCGACATATTAACTACCTATAGCGATATTTAACAGATGAAGGACTTACTTTTTAACAATATTCAAGATGGCGGACACCAATCAAGATGGCGGATTCAAGACGGCGGACACAATTTAGATAACGGCATTCTTTCGGAATGTAAAAGGATCAGGTACTCGTTCTTCTCCCAATAACAATGATAAATAATATTTCACATACGCAAGATGAATGACTAATTTTTTTAACAATATTCAAGATTGCTGACACAATTCAAGATGGCGGATTCAAGATGGCGGACACAATTCAAGATGGCGGCCTTCTTTCCGTATGCAAAAGGATCGAGTACTCGTTCTTTCCCAAATAACAATGATAAACAGTATTTCACATACGCAAACTGTTCTACATGGATGACACAAAAGAATTATTTGAACACTGTTAAGTTACGATCTTTCACTGTACACGAAAAAACAAAATCAAATAAAATCACTATAATAATTTAGGTTACTTTTAACTGTAAGTTTAAAGCCAGAGATAAAATCGTAAAATATAACTAAAAATATCCAGTTTCATTGGCCATGAGTGTAGGTTACACTAGGTACAAGTAAAAACAAAGCCATCCGTTAAAAATCATAAATTTGCTTGTTTACATAGGCGTATCAATACACGCAACTAATCTGAGCTGATCTGTCACTTTTTAGACCATTTATACTTGGTTTCAACAATTACAGTAACTATGTTCCGATTTAATTATGATTGCTTCAAATCTGCTTTGAAATGTTTCATTTACTTTTTCAAAAATAATTTCAAAGATAGTTACAGAATTTTATCGGGAGTGAATAAACATTGATTGCCGACCCGTTCTTTACAACTAGTTACACTGGTCATCCGTGCACACCAAAAAACAGTCATCATCCTAATCGATTGACAAATGGTCACCACCTTGCTAGTCGGTCATCCAACGTCCACTAACCCCTAGGGATAAGTGAACGTTATACCTATACTTTTTCTCGACTCTTTGATGAAAATGGGAGGGTATTCACCGATACACGGCTACTTTTTACGGCCACAAAAGTGGCCGTGTATCAGTTGAAAAATGGCCGTGTATCAGTTTAAAAGGGACAAAAATAACAAAATCATGATTTACATAATTATTTATTTCAACATCTCATACCCGATTTTAACATGGTAAAAGAGTCATCATTTTCAACTGTCTCAGCAATTTTTGAATGTGCGTCACCCTCAGTCATATTCTTGCATTTTGTCTCACATTCCTTTACATTTTGAGATCTAGTCGCACTTTCACATTTTGTCGCACATTAACATTTTGTCGCGGCTTATGCTCATCCGTGCAGCACATAATCCAAATATTTTACTATTATAAATGTATCTCTTGGCATTTTCAACACTAAAAACTTTCACATTTTGTCACGGTTTATGCTATTCCATAGCACGTAATCCAAATATATTACTAGTCTAAATTAATCCATTGGCATTTTCTAGAACTCTACAATTTCAACTCGTCTTCATTTAATGGTTGTTCTTGTTTTTGTGGATGTCAATACGTCGCGAAGTTAATGGATTGATCTGTGCGGATATAAGCAAACGTACCTTGCTTATCTAAAAAGTTATAATCCAATCTCTTGTACTGATCTCGAAGTGTCACCATATTCCTATGCATTTGTAATTTTTCTTCGTGTTTGGTGGAATTCGACTCATCATCATGGCTTTAATTTCCTGTTTTGTGATGGATCGGGCTTCTGAATCTTCGCGGTCATCGACATCTCTTGCAGAAATTATATTCTCGGTCTTAGAAATATATATCTCTATCTGTGACATTATAAAGTAGGATTATTCGACGAATTCTCGCATTCATTTCTGCAATCCACTACAATCATCACATCCTCGGAGCCTCACTCAAACAGAGACGGTGTATCAACCCATACACCTTGAAAACAAGGTATATATCTATTACTTGTATGGCCACTTAGCACGGAGACGACCGTTTTGTTATGCGCCAACACGTTAGTCGGGATTCGGCACTAAAACAGGTGAGTGCAGGAGAGGAATGCCCCGTGCACGCCAACAAACCAGTCAATACTGTTTCGGTCGACAAACGGTCGTCTCCTTGTTAGTCAGTCACCCAACGTGAGAGAGAGAGAAATGGGGTTTAACGTCCACTCAACACAACTAGGTCATTTCGGGACTAACATATGGTTTTAATTTTATTTCAATAATTCGCTTGCGCGTAGAGGTCTTTAGCAGTGGGAGGAAACCGGAGTGCCCGGAGGAAACCCACGAGGTTGAGAAGGCGCCCCTATCTCCATGCTACATACGCTCACACCAGGGCTCGAAACCACAGCCGCAAGCCAGAGGTGACCGGCCAGCTAGAGGTCGAAGCGCGGCACTCTAAACCACTAGGCCATCCCAACCCCCCATCACGCAACGTACACTTGCCCCTACGGTCAGGGGTAGAAAGGTAATGGTCATATGCAACGTATGTCGTTCTGATCGGGATTCGGCAATAAAACAGGTGATTGCTGGATATGACTGCCCAGTGCACTCTAACAAACCAGTTAGCGCCCTACTCGCTTGAGAAACGGTCGTCTCAGTACTATTCGGTCACACAACGAGGAAGTAGTCGTATGCAAGATAGATTGTTCTATTGTGGTGGCGAAACCCGAATAACATGCTGGCTCGTTATTCGGCAATAAAACAGGTGATTTTTGGAGATGACCAACCCGTGAGGCGTGAACTTTAACAAACCCATTCCCTCGACAAACGGTTTGCTCCTTGTAAGTCGGGCGCCCAACGTACAGTTATCCCTACGGTCAGGGGTAGCGAGGAAATGGTCGGATACAACGCAGCTCGATCTGTTTTAGTGGCGAATCCGGAAAAACGAACCTGCTCGTTATTCGGGATTCGGCAAAAAAAAAGGTGATTGCTGGAGATGAACACTCCGTTCACTCTAACAAACCAGTAAGCGCCCTACTGCTATTCGGTCACACAACGAGGAAATGGTCGGATGCAAGATAGATGGTTCTGTTTTAGTGGCGCATAGGGATAGTTTAGTAATATAGACAGTTTGTAAGGCTGTAAAGGATAGTAACTTTTAGGTTTTGTTGTTTATTCTGATGGCATGGTCGCGTGCCCTTGAAATGTGAAGCCCCGTGGCCCTATTAAGTTCATGTGAATATCTTCTAATGTTAATGGCTTCTAGTATTTTCCTCGTTTTCCTATTCAGTTGGTTTGATGTTAGTATCCATACCTCGTACCAGTCGACTCAGTGCTGTGGGTGGTTCTGTAGATGCTTCGCTATGGCTGAGTTGTTGGTAGCAGCTTTTGACCGATAGATAACAGGAACAGTTCACTTGGTAGGCAACCCCTTTGGGCCGGGTGGGAAGGGTAGGTTGCTGTTTACCATTAGCTTTGAGTATCTGCTTCAAGGCTGTAGGGATAGAAAATGTAGTGTCGATGTTAGACTTCTTGAGTAAATTACTGACTTGATATGGTGGGAGTGACAGTTGGTATGAATAAAATTAAAAGTGCTTTTTGCAGACTTCTGTAAAATTAATTACCAAGTGGCTGCCGGAATAATCTTGCTACATTGCAAGTGAAATAGATTTCTCTTTAAAGATGAACACATCTGTATAGGTAGACGAGAAATAGGGTGGGTGTGGGGATGTAGATGTCGGATAAGACCATACACAAGAGTTAAAATTGTATTTAACCAAAAGAAACAACAATTTGTTGGTAAAGAAACATAAAAAGAAAAGAGGTATAGGTTGGGGACTTCGTGAAATATTCCGCTGCCTGTCAAGTATGATAACTGCTCATATTGTAAAGAAGTGGGGCCAAGCCACCAAACAAAGTGATACCGTGCTAATTGTCAAAATTCAGCTTTTATCGTCAACTGGCGAACCATTCAGCCGAGTTATTCTTGGGAGGTTAAATCATGCAATGGAAGCCCATGTTAGTGATGAACTAGTGTGATCACGTTTGCTCAAACAAGCCCGTAACTATGGGAGACGCACAGAGGGTAAGGATCGAAGACCCCCACCCAACCCCTATTGCAAACTATTTCGCCCCTGTGAAAAATATTGTCGACCATAAAAATATTAAATATACATATACATTGTCCGTCAGTTTTACAGCACCCCTCGGTCCTGAGCTTAAATGCTAATAGGCTGTGGGCGATGGTATTTTTCATATGGTGACAAAAACCTTTCCTATGATCCACAATAACAATTTATACCAACTATTATCATGATGTTAGTCAAACGGTACTTCCTCTGGGTCCAGTGGGCATTAAGATAACTGCTTAATGACATCACACTCTAAGACCGAAAGCTGCTGAACGCCGATTATCGATATTAGGATTTTTATGACCCGTACGCTTCTCACACAACTTGACATATTATCTGAATAAGACCGCAGCCTCTATCGCGTCCAGATGAGTTTCTGAAAGGGGGTACGGGGCAACTCCTGAAAATTGACGATGTTCGTCCCTCATGAACTCATGATAGAGAACACATGTTTAAACTATAGACTATGTCGCGTTAACAAAGCAAGAGTTGACGGACCCATGTGGGGATACTGGAATATGGGTGTTTCCATCAAATGCTATGTAAAGTAAAATCAATCTTTCAGCGCGTAAAGCCACAAATGATTTATATAAAGATGTCCTTCCATTGTAATGGTTTAAAGATACACTAACACCTTATATTTAAAGATGCATTATGTAAGATTTAGATAGAGAGCAGGTTGTTCTTCTCGTATCTAATGACATTCAACTACTTTATTGAATTGTCAGATATCCTCTTACAGTCCCATATAACAACTGTTGGTGTTCGAAGGAATTATTAGTGAGCAGAAATTTGGCGGTGTATCTGTTATCAATCGTCGATTCAGTCAGTTATATGGAGCAGTCGCTCGTGTTTTCCTTTTCGCTACGTCACTGCTGATTAGGGTAACGTGTATTACTCAGCTATCGTAGCAATGATCTCTGCGTTAAAAGAATATCAGGAATGTGTTTAACCTGCTCTAATAAACGTGATAATGACTGGCACAAATATTGTCCTTTAAACGACTTAAAATACAGACACTCGGCACGTGCGTTTACAGTGAAATAGGTCATGCCAATCTAATATTGTATAAGGTACGCTTGGCAAGCTGCCCATACGATTATTTGAAATAATGGTACGCCAACATCAAGGGTTGACATCACATCTGTATTTTAAACAACAGTATTAAATTCCCACAATGTAAGACACTGAGTTGGTCTTACCTGTTGATTCTATAAATCCCTAGCAACGAATAAAAAAACAAAAGATAAAATAAAGTTTATAAACACCATATAAGTTTAAAGATGCCTTCCCGGGTACAAACTTTGTGAATTGACGATATATGTGGACTAAAAACATATTCAAAGTAACCAATCTATCAAAAATTTGCTTCAATTCCATTTCAAAACTTTGCTTTCGTTGTGGATACCCATAGCTATAAGTAAGCTGTTGTTAGACGCAATGTCTGCCAACCTAATTAATTTAACTTCATTGTTGGAGGGTCCATTTTTCAGAATGTATCCTTTATACTTACTGTACATTTATCATACTTACTGAGGCCTAAGTAAATTCTTAGTTATTTCTGTCTACTTCATTTTAGACCTTTTAATCGCAGAGTCTTTTGTACGTTGACAACACCCAATGTCCCCCAAACCGCCTAACCATTTGATCAAGAAATAACAACTGCTCCCTGACCTTAGCTAGCAGACAATAAGCCAGCAGAACCCGTTGGGTTGCTTGTTAGTGATTCCCTGACAATATTGCCTAGTGCTTGCCCCGTGGGCGTTTTTCGCGTAATCCAGTATTTTTCTAGTAAGATTGGGTGTCTATACTTTCCATATATACCAAATTATACATACTTTTATTGGAAATAACCACCCGATAAATACTTTGCTGGGAACCCAACTTTAATCACTATACTGTAGAAATCTTTAATGACTAAATGCATCAACAAGCGGGTATTAAATAAGTTCCATTTGAAAGAAGATAAACAACTGCGACATTTAAATGCGTATTAAGTTCTCCTCTGTTCTCCTCGGGTTTTTTTTTATAATATTATACTAACCCCAAAAGGATTGCCGTTGTTATTTCCATCAGCAAAACCTACGCGTTATATGAAATAAAAAAAAATTCTAACTTAAAGAAAAAACATTTGTTTTAGATGTCTTATTTAATTCACTCTTCTTGCCTGTCTACATAACACTCATAAACATTATTATACACTTGATAACCGTTTATTCTCAGTTTCAATCATTGGCGGGCTAGTGTTATTGGGCTACTTTCCAACAAGCAAATTTATGACTACGCGTATGTGTTTTAATGAAAAAGAATCCAGTTGACGCAGTTTGATAAGATACCCATCATATAAATACACAATACTTTTGGGGTTATTTTGTTTAAAATGCATCGGTTTTGATACTAGCCAAACACGTTGAGATATACTGATATACGTCTTCCGTTTCAAAAGATGGCAGTCTTAGTAACGGCTTAACGCCTTGATTTTAAATATAATTGAAGGATGCCAGCCATGGTTTAGCCCATGAATTAATGTCATCTAGGTCATTGCTTAGAATATTTGCGCATTTGGTAGGTTCATCAATTTTAAGGTAAAGGGGAGTGTCGTCAGAGAAGAATTGCACATTTGATGTGATATTTCTTACAATATCATTTAAATAAACGAGGAAAAGGACAGGACCGAGAACAAAGCCCTATGTGGCACGCCCGAGAGAATGGTGTTGGGGGAGGAGGAGACACCCCCGGTAAGAATAGACTGTGTTCTTCCCTCTAAATAGTTGTGAAACCATTGAAGATGTCTCCCCGTATCCCACAGCTTCAAGCTTGTGACAGAGAGTCCCACATGCCAGACCCTGTCAAAAGCTTTACTTGTGTCACAGAACACTGCTCTCGTGTAGAATCCCTGGTCGATGGCTTGACAAAAAAGTGTGCAATATCAGTAATTTGGTAAACACTAGAATCCCCATACAAAAAGCCGCTCTTGAGGTTAGTTATAGCAGAATTCTTCCTGAGGAAGTTGAAGACATTTTTATAAATGCATTTTTCGAATATTTTAACTGAGATACTAAGTAGTGATATGAGAAATAATTTCCACAGTCTGATGGGTTACCTTTTTTTAATATGGCAGTTACATTGGCAACTTTCCAGATATTTGATACTGTTTTCGAAAAAGGTGGAGTGGTTAAATAGTTTGCATAAGGTTCGGAGAATTCTCTGGATATTAGTTTTATTAGTTTTCCGCCGATGTCATCGGGTCCATTAGCTTTCTAGGAGTCAATAGCAGTAATGATGTCCTCAAACTCCTTCTAGAGAGTTGGGTATTCATTCTAGTGCAGGAAGTGGTGCATTTCCACTATCTATGTTAGATTGGCTTATAAAGAAATCGTTAAGGCAGTTACATTTGTCGGATTGTGTGTGATATGCAGTGCCGTTCACTGATAGAGGAGGTAATTCATTGCTAGTGCCAGCAAGATTCCATTTCATAAATGAGTTGACAAAGTTATTGCAAATATTGATTTTGTTATCGATTTTGTCAAAATATTCCTTTTTGCCATTTCTGATTAGGTTTATATATTCATTTCTAATAGTTCTAAATTTATGCCAATCTGATTCTAAATTTCTTTTTACCACGTGCTGGTGTATTTTATTTTTTCTTTCTACTTAATAAAATAAAACAAAGTACGAACAATCCAAACCATTAGACAAAAATCTTAAGTCCTAAAAAACGATATAGGCAAAATAGTGTAATAAAGCAAAATAGTGTAATCAGAATATGGACTGTTCACCGTGTACAAAATACTGGTTATAATAACAGTTGTCACATGTTACGTTTAATCTCATCAAAAACAGATATCAGTTATGTGATCGCATGAGATAGCCAAGAAGGATCGAGCAATGTAGGCTATATCTCTGGACCGTCGAGATGCTAAGATAATTGCAATAGCAGCCGAGACATCTTTGTTTTCGGGGAGAGGGTTGCTTGAGGGGTATGGGCAAACTGGTGTCTGTATTCACTCCCGTATAATAATATTATCAATTTCAGAGAGAAGGAATTCTCCAATTAGAATGAACTTTGCCATATATTGTAACTGACTGATGTCTGACAAATTCAGCGAGAGTCATTAAATCGTCCAGCATTTTCCAGGCCGTGATGTACCATGTTCCTCATCACTTTGAAATAATGTGTCCAGACTTTCTTTGTGAGCGTTGAATAAAAGCATACAATAAAGATTGGTATAACATCACAGTTTTAGAAAGGTCACGTATCACATTTAATGCGGAACATTAAGCCGAAGGGTTTAAATCATTATTAACCAAATGTCCATCTTTTCCCCTTTTCGGAAAATGTTCATGAAATTTTGGATTTAAATACAGATTACTCAAAATACACACAAAAGGCCAATGAAATAAGACAGACCAGTGTATGTGTCTTTAATCAGTTATTGTATCATATATTTTAGTACAATTTATTTCTCTAGAAAGCTTTTTAACCTTGTTTGTAATAAATGTGTATGTTATCAGGTAACTAGATAAATTTATCACCAAATATTTCATTAAACAGTAGATATCGCTTGTGTGATAAATTTTATAAGAGATATCGTTCTAAATGAATTTGATTGGTCAGTTAAAAAGGAACTACTTTTTTATTTTCAGAGAACAGTTCATTTATTTTATTAAAACTTACTCCTTTTTTATTATTAAAAATGAACTATTATTGTTTATTAAATTGACTTTGACAGAACACTTGGTCAATAAAATGAACGAGTTTTATTTAATTAACTTTGATGGAAACGCTGGGTCAATATAAGGGACTTTGCAATAAGTTTGGATTGCTGTCAAAAAGTGATGTATCACTACGCTATTATGTAATCAGGTTTAGTAAAAGTGAAACCTATAGCAAAGAATTTGTAAATTCTGCATGTAAGAAAGGATGATGTGATAAATAAAATCTCATATTCGTCTTTTTTTATCTCTATACTGTAACTCGGACACCAGATTAAGCTCGAGGGTAAACATATCTATAAATGTTTAAATGGCAGTAGGACAAGGACGCCACTGACAACCTCAATTCATGTTGATATATTTATGTACAGGTGTTTTTACCTGCTTAATTGGTTCCATATTTGCATCTAATCTGTGGGCCAAACTGTTTGTTGGCCTTCATTTCATTAATTAGACATGTTTTATCGCCAATTAGTGATAGACGTCAATCCAGGTAAGTTATTAGTTTGCGGTACAGACATGGATAAATATAATATATATATACAACTGGCGGTAGTTTTGTCTTTGGTGTGTATAGCAGTTATATCTCATAACAACCTGTCATGACGTCATCATATTATGTTAATAAAAAATAATATAATATTATTCGGCTCATATCAACCGCTAAATACGTCATCTCAGGTCGATATAATAATGTGGCTCACGTCAACCGCTGATGACGTTAATGATCGAAACAATACAAAGAACACAGAAGGACTTTTTTCTTCTTTTGACAATTAAATATTTTATGGTACAGTTTGTAGTATTCAGCGCCAAAACAGACAGCATACTTATCGGCATATTAAGACTTCCGAGCAGTTATCCAATCATTTTTAATGGAAGAACCCATTCAATTTAAGGGTGAAATGGCGTTGTATATGTCGGATATAAACCTACTCTCCCTCGTGTTCTCTACAACATTAACCTCGGGTATGTTTATATCACATACATACATGAAAGTTTTTAGTGTTGAAAATGCCAAGAGATACATTTATAATAGTAAAATATTTGGATTATGTGCTGCACAGATGAGCATAAGCCGCGACAAAATGTGAATGTGCGACAAAATGTGAACGTGCGACTAGATCTCAAAATGTAAAGGAATGTGAGACAAAATGCAAGAATATGACTGAGGGTGACGCACATTCAAAAATTGCTGAGACAGTTGAAAATGATGACTCTTTTACCATGTTTAAAACGGATAGGAGATGTTGAAATAAATATGTAAATCATGATTTTGTTATTTTTGTCCCTTTTCAACTGATACACGGCCATTTTTCAACTGATACACGGCCACTTTTCAATACACGGCCACTTTTCAATACACGACCACTTTTGAAAAGTGGCCGTGAAAAGTAGCCGTGTATCGGTGAATACCCTCCCATTTTCATCAAAGAGTCGAGAAAAAGTATGGGTATAAGTAATAGTTATATACCTTGTTTTCAAGGTGTATGGGTTGATACACCGTCTCTTTTTGAGTGAGGCTCCGAGGCGAAGCCGAGGAGATCTCCACTCAAAAAAGAGACGGTGTATCAACCCATACACCGAGAAAACAAGGTATATAACTGACTTACACTAAATACTTTTTCGAGAAATAGCGATTTTTTCGATTTTTCCCAATTTAAAAAGCCTTTTTCATTTCACAAATTATTAAAGTTTCCCATTCAGAGCCCCCCAATTATCCCATCGCAACCGCTTATTTCTACTCCGGTAAATGATGTAAGTACACCTCACGTGCATTTCCCTGTTAAGTTCAGGCCAGGGAAATTGATTGGTTGAGAAAATCAAACGTCATCCAATCATTTTGTACAATGACATTTCTTGTTGTTTTGCCAACGCAACGACTGTGACGATTGTAGTGGATTGCAGAAATGAATGCGGGAATTCGTCGAATAATCCTACTTTATAATGTCACAGATAGAGATATATATTTCTAAGACCTAGAATATCATTTCTGCAAGAGATGTCGATGACCGCGAAGATTCAGAAGCCCGATCCATCACAAAAACAAGAAATTAAAGCCATGATGATGAGTCGAATTCCACCAAACACGAAGAAAAATTACAAATGCATAGGAATATGGTGACACTTCGAGATCTGTACAAGAGATTGGATTATAACTTTTTTGATAAGCAAGGTACATTTGCTTATATCCGCACAGATCAATCCATTAACTTCGCGACGTATTGACATACACAAAAACAAGAACAACCATTAAATGAAGACGAGTTGAAATTGTAGAGTTCTAGAAAATGCCAATGGATTAATTTAGACTAGTAATATATTTGGATTACGTGCTGTGGATTAGCATAAACCGCGACAAAATGTGAAAGTTTTTAGTGTTGAAAATGCCAAGAGATACATTTATAATAGTAAAATATTTGGATGTGCTGCACAGATGAGCATAAGCCGCGACAAAATGTGAATGTGCGACAAAATGTGAAAGTGCGACTAGATCTCAAAATGTAAAGGAATGTGAGACAAAATGCAAGAATATGACTGAGGGTGACGCACATTCAAAAATTGCTGAGACAGATGAAAATGATGACTCTTTTACCATGTTTAAAACGGATAGGAGATGTTGAAATAAATATGTAAATCATGATTTTGTTATTTTTGTCCCTTTTCAACTGATACACGGCCATTTTTCAACTGATACACGGCCACTTTTCAATACACGACCACTTTTGAAAAGTGGCCGTGAAAAGTAGCCGTGTATCGGTGAATACCCTCCCATTTTCATCAAAGAGTCAAGAAAAAGTATGGGTATAAATATAGAGGGAAAAGATGAATTACAGTTACTTACATTCACCTAGTTGGTATGAAATAGGGTTTAACGTCCTACTGGACTGTCCCGGGTGGGCTAAATAAAACGGGTATACGCCATACAGTGTGTATTGAGGAACATTTCGCTTTTACAGTGGAGCTAATGCTTCCGCTTATTTCGTGAAGGGCTATGTGTACAAGGGACCTCAGTTTTTCATCCCATCCCAACGAAAAACCACGGCTGTACAACACAAGATGAATCAATGCAGTGGACATGATTAAGCACGTTATTACTATTGTGTAGGAGTGATGTATCATATCTGTATGAACTGTCATGTTTAAAGCAATCCCAAAGCACTTAGTTTTGATCAACTATTACTACATATGCACTGTTTATTTATCGTCTACATTGGCGGTAGCCATCTTACATTGGCGGTAGCCATCTTATCGTCTTTACAGTTTCGTGCCGTATTTCACTGCAAGACGTTGCGTAGGCGTGATTTGTGAGAAGTTATCGTGTATGGAGCACCGTGGCCTCACTCTATAAGATATTATATTAACTATTGAACGGACGTAAATTGAACAGAATCGCACACATACAATAGATAAGGGTTTCTCTCATGTGATCGGTGGCCATCAATTCATCTTCTCATAAGTAGAACTGAATGATGATCGTTATGTTAATCGGAAATAGAGAAGATGTACGCAGCAAGTACGTCAGAGGCTAATAATTACCTGGGAAACTGAATTGTGCTTGACACATCTTGTTAAGTGTTTGCATAAAAGATCTCTAAACCACTGCTAAAAAATATATTGACCAACGATGTAATAAGTAGCACTACGGGTATTTCTATCAGAAGTGGAGAGCGAACCACTCCTAAAACCGGTCGCCACATCCTACGTATGACCCATGCATCTTTTCTTACTACATATTTTAGATCGTCTAATATTTTAAACTTGTCGTGTTTGCTTTCCCTTCACGTTGTGTATTCTCCTCTTATCTAAATAGTTAGTTAAGACGTTGGTCTTTCCAGAAATAACAACGCAACAGTTTTAGTATTTTCACTTGTCGTTTTTGCTTCCCCTTCACGTTGTGTATTCTCCTCTTATGTAATTAGTTAGTTAAGTCGTTTGCCTTTCCAGAAATAACAATGCAACAGTTTGTTTTTACATGTTATATATCAAAGCTGGATACATAGATACAAGCATTGTAGATTACAATACCAAAGTCATCCTCTCAAACTTCATCCAGCCAGACTTGCCGGGGGGGGGGGCGAGTCTGCTGATAGAAATTGCTTCATCTTTTACCTTCTAGAATCGAACTGATGTCTGATGTCTGCTCAAAGATGTGATAGCCTTGTAGCTTTGGGTTTTGACTTTCAGTTATCTAATTTGTCAAATATGATGTAAATAATTATTGAGTTAATTTTGACTAATGACATCGAAACCCACCCTTATATGGATAGTGAAAACTTATCGGAGAAATTACTCACAGAGAATCTGTTATCAACCTAGAATTGAATGTTTACCAAATTATAACTCTTTTTTATATGACAATCTGTCATTCATTCATCAATTTGATTTAAGTGCACATTAGACAACATGACTTCTATACAATGTGTTAACTAAATTACTTATAAAAGATATCATTAAAGCAAAGATTCTAAAAAAATATTGCTACAAATGCAAGGCTAGCTAGATTGCCGTGAGTTTGGACATGCACAATTTCGATGAAAGTTAGCCATTTTTTTCCAAGAGTAGCTAATGTAGCCATATTTTATCGTTTGTAGAAATATACTAGTACACATTTTACCTCGCGTATGTTCATCATTTGGTCGTATTTATAGACGTTTCCCCTTGATAGTTTCTTTATTTCTTTGTCAGAAGAATTTAGGCGACTGGAAGTTAGTGCAGGGGGGTCGCAGGTATAAGAAAATTCCGCCGAAGATCTGAATTTTACTCCATTGGACTACTCTACGAAGAAAATAAACATCACAAGCCCCTCAATTATGCACAGAATAGACTGGGTGTCGGTGTAGCGTACATGTATAACTTAATCAACATTCTGCACAAATTTAATTAGTCTACATATTAATCACTTGCAATGCAATAACTACTTGCAGGAACTGAATACTATTGTTATGACTTAAATGAATGGTGCAAAATTTGATAACCGAGAGAAGAAACTATGAATAAATCAGGGTTTTGGTTTTGATGAACAAGATTACGCCATGTCTATGCTCCAAAGAACATGCTTTTCTTGATTTAATTGTCGATACTAAATTAATTCAGAAGTCTCGAAACTATCCCGAATTTAACTTGTTGAATTCTCAGCAATCATGTTATTATAAATATTTTAAGATGACATTAGGACACACAGGCGAACACCACTGCTATGTTTCATATTTCTGTATCGGTGGTAGATCTCGTTGCTTTGTTAAATCGCCCACTTCAAAAGTTTTAGAAGAATAAATATTGATTATCGGTGTATGTTCTACAATGTCGGGCTTAGATTATGGCTGAACAATGCAATGTGGATCTCATCTTTGACATTTAACATTCCAAACAAGGCATCAGCGAATTCACGAGCGTGATTTTATAATGATGAAAAATAAATAAAAACAAAATGAATTCCAAATGAAATAGATGGCGAGGGCTTTGTTTTTAAGCCGAACATCGTGTTATTTTGCGCCCTATACATTGTTAATTGAACAAAGCTTTTTAAAGCAGCTTTAGAAATTACATGTATTATGTCGTGCGAATGCCTAGATACAATTTCATTTCATTAGTTATTTGGATTTACCTCACTTTCCCCACATTTGATTGTTTTGATAATTGATTAAGACATTATTAGACTGGCTTATTAAACGAAAATAACAAAGGAAGATTTCCAGTCATTGTTACAATCATTGTTACTGGTGAACATATATCCCACTATCAGTAGTTTGGGCAAATTAGTGAAATCGGTTTACTGATAATTTTACATTGTGAGCTGTTTTGATGTAATAATTAATTTGAAAAAAAACCCCAAAAGAACTACTTATATTTAATCACAGCTTATCAGTTAACAGAAATAGCTCCTCGGAATCACAAATGGTCTCCAAAATAGCGAACACTCTAGTTAATTTTAAATAAATTGCTAATACTAAAGTTGTCATAATTAAGTGCTAGATGTTTTAAATTTAGAGTTAAGTCTGGAAATGGTATAATATAAGAGTCCATATTATATGTATTTTTTTTACATGTAATCTTTTTAAGTAATATTATTTAAATCATTTTGTTGAAGTGTCGCAAACTTGTTACAGACTATACTTTAAACCCCCTTTGTTGATTAATTTGGCATGGCCTTGCGGACCCAGACTCTAAACAATACATGTAGTGAGGTGTCCCCAGTTATTTATCTAATATTTTAATATTACCAGCGGGTAAAATTTCATTTCATGCAAGATTGTGGAATGCGGAAGAAAAAGGACACAGTTTGAGAACCTGCAAGAGTTTTTATAGGTGCCGAACTATGCAAAATGAGCAAGGCACACGTGCAAGGACTATGCAAAATAATTCGATTGGTAACTTCATCCCAGAATATATTTGAAGAGTATTGTCTTAGGGATATGACCGAGGGCTCAGTGGCACGTAAGTATGCCGACCGACATAAACAATAAATAAGTTTTGTACTATAGCCCCCCCCCCTCGGACGACGCATCACCCTCTCTT
Organism: Patella pellucida; assembly: GCA_917208275.1. NCBI lineage: Eukaryota > Metazoa > Mollusca > Gastropoda > Patellidae > Patella > Patella pellucida. Next base: position 45,031,572 of record OU795039.1, read on the forward strand.
TATACTACATATATTAAGTAAATTACAATACCATGTCCCCCCTGAGTAAACACAGTGGTGTAAGAATTCAGACGCCTTCAGGATAGATGGTACTATAACGGTTTCGAATGTTAATCCGGACAAAATACGAAAGAAATTTTGGAAGAATAGATTTGGAACAGGGTTGAAATAAATGGTTTGGTATTTCTGAAAGATTTTCAAGAAAGCTGTCTGAGATGCGGTGGATGGTGTTTTCGCGTTTTATCTATGGTTTAACCGTTGTCTTAATATAGAAGGAAGTTTGATTTATCTCAGGCTTAATGCGTAGCTTAGTGTCTTTGCCAGAAATCTGGGAAAGGATAGGCAAAGCCATTAAAAGACAACACACATTTTTCTCACTAGAGTTTATGTTTATTCAATAACCACAATCTTCTTCGTAATGATAGTGTTGGCTAGATAATATTACAATATAATGGCCTTCTGTACTAGGATAATGACATACTTAAACAATGGTGGTATAATTTTGTCGGTTTTATTACGTTTCTTGTATCGACAAGTACATAATTTACTGTCGCATAGATCCCACTGACCGTAGGGAAAACAATTTTATCCATAGTGGTTTCCATTGAAGTCTTGATTTACTGTTTTCCATAAATCATTTTATTATGTAATGGTATCTGGTCTTTGTTATAACTTTGTTACGTCAAAGTACTATATATTTGACATATGCAATACAAGTTGAATTATTCGGGAGGAAATTACAATGTGGGGATTTTAGCAATGTGAAAGCAATGGTAACTGATCCATCTGCAGACATACGTTCTGTCTTTGAAGCGCAACTAATACCCCATTCAGATGATAACAGTTTAGAGCCGGTACTCAGGTAGACCACCGTAATTATGCTGTACTATAAATGTGACAGGTGGAAGTCGGGGGTTAAGTGAAGACGACATTAAATGGAATTTAAACATCCTACTATTCAGCAATAATTGGGCTGTAACAGTGGGTTTCAATCGATAGGTCAAACGATTGAAACTAAATTTTTTAGTTCAATTCCCCTTTCGACGGACGAGCATTATAAATAAGAAAATGCTGTGGACTCTAGCCGGTCAATGAATTTGGTATATGCAGTGCATGCTTTGCTACTATTTTGGTAAAGGGTAGAGACAATTTTTCGGTTCGATTTTCACGAAATTCGAACTCCTGTAGCGTAAATACTTTTGAGCAGTTTTTAAAATCGAATAAAAATTGTGACCCCTAAAAGTTAATGAGCTAAAAACGAAACATTTCGTACAATCACCAGTATTAACTCAGGAATTTACCGGACATGAACACATGTTTCATCAAAATCAGATAATAATTGTGTCCTGAATGACACAAACACTTTAAACCCGTGATGAGAATAATACATCCACATGCGTTATCCCCTCTGCCAAAAACTTATGAACACGATAGCGGCTACATATTTTGATTTAATTTATTTCAAATTTGGTGGGTAGCATTGGGTATCGACATTCAGCGATCCATGACATTCAGTTCCTAACCCGTGCCGAAAGGTGATGAGAATAATACATACACATGCGTTATCCCCCTTTGCCAAAAACTTATGAACACGATAGTGGCTACATATTTTGATCTGATTTATTTCAAATATGGTGGGTAGCATTGGGTATCGACATTCAGCGATCCAAGACATTCAGTTCCTAACTGTAGTTTTTAACACATTTTATCCGAAGTGAAACAGTGATTTCCATGTTCTCCTTCCATCTATTGCAAAATGATGGCGTGTTGGGCTTTAATCATAGTTGTTATAAAATGTTTATCTGTTAGAATAAAAGTGTTCGACATTCATGAAAATGGTATTCATTTTCCAGCGTGCTGTTATCTTGGTCTTTTACTTATCAATAAAGTATAAATTTAGATAAAGTAGGACCTCCTCAAACGAATTAACCCGTGTTTATCTCCTACTCCCTAATATTTGTTCAACATTGGAATTATATTAAAGGATTATACTTAAATAAAAGTCTAGACTTTAGAAGGTATCGGATAGGCATAAGGAAGACACCTCCATGTCTTACTAAAACAAATAATGTCTTGATCGATCCCAAGGACATTAAGACATTAATCAAAGAAGACATTGTTATAAGTTCCTTTTTTATACCCCACTTGTTAAAGCAATGTTATTTATTCTTGAATGATGAGTTTCTTCTAGAAAAAATATAATTACCAACGTTTTTCTTGGTGAAAAACTCCTGACATGTGTTTAGCTAATTGATCCATGGTCCATATTTAGACCTGTCATGCTTTGGCTTCCATATTTCAAGCGCCTACACAATAGGTGACATTTCTGATTGAATGTTGTTTTTTTTCTAATTTGCCAGGAACTATCTTTCCACCGGGAAAGAAACCTTAAAGTAGTTGATCATCAATATTGTGAAAGTTGAATCTCAAAGGAATATTCACGTCCGCTCAGTACTTACAAAGATGAAAAATTGAACTCAACACAATAAGCGCGTGCCACTACAGTTCTTAACAGATTCAACCTAATCATTTTGGCCATGAGTGGGAGGGCCCTACCGATTTTTCCAGTTCTCCGCCCACCTCTTGAAAAATGCGGACATATGATTCTTGGAATCTTGGCAGCCGCTTGTTTCAGTTTGGGTTTGCATCTTGTCCAGATCCAAGTTAATATTGCATAATATAATGACCATAAACTGCCAATATTATGTGACAGGAAAAAGGCCCATTACGCTATTGGGCTATTAGGATATTTAATCTTGATGTGCGTACATGTCAAAAATGTTTTACCTTTCATTTGGTACTTGACATGACTATTAGCTTTATAATCTACAGTCATAAGGGGGTGTGAATGTTTAACACGTGCGCGCTGTATCATAAAGCCTGTTATTGAGTCAACTGCATGGCGTGGTTTCGAATTTCCGGTTGTACGTGACAAGGAGTAGGGTCGCCTGCCAAACCTCATGGGTTTTCACCGGGTCCTCCGGTTCGGTTTCCTCCAACTGCTAAAGACCCCTACAAGCGAATTATTAAAATAAAATTAAACCACACGTTAGTCCCGAAATGACCTAGTTTGTGTCGAGTGGACGTTTAACCCCATTCTCTCTCTCTCTCTCTCTCCCGGGGGATCACTGTGGCTAAGTGGATAAGGCGCTGGTTCGCTAGCCTGGAGGTCGTGTGTTCGATCCCTGCAATGGCCGAGAAAGTTCATCTCGATTTCTGGCGTGATTTCCCCTTGTCAGTGATGCAGAAGGAGGTCCTGACAAGGACAGCTGCCTAGTCGTTCGGATGGGACGAAAAACCGAGGTCCCGTGTACACATTGGAGTGCACGTAAAAGATCCCTTGGCAGTTTGAATTCGATATAAGAGTAGGCCGTAGTGCCGCTGCCCGGGCAAAATTTCCCCTCATAGCACACTGTATGGCATATGCCCGTCTTCAGTTAGCCCAGGTACGGTGCTTAAGCGTAGGACGTTAAACCCCATTTCATCCACCCCCCCCCCCCCCCCTCTCTCTCTCTCTACAGCTAAGTGATGTCATAAGTGAAGATTTCCATATAAAAAAGTGAAGACTGACAATGTTTTCATTCGATCGCCCTCGTTTTAAAATAAGACAAACACGCACCATGCTAAAAGAAACAAGGGTGGTTGACTGACTGAACGTTAAAGATGGGTTCCCAGATAAATATTTATCGGGTGGTTATTGCCAATAAAAGTATGGCAATTTTGATATATATGGAAAGTAGAAACATCCAATCTTATGAAAAAATACAGGATTCCCTGAAAAATACCCATGGGGCAAGCACTTGGTAAAAATGTCAGGGTATCCTAAATTGACAACCCGACGATTAGTGAAACACTCATGCGTGAAGTCAAGGGATGCGCGCGCAGGTTGTATGAGGTCATTGTAGAGGGAGCGCTCAATGTAACGTAGGTATGTATGCAGCGATACATCGTCTTTTATATATTCAACGAATTTTCCCTCGAGTTGCTTCCCTTCAACACGTCACAAACAAGGACTCTTAAAGGGACAATCCCGAATTATACAGAGGCTCAGAAATAAAAGTCTGAGAATGTATGAAAATAAAACGCCAAAATATAGGGGAATGGTGAATATACCTTGTCTCAAAATTTCAACTCAAAATATTGGGTGGTTTCGACGTTAACGCCAAAACTGCTTATCCGGACACGTAACCATTTAAAGATTTCGGGTAAATTGTTTCGTTGGGTGACCTTATAACCGATTACGGTTACTTGAGAGGGTTATGCAGTGAATAGCCCATGTGCCGTACTTGATAAAGAAAGGCACATTTCAACTACACATCATTTTTATAAAAAAAATGTTTGATTTTATCCAGATACCACGAAATACACCTTGGGGCAACGGTCTCAAATTCCAGATGAAGACTGACGGATTGAAGTCGTTTGAAAACGTATTATAAATACTGAAGTAGTTGCTCCGCCCTTGATTCGAATATTTAAAGGGATTTAACACAAAATTAAGCATTTTTTTCCCAAGCGATTTAAATTGTGATTGATTAATTAGTTTAAGTATGTTTTTAGTCCAATTAGATCACCAAATCAACTGGTTCGTACACGGGAATGTATCTTTTAAGGACAATATAGGTGTCAGTCGTTATCACATATGTGATAGCACTGGTTTAAACCTTTCAAATATAATTTTAACATAGAGATCACTGTAAATATAGATTGGTTATGAAAACACGAGTTATCCTTCTATATAACTGACTGAAGTGACGAGTGATAACATATACACGAGCGAATGTCTGCTCACTGGTAATTCCTTTGAAGACCAAACGTTGTTATGTTAGGCTGTGACGGGATATCTGATAATACAAAAATTAATTAAATGTCACTAGATATGGGAAAACGTGAAAAATAGAAACAGTCCGTAAATTCCCTTGTTTTTGTTCATTCTATACTTAATTTTTAAAAAAAACATGGTAATGCGCGGACTTTTTCTATTTTTCTGGTTTACTTTTATCTAGTGACAGTCAATTATTTTTTTGAAATTGTCAGATATCCTCCCACAATATCAAATAACAACTTTCGGTCTTCGAAGGTATTTTTAGTGAGCAGAAATTCTCCCGTGTATCTGTTATCACTCGCCACTTCAATCAGTTATATAGAAGGATAACTTATGGTTCCTTTTGCGTTCGTCACCTTCCTTTCTTGAAAGCTTCATAACCCATTTGTATTAGCAATGATAATTGGAACGTGCTTAACCAAATATGTAATAATGAATGACGTCCATAGTGTCCTTTAACATCTGGTTGACTGTAGACGCGAGAGAAAAGGAGCAAACATGTACATGGGAAAGCGGCCCTTTGGTTTTAGAAAACATTGGAATTCAGTAGATTTTCATGACATAAAATCACACATGGACTCGTTCTTTTTTTGATAAGCATTCACTTAATGGTATTACAATACCGCTAAATTTAATTTAATCCTAAATTGTTTTGTTTTGTGCTAGCTCTAAATACCCCAGAAATTTGGCTCCCAGAATATGTGGGCCCTGAACAAAAATCCTGCATTTGTGTTCGAGCAATTTATAGCATTTGTCCTTGATTTTTATTCATTGAGCCGACAGTGAAGAATTAACCCCAGTCTTCTTGATTTTTTTTTATTTGAAATGTTAATTATGAATTCCCAGCATGCAGCAGAGGAGGTTATTCAATTGCGAAGACCGACATTGACTCCGTAAGTGGCGTCCATATTAACGAACATATCACGGCGCCATTGTCTAATACAGTCAACATATTAGCCACCTGATGGTCTAGGTTACTGATTATGGGCTTGTCAAATGTTTTCATAATAATTTAAACAACCTTTGAAGCCGGAACGAACTAGATAGTTGGACTGATTTATAGTTCTTAAATTCAAAAGAGAACAGACAATTTGTCTAGAAAACAACTAAAACATGACTTCTTGCACGTAGTCAACCTTCAAAGATTGACGCTATAACTCCTTGGTTTCCACTCTTTGTTTTTTGAATCAGTATGAAATGGCAGTAAGCGTGCTCGGTTTGGTAAAAAGACAATTGTTATTTATTTTCAACGAATTCCGAGAAAAAATAAAACACCATAATTATAACAATGATTTTTACAAATCATACAATAGAGCTATCTATCTAATTCGTGCGTCAGTCAAAGTCTTGTTTCGTTCTTTTTAAATGACACTACAGAAACAGTGGATGTGCGGAATAATAATTTGTAATATAACCTTTATCTCTATACAATCTTGCGGGTTCTCACAATATCTGTTGTAAAAGTACTGGCTAAATAATCATCTTGTCTATATATTTTATCTGTAGCAACAGTTTGGGTCATTTTCTTACGAATGGGTGTATTACGTCAGATGTTGTTAGATTTAAATATATCTTTGAATAGCCTACATCTTCATTTAAATTTTCTGATTTATAGACAAGGTAAATGGGGTATAACGTCCTACTTTGCTGCATTGGCCCGGGCAGCGTCGCTCTGACTTGGCCGACGTTGTTTGGGAACATTTAAGACCATATTAACAATAATAGATGTTTCCTTATTTGTGCAGTTTATTCTCGAGGCGTGCATGCTAGATTGATAACATGTAAGATGAAGGGTAATTGTTCTATCAGCTATTGTTGGCAAGGAAGCGGGAGAGCGATATAACGACCTCACTATATTTCTGATCACGTCATGATCGATTTGTGGGAATAGCGTGGGTGGAAATCATGTGTAGACAGCATAATTTCGTTATGTAAATTACAATCTATCTGTTGGAACCGTTTAATAGGGATGATCAGCAAATTGCACGAACATACATAAGTTTATATAATATTTTATCGAAATATAATCCGTTTACGTCATCAACGAAACCATCTTCAATGGAAGGCTTGGTCTCGATTTAACTCCGAACATCTTATCAAGCGCTTTACGTAACACCCTGCATATTTTGTTATTAATTTCGATTGACAACTTATACAGCTGGGGACCTCTCGGATCCCTCGATTGCGAATATGACCCCGAATTCCACCTCTCGCGCTTTCCAGCTAAAATGTATACTTGTGATAATCGAGTGGCAAAGTCAATGTTCGTTCTTTGTCAAGGTTTCGGTGGTCAGGTCTCTAAATATTAGACATTATGTAAGATTTAGATAAATTGCTGGTCGTTCGCGCTGTAACATTTCAAAAATAGATAATGCAAAATGAATATTTTATTTTAAAATGGATTTAAATTACTTTTTTTGTGCCAAAGTTTCAACGGTTGTAGTTTTAACATTATGAGTACATTGAACGTAACCGCCGTACTGTTCATTCGAGATTTAGCCTCGCGTCTCCATTTTTTAATCAATCATTAAATGACCGAACCATTCTACTCTACTTAAAATTATTGGAGCCATTCAATAAGATCGAGGTTGATCATGGTCTTGTTATGTTGAATTAATAATTTATGTGACATTTAAGGCACAAAGAAAGCGATGAAGTAAGCAGATCTTGTTCTTCCATAACGTCTGTTTAATGAAATGTAATACGATAAACCTAATCTGATTATATCTTAACAACAGAACTTACTAAGCCTTTACAATGGGTGTTTTAATCTCGGCGGGGGACGGGGTTGAGATGAACTAGTGGTCTAGAGTGCCGCGCTTCGAACTCTACCTGGCCGGCCACCTCTGGCTTGTGGCTGTGGTTTCGAGCCCTGATGTTAGCGTATGTGGCATGGAGATAGGGGCGCCATCTCAACCTCGTGGGTTTCCTCCGGGCACTCCGGTTTCCTCCCACTGCTAAAGACCCCTACACGCAAGCGAATTATTGAAATAAAATTGAACCATATGTTAGTCCCGAAATGACCTAGTTGTGTTGAGTGGACGTTAAACCAAATTTCTCTCTCTCTCTCTCTCTCTCTCTCTAAATCTCGGCACGTTTGGTTGGAGCGAATTACCTTGAATTTAGCCCTATGGGTTTTACCTACTATTATTAACAGCAGAGAGTGAACGTTCCAGTTGGTTGTCTAAAACACAATCGATTAAACAATTTAATTAAAATTGTATAGCGTTTCTTACATGGATGTCTAAACTGCTTGATTTTCCAGCGAATGTGTCTAAGTTTAAACGCTCTACAGCTGAATTAGTACATGCTATTATAGCATGAAACTTACTATCCCAAACGAGTTCGTGCAGTGTGTGTTATTTATATATAAAGCACCCAATGATAACTATAATGTTAAACAAAGCAGTCTATCCTTCACAAGGGTAAGACACCTTCTTTAGCTATGATTGTTCCCATGGTTATAACAAAGTAAGTAGTCCATGCTAGGACATCAAATGAAAAGAAATGAAATGGGGTTTAACGTCCTTGCTAAGACATTAAACTAAAAAACCACAAGTGTTTCTCCTCAACATCTTCAATGCTTTATGGGTAATCATGTAGGTGCAAAAACAATGGAGAACAGCCAACGACATCCCGCTACTGAAACGATATCGACCAGTCGGTTTGACACCTCTTATAGGTAAATAATAGGGCAAAATCGGGTTCGGGAAAGGGACGTCCGAAATGGACCACTAGATCAGGCACGACGGACAATTTTATGTGCTATGTTTGTAAACCTGGTCAAATCTCTTGATTTAGTCTGGTTGGATGGACTGTTCTTCAAGATGGAATGTATCGGAATAATGGGGAGCAAAAATGGCACGCCACAGGGATCTGTTTTACCACCCTGTTTAAAGTAACGATTTGGGATATCCACAAGTCATCCTATCTACAAGATGCATTACCTGAATTGGCACAATGGGCAGATAATAGTATGATTTGGAGATTTTATAGAAAGCCGTCGTTTGTTACCGTGAAAACATGGATTCTAATATCCAATATTTGAAAATCATGCAAGGAGGTGTTTTGATGAACGAGCAAAAACATCAGTGCTCTGCAAAATGTCAAAACGTACATCCAATGTTGACTGAACTAACCAGGTGCGAATAAGTGCCATTCTTTTTCGACGAACAAAACTTTTAAGAAATTACAATAAAGCTATTAAAAAAATGATACATGTAAATCAGTTTATATACTGTACACTCACATAAATTAATATTTTCACTGTCGTCAATTTTAGAGATTTATCTTCTTTAAGGGCTACTTTGATACATTAAACCAATGCCCTCAATCCCTAGAAGATTTGATCAAATCAACATCATGTGTTTGTAGATCAAAAAGATCACCATGTAATCGTAGGCGGGGAGATATCTCTTATTCTATTATCAAACTGTTATTTCAGGCAAACAGAACGGATGTGGTGTTTAGGATTAGGTTAATATAAAATAAAAGGCTTTCAATATTTCTCTTTGAATAAACAACGTGACATTTTTTGCTAAGCTAGGAATAACTGATTATTAAATTTAACAGACCTTTACATTTTCAGTTTTTCTGCCTTAATCATTCTTCAAATAATTTTATCCTATCAATGTATTGATTTATATTTGTTTTTTTTTATGGAAGTATTTGATTCCTAATAATGTATTTTGATATGTATTGATTTTTTTAGATGGAAGGATATAAATCAATCACATAAACACAACGTAATCTGAGGTAATGTCAGCTCAAAATACATTTGTATTTTGCATTATGGATTTGCGTCTTTAAAATAAATGAGAATAGCCTCTTCAGTTATTTTCATTGTTTGCCTTTAAGAAGAACATTTTAAAATAAATGTCATGGCTGATTTTAAAGACATTTTCCTTTGGGCATAATCAGTTTAATCTAACATTTACATTTTTATCACCAAATCACACATTCTACAGTATATATCGCTTGTGTGATAAATTTCATAATCTACTGCGATATCTTGGTCAATCAAAAAGGAACTACTTTTTTATTTTCAAATAATAATTCATCTTTTATTAAAAGTAACTTCTCTCTTATTTAAAAGTCCGAACTATTTTTATTTAATTGACCTTGATGGAAACACTCGGTCAAAATAAAGGACTTTGCAAGCGAATGGCTGAACTGAGGTCAAATTACTGATGTATCACTACGCCATAATGTATTCAGGTTTAGTAAAAGTGAAATCTATAGCAAAAAATTATATTAATTGTTTTTCTGCATGTAAGAAGGGATTGGGTGATAAATAAAATCTACTACTCGTCTTTTTTTATATCAAAAAAGACTGGTAGAAGATTCTCTTTCTAACACATATATTAAATGTAAATAATAGAAATCCACTAAATAAAATAACGTTAGATACATATGGTCAACAAATGTTTCAGCCATAATGTCCAATTTTTTTCTGAAATTTAGGGTGCGTCTTATTCTCATTTATGACGTCACGTTTATTTGGGATATAGACTGTACTGTTGTTGCAAATTAACATCAAAGTGGTATCTTTTTATGCAAATACATATCAATAGCTGTTTGTGAAAATCAAGGGATTCGAATTAGACTTTTCTACGCAGAACGATACAGTTGTATATGGCGTTTTAAAGGGATCTCCATAACAAAAGCAAGTAATAGTTATATACCTTGTTTTCAAGATGTATGGGTTGATACACCGTCTCTTTTTTGAGTGAGATCTCCGAGGCGAACACCGTCTCTTTTTTTGAGCGAGGCTCCGAGGCGAAGCCGAGGAGATCTCTACTCAAAAAAGAGACGGTGTATCAACCCATACACCGAGAAAACAAGGTATATAACTGACTTATACTAAATACTTTTTCGAGAAAAAGCGATTTTTTCGATTTTTCCCAATTTAAAAAGCCTTTTTCATTTCACAAATTATTAAAGCTTCCCATTCAGAGCCCCCCAATTATCTCATCGCAACCGCTAATTTCTACTCAGGTAAATGATGTAAGTACACCTCACGTGCATTCCCCTGTTTAATTCAGGTCAGGGAAATTGATTGGTTGAGAAAATCAAACATCATCATCATTTGTACAATGACATTTCTTGTTGCTTTGCCAACGCAACGGATGTGACGATTGTAGTGGATTTCAGAAATGAATGCGGGAATTCGTCGAATAATCCTACTTTATAATGTCACAGATAGAGATATATATTTCTAAGACCGAGAATATCATTTCTGCAAGAGATGTCGACGACCGCGAAGATTCAGAACCCCGATCCATCACAAAACAAGAAATTAATGCCATGATGATGAGTCGAGTTCCACCAAACACGAGGAAAAATTACAAATGCATAGGAATATGGTGACACTTCAAGATCAGTACAAGAGATTGGAATAATCCTACTTTATAATGTCACAGATAGAGATATATATTTCTAAGACCTAGAATATCATTTCTGCAAGAGATGTCGATGACCGCGAAGATTCAGAAGCCCGATCCATCACAAAACAAGAAATTAAAGCCATGATGATGAGTCGAATTCCACCAAACACGAAGAAAAATTACAAATGCATAGGAATATGGTGACACTTCGAGATCTGTACAAGAGATTGGATTATAACTTTTTTGATAAGCAAGGTACATTTGCTAATATCCGCACAGATCAATCCATTAACTTCGCGACGTATTGACATCCACAAAAACAAGAACAACCATTAAATGAAGACGAGTTGAAATTGTAGAGTTCTAGAAAATGCCAGTGGATTAATTTAGACTAGTAATATATTTGGATTACGTGCTGTGGAATAGCATAAACCGCGACAAAATGTGAAAGTTTTTAGTGTTGAAAATGCCAAGAGATACATTTATAATAGTAAAATATTTAGATTATGTGCTGCACGGATGAGCATAAGCCGCGACAAAATGTGAATGTGCGACTAGATATCAAAATGTAAAGGAATGTGAGACAAAATGCAAGAATATGACTGAGGGTGACGCACATTCAAAAATTGCTGAGACAGTTGAAAATGATGACTCTTTTACCATGTTCAAAACGGGTAGGAGATGTTGAAATAAATATGTAAATCATGATTTTGTTATTTTTGTCCCTTTTCAACTGATACACGGCCACTTTTCATTACACGGCCACTTTTCAATACACGGCCACTTTTGAAAAGTGGCCGTGAAAAGTAGCCGGGTATCGGTGAATACCCTCCCATTTTCATTAAAGAGTCGAGAAAAAGTATGGGTATAATCAAATATATCTGCAAACAGGTATTCATGGTCCTCAAAAAAATGGAGGGACTATAGTGATCTTACCAAAACAAATATGTACATGCCCTGGTTTGGATCCACAATGATTTATAACATGTACAAGGGTTTAACTCTTACCAGAACATATAAATGAAGATGGATGGAATTATACGTATGCGTGGAACGATGATAGATGGTGCTTGTTGAATAAACCAAATTAAAAATAAATATTGATTATCACTGAGCGTGGCTGATAAACAATGTCAAATAAAATTAGTGAGTCCATCTATTACGATGTACATACAGTAAGACATTTTCCTCTCAATATTCATGGCTTTTTAAATACAAAATCAGTTGTTAACTATATTTGCGATATTGTGTTCTTTCGGATTAGTTCAAATTGTATAAGTTACCTGTGAAATATTGAAAAGTTTAACTAAATCTAGCACATTTAACAAGCAATGATTTGAAATATGTTCAATGAACAATTTATCGTTTTTCCAGCTGGGGGGTTGGATGGCCGAAAGGTAAGCACATGCGTACTGTGTCATTGAGGCCCGTCATTGAGTCAACTGGCGTGGTTTCGAATCCCCTTTGGTACGTTGCAAGGTCCAACCTCGTGGGTTTTCTTCGGGTCCCCTGGTTTCCTCCCACTGCTAAGACCCCTACGCGCATGCGAATTATTGAAATCAACTTAAACCATATGTTAGTGCCGAAATGATCTTGTTTGTGTCGAGTGGACGTCAAACCCCATTTCTCCCTCTCTCTCTCTCTTTCCAGCTTACACAGATCCACAGAAACCTTGGTAACGATTTTACAGGTTGAATTGTAAGTTGACCGTATGTGCCTCTTCCCTGCCAAATCTCTTTTCTATATGGCGTATATTTACAAATATGGTTTTGGTGTTACAAATATAGCTAGCAAAGGTCGGATAAAGACTATTCTTTCATATTTATTATACAGTGCAAATCTACCTGTGGTTATTAATAAATGTGTTCGGCCAATATTGTTTCAATCCATGAAGACTTGTAACCAGATGCAACAGAAAAGCTCTTATTCCCATATTGATCACCAGTCTATATGAGTTCATCGAGGCTAAGATGGTCACGTACCAGGCTCCTACCTTCCGACAAGTAACGTTTATCTGTACCCTAAAATATTTCTGATCACGGCTGCATTGAACAGCTGCTGTGTGAAGAGCGTGGGTGGGCAGCAAGCTGTCTATCTAAAGCATGTTATAGCATCGATGGTATAATTGTCCTTGGGGTGGTAATCTCGTTTACAATGAATGTCGATATTTATATCCAAATATGACAAATAATTCACATTAATGATTATAAATCAACACGATAACCATGAGGAAAGTAACGAGATCCCCAAATGCTTTAATTCACAATTGTAAATGTCATTGTTATACTAACCATATCTGACACCCTCTCAAAAACAGCTTGGGTGATTGATAAACTAACCTTTTCGGGAATCAAATTGTCCAGCCTCGTGTCTTTTCTTGAGGTCCTCCGGCTCCCCATGCCCCCCCCCCCACTAAAGACCCTAACTTACTAGCAATTTTTAATGAAATAACATTGACTCATATATGTTAGTCCCAAAATGACCTAGTTTGTGTCGAGTGGATTTAATCCCCGACCCCCCCCCCCATCTCTCTCTCTCTCTCTCTCTCTCTCTTGATTCATAAGCGTTCGGGTATCGGGACTGGTTTAGGAGGGTATAATACTTGTGCAAATTACGGACATTGCTTCTAGTGTACCTTAAAAGTTGTGATTGTCAGTATACCATTTCCTGCGACGTCATGAATGTAATTAAGTTGGTATGTTTCATAACCAACTGTTAAATATTAATAAATGTAGGCGTTTCTAATCAGCTTACTGATAATTAGGTACTGCCAAACGTGTTAATTCCACACACTAATCAGGATATATTAATTAGTTATACTAAAACTACGCGTGATTCGTGATAAACTTTCTTTGTATTTTCCCAGCTGATATTTTCAGAAATGATTAATTATTGTGTTTTTCGGTGACTGGAGTGTTCATAGTTCACAAGCATTGACACATACTGAGCGTATCTATTTTAAAATGAGAGATATGCTTGCAATTCTGAATTTAACACGGCGATAACGCAAATGAATTCTACCTTGGCGGTAGACACAGAATGGAAGACTGGGTTGGCCTGAAAAAATATCTTTGAATTCAAACTAAATAGTGATCTGTGTGTAAAGACGGATGCCAACGGCCCACAATAAATCTTTTAACATCACAATCAAAAATTAAACCACTTCTTTTTGGCATAGAAAATCAGACTACATCAAATAACATCTTTAAAATAGTTACAGATTAATTTTTGATTCCTGTCATAAAACAACACTTCCTCTCTTTTCATTTGTTATAAATAGTGTGTATATAACTTATATAATTTATATAATTTACACCATTATTTAAGAATATGTACATAGCGGATCTGTTTATTATATGTTTTTATATTCTTTCTATGAGGAGAAGGGGTAATATAGACCTTGCCTGTTCCCTGATTCCTTTTCAAAAAATTTTGAAATAAATTATTGTTTACAAAAAAAAACACCCAAAAAACACCCATCGCGCAAAATATATGGTAAATCACAAGACAAAGAACCAAGGATTTAATTACCGACCACAAATATAAGCCAGTGAAGTGCAAATCTGGGACATTTTGGCGTTAATCATGGAAGATAAAAGACTCCCTGTAAGAGGTTTAATGGAAGATGCCAAACTTGAATATACTTTCAAACAGCGATACTCTTTGATAGCATGTAATACTCTGGTAAATGTTTAAATTGTTATGTTCTGTGTTGCTACTGGTTCTACTTTCTATCGCCAGGTATCCTATTATATATCTATTATCTTGAGAATCATCCACAACAAGAAAAGACCTTTAGTGAACTACAGACTGTATATGGTTTGAAACGTTCAAGGACTTGATGTATTTAACCATATGGAACTCACCCCGACACCCACTTTTTTAATATTAAGTCTGTAAATTTGGCAACAAAAAACCCCAACAACGCCTATCAGCTTAACTTGCCCCGTGTCATACTGTATAATAGACGTTATTTAAAGAAAATGCACACTTTTAACATATTTTCTTCCAATACAACATCGGTGAAAAAAAAAATTAAATAACGAAACTCGGCCACCTAAGAAATGGATTTTTTTTTGACTTTTTACAGGTTAAAGCTGCAGTTCCTTTAGTACGGCTCCGGTCCGGGAGCAGACATGACACAAGGCAGGTTGTGTATCCTTGTATGCGGTTATTCAAGCGGATTTCCATCTTTTCTTTTCTCATAGCATGAACACGTGTCCAAGAAAGGGCGGTAATTGGAATTTTCCTACCTTTTTTTTTTTAGCCTTTTGCCGTGTGGGCTACCCAAACTGCGTTTCCTTATGTGCGTTGCGGACACGGCTCCGCATGCGTTTCCCTACCGAACGCTACGTTGTCCGTTTCGAAAAACCGTACCTGACGCCGCATACAGGCCCTCCTTCGTCCTGAACCACTGGGTAGTGGAAACAAAGTCGGAAAATACCGATGAACTTTCCCGGCCAATGCAGGCATCCAACACGCAACTGTTTTCAATATATCCATTTTTCATTATCTACATGTATTTACGAACTATTATCGCTAGAACGGACAGCTGTTTATGTATATCTTACATAATACATCTATAAATAACCAGAGCCTGATTGATGAATATTACTTAGTACTAGATTTATGATCCGAGTTATAATAATGTAATTTGTACAATCAATAATAATAATATGGTAATTAGAATAAGAAGTACGATAGTACTACATCGACCAGCGTGACCCGTTCAACGCCATCTCGGAATCGTGACGTCATACCAAAAATCTATCCACAATGATCCAAGGAGCAAGCATGCTGAGTTCCTTATCAAGCGTACTTGAAACTTCGGAGCTATGGTCTGTTTTGCGAAAAGGTCAACCCCAATAAGAAGAACACAAAAAAAACGTTACTGGTTCTAAACATGTTCATTCAGCGTAACGCAATCTTTATCAAATTTCCAAAATTGGGGCGTATTGGCAATGCACACTTACTTGCAGGAACAAAATGCCAGAATGAAACATACATTTATAGATTTGATCAATAACCAATATTGGCTCAGAGATTATTTCATAACGAAACAAGGTGACTTGCCTGTATGTATACATCAAATGTGTATGATTTTCGATTTCCCATGATTTGATTACATACTTACACCTTTCAAATTAGATTGTATACAAATTTTGAGACTATTTCTTTGAGACATTAGTGTCTTGAAAATTAACGGTCTAAATCTGTAAGAAGTGCGATAAATAGGGATATTTATGCCAGTACAATGCGACCTAATGGCCCAGAGTCCTTTATTTCTCATGTAATTTATTTTAACGAAACCAATAAATGATATTAGCTGAAATTAAAGGGAAAACGTCTATTTTTAATACCATTTAAACTTAAAGGCATGTCTTCTATTTACTTATTTCATTAAAACTACATTATGCGGGATTAGATAAAGAAATGACAGTTCACACTATAACAATTGCATACTAGATAATGTTAAGGGAATATGCTGAACAGTTCAAATTGGTTAACTCTGAGCCAAGAAATCCTCATTTCAATAACACTGTATCTTCGATTGTCATAGTTACTGTTGTTACGACAACAAACAAAGTTTCGGTTAGCCACGTTTACGGTTAATCATCAACCGCCAATCGGATTCAAATCTGTTGAAAATCCGACACAAAACATGGCATCGAGAGGCCGGGGGAATTTAAAGTAACTATGGGTAATCAGAGTGGTTATTTGGCCCTGGTAATTCCGTTAAGTTAAAACCCCATTAAACTGTAGCCTTGCATATCAATACATTGCATTAATATATCCTCTAGGTTGCGATTTATGGTATTTCTATTGGTAAATATCTGAATACAAATAAAAAGGATCTTTATGAAATGCTTGGACGGCTTTATCACGGTTGGACATGTATTCGCTGACTGGCTACCTATATTTGATTGCCATTGGATAGCTTGTATTAGTGAAACGTTATCGTCTTCAGAATTGAAATGTAATAAAACATCAACTCGTACCGGTCAATATTTCCATACAAAACTATTATGAAACATAAGCCGTAAACACACTTTATTTTGCCCTTGGGAAAACGCCCATGCTTTGTTTTATGATTCAAAGTGATTGTTAGTTTCCACATATAGCCTCTAGTTGTTACTCAAAGCATGGCCTTGGGAGAATATAATACTATACCATGGAATTGAAGTATTGTTCGTATCCTTTTCTATTATAAATAGTAATCAGCATTACTATGTTGGCTTTCGAACTCAGCAATATGATGCTCCTTTTACACGACATACATGATTGGAAGTGGCAAAACAACATCATGCTGTAAACGTTGAATTTCAAATCAGTCCAATTCCGTTCTATACTTAGAACGATATGATGAAGCGAAATTCCATCTCTCTATGCTGCTCTCTTTGCAAATTGTACACGTCCCCCAAGTTAACTTTTCCCCCATTCTGCAATCTACGATAGGCTGATCGCCATCGGCAATTACAAGTTTGTTTATTGTCGGATGACGTCATATAATAACAGTCAAGATGCCAGGTTGGCCTGTTCTCGAAATCTTATTTTATTGGTGGGTCTGTTTTGATCGGATGAAAGCCCCCCCAAGGATTATCTAGCGTCCATATTTATAGGTGAGTCAATAGCAAGTTGACGTTTAGAGAGGTTTCATTGATAATTGCAAATATTTCATCTTCGACTATTAGATTTGAAAGGGTTCATTTGGATATTTTGTGGAATGGAAGACCTAAAAGTAACCAGGTTTCATTTTAATAACTGCAGTGGATCGGTTCACATGCAGTTATCATTTAGTCTTCCAGTCATCTCTAATATTTATGTTCTACGAGACACCTTACAGAAAACAACTCGGTGTATGTCCATTTTATTTCACAATCTTAAGGCTGTGTGGATTTCAATATGATCTCTCCGCCGATTCATACTTTGTCTATATCTCAATCAGCGGATACGGATCTGGATCATGTCGGAACAGTGGACTTGGTGTTTAAATTGGATATCATATACGTTTGGATATTAAGACAGGGTGCCACTGTCGGGCTTTCGGAACATTTACTAAATGTATCGTCGATTTATTTGCCCTCTCGGTGTTATGGAGGCATTTATAGGTTGTGGGATATTGTTAACATATTTTGGTGACATACTTAACCATCATTATTACATTACCCGTCTTTCTTCCTATAGTTTTCTTTAGACGTTAGTGTGATCCAAAGGATGAAATACAAAGTTAAAGGTAATGCCCTTGTTACCAAATAATATTTTCACCGTAGACTTCAAATGTTATGAAATATTTCAAAATCAAATCGCCAGGAAGAGAGAGAGAGAGAGAGGGAGAGAGAGACACAGAGAGAAGGGGAGAGAGGGAGAAATGGGGTTTAACGTCCACTCTACACAAACTAGGCACGTGCTAACCATTCGGCCTTCCAGCCCCCCCCCCCCCAATAACTTCCTTGGTTGTCCCCCTTATATTACAACGTATATTTTGTACTTTATCGGCATAAAAAATGATCATATTTCTGTGTAATTAAACTGGTTGTTTATCTTATTGAGCAAATAAAAATGCTACTTTTCATTAATTTTCAATGATACCATTTACAACTTGATAGGCTGCAATTAATAATCTACCATTCAGAAAATAATATTGCTTGTATATACATTCTATTGAAAGGCAGAATCCTGTTGGGTTTCGACTAATTTCCATGAAAAGTTTCCATTATTCACATTTGTAACGAAATCTTGATAGATTAGAAGCTGAGGTTATGATATGATTTATTTGAATATTTTATACACTTTTTATATCATAATTAATTGTGTGGGCCTTTGTCTCATTGACTCGCAACGTATGTTTAAAGCTACAGTTTCATATTTTAAAGTTATATTTTTAAAATTTATTAAAATAAAGCCTTAAAATAGATGGTATCCATACACAGTCCTACCTTGTTAAAGAATAAACATATAAATCATATAATTCACGTTTGAATATAGCTTATGCATGGAGTGAATGGGAAAACAGGGAAGGTACATGTGTTATTTCCTGTGTCGATGACTTTAAAGGGTGGGAAATTATACCCATGGTCGTATAATAGTGAGTTGGTAACCTAATGAGCAAAAGACATAGAAATAATTATGGTTCAATTTTCATAGAAAATATGAAATTCTCGCTTTAATGAAATCTACCTCTAATATCCAATATTTTGTAAATGAAATCAGGATAAATTCGGCACTAATAATACAAATGTTATTCAGTAAAAGGACTGGCGATTGTGCAATACTTCATAGTCATATATAAATTAGAGATGGCATTATAAATCTTTCTACCCCCAGTCTCTGCGATGGTGTACATTAACTTCATGTATTACACGCAATGTGTCTGCCATTTATTCGTCGCAATAATAAATTTGTATTTAATTTAAAATAACATGGATTAAAATAGATTGCTACTTTTAAATCTGAATTGCCCAAATGTTATCCGTAACCAAGGAGAGCAGCTAAACCATTGGTGATGGAAACTAGATTACAATAGGACTACATTAGGGTTGATTGTGTCTCCGGTGGTTGTGTGGGAGTTATCTAAATGTCAATGCTGGTCTGAAATGGTTTAGACTAACGCAAGGATTATGGAACAGTTGGTATCTCATTAGCATTCATTTAACGACCGAATCGTTAATGCACACTGTAGCGGTCCAGATGTAGACATGCCTTACTGTTTAAGACACGTAAATACATTTGACAACTGACTCATGGAAGACATTTCTTCCCTCTTCCCGTATTCACCCACGTGGGAATTTGCTAACAACAACCGTTGTAAACACATATCTGCTTGGAATTATCATTGTTAGATATCGTACATTAAAACATACTGCCAAACATACGCCCACACAGGATCAGTACTGATCATGGCTCTTAATCTGCATCCAGGTCATGATGAATCCACCGTTGGTTATACTTGATCCACAAATCATTTTTAGTGACCTGTCCACCGGGTTGATGTAAAAGGCGTACCTGTCCCAAATTAGAACAAATTAAAAGTCGACTGCATTTAGCTCCCAAATTAATACTTTCGTTTAGCTAACGTCCATATTAAATGGGTTATAGCTATTGTGTATTGCAAATGTTATAATACATCCATCCTAACATCAGTGAAGATGACAGTGTATATTGAATATACATATTGAATGGTCCACCTATAGATTTTCCACATTAGTTTCCGCTCCTCTACAGAACACAGTCGATCTAATGTTTAACAAAGGATATGGCCCATCTATTTGTAGCAAAATATAGATCTTAAAGACAGCTACTCGGATGCCGCCATTCAAGCGCCACCACAATAAAACAAGATATTGGTGACGTCCAAAGTGCTATAACTATAAGATTGTACAATATGGTGTTTTCACGGTTTTAAGTTTAAGGACAATGTTTTTGTAAATTCAGCGAATTTTCTTTTAAATTTTGTGTTCGGTACTCTTTCTGGTAACCAATAATTGTTAGCTGGTTTCTTCATTGTGGTTTGACGTTTGAATGGATGCGCTTGGGATGATTTTAAAAGTGGATTTTATCAACTGCAATCGTCTATCTACTGCTACCATACACAAACAGGTGGACCGTCTCCCTTAGTTTTATAGACAGTCTTAAGAATTATTAATAATGATTTGTATTCTAGAGGCTCCACTTGTGATCCTATGGGAAACTAAAACTGCGTGGTTTGCTTTGAAAGGCGTTACAATATTGCTTTTCTTGCCAGATATAACACACTAGACCTTAAATTAGCTGTGTGTAGTCTCAAAATATTGATAAAGCCTGGTCTTTCATGAACTACAAATTCAATTATTCCACCATTTCTAAGAATCCCCTGGTAATTATTTCTGGGGTGACACGTGTTCACACTTCTCGCTGCTCAAGGATACAGATATTAACCAGGATATTTTCGGTCTTCGTAATATCCAACCTCGTGGGTTTTCTCCGGGTCCTCCGGTTTCCTCCCACTGCCAAAGACCACTACGCGCAAACGAATTATTGAAAAAAAATTAAACCATTATGTTAGTCCCGAAATGAGCTA
This sequence comes from Patella pellucida, assembly GCA_917208275.1. Lineage (NCBI taxonomy): Eukaryota > Metazoa > Mollusca > Gastropoda > Patellidae > Patella > Patella pellucida. Next base: position 45,052,837 of record OU795039.1, read on the forward strand.
GTTTTCGTCGATTGGACAACCCTATTTGGACAAAAACCATGCCATGTTTTACTGCTAATTTTACTGATGCTGCCATGGTAGGAAGAGAATAATAACGTGTATTCTGGGGAGATAATAGACACATAATCACATCAGGGTCGTATCTGGCGGGGTGCAGGGGATACATTGCACCCCCAATAAAATAAGGCGTCCTCTCACACAGTCTTTCAATTATAAAATGATTTGGTTAAATATTAGTAACTTAGGGCATTGCATTGGCGCCCCATCACTGTGCTGTACTTTTAAAATCCTACATACGCCCCTGAACCACATCATATTCACACGAACATTCGGACAGATATAGAAATACGCAAGATGATAGATTTAAAAGAAAATAACTACTAGTATCTAAAAGGTGATAAAACCAACTTGATTGTCCGGGTTTAATAACGTTTGGCAACAAACACTTTGTTTCGGGGTACTTAGGGGTTAATTTATTTTATTACTAAATAAAGTACAACAAAGGAATGTTTTTGTACGAAAAACTCGTAGATGAATATTGTTGAGCTATTTTTGGTTTTTATTAATCAAGTATTGCTTTCACTAAAAATCGGATACATTTGTATTTGATTAAAATACGCCATGCATATTTATATGTCCATTATTGATGCATATTTGACAGATTTATGGTATCTAATATTGTTTTCAACGACAAGATAAAGATGAATGTTATCACCAAGGACATTAATATTGCGTGTTCTCGTGAAGTTCTTATAAAAAGGATTGCATTTTCCTGACTATTTTATTATATAGCATATAACATTTAATATTCTCTGTGATGTTTTCTGATTTTTACGATGGTGTGTCTAGGGAATACGAAACAACTCGTGTAAAAAAATATTTCGTGATTGGCATGTTGTAGAATGGGTAACTCTCTCATTGGAAAGTCTTTGAAATTTTGTTTAGAATTTCTAGAATGCTTTTTAAGAAACACAGCAATCCTTGCCGTATACAAAATATATATGTGGAATGTCAGTCAAAAAACTTTTATCAACAAAAACAAAACATTTTGTTTAACAAGTTATACAAATAGGCCATTCTAAATTATATACAGAAATGCGAATATGGACGCCTTTTTTAATCTCTTCTCTGAGAAACAGTCACGTCTGAGATAAGTATACACAATAACCGAGAAATAAGGAAAGTAACGGGTGGAATTTAAACCTTTTTTTCCCTACAAGCGGTAACTTACTAATTTATGAATCACAATTTCTGTGGGGTTTCTCTGTATACACAACGCTATCCAAGTCATATTTTAGTCATTTGGATTAACGTTCACTTGATAAAAAAAAACAGTAGCTCTTCAGATAGCTCTTCAAATGCAACCAAGCGCTGACGAGTCACACAAATTACAATGCTTGTTCAGCAATGCATACGTTTGATTATTGTAATCACATTAATCACAGACACGCATCACATGTATTCACTGGTCATTTAAAAACGCGTTCTGCAAGATTTAGATAGAGCTGCTCCTTCTGTATTATAAGAGTTTTAAAAAAAGATAATGAAAATCGTGTTTCAATCCATTGAAAATGGCGAGCGTCGGATGGTATAAGGGTTAATTGTGGGTTTGCCATGTAAATAAATAGAAGATTCACGATAGGCAGAATTAGTTCCTACATAATGCCGGGGGGGGGGGGTTATGACACATTAATGCTATGGTGATCAAGTGAGTCTAGGGTGATTTTGAATATAATATTATATAAAATGTTGATGCAATCTGGTTAAAACACAGATACTATTTCGTTTATTTTTTATAGTTGAAAATTTCGTTTTACTTGTCTTTACTACACTAGGATCTGAAAGAGTTGTTATCATTGACGTGTTCTGAATGGTGTGAGGTTTTAGCCAATGAAGCGGTCTGTTACGGCGTGTTTTGTAGGGAATTGCGGGTAATCCACTAATAACATCAATGCTGATTGGTTGATCAAATGTCAGACGTCATAGGTTCCAAATCCGCTCGTATGACCTATCGCAACAACCGGTCAGATATTCATGATGTGTAAGCTATCAAGAGTATACAAAACGAAACAAAATATTAATCTGTATTTTAATCAAATTGATTTTTTATTATGATATTAAATAATGATTTCACACTTTCAATCAGAAATACTACTGAATCGAAATAATTTGTAATAACCGAGGTTAGACAGAGCACTGCCGGGAAAATATATCAGATTATAATTTAGTTACTATCATTTCAAGAGTGATAGTATTTTTTAAAAACGTGACTACTAGTCCCGGGGGACATGTTCAATAACACCAATTAACTTACAAATGATCACCTTGCAGACTATTTCTATCAATGATTTGAACTTTAATGCTGTTATTAAGGGATGAATTATTATTGCGGTCAGATGAAATTATTGCTTGCGTATTTCCATCATTACTAGACCACGTAGCCTTGGGCGTGCTGCTGCAAGTTTGATTATACACTGAAAGGGTTGAATAATACTTGTCCTCTCTTCGATCATCCAAAATTATATCCCTGTGAAATCGATAATTATGGAAGAATACAGGATTTTATTTGACGTGTAAAGTTAGAGAGAGGATCAGTTTTGATAGCCGCTAGAATAACAGCGTTGTGCAACAATTTAACCAACCCTGTTTCTTGCTTGTAATGGAGGGTGTAACAAAGGCCATCAAAATTACGTAAATATTCCTGCCTTCATTTCTTATAGACAAGGTTTAACTTCAAATTTACATGCCATTGGAATCTCTGAAAGAGTTTAAGAAACACTTATGAAAATTACTTTAATCTTAGTATGTAGGTGCTTTGATTTTTGATAAGTTGGTGCGACGTACAGACAAAGATTATCTTGAACATGATATTATGTAAAATTAGTTTTTTTACCTGCACGCTTTTCGTCCCACCGAACGATTAGCCACTGCCCTTGTCGGGGCCTCCGTCCTATATTACTGACCAAGGGGGAGCCATGCCGGAAAATCCGGTGGGCCTGGTTCAAATCCTAGTACAATACCAGTCCTGAAATTACCTAGCGTTGGTATTTTAATTTCGCTATTCTTAATTACATATTTAATAACCAATCTGACTACATATTTAGCCTTAAGAAATTAGATATTTTAGAAAAAATGCAAATTACTCCTTATTTTCAGGATGAAACAGATAATACTTCCAGATAAGTTGTATCGTTATTACTACCTAGGCTTGCCATTATGAAGAATCTTAATGGAATTTAGAGTAGCGCCAAAAAATTTTTTTTTAACACTTTACAGAGATTTTCGTACCCGCTTTTCGAGGAAATATCTGCAGTTTGACTACAAGGACACCAACGACGTAAAGTCCTTGAAACAAAGTGTTACAAATAAGGACATCAAAAATTAACTGTTACAAATAAGGACATCAAAAATTAACTGTTACAATAAGGAAATCCAAAATGAGGTGTTACAAATAAGGAAATTTATGGGTAACTTCTAATCCACAGTAGTTGTTGTAGTAGTAGCTGGTGATTTTTCGTCAATTTCGGCATTTGTCATCGCTCATAAAGCCTGCCACTGCAATGGAAAATTTCTTGGAGTGAGTTTTCATTATAACTGGAAATATAAGACAATTTCTTCCCTATAGGTACCTGTTTTGTGTTGGTATATTTTACAGGAGGGATTATATATGAATATATACGATTTATGGAAACCTTGTTGAAGATCGTTGGTCTTCACCTTTAATACCAACGTGGGACCGGGTAGCATCCTTACCGCGCTGCTACGGCGACGGAAAATGCATTCAGAGCGCGTCAAGGTCGCCATAAGCGTGGTGGAAAAGCCAGATCGGGTGCTATGGTCTCCATGATCGCTGAGTAAAGGCGTTTGCTTTGAGCATGTTTAAAACAAACGCCGAACTTCTGCGATCTGACGCGTAAAGCTGTGAGAACGAGGCAAAAGCACGAAATAGCCATAGTAATATCCCCATGAACGCAGTAGGCCTACACACATGGCAAAGACGCTGTAAAAATTGTAAATTTGTAACGGCGGCTTCATGGCGTCTTGACCACCCCCCCCCCCCCCCCCCGAGCGTACGGAGTCCTTGTGACGATGTTATTGTGATTTAACTATTTGTACTGTTGCGCGATTGCACCAAGTCCTCATGTTGCCCCCAGTGCGCCACTGCGTTTATTGAATTCTTAATAGTACCGTGGGCGGGTACTACCAAGCATGCATTACTCTCCTGTGGCGACCATGTTTTTCATGTATGGTTTGCTATAAAAAAAAAAACCCAGGTGATTCAAATTCCATAGATCAGTGTGTAAGTCGTCATCTTGAAATTTCCAAAATTCTAACCAGCCGTGATCACGTGGTAGAAACGCATGTGCGTTGTAAGAGCGCCGCGGGTTCGCCCATGTTCGCCGTTTGCCAAGCCAGCAGATCTCTATAAAAACGCCATAAGCCCGGAGAGGTCGTGACGAGCGCGCCATGAAAGCGCTTTGTTAATACTCAAGTTGTTGCAGTTTGTTGTTTATAAAAGATTTAACGTCCAATACATTATATATGATATTATGGACAGGTTGATTTAATTAAATTATTTACACTTTATGGGTTGAAAGTCGGTAAAACATACAATTCAGATATCCGTCTATGTCTACGGTCTCCTTAACACTAAACATAAAAAGTCCTTGTATATTAAAAAGTCAATTTAAATCTTAACTTACTTATAAAACCACTGTCGTGAGAAGAGAGGGTGGGTCATTTTCTCCCTTTATCATAATAAAAAAAACATGTTAAAACAGTAGGTCCAGCAGCCAGATGTTTGGCGCCATCAGTTTAAATAGAAAAAACCCTTTGGGGAAAAAGAATCCGTTTGCGTTATGTGGAAAAGGAATACTCTAGTAACTGGTCTATCTATTTATAGCGTAAGTGTGAGTTATCTGATGTGATTACTAATGAGTCTAGACCTACTAATGACTCTAATGAGTAAGTTCGGGGTTATTAAAAATACATTTTTTAAAGCCCCAATACCACTCTTGTTTTAACTGAATAATATGTTCCAATCTTTATTCTGGTCAACAATTTGTACTATTTTACAATCAGTTTCAATTAAAAAAGATACAAATTTCATCTTAACACACCTAATTTTACAAATTGGAAAAATGCAACTACATGCTGTAACATGGTTTGAAAAGCCTTACGTAAGCACTTTCAAATGCAACTTGGATTTAAACATATTTTCGAACCCTCTGGACAAGTAAGATAGGCTGTATTTTATAATTTACACAATAGGTAGGACACTTAAACATCTTGTAGTTTCTAATAAGGCTATTTTTTTCTGGACCTGTCAAGCCAGTAAGAGTGTTATTGTCCCTTTAAGTAGGAGCTAATTATACCTTTTGCTGGTCCTTATTTTGGTAACAAATGTTATATATATTTTTAATTTAGACATCTTTTCACATGATAAGTCGATAATCAACTCTCAAGAACGTCAGATGGTCGTGATTTTTAATAGATTAAAACACAATGGTTTTTTAATAATTTAACTATAAAATGGATAATCTAGACTTTGTTTATTATCATAACAATGACAGCAATAAAAATCAAGAAAACGATATTCTACATCAACACTGATAATTGCACCGTCCAGTCTACGGTGTTGTTTTATTAAACATTACAGTATTTATATAGCGCCTAAACACCAAATTAATGGTTCCAAAGGTGCATGTTTGATTAAGAGGTCCAAAGTGTACTTGGAGCAAATAAGTTTTGAGTCTTTGTTTGAATTGATTCAGTTTAGGTGAAGAGAATTGGGACGATCGTCTACTCATTTGAAGATTGGATTTCGGGATGACAAGAAAGTTTTAATTTTCTGAACGGGCCGAACCGTGTAATGCTTTATAAGTCAACAGAATAATTTTGTATTCAATTCGGGCTCTAATTGACACCCAGTGCAGTAATGTGGTCTCGTTCCTTGGTGCCAGTGATAGGCCTTGTGACAGCGTTTTGGACATGTTTGAGCCTTTGGATTTTATGATCATGAATTCCGTATAGTAATGCACTATGATATTCAAGTTTGGAGAATATTACAAGAGACTGGACAAGAAGTTTGAGATTATCCAAAGGGAGATATTTACTTAGTTGGTGTATTTTATAAAATGACGATACAGCAGGTACTTGAGGTTGCAATGATAGGTTTTTTATCTATAACTATTTCTATGTTCTTTACTTTAACAGATGGCCCAATCTTTTCACCACCAACTGTTATGTTGCCGTCTCTGATTTGTTGGAGCTTCTGTCTTGTACCTGCGAACATCACCTCTGTTTTATCGGGATTAAGCTTAAGGAAGTGGAAGGTCATCCAGTTGTGAATTTCTACAGCGCTTTATGTTTATTTCTTTAACCAGCGCTTCAAGATTGTCATGTGTCGTTTGTGAATCAGCCATTACTAATTACTTCCGCATTGTCTTGTAGGAAATGTTACCGATGGCGCTCGAAACCATAGAATACATGACTTATTAAAACAAGATTTGGAGTTAAAGTTTTTAGAAAAATGGAAATCCAAAAGTCTCCAAGTAGCCATGGACTGTATAACCTCAGAACAATTCTTCAGAAATCCGTTTAATGAATGATAGATCATAGACGAAATCATTCGTATGGTATTACGATAACTGCGTAATCGATTTTAATAGCAAACTGGCCCCAAGAGTTTTGTAGTCATTAATCAGATGTTACAATGGTATGTTTATATAATAAACAAGGCAAAAGACAATTGTCTTATTGCCACGCCTACCAAAATAAATAAGTATACATTGTTAATGTTTGAAAAAAACAGAGATGATGACATTTCAATCAATTAATTTGTTTTACCTTCTTGGTCATTAACCCCTGGGGGCATTTTTTAGTATTTTGTATATTCATTTACAATGGCAAATTTCTGGAGATACAATGACTGCTGATGATATTCAAAAGATCGTGTTACACGTTGATTCATTATACTATTATCAGTGGAATGACAGGGAGAGGGTTTAACGTCTATTCGACAAAAACTAAGTCATTTCTGGATTGATACATGGTTTAATTTTATTTCAAAAATTCGCTTGCGCGTATGGGTCTTTTAGCAGTGGGGGAAATCTGAGAAAACTAATAGATTAGATAAGCGACTCTTCTCATTGTCATGCACAAACGGAGAATTGAAACCACACCCCTTGACCTCATTATGCAACACACACGCATTAACCATTCAGATGACACTGGGTATTCTATTTACAGCACAGCAGTATACACTTCTGGTATAATAGGTTTATTATCAAGTATATACTATATTCAGAATAATAAACATCGTAAATAGATCAAACGGGTACGTAACTATCAGGCTAAATCAGGACGTATCTGCATCATTGCAACATATCCATACCGTATTTAAATTACATTCGAAGTACACGTGATTCAGATATAACCTTGGTAATGATTATTAAAATATCTCTATTATATAATATTTCTATATCACGCAGGTTTTACGTGCAATAAATACACATATTTATGCAATAATCATAATTTGTATACCTCTATTATTTTTTAATATTTACGTGATACGTGCTGCACTGCCCTTTCATATATATTTATTTACTAATAGATTTCTATATAGCGTATAAACATTGGATGTTGCGATATTTTTTTTCACTATTTTCTCTTTGTGATTGACAATCCAATTACGTAAAGATGGAATAAAATTTTGTAAATTCCAATAAAATATCTTAAGTTTAACCCAAAATATGAATGAAATCCCACGAAAAGCAAGCTTAACCCAACAGCGTGTCAAACTTCAATCAAATACAAAGTTTTTTCTTAAATAATTCCAGAAAACATTATTTTCATTGGGGTTTTTATGGTGAGCAAAGCTTTATACAGCAACGTACTAAATTGTAATGTAATATCTCAAAGTTTAACCTGAAATAAATCTAGATGACAAGATTTTTCATTTATTTTTAGTCAACAATAAAGGATCACAATTTAGTGAAAAATCAAAGAAACCCCACGAAACACGAACTTGATATCTAATTTCTCAAAGTCTGATTTTATTAAATATAAAAAATTCCAGAAAACGAAAATGTCGGACGGAATGCAGTTCAGGAGAAAAAAACGATGCATTTATAACGATAACAAACCTTAACGAGCTTACTTGACTTCATTCTATTTCAAGTCCGCAAAAATTGAAACATTGCCAATTCTTTTCTTGACTCTAATCAGCCCTTTGTACGTTTTTCTTTATTGTTTTGATGGATAGCCCAAACGATACATGAAGTCCAATTTTCTATTGCAGGAACCAGGTCTATATATGGCTACAATTAATGTCTCTGACGTCATTGGTTTTGTGATTTATATAATAATAGTGCCAATGGGTGTTAATTGAAAACGGTATATCTATTCACCGAGACAAAGACTCAGTGAATGAAATATTTACCTTGTTAGATTGATCAGCTATATCGAGAACAGCTTCAATCAATACATACCAAACGATCGCCCGAAGGAAATTATAACCCTTTAATCCAGCTATTAAATTGTACCGATAGGAGTATTTTAGCCTTGATCAAGTGACCATAAAAATCGAAGAATTTGGTATAGTTCTCGATCGATGTTAACAGGTTCAACAAAAAGTTGATTCTGCACCGAAAAAATAAACCCAAGAAAATAAACACAATACATCCACAAATGATAAGATTTAAGGTCGCATTGGGCAAATTGATTAACCCTCAATCACGAATTGCATATAAAATATTACTTGAAAATTTGAATTGGTAACGGTTATGCTGGATTCTTCTTCATACCCTGTCAAACAAAAAGTCTTTTTAACCTTATAAATACTCCAATCTGCAGAATACTGTCGGGTTTTCAATACAATTTCGCATCACCAAAATTTATGTCTCTAATTCAACAACGTTCTGTAATAGCAGAACGTTGTTGAACTATCACATTAGAAACGTAAATTTTGGTGATGAGAAGATAAAATCTTGTATATTGAGTGTGATTTACACATGGATTCTAAGACATAGCCTTGACAAAAAGCCCCAATCCCGCCCTCCTTCCACTATGAGTAAACAGCAGCAAGTCCAGAAATAATCAAAGCGAAGTCAAGAATTCGAATCACTTCTTAGCTTGGCGTTGTAAGAAGTCAAGAAGAAGCAAAGTGATTCTACTTTGCCTTCCGGTTTGTCTGTCATGCACATTCCAATTTTTCAATCTTCAATTTTCGTTTTCTCTAGAACTGCGCATGATTAATTCTCGCCTTCTTGTTATCAACCGATAGCGAAGTAGAGCGGCGAATGGGTGAAGTGAGTAGCATTTTTCTCGACTACTTGGATTCGTTTTCGCACATTTTTAACGCTAAGTGAAACATATCAACTTGCATAAGATTATTTCTAATTTTAAAATGTCTGAAAACTACAACACTTGCTTGAACTGTGTAAGGAATCAGGCAAATTCACGAACACCAAAGCATCAAGACCTGGATGATTAAGCAAACAAAACACATAAACGCCATCTTTAAAATTCTTCTGTCCATTATGACCACAACATGCTTAAAACAGATTAGCAACACTTAATAGAATTAAAAAGAAATAACCTCAGGATGGAACATTATATTTTGACAATTCCGCAATAAGATTCAGAACTCGCCAATATCTGTTAAAACAAACTATATTTTTATAAGTAATTCCCCATATATTGATTTCCAGACACTTGATGTGCTTTAGCGAGGGGTGTAAAAACTTCTATCGATATTCATGTAACTGTGTTTACGGTATTAATATGGTCTCAAGTCATCTGGAAAGCGTTACAGATTGCATGGTTAGAATCTGGTTGCGGTTAGTTAGTTCTTTTATCAGATTATCACGTTGCCAGTGCTTGTTGAAGAACACGTTAGATATTAGAAAAGCCTGGTCTCTGTCACGACAGCTTCTGGTAGAAATTGTGCCACTGGGTCACGTAAGCATTATACAGAGAAACGATGTACCAGATTACATTAAAGGTTCCGGACTACTGTTTACTGTCGTAATTACTTTATTCGTCCAAGATCGATATTTAGTAGAATTAATAAATGATAACAGACCGTATAGCAACGACAGATTCCATCGTCTACACTTAAGATTTTCCATTTCAAGCATGGTGATTTTGCACATCCATCATTTGTTTCAAATATTGTCCAGCAGTTCATTACGATAACAATTAACGAATGTTACACTATAATTCAAACATGAAATATCGGTACCTGGATAAATTTATGATTGATCAAAAATAAGAAAAGCTCCGAACATTTTATTATGGCGGATTTATTTTTGGGGTAATAATGGCAAAAGTTCTTTTGGGGTTTTCGTCGAGAATAGATTAATAGTGCCACGAGTTGGACCTTGCGTAACAAAATATCGAGATGGTTCATATAAAACCCTTCATACCCACGGAAAGAATTGCTTTCAGTCATTTTCATGATGGGTGCTACAAAATTAAATTAACTAAACCATAATTATAACCAAAGTAACAATGCTGACATCCCCGTTCCTTTTTGTTAATCCACATTATATCACAAGCCATGTTTCCCTTAAACTGTAAAAGACTGGAAAAATGTACAAGAATCTATTAAAACAATTCCTGATAGAAATCACTTCAAATTCAAATTAAATAGTACCATCAGTGACAACAGAACGGTAAAGTTGATTAATAGCACTCGGTGTAATTTTGGATATCCAAACGAAAACGACGACCAGTTTCTTTTACAGTGTAAAAAAAATGAACCATGAAAAAGCAAGATTATTTTAGTCCCTGAACATTTTCCCTACGATTAATGTACACATCCTATTGTGGGTTGACACCAATTTATTTAACTATCAAAGCAACTCTTTGTAGGATGTAACAGCAACTAAACGCTGTAAATGTTGTTTGTAAGCTGTGTATAATTCGCAACTTGTTTCACTGGCTGTTCGTTTGTTTATTTGTCTGTTATTTATTATGTATATCATACTCCAAGTAAACTATTATATTTTTACAACTTCTGAATATAGTACACCACAACCCTTCGGTTCACACCAGCACCTGCAGCAAAGTATACCATTGCTTTCGGAATGAGGCCGCGACGAAGACCATGGGGACTACACCAAACCACTAATGCGTGCGACACTCTGATGATTACCCTTTGCTCCAATGTATGCCCCCACCCCCTCCGCAAAATCCGGCCCTGCAGTATGGAATATTGTAAGATTTAATAACTGTTTACTTTTGATCAATCAAGTTGTATCCAAAAAGAGATTTGTTGGTGTAATACAATATGTTTAAAGTTAATGTAGCTTCTCAATATTTGAGCACAATGAAAAGATAATTATATTTTATAGATTATGTAGTAAAATACCGTGGTCCAGTGAGATCATCAGAATGTCGACACAACGATTGACCGACCGGGAACTAAAGCATTCACCCATCAGCAGGACAGTTATGGACTAAACAACCGATACACATTTCACCATCGGTGAGGCAATCTGAACGACAGACTCACCCTACCTGCAGAGAAGTGACTCTGACACAATGAACAGCCATGATATTCACATGACGTTATCTAAACGTCAAAGGTCGCGAGGTCAACGCACAGAAGTCAGTTTGTAAACAAACAAACGAAAGTAAAATGACTTCGACAAACAGAAAACCCGCGTCGTATCAGGGTTGTCTGTGCAATACCACCGACACAACTCGAGATTGAATAATAATCCCAAGAAGAATTACCAAGTTTAAACGGACAATTGACACACGCGGGGGCCACACTATTGGCACTATTTTGTGCTTCGATCGGGTCTATTTCACAATGAATTCTGCTAATGTGTTTAGCGTGGGGATGGACTAATAGTAAATTTATTTCAGTTCTAGACAAGAATTTAAAACTTAAACGCAATTTTTAAAAAAAATAGCCAAATTCTGGCTGGGATTACTGAGCAAAATGGCCATTCACTGGATACGTGCGAAAAAAAAGCCAGCTACCATAAATTTCGTCACGTTAGTTACGTACGTCGGAGAGTCTGATGTTACCCGCCACAATCCCAGGTAAGGTAGGGTACAGTCTCACTAAGCTGGAAGTCCCAAATAACACTCTAAAATATCACCGATGTCACGTCGCAATGTTTCTCTCCCCGGTCTTTTCAAGCGGATGACAAACCTCGGTGTTTGACCGTTTCCGAACATTAGGATGTGCATTCCCTAAAGTCTACCAATAGGCCAGGCATTTTAGCTCAATTTTGCACCATATCGGGCAGTTGCTGCAATAGAAATGTCGACCACGGTTTATTGCTCGTCAAGAAGTATATTACCACCAAAAAAAAGTCCCAGTCCGAAATCCGTGCCCAAATGGGTCAAATTGGCCAAAATCCAAAATGGCCGCCAGTTTTGGAGGTAAAAGTCTAATTTTCCCCAATTATCATAATATGATCGAGTTTGGTATCAAAATATATGTTTTCGGGGTTGCTGAATCCATTTCCATAACTAATTTGGTGATTGGTGATACCCATGAGTTTATATGACAAAATAATCCAAGATGGCGGTCAGTTTGAGTTGGAAAATTTAAATTTTATAAAAGGATCAAGTTTGGTGTGGATATATACGTTTTCGGGGAAGCTGAATCCACTACATCACATATTCATGGATTGGGACGACCCACACTGTTATACGAACAAAATAAACTATTTAACATTCATCAAAAGGGTCACAAATACAGCACCACTTTAAGTGCGGTAGCCAAACCCAATTTTTCGAGTGAACCTGGAAAACATAATATACAAAGTTTTTTTTGTGATTGATTTTAGTAGCCTAGGATGTCTCCTTGTTCAGAATCTGCCGGGTGAGCCTTGGTCACTCTTAAGCGTTTTGAGAAATTCAAGATGGCGTACAAGATGGTTGCCACATCAAAAAATCTCATATAGCTTCTATAGCATTTATTCTAGGATGATAATTTGGATGTCTAACCGTATGTTTGTGGGGGCAAGGAATACACTGAACTCATTTATCGTATGGTAGATGATTGTGAGATGATTACATGATAGTAAAATCAAACATGCCAGACAATATGGCCATTTAACTAATAAGTGACTGTTGGGGGCATCTATTTCACCGAACTAAACTATATCTAGAGACAAACTATATATTTCTGGACGAGAGAGCGTATGAGTGATGGGATAGCACCACATACATCCCTATCAGGTGCTTCAGGGCCACATGGATCGGTCCTGAAAAAGGAGGCACAAACTGATTGTTGATAATTTACAAAAATAAATTCTACCCGCAAAACAGGAACATAACCTCCACAAAACTAGGTAATATCCAGTTTAATCCTTTAGTCGTGTTTCTTGCCGCAACCTGTGACATCACAAGCGCAAAGTATCGTATATTCTAAGTCCGGTCTAGTGCTGCTATAAGCACAGTTACCACATTTGAGCTGCCACAATTGCATCCACGCCTGATGAGCCACATGACAAACTCTGGAACAATTTTGCCGGTTGTAATATTTTCAATTGGGTATCCTTCTCTCAGCAATACTATTCCAGTTCAAGTTCAGATAGATTCCAATCTTCCAGTGAACGCCACACAATAGCTTGGTGGTGAGCTCTTTTTATATTCTTTGCAAATGTATCATTGGTTGAGCAAGATTACATGGTTCGGGTGGGGAATAATGGCGATACATTTCCAGTTTTAGATGTCCACGCCCTCCAGCGTGTTTAAGACATAGATTTTTAAAACACTGTCCATAACAAGCTACCACAAATACAGTGATCTGTGTTTGATTGTAAGCTTGTTTTGGAAAGAGCTCTTGCAAATCGATGACTGAAACACACTGGAAGGTAAAGGCATCCAAAACTGGAAATGTATCGACTTCATCTCTAGATTTAGTTTGGTTCGGTGAAATAATCGCCCCAACCGCCTGGAAGGTATAGGCATCCAAAACTGGAAATATATTGACATCATCCCCACCTATATAGTTTGTCTCTAGATTTAGTTTGATTCTGTGAAATAGTAAAATTAATCATGCCAGACAATATGGTCCTTTCACTCGGAACTTGAAACTGGAATAATAATGCTGGGATAAGGATACCAAATTGAGAATATTACAACCGGCCAACTTGCTCCGGAGTCTGTCATGTGGCTCATCAGACGTGGATGCAATAGTGACAGCTCATGTGGTACTTGTGCTTGTAGCAGCACTAGGGATGACTTAGAATATACGGTATTTTGCGCTTGTGGTGGCAGAGGTTGTGGCCAGAAACACGAATAAAGGATTAAACTGGATATTACCTAGTTTTGTGAAGGCTATGTTCCTGTTTTGCGGGTAGAATTTGTTCTTTTAAATTATCAACAATCGGTTTGTGCCTCCCTTTTCAGGACCGACCCATGTGGCCCCGAAGCCACTGATAGCGATGTATGTGGTGTTATCCTATTACTCATACGCTTATTTGTCCAGAAATATATGAGTTGTCTCTAGATTTAGTTTGGTTAGGTGAAATAATTCTCCAACCGCCGCTAACGAGTAAAGGGCCACATTGTCTGGCATGTTTAATTTTACTGTTTCACCAAACCAAACTAAATCTAGAGACAAATTATATATGTGGGGATGATGTCGATACATTTCCAGTTTTGGATGCCTATACCTTCCAGCATGTTTCAATCATCGATTTGCGTTCATTGGGAGAACAGAATCCACCGGAACTTGAACTTGAATAGTATTGCTGGGAGAAGGATATCAAATTGAGAACATTACAACCGGCCAACTTTCTCCGGGGTCTGTCATGTGGCTCATCAGACGTGGATCCAATAGTGACAGCTTTTAGCTGCACTAGGTGAACTCTCTTTTCTCTTTGTTCTCTTTTTTGAATTGTTTATTTGTTTGTATGTTGTTTCGGAGAATGATGTTTTCTTTTATTTGTCCTTTATGTAAATCATATGTTGGGCAGCCCCCCTGCATTAACTATTAGAATATACGGTATTTTGCGCTTGTGCTGTCACATGTTGCGGCAAGAAACATGACTAAAGGATTAAACATGGATATTACCTAGTTTTGTTAAGGTTATGTTCCTGTTTTGCGGGTAGAATTTGCTCTTTTAAGTTATCAACAATCAGTTTGTGCCTCCTTTTTAAGGACCGACCCATGTGGACCTGAAGCCCCTGATAGGGATGTATGTGGTGTTATCCTATCACTCATACGCTTCTTTATCCAGAAATATATAATTTGTCTCTAGATATAGTTTGGTATGGTGAAATAGATGCCCCCAACAGCCACTAATAAGTGAAAGGGCCATATTATCATCCTAGAATAAATACTATGGAAGCTATATGGGATTATTGGATATAGTGGCCACATTGGACGCCATCTTGAATTTCTCAAAACGCTCAAGGGTGACCGAGGTTCACCCAACAGACTCTGAAAGAGGACACCCTAGGCTACTAAAATCAATCACAAAAAAATCTTTGTATATAATTTCCAGGTTCACTCGAAAAATTGGGTTTGGCTACCGGACTTAAAGTGGTGCTGTATTTGTGACCCTTTTGATGAATGTTATATAGTTTATTTTGTTCGTATAACAGTGTGGGTCGTCCCAATCCATGAATATGTGATGTAGTGGATTCAGCTTCCCCGAAAACGTATATATCGACACCAAACTTGATCCTTTTATAAAAATCGAATTTTCCCACTCAAACTGGCCGCCATCTTGAATTTTTTGTCATATAGACTAATGGGTATCACTTATTACGAAATTTGTTATGGAAATGGGTTCAGCAACCCCGAAAACATATATTTTGATACCAAACTCTATCACATTATGATAATTGGTGAAAATTAGATTTTTTTCCTCCAAAACTGGCGGCCATTTTGGATTTTGGCCAATTTGACCCATTTGGGCACGGATTTCGGACTGGGACTTTTTTTTGGTGATAATATACGTCTAGACCTACCATAAACCCTGGTTGGCATTTCTATTGCAGCAACTGCCCGCACTTATGTTATAATGCCTGGCCTACAAGGAATGTATTTCAACACGGCCAAAGGAGCTTACGACTGGCCCCCGGATCCATTCACTTTATTTGATAATAAACTTATTTTTTTGCAATCTGTATTTTCTGTCTTGTCCACAGGTTTATCTTGTGGATTTTTGTTTTACGTGTAGTGCGGTCCTCCTGCACTTACTATTAGATCATTGATGTATTCGATACATCTTTGCAGACATACAGCCTTTCGTGTTGTGAATGATTAGTTCGTAATTACAAAACAAAACGTAATTTATGAGTATATTATTTTTGCCTTAATGAGTTTACGATATTATTCTCTTTCAATATATGCCAACATAATGTCCCTATCTTCCTCAATTCTAATCTAATATTTATTATGTTGTCAGGATCGTTATTTACTTATATTCCTTTGTCTTCTGGCATGAGTTCAAAAGACGTCATCGCTGTGACCTAGCACAGAATATCATTCCGAGAAGCAGTGTTAGAGGACAAATTTGTCACTCAGACGGATTTTGTCACCGTGAACTGGGGTAAATAATCTGTTTGCTATTACTTTCAGAGTCAAATTTTACCAACGTCTCTCATCCTCCTAACAAGTTGAAATTTACAAATTCCGTTGACATTTTATTCACAAGTTAAGAATTCACATTACGTATAAGTGGATATTTCATTTATTACGTCCAAACTTTCATAAAATATCGATTGTGTGTAGGCCTATATCTTGACTGAAGTGCCATAAATAGAAGATAATTAAATCTAACAGGTCTGCCTTTCCCTGGAGTCAATGGTGGTTTTATTACTACCTGTTAAGCCGTGACCAATGGTCACCATAATGCTTTTAGGCATTGCACATAATTTTGTTAATTATAAAACCTGGATTGGGAAATAAGAGACATGGTAATCGGCCCTTGATTTATATAATATATTTTGATTCAAGCGACTAATTATTCACTTCAAGAATTATATGTATAAATTGTCCTAAATGAATACAACAGAGACAGTTTTATTCTCTTTGGACCATAAAGGCCCAATATTCCGCGATCAACTAAATATACTGTATATATATGCTTTTTAGAAATGAAACGAAATGAAATCAAGTTCAAATGCATACGCCAAGTGATCGTTTACGCGTACGTTCATGTGTACACGGTACCTCAGTTTTTCGTCCCATCCGAACGACTAGATAGCTGTCCTACGCCACTGACAATGTGAACCACGTCGGAAAATCCCGATGTGTATATTTAGTTTGCTTGGATGGCATTTAAGAAGGCGTGGGTTTATTACAACAGTTTTGCTTTTATAATCGATAGAATTATAATGATCAATTATAGATCGGGTTTCAACACAAATGTTAAAGGGCACTATCCCTTATTATTTTTTTTCGTGCCCAAAAAAACACAATTGCATTATACAAATTTATTGCTAAATTGAACTTTGTTGTGGATTAGGAGAATGGGTAAATCGTCATTCTTTTTTATACGCCCACATTTTCATGTGGACGTATATTGTCATCGCCCCTGTCCGCCCTGACGCCCGTCAACGATTGATTATGGACAATCTACAGGTCACAATTCTTATCCGATTTTAACAATAGTGGCATGTATCGCTAGTGGCTTGTATCGAATGAAATCTTCACGGATTATGGCCCCTAATTGTACGAAAATAACGTTTTGAAATTGTGGACACTCCATAAGTCACAGTTTTCATCTGATTTTATGAAACTTGCAATGCATGTTTATAACCCAAACATCTTGGTTACTGTCGATATTTGCGCATATCGAATTGTAGCTTCCGGAATTATGATCCCCGGTTCGAAAAAAGCGTTTAAAGCTCGTGGTCCCTCTAGAGGTCACAATTATTATCCGATTTAAAAAAAAACAACGTTTAAATATATCACCATTACACCGTAAGGACCGTTGAGTTCGAATTTCGTGAAAATCGGACCAAAAATGCCGGACAAAATGCCCGCCCCACGTATAGTCCGGCGGCCGAAGCTGTGGACCCAAATTTTTTGAGATAAGTTATTTTCTGGGCGGTTTTATATGGAATCGGACCCGCTGAATCCATTTTTCGCTACTGGATCACTGTCAGCCTGGAGGGTTTTGAGTAATTAGCGAATTACTAATTAAATAACTAATTAAAATCCCCGATCGTTTAAAATGACACATACATGTCGAAATATGCCGCTGTTTGTAATGTTTTTAAATAGAATATGACCCCTTAGTCTATTCTAGATACTAGTTCACTATCATCCAGATTGTATTCCAAATAATCCGGCGGCCGTTTACGAAATAACAGGGGGACTCAAATTTTTCGAGACAAGTTTTTTTCTCGACGTTTTTATATGGAATCAGACCCGCTGAATCCATTTTTCGCTACAGGATCACCGTCAGTCTGGAGGGAGGGTAAGCAAGTCGCTAATTACTAATTAAATAATTAAAGTTGTAGTTAATCCCAATGATTTACCATCCCCTTTTGCATAGGGATAATTCAGCACGAGTAATAAACATTGTGGAAATGCCCCACTTATGTCACCTACGGAGATCGATCACACGAACAAGTGTCTCCACTTATTTGTGGGTGTGTCACTCCAGAGACTGGAGCTTGGAGTCCAGACTCCTACTGGTGGGACTACTAGCGGTGACCGGGAAAAACAAAATGTGTCTTTTCCAATTTACGTTCGAAAAAGATCTATAATAATTGGATTATCGAAAGCTGTGCCCAGGATGATATTTTTAATATATGTATCGTAAGTGCATGCTGCAGAGTGAACCATATCAATCTATGTGTGTGGTGCTCGTTGACTTGTATGAAATGTCATCATTTTGATGTCGAAACCAGAACAACTTCGTCCCTATGCGTCACAATAAATGCTGTAAGTTTGTGAAGCCCTCATCGCTCACTCTGCATCAAAATGGCTGAAAATACATGTTATTTCCAAAGGGTGTATGAATGTACAAGTAACAAGGCGTGGGGAGAGAGTATGTTAAAGTTAAATCCAAAAGAATAGAAAACATGGCTAGATGTAGCAAAATTTATGAGGATGGGATTGAGTAAGATTTAAAGACTGATTTAGAATCAAACGATGGAAGCATATATATGTTTTCTATTCTTTTTTTCTATTCTTTTTTTAGTTTCGAACTGTACATTTCTTGATAAGTTTCTGGAGAAGTGTGCCTTGTCTCAGCTTCACAAGTACCTAAAGAATAATAGTCTTTATGGTAAATTTCAGTCGGCCTACCGTGAGGGCCACAGCACCGAGACAGCTCTTTTGCGTGTCCATAATGACGTCATGCGCTCTCTCGATAGACAGCACGATCTGATTCTTATCCTACTGGACTTGTCTGCTGCCTTCGACACCATCGACCACGACATCCTCATAGACAGGCTGCGTTCCTGGTTTGGAATCGAAGGAACAGCCCTAGATTGGCTTGAGTCATATCTGCAGGGTAGAACACAGAAGGTTGCGATTGGTTCGGTGGTTTCGGAGACACATCCTCTTACTTATGGAGTACCCCAAGGTTCCGTTCTGGGGCCAGTTCTTTTCTCGCTGTACATGGCTCCACTCGAAGAGATTATTACCCGCCATGGCCTGAACTCAGTCATCTACGCAGATGACACCCAACTGTATATTGCGTGTGAATCCCGGACTGATTACACTGTGGTGCGTCGTATTGAAGCTTGTGTTGACGAAATCCGGCATTGGATGTGTGCGAATATGCTCGCATTGAACGATGGCAAAACGGAAGTTCTGTGGCTTTCATCCCGCTTTAAGGATGCTACTCTACGGTCTAACATGAACGATGTGCGGGTTGGGGAGGTACACGTCTCTGCTACGAATTTGGTGCGGAATCTTGGGGTGTTGATGGATTCGAAGGGAACCATGGACACTCATATCACTAATGTGTGCAAGGTAGCATCGTTTGCTCTATGGCGTATTGGCAAACTTAGGGGGCTCCTTGATCAAAACTCGACTGAGAAACTTGTCCAAGCATTTGTAAGTTCACGATTGGACTATTGTAATAGCTTACTAGTAGGGTCATATGGTTACCAATTCCGTAAATTGCAGCACATCCCGAATGCTGCTGCTCGCCTAATAGTTAAACGCAAGTTGGAGCGTCATACAGATATGACGCCAATACTAATGGAACTCCACTGGCTACCAATTGAAGCTCGAGTCCAGTTTAAAGTCATCTGTATTATTTTCAAGTTGATCCATCATACATCATCTGCGCCACTCTATCTTACTGAGCTCATTTCTGTTGCTACACCGGTGAGAAATCTTCGTAGTGCTGACGGTGTGAAACTTGTGTATCAACCACTTCGACCCAAACCATCAAGAGCTTATGGTGATCGCGCTTTCAGTGTTTTTGCACCAACCCTATGGAATTCCTTGCCTGGTCACTTGAGGTCTATTATGAATCTGATATCTTTTAAATCCTCTTTAAAAACACACCTTTTTCGAAAATGGTATTCAACATAATGTGCTTATTTTGGTGAACAATTATTGTTTTTACATGTTTATAAACGTTATGTACAGCGGTTTGAGATTTGCTAATGTAAATCGCTATATGAAAAATTAATTATTATTATATTATTATTATTTCTTTTGGATATAGCTTTAACATACTCTCCCCACGCCTTGTTACTAGTATATTCATACAGCCTTTTGAAATAACATGTATTTTCAGCCATTTCGATGCAGAGTGAGTGGTGAGGGCTTCACAAAACTACAGCATTTATTGTGACCGTATAGGAACGAGGCTGTTCTGGTTTCGGCATGAAAATGATGACATTTCTTACAAGTCACCGCCGGTAGTCCCACGAGTAGGAGACTGGACTTCAAGCTCTTGTCGCTGGACTCCAAGCTCCAGTCGCTGGACTGACACACTCACAAATAAGTGGACACACCCTCTTCGTGTGATCGATCTCCATAAGTGACATAAGTGGCGCATTTCCACAATGTTTATTACCCGTGCTGAATTATCCCTATGTTCATTGCAAAGGGGGATGGTAAATCATTGGAATTAACTATTTAATTAGTAATTATTTAATTAGTAATTAGCGACTTGCTTACCCCCCTCCAGAATGACAGGTATCCTGTAGCGAAAAATGGATTCAGCGGGTCCGATTCCATATAAAACTGTCGAGAAACAAACTTATCTCGAAAAATGTGGGTTCCACTGTTATTTCGTAAACAGCCGCCGGATTATTTGAAATACAATCTGGCTGATAGTAAACTAGTATCTAAAACAGACTCAGGGGTCCTATTCTATAAATAACATTACAAACAGCGGCGTCTTTCGACTTGTATATGTGTCATTTTAAACGAACGGGGATTTTAATTACCGGTACTTATTTAATTAGTAATTCGCTAATTACTCAATACCCTCCAGTCTGACAGTGGGTTTAGTCTCACTTTCCCCACATTTGAATGTTTTGATAAAGGATTAAGAGGTTAGTAGACCGTGGGTGTAGGGCTATAGTCTGTTTTAATTAATTATAGTGTAACTGGTGTAAACTTCTCACTCTGATTATTATGAATGGTGAACACTTCCCACCATCAGTAGATTAGAGAAATAAGTGAAATCAGCTTACTAATAAATTTACATTGTGAGCTGTTTCGATGTAATAATTAATTTGAAATAAAACCAATTAAACTTCTGATATATATTATCAGTTGATATATATAGCTCCTCTGAATTACAAATGGTTAGTCCAAAATGGCGAACGCTCTGGTTAACTGTAAATACATTGCTAATACTAAAGGTGGTCAGAATTTAGTGTTGGATGGTTTTAAATTCAGAGTTAAGTCTAGACGTAATACTATCATATACTGGGAATGTGGCAAAAAGTACTGTACAGCTAAGGCTACCATTCGCGATGGTATTCTAGCATCTCCTCTTCCTCAACATTATCACCCTTCAGAAGAGGACACGATAGCAGTCCTAGAGGTTGTAGAGAAGATGAAGGCCAGAGTCAGAACTGACTGCAGAGCTAAACAACTTATAAATCTATTTTTATTTAGTTAATATATGTATCTGTTCATTATATATCTGTACTTATTATATATCAAACTTTATAAATATTTATACTATAAAAAGGTATTTATTTACTTATTACAGACTATACTTTAAATCGCCTTAAACCCCCTTTGTTGTTTAATCAGTCATGGCCTAGTGAACCTTGACTTTAAACAATAGATGTGGGGAAAGTGAGACGTCCCCTGACAGTGATCCAGTAGCGAAAAATGGATTCAGCGGGTCCGATTCCATATAAAACCGACCAGAAAAAAACTTATCTCGAAAATTTTGGGTCCCCCTGCTATTTCGTAAACGGCCGCCGGATTATTTGAAATACAATCTGGCTGATAGTGAACTAGTATCTAAAACAGACTCAGGGGTCCTATTCTATAAATGAGATTACAAACAGCGGCGTATTTCGACTTGTACTGTCATTTTAAACGAATTGGGATTTTAATTAGTAATTCGCTAATTACTCAAAACCCTCCAGGCTGACAGTGATCCAGTAGCGAAAAATGGATTCAGCGGGTCCGATTCCATATAAAACCGTCGAGAAAAAAACTTATCTCGAAAAATTTGGGTCCCCCTGCTATTTCGTAAACGGCCGCCGGACTAGTACGCAAATAGTGTAAATATATGATATATCAAGGTTGTAGACCCTCTGGTTTGAGAATGTTTAAATGTTGTTTTTTTTTCTCCTGTACTATGTTTTGAATTGATTTTCCAAATACAAGCCAAGACATAATTAAATAAGGTTATCAAAAATAGCATTAACCAAGTAACTGTGCTCAAAATCTTTGCCTGAACTCATAAGGGCGTCTTGCAGGAACGCATATAATCACAATAACATGTCATATATTTACTACATTGATCTTTTTTGTTCCTGATTAGAAGAAAAAACCGGGACCCCACTTATTCAATTAAGGTAACATATGCGTTAAAAAATCAATATTCCACCCTGATTTTACAAATTAACAAGTGTCTCAAACTGTCATGCTACCTTTCGAGATTCTGAGAAGAACCAATAATCACATTTTCCTGTCCTAAGTACTAGTATATGGTTTATCCAACATCATACTCTAGTATGGTATAGAATAATATTCGCCTAAATCTGATTTTCATGTAGCTCGTCATATAACGTCGGTGGAGATTTAACGCCTTCCTGGAACAGTAAGCATATCCTGTCTCGTGTGCAACATTGTGCAATAATCCTATGATGTGAATATGGGAACATGAGCGAAAAAAATGACAGTAAATCTTGATTACGATAAAAAGAACTTACGAGGATTAACCCATAATAGGGCTAATAGACGATGCAGGAAAACTGTGCGCTTAAATAAAGACACAAAGCAAAATCTAAAGCTTTTGACTCACCTTGTAATTTACCCCACAATACATTATTTTTTTTTAAAAATTACAAATAATATAAACCTTTAGAATCTTTTATTCGGTACAATTTTAAATAAATTATCCTAGTATTTCCCTAAAATATACGCCATCAACGAAAGGTCATTTTTTTTATGACAAGGAGGGTGGTCAACATGCAATCTCATTTATTAGAAGAGAGAGAGAGAGCGAGCGAGAGAGAGAAATGAGGTTTAAAGTCCACTATGTCATTTCGGGAGCAAGGACAATTCCAGTAAACTGATCTGTAAGTTAAACGATCATGTCACCTTAGATCTAAAAACCATCCTGATTAAAAGTACAATAGAAACATGGAAATGACTGAAAAGCAAATCCTTTTCAAAATATACATATCATATAATAAACCAAACATGTCGTTAATTATAAACGAGTACATTTGTGTTATAAACTTACATGTTTGGTACAATCAAAAGCTATCAACATATGTTTGCATTACAAGTGATAAATGGAATATTGATTTCTGAAGATAGAAGGCAGTTTCAGCCACTTTCAGTCAACTGTTTCTCTTTGCGGTTCGCTTAAGAAGATACTCACGTCTATATATTTGATAAAGGGGTTCCTGTCAAATACACGAAACCCTCAGTTAGTCTTAATTGCTTTCTGAAAGTGTGAATGAAAACCCTTGAACCATTGAGAAAAAGCTGGGACCGAACCAGCTGATAGAAACCAAGATATTGATTGACTGTTACGTTAGCCAATCACCCGCCGTTGTCATGGAACCGTTGATGACGTCAAGGATATTTTATAGAATATCTCCTCTTTAGTATTAGAAATATTAGAAATACCTCACATTGAATGAAAGAACTCTTGATATCGGCCAGACTTGCATCGTCCCGCGACAACTTATAACAAGCGCACATTAAAGAGAAGAATACCTTAAGACAGACTATAAGAATACCTTCAGATTGACTTTTCTTGTACTAATCTTCGACCATGTATAGTTATAAAGTTTTTGGATGTGTTTTATTCATAGCCTGTGTGTGGGCGGCTCCGGTGTCCGAAAAATCAAGCAAAGGTGAGAAAAACTAATCGTTAACCTTTCTTTATAACTTAAATCATTTGAACTCCATGAATTGAATACAAAAACATAAAATGTATGATTACTGATACTTCACACATGGCCTGTTTTTTTTCTCCATTGTTGTGAAAAAGTTGTTAAATTTTAAACTGGCGTAAAGTTAATAGCAATATGGTAGATGAAAGACGTTAGAATATAATTTACACCATGAGAGTAATAATATTGTATTATGTACTTTGATGAATTATTTGTTTGAAGGGTACCGGGATGAAAAGCGTATATATAAATAATTCCTTGTACTATCTCCCTTTATTTATTACTTATTCTATTAGTTTTGATTAGATTTAGTTTTACATCATATGGTATGTGATGTGTAGTATTCGCTCTCTTTAGTTTAGCAACCCTTTCTCTGAATTTGAAATACTGGTATTAAATAGTTTGCTTTTTGTATTAAAACATTTTAAGTGAACAATAAATCATACCGTTAATATCAACCACCAGTTTGCTCGAAGCTATTCCTCTATAATGATAGACAGAACAATTTACCTTCTGCTTCGATTCACTGTCAGATTGCTTGATATTGATGTTGCCCGCAGCTCTCTCCCAGTATTTTTTTTGTATCCATGATTAGTTATGAATGATTTCAGATGTGACTTAAATGACTGTAAGAAGACTACAGAGGAGACAAAAATTCCAGGCTGTGTCATTTCTAACTTACTAAACAACCCCTTTTCCGTAACTAATTAGAAACTGCGCTTTAATTTTCCAAGTCCCCAAGAAGCTCTGAGTCGTGTCTAATGAATTGTAGATACAACTAGTAATTCATCCCAGCGTCTCCCAAACGTGAAATAAAGGTATTGAATTTCTTTATAACAAAGCCGCAAGATCACGATTGGCGGTTGAATGGGGACGTTAAGTAATTATTGATAGTGTTATTCCATGCATTTTTATATTAAAAACACAACAATTATATGTTTCTCTGATCTAAGAACAAGACTGGTGAAGTGATCATAATACAAGATCCTAACTCTTTAAAGGTTATTAACACACCGGATTAACTATATTTGGTTTAGGAATTGGACAGGGCGCTTTATTCTAGTTGAGAATAATGTGAAGAAACTAATATTCTAATGGTATTATTTATCACGTCGCTATGTTCTGTTAAAGCTCTCTGTAGATCACTTCAAAACGCTTTTTGCAGACAAAACATGTATCTTAACTTCAGTAAATTAGTTTCTTAATACTCAAAATAATAGGTCATCTGCGAAATACGTTTGAGGTACAAGACTTTCAAGGCGATCGGATAATCAAGTTAAAGTTAACTTATTGATCTACAAAGGGTGTTTCTTGCACAATATGCACATACAGATTTTGTGTTGAGCCGTTTTCAGTTTTAATGTAATGAAAACTAGGGACATGCCATATGTTCCTAATGTTATCATTAGCAGTTCAGTTATCAAAAACGTATCTATGAATAATTGTAAAGCAATAAACATATTCTGTAAATTGCGTTTTTGTTTTCTAAAAGTAGTTTACGATGTTAACTACGCTACATTTATGCATCCATGCTATTAAAAGCGATATCCATCCCGTAGACTGCTGCCACGTCCACGTGAAACTTATTGGCAAGCTTTGATACAATCCGCTATCCCAACACTCTCTGTAAATAGTGGCATCCATGGTATCAAGAGGGGCATCCATCTCGTAGACTCATGTCACGTCCACGTGAAACTCATTGGCAAGCTTTAATACAATCCTCCATCCTAACATCCTCTGAAGATGAAACACCATTATGGAGAATGGATAATGACAGCAGAAGATGGCGGGGATTATTAGCGTAAATTCTTACAGAGCACACCGTAATTAAATCAAAGCAGTTTCCAACGTTGCGAATACTTTTGTAATCAAATTACTAAGTGCCGTAGCGCCTGTAAGTAGAATATCTGGAAACTGAGTGATAAAACATCATACCCTTTAATTCAATGTATCTAGCGGAAAAATAGATACCATAATATTTTTAACCCATGATGATCGCGTGTTTGCCCAATGGAGCAAATAAACTTGAAGGTTTTTTTATTTGTTGATAAGAAATACACCATTAGTTGTGATGGGTTGTTGATAATCATTGATATATTTGGTTCAACCATATTTTCATGATGCAAGATATGTTTGACATTTTATGGAACGCCATTTAATTGTATTATTAATCTCCACGCAACACCTAGTTGTAACTGTGTGCTGCCTTATTTCTAGCTTGGTGATAAGGTTAAGTCGTCTGTACAGATCGCAATTCTGACATGAGATGGTGATGGCTTTACAGTTATTGACATTTACGTTTATCATGGCCGAACACCTTTGAACTAGCTAATTGCCTTAGTTTCCATTCTGTTGACTGTCCAATTTTATGGGTAGTCATTAAGGGAGAAGCCTGGTCCATTTACTCGTCGTCCTTTCATAAAATATTTAAGTGCTATTTTTTCTTGATATAGATCATATAAAACCCGACCGAGAGTACTCGGAGATAATAATACCTCGGAAACTTTAGTCTTGCGTCTTCGAAACCATCTAAATTGAAGTGCTATAAATTGCCTTCTGGACAACATGAGCTGATTGCTTTTTAGTTGGACAAACAATCTACTAGACGATGGCAGGTGGCTTTGTTCAAGAGCATAACCCTACATTTTGTATTATTTTGTAAGGAAATTAATGACTTCATTAATATCTGTATACGGATTGTTTAAACTTTTAAACTCCTACTGAGAACGTCCTTTTATGTTCACAAAGCCCGTGATATTTCCGTCCAAAAATTTTCATATTTTTGCTATTCTGTCAGTCACACCTTTTGTGACATAATAATTTTACTTGATAAAGACGTTGATTATGCGTGTCATGACCATGTTTGGTAATGAAAATGTATCTCTAAGGCTGTCTGTCTGTTTGTCACACCTTTGATCGATCCTAAAATAAAAGGAAAATGTTTATCACTTGATTAACAGATCAGAAATACACCATTAGTTGTAATGATATAGAATAGAGTGACATGGAGGACTACTGTCCGTTATTATCAATACATCTAATGAGCTTCTCCTAATGATTTGTACAACAGCAGCTGTGGCTTCATGACATAATGAGTTAACACTGATTATCAGAATAAATGAGCTGGTTAATGTCATTATGTATGTTTCATTTTTTACCCCACAATAAAATTACATTGATAAAACTGATCAAGGAGTCAACAACGAGGTAACATATCCACTGTCGTTCCCTTAGTAACCGTGGTGCATGTAGTTCTCTCTGTAAATTACTTTATATTTGGATATCGGAATATCGTAACTATTTTTTTTTTCGGTTGCTTAGTTTCGATTTTATTTCTCCGCAATACTAAAATATTTTAGACGTAGCTTATTATCGTTGAGAGAGTTTGTTTCAATATATTCTTTTGAGAACCCTACTGACCTGCTTTTGAACTGTTTGTGAAAAGATTGGCGACTAAGAAGGCTTCAACTAACGAATTTTAATATATTTTCATATTTGTTTCAGGCGTAGAGAAAAGAAGCGCAAATCAAGTACAAGATCAAGAAAAACAACTAGAGAGTCTGCTGTCCCTAGCAGGTTAGCTCAATCCTAAATCTTTTGTCTAATGTTCGCGTTATTGTAAAGAGCCTCCCTTGGGTATATTAAAATTCCCGTAGACCTACTGTTTTGATGGAAGAATGCCCAAAAGCTTTTCTAGTAGATAAATGGACTTAAACAAACCGCCTACACATATTTCACAGCTCGTCTTCTTGTGGGCGAATAGTTTTAGCGGACGACAAAGGAATCTTTTTTAAATTTCATGTTGCAATCTTCAACCTTAAAAGGCATGATCATAAGAAGCAAATTTTTAATTTCAATATTTATATTTTGCCTGCTGTTTGTGCTTTATTGTTATATTAGACGCTAACTCAATCTCTGATCTTCATTTTCAACTACCTTTTTTTACCATGCCTCTTTGGTTGTAATCCCTTTCTCTCCACCTCACAATAATCATTTTATAGTGAGCGTATTTTCATACCTTGAACTTCTGTTTCAGGTAAAAATATCCAGATCCCAAACGTCGCTGTTCATAAAAGTCACACGACACACGTTGAAAATACAAATGGACAAGAAATTAAACACGAAGAAGAGGAACAAAGAGGTAAAACATTTTACACTCGTAGTTTTTAATTTTGAGGAAAAAAAATGAGATAGTAAAAATAAATATGCAATTCCACAAATAAGTTAATACAAAGAATATAATAACAGCTGCATATTTTAAATGGGTAAATAACAAACCCTGTATAAATATGTTACAGTTACCAATACGGAAACAGGAGAAGTCGTATCTGACGTACAACAAGGTGTTACAGAAAGTAAATCACCAAACAGCAACGAACCCCAAAGACTAGTTGAAACAAAAGTGGATATTCCAGCCGAAGGCATCCATAAAACAATCATACAAAATACCGCTAAGGTAAGTTGAGTTTATTTTTACACTGATAGCTTGCAGATGACACGAGGGGATCATTTGGAAAAGTAAATTTGATATTAAATGTCTCATTACTTGTAATATTTCTAGACCCGCTCCATGGTTGATCGGGTGTGTCATGCACCAAACAAGATCTTTGGACGGAATATGTAATCAATGTTTATTTTTCCAAACTATTGAAAACCTTTATATTGTATGGATACCCAGATACTTTATCCCTTGTATCATTACATCCCCATGGTCAATAATAATGATTAATGATTATTAACAGTAAACATTGCTTAGAGATATTATAAATAAAAAATATATCACCTGCTGATGAAGAATGGTTCAAAAGAATGAGCTAATTATAAAATCACGCAATAAAAAAACAACCTCTCTTCTATTGGTCTTCAAATATTGAAACTAACGGAATATTTAGAAGAGACACTTATCGTATTCCGATAAAACATAATGTGTTTGAAGACGACATTCGTCCAAGAGCAAAACGGCAATGAGCATGCCATTGGAAGTGCTTGTATACATTTTAGAAGAGTGTGGTTGCCAAAAGATATTGAGGATAAGATTACTTCATACCAATTGAATTCAGTTGTAATTGTTGGTCTTGTCGTTAAATTAAGAACTCCAAGGATATCAGAATACGTGATTCATTTCCCAAGCCGCTATTTACACATGAACTTTTGTTTTCTTAAATTTTACTAACCCGAGTAAAACACATTTATTTCCCAATGGTTAGAAGAAGAAATGTATTTTCAATGGGGAATCGATATAAATATAAATTCAATTACCTCAGTTTTGAGTAAAACAATTTCTTCCTTTGAGTATGAGGAATTTAATAAGCATAAGACTTGCCTGTGGTGCCTGTAGTGTTAATACATCGTTTGATGTAATTAGAGTGTTGCTGAACCGTATTAGAATATTGATATATTCTAAACCTATCAATGCCAACACTTTATAATAGATTTCTATATTTGGACTTGTTGGTGACTGTTTCTGTCGCGGATCAGCAGGATATGGATATGGAAATCGATCAAAAATTACTTAAGAGGATATTCTGGTTTGTTTGTGACTGTTTAAACAACGCCAAATGGAGCAGACATTGACGTCAGTTATTATGTTGACGTCATCGACTTTCCTCCCACTCACATTGATAGCAATCTATCAGCATATAGATCAATACAGGAACAACTTGTAATAGCTCATCGCCACCAGCGCACGAGCTAGCGAACCATCTATTGCCTAGCAACCCCTCTCCATTGATTCTAGATGGAACCTTCTAATGTTGACAATTTCCTGTTATTTTTATAGGATGGAGAGGTTGATGGCAGCGATGAAAGTATTGAATTCACACCCACGGCTGTTGCCGAATATCTTCTGGAAACTGGAGAATTTGAAAACTTTTATTCTGCTTTACAAGATCTGGTGAACTCTTCAGTTGTAAGTTCATTCAAATAAATAAATGATTAAAACGAAATGGAAAAGTATTAAATGGGCCCCAATTAAACCAGGCACTACCACTGTTTTCTTCCCTTATTTTTTTATAAGTAATATTTTATTCAGATTTGAATCTGCATGGGGATTGGGTAACAACATGCATAGCCTATATTAAACCCCTCTTCCCTGAAACTTAAAATAGAATATATTAAGGATGCAGGCACTTCACTAGCCGAGAGCTTAAATACCAAAATAACTTTTAGTGCTTTACATTATAAAAAGTCTGGGTTATTAAGATATTTTCGTTTAAGTTTTTGGTGAATAAAATCTCTGGTGTTTTTCAAATACTACTGACCACCATCCCCATAGTTGCTATTGAGAAAATCTATTCCCTAACCAACACAAGAAAATGACAATACGTCTCGACAACACTTGATAACCGATTTCGACGTCCTTCGTTAACGTAAATTGGTTCATACAAAGTAGATGAAATTGGTTTAAAGCCCCTTTGTAACGTATCTGTGCTATTCGTATATGTGTCATTTGGCTTCTTGAAAACATTCTATTTTCGTGTCGAAACTTTAAAGTACCATAGTATAGTCAATCAGAAACCCATTTTATATCAATTCAATTATACCAATGACTCTCGTGACACAATAAATATAGTAAGTCTTCCTTTGTATTTATTAATGTAAATGGATGAACTGAAAGTAGTTCACAACTCCCCTCTAGTTCAAATATAATTACATCTGGTTCATGTTATTCTTGTTTTTACTAGATGACCGAATCTGAAGCCGAGAATTACCAACAGGAAGTAATGGCTGAATACCAGAGACTTCTCGCTGAAATTGATGCTTACCAAGCTGAATTGTCAGTAAGTAACACTTTCTATTTGTAGCATAACCGGTGTGAGTAATTTAATCTTTAACGACACTTAAGGTTTTTAGCACACGTTCTGCTTACCAGAGCAAGACCTTATTCGAGTTAAAGTGAAAGGAAGAACTTCATTATATATTAGATTAACCGCTTGGGAGTAACAATGATTATATAACATTTTATTGATTATCTTTTACAGCAACAGGATTCCGTCCCAACTTACTACCCACAACAGGCTTACCCACCACAGGTTCCTCAAAAAAAATCAAACGATTTGTACAAATATAACGATTACCAAGGGGCTTATAATCCAGAGGAGCTATCCCTTGAGAACCAGCAAGTTGTACAAGAAGCATTGGTCAATAACCAGAGATCACTGAGTGCTGCCATTGACGCTTTACTTGAAGCCTGGTGGAATCAAGCATTCGAAGCAGGTAATTAATCAAAGTTTGTACTGTAATCACGTTCAAATACGAACTTTTTTTTCTTATGTCAAACTGTTTAATTGAAATGGTCTTTAGCCACATCGGCTAAGATATAATGGATTTTACAATTTACCATGGCATTATTTAATTGGTGGTGTGGTGTCGATTTCAGGCGATGCTCGTGCTCAAGCTCTTGTTGAATATTTATACAGCATCGTTTCTAAAGATGATGATATGGATGATATAGGCCAGATCCGAGAAATTCTTGGTAAGTAGTTTATGAATTATTGCAATAAAAAATAATTAATTTGAGTGGGTGATAGGCAAATTGGGCACTGTGGTATTGTGGTTTTAATAATATGTGACCTTATTTCAGCTGAAATGTTAGCCAGAGCTTTGATGGAAGATATGTCAGAGACCGAACAATCTCAACCAGTTATCAGTGAAGAAGAAGGTGAAGATACTTCCAGCAGCTCACAGTCATCTTCTAAATCAGAAGAATCAACGGAATCAGATGAATCGCCAGAAGAATCATCAAATGAAGATGAAGCTATGTCATCTGAAGAAAACACTGAAAATTCCTCAAACGAAAGCTCAGAAGAAACTGAGAATAAAGTGGCCACAGAAGAAAAACCAGAAGGTAAATATTATCGGATGGCTGTAAGCCACATGGTAGATTTTGCAAGACCCCCCCCCCCCCCAGTTTATAGTTTAAATGCACTTATTATTTCATAAGTTATGATACCTTAGTTAAGTAGCACCCTCCCATTTTAATTTAAAAAATAACGTTTGACTTGTTCGTTGTTTATAGTGCAATTGACTGTTTAATAAAATACGCCATTTATTAACCTTTGTGATAAATTCGACCGGATTCAATCCTATGCTTGTTTGATAGTCATGTTCCATCCATTATGAGGAATCTAAACGAAAGATATGTCTTTTACTACGAGACTTAATACCACATAACTATTGATTTTACGTATGGTATAAAAGCTGTAAAGCTCACAATGACACTATATATGTGTTCAATACAATCTTATTGTATATTCATCCCATGGCGCCGAATAAAGACACATCGATTAAATCAAGGATTTATAGAGTAATAAAAACAACCTAGAAAGAATCTACTCGCATTATATCAATTCATTAAGACTTGTATTGACTTCATCAACATTTCTGAAAATAATCACTCGGGTTAATGGAATCTTCCATTACTCTCTGATGGTGTCCAAAACATCAACGCGGGACGTTGTGTGGCGGGGTCATCTAAGGAATTGTGATCCTGATTATAGGCCTTTTATATAGTCATTGGTGATTGGGGAATCCATTGCCAAAGGTTACTCACAGAGCTAAAGGAAGCGGGCAGCATTATGAATTAAAGAAAAAAAAACAATAAAATAAGACTATCCCAAAACCACCCTTTTTTACTTAGATTGATGTATGGTATAGATGTAACAACTTTCTCAATAATGACCAACTGTTATCTTTATTTCAGCACCAGTGGTACCTGTGCTCGATAAAACAGCTAAGATGTAAAGTGGGATGTGCGAAATAAGTTTTTGTTCTAAAGAGAAGAATGGATATATTTTGTTACTAATAATTCTGCTGATGTGTTGGAAACATAAATCGATTTTATTCAAATTTATATCTTAAAAGGTCATTTGTTATTTTTTTGTTTAAGATATAACACATTTAATCATAATGTTTCATTCTGCTAATTGCCATAAAAAAACATTTTATCCAAAAACACTGGTGATTGAAAAACGATTTAGGAAAAAAATAATGTGATTAACTCAGCTCATGACGTTTTGTTTTAAAGATGAATGATATGAAACCAACGTCTTCTTCAGTTCTTAAATGTCTTCAAAAAGCCAAAAAAATATTTTTCTATGTAAAATGGCTGCTGTGCAAAAAGTTATATTTTCGAATAGTAGGTAGTGGAAGACAATTTGAAATATTGAGGTATTAAATTTGATCATTTTTGAGAATACCCGAAATATCTCATGCTTAGTAAGAAAAAAAACACATGCCTTATCTTATTGATTTCATGAATTGATAATTAGTGTACATGTACAATATTGTGGTTTATGGCATGTAATTTTTCACCTCTTACCCCCGACCCAAGGGCTATCGAGACGACGTAAAAGGTACCGGCAGTTGTTGAAAATGGCGGTTGAATGATTGGATGGTGTGAGTGCGGTTCGGACCAAACGACATTTTTGTTTTTTGTCGAAATTATAAATTAACCTAAATAATACAAGAACCAAAGGTGGGAGAGAGAAATGGAGTGGGTTAATTAAGTGATAGTGCTGGGAATATTTTAATCGCTCAGATGGGATGTGTATGCTGAGAGAGAAATATTTAATCCCACCATACATTCCCTGTGAAGTTATTCCAATTAAATATGTTAGTGTTCAGGTTTATCTATGTTTATATATTGTTATGTTTTCATTATACGTCAATAATAAATTGTACACATTGTAAATACATATTGTACTTAATAATACATCAAATTTCTTTGGTGCTTGTGCAGATCTGTGCGTTTTCGTTATACATAATCTCTCTCTTTATTGTGAAGAAAACGAAACTCTTTTATCCTTAATCTCTGTCTAGCTTTAAATACACGGATTTATAAATATACTTGATGATGACACCGTTAAGTGCAAGATATTTTTGCCTCAAATTTAGATATCTTTTGAAACTGTATATACAAAAATATAATTTTTTTGTTCATTTACTTTTATAGTTACAGATTACTTCTGTATTCCTTTCCGTCATAATTGTTTTATTTTTTCGTCTCCAAACTTAGAAGAGTTTTGTTTTTTTCTCATAATTGAACATAATGTACATACATAAAAATATTTATCTATTAAATCTGTTAAAATATTGTTACAATTTACTATACATTGTACAGCGACGCTACAAATAAATTTTATTAATTAAAACATAACGAGTGTTTGGACTTACTATGAGTAACATAAACTTGGAGTTTTTCTTGTTTTATGAAAACGCACACCTCTGCAGTGGCTATATATTGAGCATCTTCTTCTATTTTTGTCATTGTTAAATACTGGTTGTGTTGTAATAAAAAAGAAAAATTCCAGGATTTCTGTGCGCCTATACCTGTAGATCACCAGAAGGGGAAAATTTGCGCTAGCTTTAAAACAAAAGTTACGGAATCAAAGTGGAAAATGGCACGGTTTGTCTTAAATAAGCTATGCATAAAACAGCTTTAACAAATCTCAATCTAGCTTAGTTAGCCAATTAGGTAAAGCTGGTGAGCCCAGGCAACATTCTATTATTGATTTGTTCTCGGCATTTAAATCTTTAGCAGGAAATGCTTAAATTTGCACAGCTAAGA
Organism: Patella pellucida; assembly: GCA_917208275.1. Lineage (NCBI taxonomy): Eukaryota > Metazoa > Mollusca > Gastropoda > Patellidae > Patella > Patella pellucida. The sequence goes on from OU795039.1 coordinate 45,087,914, forward strand.
TTTGTCTGTTAATGGAACTAAACGTTGTCACCCCTAATCGAAATAAATATGTACCCGTCTACCTTTAGGACTTCTTTAGATAAAACCACGGGGCTAGTGGCACTATTCAACCTGTTGCTCGAATAGGGTCCAGTTGGGAGACATCTAAATCATCACAGTCGTAAAGGCACATCCGACCATACAAACATTTGAGACTCCTTTTATGTAATTAGAGATGAAATAAAGTTTGTGCCGTACTGTTCTGCACCAACTGGTCTAATAACGAGTGGGATCCGCCATACAGTGTGCTGTAGGGGAAATTGTACACAGGCAACCTACTCTTATATCGAATTTTAACTGTCATCGGTATTACCCCCCCCCCCCCTATTCTGCAGCACTGGCAAGTGGGAACCAAGCCGGAGAATCCGATTAACTCCTCGGTCAGCACAGGAACGTCAATATTAGTAAGCCAACATCCTACTAACTGAACCACCGTTGGTTATGGAATCTGAACAAGTTTGTTACTTGTTTTGCTGGGGTTTTTTTTACTTTCAACTCCAAACCTATATGAATAATTAACAGAAATAAGGCTGTATGTCGGTTTTATGTTCGCAGAAAGTGGAACATAACCATTATGTTTACTTTTTTAATCTCTGTCCGTATATGAAATAATTAGCTACATTGAAGTTCAACATTGGTCGTGCCAATTTTTGGTACGGTTTCGTAAAAAGTTAGAAGGGTATTTCAAAAACAGACTAGTGTTATTAGAGAGTGATTGAAAGGTCACAAAGTTTGGCGGATATGGTGGGGTATTCAAAGATTTGGCACACTTTTGGTTATTGCGTCAGAGCACCACCTCAAGCCGACAATTCAGCATTGTGCCACAGAGAGTAGATACTTAGTCTAATCATAAGTCATTTATATATGTATTCATGCACTTAGATACCCCCCGTTTTGATTGCATTCATGTTTTGGTCTAATATGTCTAGACAGAATCATGGTCAAAATGTTCCATCGCTAACAAATATAATGAAATGGTTACAAACGAAATTATGTGGGTTTCACTGTAAATAGCTACCGATCTTTACAGAAATATTAAACCCGAAATTTGAGGCTAGTAAGACGGGAATTTTCGACTGTCCACAAAATATATCTACAATCAAGCGCGCCATCTCAGTACGACCTCCGCGCAGATAAAGCGAAACAATCTGATTAATACACAGATCCTATTTCGTTTCGTATTTATAGTTGAAAATTTCGTTTTACTTTTCTTTACTACAGTATGATCTTGAAGAGTTGTTATTTAACTCGTGTTCGGCTTGAAATGAGGGGTCAGGCTATCAAATAATCTGTCGAATAGAGTGTTTGGCCTTTTTTGCGCGGAACTGTGGGTAGACGTTAGTAGCGATAGAAATCAAAACAAAGCAAGGCATAGCCACTTGCGGCATCGATTCTGGTTGGTTAATCGAATGACTGGCGTTATAGGGTCATATGTCGCTCACGTGAACCCCTATTATAACCTGTAAGATCTACATGTAATGTAGGCCATCGAAAGTATAAACGCCTGTGTTTGAATTAGATTGCACGCGAAGGTGGTCCACCAAGGAGCCTTAACTATTCATTCAGAATATGTGATAACCTCTTCAGCTAAATGGTACCATGAACAAAACATGCACTTCATTATTTAATAAATCATGCAGCACGTGCTTATTTCAACCATCCAAGTGAACCAAATAAGTGTCGCATGACCTCCCGTGGTGAGAGAAATATGAACAAATAAATCCTTCTAAAATATGGATTAGTCTTTCTAGGTTTATTAGAAATAAGCTGATAATAATAACAAGAATATTGTCAATGTCTTTATTCCCTAAAATCGACACTCTTATGTATAATTTCGTTATTCATGATCGTATCACAGTCAAATTTGACAAAGTTTCACCTCGGTAAATGTCAATGCTGACTTACACGACTGGGTCAAAATACAATATCATATCCGGTAAATAAATCGCTTCCGAATTGTTTGTTTAGATACCCTTCGCATACCTAACGCGCGTCAAGCTGACAGTTCGGTGACGCAGAACCCAAATGTAGCGATCTTGTGATCTTGTATTGCAGTTGTACTGGTTGGAACTGTAGGGACGTGTCACAGTGTAGGCTGTGATTTAGCCCCGAAAATCGTTTCATCTTGTCCCAGCAAATTTCGGGTTAAATTCTGACACTTTGTTGCATAAGGTAACAAGTAAGCCGTCACCGTAGTATATATTTCTATTGTCAGGTTTTGCACAATCAGTCTTAACACTCAAATTACGCCTCGGACTATATTTATCGAGTGTAGCCATTATATGGTGAACAATTCAAATTCTAAGCCAATCAGCAACCATAAAAGCAGACAACGTCATAGTGTAACGGGTCAATAGCTATAAATAGACAGGGGAATACCCTTTACGAGACGGAACACGTTTGTTCATTTACATTTGTCAGAGAGAATTTCTCTGCAAATATGCCTGGATTACAGGACAATAACATCAGATAAATGTTGCGTTGACACTGTGAACACGGCTAGCCTCTAATTTGTGACATAAATATGACTAAAAGCGAAATTGTATCAATTTTATTTCAGTGAAACAATATCCAAAAGAAATATGACTATAAACAGATGAAAACGTTTTTGCGTGATTGAAATATTGGTTCGATATTATAATTATACATGTATATAATTTTGAGAAAAAGACAATAATAATACTATCAGAGCTGAATGATACAACAGAATATTTATAATGATTCACCTAACATCTACCTCTGTACATGCACCAATTATACTCGTTTAAAAAAAACAATACACATATATAAGGGGTATATGGGTCAAATAAGTAATACATTTATTTCAAGAAATAAAAAAATAATGCAAATTTATATATTTCCTCATACAATATCCAACAATAACACTAGTATTTTTGAAAGATTTATATAATAATAATAACATCGTCATAATTTATAAAGCCTGTAAATACTGATGGGCGGTTTCTAATGTGTTGTTGGTTGTTATATTCACTGAATATTTACTTACAGATCACGTTTTGTTCCCATATGTATTGTCCAAAATTAAAAGATACATACCAGTATATACAAGAGTAAAACAAACAGTTATATTAAAATGGTCCCAGTAAAATGAATTAGGAAACACGAAAATAAAGACATAAAATAAAACCAAGTACAAACTTACTTATTTAGACCCTATATATAACTCATAGTGAGATAACTTTTTAATGTGCTTCGAGCATACTGAGGTGTGGTGTTACAGCGCTATATAAATATTATTATTATTATTATTATTAAACCATTGGACAAAATTCAAAGTCCTAAAAAAACAGTAGGCCTATAGGCAAAATAGTGTAATCAGGCAAAATGGTGTAATCGGCATATGGATTGTTCACAGTGTACAAAATACACGACAAACAGATGGAACAGGTGTCCGGAAGAGTAAGCTTACATCTGAGTAAGCATAAAGTGACACAATAAAGCATACAGAATAATATGAAAACATTAAGGCTATGTACTGAACATTTAAGTCAACATGAGTGCATTTAAAATATATAAGTTATGTTTAAAAATTGTTTACTGAAATACATGTACATGTACATGTTTACGTATAAAAAAATCACATCATTTCATCAATTTCATCATCACTATTGAAGTCACTGTCAGTGCATGTTTCTGTTTCAACTAATGATTCAGCGGCTGTGGTTTTTTCGTTCAAACAATTTTCACATTTACATAAATCTGTACAAGAAAGTTTTGACTTGTAGCAAGTACATCTATCTGTACTGCATCCTGATTTACATCCGCAGTTTAAAACAGTGAGAATTTCCTTTGGTGCTGGATCTGCAGTCATCCATACAATTGAAATGATGTTACCCTCAACAGTCCATCCATGCTTGCCTGGGGATGGGGCTTCAATTCAGGCATTCAAGGCCCTGCGATGAATGGCAGCCTGATAGTTAACACGTTTGATATGTTGTGTCAGAGCATCTGTAGTTGGAGGCATACACTTTTCACTTGCTGATTTTGTGCAAAAAAGTTTGTACCTTGCCTCATTTACACCGTTACATTTTACATCATAAATATCGCATACAAACTTTTCAAGTTTAGACACAGTTTCTCTTAAATCAACCATTTCAAAACTTTCCCCAAGATGACCTAAAACATCTAAATATGAGTTGTTTTTCTCAGCCAGTTCAAAAGCTTTTTTCTTCCCTTTCCCATAAAAAGAACTGGTTGAATCACATCCGGAAAAGCAATGTAATCCAATCAGTGCTTTACAAAGATTGGTCCCAAGTGTTCTGGAAATTTTGGAAAAGTCAATAATCCTTGATTTTTCCCCTACGCCCGTAAGAAAATATAACTGCGCTGGAATTTGACATTGAAGGCTTGTACAAATTACTGCAACATCAGTATCAGGACTTCTTATCAATATACACGGATAGCTCTCGGACGCGTGTAAAGCATGTAACAATAATCTCGTGTCTGCCTCCTCGTGATCACATTCCAATGTTTGAACCAGTTCAATGTTAAGTTGTTTATCATGGACCTTAAGAACATGACATTCAGGGCCATGTGCTATATAGATGTCGATGTCATTTTGGAAACTTGAGGTGTCTATATCACGCCATACACTAAAAAGAAATTCAATAAGTAATTCTTTGTTTTCACCATTCGACAGGTACTTTTTCCATTGTTTAGGCGTTCTTTGGTCTTTACCATAAATCTTAATTTTTTCTGAACCAGTTAACGCGCGACGATCTCGCTCAGCATTTTTAATTGATATGACAGGATATCTGTCTGTCACAAAATCCACTCGAGAACACCTATATAGCCTGGCAAGATGAATAATTTGCTGAAAAATAGCATCCGCTAGCTCAACAAATGTGGATGGTACACGAACTATGGCCTGAATTAAAGCCATGCCATCTATTAACAAACAAAACTTTTCTCCATCAGGTAAAACGGTCTTTAAACAACCTTCAACTTTCTTCTCTATTATCGTCAGCATCGCAGCTTTGTTTGTTTTTGCTAAACCACCACCAGTGCTGCTGAGGGGAAATGAAACAGAACCTAAGGAATAGGAAAGTATGTTTTTTAAATCAATTTCACGACTTTGACCTAACACTAGGAGTCTTCCAAAAAACTTTCTATCATTCTGCATTAAGTGATCCTTTCCACTCACTGTCTTGAATTGTCGAGTTTTTATGTTTTCAGTAAAAGTTTTCAATTTCATTGCCTTGATTGGTGAAAAAACATCTTCAGTTTTCTTCACTATACGCTTTGTGATATAGTCTTTTAAAGCAATTTCTCCTCGATTCTTGGCCGTTAAAAGGTCATTGGTCACAATGTCCGAAGCAACTACACCAGAACTTAAGCATGTCAGTCCATCAATGGTTCCACTGAATGTATTAATCATGCTTTCTATGGTAGAAATTATTGATTTGACATCTTCCTCTTCCCTCTGAATTCTAGATTTCGATAGATCCTTCTTCTGCTTATCAGTGTTGGATGTATTAGCCATTTTTTCACACATACGTGTTATTGCAGCTCTCTGTGGTTGAGATAAAATCCAGCGCTGCACTGCTCCCCTATTCTGTGTGATACCAATAATACCACCCTTTGTTTTCGAGTCTCTGTTGCATGTTTGCTCAATAGCCTGGTCACATGCTATGGACGAAAATGGGTAACTGTCCTGCCTCTGAACTGTCCATTGACCATTTGCAATAATTTCACTGTCAAAACCAGGGTGTGTTTCCTCCAATTGCATCATTTCCATCCAATAGATAGGTAAGTACCTGGAATAATTCATTCGGTCATAAGCAAAATAATATGCCATCATGGACCTGATTGAAGCTAAGTGGATATTCCAGTTTGATTCCCTAGTGGCACGTATAAACAGCAGTAAGGACTGCATCATATCAATGTATGAACTCCAAAATGCAAATGTTGAACATTCATTGGACTTGGTGGTAATAAATTCATTGTACAACCCTTTCAATGACTCAAATTCTTCCGAGTATATTAGCTTGAAGAATGATGTTGACCTATATGATTGCTGTAAATTTTCAATATGGGCTGATTGTATGGCAGATGAAATTTCAGATATTGATGCAAAAAAGGACCGAAGACGAAGACGTTGCATGGCCTCAAACAATAATTTATGAGCTCTAATACTTCTGTTGTAGTGATGACCAGATACAACTCCATTAATGGAACCTTGGGCAACTACCTCTGATTCAATCAAAATGTCCTGCATACCAGCATCTTTAAACCGTTTTCCTAAAATAGCCATAAAAGACATGGACGTGTGGAACTCGCCAAGCCTAACTATAAATCTCTTCATCATTGTATCATTTTTCCATCTAATTTGCTGTGCCTTGGCATAAATTGCTTGATCAAACACTAACACAATATGCTTTAACTCTAATCTATCAGCAATCTCTAAGCTTCTAATAAGAATGGTATTGACAGTTGTCATGTCTGTAGGGGAAGCTTCAATTACAGGCAGGTAGTGGATATTTGATGCTGAAGGAATATCATCTCCTTTTAATATCACATTGAATCCTGTCCAACCAGGAACTAGCGAAGGCTCACATTGGGAGAACCTCATTAAAGCAAAAGCCAAATCTATGTTAAGGCCACCAACAATAACTTTTTCAAAATAATTCTCATCGAGGCTAATATCAGCTAGGTTACCTGGACCCTGTTTCTTCCCATGTTGATATGGCACCAAAGCAACTGGTTGGGGTTTTATAGTTTTTTGTTGCTTACTTATCTTTACTTCTGTTGCGTGGACTTCAGTTAAAACTGGTTTCTTATTCTGTACCATGATACCATTTGTGTGGTGGGTCGTTCCTTTCCCCGAAACTGTCTCCTCTCCAAAATCAATGTTATCCCACACAAGTATGGTGGGTACCTGTTTTGCGAATCCAGGTGGAACCTCTTTCATGCGGGTAAGTTGCAACTGAGCCAAACCTGTTTCATATGCCACAACTTTTGATCTTGATGGACAATGTCCTAATTTATTAAGCAGCGTTAAGAGCTGCGATGAACCAGTCAGATGGCGGGTAGTTAAACCCAGACATAAAGATTTGGGAGTCAATTTTCGACCATTAGATGCTAAAGAAACCAAATCCTGACAAATTGACAACAACTTTGGAAGAACATCCTCTGAAACATCAACAAAATTATCTAGCACAGGATCCTCAGATGCCCCAACAGCCCATGCTAAAAAATTAAACAGGACTGCTGGAACCACTGATCTTACTGCATCACTTGTAAGATCAACGGATGTGGGTGGCCATGGACATGTAAGACCTGCGGATTCATTCAAGGCACATTTCACTTGTAGTCCAGCATTATACAGTGTCCTCACTGGATTTTCATCAAAAACTGGGAATGTCGCATCCTCACTCCCTGTACTGGCACTATCCTCTGTTACTGATGACGATGAATAATTCTGAAGGAAATCCCCTGCTGTTAAAGTATGTACATAAACAATTTCACTGATATTCTTTTGGTCTGGAGAATGGAAATTAAGTTGTGGAAAGTCTTTCTTGGGGAAATATTTCAGCTGATCATTCCTGAAAGGGAAAATCACACTTCCAGCACAACGAGAAAAATAATGATTATAATGTTCTAATCATCAACATTTTGCCCACAATAGTTAACCGAAGTAGGAAATTGGACAATTGTTTTAACATGCAGGCCCAGAGTCAGGATTTTGTTGCAAGGGGGGGGGGGTACATTGGAGCAAAGGGTGATCATCAGAGTGCAGCATGCATTAGAGATTTCGATGACCAGTCTCCTGCTCCCCCCCCCCAACTGGATTAACACCTGTTAACATGTGGAATTACAAAATTTTCTCTAGCACACATTTCCATTTTGGCCAATTCAAATAGCCAGATTTCCATCGCTTGGCATACACCGCCAAATATGGCCATATATACACACATTTGCATTATATAAAAAACAAATAAAAACGCACCTGTGCGTGAAGTGAACACCGTTCTTCTCCAGCATATCATTTAATGTATTTGTTAGTCTAGTCATGCGTAGAACTTCCTTGTTATTGATAATTCTCTCTGTTACAATGTCTTTACCAAAACTGCCATAAACTGTTTTGTGTGCTGGGTCTAACACCATTGTTGTTTTTTCTGAGCTGAAAGCACATGTAATCAAATAAGTATTGAAAAAAAAATGGATAATGAATGAATGAAATGGGGGGTTAAACATCCTACGCATCTGAACCTAACCTTGAAGACATACATATGCCATACAGTGTGCTATGAGGGGAATTTTGCTCGGGCAACAACTGAATTTCAACTGCCAAGGGATCTGTTACGTGCACAGCAATGTGTAGCCGAAACCTCAGTTTTTTTCATCCCATCTGAACGACTTGGCAGCTGGTCTTGTCAGGTCCTCCGTCTGCATCACTGACAAGAGGAAACGGGAAATCTAGATGAACTTTTTGGGCCAATGCAGGTCGAACACCGACCTCCAGGCTAGCGAGCCAGCCCCTTACCCATGTGATCCTCTATAAATACCGGGATAAACAACTTACATCGTGTCTCTCTAATTAGTCTAATACAACCCAGTTGCATATATATGGTTCATATGTAGTATGTGCCATGATCTTACATATGTAATAGTCACAAAGACACGAAATATTCAAACAGAAAGTTGTGATAAGGCAGACCGAAGGGGTGGGTTGGGGCTGCATGGGTTCCAATATGCCAGTGGCTCCCAATATGTATTCTAAAAAAATTTGTACCATAAACAAAATGTCACATTGGAGTTTAACAAAGGGACTTAAAAGTTCCACCGCTACAAGATGTTCGGATGGGACGAAAAACCGAGGTCTTATGTACACATTGGTGTGCACGTAAAAAATCTCTTGGTCGTTGGAATACGATATAAGAGTAGGCCTTAGCACCGCTGCCCGGGTATAATTGCCTTCATAAGCACACTGTATGCCGTATGCATGTGTTCATTAGTCTAGTTTAGGAGCAAAACAGTGGGACCTTAAACCCCATTTCATTTCCACGGCTACATGTACATGCACGGTTAAGTCAACCTGGGGGAAATGTGCCAGAATATGCCCTGTTTTCACTGTTGATGCAAGGGCCCTAGCGACAATTTTAGTTGGTGGGACGGTGGGTCTCATGCATTCAGTTGTACCAACCTGCCTAATTCGGTTCTCTTTTTCTCCAGAACAACTCGGGTGTATTTCTTAAAGCACTGTGCATGGTATTGCACCTCAATGGCGACACAGTCTTTACCACGTATATGCAGGAGAATATCCTCATCTGCCTTCTGTATCGCAGCTTCAAGTAAATTGCCTAAAAGTATAAGTATAAAAAAAATAATGTTGCAAGAAATGGAATAAATATTAAAATAGCTATCTTCAAAATAACCACACGCATACTATGTATTATTGTCTGAAACCATGTTCAAATCAAGTGTGAACCGTTGTGGACCAAAATTTGGGGATGCCCTGGCTATGCAGAGGTGCGACCTGCTGTGTTAAATGAAGCCTCATATAGGCCTAATATTATTTAGCATAATACAATAGATTGAATAGTATAAAGAATGCATAGGCCTATTATATAATAACAAATGCTTTTTTACTTACCTGCGGTAGTTGTTTGTGCTTGTACTAATTGATCTCGTACCCTTTTTCTGCCAAAGCCATACACAAATGATGTTACTTTTTTACAAATAATGCAAACTTTGGGTAAAATGGATTTGCTCTTACTGACTGTGGCGGTAGTTAATAATGGTGCATACGAGCGCAATTTTCTTTTTTTAGCGGGGGAAATTTTAGCTGCTTGGTTCCTAACAATATCTTTACGTACTTCTTCAATAGCTTTGGAATGCTGAGCTCGTTTCATGCACCGTTTTTCAGCTCCTTTTATTCTTAATTTGTCCGTAAAACGCTGGTAACATGGAAGATGATACCCCAGACCCAGTGTCTCGTTTGCACATTCCTGCAGATCTTTGTCTAACAAATCAGCATTTTTCTCCGCCAAAAGCCTGTCATTCCCGTCTAATTTCTTCCACTCGTTAGCACACACCTTAAATTTTGTCCAGCTTGTCGCAGTAAACGTTTTCAACTCAGTTGATTTTACAGAATCTATATGTAGAATGCAACGAACAGTTTTATCTCCGCTGTCCGCCATGCCACTCTCAAAATGTAAACAGAGTAGTGATCTTTAACACCACACGACCTATGACCTATGTTGACCCTTTCGTCGTGTATGTCTGATTGGCGAATTATGTCACGTGATCTGTTAAAACCAAGTCACCGCGAAATTCAAATACCATTGCACACCGACAAGTAAGCCCATATTTAATTTACGTTTTCTATCAAGCGTCAAAGAATAGGGAACAGAAAAGTTGTGTGACAGTACAAAGTAATACTAGAACAATTGGATCATGTAGTTCTTTTTCCACCCGAAAATGGTCGGGGCGGAGAAACAGAAGCAAGCTAGCTAGAAATTTCAGATCACGGCCTAAGTGGCGTGCAATAGTGCTCTGGTGGACGTTGGTGTTGTGTGTGGCTTCTAACTGCTATTTGCCTTCTCTAAGCATGATTATGGGCGATGCTCTATCGATTGCACCAAAATCAATATTTGTCATCCTTCGGTTATAAAGATGAAAAATGCCAAGTTCCAAGACGATCCATTAAGAATTGTGACTTGTGGGCGACACACAAAAAATAGATAAATAGCCCAGTTTGCTATGTACCTTAATATGGTTTCGTTCATAATTTTTGGGGATTTGTAAAACTATACATTTTTGGAAACCTCATGACCCACTGAACCCCAAAAACAATGTTTACATTTTTTCCCATAATCATTTGGCCGCCATCTTGGATTTCAAAATGGCCGCAATGTACTTCATTGATATTGTAATATCTTGGCTTCTAATAACATTAGAAACATATTTAAGGTATGGAAACATACATTTTAAAGGTCAACAAATGTAATATGACACCTGTGAATATGGGCCGCCATCTTGAATTTCAAAATGGCGGCCATATTTTCTTTAAATTGTTAATATCTAGGCTTCTAATCATCATAGACACATGATTTTGGTATCTAAACATACCCTTTTTGGCCAAAGATATCAAAATAACACATTCTAAGAGGCTCAGGACAATACTGCAGTAAACATCGATTAAACCAAATATTTTATTGAACACTAAAATCCAAAAATAGGGGGAGATTAACCATCACTATCATCATCTGAATCACGATTCTTGGTAAGTGTGTCTTCATCATTATCAAAGTTTGTGCTGCATAGACACATGTCAGTGTAAGGCAAGCTTCATGTCGTCAAGTTTATAGTAACCATGGAGCATTGGGCCCAACCTTTCTTGCTGGAGCATACAAGCTTGGCTCCATACTCTACCTTGAATTTGAGCTCTCAAGATATGCTGTGATAGAACTCCAACAGTAGGTGGGAGTCTGTTACTTTCTGCCATATATTTGCAGAACAGATATCAGCGCAGCTCTGGAATACGAGAGATGTGAATTCCTCTTGGACTGTATGCAGTACATACAAACTCTTCCAATCGCGATTTGGTATTTTCGCTCAATTTCTGATCACGGCAGATATTATGGAAAGCCTCAATTATGTGTTCTTCCGCATTCATGAAATGTTTGAACCAAGTATTCTTGCCTATTCTAGAAAAGGGCTCAGTGTTGTCCGCACCAGAAAACGCATGAAACCCTGGCAAAGCTTTTGCTCGGTCTGGACTAAGAGCTACCCACAATGGCTCTATCTTTTATACATGTGATGCAAGGGAAACATCTGTCCTTTTTCGGCAGCAGGTCATAATTAGCTATTATCAAAACCATAACATCTGTGTCTGGAGAGAAGAAAGTCATGTGTGCATCCATAGTGGTTCTTTCTGCTGCGGACACTCCCTGGAGTAGCTCATGGGTGGTCTACTCTACTGACAGTTATTAAGCAAGCCATTCAACTAAAGGAGTTGGCAGTTGATGAAAATCACATCACAATCATAACCTTTGATATGGCCCTGTACGAGAAGGTTATTCAACTGGTGGATTCAAGGCCTGATTTGAAAGGCAAAGAAATGCCAAGACTTGGAGAGCTACACGTAGTCAAGTGTGCACCGAGAGCCCTTGGATCATCAATTAAAAACTCTGGTATCGATGATGCATGGATTGAAGCTGATGTATATGGCTCTGCTACCACCAGACATATTCGTAAATGCACACATTACAAGCGCTCCCTACGTGCCCAAACCTACTCTTACTTGGCACTTTATAAGTTATTGATGGAACAATTCTCCCAGGACAATCCAGAACTGTTAGAGTTTTCCAAGAGGCATCAAATGACATGGAAGAAGCATGCCGAATGGCGACTAATAATATTGGCATTTCTTTGCCTTTCAAATCAGGCCTTGAATCCACCAGTTGAATAACCTTCTCGTACAGGGCCATATCAAAGGTTATGATTGTGATGTGATTTTCATCAAGATGAAGATGAACCAGATGAAGTTTGTGAAGAGACTAGAAGACTGGGAAGCCCAAAGAGGTCTGAATGCAATGTTTCGTTCGTTACTGAACTACCTTAATCAGGTGGAGACAATCCTCTTCTTTGTAGCAGCTTCTAGGAATTCGGACATCCATCTTCATCTGCAAGCCGGAGAAGAACTAAGTAAGCTATTCTTTGCGATGGATAGGCTTAAATACAAGCGCCTTTGGCCACAATACATAGCAGATATGCATGCACTTAAATCGATCACCCTAAAACATGGAAATAACTTGAAAATGGAAACATCTCTGTGGCAAGTATCCCTGTTTCAATTTGTGCTGACCACGCATGTGAACAGCTGAATAGAATTATGAAAACTCAAGGTAGTCTGACTGGGCCGCGCTTCGACCTCTAACTAGCCGGCCACCTCTGACTTGCGGCTGAGGTTTCGAGCCCTGGTGTGAGCGTATGTGGCACGGAGATAGGGGCGCCTTATCAACCTCGTGGGTTTCCTTCGGGCACTCCGGGTTCCTCCCACTGCTAAATAACCCTACGCGCAAGCGAATTATTGAAATAGAATTAAACCATATGTTAGTCCCGAAATGACCTAGTTGTGTTGAGTGGACGTTAAACCAAATTTCTCTCTTTCTCTCTCTCAAATAACACCAATGCAAGACTGTGAGTGTTCCTGTCTACTCGAGAATTTTCTTGTTTAGTTAAGGACTTTAAGAACCAGTTCCATTCCACCCCGACCTTTCTCCGGGCATAATCAAACGAGAGCATGAGACAATCACGAGAATAAAAGAAGTTACACACTGGACCCTTTGTTCTGACTCGGGTGTTCAAGTTACGGATCAACTTGTAATGTGTTGTTTTAACACGTGCACAGGTGATCATTTGAGGAAAAGTAGGTGTTCATATAAATGAACACCTCAACATACTAACCCGGTGATTGTCAAAACAAACCATGCATTTTCGTGCGTGGAGTGTATTAGAAATAACAAGAAATACCGTGTTAACGAAAACAGAAAAATACATGCAGTTAAAACAATAACAAATTTATTTTTCAATGTTGATTGTGAAACAGTATCATTAGCTAGAAAACGCATCCAAAAGTAAAAAGATAAAATACACAAAACTTAGCGAACTGGGATAAAATTCTGTTTGGCCATGTAATCTGTAAAATACCTTTCCAACATCATTGCACATGCTATTTTTTTCGCATATGGTTAGTTTGTTCTGTGGCTGACAAATCGTGAATGTAAAACGTATATTCCAGTCAATGCCGCATACCTCATTCACACCAAGTAAAAATTACATTATTCGTCGGCCTGTTGTGTATTTTAAAGATAGATTGCCAGGCAACCAAACATACGCCCACATCAAATAATTCGCCCGGGAAGTCAATAAGGGTGTTGCATAATTTTTCTTTCGTCACACACTAGGTCATTTCGGTTTAACATGGTTCAATTTTTTTTCAATAATTCGTTTGTGCGTAGGGGTCTTAAGCAATGGGAGGAAACCGGAGGACACGGGGAAACCCCGCGAGGTTGGACAAGCTACCCTACACCTTGTCCCGTTCAGCCGTTGAATCGAAACCACGTCAGTTTACTCAATGACAGACCTTACAACACAACGCACACGCGCTAACCACCCGGCCATCACCCCCACGTTGTCGGTAAGGAAAACATTTACAGCACACTAAATAACAAGCCCACCAAGTAATTGTCATACTTAATTGTTTGACTTCTAATTCTGCCCCATACTGACGTTGAGTTCTCAAAACATTAAATATAAAGTGCCATATATCTGGAAGTCATTATCGGAAATTATTGAAAATCAATAGGATTCTTCGTCTCATGACCATATTCTTTAGCCCCCAGAGCGTGGACACCGGACGGGAGCGACGACAATATACGACATTAAAAGTGTCGAAAACCTGAAATCAGCAAATGGGTTAAAAATACATTTATTCATATACCTTTCTAAATTCATTAAAATTGTATTTAAGAAACCTAAATGATCTGATTTGTATTCATCGTAAATAAACATAACGCTGGCTATAGTGAGGTAATTGACCCCCACCTCAATCTGCTGAATAAACGACAATACATGACGGTCAAAATAATGTATTGATACCTGTTATAGACGAATTGGTAAAATTATATTGTGTGATAAATGGCCTGTGATAAACTGGCGTCTTCCTCGTATCCTTCCATTTTCATTCACTCATTCAACTTCTTACACAAACAAAGAGCCCAGTGTGTAAGCTAGTTATCGACCTTCGACCCTCGGGGTCAAGTTAGATAAACACCCGATCTCGCGCAATTGAACACTTCGAACGCTGACGCGTTCTCAGTGTTCAACCTTGCACGATCTCGGGTGTTCATCTAACTTGAACCCCTCTGTCTCAGTCGATAACCCTTACTTATTACCCATGCATATATTCCCGAAGAGTATGTCCCATAGATCATTGAATTGACGGAATAGGTCAGAAGCTCTACAAAGACTATTTTTCAGAGAGTATAAATGGTGAAGTTAGTCTTTAGGCTTGTGTGAAAAAGGAAAATCACCTGGGGCGGTATTCATAAACATTCTAAGAGTTGAAATCAACTCTTAACTGTCAAAGATTACTCCTAACTTTGTAGATCTGTTTCTCTATTCGTACGAAGCCGAGTACATACAGATGCTCGTAAAAACAAACAAACGATCAGTCAGACTTTTTAATTTCACTTATCGATATATTGATGATGTTTTAGCCCTTAATAATCCTAAATTTAGTGATTATGTAGACTTCATATATCCTGATGAGCTCGAAATTAAAAATACCACTGACAGTGACAATTACGCTTCCTACTTGGATCTGCGTCTCGAATATGACAATTGCCATAAACTGAGTGTTAAATTGTACGATAAACGGGATGACTTTGACTTTCCGATTGTTAACTTTCCATTTATTAGTAGTAACATTCCAATATCACCAGCTTATGGAGTGTTTGTGTCTCAGCTAATTCGTTACACGAGAGCTTGTTCCTTTTATTCTGATTTTTTAAGTAGATCGAGGCATTTGTCATCTAAGCTTCTACTACAAGGATACTTGCGCACTAAACTTATTAAGGCCTTTAAAAAGTTTTATGGCCGTCATATTGATTTGATTGGTAAATATAACGTGTCTCTCTCAGCTATTATTCTAGACATTTTTTATTGACACGTATACTGTTACTATCATCCTGATAATGTCTACAACATCGTTAAGACAGTTCATCACGTGCATTTTGCATACTATAGTTCATTGGCCAATCACGCTATTTGACTGACATTTCGCCTAATAGATTGGATGCAGCTATGGCGGGTGTGGCGCCAGGCAGGGTAAGCTTACTCTTCCGGACACCTGTTACCACTGCTTGTCGTGTATTTTTGTACACGAGGAGCAGTCCATTTGCTGATTACACTATTTTGCTTGAATACACTATTTTGCCTATACCGTTTTTAGGACTTCGAATTCTGTCTTTTGATTTGGATTGTTCGTACTTGGTTTTTATTTTATTTGTAGATTTCCCTTAGACCTATTTATAAAACATTTTACTTTAAGAATTACTCCTAACTATGACACATATTTAGGAGTCCTCATGTAGCACTCCTAACTTGTTAAAAGTACTCTTATCTTGGTTAACATGGCCGTCCGTGTACGCCGCCTAAGAGAGTTTAAAACAAGCAGAGATTTCTTGGTGGAGTACAACAATGACGAGTTGATGAGGAGATATCGAATGGACATGGGTGGGATTCTTTTCGTGACAGATTTAGTTTGGTTAGTACCCAAGTCTTACATTTAGTTAAAAGTTACTCTAAGACCCTTTATAAATATTTCTAGAGAGTAACTTTTAACTAAATGTTGTTTTAGGAAGTCTTAGAGTAAAAGTTAAGAAAACTCTAAGAGTTTTTATAAATACGGCCCCTGATGAATATGTCAAGCAATAAGAAGCAAGCAGCTAAGGTTCGTGATAATCTGAAGGAAAGTAAGGATTTTTTATGGTCGCTTGGTGATTCTTGCTCGTTCCAACAGAGATATTGATCAAAAGCAGGCCGTAGGAACCTATGAATTCACACTTACACCTCGATCGCTGTTTGCACATCACGGAACAGTATTACCATGTAATGACAAGTCAAAACTTATTCATGCACTCAAGAATATGGTCGATATTAGCGATTGGAAGAGTTTGTATTTACTGCAGACAGTCCCAGAGGAATTCACATCTCTCGTATTCCAGAGCTTCGCTGGTATCTGTTCTGCAAATATATGACAGAAAGTGACAGACTTCCACCTACTGTTGGAGTTCTATCACAGCATATCTTGAGAGCTCAAATTCAAGGTAGAGTATGGAGCCAAGCTTGTATTCCCCAGCAAGAAAGGTTGGACCCAATGCTCTATGGTTACTATAAACTTGACGACATGAAGCTACAACCAAAGACCACCGATTAAGATGCTCCTGTAAATGCAAGAACTTGCCTTGCACTGACCTGTGTCTATGCAGCACAAACTTTGATAACGACGAAGACACACTTACCAAGAATCGTGATTCAGATGATGATAGTGATGGTTAATCTCCCCCTATTTTGGGGTTTTAGTGTTCAATAAAATATTTGGTTTAATCGATATTTACTGTAGTATTGTCCCGAGCTTCTTAGAAGGTGTCTTTTTGGTATCTTTGGTCAAAAAAGGTAGGTTTAGATACCAAAATCATGTGTCTATGATGATTAGAAGCCTAGATATTAACAATTTAAAGAAAATATGGCCGCCATTTTGAAATCCAAGATGGCCGCCCAATTCAACAATAACGCATTAGATTTGTCGACCTTTAAAATGTATGTTACCATACCTTAAATATTATGTTTCTAGGGTTATTAGAAGCAAGATATTAAAATCAATGAATTATATGGCGCCCATTTTGAAATCCAAGATGGCGGCCAAAGTATTATGGGAAAAAATGTAAACATTGTTTTGTGGATTCAGTGGGTCATGAGGTTTCCAAAAGTGTATAGTTTTACAAATCCCCAAAAATTATGAACGAAATTACATCAGGAACCTGACGACAATCACCACAAACACTAGGGGTCATCCTTAGGGTATAAATGAAAGATATATATGCAAAGTTGGCGACACGCGGACATAAATAAAAATTGAGCATCAAGACAACAAGTTAAGAATTGCGGCCTGTAGCAGACACACATACACACACACACACACACACACACACACAGGCGGGGGTTACAGCATTAGGTATGTTCGACTCACGTCTGAATGACCACTTATGGGTCCCATCCGTTAGGTCTTAGGGGTAAACCTTAAGACATTTATAAAGGTCTTTATTATAAACAGGAAATTGTGAAAGATTTCCTTTCGACTGATGAGAGGCGATCACAGTCTACTAGGATATGCGCTGGAGATTCGTCCGTACCATAGCTACACGTTATAGAGCGTCTCAATTTTACCCTTAGCTTTGTTTTTATTTATTATTAACTGGCAGAGTGATATTTCTGCTGGGGTGGTTTACAATTAACTTAGCATTTAAGGATTCATCTGACCTAAATCCGTAAGTGTTGAGTTCCACATGGGAGTTTTCCCATTCAGAGCTTATGCGGAACCCGATCAAACTATTAAATTCGTTCATCTGGGTCATCTGGTTCCTTATTGATTCCAGACTGCTTAGAGAGTCACTTGATTGATTTTGGCTTGATATTATATCCACACTACGACATTGACATGTATGATCGACTACATCTCCGATGTTTACACAGAGCACATGTTTGGCAGTGTATTTGCAGCATGTAATTCTTTCAACGAGATGTATATCCCGAAGCCCGTCGTACCATTTTTGCGATCCATCCGTGTATAATGAAATATCTTGATGTCGTTCTCCACATCTTTGAACAGCGTGGGGCTTATAACGGAGCCCTGGGGAGTTCCATTTTGTGAACCAGACACCTTACTGAGGTACTTGTCTGTCCTGAACAAAATTCTTGACACATGACATGTTATATCATGTACGCCCAGCAAGGACGGTTTTGTAACAATCATTCTGCCCAGACAATATCCGAAGCTTTTGACAGATCAACACAGATGTATGACCTGTCTCTAGTTACGGCGGTTGTCATGACAATTTTTAATTTTAATATCGCTTTAAGTATAGCACAGCGTGATTATTCATGCACATAAAAAACATATTGTGGTATTGTTATATCATAAATATATAATACCCTGTCTTCCACAGAACAGGTATATGCATCTGAATTGCGTTATTCTAATACAAATACAAATAATTCATGTGCTAATTTTGAATCGATGCAATATTGTCGCTGCAAAGTTTTGACAATTTGTTCAGGGGAGCCAAACAAAACAAAAACGCGTAACAGTTATGAATCATCATATCGTACGCCAAATGTATTCTAAATATTTTATATAAAGTTTCTATACAATGAAAATTGGTGAGTAACGCATTAAACAAGGTATATTTAACATCCCGTGCTAAAACAGGCATTCTTCCCGTAATAATGTAATTATTGATAAGAGATCTAAACACATTAAACAAGGTGTATCTATCATGCCTTGCTAAAACCAGTATTTTTTCTGGATAGACACATAATTCTAAATGCCTGTCATTAGTAATCGAATTATATTTATTCAAACCAAAATTCACAATTGCATTGACAGATAAACTAAAGAATATATTTTTAGGCATGGATGTTCTGGTTAACAGCTATATCAAGGTAGAGTTCACATTGTACTTTTATCAGAAAAACAGATTTATTTTGAGGTAATTTTCACTGATTTCAGTAATTTCCGTAGATTAACACTACAGACTCAATATGGGATAATTACCACGGATTTTAGTATTTTGTAGATTATTATTATAAATGTACAATAGGCCCCGAGATGAAATATATTTGGTGTCTTGATTCAGTTTCTAACTCTAATGTCAGTGAATCTTTTTGATGCATTGTAATCAGCTGCTTTACTTTCATCTTTTTCAAGAGATTTTACATAATGCCTTAAGTGCCATATTTCTAGAACCTTTAGAAGACCAGCGTGGGCGTAAAATAACAAACGGTATACAGAAATATCAAGATGGTATATAAATCATTTTGTTTTGATTCTATATATAACATTGTCGTGTCTTTGAAACTACAAAGGAAAAGTCAAGCATAATCCATCTATTCTGTGGTAAGAAATTTGTTACAATACCCTGAAAGAATCAATTTTGATGTGGGTGGTTTTGCAGTTCTTGTCTTCGAAAATGTCATTCCTTTGTTCCATTGGACCGTGTATAAATTTAGATTTTTTCTCGGTGCTTGCATCAATTAAAATATTAAAATGGTGTATAAACACAACCAATCAAATGTTTTTTTCAAGTATATGAGTGTGGCATGTAAGAAGCTAAAACAAAACAATATTTAGGCGTGCTTATCAAAAATGCATAGCTAGTGTAATAGTACTTTAGCCTTGAAGACAAACTTTTATTTTAAATTTTAATTGTATATATTTATCATATATTGCGTTTTAGATATTTATATATGTAAAGGAATTGATATTTATTTTTAATTATATTTTCTGTGATATTTGTTTTTATTATTTATTTTTAATTATATTTTCTGTGATATTTGTTTTTATTATTTATTTTTAATTATATTTTATGTGATATTTGTTTTTATTTACATATATGAATACATCCCTGTGATATTGTTTTAATTTGTCTCGTAAATTTCATGTATAGCGCAATATGGCCCGGTTGGAGCTGACGTGCCATTAAACAACATTTCATTCATTCATTCCATTTCCAATCTGGTCCTAAATTTCCTGACTATAACATTTAATTGTAACTTGATTTGAGAGATATTCCTAGTCAGAAATTCATGATTATCGTAAATACATGTATGCTCGAGCCTTGAATACATTCCCACAACCTCGAGATCAAAATTTAATAGTCAGTTTACAAGAATCTGTTTTTAATAAGCTTGGTTTTGTTGTGCATGGACCTTACGTCCTGTAGTTAAGCACCCTCCCGACAGTTTTGTGAAAGCGCTAGTGGATATAGTTTTAACAATTTTTTTATTATTGCTGCCACTTTCGTTCTAGGCATGTCGACGACCCGGTTTCCGGAATTATAACCCCTCCGCCAAAACCCCTCTGAGCACGAGAGGCTACAGTTTTGGATTCGATGTAAAGCGTTGGGACAGTGCAAGGATGAGACCTACCGATTTGGGGTGTCGTGAGTAGACGAACCTGTCGATTTTGAGCATCACGCGAAATTCCGCCGAGAATTGTGACCATCCACATAATTTTGTTTTTCAGTCGAAAGGATAAATACTGCTGACTTTCGTTTAAAGCACCGGGCTCGTCGGTGAGGATGCAGTCTATTGATATTACATATCTGAAAAGTTTTGTGAAAACGGTAGAGATCAGAATTCTTGAAGGGATAATAAATCCTCGGGATCAACATCCATTCTTTCCTTTTATCTTCTTTTTCTTTCTACGGTCCAGAAAGGGTAAAAATAGTTGGCTTTATTGATAGTTTGTTCTGTCAGCCTGTTATTGTTCCATTGTTGAGCTAAAGGTTGACATTTACATTTTCATGTATTAAAAAACACATCCATAATAATTATTGAAATGCCAATACTTATTGTATGCTGCGTAGGATGTTACATATCCCTTCGCTTCTTTTCAGTCAAACAACTGAACATTTTAATTAAATCTATTTATTTTAAAGTTATAGCATGAAACAAATTTAACGTATATTATGAAAAGGAGATTTTATTTTTGTTAGCGATTTTATGTTTCATTGTTCATGCCCCCGTCAGAAGGGGTGGAGTTCTTGCTGTACTGCTGCGACAGTGCGGCGACCAGAAATACACAATGTCGAAGAGACCAGAATTGCACAACGTGTGAAAATGTCTGGGTAATTAGATTGTGTTGAGTGAGCCATGGCCCTAGTCTGGCTAGCCTAGTCCCAATAATCTTACATTACACGGACGTTATCAGGTCAGAACTCGGGACCTGCGTGGCCTCGGTTAGCTTCTGGACGCCCACGCCTAGCATCCGACTGGCGATATTGTTTCCATTCTGTGGGGTCGGGATGGCCTAGTGGTCTTCAGTGCCGTGCTTCGACCTCTAGCTGGCCGGCCACCTCTGGCATCTGGCTGTGGTTTCGATCCCTGGTGTAAGCGTATGTGGCATGGAGATAGGGGCGCCCTCTCAACCTTGTGGGTTTCCTCCGGGCACTCCGGTTTACTCCCACTGCTAAGACCTCTACGTGCAAGCGAATTATTGAAATAAAATTAAACCATATGTTAGTCCCCAAATGACCTAGTTGTGTTGAGTGGACGTTAAACCCCATTTCTCTCCCTCTCTCTCTCTCTCTGGTTTATAAACGATTCAAGACAAAGGATCTTATCACACACCGTCTAATGTATCATAGCAGGTTTAACATTCGATGCATGATTATCAGACAACGAGAGTTTAAAAAAAAAACATGCCAACAACAATTTAAGGTTACATAATGATAAAAGGAATGCTACCAAGACCTTAAAGGGTGTTGATAGTAGAGAGGTTTAAAATCACTTTCACGTTACAGGATGGTAGGAAGCGTCTATAACATCTGTCATCATGTAACAACTTTGGCTTAAAATATTGCTATTCTGAAGCTTTTTCGACATATTCCATTTCGCCGTAATATGTTGACTCGCGAAATATCACCATGCGCTATGTCGACCTGTATATTTAAAACGAAAAGACGAGATACAACATAGCGAGTTATTAAATAAACCTGGCAAAAATTCATTAGAACAATCACAATATGTTGAAATATTACCAATTTAATATTGCGTTATCTATCGTGTTATTGACCCCTATACGCTTCCAGATCCAGCAGCATCAGTCGATAAAATGTCAGTATCTTTGTGAGCAATGAATGGAATCGAACCATTTTTTCACTGATATCCCTATCAGCGATCTATCTTCCACGTTAAGACATACACGTTGCATAAAATCAGATATCGAAACTTAAAGTAGCTAAATCTCTAACTCAATATCATCCAAAATCTTCTATATTGAAAACACGAATTATATTTCAATTTAAATCAACATTGATACTGTGATCTTACCGGAAAAAAGACTTGAGGTACGGGGCTAGACCTATTGCACCAAACCAAACGGAATAACCAGATGCTAGAAATTTGCATTCGATTGGGACTGCTGGCTTATTTCGCGGAACATAGCTGATTTGAAATTAGAGTAAAAACGGAAACTATTGAATGTAAATCAGTTATTATCACCCAATAATACATTTGACAGTAGATATCGCTTGTGTGTTAAATGTGATATCTACAGTGTGGTGATATCACTTTAGTGATATATGCACAGTGTAGTGAGATCACTTTACATAAATTTGATTGGTCAATCAAAAAAGGAACTACCTTCTTTTATTTTAAAGAAACCACTTAGTTTATGTAAAGAGGGGCCTTTTTAAAAAAAATAAGAAACTGCTTTTATTAAATTGACCTTGAAGGAAAAAACTGGGTCAGTATACAGGGCTATACAATAGCTAAACTGCTGTCAAAAATAATGTATCACTACGCTATAATGTAAATAGGATCGGTAAAAGTGAAATCTTTAGGAAAGAATTATATTTATTTATTTGTGCATGTAAGAAAGGATTGGGTGATAAAAAAAATCTCCAACTCGTGTTTTTTGATACCAAAAAATATCAACACTCGTTGATAAAGTAAAAAAAAACTCGGCAGAGCCTCAAAAAACACTCGTAGGAGATTCTCTATATATATACATTCATATTACAGTATTATATGGGTTGCGAACCACTTGTGTCAATTTCTAGGTCCCAAATGTTAGCGATTTAGCTCCTTTAAGCTAAAAATCTGGATTGCAAGAGAAGCTCCATATATACATATTTAACATTACAATATTGTTAGTGTTATGAAGTCAGATGTTTACGTACGGTATACTATAGTTATCAAATAAGTTTTTCAAAATTGTCACTGTTAATAAATAAGATTTTCAATATTGTAATTGTTAGTAAATTATTAGGAGTCTCATATAATAATATTCTTATTCCGGTGCCAAATCTTACTAGAAAAATACTGGATTAGGCCTACCCGAAAACCACATATGGGACAAGCACAAGGCAAAAATGTCAACCCGACCTAGCTTATTTGACCAAGCTTGACTGAGGAAGCGGTTGTTATTTCTTGATCAATGGTTTGGTGGTTTTGAAAACATTGAGGGGTGTCAACGCACAAAAGACTCTTCAATTAAAATTCGGAAAATAAGTTGACAAAAAATAATTAAGAATTTACTAAGGCCTCAATTGCAATGTGTGTGGTAAATGTACCGAAAGTAATGAAAATGGACCCTCCTTAAATTGGGTGAGATGACAGACATGGCTTCTAAAAACAGTTTATTTAAATTTTGAGGGGGATTTGAAGCAAATTTGTTGTTAGTTTGAATATGTTTAAGTCCAAATATATCACCAAACCACACAGTTTGTATGCCGGGAAAGTATCTTTAATCATTGATCTAAAAATATTAGAAACCGAACTCATCGATTTAATACGGTTGTCATAATTCTTGACTTAGTAACAAGAAGGGAATTTAGTAATTTAAAATCTTCAATTATACATGGTTCCTAATAAAAATGCATCATGTTTAAAACCAAGGTTAATTTGAGCGTTTAAGCCCGTCAATATTGTAAAATATTATTATTATTATTACTCGAAACATGAAAAGAATATATTACTACATTATATCAAAAATACTTTTTTGCAATTTTGATCAATCTCTGTCGATGAAATTTAATAATTAAATGTAATCGTTATTGTGGCGTGATTTAAATCCCATGGAAACGATTATCGATTATGCTTCACATTTTTTTCCCTGAATCCAGGATTTGATATAATCTAAAATCGTGACCTATTGAATATTTGTATAGATACAGACCAATATAGAACGATAATATTGTTAGATTAGAGTTCGGCTCGAACAATCTTTTGTCCAAACACGATATATCCGATATATGCGTGGGCGAAGTTGTTCGTGTCAAGTATAAGTCACTTGTGGTTATTTCTGAGCGCCCACGCTTCTGTAGCGGAAAATCATATTTTCATGAGCTGTGCCAACAAAGCCAGACATTTTGAGATCAAAGGTTGGAAAATGTCAGAATTCTGCGATAATGGCTGATCATAACATAAATCTATTATAACTAACTTGCTTTTAATAGAAACTGTCATAAAATGGATTGTATTTATAATCGATGACTGAATCATCCATAAGTTAGTAAACTCTGAATAATTTGTGAAGAATCATCTTTAAAGATACATTCCAGCGTACGACCCAGGTGATTTAGTGATATAATTGGACTAAAAACATACTCAAAACTAATTAATCAATCACAAGTTTGCTCTAAATCGCTCTCAAAACACTGCTTCCCACAGGAAACATCAGAAGCTGTACCAAATCTATTTTAAGAGTCCATGTTTCTGACGTAATTGAACTTCACGGAAGGTGAGCAAGCCGAGGGAGAATTCGTTGATAATAATTATAAAAGACGATGTATCGTTTATCAACAAGTATACTGTTACATTGAGCGCCCTCTCTTACAATGACCTCATACAACCCGCGCGTGCATCCCTTGACGTCACGCATGGGTGTTTTACTAATCGTCGGGTTGTCAATTTGGGATACCCCCTGACATTTTTGCCAAGTGCTTGCCCCATTGGTGTTTTTCAGAAAATCGAGTATTTTTCTTGTAAGATTGGATGTCCCTACTTTCCATGTACCAAATTTGCCATACTTTTATTGGAAATAACCACCCGATAAATATGTATCTGGGAACCCACCTTTAAATTAAAAAAAAAGAAAGTTTGTTAATTGAAAGAGATGGGCCTTATCAGGGACGGGTGAAAGGAAGAGATGCACCACATCTGTGGGCCAAATCCAGTAATAATAGCAAGCTAGCGATTTCATCGGGAGTAGATCATGGTCTGTATAAGTTAATTAATGTCGCAATCTGAATAAAATAACAACCCTATTTCGTTTCGTTTTTATAGCTCAAAATTTCCTTTTACTTGTCTTTACCTGAAAGTCCAAAAAACAAACGAAATATAGATCTGTATGTTCATTGGATTGTTAATGTCGAAATAATAATTTAGATAATTATTATGACAGACCTAAAGAAAGACCTGCAATTGGCAGATTTAGCTCTTGCATAATGTATGTTTAATCCTTCGTCATTAAATTTAGACGTTCATCTGATAGTCTAATGACAGACAGTTGACAGCTGCCACATTTATGAGTTTAATTACAATCTTATTGTTTTATTTTATTGTAATGTCTTTTATGTTTTAATCTTTATTATTAGTAACGTTATGAATACCGATTTGGAAATTCATAAAGCATTCTAGATTTCAACCCGTTTTCACTTCTGTTACGCTGCATGATGTTTTCCAGTAATAATTAGTTTTAAGGGTAGCTCCAGTCCTTGGTTAAATTTAGGGCGGATGTTACTTCTAAATAACCATTTAATGGATTCAATTGTGTATATTGATTATATGATGTTTGTCGATATTTAATCAATTATATCGTGATATTTATAATGGAAATAAAAATGATATAAGTAGAATTACCTATTTGTTATAATTATTTGTCGATTCTTTGGTTGATTCAAAAGTATTGTGTGAAAAAAGAAAATGAAACAGTGTTCTGTCCTGTGGTTACTCTTGTGGTAAATCCTTGTCTAGTTAGAATATTCGTTTTGTAATTATAAAATAAAACCAAATACGAACAATCCAAGCCATTGGACAAAATTCGAAGTCCTAATAAAACCGGTATAGGCAAAATAGTGTAATCGGGCGAAATACTGTTATCAGGCAAAATAGTGTGGAATGTTCACCGTGTACAATATACACGGCAAACAGTAGTAACAAATGTCCGGAAGAGTAAGCTTATCCTGCCTGACGCGCCACACCCGCCATAGCTGCGTCCAAACTAATAAGCACACCTACGACTGTCGAACATATAGATAGATCATTATACTATAATATTAAAATTAATATAACTTTATTTCATCATGTAAGAAGTTCCAGGTGCCATTTATAATCACCAGTTTTCAACCAGTTGCTGTCTTTCCATCCTGCTGTTCCACAAAGTTCCGGGTTAAACTAGATTTAACTGGTTTGCCGTGACGTAAGAATATTGTTGGTTAAGATTAAGAGAGATAGAAAGAGAGCGAGAGAAATGCGGTTTAACGTCCACTCGACACAAACTATGTTATTTTAGGACTAATAGTAACACATCGTTCAATTTTTTTTCAAAACTTCTCATGTGCGTATAGGGGTCTTTAAAAGTGTCAGGAAACCGGAGAAAACACACTAGGCTGAACAGGCGACGCTACTCCTTGTCACGTACACGCGTGGAATCTAAGCAACGCCAGCTGAGTCAATGACACAGGGCGCACGTGCTAACCATTCGGCCGTCCACCCCCTTGTTGGTTAAGAGTTGAAATGTAAGTTGGGTTTTTGTTTGAAAGGCCATTGACAGCGATTATCTGTATTGTTTTTTATCGGAAGAATTCGATTTTCTGCGCAGCCCCGTCATTAATTAGTAATTTCAGTAAGATATGTTGCTCCAGTTCTCTGTCTTCATTGTAAAAGATATGAGATAATATTTCAATTCTCATGTACACTAGTTTGTTTTTCTTGAAAAAAAGTCAAGCGTGAAACTTTGAAATGAACTGATGAATATCGATAAGGGTTGCATTCTGCAGGATCGATTCTGCAGAATAATAGTATAGTTTGTCATCGCGTTTACCACAAAGAATTCGTTCAAGGAGAATGACGTTTTTACAGCTTCAGTTAAACCAACAACTATCATTACAGTATGCGTGTTGATATTAATGCTTCGACATATCGTTAGGCTTAAAGGAGCTAAGCCTCCAACTCAATATTATCCAAAATCTTCAACGTTGAAAACACGATTTATTTGTCAAATTAAATCAACATTTATGTTGTGATCTTACCAGAAAAAGATGGGCTTCTAATATCCAATATTTAAGACAAATAAACATTTTACCATTAGTACACGAATCGTGTACTACAATGCGCTTCGTCCAAGATGTAACAGTGCGACCCACTTTTGTAAATTTCTAGATCCCGAATGATAGCGATTTAGCTCCTTTAATATTAACGGTACTGTTAATATTATTAAACTAAAAGGGCCGCCGAATCTCTTTGATTTTGGGTGAAAATAAATTAATAAACTAGCTTGTTTTTTCGATTAATAATGGTACAAAATCTATATGATATATTTTTATCTAGAAATGTCAGCTAGACATAATGTGAATCTGCAAAGAGTAACATCTCAATATTAGCTGTATGCACGACCCTAACATTATAAATTTAGAAAGAAATTTATATCGCAAAACAAATCAATACACCAAAATCAAAGAGGTCTAACCACTTTCACTTCTTTTATCAATGTTTGTGTGATGGTGATGGTGGTGGTAGGGGAGGGTCACGTAGCTTAGAATATGGTAATATATCAAGTACATAGCAAATTACTAGTGACCAACAATTGATTTAATTTTCTTTGATCTTAGTCAGGTCTTATATCATATACGGTATCATACGACTTTGTCAGGAAACTGCGTGGGTGAGAGATATAGTGGGGCTAGTGATGAAGAAGACAATTCACGATCAATCATAGAATATAAATCAATAACACATTCTATAAGAACATTCATTACACTAACGTTTTATTTTAGTACTTCATTATATTTTTTTAGTGTTTCCTTGGTAAGTTTGCTTAGCTTTTATAGATAATGACCTTTTAAACAAATAAAAATATATTTTATTATTACCGTCAGATAGGAATAGCATAAAGACAAATGAGTATGAATAATACACTTCACAGCTAAAATAGTTGTTAAGTCAACAAACTGTATTGTTGGTTTCAGGGGTTGCTGATTGGAATCTGTAAACGCGTAAGAAGAAAGTCGATGTGGTCCTGCGTAAAAAACTGACACATAAATGATCCCTGCCATCGGAGGAATAATAGGCCGAAACGCCACTGTCCCTCATAAATGACTCATATCTTAGGCTGCAAGCTACAGGGACAACGACTCTGTACATATAAGGATCTTCCAGTTAAACGTGCGTGCCGTATCATACATGTAAAGCCTGTCATTGAGTCAACAGACATGGTGTCGAATCCCCGGTTGACGTGACAAGGAGTAGGGTTGCCTGTCCAACCTCGTGGGTTTTCTCCGAGTCATCCGGTCTACTCTGACTGCTAAAGAACCCTACGCGCAAGCTAATTATTGAAATAAAATTAAAACCATATTATTATGTTAGTACCCGAAATGACCTAGTGGACGTTAAACCCCATCTCTCTCTATCTCTCTCTCACTGTCTCTCCCTCCCTCTCTCTCTCTCTCTCTCTCTAGCTCTTACCTGAATAGTGTTTCAAACTTTTAATTACGTAGGCAGTGGTTGTGTTATTAAAATTGACGCGCAAGTATAAATGCATCACTAATCTAGTGTGTTTTAAATTGGCATACGACTCTGAAATTTGATATCGTCCGTACAGGGGTAGTACCCAGTGCAACTCGTTCTACGGCGCCGAATTTCGGTAGGACTTCCTGCCGTAAGAATAAGCCGAGTAAAAAACGCTCTGTGAAACTGGAGAACAGTTCTCAATCCGAATTATGACACCCCTCCTCCTTAGAACCAGCGGAGCAATCCCAACAGACATGAGTGGCGACAACTCGCTCATGAAATGTAAACGCAGATTTTCAATTGGGGATAACGCAGATTTGACTACAGAAGGAAACAGGGAGACGCGTCAAACTAAGTATGGGCATACCTACTTAATCCCTTCCTCTATCCCGTAGTTGTAAATTTATGACTTGTCTATTGCAATTTTTAATGGGAGCATACGATTGTTATTTCTATATAACATTAATAAAGACAACATAAATATTTTTCTTAATCAGAGTCAAAGATGCAAACCACATTTGTGATGTACGGTATGTTTTGTTCCATATCAAAATTGCATGTTATTGCCATAAATATCTTAATCTACTTAATAGAGGCCATTTAAAAATAATCTACATGTATATGAAAGTATTTTCCAAAGAAGACATACAAGAAAAAATTCCGATTGATTGGAATAGATTATATATCTATATATAATTATATAAATCTAATAATTGTGAAGATGCCTTACGTATTGGTTAATTTAACTTCCATTATAAAGTGTGGATAGTGTTAATGTTTCCAAATTTAGCAACAGTCTGATTGAAAGCTATTTGTGATTCGTTTAATGTAAAAGAGTATTGTAATATAGGGTTTTTTCAGGCGCCATCGTTACTTAAAGACATTCGTTAATGGGACCATACCACTCTTGCTGGCTTGACAGGTCCAGAAAAAATAGCCTTATTCTAACTACTAGACGTTAAAGTGCCCTCCCTGTTGTGTAAATTATCCATTACATCTTATTTTACTTGTCCAGAGGGTTCGAAAATATGTTTAAATCCAAGTTGCATTTGAAAGTGCTTACGTAAAGCTTTTCAAACTATGTTGTTACCATGTAGTTGAATTTTTCGAATTTTTAAATTCAGTGTGTTAAGATGAAATTTGTATCATCAATTAATTGGAATATTGTAAAATAGTACAATTTGTTGACCAGAATAATGATTGGGGCATATTATTCAGTTACAACAAAAGTAGTATTGGGACTTTAAAAGACGTAGTTATAGTTGGCTGTCCGTCTAAAGCTAAATCATGTCTAAAACATTTCCAACTTGGATAAGTCAGCTAATTCTTATCAGCTTCAACTAAGACAGTTGATCTTTACTAATATCAAAATTGCTTGACCTGTTGGCAGGACTTCAGACAATCTTTATTCTGGCAATAAGCGTTCACCAAATCTCGAAAAAGGAAATTAATTGTTCGTCCGTGAATTCAGCTTATTTTCTCAGCACGCGTCTCGGGGAATATCTGTCAAGCGCTAATCTTTTGGCATTTTGCTGACATTTAGAAACTAATTAATGAGTCGACGCTTTGAAATTTAGAAGAATAACATCACCCTGAATACAGTATTTTATTTTTAATGGACGACATGATGAAAGTGTCTTCGTTATTAAAGCTCGAGACGTATATTAATGTCTTAAGAGAAAAGACGTGGCTAATAATACACAAAGAAAGAGGGGCTTAAGGAAATTAAGGATTGCGCGATGAAATCAGTGATTCGTGCCATGAACTCCCGGTCGTCAATTGTTGTCCTTGAAAAAGGGGAATTTTCCGGCATGGTTTCTCCTCGTCAGTGGTGCCTGACAAGGGCAGCTGTCCAGTCGTTTAGATGGTAGAAAACCCAAGGTGCCGTTTACACAATGGAGTTCACGGGAAAGATTCCTTACCAGTTGAAATTCGATATAAGAGTAGGCCGCAGTGCCGTTGTCTAATCTTAATTGTCCTCGTAGCACACTGCATGGCGTAAGCCCGTTTTTATTAGCCTTGTCGGAGTGGAAGTGTGGAACAGTAGGATGTTGAATCCCATTTGTTTCCACGTCATTGCCAACAAAATAACAACGGTACAGTTCTATGTACAAATGAGAAGACCTCTTGCAATCGTATGCATAGATACTTGTTTCGGCCGCAGTTCTGAATTTTGTTCTTATCAATCAATTGTTGTATGGGACCTTAAGGTATATAAAGCTGTTAACTAGTTACTGTGTACTGTCTCGCAAAGATGAGTACCAACAACAAATGGAAATTAGAGTACTCATTTAAAACCAGGTTAAAATAGCCTTAGAGATATTGATGTTTGCATCTTTTATTACACTATACGAAATTGTCATATGATCTGCATAAAAGTAGTAAAAGTTTACCAACCTAAAACAATAGTATATCATGGTGATAGGCTTACATGAAAACAGTAATATAGATAAATATTGTTTTTCATAAACTAATGGGTGAGCTTCAATCAAAAGATGTAAACTTAATGATCTTAATTAATTGCTATAATATAGATAAAAAATAATTGTCAGTGTTATATATGAACATTTATGTCTGGAAATAATCATGCTACTTAAGCTGCTACAGTATACCCACTAGTAGAATAATAACAATGATTTATTATCTCATGGACAGTAATCAACTCTTGTACGCGTTCATACAGAATGAGTTACTCGTGTCAATACGTCCATACATCTACTGGATACTATAGATAATTCCCATACGATGACATTCATACGAGTAAGTCACAAGATAATTCACTTAACAAGTTCATTTGGCGTTGGTATTTGCATGGTAAGATTATGGCCTTACTAGGGGTCAATCAGTGTACATACTAATCGTCTTTGAGTAACAGAATCATTAGATAACACTTGTTCAGAAACAGAAAAGGTCATAAATGGTTAATCAGAGAATAAAGGTGTCCCCTTTAATCAATTTACGGCTTTAGTATGTTAGCAATACTCCCGGCCGCTAAGAGTGCAAGCCATAGTTGGATTTAATTAATAAAAGGAATGCAAACTAAAAGTTCATCGATACACAGTGGGGTCATTTATCACGATAAAATAAATATAATTCACTTAGTAAAAGGTTTTTGTGTCAAAGGCGCATTCTTTCTAGTATTTGATATTCAATACCCGATAATTGGATTTGTAATTGTAGGTTCTAGATATTCTTTAAAGGTTAATAAGTATAATGAGACACAGTTGAGTATTCTTCTTGTTACAGTATAATTAGTATTACAAGTTTCATATATACATATCAGAAATCAATTAATAGCGTAGGTGGTCCATGCTTACAGTTCACTCTCCATTAGGCGGAATCAAAGTTATCTTGTCCAAAAGCATCAGCCAATGAAATTTATTAGGTATTACTCGTTGAACTCGGTGAGGACATTCATCTAACGAACAACACATCGTAAAAGGGCCAAATTGGAAAAAGGCCTCAGGCCTAATTTGCTACCCTTTGTAAAATGACGCGATTATTCTTCTTCTTCTTCTTCTTCTTCTTATTATTATTATGTTCCATGTCTTGACCAATCAAATTGCTTATCGCTACTTAGCCTAAGCATAAAATTCTCATCACCACTCTCACCAAATTAGAACGAAATGTGTCGTGTTCCAAAGATTTAGTCTCAATCAATCAACGTGCTTTTACCTGCTTGGCCGTGGGGGAAAACGTGTATAATCAGACATTATCAAGGTATTCACCAAGTTTGAATATTCTATTTCTACCTCAAGTAAAAGGAGAGGTATTGTGTTCCTAATGTGTGACGAACGGGCAAGCAGACAGACAGACAGGCAGGCGGACGGATTGACGGGTGAATTATAGTATTCCCCTGACTTTTCCGAAAGGCGGGGGACAAAAAAAGAACTGCATCAATGAAAATGTAATATACATGTAAAACCTTTTCGGAAAATCAATGTGTATGGCATGATGTCGTATATCTCGTTGTGTGTTGCTTTACCGTCACCGTTTTAGGAAAGGAGATCAGTTATACTATTTGAAAACAATAATATGTCAAATAATCCTTGAAAGTAGTTATAGTATAGGGGGAATCCAGAGTAAAAGGCTATTTGATAATCATTTGACCTATACAAGTCCTCCCAAAAGTATATTGTAGGTGTCCTACATATTTTGGAAGTTGAAAGAGTAAAACATATATGAGTCAGCGATTCCTTGAAGCAAACCTTAAATTCGCGTGATGTTTTTGTTAGTTATTTTCAGAAATGACTAATCATTGAAATATTCAGTATATAACACTCCTTTAACGTGGGATTACTACTGACACGGAATAATTTGACTGATCACAGACTCGCATCATTCGTGATTTACTACTGAGTGTTGAATTAGCTGTTGTTGATCAATCTGAACAAGCAATAGGTTTGTCTATTTGCAATTTAAAGAATATTTCCCTGCTTACATAGGACGCTCGTTAATAAATGGGCTAATGAGAACAAGCATACATGTACGTACGGCATACAGTGTGCGATAAGAAATATGATGACCCGGCGTTACGGTCTAATCCTATATTGAATTACAGCTTCTGACAAAGGGAAATTCCCATAGACCTTTCTCGGCCAACAACAGGACCCGATTCCTTTTGGTTAGCAAGCTCCGTTTGACTCGCTGAGTCAGCAGACACCCACATTCTAAGGCCTGTGATACCAAGCGCCATTCAAGGCAAGTGGTACCTTCCATCAGTAGTACCTTCTAAGCGCGGTATACATGTCATTGGAAACCAACCTACGGGGATTGGGTTGCTGAATGGTTAATGGATGCCAGTCATTGAGTACATGGCAAGGCATAGGGTCGCCTGTCGAACCACGTGGGTTTTCCCCTGAGGCTTCTGTTTCCTCCCACCGCTAGACCCCTACGCGCCAGCGAATCACAAAAATAAAATAGAATAATGTGTTAGTCCCGAAATGACCTAGTTAGTGTCGAGTGGATGTTAAACACCTCTCTCTCTCTCTCTCTCTCTCTCTCTCTCTCTGAAAAATTGACGTTGGGGTTTTATCATTAAAAGTCATCCACGTTAGTATTCGTTTTTGTTGACACATCGAAAAAAAAATCAAAATGTTTTCAGCAAACAATATCTATTTATCTATTTTTGTTATTATAATAAAACACAATTTATATGGAAAACAATCACTGGATTTATTTCACATTACGTTTCGGAAGATTTTCGTCTTCCTAAAAGCAGATACTTGTTGATTTTAAACATATATAAACTCACTAATATCTAAGCCCTTTCAGGGGGCCGTGCTGCTTTTTATTTGCATTGGGGTTATACACGACCTTCGGTTAGTATTACTCCCTAATTTTCCGTAAACAATATCAACGTAATAGATGCTGCAGTTTTAGCGTGAAGCATTGTACTGTGAGACAATGAACCCCGTTGATTTTCAAATTTCGTGTGAAACATTGCTATTGGAGTGGATGGACCCTATTTTATGACTTTCTGTATTCTTAGAGATATATTACATGCACTGGAATGTTATTGAACCCGTTAGAGACCAGATTTATTGCAGTATGGTGGTCATCATCCAACTTTTGATTTCAGATATAAGGTGCCGTCTATAGCTAACATTTTACGAGACAAAGCTGCTTTGCCTGGCTTCCAATTTACACAACATTATTATTTATAATATGTATCTTTTGTAGTTTAAGAGGAAAACACAAATTACCTGAAAAAGAAACATGGTTATAAGTAGCTAATTATAGTTCACCCACAACTTCCGAGAACCAGGAAATCAGATCTGTCACTTATACCAAGTTTTTTGGGGCATTAAAAATAGCAATGGCTAAATTAACACTAAAGACACGAATGGTTTAGTCCAACAATAAGTACTACTATTACTTTATCCAGTGGCGTTTTGATGTTATTTAAATATTGTAGTAAACTGCTTGTTCTAAATACACGATTTGGACAAATGTGACCGGTGACAGCCAAATGAGTCACTTGGGGTAAAAAAAATATTTGAGTTGTATGTATCTAGAAAGTATATGTTATAAGCTTTTCAATGATAAAAAAATTACCCAAAGTGATTCATTTGGTTGTCACCGGTCACAAATATACCGAGCCACTCCTTCTGTCTTGTTCGCAGGTTTATCTTGTAGTTTTTTTGTTTTGCGTGTGGTGCCGTCCTCCTGCACTTACTATTACTGTACCGTCCGTAGTGCCTGACAATCTCGACTGGCACTGTGGTGAAAATCGAATGGCAGAACAAAATACAGTAACGGTTTTCAGAAAATTGTTTTAAAGTACACAGAAGGTGTTGGATTTATTATGAACTTAAATTAGCTTGCTTTTCCAGAATTCGTAAAAGGTCAACAAATAAAATATTCATTATCTAACACTCACAACTTTCAATTTGGACACATACTGAAAAAACTTAGTTATATACAGTAAAAGTCACGCAACCATGTCTTGGGACGTTACAGGTTGTCAATAGTATAGTTACTCGTGAAAATTGGCCATTATATGGGCATTATCGGTGGCTTCAAGAAAATAAATGTAATTTTCAAAGGTTAAGATTTAAGCATTTTTTAATAGTCCCTTTCATCAGCGTGTTGTTAAAATGCATGAGAAACAACCAAAAAAAGGATTTATTAATACATAAAGAGTCCCCCTATAGGATGCAGACCACTAACAAAAACAGATCCACTTCATTACACATGAATGTTTTCCTTCTAGTTATGTTCATTCTATCCCTTGATATTTTTTTCCAGGTGTTCGTGAAATTCATGATTTTGAGGTAACTGAATAAGTGAAGAAAGTGGTTACCTTCAAATGTACTCTAATTACATCTTTCAAATTTGTTTTTATACCCCATTTACTATCTTTTGGGAGAAAAGCTTCAAATATTGCTCTATGTATGGTAAAAAAAGCTTGAGAAGGACAATTTGGGGGTAAAAGTAGAGCTGAGCAAAGAGGTAATAGGAATCCTTTGGTTATCTACATCCCCATTTACTTCAATTTCGATCAAATTATTAGATTTTTATAATTTATTTCTAAATTGTTCTTTCTATTCGTGCATATATAATAAATATATCCGGTGATTTGTGATGTTTTGTTAGACGTTAATAATTGTTTGAAGACGGAAAAATTATATTAAGTAGACGTGTTTGATGTTCATTATGGTATTCTAGTTAATCAAAAAGGTTGTGATGGCGTTTAGCAGAAAAAGAATCTAATGAATATGACGGAGGACTTGATGAAGGTCATAACCGAGAATTAAAAGAAAACAGACAGGGCATTAGTGATGTCTAGAAGTTTCTCATGTTGTCACGATAAAGAATTAGATTGATTTGATTCCAGACGCCATATTAAGACTTCGTTTCTTCAAACAGTTTAGATTATATACCGCTTGGACTAGCACTTTTCTTTAGCAGCGCCATGAGACATGAGATGTTTCCATTTATAGCCTGAAGTTAATCACATCGTGCTGTGGTATCCTAATGTACAGACGCTTTCCTCCCCCACATCCGATAAAACTCGGATTTTAATGTATCTTTCATGCCATTCATTAATAAACTAGCCGATGTTCAATATCCTTACATGACCAACGCTGTGATTATAAAGTATACACGATATCTTTTAAAAATGACGCACCACTGATTAGACAAAGATTCGCATTGATGATAAAACGGATATTTCTCCCAAAATAAATACCAGTGTCATTTTCAGATGAATAAGCTGATGATAACATTTTATTTATAACCAGTAAAGAGATAAAATCATCGAGTCGGATAAAAATCATTAATTTTTATATGGCATGATAGCCGCCCCTTATACAAGATTCTAATTTGATTTTTTTTTATTTCATTCAGATAAATGTTGATATACATCAGTAATTTTTATAAACCTAATTTGGATTTTATTTATAGAAAGATTAGATATTTACAGCACAACCCTTGAAAAGGATACCTTGTTAACGGTTATCCAGTGTATACTTTATTTTGATCTTGGAAGATAAAGCAAGCGAAAGGCTAAATGTTACATCTCAAAGAAAAGCTGCAGGGCCTATATTGTGGTTATCGCCACCCACAGACTGTTCGTTAGGATTGTGTCTTCATTCGTGACGCGTGGCAGTCGCACCTGCATCGTTTGTGGCATGCACGTGCAATATGCTACCCTCGGGGTTCACAAAATGCAATAGGATCCAACTGTACTTGTGAGTACTTAACGTTGCCTGAAACGGCCATTCAAGCACGATTATTAAACATGGCACGGAGACGAGTGTCAGTGGAGATCAGGAATCGGATTATTGGTATGCATTCTGCAGTAATGTCCTTTAAGGCCACAGGACGAAATCTGGGCTATCATTACACTATTGTCAGCCGTTTAGTCCGGAATCAGGTGCAGACCGGAAGTGCAATGGACCGTCCAAGATCTGGAAGACCCACTGTCACTACTCCCCGAGAAGACAGGCAGCTGATACGACATACACGCCGAGATCGTTTCCTTACAAGTCCTCGGCTGAAAAGACTGTGATTACCTAATCGACCCATCAGAACCAGAACAGTCAGAAATCGCCTCAAAACGGCATGACTGGAGGCAAAGAAGACTATATATACGTCCTTTATTGAGAGGCCACCATAAACGCGCACATTTTGCATGGTGTTTGGCCATACGACACTGGAATTTGAGGACCTGGAGGGAAATTCATTGGTCAGACGAAAGTCGCTTCTTGCTTCATGTTACTGATGGACGTACAAGTGTTTGGAGACAAGAGAACACAGCGTTTAATCATAGAAACAGTCTGCCACTGTTGCTCATGGCGGTGACTCTGTTTTGGTGTAGGGATGCCTGTCTCATGACTGCAAGCTGGATTTGGTCAACATCAGGGGAACTCAACAGGAGCTCATTACACCAGGGACATCCTACAGCCAGTCGTTGTCCCTCATTTCGATAACCATCCACTGGCTACACGACCTCAGTACATAGACGACAACGCCAGGCCTCATCGATCACGTGCCGTATGAGGGCCAACACAGTGACAACTCTACCCTGGCCAGCATCAGACCAAGATCTGAATCCTCTGAATCATGTATGGGAATCGAGGCACAGAACCCTCCAGTACAGAACTTACATCAGTCGGAGGTAGCTCTGCACACTGAGGGGGTGTTGTTGACCCGAGAACAGATACGAAATCTGACTGGATGCATCATAGGCGTGCGGGTTCGATGACAGTTAGGGTTTACAGACAGTAGCGCTGGTCTTTCTCAAGCGGCGAAGAAGCGGGGCTTACCTTGTAAAGTCCAATAGAGCCTACCTGGCTGACCCGAATTACAAACAACCAATCAATCGTCGCGCAGTATCATCCTGGAGAAAAATTTTAAACTTTTATCACCGCAAATGCGTTTTCTACTAGTTTAGCCTGTGTAGGCAACTCAAAAAGTATCCAATGGTTTTGTAACCGAAATCTCCCTCTGAATTCCAACCATCCAATCAGACGGTTGCATCTGCATTTCCAAATAATAATAATCGATGCTCGAAAAATGTCGCACAAAGTGGAGTGGCTCCAGACAAAATGTTGTAATCCATAGGTTTATGGTCCACTCTACACAAACTAGGTCATAATAGATGCACGAAAAATGTCGCACAAAGAAGGGGTCTCCAGACAAAAATTTTCAATCCTTAGTCAACTCAGTACAAATTCGTGATGTTCAATTACAAGAAAAGTAAAATTAGTGTTTATGGATAGTTAGGGAAGCAAAACTAGAAATGTCCGAAAAATTCGGTAAATATTGTATGCACCCCCAAAGAAATTTTTTGAATATTTGACGGCCGAAAACGTGTTTTACTGCTATTCCGGGCCGTAAAATTAGTGTTTTATTAGATTTCGGGCACTTTAATTTGCCAAGTAGATGAAATAAATCCCGTCTGCCCGAAAAGTCAGCTTCTCCGAAAGCTAGAGTGGCAGCTGCCCCCTACTTCCTTGCTCGTACACCTATGGGAGTCATGAGACGTAGGGTGGTGGGTCCACCAGGTACTGATTGTTCTAGCTAAACATGTACACTAGTGTCTCTAAAGAACATTTTTATGTGACAATATCAATATTAATGCCCTTTCTTTGATTTGCAGCTCCATACTTTTGAGGGCTTTGTTTCATGGTGACAACAGTACCTGTAACCTGATGTAATTGGTATTAAATTATAACCACAGCTAGACATTGTTGCGTTTCTGTCTTGTCAGATGGTTGTTCTATCAGATGACATTTGAATTTCAGAGTAGTTTTGCGTCATTGCGGACCTAACATGTTTTTGCCTTTCGGCATTGTAAAAATATCAGGGGGTGAATAACCTTGTTCTTTGTGTATATATTATGGAATGCGGCCCGTGATGACGAATTAAAGCATATAAATATTTAAATGAAATAAAGTTTAGAGTGAAATGGACACGTACAAACAAGAGATAGTAAATTGATTGTCTGAAATACTTGTATTTATAAGTTCAAAAGCGAGTACCATTAATAATGCTATAATATGAAAGCATCTAATATAGCGACTTTATAGGGACTTTCATATGAAATGAGTCTGAACATAAAAGATTTGTCCATATAGCGAAAACTTGCATACATAAGTGTAAGATGAATCTTATCGTAATGTAAAGGTTTTTTTCTTCTTTTTCAAAACCGCTACAAGACCATCTGAGATCTTGGAAGAGTGTACTCTCTGAAATCATTT
Source organism: Patella pellucida (assembly GCA_917208275.1). NCBI lineage: Eukaryota > Metazoa > Mollusca > Gastropoda > Patellidae > Patella > Patella pellucida. Next base: position 45,127,708 of record OU795039.1, read on the forward strand.
GGACAGGTATCAATATATCATATATATTAAATGTTTTCTTGCTGTATATCATATGGATATCATGTATAAGCATACCATTTATGGATAACATTCATTACATGCAAATGCTATTTCAAAGTTTATGGTCATAAAAAGGTGTGATAAGTTTTGATTGTTCGTTCGTTTTTCGTTCCTGGAGTTTAACGTCCACTTCCACAAAGGTGATATCGCAGACAACCAAGTTTTGTTTTTCATTTTCATTTTTATACTCTCTCATTTCAGTGTGAGTGTTATGTGTCATCGCGATGTTTGGCAGATCGTCAACAATATTGGATTGTGAACACTATAGAGGCAGGTTTTTGACGGGCCTTTTTCAAATTTCGTGTACAGGATTGTGGTCATTAAGGACAAACCCTATCGATATTTCGCTGCCTTCGTTACCGGAGTTAAACCCTCTTTGCCGAAAGGGGATATAGACTAAAGTGAACGCGATAGAGACTAAAGATTTTAACGGGTTTTTTTTTTCAAATTTTGAAAACCGGGGTCATAAAAGGATGAACCCCGGCGATATACCGGAACGTACTGCTCTTGAGTCCAGTTTGTCAAATACCTTGTGATAGAGACTAAAGTTTGCAACACACCTTTTCAAATGCTGCGTGAATCATTGTGGTCATGAGAGGACAAACCCTATCAATATTTTCCTCCGATAAGCTACTGGGGGGGGGGGGGGAGTAACCCTGTAACGTTATCTCGCGTTCCAATGCTTCACACGACCAAGTAGCCCCTATCACGTTACTAGGCTTTCAGAAAATGAGGCATAATTCTAAAACGGAATGTCACAGTATTCTAAATATTGATAGGGTTTGTCCCCTCATGACCACAATGATTCACGCAGTATTTGAAAAAGGTGTGTTACAAACTTTAGTCTCTATCACAAGGTATTTGACAAACTGGACTCAAGAGCAGTACGTTCCGGAATATCGACGGGGTTCGTCCTTTTATGACACCGGTTTTCAAAATTCGAAAAAGAAAACCCGTTAAAAACTTTAGTCTCTATCGCGTTCACTTTAGTCTATATCGCCTTTCGGCAAAGAGGGTTTAACCATGGTAAAGAAGGCAGCGAAATATCGATAGGGTTTGTCCTTAATGACCACAATCCTGTACACGAAATTTGAAAAAGGCCCGTCAAAAACCTGCCTCTATAGTGTTCACAATCCAATATTGTTGACGATCTGCCAAACATTGCAATGACACATACCACTCACACTGAAATGAGAGAGTATAAAAATGAAAATGAAAAACAAAACTTGGTTGTCTGCGATATCACCTTTGTGGAAGTGGACGTTAAACTCCAGAAGCGAAAAACGAACGAACAAACAAAACTTATTACAACTGTTCATGACTATAAACTTTGAAATGGCAATTAATGAATGTTATCCATAAATGTCATGCTTATACATGATATCCATATGATATACAGCGAGGAAACATTTAAAACATATGATAATTTGGTTGATGTAACATTTCGGTAGTATTTCCATATGAGTATGTCCAATTCAATACAAAACTGATCAATTATCAATTATACCTATTTGTGTTTTAGAAATTATTGAGGACTCTGACGATTTTACATAATATATTTCAGACGTCAAATATTATTTTTTTAGATATCAAATTGCTTTCATGGTTTATATAATGCCTTAATGTCTGTGACAAGGCGAATTAAAAATTAATCAGATTAGATATAATTTTTCCTTTGTTTGAAACCCTTTACAGGTAGAATCGGGTATTTTAAATGTCAATTACTTCAAATATATAATACTTCAAATGTCAATTACTTCAAATATTTAATCTTTAAATGTCAATTACTTCAAATATATAATACTTCAAATGTCAATTACTTCAAATATCAATTATTTCAAATATCAACTATTCCAGATGTCAAATTGCTTTAATGATTTATATAATACCGCGGGTTCTGTGACGTTGCAAAGTTTATTTCACTTGAGACCTTTTACTGTTAGAATGATCTCCTTTAAAACGATTAATCGTGTATAGTGTTTCTAATCTAGATTGATTAGGGTTTACAAGTAAAATGGTAATAAAGCTCTGAGATAACAGGAATGTTATACAACATATTAACTTCTGCCCTTTTGGAGATTAAAACTAGATTAATAGCGGCATGACGTCTCTCTGATTGTACCATTAATCTCACCCAGTCTATCGTTATATCTGTATGGGGGTGTTGTGGGCAATAAATTAAGAAAATGAATTACATGCGATAGTAAATCATTATATAACAATCAATAGTGGAGCCCGACAGGAAGTTTTCCAATACGGAATAATGGTGTGATAAAGATTGGATGTCGCGCTACTGATGATGTGACAAATGTCGTGATCACGTTAAGGCATCATTTTATCATCAGAGCCGTTAGAAGTAACCTTTTGATATTAACTAAAACAAATATATAAAGATAATTGTTCTGGATAATAGATTGATATAGCCAGTACTTGTGTACTAATCTTATAGCTGGGAAGGGGGTGTGATAAAATTGAACCATGTTAGTCCCGAAATGACATAGTTTGTGTCGAACGCACGGTAAACCCCATCTTCCTCTCTCTCCTCTCAATCCCATACCCATATGACGAAGATATTTCCCAGTGCGGAAACGACTCCAATTTCGTCAATGCCACCATTCTTCGAAAATACAGATTTAGTTAACAAAAAAAAGTTCTATCAACCAAATTTACACAGTGGAAAGCGGGTAGCTGTAACACGAATGGAATCACGGGAGAATAAATGGACAGAGTGCTGGGATGTCAGAATCAAGACATGAATAGACAAAGCATGCCCGAAACCTGTATATAGCAGAAACTAAGATTCTCCAGTATGGCACAGTAAAACAACCCTGTATTTCCGTCTATCTCTATAATTAATCTAATTTAAAAAAACAGGTTACACAAAATTGGCCCAGAAAATGTTGATGTTAGAATGTTCTGGAATATGTTGCATGAACTATCTTTTGCTACTCTAAAAAAGGACTTAAAGTTACAGATATTTCCAGTAATTTGATTTTACAATTTTATTTCCATCAAGGTTCGAGTTACATGCAACCGATTTTTAACTTTTTAGATTTGAATTATCGAGCAATTTACAGAATTACTCCACATGTACTCGACTACCGTGTATACTAGTATTACATTATTATTGGAAGCGGGTGGGGTGGATGGTCTAACGCCTTCGCTTTAGTTCACTAAGGAAAGTGCCATGGAGTAGAGTCGCCAGCCTATTCTCGTGGGGTATTTCGGGGCCCTCCGATTTAGTCCCACTGCTAAAGTCTCCTATGCGCAAACGAATTAATTTGAAAAAGATTAATAAGCATTAGTTCCGAAATGACATGGTTTGTGTTTAATAGACGTTAAACAACATCTATTTATCGTACTCGCCGTATCATAAGGTCTGTCATTGAGTCAACTGAAGTTGTACTTGACAAGGAGAAGAATCGCCTGTTTAACCTAGTGTGTTTTCTCCGGGACCTCCGGTTTCCTTCAACTGCTAAAGACCCCTACGCGCAAGCGAATTATTGAAGAATAATTGAACCATAATAATTATGTTAGTCCCAAAATGATCTAGTTTGTGTCCATTTGGATTTCGTTTTAAGAGTATGGCGTAGTGTTGCTGTCCAGGCAAAATATCACTCAAAGCACACTGTATGGCGTAAGCCCATTTTCATTATCCCAGTCACAGCAGAACAGTAGGACGTTCAACCCCATTTCATTTCATTTGAAGACGAATAACTGTCAAATTATGAGGACAAATTGCGGGCATTTATGACGAGTAACTCACAAATTATAGTCATTCTTTTATTGCAATCGTTTTACTCCTTTTTATTTGAGGTTTCCGTTCATAGCCTTCTCGGAAAGATGATTTGGAGATTTTTTTCGTGGGGGCACTATTGACGCGAAATAATTTCAATGGCCACTTTATTCGTGATTTGCTACTACTAGCAGATCTGGAATTAGCTATTTTTGATGAATCTGAACAGGCAAACGGGTGATTTTTTGACAAATTGATGTGCTCCGTATTTCTATTTCGTCCTGTAGTACTCTCTAGCCGTTGGCCATTTGCTGTCACAACTGTCTCGATAAATTCACCTTGATCACTACTTAATTTCTGTATGGCCTCCAGGTGCTTAGCTAATCTCTCTTCGCGCAAATGTTCATGGGGTAAATCCCCATTTATTACATTAAGCTGTTTGATGTTAGTTCGACCTTGTTCCGAATCCGAATTATAACTAAAATCTGAGTAATTCGTTTGGGAGCAGCTAGTTCCTAGACTATCACTCATTGAGTTTGTATTAAACGAGGTCCTACTTTCGGCGGATTGGCTATGAATTTGTGTTAACGTAGATATAGTATCACCACTGGTATTACTGAATGAGTCTGAAAATATGTCGTAAATAAGCGGACACGAACTAGAAATGGATGAATTTTCGTATAAAGGCTTGTGGGTGTTTCCTATGACGTCACGATGCGTGATATTTGTTCCTTGGTAAACTGTATCTGTTTTATGGGATTTTGAAGTCTTAGTATTGTCTTTAGAATGATTTTTTAAGAAGTTGTCAAATACGTCATCGATGTTTTCATCCTTCACCTTGGATTTAACACATTTAATAAGGTCTCTGAAAATAGAAAATAAAACATGCATGCAACTACATGTATTAAAAAGTCAAACAATATCTTGATATATCAAATAAAATGTTACCTGGAAAGGAAATTGGCCATTTTGAAAACCGATTGATGACTATGACACGCACCATAAAATGGCGCAGGGTGACAAACAGGATGTGAAAACCCTTGAGTGAGATAAGGAAACAGGTGATGGCCCTGCTTGGCAGAAAAATCTCTATCACCCACTCTAATGGCGGAACACGGGTAGACTGTTGATTATTACATACTTAACGTCAAATAAAGGTAGACTATACGAATAGAACAAAGAGAGAGAGAGAGAGAGAGAGAGAGAGAGGGGGGGAGAGAGAGGCCGGGTTTAATGTCCACTTGACACAAACTAGGTCATTTCTAACACATGGTTTATTTTTATTTAAATAATTATCTTGTGTGTAGGGTTGTTTAGCAGTGGGAGGAAACCGGAGGACCCGGAGAAAACCCACGAGACTGGACAGGCGACCCTACTGCTTGTCATGTACAACCCGGGATTCGAAACCACGCCCATTGACTCAGTGAAAGGCTTGTCGATACAGCGCGCACGTTGCAAACCATTCGGCCATCCAACCTCCCACAAGTAGAATAAAACGCCCGCCATTATATTAGAGAAGTTTCTCGTGACCTATTGTAGCCAAGAGCGTACTTCAATCTTGATTCATCCACTTCAATTACAACTGTCTAAGGTATCTTGAGAACTCTAAATTACCGAGCCGAGTATCGAAATGTCAAATGTCACCTATATCATGGTCTTACTCTATCTGAGACATTTCTATTTAAATATGCCTATGTATGGAACATTAATGCATGTGGACTTAATCTATTTTTTTCTAAAACGGTATTGAAATCCAGATGTTTTTGTTGTTGACAGTACATCTTTGTCTTTTTATCTTTTATAATGTTATTTTAAGCCATCCGCCTGATGGTCACAGCGGCGACCTGGTAATCTTAGAGATTATTATGATTCCAAAGATAAATCTAAAAGTTCAAGAAAGGGCTATAAATGTTATACCTGAGGATATGGCTTCTATTTTCTACAACATTAGACGATCTTCTTAATTCTCTGGTCATAACGTTGTCTATAATGGTACGGAGTTTATCTTCTCTTGACCAATTTTTTTGTATAATAATGGCTTGATGTCTTAGTTGTTCTACAACATCAATCAACCTCTTCATACAACCCTTAGACCTGCAGATTTAAAAACACACATCTTACAATTTATACAAATATACTCACAATACCACCCATGATTAATTATTATGTATATGAAATGTATTTTCTTAGTCCCGCCCTTCTGTCAGAAAATAGATTATTCGATGGAACCACCAAATGATAACTAAAAATGTAATCATATAGGTTCTTTACTCTAATTTTGGAGTTTAATTGCTTTTTCAAGCCAACCTACATAGACAAACTATATTATGCGAATTTTGCAGCGAAATACGAGACGGCTCCAATAGATATCAAACCTTATTATTGGTGCCAGTCATGGAACTGGTTAAACACATTCCATATATAATTTTAACACGGAGATCATTGCTACGGTGGATGATTTAATATAAAAATGGGTAAGCGAGACATATTGTTACCGTAACAACCGTAACAGGACATTTCCGACTACACTGTTCTGCAGTCGACGAGATCTCCGATCAGAATGAAGAAATTTTAACATATTTCTTTTTTATTATCTACTTTTTAACTATTATAGCGAAAACTTTCAGCCCTATGTCTAAATCTCACCTAATGCATGTTTTTAAATAGTATTATATAAACCAGTGAAATCGTAGTGGGTATCATACATAATAATAGAGTATGCTTAATCATGATCTATATAGTAAATGCACGTGACTATCATTTTTGTTGCAAGAAGCATTTCTATTTTACGACACATTTTCTAATCTCAAGCCTTGGTAGAATATAATTTCGGTTTGTGAGTTTATGTTTACCCTGTTTGTCACCAATTATAGAAACCGCTCCCATGCACAACAATTGATTGCTAAACTTTAACATTTGAAGGCTCTCCTAACTAAATCAATATTTTTGTACGATGTCTCCTAATTCGTCCAAATATAGATGTCTTAACTTGTTCCTCATAGAATCCGTATGATTGTAGCAATACTTTAATGGGGTATGTAAGCCGTCTAAAATAGATCTGGAGCTTGTTGAGAAGCTCTAATCAATAAATTTCATTTCCTTCATATAAATAAAACGATTTGAAGAGATTTACTTTAGGTCCAGAAGTTGAGTTAATCAAATTGTTGGGATACTCGAGGATTAGTGTAGCTGCTACAAGAATATTATCGTGACTGGTTTTATCGTTCATTGCTAGAATTTTCTGGTTATGCAATTATTACAGAAATTGTGGAAACCCGAGTGGCGAGAGAGTACTCAAATACGTGCTTGATTGGTTTTATTTCTGGGGTTTTTTTTCATCGAAACTACCGAATTAAAGAAACGTGAAAGTTTTGATATAAAGCCTGGCTTACACGGCTCTACGTTACCCTGGCGTAGGTAGTGCGTAGGGTGACTTCCTAAAGCAACGGCCGCGAGTTGACCAACATCTCACCCTTGCTCCAACACTGGACAATTCTTGAACTTTTACGCTTGCTGAATTTATAAGTGACTAATTAGCATTGTCCAATCAGAGGTCGTAACACATAAAACAACCTGTCGCCGAGATAAAACTGGCACGCAATAAGACACTTCACCACACAATACAGGACAATCACCTCAGCATGCAAAAAGGAATTCGCTGATCACGTGCTCTGTATAAGCTAATCCCAGCCTTCGATAAATAAAATGAATTGAAAGTAGTCTATTTTTAGTAACCCATTTAACGAAGGATTCTGATTGGATCACGGTCGGGGCCTATACCCAATCACATTTAGTGCCGAAAAATGCAGAGTGTTGAGTGAAGGGCTTGATAAGCTGTATGTAGTTAAGGCGAAATCAAGCCTTCTATTGAAGATGTGCGTAGGGTGACTTCGTTGTGACGACACAGTGACGCAGTGTAAAAGCTACGCAACATACACGCCAGTTTACGCACCAATACACATAAGTCAGTTAGCCCTGAGTCGCCGCAAGCAATGTTGGCTATAAATTGCCACAAAAGCCCCCCACCCCAACCCCGAAGTACTGTGGTAGTTCTTGTGTCACATCTTTACATGGCATTACAATTTGTGTCACCTTTTCGCGGATTTGGGCAAAATTTTGAACTCATTCAACAATCGACGCAGTTTTTACGCCACAATGAATTGCCAACACACTGCGCTACCGTGGCCTCAAACAGTGCACACTAGCCTTTAAAAACATCTGCTCGTAACGCACTCGTGTGAATTAGGCTTAAGAGCTACAGAATAAAACTTGACATTTCGCTTTATATTGGGGAAATTATTGGATCTAGTCAGATTCGTGCAATAGAAGGCTTGTTATATTTATTGATGACGTTGATTGTAAAGCTTGGTTAGTTTTTGTAATTTGTTATTTAATGTAATATCATTTAAATGTTTTTCTCATATAAATATTTCTTGTGGCATTCATCATGTTCAACGTTAATGTGTTGTATTTCCATTCTACGCGCTATGCAATTCTAGGATGAATTGAAATGGGGTTTCGTTTTCTGCAGCAACCACGCTAAAAGAGATGAACAGTGTGTCAACGGTTCTTGTACGTGCTCGCGACTTTGGTGTTTATACCATCAGGCACCAGTGACAATGGAAACCACAATGGATTATTACAAGGAACTTTCTCTGTCACATCCTGAGCCACTGGAACTCTCGCTCGCCAGCTGTAGCAACACAGGGCTCAAAGAATGGTGTCTCTATCATCCATGAAGGGGGTGCTAGACTATTGTGATTCCGAGTTTAATGAACCATCCCTTAGATGGTACCGGGCTTGACTATCGAAACCTTTGCAACAATGAATAAGTGCCACAATAAGCCGAGCGACAAGATACAGATGATAATGTGGCCTGTGAATGAATCCCATACCCTGATTCGGACACAACAACATATACAGTTTGAGATATAATGTGATAAGTCTTAATCATACTTGATCTGTATCCACATACAAAATCAATCTAATTATGACACAGATCCTATAGTTCAAAATGTCGTTTTACTTCGTATACATGTATTGTTAAAAAACACTTCTCTAATCATTGGTGTGTTTTTCCTTTATCTGGTCAGCAGAAATCCCCTGCATTTTTACGTCAAATATCGTGTTTCAAGCCGATTAATTCAGGAATTATTTTTATCTGATTTTGCTATGAATTCTATAAATAGAATTGTTATCAAAGTTTAGATAAACATCCGCCTTTGTATGTTTGGTAACATGCCCTGTGGTATCCTTGTTAATCTAAGTTGATTGTGTTCTCTGTTAGAAAATGTTAATGCTATTCATGGACAAAATCGAATTAATTCTACTGGAAAACACACAGCTTTAGACGTGGCGATAATAAAAGGATATAAGACGCATGGATTACAGACAGGGAATAATAAAAAAAATCCAGCTCCAGCTTTTCCTTTATCTAAATACTACAAATATGAAAATCTCGAAGCATAGAAAAGTACAGAATAAATAAAAGTAGTTTTGAGCTATAAATAAACAGTTATGTATGTTATTCGTCAATTTGATTAAAATACAGATCTACATTTCGTTTTGGTTTTTTTATACTTTCGATGCATAAAGATCTGACCGGTTGTAATGGAAGGTCGTTTCAGGTCATGCGAGTGATCTTTGCCCCTATGAAGTCAGGCATTTGATTAATCGGGGGATCACATGGCTAGTGGGTAAGATGCTCGCGCGCTAGCCTGGAGGTCGGGTGTTCGATCCCTGCATTGGCCGAGAAAGTTCATCTCGATTTTCCGGCTTGGTTTCTCCTTGTCAGTGAAGCAGACAGGGGGCCTGACAAGGACAGCTGCCTAGTCGTACGGATAGGACGAAAAACCGAGGTCACCAGTACACATTGGCGTGCACTTAAAAGATCACTTGGCAGTTGTAATTCAGTTGCTGCCCGGGCAAAATTTCCCGCAAAGCACACTGTATGACGTATGTCTGTCTTTAAATTGGCCCAGGTTAGGTGCAGAAGCGTAGGACGTTAAACCCCATTTCATTCATTCATTCATTTGATTAATCAATCAGCGTTGATGGTTCTAGTTGGTTCTCACAGTTTCGTGCACCTCACGCAAAAACTCGCCGTAACAGATCGTTTCATTAGCTAATCGCGCACATCATCTAGTTAAATTGGTATATGTAATAATAATAATAATAATAATCTCGTCATTTTACAAGGGTAGCAAATTAGGCCTGATGAGGCCTGTTTTCGATTTAGCCCTTGGCACAGATCGTGCGAATGATTTCGATCATTACTGCAGGAAGAAACCGAAGAACTCGGGGGAAACCTGCCTGATTGGACGGGAGACCGAATATTCCTCTCACTTACAACGATAAAGTTCTTGCCCTGAGCTGGGATTGAACCCTCGTTTCATTGGTGAGAAGCCGCCTCTCTATCGCCACGGCTGAGTACGTATGAGGGTTTTGACACTCTGTACTTATCAACATGTCATTCAAATAACATTATTCTGAGTAAAGTGATGGGTGTTTAAAATTTTGATAAGATAGCCCCATTGTAAAGAACCATAGCTATAACAATAAACAAAGTCTCGATTATGCATTTTTGAATTAAATTATTAAATGGCGGTGTTTGGTGTTTTTATAAGATAGTCCCTATTGACGAAGAACCATTGCTACAATAATAATCGATTGTCCATTTTTAAATTAAATTTTCAAATGGCACTAATCCTTCAAAAAACACGGGCACATAACTACAGTATACAATGATGTGCAATGTCTCATTTTATTGTACAATAGCACCCCTCTAAATTCTTCTCCGCATCAACCTAGGAGCCTGGCATGAAATTACGTGCACGTTATTATGTGGCGCCACCACATAGCAGCATGTGTAATACATAATAGCAGCCATTTTAGAATTTGGAGAGTGTCATAAAACTTTCCTTTGGAGTACCTCGAAAGAGTTTTGCTGGTAGAATTAAGATTATGCATGGAATTTATCTTTCAAACTAAGATCAATAATGGGTAAGATATTATACTATTACCACACAGTGATGTAAGATTTAGATACAGAACTGACTTATTTTGCTTTAATAGCTCTAAAATAGATAATGCAAAATGAATATATTGAAAATTTAATTCAAATAACTTTATTCTGGGCGAAGTTATCACTGTTTGAGAAGATCTCACAGAGATTGTTTATTATCGTAACAACGGTATTCTAGACTTAGCCTCTATTCGTCATTTGAATTAAATTGCAACGGTGTTTTAATCCGTTTCAATCTCCAACATTCGATGGTCTAGACAGTTGACTGTAGACTGGTCATGTGATAAATGTCTAAAATAATAATTAGTTTATATAACATTTGAAGACAAAATAAAGGCCTGCAACAGGCAGAATTAGATCTTACATAATGCATCTTTAATTCAATTAGAAACCAGTTGTCCCAATATTCACAGAATATTACGGCAGTCCTGATGTATACAATCTACTTTGAATAAAGCATTCTATGTTGAAATCATATCCTTATTTACGATGCCAGTAAAATGTCAAACGAACTTTCAAACTGACGAACAAGACAGGGAAAATATCTAGATAATTTCCCTGAAGACAAAGATCAGATATAATGGTTAAGAAGTCTGGGTCTCTAATAAGATCACATATCCTTCTTACTTTATCTCATGAATATAACAGAGTCATTGATCAAGCCCTTTTTCATACCAGCTTCGGCATTGGAATTTGAATGATTTTTCTTTTTAAAGATGTTATCCCAAATGCACTAATTGTTCTTTCCACGTCTAAATATCACTTTTCGAGGTATCCCAATTGGGAGTCGTAGCAAGAGGTTTACAGCAACGGACATCTAATTTATGGCATGATTGTAATGGAACACAATTAATGAATTTAATCAGAAATTTAAAAAAAAATCTTGCATGCTGTGTGTCCTCCACTTTTTCTTTTTACTTTTCACCAAGTAAGTTTTCATTATATTCGAAGCCATTAAAAACACAATGTCTAATTCGTGAATGGCACATATGTGAAATTTGTGATGAGTCTCTTTTTCCCGATTTTAAGCAGTCCCATGTCACACGTTTTGCCTTATACAGGGGGCTGCACAGGTGCCGTCACCAGACACCCATCGACCATTGCTCGCCTACGACAACGTGTCCACGCGAATTGAAGAGTTGACAAACGACCCCGAGCTGGAGCGCCAACTGTAACAACCGGTGCTCAAGATCGCCTGGGCAGGGGTCGTTACGGGGGAAGTGGAATCATGGTTTGGGTTGCTATCAACGTCAACTCCCGGTCCCAGTTGGTTGTGGTCCAGACAATCTCAACACTTAATATTATGTTGACGCCATCCTTCGTCTGGTGTTGCTTCAATTGCTGGCTTAACATGGCGTCCGTCGACAGATGGTTTTCCAGCATGACAAGAGTCTTTCAGAACAATCATCATGTTCGTGTTATGGATTGACCCAGTTTGTCTTCCGACAGGATCCTGGTCGAACAGCTTTGGGATGAACTTGGACGAAGGGCTCTAACTCAAGCCTTGCCACCACGAACTGTTGCAGAGTTGGCACAGGCAATCCAAAATCATTAACAAACAATCAGACATGTAAGACGTCTGCGCGAATTCATGCCAAGGCGACTTCAGGCATGTGTAAGAGCTCAGGGTGGATACACCCGATATCGACTTCAGCTGAACTCTGCTTTGTTTCCTGGTTCTCTTACGTTTCTGTTTTGTGCATTTGTAGTGAATAATGTCATGGAAGTATCCACAGATGCTTGTTATCTCGATTCTGTCAATTTTAATGAGTTCCCTTCCCATATACTATATTGTGCTTGATAACGACAAGAGAACCAACCAATGTATGAACGCTGCGCCTTTGAACTGTGGTTTGACGTCCTACTTTTCTGCTCTACTAGGCTTATGAAGAGCTGCGCTATAACCTACTCGTATATCGAATTCCAAAATTTCATGGTGATTGTAAAAGGGACATCGGTTTCCCATCGAAACGTCTAGGCACAGTTCCTTGCCAGACGCTCTCTCCGGTATGCACAAGGGGGGAGTGGGGCACAAGAAATTCTTGAGGCTATTTCTCGGCCAACAGCGACAGCGAACCCAAGACTTCATGAGTAATCGTATCTCCCATGCAGTTGTACTGCTAACTGTAATGATGTACTTTTGAATTTACAAACAGCCATCTTAGTCTACAACGGGATATTACATGACTTGTGTTACTGTAACCTGTCATAGATAAACCAAAACAAAAACCAATCGTCGTTATTTCATCGACATAATTAAGTTTCATTTGAAATATCATTGAAAATTTGATAGTCCCTGAATAATACTCCCGAAGGCAAAGTTTTGAATTATAAAAACAAAAGAAGTCTTATTACATTTGAAGACAAATTGTTTCTTGCACAACAGCACAATTTGGTCCTTTGGGAAATTTTGCTGTTTGTTTTTGTCTAACTTCTAATCCTGTGACAGGGATAAAGACAAGATATGTCAAGTCGTTTTTCATCAATAATTAGTTTCTTGGTTAAAAATAAAGTTTCATTTGCCTTTCTCGAAGATATGTCATTTTTGTGAGACAGGCAAATCAATCATTTTATTTCTAAATACATATATGAGATACGAGGAACACAAGTAATTTTTCTGAACGTCAACCAGACAGTTTAAAATCACTTCACGACAAATGGTGTTAGTATTTTCATTTTGTTCGTGCTAATAAATAATAATAATAATAATAATAATAATAATAATAATAATAATAATAATAATAATAATAATAATAATAATAATAATAATAATAATAATAATAATAATAATAATAAGGATTCTTATTATTCTTCTTCTTTATATTATTATTAATCATCTTCTATAGCGATTCATTATATCTGGTGATATTTCTAAGCGCTTAACAAATGTCACACCACAGTTTGTAATAATACTTAAACAAGTGTGTTTTTAACTCCGATTTAAATTTAACAAAAGCTGAACTTCCTCTAATTGATCTTGGAAGCTTATTCCACATATAGGTATCATTTACAGGGAATATATTTTTCCTCTGAGTCTCTTGTAAGCGGGCACAGATAGTAAAGTAGTATCTGTGGACGAACGGAGATTCGGTCTTCCCTGTTTGTAGAATGTGAATAATTTTTCATGTAGGAAGGAGCAATATCCGAAAACAAAGCTTTTTTCAAATTTGATAGCACTTTAAAGTCGACCCGGGCTTTTACAGACAGCCAATGAAGACTTTTAAGAGTTTCTGATACATGATCTCTAGAAGATGACTTGGCAACTAGTCGAGCACAGTTATTTTGTACAACCCAAAGACGGTTGAGGGAGAAATCTGGAATGCCAGCCAGTAATGCATTTCCATAGTCCAACTAAGATATGACCAGTGCTAAAACAACGCTCGCACGCGAATCTTTAGTAAGATACCTCCTGATTCTGGATATTGGCTTTAATCTAATGTACATTTTACATAGTAGTGTTGACCTGCGGACTGAGACATGATAAAACCAAGATTTCGTGCTTCACATGATGGTGAAATTTCGGTATCGCCAATGTTTAGCTTTGGTGAAAAGTTAAAACTGTTCAGTTTAGATCTGGGTAATATCATCAGGAAATCTGTCTTCTCATCGTTAAGCTTTAATTCGTTTTGGTTCATCCACGTCCGAATATCATTGATGCACCGTGTATTGACATCTGGTCAGAAGGAATGAATGTGTAATACAATTGCGTATCATCTGCAAAACCATGATAGCTGATACCATGTTTATAAATATTTTACCAAGTGGAAGTACATACAGTAAGAAAAGACCTAGTACCCGTCCCTGTGGGACACCAATGGACAGCGGTTTAGATGCAGAGTTGCTGCTATGAATATGGACACATTGGCTTCTGTCAGTTAGATAAGACAAAAAGTCGATTGAACAGAATACTATGGTCGATGGTATCAAATGCCGCACTTAGATCTAAAAGTATAAGGTTGATGCCGAGGTTGATGTCCAATGCTGTATCAATATCAGCTTTTACCTTCAAGAGTACTGTGACCTTCTTTATAAGCCTAAGCCGACTGCAGTGGTTCACGAAGATCGTTAGCTTGCAGATAATGCGTGATTTGTCTCGCTATTTCAAGCACCTTTCCGATGAACTCAAAATTTGAGATAGGGCGGTAGCTCTTGAGGATCTCGCAATCAAGCGATGGTTGCTTCAGAAGTGAAATCACAAGTGCAGTCTTTAATGGAGTCGGTACACTGCTTTTGGCAATTGAACAATTTATGATAGAAGTGATGAAAGGAAGGAGCGCATCCAATACTGTTTTTGACTTCAGAAGTCATGTTGGAAGGGGATCTAGGCTACAGGAAGTTTAACTTGCTCTTAGCAATTTTTTGCCGTATGTAACTGGGGCAAACTCAAATAATCGGTTTGGTACATGATGTTCTTCAAACGCGTTTAACTCACTGTTAGTATTGTCAAGAGCACGTCTGATATCACTGACTTTGTCATGATGAAGTCACTGAAACGTTCTGCTAGCCCAAAACCTGAATTAGACTGTGGTAATTTCTTTTGATTTTCAGAGATAAGTTTATCGATAACATTAAAAAGAATCCGTTGCAGAGATACTGCGCTAAACTCGAGAACATAGTATCTGCTCAAAGCGATAACAAAAATTAGTTTATCCATAAGGACTGTCAAACAGATAGGTCTTTAAAGGTGATTTAAATATTGTTAGTGATGTCAATTTGAGATAGACTGGTAGTGAATTCCTCTTAAGTGCAGTTGCAACTTCCAAGGACTTAATTTAAATTTCAATGTAGGCACAACTAAGTCAAGTTGAGACTAAGATATAAGATTTCCTGTGGGTTGGTAAAGTCTGACAATATCATTCAAGTATGCAGGAACAGTTCCATTTAAACAGCGATACACAATAGGTAGAAGTAATTCTAATGCAGGGGTTATCCTGGTTTTAACACGAACTTTTGTGACAAGTCGAGCAGCTGAAATTTGAATTTTGTGCAGCCTTTGTAATTATTATTTTGAAACTCAGGGGAGACAGATGTTACAATAGCTTAATTGAGACCAAATTAGCGAGCGATATGGGCTTCCGTTACGACGAAAACTACTAATGATCTTGATATGATAGTAACATGTTTTTGTAAGATGGTTCACATGACTAATCCTGCTGTTGATACTATCTAAATAAACTCCATTTTTTTTTACTGGTGAGTTTGATCAAAGAATTTCCTACTTAAATTTTATCTATTTTTGTTGATATCATCGATGGTGGTCCAATTAGAATAACTTCCGTTTTATCGTCAACTTGTTAAAAGACATCCATGATTTTATACTTGAGATACATGTTTTAATGTTCTTAAGAAGATTGTTGGATGGATTTGTTTCGGGAAAACTATCAGGTAAATGGGTATCATCGACATACATATGATGGGAAATACTAAAGTTTGTTATGATTTGTCAAAAGATGATAAGTATAGAGCGTAAATAAGATGGGGCCCAAAACAGATCCTTGAGGGACACCACCACATTGTAGGGTCACTGATGTTAAATAAATGTTTTTCACAATGACCGATGACCGAGATATGATGAAAACAATTTCAGCACCGAACCATCTAGTCCAAATTCGACAATTGGATCAAGCGTGTCAAACGCAGCAGAAAGAACAAGTAAAACCAAAAAGGCAACATTGCCTTTATCTACATTGATTCTAATTGTAGACAATCGTCGCACTATTTTTCAAAATGTGTAATTAGATCTCTAACAAAATTTGAACGAATCGTAAACAAGAAGTTTTAAGTTATAGCTTAAAGATGGGTTTTGAAATCTTGATTTAAAACATGAAGATAATTAAATTACTTCTGGAAGATTATTCCACTATTTTGGTACATGCACTGCAAACGATCTGTATCCAAATGATTTTACCTTCCACTTTGGCCAAGACAACTGGTGAAGACTGTTAGAACAAATATTAAACGACGGAACATATGTTTGTATATATATACATACATATTGATATGTCGGTGACATATTTTTATTAAAACGATTCGTTTATTGATAGGAAGTCAATGGGGTGATTTCAAAATAGGATTCATATGGGAGTATTTTGAAGATCTGGTAACAATTCGAGCCGCCATGTTTTGAAGAAGTCAAATGTATATTGGAAATATATGTTTCTACTAACAAGCTATGAGAATAGTCAATCCTTGAGATCACAAATTCAAGTGTCTTATATAGCTAATGTTTCTGAATAGAAAAAAAATGTTTTAGACAAATTTCACTAATGTGAATACCCATGCTTAAATTGGATTCAACGTGCACATCCAAATCCTGATTGAACAATCACCGCATGTTATACAACCACATCAGACGTGTGTCAAGGCCAAAATATGCGTTCTGTTTTACTGTCATTTTTTTGAACATATCCTTTGTCATCCAATCTTTAATGATTTTAAATAGGGGATAAAAAAGTTTTTGAGGGGGGGGGGGGTAATTTAAAATCAGTTGCTTATCATCTGCATTAGAATGTAGCAATGTAGTCCAAAACCATGTTTTTCGATTTGTTGTACTGAATTATGTATATACAATATAGAAAAGGACAGGCCAGAGGACTGATCCTTGTGGCACTCCAGAGTTTCACTGCATCTTGGGATAAAGACCTACTTTTAACAACATTTAAGATATACCTGCATTTCTTATCCAGACTATCTTCCTGTTGATTTTCTTCTAGTATTGAATTCAGTTCTTGGCGCATAATATCTAGATCATTTAATCTCCTCTTAGTTTCACAAGTAGTATCAGTTTCATTCAAACACATTGTCAGCTATAATAAAACAAAAACATAAGATTAAAATTTAATGATCTTCGAGAAAATTGAAAATGGTGTAATGTTTCTTAAATCTATATTTCATGACATACGTCTCAAGATGGTTTTCTATAAAAATAACAGATGTTTAACCTTTTGCTATTGAGTGATAAAATAATGTGGTAACAGCCTGGGTTATAAATGAAATAGGCTTTAACGTCCTACTGTCTGCTCCCACTTGGCCAATGAAGACGGTCCAGCCCCCTGGGTTACTTCAAATACAAAGATAACTTGAGCCCCTACATTCATGGCCCATAGGCCAGTATGTATATTTTAACTATGTCAGCAAATGGAAGCCTTAAACACAGATAAGTTTGGTAAATTGGTGCATTATTAACACGGTTAATGTTTAATACGTCTAAATTCTACGTTTACAGAGATTCTGTAAGCCACAAAATTAATGTATACTTCAGGAAAGCTGCGATACGACCAGTGTAACCTTACAATATGACTAGATACAAATTCAGATTACATTTTCAAGAATAAGAATGATTTAATGAACTGTTTTGATATAATATACTACATAACGGCGTGCATTAATCCAATGTCTGGAACAGTGAAATAGTATACGTATATAATATATGCATTGACGTCAGTGGCTATAAAAAAACTGGCTTAAAAAATCCATTTATAATAATTTAAAACTAAATAAAGGAATATGTATATGCAACAGAATATGTCGTCTAACTTAGTTTACATTATTATTGCGATGAAAACAACCAAAAAAAAACATATTTAAAGAGAATTCGATTGAAAAACATCTCTTTACAAAACAAATATGGCAGAAGGCCAATAAACATTTCACTAACTTCAATTTCACAAAATGAGATTGGAAACGTATGACATGTGTGTTATCTATTGTGAAAATGCATGGTAATTGCAAAAGATTACAAGAAATAAAGATGAAGGTGTGAAGTTAAAAGAAAGTATAATTATAAACTTTGGATAAAAATAACTGACGTCTTATTGGATCCATAGGCTTGTTTATGATCGATCTGAAAATGAGGTCTTCGCCTATAGTAAGGGATTACTTGCATCGGGGTGTATCATTAACCTAAAAACCGAGTTGTTTTGGAATGAAATAGGAACAAGACGCTCATAGTTTTATTCAAACACCGATACTTCAACCACATACATGTAGAACCGGGGTTTGTAAAGTTGTTAGCTATTACGGATATATTGTTTAAATTTAGATAAAGAGCTGTCCGTTCTCGCTATAAAAAAAAAATTTAATGAAAAATATATTATTGATAATTTGAGTCAAATTACTCCATTCTGGGCGAAGTTAACTGTTTGAAGAAAGGCGTAGTCTGAATTATCATAGCTGCCGTTGTTAAAATCTCGAATATACACTTTTAAGTTAAATGGCGATGATGTTCCAATCCTTTCAAAATCACAACCACCAAATGATCTAGAAAGTTGGCTGGGGGCTTGTCATGTGAATGAATGTCTAATTTATAATTTATATATCATTTGAGGCCAAAATAAAGACCTAAATACGCAGATTGGCTGTTAAATTATGCATCTTTATGCCGCATCTTATAACTGCAGCTAAACCAATACCATCAGCCAACACAGCGGGTTTATTACCAAAACACAATAAACGAATAATATACCTCAAACATAGAACTCTCCAAAACATCAATGTCGTCTACGGTTCTGAAAAACGTAAAGAAAACAACAATAGAAATCAGCGGTAATAAAACCTGTGCTTAGAATCAAAGGCATCACGTTGACGTGTTATTAAAGACAATAGCGTCTCTAATGTTCCAATGTCATTAGAATTTCAGGAAGACAACATGCAGAAACTAAGCTTAAAATTGATCAGAGGATGATATAAAAATGTCTGTGTCTGCGTTCACGACACTGGAAACTAAAACTGATTGATGTCCAATTGATGTTCAAGTCATGATTTTCATCTTAAGAGATCAATTCAGCAACTACGTAATAGAGCATCCATAAATAGATTTGGAAAAGAAATATCAAATAAACACTATCATCATTCTAATGTCTACGTGCCTATGATTTCATTAAGGAATCTCTTAAGTAATCTATAATTGCAAACAGACAGGAAGAGAACAATATTTCCTTGAAAAAGAAATAGCTCAGCAACTTCAAAAATAGATCGTTTGATTAACGATCATCCGGAAAAGTACTGCCACGCTTTAGAAACCAGACCACCACTTTTCCTTCGCTAATTTATTTATCCACGAATGTACCGCCAACTATTTATCGATAGTGTGTTCTTCTTTTCGTCCGGTTTTGGTAAATTTTCTGAAAGGTTTTATTGAATCTGAAGAAATTTGGGATAAGATAAAGAGGTTAACAAGCACGACGCAATACCTGATTAAACATTGTGATCTAAATTACAGAGAATTTTGAACTGGGGCTATTCTAGTAATAGCATGGCATACTTTGGTATGTCAGACAACAAAACACACGTCCACTGAATGCCATTTAATCTGGGATTTCCATCAGAGTTATCACGATTCGAATGCTGCAATATACTAAAATTAGAACAATATAATTTCCCGGTATTACTATCATAAAATGAGTCATAGAAAATACGTGACCCATCGACTGCTAACGTTGTTAGGATGGCTCTATAAGCTTACAAACAGTGTGATTTGCGATATAGGATTTTCCAAAAGGGTTCCCAAACCTTTTAAGCAATTACAGTAGAGTAGCCGCGGAAGGTGTTACGATAGTAGTATACAAACTCTATTTACCGTAAACATGTGAAATGTCTGTCTAGAAACTGGTGACATATTTCAACCATTATTAAATAATTATAACATTCTAAATGACTATTATCTCTAGCTATCTCTAGTGCTGTTTTGCCATCTTCATTTACACACCACACGTCTAAACCATACTCTAGTAGTAACTGCAAAACAACATAAACGAAATTAACTAAAATGGGGTTTAATGTCCTGCTGTTCTGCTGTGAAAAAACAAAACAAACAAAAATATATCATATATTTTGCAATAAAAGCTTCCAATGGCAAATTTGACACAGTTATATTGGACAACAATGACTGATTTATTATGTACAAGCATCACGTTTCGATAAGTATCCTCTTATCGTTATCAAGTACAATGACATTTAGTAAACTGGAAGGTCTATAAATTAAGTAATAACATGAATACTCCTGGTTACGAGTTCACAAAGAATTCTCAGACTAAAGTTTAGAATTGACAATTTCCAGTCACTGTTTATGAGAAAAATCTTTTATCCAGAAACACACAACTTTGCACATAGTTTATTATTGTTGTATCTGCTGCATTAAACAAAAAAAGTTTTAAAAAGGGCTTTATATTAGTTAAAATAAGGCAAATCTCTTTGAGTAAATTCATAACTTAAGCCCGAGAATACTTTGTGAACGTTGGGGCCAGAAGAGAAAATCAACATATTTAATACCAGATGTCCAGAAAAGGGAAAATAATGCACATGTATTTGGATTTGGCTTATTTCAAATAGGGAAGACATTTTTTTGTGGGTTTTTATTTCTTCTTTTGGTAATAAATACTGATGCATTGAGAAATTTTAGAAAAAAACATTTAGTAGATATCACTGAATTAAAAATGGTCTATGAGTATGTCTACTTACTGATTAGTGTTAATGCTTAGCATCGTCAAGGGATGTGTTGACATTTCAAGTTATGCCCACGCCTATACATTAACTAATGACATATTGTTAAATACCTTTCATATTTATGTGGGATGATGTGCTCAACTTATTGAACTGAATAAATCACAAATAAATAGTCTTTTCTGGCCATAGGTCACTACATATGCGATTGGGGTCCGTTATTTTGATCTGATTGGCCTTTAGAAGTGACGTATATCCTGACCCACGGTTTAGCTAAACTAAAGTGAAGAAAAGCACTATAGATATACGCAAACACTAAAATACCTTTGGGTGAATAAATTTCGAAAATTTCCCATAACATCAATTCTATAACAATATAGTTAAATCAAATTTATATTTTTTTATCTGTGAATTGATATAGAGCAGGCGAACCGAAATCCATTCCCAAGTGGCCGAGTGACCTTTAAAACAATCTGTTACTAATATGAAATATTCACGACATCATAATTGTACTAAATGTCATCATTACTTAAGTAATATATATTAGCACCTGTAAGCATCCCACGTATCCATATTTAGCTGCTGAGTGGACCGGTGTTATATTGCCACGGTAAGAATCTGTACGGAGATTGGAATCTGATTTGAGTAAAATGTCTAGACATTGTAGCTGAAAAAGATTAAAACATATTTTTGAATGAAGATTCAGTAAAGGATAAACACTTTCAAAAAGTATAAAAATATTTTAACAGGATTTTTAATTGAGAACATCTAAGCCAAGTTGTTTAACAATATGTAATTGATATTTAAACCAGGGACGGGTGACCATAAGCCTGACTCTGTGACAGCCTCCGACTGTAAAGGGCGGGCTGTTTTTTTTAAAACTGACTGTAAACGGCACTTAAGGTGCCACATCTCCAGACACAGGTTTGCTACCTAATTCCTCAAAAACGACGACGGAAATTCAAGATTAAAAAGGCCCCTCATGAGCCGTGAGACCATTAACCTCTTTTGCCCCCACCATCTTCAATGGAAGGCTTGATCTCAATTTAATTTTGTTCATCTTATCAAGTCCTTCGCGTAATATCTTGTATATTTCGATTGGCTTCTGATCAAGCAGGGGAGCCTATCAGATACCTCGATCTTGGCGAAAACCGAGTCTCTTCCGCTTTTCAGCTCAAATGTCTACCTGTGATTATCGAGTCGTAAAGTTCGTTCACTGTCAAAGTTTCTGCATGGAGGTCGCCATGTATGGTTTGGGTGAGTTTGTGTCACAACCTCTGATTGGGTGCTATAACGTAGCTATAAGTTAGGCAATTGCAGACCAGTCTAGCAACGTCTAGATGTTTTAAAACTCGCGGTCGTTGTTTCAGAAACATGGATACCCCCGCCCCAACTCTACCATACTCTTAGCCTCCTTCGCATTCCATCTCTATTTTAAACACATATATTTTGCCGTTGTTCGAATTTTGCAGTGGTCTTCAAGAAGTTGAACAAACACTCGCGTATAAATACCTTGACCTAAGTAGGTCAGCGGTTGCAATAATTAAGAACGAATACGACTATTTTGAATATGGTGACATTCAAAACCAATTACAACATTTATTGTCTTTGCGATGCCCCCTTCCCTACCAGAGACAATTGTATTAACCTTATTGAATAACGTGTGAACTAACAACAAATAAGAAAAAAGTTGTTTAACATTAAAATTTCCAAAGTCTTTCTAAAATAATCTGAAATGTTTGGAGTCCATTTCAGTGTGGGCGTGTTACGCTGTCGCCATGTCCTTCCGACGGTTCGTCCGTCAACAAATGGCTCGTGATCGCGTTAGAGGCTTCAATATATTTAAATTCGATAATTTAGAGTTCAGCGACCTTCCGTTCTGAAGCACCCCATCCACCCCTCCATTTAAGTAAATACTGCTTACACGATACAGACTACATTTGAACATGTTTGATGTGAAACATTGGGACCATGAAAGGACAACGCCTTTCAGCATTTCGAGAACTCCCATGACCTTAATAGAGGCAAAAGTTTTGAATAGATTTTACTTTTCAAAATTGATGTAAAGAATCACATTGTGTTTTTCTGCCGGAAGATAAACCCTATTGGTTTTCAAATTTGGTGTAAAGCATTGAGTTCAGATAGAATGAACCCTGTTGATTTCAGATTTCTGAGACGTTCAACAGATATAAAAACAAATGTGTGAAGGCAAAAGGATCTTCATCAAAGTTAATCATCCATGGCTGCCTTTTTATGATACGTGATTGCATAGGAATAAATATATTAGCCACAGGGGTCTGATTTGAGTTTTACAGTACATAAACTGATATTATTGGTAGCATCGCGTATTGTAATCTACATGTAGTTAAAATCGGCTGCTTTTCAATTTGTTTTTCGTTTCTGCTATATCTTCTGTGTTTTATGTTTTATCGTATTCAGTTGTATCATCGTTAGATCTACGCATTAAGGTCACCTGCAGATTTCGTCGAGATGACAAGATTTAAACAGTCATGGCGCTAACCCTAACCCTACACCAAACCCACAATCCTCGGCAACAATCACCCGCCCTAACCCTGTTTACAACTCGTGACCATGACGAAATCTACACGGAGACCGTGCTGTGATAATTAGAGAAACCTTTGATTTTTTGTTACTTTAAATTAATTAACCCCCTTGGGCCAATAACATCATATATCGGTGAAGAAGAAACAAATTATTTCAGATAACAATAATTATCCTCAATGGAATATATATTTAATCGAGCCAAAGGCGAATAACCAAATACTTTTACAGTTTTTGAAAATGTTAATCATGCTAGAATGGAAGATCTATAAAAAAAAATATGCCAACATCCATCAGAGAGTATTTTGATTTGTTGTTTTAGTTTAAAGATACATTATGCATTTTAATTCAATAGTTCAGTTGCGCGTGGTGGTCTTTATCAATGTGAGGAAACCGGAGGACCCGGAAAACACCCACGAGGTTGGAGAGAAAGAGAGACATAGACACAGAGGGAGAAATGGCCTGGTTTCGAATCTCCGGTTGTACGTGGCAAGGAGTAGGGTCGCCTGTCCAACCTCGTGGGTTTTCTTCAGGTCCCCCGGTTTCCACCCACTGCTGAAGACCCCTACGCGCAAGCGAATTATTGAAATAAAATTAGACCATATTAGTCCAGAAATGGGCTAGTTTGTTTGACTGCCTGTCTGTCTCTCTCTCTCTCTCTCTCTCTCTCTCTCCCTCTCCCTCTCTCCCTCTCTCTCACATAATGCATCTTTAAATATTATTAGAACAATAACCTTTTATACAGAACCATTAATTGTGCTTGGTAGGCGTAACGTAATGACATATAATTTGAAGCATGTTGACAATAAAAAGACTTACTTATAATGCTAAACATACCAGAATAAATATAATGGAAGTCGTCATAAAACCCCGCTATTATAAGATAAAAAAAGTTTTAAGCTGTTATTATATATAAAAATGTTACACCCCCATTTTAATCGGCGAACAGGTGGTAATGGAGAATCGAAATCTATTTAACAATGTTTTGTAATAGACTCCCACGTTTCTCAATCAAACTTCTGTTCTTTTTCTTAAAGGGTAGTATTGATGTCAGTCATTATCACATATGTGATAAACCTCGTTAAACACGTTCCAATTATAATATTAACACACAGATCATTTCTACGATAGATGCGTTATAAAGCTTCAAGAAAGGAAAACACGAGTTATCCTTCTACTGTCTGAAGTGACGAATGATAACAGAAAGTTGTTGTATGAGATTGTGAGAGGATATCGGACAATTCAACAAAAAATTGACTGTCATTTTATATAAGAAAAAATAAGTTATATAGGATAACTTGTGTTTTCCTTTTGCTTTCGTCACTTCCCTTTCTTGGAAGCTTCATAACGCATCTATAGTAGCAATGATCTCAGTGTTAGAATTATATTTGAAACGTGTTTAACCAGTTCTATCACATATTTGATAATGACTGACGCCAACATCGTCCTTTAACTGAAAAGAGCTAAGATACCTTCGGTTGTTCAAGAGTAATCTAGAATAGATTTAAGATTACTTAAAATGGTCTTCAGACAATATTAGGTGATACAATAGTATTAGAATTTTTCGTCACGAAAGAGGTGGGTTGTTGTTGAGTTGTTGTTAAAATTGTCACGTGATATGTAAAAAGAAAATGAAATGACATTAAATAGGGCTAAACGCGTTACACTGTCAAATTATATCTCCGTTAATCGATAGCTTTTTTTGAAGAAATTGTGTTAAGAGTGTGAATTACTTCTTTAAATTACGTGTTTTATTTATTTCTATGAAATATTCAGTATTAAACTGGAAATTTCTGTAAAATTTAGGAATAAAATGTTTTATTCCTTTTCATAATGGACTTAATTCTGTTATTTTAGGAAATAAAGGGTGGAATGACCAGGAATTTCTATGAAATTTAGGGATAAAATGTTTTATTCCATTCTTTAATGGACATATTTCTGTTATTTTACGAGATAAACCGTGGTATGACCAATAATTTGCGAATTATTTCGGATTACGAATGCAACGATGAGTAATCGAATACATATATTATCATAATTCATAATAATTACCATGATATTATAGTATCCATTTCAATTTATTAACCGTAATATGAAGAATCATACTTTGTAAAGTTTGGAATATTACATGTCATGTATATCTATTTCCACTATTTATAAGATCTATAAAGTGTATTGTTATTCATGATACGGTAATCAGATTGTAAGTTTTTTCATAAATATAAACATATTTTTTAACGCTTAGTGTACATAGGTTGTATTATATGGCAATCAACCGCACTTAAATCCGGATAGTATAACCGATTGACCAGTGTAAGCCGGTTTGTCTATATATGCCAGAGTTATGCCTACAAATTGAGAGTACAGCAAGCTTACATCTGAAATCCTCTAACTGTAATCACTGGCGGTTTGTGATACCTTCGATTAGGATATTCCGCATTCTTATATAAATAAACCGAAAGAGACTGCGTATAAAGATTGTCTGCGATATTACTTCGGTGGAAGCGGACGCTAAATAAAGATATTTCACACACGCGTATAAAGTGATTGGTTAATTCGAGCCCAGGAAACAAAAAAATATTAAGATTTTTTTTCTGTGTTTGAAAATGGAATTTCTGTTAATTGAAGGAAATTCTGTAAATCACAGACAAACAAACACCGATCAAATTTTCGTGGTAATTTTTTTTCCAATTACTTTACGTTTTTTGACGGATATTTTTGTTACAGTGTATGCTGCTTTGGATCCACTGGGCAAATTAATATGGGCAATCACCATACAGTGTGCTATGCGAGTAAACTTGCCCGGAGATCGGCGCTACTACCTATTCCACTATAATCTCCCAAACAGAGTTGTCTTCCCTTGCAGTCCACACTAATCTCTGCTAACTAGCTATAGGCCACCAAGATTCTTGGTGAAGATGGACAATGATAAACAATACGATTTAAAACAAATAAATGATTATATACTTTCACCATATTGAAATAGAAAATGGGTCACAATTGCAAAATAACAATGTATTTACAAATATTACAGGGAACTCTTTTGCGTAATATTACGTGTGAAATAGTTGAAAATACGAACTGCGCATGTCGCCGTGCTAATTTTAGAATAAATTACTATTGATACACGTGGGTTTGTTTATCTGTACTACGCGATCGACAGGCCCAACAATTAATTTAGAAATGTCTGTAGTTAATCAAAATCAAAGAATCCTCGATATATGCGGGATAAATATTTCGAATTGACTAAAATACATGAAATCATGAAGTGTTTATAACGACAAGAACATTCACTGACAGGCGCCATTTTTCACCAAGTAGTAAATCACGTGATCGGTGATCTCGATCAACAAAAAGGAACGAGCACAAGAGCTCCAGTGGGATAGTGGAGTAAGGGGAGACCACGAGAAGACAGGTCTGGCACCTAAAAACACAAATCCCACAAAGAAGACATCTACCAATCCAGAAACAGAAGAGATCATCTACCAACGATGTGTTTTTATTAAATAAAGGGAAGAACTTCCCACTAAAACCTAATCCATGGCCTAAGGCCAAAATGGAAAGATTGCAAAATCATATTCTAAAAATCAGGAAGCAGCTTCGGCTCTCCTATGTCTTGTCTGTGATATCACTTAAGTGGAAGCAGACGTTAAACACCAAAAGAAGAAGAAAGAACAAGAGCTCCATTTTAGCGAGCCAAGGTCCGAGTCGAAGGCTTTCGAAAACCGCCATGGTTAGTGGATAATATTGTTTAGATAAAGGAGAAAAATCTCGTTAATCAATGGTACTTTACTTTGTCCTGAAATTGTCAAATAATGTCAATGTTCCATTTTGTTACATTTCCTTAATAATTTGCATATATAGACCGAGTTCTATCAATGGGTACCCTGTCACATTTTGAACTGTTACTTTAAGGCCCGATATCTTCGGTTGTATTTGTGTTTTTTGTCACGGATGGAATATGCTCCCTCAATGCATTCACTATACATCAAATGATCTATTCCATTGAATGCCTAAACGCTTCATTATTGTTTTAGACTACTTTTTATACATTTCACCAATGTGGTTGCTTGTATAGTTTAATTTTTACTACAGTATACTTACACTCATATTTCTTGTAGCATATGACAGACCATGACCCATGCTGATATTACACAATATTTTCTTCGGGCTGTATTCCTGATCATTTTCAAATTTGAGTAAAGTCTGTGTCACTACAGACCCGGGACTGGACAGCGCAGTGGGCGCTTACGGCTACCCCCCACCCCCCGATCCATTCACTCTTTTTGAATTGTGTGTTTGTTGTTTCTGAGTATGATGCCTTGTCAATATATTTTCTTTGTGTGCATCATGTGTGGTGCAGCCCGACCACCCTGCACTTACTACTATAATAAGGAAATCAGTGAAAATTTCCAAAACTTTTGTATAAATTTAACATGGTATCATCTATAGATAGATACTTAAGGATTACAAAATTTATGGAATACTGATCACAAAATAAAACCATAAACATCAATATTGACATCCAAAAATAGGACTAAACATGTCTTAACTGGAGCAAGAAGATATTTCTGTAGGAATCATAACAAATTTAATGTGTTGTTTTCTATATAAGGAAACATCTGTTTAGATCCAAAATAGAATAAACACACAGTTAACATTGTTGTGCCACACGATTCAACAAACATGATTAGCCAACCAATGAAAAGTCCCACCGTCTTTACCCGGCATGAACCAGGAAGATCAAGAAGGTCTTATAATGATTTATGTATGTCTAGTCCATGGGTTTACATATGTGACAGTCAATGTCTACAATCAATGTGCAAAAGCCTGAACTAACCACATTTTTACACTATGTACAAACGGCGCCCATTTTATCTGGCAATTATGGTCCAATTTTCACGAAATTCGAACTCAACCTTTCTTAGGGTGTAACGGCGATATAATAAAACTTTTTTTTTAAATCGGATAATAATTGTGACCTTCAGAGGAACAGTAGTCGATTTTTCGGACAATCAGGGGCCATAATTTAGGTAGTTACGTTACGATTGGGGCAAATAACGACAGTAACCAAGGTCTTTGGATTATAAACATGAATCGGTTCAAAATTCTGACCTCTATAGGGTCCACAAGTCTAAAAACGTGATTTTTTGTACAATCAGGGTCCATAATCCACGGAGTTTCGATCCGATACATGCCAATATAGAAACAGGCGAGATCTTTTGGGGATAAACCTACATGTATATTTCAAGTATATTGTGGACGAACGGACGGGCGGACAGGGGCGACCGCATAATACGTCCACATGAAAATGTGGGCTTATAAAAAACACTAATCATAGTAATTGGACTGTTCTTGTCGCAAACTAGACGTGTTTTCTCCAGGTTTATGGATAACAGTATCCTGGCATTACTGTGTATCTTTATGGTTAAATATATACAAGTATTACTGTACTAACAAAAGCTGAGAGCACGTGTAATCCTGTATCTTCGGACGGTTATTATAAGGGATTAACCGAGTTATTCCATTACCTGATCTCGTTCAACAGCTAAGAAAATCAATGATGTATAATGATCTCTATCCTCTCTCAGATGATCTACCATTGCCTTAAGACACGATACATGGTCTACCTTTTACAAAAAGAAAACGTTTTAAAATTATGGTAATATTATTCGGATGAATATTTATCCAGAAACAACTTTAAAAATTCCCAATGGTTCCAACATTCAGACATTCAGTCTTCATGTTTATCATCTGTTTCAAAATAAATTGTCCAATTTGTGATAAAATACCAAACTTCGAGTTCGTTAAAGATGATACACAACCAGTTTAGCGAATCCTATTATCTAGTGAACTTTTTATTGGTGTGGTTTCGATTCCCAGGTTGTACGTGACAATGAGTATGGTCGCCTGTCCAGCCTCGTGGGGTTTTTTTTCGGGTCCTCCGGTTTCCCCCCACTGCTAAAGACACCTACGCACAAGCGAATTATTAAAAATAAATTAAACCGTATGTTAGTCCCGAAATGACCTACTTTGTGTTGAGTGGACATTAAACCCAATTTCTCTCTCTCTCTCTCTCTCCCTCCCTCTCTCTCTCTCTCTCTCTCTCATTACTACATAATTAGTATAAACTTCTTGGATTAGGACGGGGAACTAGAAATTCCAAGCATTCGTAACCTTGTATGTTTTGAGCTGACAGCTTGTACATAACGTGTTAAAGAGATTTTTCTATTATTATATGGATTCAGTGCCAAGTATGACAGTACATCCCAGACGACAATATCAAGAATAAACGCAATGACCTTTTAGTAATAATATAATTTACATAATATCAGGTTTGTTCATTTGTCTTGACAACATGACCGTGTCCCGTACTAATTACACCTTTATAGACTTCTTAGTTCATATTGTTACAACAACATTAATAAATAACATCTTCGGTTTTCTTAATGCTAAATAAGTCATGGCGTGCACAAACCAAATACCTCGAACGTACTCTGAGCGAGTCTCTGTCAAATTTCATTATTGTAGAAAGAAATTGAGAATTAATGCACGTCATTTCTCATATTGAACATGGCCGTTTCGCGTCACAAAAATGTAATGTTATGTTCGTTAAAGTAAATAATAAAGCCGCGTTGTCAAGGCAATAAAATACAACCAATATAAATTTCTGTTCTAAGTCAAATGAAAAGTAATTAGAAAATGTATGTTTTATTTGTGAAGCAACTTCAATAATTTAATCAACATGACAACCAATCAATGTTTATTATTTCTTAAATTTTAAACTTAAAAAAGTGTCCCGAAACCAGATGTCGAGGTTTGAGTTGGTACCTCGTTTGGATTGGCACCTTTTTAATTAGTTTCAAAACCCGAGACTTAAACATACATTGTCATTATGTAAGATTTAGATAAAGAGCTTGCCGCAAGTAATGCCTGGCATTTTAAAGGTGGTAAATTAACAAAATGACAACGATCATTCGTTTTCCTTTCGTAGAACTGATTCCTTTTATACTAGGAAAATTGAAGGGATAAAATTTCAGATTTGTCCAAATGCGCAATAAACTACCATAAGATAACACAAAGTATAAAATGTAAACGTTTTTAAAACCATAATTTGGATACACCTCTTGACATAAACCTTGACATAAATAACATAACATATCGGGTTGTCCATGTTGCAAGCTTCTTAGCAAAACACAATGAACAGGATTATCTAACTTATTTGCCGTGTAAGAATTCTTTTAATATTTAATAGGATTACTGAAACCGCTAATAGAACAGGACACGACTTGAAACATGCACTTTTTAAACCTAAATTCACATTAAACAGGTGGGGTTTTTTTTCATCAAAATCATATTAACAAAACTTCCTGTGTGAGACTTAAAGAGTACCGCTAAAAGCGTCTTAATACTAAATAATCTCAAGACAAACAAAGTGCACCAACCTTAATGGCGAGCAGTGCGGGGGTTAACTCATCAGAATTCTTTTCCAACAACAAATATTGGTTTAATGCTGCAAGGACAGAGACGCCATTTGTAATATTTTCTAGGACACATTGATGCAGTAGGTTGTTTTGCGTGGTGTAATCAACCAATCTGGAACTCGATAGCTTTTCCAATTCCTGTTTCTATATAAGGGTAACAAAACAAAGGCAAACAAACATTAATAAATTATTCTCCTCCTCTTCCATAACTTGGTCAATTGGCCAAGGAAATGGGCTGTCAACAACACATGGTTTAATGAGAAGAACATAAATGATGGATGGCCTAAGGGTTAGAATATTTCTTCCAATCTTAAAACTGATTTTTTTTTACATCTGTCATTTAATGTACCTATTTAAACTGAACATTGTATTACCCATAATGTATAATCATCAGCCTGGGGCTCATCTGACAAAGGAAGGGAAGATCGACCGATTTTTCCCCTGAACTTCGGACCTAATCTATTAAACAATTATAGAAGGTCTGAATTTGATTAGCATGAGCTAAACATCCAACATGTAGGTAGGGTATATTTTTTAGTATAGTACTTAGTGAGGCAAATGTGTTACTTCTGAATTTTTTTTTACTATACTGCTATGTAAAAACATTCCCAAACGTACTATGAACCACGAATAGAGTATGCCGCCATCACAACCATCTTGGACAATCTTGGTATTATGACGTCATATAAAATAGAAGCAATCAATCGAGGCGAAATTGCCAAATGAACAAACATGCAAAGTTTCGTGTTGGTCATAAATGAATTGGCTGGGCGTAATGGGTTCTTTCGAAAAGAGTCACCCACGATGCTTAGGGGCCAGGCCCTGGACTTGACTCGTACAAATAAAGAAGCAGTGTAGGGTAGTGCCGATATTGTCAAGTAAAAATCATGCGCTTTTCGTACTATTTCAGACAGCCTGTGGATAGACATCAGATGTGTAACAACAAAGCTAGAGCGTTCACGTCCCAAAACAAAGAATACCGGTTACATTCCGATTTCAAATGCCATTTGAGTGTATATATATTGGTCTATTCAAAATTGTCATTTTTTGTATTAGTTAAAAGAATCGCAGTGCAGTGTAATACCCCCGTCAAACCGGGGTGGCGTACTTACTGCGCTGCGACGGGGACGTAAAATGGTCCCAGAGCGCGTCAAGAACGCCAAAAGCCGGGTAAAGGCGTGGTGGAAACGTCAGATATCTTGATGTGATCTCACTCAACGGTCGCCAATAATCACCGAGCACAGCATTTGTTTTGAGCATGTTCAAAACAAACGCCAAGGTTCTGCAATCTTACCCAGAAAGCTTTGAGAACTCAACCTTTACAATGTTTGTAAGTTTGGGGGACATTTTCTCTATTTGTGTACATGTTTGCCGGCGACCTTGTGCATTTTGCAAAGATAATATGGGAAGACTTTGGAAGACCTATGGACTAGTGCTATTACAGGGGAAGCAACTCCAATCTTGTTCGTCTCGTTCACGGTAGTATAGGGCCTAATATTTAATAGTAACGAGCAGATGCGATTAGTCGACACGAAACTAATTTTCCGTAAATATTTAATTAATATCAATCGAAAGGGGAATGATAAACCTTTCATTCATATTTATAGAAAAACAAAGACTTACAATTCTAGATAAATTATCGTTTTTATAACTCTGTGTTTGCCGTTAACTCTTAGTAATACGGGGCTAGATCTTTTTCTTAAGGCCAACTCAAGATTTATCGCAAGTCGCAGAGACGTAAATAAGGTTAGGGCACGTGGTTGTTGACTAAATCGTAGGTTACATCTAGGGAGTTGAGTTGGCCTTAAGAAATAGATCTAGCCCTATACAACCGGGGCAGAATTGTTAGCACGTGCGTGCTGTATAATAAAGCCTGTCCTTCAGTCAACTGGTGTGGTTTCGAATCCCCAGTTGCACGTGACAAGGAATAGAGTCGCCTGTCCAACCCCGTGGGTTTTCTCCGGGCCCTCCGGTTTCCTCCCATCGCTTAAAACCCCTACGCGCAAGCGAATTATTGAAATAAAATTAAAACCTATGTTAGTACCGAAATGACCTAGTTGTGTCGAGTGGACGTTAAACCCCATTTCTCTCTCTGTTTACATCTCGTGATCTTTGACCAAACTTGAAGTTGGCTTTATGAAATAGATCTAGCCATAATAAAGTCTTAATAACCACCACCTACCATTTGCTGAAACTGGCCTTTTCTAATTAGATTCATTATTATATCGAAAGGTTCATACTGGGTGGGCAGCACATAATCACTTTGATCTTCTTCTTTCAAAAGTTCCACTAATATTTCATTCCCAGCCTTTAGATATTCCACATTGTCGACTTCATTACAAAATCTTAATGACTGCGGTAAAAACGATTGCATATCACAATATATATTCTCCTCTGTGTTGGTTCCTTGAGCCTTTGGCACCACTAAATGATCAAAGGCACCTTCAGAAGCGTCTTCGGTATAATTGTCTATTTTCGGCTCTCTTTGTTCCTTAGTTCTTCTTTTAAACAAATCACTGATAGCTTTTCTTGGGCTATTTCTGTCTTTGTTTGAATCCTGACCTGTTTTACTTTTATTTTTGGATGATGAAGTTTTCTTCTTTTTTATCTGAAAATAGCAAGATGAATCTATCTGTGTATGCCAAGAATAGTACAGGCCATCAGAACTACAAAGACGGTCATTTCGATTTTGCAGGGAACTGACTACAATTTTGATTTAATCCATACATACCGTCACCTTAGCTGACGTAATGATGTCAATTAGGGAGAGGGAGGGAGATAGGGTTTAACGTCAACTCGACACAAACTAGGCCATTTCGGGACTAACATATGGTTCAATTTTATTTCAATAATTCGCTTGCGCGTACGGGTCTTTAGCAGCGGGAGGAAACTGGAGGACCCGGAGAAAACCTACGAGGTTGGGCGTACAACCGGGGAATCGAAAGCGCACCAGTTGACCCAATGAAAGAGCATTCGGCAATCCAACCCCCCTGTTGAAATTAGGAAACTGTTCAAATGGATAACGCAGGGTGAAGACGATGAATACATTATTATCTAATTAAAAGAGGTTGTTACATCTGTGCACACACTCATTCGAACGGGGTGCTGCCAAAATCTGGGTTGGGTTGGGTTTATTTAGTTTCGGCCAATGTCGATCCCGTATATGTAGGGTTTTATATGGCTCATTGAGTAGGGCACGTGCTCACTAATCAGGGGTCTCTCGGTTATTTCCGGTGTGATTTCGGCTTGTCAGTGGTGCAGGACGAATGACCTCGAGAGGAAAAGGCAGGCGTCTAGTCATCCGAATGTTCCGAAAACCGAGGTACCGTGTAGGTGCACGTAAAATAACCTTTGACAGATGGAATTCGAATAAGAATATGTCATAGCGTATTGCATGGCCAGTTTGTACAGAAATGAGGACGTTGAGCTCAAGTTTTTTCCATTTCATTTGTACAGATATAGCAAAAATATAGGTACCATACCTTTCCGTGACCTTCTATCTCCATGTCACTTGCAAAACTTTCTGAAATAGTATCATCAATCTTAAATTCTCTGACGATACTATCCAAATCATCTGATGAACTAGTCGAAGATGTGGGATGCGGATATGGGGTTTCGTTATCTTTATATCTCTGTTGCAATGACAACATGGTCAGTTTATCTAAAACACACCAAACATACAAAATAATTTAACCAACGATAAGTGCAAAAGATTTATAGCAATATACCATGTTGTAATACCTTTATTATAATTATATATATAAGCTTACTAACATAATCTATCTTAGTCAACGTCAAAGAAATAAATATGCACTTATACAGATTACTGATATTATATTTCATTGGATTCTTTTCAATTATTCAAACAACATAGACGTCTTGTATTATGCTTTGACAAATCAAATGACTGTGCCCAGCTTGGAATACATTTCTTTTGATTCTTATCAATTATTCAAACAACACAGACTTGTATTATGCTATGACAAATCAAATGACTGTGCCCAGCTTAGACTCGAAATCTTAAAATCGTCTGCATTTAATGGGGTGATCTAATACGTTATTTCGATCCAGTAAGGATGAAATATCAATTAAGTTACGGTTTTTGACAATTAACACATATTTGGTTTTATGTCAAGTTGGTTTAATATCTGTAAACCTTAACCGTCTTCGAAAATATGAATCTAAATCAAATTTAATCAAATCGACCATTTAATTCACATTTCAACTAAACCAAAGAGCTCGTGTCTTTCTGTGCAAATTTATCTCAAATATCGAAGTAGGGAGCTGCGATGGCTATAAGTGGGTACCGTGGTAGCTCGTTTTTCAAGATGTCGCGTGTTTCTCGTGTTGGCCCAGAAAGTTTATCGGAACTTTTACTTGTTAGCGGTGCAAGACGGTGGAATAACGAATGCCCGTGTTCACTATCCCGGTATGTCCAGACAAATAGAACATCAAACACCATGACATTCATTCATTCATTCCAATCTCGATGCAAATTATTCCAAAACAGAGAAGCAAAACCGCACATACAAGTTCTACTTACCGAACATTGCTTCAGGATCCATTGTCTAGTTCCTTCCAAACCAGCTTACTATAATCATCATATTTATCAAGTTCGTATAATTACGGTATTATATATAGAACAATCTTAATAGGATATCCTAATTACATGTATATACTTTCTAGTACATAGACACCACTGACCATTAATTAACAAACACATCTACATGAATTATACAGCCATTTCCAGTTCCATTACAATCAGTCCACAGCTTAGTTCAAAATCTTGATATCCGTCATAATATTGTATCTAAACAAACTGTCACGAACTAAATAATAGGCTATTCACCACTGGATTAAATTATAATCCTATTATTCCAAATAACAACATTCCTTAAGTTATCAAAGTGACATTAACACCGATGGCTATCTATTAACTTTCAAGATACACTGATTCCCTGTAGTTAAAATAGATACAAGTTAGTTAGTTAGTCAGTTGTACATTTTGTGAAAAAAAAAATATTTCGCACCGTTACACAAAGATATGCTTTCACTGGACGGACACGTACATAACATTTGACACCTGATTGATGACGTTCCGCTAGCATCCTTGGCTTCTTTGATCTTGTGGGTAAAATCTATTCACATATTTTTCTAACATTATGGCTTTCGATATGTCAAAGGTTTGACTTGTCTGGGGAGATGTCGATGAATTTCCCCGCCGTTGATCAAACCAGATCATTATCTCGTCCGATGACCCGTGACACACCTAGCCTCTAACGTCAAGACCTCGTAAATCTTCACCCTGGTCAAAGACTTTACGACGGTGTCAACTGTCGTGACAAACCCGACTTGTTTTCTTTCACGAATAAACCTGTATGGGGCTATCATTATGACTGACTTGCCTATTCACGTTGTTAAGGGATTTATTATATACCCACGATTCTATCAATCGGATAAGTTTACCTGTACAAAACTCCTAAACTAACTATATATTTGTGAAGAGTTCAGTTGTTCGTGTTTGACAGGCATGACCGGGTATTAGTTCTGGAGTCACGGCTACCTCAACTGTCTACTTTCAAGTACTTGTTAAAAAATCAAACGACAATGAGAAAATAGCATAAAAGTTGCGGTTTGGTTTCATTAAATAACATGTCAAGTAAATTTGTTACTTATACATAGCTTTAGAATTAAGTACAACCTATTAAGTATGAATCAATTTATATCTTTTTATGGATACATTACTAGTAAATGTAATAAATAAACTATATAAAATTCAATGTAAACACCTCACCCGTTGTCTGTTCTTGATTGCCCGCGGTATTTAAATAGACGCCACTGATTTTTCAAGAAAATAAACCCAACTGGTACGACTGGTTAAACAACTCAATTAATTGTCTTGGTAAATGTAAATCACTGAGTGTAGATATGTAATTGCCCCACAGCATACAAAGTCACATGAATGAATTATTATTTTTTTATATATATTTTGACAACGAGATGTTGTATATTCATGAATTCAAAAACATTTCCGTATCAATCAAAAGCTTGCCTGGGGGTCATTTACTTATCAATGTCTGACTGAAAATATTGAAATAAAAAATTAAAACCATATTTTAGTCCCAAAATGATCTTGTTTGTGTCGAGTGAACGTTAAACTCCCCCTCTCTCCCTCTCTCTCTCTCTTTCCCTCTCTCTCTCTCTGACTGAAAACAAATATTAATGTGAGCGATTCGCTAAGATTTAATGTTTATATTTAAGTGTAGCTCCATTGAAATTATAAACTATGAAAATTGATTATATTAGGCGTAAATAAATAAAACTATTCAACCGATAAATTTCTAAATAATAGTTGTAATCATTCTTTGTTTCAAATAAATTTTATCAAAGGGTTAAATTTACAGTCACTTAAAAAGGTTCTAGAATTGTAGTTCCTGGTGGCGGCATGTGTAGGGATACAGTTGGTCGAACGATAAGTTGCGGTTTGCTATTGTTCCACAAAGTGAGTAAGGGCTATAACTCATATTGTAGACGACCGACTGACAAGCGAACCGACAGACGGACAATCAAGGCAAATTGCAAAATGAAAAGTCTAACAAATGACATGGAATTGATCGTCCAACTGTTCTGCTGAAAATAAAAACGGGCATACGTCACACAGTGTGCTGTGACGGACCTCAGTTTTTCGTCCCATTGGAACGACCACACGTTGGCCCTTGCCAGTCCCCCGGCCCTATACACCACTGCAAGGGGGGACCACGTCGAACAATACCGATGGAATTTTTCTGTCAACACAGATATCGAACCCGGGACACCCAGGCTAGCGAACCAGCGTCTACACCTCTGAGCCAGTGACTAAAAAGGCTGTTATCTATTTTGAACTTCGTAGCAAGGAATAACGTTTCTGATGGAACAAAAGAACTAAGCAAAAATCTTCCTCGCAGCATTTTTCATGGCGTATTGATTAACAGGAATGGAGTGGGTAAGTAGAGAGAGAGAGAGAAATGGGGTTTGACGTCCACTCAACTCAACTAGGTCATTTCGGGACTAACATATGGTTTAATTTTATTTCAATAATTCTCCTGTGCGTAGGGATCTGTAGCAGTGGGAGGAAACCGGAGTGCCCGGAGGAAACCCACGAGGTTGTGAAGGTGCTCCTATCTCCATGCCACATACGCACACACCAGTGCTCGAAACCACAGCCGCAAGCCAGAGGTGACCGGCAAGCTAGAGGTCGAAGCGCGGCACTCTACACCACAAGGCCAATCAAAAGTTCAAAACCACCCGAGTGGGTAAGTAGGACGTTAAATCCCATTTCATTTCATTTTCTTAAATACATTAGTATCTTCATTCGTGTGCGAATAGCTCAAATATATGGTGGCTGATTGGTATCATGTCGAGATGTCGTTGTGACGCCCTGGTCTGACGGGGGATGAAGTATAGTCTTTGGATTGGACGAAAAATCGAGGTTCCGTGTACATATCATAGCAGAACAGTAGGACGTTAAACACAATTCCATTTCATTCAATTTTCCTACTTTTCATTGCCATTCGATTTATTGAAAATACAAGGCATATGCAGAACGCTATGACGGAAATTTTCAATGGACCATGGCATTGCTTAATCGAAATTTACTGTAAAGGATTGTTTTATGTGCACGCCGTTTTGTACACAGGGGCTTGTTGTTTTTGTTTCATCTACATAACTAGACACTGTACTTTGCCAGGCCCTTTGTCCTGCACTATTGACAGGGAGAAATGAAATTGAGTTTAACGTCCTACTGTTCTGCACCTAACCTGGGCTAATGAAGACGGGCATATGCCATACAGTGTGCTTCGAGGGAAATTTTGACCGGGCAGCGACGCTACGGCCTACTCTTATATCGAATTCCAACTGCCAAGGGATATTTTACGTGCACGTCAATGTGTACATGGGACCTCGGTTTTTCGTCCCATCTGAACGACTAGACAGCTGTCCTTGTGTCAGGCCCTCCGCCCTGCATCACTGACAAGGGATCGACGGGGAGAAACCACGCTGCAAAATCCCGGGGAACTTTCTTGACCAACACCAGGATCAGTGCATATAATCATAATATTGATAGGAATATGGCTAATAACCCGACACCACAACCCGACAACAAAGCATCACGACATTATAACCCGACCCGACAATACATCATTCATACGTGACATTACGACATTTTTAATGTCGTGGTGTCGGGTGAAAATGTCGTATTATCGGGTGAAAATGTCGTGATTTCAGGTTGTCGTGTTGTCGGGGTGTTAAGTTGTCGCCCTATACACGACATCACCCAATGATACCAATCAACCAACCCACCATACAAATATTCCACAGATTAAAAATTGCATAATGACCTAATGTGTGACAAAGTTGCACCTCCAGTCATCATTTACACACCCTTCAATTTTATTTAGTGGTCTTTCAGTGGGAATAAATCGGGATTGGGAAGGCGATTCTATTCCTTTTCACGCACCTCCTCGCCTAATTAATTGTGAATTACACAATTCGGGTTTACATTTGGTTGATTTGGCCGTGGAAGATTCGAAATTCTCTTTAAAATGCAAAGATAAATAACGTGCTCTATAAGACATACTTTGCCTAACCTCTACGTTGCAACCCCAAGAAATATTCACTGCAGGGGGCATAGTAATGGGGGGGGGGGGGTTGTTAAAATTTCATATGAATCTTTTATAACCATATAAGGGAGACAATCACACGTCGTCTTGCGATAATCAGGTCTCAGACTAGTAATTATTTGCCCATTGACTTCAATGTTAAATGGCTGTAACATCACTGGCTGTAGCTTTTTGCTCAACATTCTGTTGGTTCCAATATTTTTATGCAAAATGGGGACAACATTTGGCAATCTCATCATCATAAACTTGTAGGGTTTTCATGGTTTAGATTTTTTGCTACAGGGATTTAAAGTTGACTGGGGTGAAAATCTCACTTCCGATACATTTCATTGCTCCGCAGAAAGACATTTTACACCCTATCCCTCCGCTGTAATATCACTAGTATTACCCAAAACTGCTATGAAATTGCAAATTTGATCCCTTTTCTCCTATTCTAGACCAAAAAGTCAACCCAAAAATGCAGGAAGAGGGGAGAGAAAAGTTAAGGGAAAATTGTCTATTAATAACTCGCAAATAATTACTAGTCTTAGTCCTATATCAATACGTGGTGAAATGCGGATTCAGACTAGCTATTCTCTCTATAGTCACGCAAACTAGCTAGTCTTAATCCGAGTGTTTCCCGCGTAAAAAGAAAGTCTGTTTTTATACCTTATAATATACAGTAGTTTTAATGCATTTAATACAAATATATGAGATTTTATTATATATCCTTCATATTTTTTGAATATATAACAAATTGACAATGGGGGTGTATAATGTACACGAGTCTTTGGTGTTGGTGATATACATGTAAATATCAAAATACACAAACACAAGAATATATTTGCCCATGTTACTGCTGACTTAAACTGACAGATATGGCACATTTATCAAGCTTTTGTTCGTTTTTTATACCCTTTTGAAATATATATCTAGTTTAATGGATTCGTACACTAGTTATTAATTATGTTCGTAATAGCCAGAAGAAGTATACACTGGCTCCACTACATCAATCCTAACATGTCACCTGTCTGTCATCATTATCTCAGGGATGGGTCTTATTGTCATGTCAGTGTGCATATCCGTCTGTTAACACATATGCACTAAAGCAAAGCTGGGTAATTTTGCTTTATACATAAGTACTTTTAATGCAAAATTTGCCATTTATTTTGGATGAACGTCTCTAATATAGAACAGTCTTTTCGTGAAATGTCACACCTCTTCCAGTCATATAATAGGCGTTGTATAAACCTTTACGAATAGCGTGCTCGTTCGTGAATAGTTTATTGTAGGGTGATGACAATCTTCTGATCTGAAGATCAGTTTACATGTTTATGACTCGACGGTACTAAATCAGTGTTAACCTACATCTTCAAACTATACCAAAGGTGACCTTTATTTACAGTAGAAAAAAAACACAGTCATAAATACATGAAAGTTTGTTAGCACCCTGACTCACTTTGTCAGTTTGCATATTAACGCAACACCTTTTTTCTGTTCTATTGAGCTACTGCGATTGAACCGAATCAAAGGACGTATTAAGGATTAGGTTGTTTAATGAACCAGATACACTAGCACGCTGATGATTATTATTCCTAGATATAATTTGGTTACATTTATCAGAATATGGACTGGGCATTAAACAAATCAATTTGTCGATAACAAAACGTTCTGTCACCTTTAAATAGTCTCTTCTTTTGATATATTCTTTAATTTCTGACTCGAGAACTTCTTTTGTGAACTCACCCCACTCCATAATCAGTATCTTGTGACCCAGTGTTGCTGACTCTGAGTTAGCATACCTGAAACTACTCATACAAATATAGCTGCTCGTAAAATTCTTGGATATAAGAAAAAGGGTGGATTGACTTTGGTGAATTTTATGTTTGACCTCATGCAAGAAGTCATCATCAGAGCAATTTTCAACATTAGCAATGTACACCTTGAAGCGCCAGTTCTGCTGAGTTAAGCGCGGGGAAAGTGTTTTATTAACCCACCATTTACATTTCAAGTCCATTTCGTCATAAACGATTACCATGTCATAGAGATATCGGCGGGGTATGGCGAACGTTTTAGAACTATGAAATCTGGTTATTTTTAATCTTGAGTAACCAAGAGCCATTAAGTTTCGACGAAAGCAGAAAATAAAGACACCCAAAGTAATGACAAAGAGGATGAAACACGATACGGCAACCGACACACCAATAATTAGAAACACTGGGTTGCTACACACAAACATCTCAGAGTCCTGACGGATTATTTCAGTATGACCACAGTACAATCCTTTCCTGTCATAAATTCTACTTCTGTGGGAAATAATCCACTCTCGAAATTGTTTATTCGCACAGTCGCACTTCCATGGATTATTCGAAAGGTATATCCATCTGAACTTATCTGAAAGTTCAGATAAGGTGTCTGAAAGTAAATGTTCGAGGTCATTAGAGCGTAGATCAATTATCCGGAGATTTACCAATCCCCGAAATAAACCAGCTTCTATGTATTTAATTTGATTGTTTTTTAAGTGCACTTCTTTCAAGTACTTCAGATTTTTGAAAACGTTGACAGGTAAACCATGGATATAGTTCCTACTTAAATCAATTATCTGTAGGAAGGGCATGTTCGAAAATGTATTACTACTTATTCCAGTAATTCGACTACTGTTCAGGTATATCTCTTCGGCATCTATCTCGGAATCCGCAATCATTTGAAGCTGACCTGCATTCCAAAAATTGTTCCCATCTAAGTATACGACTTTTACCGATGTTGGAAGACGACTTGGAACTGTTTTAAGCTTATCATGAGAACATATAATAGTTTCCGGTGTGCTTTCTTCTTCTCGTGAATAGCATCTACATCTATCCGTGCATTCTGGAATTGCACACAAGAATAGTTCTTTGGGTACTCCTTTGATTGCCATTTTTCCGATCTTGGGATAAACAATGCAAGCTTGAACCCGATAGTTGTTTGATCGAATTAATCTTCCATCGAAGCTTTTCTCCTTCAGCCATTTCATTTGACAAGTACAGACTGTTGGATTTTCCAAAAGATTAAAGACAGTCTCGTCATTGCAAATAAAAGGCGCGAATGTAGTGATGCGGTTTTTCGATAGATCGACAGTGTGAAGATGTGTCATGTTAGCAAAAACATCACTACCTGTCTGGGTTATTTTGCAGTTTTTACAGTAGAATTTCTGAAGCATTTTCCTTTGTCCATCTGGATTTAGCGCGTTTTTCAATAGACCAATTGGGTTGTTTGAGACACGAAGTTCGTTGAGCGAGTTCAAAGAGCTGTTTCTAAACAAACCATCGAGTTGGCTTATCTTGTTGTCCCTTAGATCCAATATACGCAAGCTATCCAATCCGCTAAAAGCATGTGAACTGTCAATCACATTAATGACATTATTACTGATATCCAATAAATTTAAATTGCCTAATCCGGAAAACACAAAATTGTCCAAACTGGTTATTCTATTGTATTTCAATGACAGAACTTCCAGTGAAGGCATTTTGGAAAACGAG
This sequence comes from Patella pellucida, assembly GCA_917208275.1. Classification (NCBI taxonomy): domain Eukaryota; kingdom Metazoa; phylum Mollusca; class Gastropoda; family Patellidae; genus Patella; species Patella pellucida. Next base: position 45,171,168 of record OU795039.1, read on the forward strand.
CCACTAGGAATATGAGTGATCCTATTGCCAGTTAAGATCAATTGTTTCACATAAAGACGTTCGGGTAAATCAAAGATGCGGTTGAAGGATATGTCTAGCTTTTCTAAGCTCAAAGGAAATTTACAATATCTAATAGTATTAATGTTATTCCTGGATAAATTTAACATTCGCAAAGAGGTCAAGTTCTCAAAGACTCTGTCATCAATATGGTAAATCTGGTTGTTTTGCAGATTAAGAGATAGGAGACTCTCGAGCTCGACAAACGCATCTGAAGTTATATTTGAGATATGGTTATTATCTAAATGAAGGTGCTCCAATTTTGTCAAATTGCCGAACAGATAATCCTCGAGATTTGTCAACATGTTGTTTCCAAGATCCAATGTTTCGATGTTTGCCAGGTCATTTAAGTTGCCGTAATAATCGTCGGACTGAATCTTGATTCTGTTCCAACTTAAGTTCAAATGAATCAAATTTTCTAGACCACTGAATGCGTGTGCGTGTATTGCTTTGATATCGTTGTTGCTGATGTCCAAGAAACGGAGACTCGGATATCTGTTGGAAAATAAGGACTGTGAGATCACTTCCAAATCATTGTCAGAGAGATTCAGATACGTAACAGATGGGTAGGCTCCGGAGTGTGTGGTCAAGTCATCAATCCTATTTTTAGACAAGTCAATAAATCTTAACTGACTGCATTTTGCCAATGGTGAAATGTCTGTTATTTGGAAACTGTTTCCTTTGAGGTATAAGTTCTGTAATGATTGTAAACCAGCACAAAAATCGTCATTAATATGAGAAATAAAGTTCTCCGAGAGATCCAAATAAAGTAAGGATGTTGCTTCTATGAATGGTGTTGGGGGTAAAGTTTTGAGTAAATTATTGGTAAGATTAAGAAACAGGAGACGTGGGATGTTGCGGAATGATTGATCTGGTATCTCAGAAATATGGGAGTTACTCAAATCAATCACCTGTACGTTTAATGTTGAATCACTATTACAAGAAAATATGTTCCAGGGGAATAATTTCAAAGACAGTTTTTGAAGCACAAGAATTTTCAAGTTTTTCAGTCCACACAACAGTCCAGTTGTTATCCGTCTTAATGGGTTATTTGATAAATTTAAGAATCGTAAAGATTTTACTTTAGAGAACAGTGTCATTGGAAACTCTTTTATGAGGTTGTTGGATAGATCGATCAGCTCAACATTTATTAATTTATCAAATAACCCGGAATAAACGTGATCAATTTGACAATAGGTAAACCCATCTCTCTGTTTACGCTGTACCGGATTGGCAGCCAGAGCTCCGCTCTTGCACAGACAGGCATGTTTATGATTTGTAAACACGACTTGCTCCCTGCACTTCACTGACAGATATTTGATCCCATCTTGGGAGTAGCTCCATCTGGAAGTGACATCACTGTATCCATAGTTTCTCATGCAAATTAGATTGTCGCGTACACTATCATAAATGCATTCGGATTCCTTTTTAAAGTCATAAGAAAAGTTTATCGTTGTTCCATTTGGCCATAGCACATCATACACTCTTCGAGGGACATTTTGGGAATTTGTCTGTGTAACAACCAGAACCACAAACAGTGAAAGGTTAACTTGCGCCATTTTATTTCTTGATTAGTTGGGTCTTCATTCTGAAAATATACGAACTAAAAGTTAATAACAGTAGGCCTATATTATATTTCTTAATAACACTATTAGTAGGTCTAAGTCAGTAAGTTCAGAAGAACACACAAACGGGGATCATTAAGAAAAACCATCGACCAGGGGCAAGACATACAATGCACGGACATTGCAATCAATAAACACAATCAAATGAATAGATCCAGCGTCTTAAGAATCCACTGCGCTTTACAGATCCGGGTCAGGGGGATTGCGTTGCTAAGTAGGTAAGCCGCTGGCTCGCTAACCTGGAGGTCGGGTGTTCGATCCCTGCATTGGCCGACGGAGGGCCGGACAAGGGCAGCTGTCTAGTCGTTCGGGTGGTACAAAAACCCGAAGTCCCGTGTACACATTGGCTTGCATGTAAAAGATCCCTTGGCAGTTGAAATTCGATAAAAGAGTAGGCCGTTACGCCAGGCAAAATTTCTCTCATAGCACAGTGTATGGGGTATGCCCGTCTTCAATTAGCCCAGGTTAGGTGCAGAAGAGTAGGACGTTAAACCCCAGCAGGTCCGGTGGAGTACGGGGGGGGGGGGAGAATAGGGTGCCCCCCCCCAAAAAAAAATATGGCCGCAAGTACTCTTTTCTCCAGGTTATTGCTGCGGCCCCTGGCTGGACCCTTGCCTATTAGGACCTATAATGGAAGCCTCCCCCTCCCTCCAAATCATGAATTGCTCCCAACTGCCCATTTCATTTCCCGGGTCAATGGTGATACTTGCACTAAATGAAAACTCCCAAAAGGGAGTCAATCCACGAAAATGAGATATACTTGTATTACCCCCCCCCCCATTTTCTTTTGGTAGCTAAATCTGCGTGGTTTCGATTCCCCTGTTGTACGTGATGAGTAGGTCGCCTGTATAACCTCGTGGGTTTCCCCGGGTCCTCTCTAGCCTCTCTCTCTGTCGCGCTCTCTCTCTCTCTCTCTGGGGATCACGGTCGGTAAGTGCATAAGGCGCTGGTTCGCTAGCCTGGAGGTCGGGTGTTCAATCCCTGCATTGGCCGAGAAAGTCCATCTCGATTTTCCGGCGTGATTTCCCCTTGTCAGTGATGCAGAAGGGGGTCTAGTCGTTCGGGTGGGACGAAAAACCGAGGTCCCGTGTACACATTGGCGTGCACGTAAAAGATCCCTTGGCAGTTGGAATTCAGTTGCTGCCCGGGCAAAATTTCCCTCATAGCACACTGTATGGCGTATGCTCGTCTTCGATTAGCCAAGGTTAGGTGCATTATTATAGTAGGACGTTAAACCCCCATTTCATTCGTTCTCTCTCTCTCTCTCTCTCTCTCTCTGAGAAATACCCGTTTCGCAAGGATATACAAGTTTGCGCCGCTGTCATTCAAATTAATTACATCAGGTCACGATACTTTGGGGTCTATGGATGATTGATGTTCATGTCGTTATTGTATTAAAGGAGCTAAATTTTCTAACTCTATATTTTCCATAATATTCGAAATTATAAACACGAAGTGGTAATAAACAAAGACCAACATATCCTACTAGACAATGCGGAAGTAATTAGTAATGACTGATTCACAAACGCCAAAATTATAATTAGAAACGTGTAGACTTCCAATCCTAGACGTAAAATTGATTAGAAATTACAGTATTTTTTCCTTAAAAATGAATATAAAACACTTTACATGTATATAGGCCCTACTTCGGTCCAATTTCGTCTTTTTTTAAAGTTCAAAAGAAAGACCCATACACTCTTTAACTAAGTAATAAATATTCAACTGTGACATTTATTATATCTATACAGTAAAACACCGAGATTTAGAAGATGTTATCGCTGTATCTCAGAAAGCGGTCGTTCCATAATCAAATTAGGCATTCAAATAGACAGTCTTCTAAAATGGTTGTCGGTCCGCCTCACTTTAGTTTATTTCAGATATATATTATTAAAGTTGGACAAAGTCAGTCAAATTGGTCATGTGACTATACAAAAATTAATTAGTTCTTAAAAGTTGGTCTCAACTGTTGAAATCAATTATAATAGTACGTGCAGAGGACAGCAATACATACAAAAAAAAAGAAAAACGTTTTATCATTATATATTTCTCCTTTACATTTATAAGTCTGTATTGTGTTCAAGTAAATTCTAATACTGATATATAGGTCAGTCGCATTTACTACCTGGGTCATGTTTCGCGAAATCTTAACTAAAGATACAATCCCAATTTTAGTAGATACTTCAATTTTGATTGGCTAAACTTGCACTAAAACTAATCTAATATTATTCAATCAAATTACTAAAATTTGGATTTTATCTTAGTTAAAACTTCGTGAAACGGGGCCCAGGCTATCATAAAATGTACACATAGATGTTCGATTAAGTCTTTATTTTCATAATTTATTAAAAAATTTGTGTAATTTTTTTATATTAATGCATGCGTGCAATCTGTCTTGTCGAAAGTGTTTATAGGAACCACATATATACATATAACTATAAATATAGCACACCATGCACTGTTTCTCAGTTTAAAACATATGGCAAAATGCGATTTATAATAAATGTCTTTTAAATTTTTATGAAAATAATTTACCTTTGTAGTTCCAGTGAAAAGTCCATGAAATTGTCCTTTGTATCAATTTAATTTTACGTCGAGGTGGTGTAGACTAGGTAGTCTAATGAGAACTTTGTTTTGGCGTGGATAAAATATGTCCTCTGTCTTCTGCTTTACACATTTCATTTGTCAAATGATGTTCCGCTTTATGAACAGGTTATAAGAAATGTGACAGCCCGTGTCACTAGATTCGGGGGCAATAATTCAAGATTTGGATTATATAATATAGAAAGTTGGTTTAGTTGGATTTATTCACTTATAGTTTTAGTTCTATTGTTCTGGTATTGATGTTAATTTGAAAATCAAGGTTGTTTAAAGTTTGGGTTTATATGGGATATTTTCCGTTGCATTCATTTAATTTGTTCTGTCATTTTGCGTGAAGCAGGTTTTTTTGTTGTTGTTGTTGTATGTAGGTGTTATTCTTCGTGCGTGTATGTATGCGCTTTCTTATTCTTTTTATCTAAAAAGAAATGATTATGATAGTGACCGAAGGTATAGTGGCAGCCCGGCGGAGTAGGGGGGCTAGGGGGTTGGGGCTTAATTGGTCGCAAGTACTCTTTTCTCCAGGTTATTGTGGCAATTGAATGAATGAAATGGGGTTTAACGTCCTACGCTTCTGCACCTAACCTGGGCTTATTGAAGACGGGAGGTTATTGTGGCCCCTGGACCCTCACCTATAGGGACTTAGGATGGAAGCCCCTCCCCCCTCCCCAATCATGAAAGAATTGTTTCCGCCGGCCCTGAGTGGCCCATGGCTATTAAAAGACCAAACATATCATTATGTTAAACTTATATCAGTGAATTCTTTATGATTATACGGGGGTTGGGGTGGTCTAGAGTGCCGCGCTTTGACCTCTAGATGGCCGGCCACCTCTGGCTTGTGACTGTGGTTTCGAGCCCTGGTGTGAGCATATGTGGCATGGTGATAGGGGCAACTTCTCAACCTCGTGGGTGCACTGGCCCTTGTTTGTGATGTTATGGTATATATTTGTTATTTTACTCTATTTAGGGCTACCGTCATTTATGCTTTTATATTTCTAGCGGGGGAAGACCCGAGGGTGTGTAGGGCATACAAGGAAGTGCCTTTGATAGACAAACCATTATAAGCCTAGCCACACTACAGTACGCGTGTAATATCCCTTGGGGCCCATGAAGATAAACGATGCCTTGTCAACACTGAGCAAATAAAACAAAGGGGAGGTAGATTAAAACACAAATGCAATCAAAATTATTTCTTTGAGTTCTTTTTATATAATATTCTCATCACATGTCATCCTATTGTGTTCGTGAAGTGTATAATATTATAGTCCTAATTATGCACCGATATAGGCTGTACCGGTATTATATTCTGCGCGAGACTGTCTTTGGTAGATGATTATAGCTACGAGAACGTAGCTAAAAATGTTGAGATATAATGATGTGTTTGTTTTAGCTACGATCGGATGCATTTAAATAAGTTCCAAGTTCATGGCAAACTCAGTTTCTTCATTAATGCACGTTACATCTTACAAATAAGATAATTTTTTATTATTATGACCAAATAAACTTACAGAGGCCAATGTAGCGACACAACTTTTGCCTAACTCCAAATATTCGCTTTTAAATTAATGAAGCGTTGTTTTTATTCGACATACAACGTCATCTAGTTCTAAATAAAATACCGACTTAACACCTCGATTTAAATAGGCCTACGATGATCTATAATCCGTTTCAGGTAGGATTATATGCTAAATTGTAGTTTGGTGTGGCAGAGATATTTTAAAAAACAATAATCAATCATTGTTTTGATGAAAAATATTGTCAATTTTGCTTAGGCCCTACTGATTCCCGATGCGATTCGCGTTGGGCTTAATGGTAATAATAATAATCGCGTCATTTTACAAGGGTAGCAAATTAGGCCTGAGGCCTTTTTCCAATTTGGCCCTTGGCACAGATCGTGCGAATGCTTTGTCTTGTCTTGGAACACGGGGAGTTGAGGGATGGGGATTGTTAGCTAGGATAATGGGTGATAAAGTAATGTTTAAAACTGATAAGTATTGGATGCATTTTGATTTATTAAACAAAACAAGGAACTTGGAAGAAAACCCAGGTCTTCATGAGTAGCCTAAACGAAACTTCTGCAATATCTCTTTTCACTATATTATATTATTGTAGGCCCTAAAGCAGGTTATGCGTACATTGTAGGGTAATTGCTCGTCATCATTCGTTATTTATATACCTGTACGTTATTTTTTTATTCCAAAAATGTAATTTATATCATTGCAATACAATATAACGCGAAACATGATTATTCAGTCTTAAAGGAAAACGGGTGATCATTGACCTCCTGATTTTGGAGGAGTTTTGTCCCTTTTTTCTGCTCTCTGAGATATTGAGGTGTAAATGGACAGTTGTCTAAAATATGGCCGACAATAGTTAATTTATTCGTCAGTTTTGTGCATAAGTAGGTATATTTCTCTTAATTGATTGTATCTTGTTATGTCAATGGTCGCTACGGTAGATTTACAGGGAACTTCAATAATACATACTTATGGCATAGAATGCGCTTTGACGAAAATGGTTTCACCCGCCGTTTGTGTTCGTGCTTGTTGTTTGCATTTTGTTTCCGTGGCTTGTGACCAACACGCACCGAGCTATAAAAGTAAAAGTTAGTTGACGTCTAATAGTAACCCTTAGAGTTAGGCATCGGGTTTCTAATATATATCAGAAATAACAAATAAAAACGAATTCTAGATTTGTCTGACAATCCATAACAGCTGATGACTAAGTTCTCATTTTCATAAAAAAAAATAAAATTGATTGATAATGATATATCATATATTGATACATGATTACATGTAAATAAAACGACAAAAATGAAATTGACATTCCACATCATGATTAGACTAGACTTAGACACTAACACGTGGGGCAATCACTTTAATTGCACATGAAGTCAGAATTTTTGGACCAAAACCTAAACCCTCTAATCCTAGCACACAGCGCCTGTCAGTGTCGCTAAAAATAAACGATCATCTCGTTTATGAACGCGAGATTTTGTCAATTCACCATGGCTGGTGTTGTGAGGAATGTCTCCCTTGCGCAAAATTTCATCATTAGTTTTTTTTTTGATTTGCTGTACCTGGTGCTAATCTTACTATTAATAATAATAGCATGCCAAATATAAAATAATAGATGATGAGAAGTTATTATATGAGACGGGGAGAGGATATCTGACAATTTAAAAAAAGTATTGGCTGTCGGTGTCAGTAGAGAAAACATAACGAACAAATTAGAACAGAATGAATAAAAATAGGGAAATGCACAGGATTTTAATATATTTTTCTTGTATCCTTTAAATTTGGCTTCCGACAACATTTTTACGTTTACAAGTAGTGGTAGTAATAATAATGTTCATTTAGCACTGATCAGTTCCTATGAAGGCTTTCAAAACTTAAATTTTATAAACTAGAAAAGAAAGTAAAAAAGTTAAATAAATTAACACATAATTGACGCATTGTGTATCATTCTGCCCTTTGCATGCTATTAGAAACTGTCATTTTTAAAAAATGAATTGTACTTTGTACATGTAACTTTCTCAGAGGTTATGTGATACTGATACAGTATAAGCTAATTACAGTCTTATATAGTTAAATGCTATAATTTATGTAAGCTTATTTCTTTATTAAGGTTGGAGGCAGAATCGAGAATACATACATACAGTAGCTTATGTATGTGGGAAGTGCAGTCATGTCAGCATCTGAAGAATCTTGCTTCTCTGGTGGAGCAAGACCCAAAACAACCTTAGCAGTTGGAAAGAAAGATAAAAAGAAATCAGACTATCTAAAAAATGAATCAAAGAATTCAAAACTAAACGAATTTTCACAAAGCAAATCTGAAAGAGACAGTGTACAAATTGTGAATCAACAGAGAGACACCTCTGGAGATAATGGAGACAGTATCAATGTAATTAAACCATTATGGAACAAATCTTATCAAGATTCTGTGCCCTCCTATAGTAGAATAATGAATTATAATTGTGGAACTGATTCAGATTTCAGTACAAACAGCATTAATCTCTTTAGAACTAAACAACCCTGTTTGCAACCTATAGTGACTTCTTCGCGAGTTAATAATGCTGATAGCATTATGACTGGTTCTCTTCATAATCTGAGTTTAGAAACACAAAGTGATGTCAATATTGCTGAGAGTAACCACTTGCAAAATTGTAATGGCGCCTCGGATATTTTACATGAAGAACTTGGTTCCTCAAGGGCTTATACGACCTTGTCACCTCAATCATGTAGTAATACGAATAGTAGTGCTGCATGTAATATTTGTATAGCAGATAACCCAGAGGCCTTAGTAAAGTGGAAAACTGCTGGGTTAGCCTTAAGACAACTTCTCTTAAAGAAATCAAATAAAGACAGTACACCTTTAAAACAATTAACCCACTCTCAATCTCATAAACATCATCAAAAATCAGATCACACCAGTTGTTGGTTACAAAGACTTAAAGATTTTGATGAATATGATGAAGAATATTTTAGTTGTTGTACTTGTGATGATGCAGAAGATGCAACATTAACAAAAACTGGTTCTTCTTCAAGTTTAGCATCTTTTGACTCCGAACAAATGTTAAAATTACCAAGTGATATGAGGGGAGATATGTTAGAAAATGAAAAGGTTTGTTGTAATTGTGATAATAATAGAAAGGAATCTAGTTTAAACTTTAACATGGTTGAATCTCCCATATCTGATGTGCCATTATTTTATGATGGCAATTCTCAGTTATCAAAAGAAACAAACCAACTAACACAAGATGTTAGTACTAGTAGTTCAAATCTTGCTAGTACACCAGGCACAACCCCTTTAACTAACACAATTTGTAACTCTATTGTTTGGGAAATGCTACAAAAACCCTACACAGTGGCATTTAATGACAGTAGTGTAGAAAATACTGCAAAAAATCAAAAGAACAAAACCAAGTTGGGTTCATCTCCAAATACCTGTGATACCTTTCCATGCAATGCTATCAATTCAGAAAATGAATTAGACAATACGTGTTCAGCTCCCATGTCAAATTTGTTATCAGAATTCCCACGATCACATTCATCATTAATGTCCCTTTATAGAAACAGACCTATTCTGTCACAGTTGAGTTCAAGTTTTCATTCTGAACCAGAAAAAAATGAAAGTCATTCAAGCTTGCAATTCCAGAAAATGATACATTCAGACTACCGTGGGCAGCCTTTTTCTAGTCAGGTTACAAATATACATGGAACTAGAAATGCTATTGAATTCAATGAGGAGACAAAATCAAAATCCAACTCTAGTGGTGACTTTGAAGTGTTTGAATATGATAACAATTCTAAATTAGACAGTAATAAATCAAAAGCTTGCTCAATAAATGTACAAGATGAATATGAAGCTGGTTGCCAAGTAAAAGTTTCTAGTCCAGAGTTCACTAGTCTCCATTATTCAGACAATTTACAAACACACCACAATGACCACAACCTGTTGTGTCATCACAGATCTTCTTTATTGCAGCCAATGTTAGACTCCTTGACAGCGTCAAATTCATGTACATGCAACACCTCTTCACATAATGACTCTGACATTCTTGCAAGCTGCAGCAATTGTGATACATTTACCACTAGCAAATTTGCAAGCATGCCTGAAAGTTCTTCAAAAAGTACCAACAGTATTAGTAAAAACTGTGCAATGTGCCATTATCATACAACAACAGCAGTGGACACTTCTAATTCATCAGTATTAAGTAGTGAAAATCAAATTAATATGAATCCTGAAAATACCTCTTGCAACAATTCAAATCATATTTTGAGTGGTAGGCTACTAGAAACTGAATCTGAAGTTACAGACTATAGTTCGGTGTATGCAGACACCAGTGGTGAAATATTTTTCAGCGAAGGAACAGACAGTTCCGATTTACCATCTAAATTTTTGCGTCTTAATCCCACTAAGAAAGATGATGGAGAGTATTGTGCCAAATCTGCCATTAGAGAAAAGAAAAAGAAAGTTCTACATACTCGTAAATCTCACAGACGATCCGGTTCTACTTCAAGTGATGTAGAGGAAAATGATAAGCCAGATGAAAACAAAGGTAAGTGTTGGTAGCCTAATGATGTGCATATATTTTTTTTGAACAGGAAATTGTTAACCATGCCAAAACAGCATATTTTACTAATTTAATATTGTCACGTGGATACATGTGTATGTACATTAGTTATAAGACACGCAAGAATCTTTGTATCAACCTTTGCCACTATGTTGGTGCTATTTTATCCCTGCGTGTCCCGCCTCGTCGGTTTACTCCAGGTCCTCTGGTTTCCTTCAACTGCTAAAGACCCCTACACACAAGCAGATTATTAAAATAAAATAAAACCATATGTTAGTCCTGAAATGAACATAGTTTGTGTCGAGTGGAAGTTAAACCCCATTTCTCTCTCTCTCTCTTTCTCTCGCTATTTTGTCCTGACTAATATTATTTGCCATTTTATGTACAATCTCATATGCAACATACCCTGTGTTCTTGTAATTCAAACTGTACATAGTACATGTATATTTTATTGTGTCATTTATTCTCAGTTTTGACCATGTGTGATGCATAAAATTATATTTCCTTATTTTCCAGGCTGTCCAACCATAAATGATGAGATAAGTCTAAATGATGAAGCCAGTAGTTATATGTATAGAAATAATTTCATGTTGACAGAAATCCTTCACCCCTCGACACCACTAGCTCGCTTTCTAAAGAGTCATACATGTATTCCTAATGAGGCACAGAATTCTACACTTCCATGGGAAAATATAGAAGATGGCTTAAGTGTTGAAAGTTGTGCTGATGGTGATTCTGTCTCAGGATTCTCAAATGGTAGCACTATCCCTAGAAAACATTCCTGGGTTAATTTTGGTAGCTTAGATGAACAAAATGGACAATCAACTGAGGTGGAGGGTAAAGAAAATGCCCATAAGATGCGAAAAAGTGAGAGTGCAGATTTAGATGGACGAAAATCAAATCAGGAGCGCCCCTCAACAGCACTGCGTAAACTTCTCAACATGGAAATCAATACAGAATTAAAGGGAGATAATTCTCAATATTCGCCAGAAACATGGATTCGGCTTGTTGATCAAATCTCAATACCGTTTGAATGTACAGAAGAAGATGCAACTGATATGGTTAACGATACCACACTGGTTGATTCAACTGAAAAGGTATAGTAGGGTAGGAAATAATAGAGGGGCAATAACATTTTCGTAAACTGGAAGAGAATCAATAGCAACCAAAATAGTTGCTTGCTACATGTATGGTACACATTATTCACCATAAACCTGTCCTGCCATGGTCTAAATTATAGGGTTGAAAAACTCTGACATTATACATGTAGCTATACTGCTTTTGGTATACTTAAACCATGATTTAAAAGTTATTCATTTCAACATTACTGATAGTACCATAGATTTATTCAGATATTTTCTTTAAGAATTGGACAATAACTTTGATGCTGTTGATCAGACCCCAAGTTCACATAGCATTCTCAGATTTGCACAATGATGTATTTGGTACATTAAAACAACAAAAGTTTTATAAAGAGCTATATTTTATTTAAAATAAGGCAAACAATTACCATTTAAATCTTAACTGAAGTCTGAAAATGCTTTGTGAACTCGGGCAAGATCTTCTTATCAATTTTAGGGGATCACGTGGCTAAGTAGGTAATAAGGCGCTAGCTTGGAGGTCAAATGTTCGATCCCTGCATTGGCCGAGAAGGTTTACATGTATCTAGATTTTCCGGCGTGGTTTCCCCTTGTCAGTGATGCAGAACGGAGGGTCTGGCAAGGACAGCTGTCTAGTTGTTCGGATGGGACGGAAAACCGAGGTCCCATGTACACATTGGCTTGCAAATAAAAGATGCCTTGGCAGTTGGAATTCGATATAAGAGTAGCCCGAAGGGCCCGTAGCGTCGCTTCCGAGGCTAAATTTCCCTCATTGCACACTGTATGGCGTATGCCAGTCTTACATTAGCCCAGGTTAGGTGCATAACAGTAGGACATTGAACCCCATTTCATTTCATTTGCAAAATATGCCAATGTATTTTGGGACCAGGAACTGGATCCCAAATGCTACTCATCGTGTTGTCGTTTTTTGGGGCAAAACTCTTTGAAAAAGTCTAAGGCTCAACCAAATCAAGTTCGTTTCCATGACATCACAATTCCAAGATGGCTGTAATGAAACTGTGCTTGGTTCCTGGTTCATCATATGTTTTTTCTATCCTTGCATAATTTTCTACCTTTAGTCTAATGAATTTGCTGATCTGTGTTTACCTAACTATGAAAGTTCTACTAGCTGTGATGCTGATGATGAGTTTGAATGTGATTGTGAACATTGTCAATTATTGAAGAGTATGGGGAATACAGATGATGTAACCGCGACGACAGCAACTACTGTAACCAGTAACACAACAACACAAAATTATTACACTTGGTAAGTACCTACAAATCTTTTCAGGAGTAGCAAGGATATATTTATGACCATAGCTATAGAAACAGCCTGTGTGTTGTTAAGAATACCATAAATGGCACCATTATTTGACAGATTAGAATTTTTGAACTAGTTTTTTGGCTTATTTGCCATCTAGTGATTTGTTGAATAATAAGGGGGTTCAAGTGGGTAAGGCGGTGGCTCGCTAGCCTGGAGGTCGAGTGTTCGATCCCTGCATTAGCCGAGAAAGTTTATTTATGATTGCCAGGATTGCGACGGACACAGCACCAAGCAGCTTTTATCGCTATATCTTCCCACAAAGAATCAGAGTCCAAGCTAGTTTGCTTGCCCATTGCAAAGATTTGACAAAACAGAATCTGTTTGTAAAAAGGTCATTTATTCAGTAACCACATATGAACAATATCATGCATTATATACATATATAATTTCCAAAATAACTTCTCTAAACTGAATAAATGACAGAACGGAAAGCAAAGGTGGGGTAAAAAGCGCCCAACAACCTGAAATGAAAATTAAATGAAATAGGGAGTGGCGGGAGGGAATTTTAAACAATGGATACCTAATCAATTAGGATGACCATTAATACATGTAGTTAGTTAAAATTCCTTCCTTGCTTCTTCCATGTGATTGAAAAACCAAAAGACCTGTTTATAACTGAGCGGTAGTGAACTAGTTACCCACCCAGCTGATTGGATAAGTGAATAAGGACAACCCAATCATAATTGCCCATTTTGGGGGGAACCATGCAGCTATCACATGTTATTTGACCTGAGTGTACTAAAGACAGCTGTGTTTTTCAGGCTGAAACATTGTATCCCTATAAGCTAATAGTTACACAATAATGGTACTTTTATTTAAAGTGAATGGTTAAAGGGATAGAGTGGCCAATTGCTAAAATTTTCTCATCCTGCATCATAAACTATTTTATTTACAATAAAATATGTTTTATGATTGCCAGGATTGCGACGGACACAGCACCAAGCAGCTTTTATCGCTATATCTTCCCACAAAGAATCAGAGTCCAAGCTAGTTTGCTTGCCCATTGCAAAGATTTGACAAAACAGAATCTGTTTGTAAAAAGGTCATTTATTCAGTAACCACATATGAACAATATCATGCATTATATACATATATAATTTCCAAAATAACTTCTCTAAACTGAATAAATGACAGAACGGAAAGCAAAGGTGGGGTAAAAAGCGCCACAAAGCCATAAAGGATGAATGGCTGCCCCACCCTTGGACTCTGATTAGTTTGGGTCAGAAATAGCGAGAGATGGTGATGAGTTAGAGCAGGCAATGCTGACCCCTAACAAGCTAAACTATTGTAATATAAAGCAGTGTTGACCCCCTAACAAACTGAGCAATTATACATAACTGGTAGTTTAGAGCAGGCAATGCTGACCCCCAACACACTAAACCATTAATTATAACAACTAATAATTGGAGCAGACAATGCTGATCCCTAACAAACAAAACAATAAGCATATCATAACAAAATAGTCAGAGCAGACAATACTGACCCCTGACAAGCTAAACAATTTGTAACACAACTAATATAGTTAGAGCATTAGAGCAGGCAAAGCTGACCTCTAACAATGCAAGCTAACCAATTATATCATATAAAAGTAGTCAGAGCAGGCAATGCTGACCGGCCTAACAAACTAACCAAACGTAATATCAGGCAATGTTGACCCCTGATACGCTAAAAACAATCATAACATACTAATAGTAAGGGGAGGCAATGCTGACCCCTAAAATGTTAAAAACCATGATAACGTTAGAGCAGGCAATGCTGACCCCTAACAAGCTAAACAATTTTAATATCAGACAATGTTGACCCCAAATGCGCTAAAAACAATCATAACATACTAATAGTAAGGGCAGGCAATGCTGACCCCTAAAATGTTAAAACCATGATAACATAACTACCAGTTAGAGCAGGCAATGCTGACCCCTAACAAGCTAAACAATTTTAATATCAGACAATGTTGACCCCAAATACGCTAAAAACAATCATAACATACTAATAGTTAGGGCAGGCAATGCTGACCCCTAAAATGTTAAAAACCATGATAACATAACTACCAGTTAGAGCAGGCAATGCTGACCCCTAACAAGCTAAACAGTTGTAATATCAGACAATGTTGACCCCTAATACTCTAAACAATTATAACATACTAATTTAGAGCAGGCAATGCTTACCTCCAAAAAAAAGCAATACAATTATAACTAATAATTAGAGCAGGCCATGCTGTCCCCAACACACTAAACATTATCTCTATGTAATAATTAGAGCCGACACCTAACGCTAAGCAATACTGTAATATCATGACTATTAGCGCAGACGATGCCGACTCTAAACCAGGTTTAGTGCATGAATAGTACTAATTAATGGTAACGTTAGACCGACAATGTATGAATTCTTATGTAGTTTTTAAAAGCATCAGATTTCCATCTACCCATTCTCTGAATGACTGCCATAGGAACCCCCTGTGCTGCAGCACCACTGGCTGCCCCTATCCTAAAACTGTGACTCTTGTAAAATTTCGGATTTAAACCTATAAACTGCAAGATTGATTTCAGGGAAGATGAAAAGTAAGAATAAGAAATTGGGTTACAATCAGGGAATTGAAAGAGAGGACCCCCGGTATGGTTAGATCGGTCCAGATATGATTTAAGCCAAACCACAGGACAGTATATATCATTAAGCCTACGTGAAATGAAAATAGTTTTAGGATGTAAATCGCTGTGCTTATAATTTGAAATAACAATAGATGCACCTGATAAAGTTCCCCTATCCCAAACAAAAGTAACATCGGACAGTTGTACAATTTTATTTTTATGTAGATGATTTTTGTACGCTATTTCACCTATACGTAAAAATGCATAAAATGCTAATAGGAACATAGCGGACAATAATGATTGGTTAAAAGAGTTATTGATCACAAGAGGTAAGGCTTTAAGCAGGTCAACCAAAATAGCATGAGTAATAGGTAAACGAGTGTCAATTGCTCCTTTTTTCTTTTGAACCCCTTTTAGAATTTTTTTAATTATGAATGAACTTGTAGGATCTATATGTTGGTGCATCTTATGAACAAAGCTTATGGCTGATAAATGAGATGCTATGGTTGAAGGACTATAATTGGCTAGAAACAGATGTGCAATGAATTCAGCAATCATAGACTGGGTTGATGGAAATACAGATGCAGCGTGGAAATGTTCTCCACAAAAACTATTATATTTATTGATCATTCTGTTATATGTTACAATTGTAGTAGGTGACAAGGATGCCAGGAATAATGAAGAAGCTACAGATCGAAGAGCTGTGGCGGAATAGTTGTTGGTTGAGCTGCAAGCCAAGGGGCAAGTGAATGAGCCTTCTGAAAGGAGAAGCGAGATAACAAGTCACAGATGATGTTGGATTTACCTGAGATATGGCGGGCCCTGAAGTATATATTATAACGTAAAGAAGCAATAACAAGACGACGAACTAATTTCATAACCATATTGTCCCTAGAAGATTTTTTGTTTATAATATCAGCTACGGCCGCATTGTCTGTTGAAAACAAAATTTTATGATTTGCTAAACCTTGCCCCCAAATTTCAATCGCTAATACAATTGGAAATAATTCTTTGAAAGTTATATGCAAGGCTTTCATATGAGTAGGCCAGTGACCCGTAAGCCAATGTTTACCAAAAACTGCTGCAAACCCCCCATGGACTCCTGCTGCATCCGAGTATAGTTTAATAGTTTCTGAACCAATCCAATTACTAAACAGAAAACAAGATTTCCCATTAAAATGCGATATAAATTTGTCCCAAGCGGAAAGATCAGCCCTGGCATCGGCATTAAGTGTGATGCGATACGAAGGACAAGTATGACCACTGGTTAAGTTGAACAAGCGACGAAGAAAAGCACGACCCGGAATTATGACCGAACACGCAAAGTTAAGCAACCCTAACAGAGATTGAAGATCACGAAGCGTTATAAATCGCTTCTTCTTATAAAATTGTAACATAACAGAAATTTTTCTGAGTTTGTCTGAAGGTAAACGTGCTTCCATTAAATTTGAATCGATTTCAATGCCAAAAATTGTTAACACCGTTGTCGGCAAATGCGTTTTATCATGCTTTATGGGTACGCCTAAGTCCGCACATAAATCTAAGAAGGCTGTCAAGGATGTCAGACAATGGTCGGATCCTGCCTTGCCCACGAAAAAGAAATCATCAAGTAAATGGCAAATGTTATAACGATTAGTAATCTTATTGAGGATCCACTGAAGTGCTGTTGAAAAGGTTTCAAATAGTTGACAAGACGATGAGCATCCCATGGGTAAACATGTGTCATAATAGAAGAGCCCCTTCCATTGGAATCCAAGGAGGTGGTGATCAGACGGGTGGATAGGGAGCAAGCGGAAAGCGTCTTCAATATCGCATTTTGCCATCAAGCAATTATAGCCATGTTGCTGGACCAGATCAATTGCCGTTTCTATATTTTGATAGGAAACATGTGTAAATTCAGCCGGAATTTGGGAGTAAACGGAATTACCCCTGGGATACGATAAGTCATGGATAAGCCTAAAGCTACCTGGCTCCTTTTTGGGTACCAACCCAAGTGGAGAGCAAACAAACAATGGCAACGGAATGGTTGAAAATGGACCACGATAACGACCTTTTTGGACTTCCTTCTGAATTTTGACATCAATGATATGTGAATGCTTATGAGAACTTTTATGATTCCTGGATAATTTTTTTGAATTTGACCTTTCTAAAGAATTTGAAACCCCAAGCCTAAACCCTACTGTAAATCCATTGACTAAGATCTCCTTGGCTTCGGAACTATAGCCAGACAGTAATTTGGATAATTCTCCAACTTTAATTGTTGTTGGTAGGTTTGATAATTCTTGATTTGCAGGACATTGCGGTGTGTTGCCGACCACAAATGGGACATTCATGCTTATATTTGCAGTTTGTGTGCAAACAGGTTCCCTTGTTATGAAAGGACCAGCAATACCCTTTCGGGAATGATTCGGTTTGAGTGTTGTATTTAGGGAACCCAGTGTTGGAGACTTCACTGTTTTGGTGACGAAAGGAAGATTTTTGTATGGAGCCCCCTTGAGTGACATTAAGTTTAAAAGTAGGTAAAACAGCCTTCCGCCACAACTCATCATGAATAGTTGCCCAGTCGGACTTTATAAGTGATCTTACTTTACGGAATGTTTCGTCGTAAGATTTAGCAGATTGGAATCCAAACTCTGACGCCATGTTTCTTATATTATTGCCATACTTAATTAAAGACATGATATGTTGAGGAAATTTTTTGTAGTAAACTGTGATGAAAATGTCAAATGCATTACACCATTGTGGTAAAGTCCAAATCTCCTTACGTTTTGTACCGGAGCTAATTCTGACATTGGATCCTATTGTATGCAAGATCACCGCATCATTATCTTTTTGAGAATTTGATAAATATATTAGCGAGCTAAAATCAACAAACTGGTCTGACCAAATTTGTCCCTTCACACGGTCTGGAATATCGAAATCCAGAGGTAACGAATGCTTGATAGTTGTAGGTAAAGAATTAAGATCAATGCCAGTACCTTGATCGTGAATGACATGCGAATTGTCTTCTGCAATGATCTGTGGCACTGATGTTGAAGTGGTTGTTCTGGATTCCAAGGCCGGGGAGACCAACTGGTGCCCTGACAATAATAGGCCTTCTGACTGCATTTGAGAAAAAAGTGCCGAAGCAATCTGGTCAGCAGATGGTAACGCATGCATGGGCGAGGATGTTGAAACATTTGGATTACTAGACTGAATTTGTGTTGATGGACCTGTCCCATTTGAGAATGACTGTCCCTCATCTGTTGATGATGGCCCCACTGCATGATTCTGATTGTTTGTTGTTCTGGATCGTGAAGCTCGGACAGGTATGACATAGTCACCAGACAAACGAGAAGGGGTTGTGGTGGAGCGTGAACTACGACGTCTGGAGCCCGTTTTTGGCATTGTGATCGGTGACCTGTATGAACAAACAGTGACTAATGGATACCTAATCAATTAGGATGACCATTAATACATGTAGTTAGTTAAAATTCCTTCCTTGCTTCTTCCATGTGATTGAAAAACCAAAAGACCTGTTTATAACTGAGCGGTAGTGAACTAGTTACCCACCCAGCTGATTGGATAAGTGAATAAGGACAACCCAATCATAATTGCCCATTTTGGGGGGAACCATGCAGCTATCACATGTTATTTGACCTGAGTGTACTAAAGACAGCTGTGTTTTTCAGGCTGAAACATTGTATCCCTATAAGCTAATAGTTACACAATAATGGTACTTTTATTTAAAGTGAATGGTTAAAGGGATAGAGTGGCCAATTGCTAAAATTTTCTCATCCTGCATCATAAACTATTTTATTTACAATAAAATATGTTCTCTTTTTTCCGCCGTGGTTTCCACTTGGCGTGTACGTAAACGATCCCTTGGCAGTTAGAATTCGATGTAAGAGTAGGCCATAGCGCCGCTGCCCGGGAAAAATTTCCCTCATATCACACTGTATGGCGTATATCCGTCTACCATTAGCCCAGGTTAGGTGCATAACAGTAGTATGTTAAACCCCATTTCATTTCATTGTTGAATGATATATTTGGGGAGGGGGGTGCATGTTTATTTATTATCTGAGGGTTTTTTCCTCACCTTTAGGTAATAATTGTACTGTATATTTCAGGCCTGACTTTTTAGAAGATGACACAAGTCTAGATTTAGATTTATCCGAACTAAGACCATTAGAACCATTGTTGATGAACTTACAAGATATACCTCAAGATCTCATAGATATTATGTTTCAGGTAATTACATAAAATGAATCTAATCAAAAAGAATAACCTGTGATGAAAAAAAACTATTTTATAGAGTTGATTCATAGACATTGTCTCCTGCTTTATTTCGGGATATTGTGATAAGCAAGTACTTTGTTGATAGTCCAGTCTGGCAAAGATTCATAAAAAAATGAGATATATTAATGCATTACTTCAAACTAGATTGAAAACATGTGGATATTAAGATAAAGACCTAGAGCTAAAAATTAAATAAAATATCTTAAGGCAATTCTCCAAGATATAACAGTTTCCCCAAAACCGAGTTATATTGGTTTGAAATTTTGAATCTCACTTATTATTGCAGTGTTCGTGAATATATTGAAAATTTCAGTCGAGTGACCATCGTCATTTTAATACACAAAGTCTTAATTTTTAGTCCATTCAATATTATGTCATCAGATGGTTTAGTGTATTGATTATGGGCTTGTCATGTAAATAAATGTCAAAGTATTAATTTTTATAACCGGCACATTTATCTCTTGCATAAGGCATCTTAAAGTTAGCCTTGTCAATGTCGATATATGGTTAATTGAAATAAGCTTAGGTGATAGGGGATTATCTATAAAACATAAGGAGATTATCCAACTTACATATTGAGAAGAAAATCTTTTGTGATTAGAGTCTCAGGTGTTAATAGTAGATAATAATTATATTCTTGTGATTTTTTTTCCCTTCAAATGGGGGGGATAGTATTGTCGCATGCACAACCTCAAGGGTTTACTCAGTGGCTTCTGGTTTCCTTCCAAAGCTAAAGACCCCTATGCACAAGCAAATTTTTAAAATACAATTATAATATTTCAAATTGACGTAGTTTGTGATGATTTGACTTTAACCCTATTTCTTTTTTTACTTCAGAATGTTATAATGCAGATGTTAGCTGTACACCCTGAGTTAATGGGTGATCAGGCACCCCCTCCTGTTCCACAAGATGTTATAGAAGGTCTTCCTATAGTTTTAACAACTCAATTACAAATTGGTAATCACTTTTATATTTATTGCTTCTTTCCTGTTTCAAATAAATATTGATAGATTACTACCAATAGAAAGAAACTGTTGCATTTACCTCAGAAATAAAACTTGCTGGAACCTTAAATCTTGCAGTTACCAAACCAGGTTAACTGAACACTATTCGTTAAAACTTATAACTTTGTGCAGTCTTATGATAACTATTTATTATACTGAGACATAATGAAAACACCACACTGGTTTGGTTAGGGGTGCTGGCAAGACATGATGCAACTGAAATACACACGTAAATCAATAACAACCCATGATGGAGAATAAAGCTTTTCAGAATTGTCATATCTCTAGTCCTTTCGAGTGGCTTTATAGTATTTATTGTATGCGTTTATCTCTGATGGCATGAAATTAGGATTAAATCAGTTTTAACTTTAGCATCAACTGCTCAACCGATTTTCCCTGAGTGCACTGGACAAAGCACAAAGGTTTTTGAGAAACATTTGAAGTTACCAAGGTACCAGTTTGGGGGGAAAACAGAGAAGGTGTTGGTAGACTTATGGCCAAGTATTATGATAATTATTTATTCAGAATAATGGTTTTATCCAGGAGGGCTTCACAAACCTGACTTCTGTCTAGTGCTGGCATGATATTAGACTCAAAATATTAATTATTCAATTATTCTGTTGGTATAGATGTATATTGACCTGGTTATGAATCGTATTATAGCACCTGAATCAGAGTCTGTATTGTATCTTGACTTCACAGTGTTAATTCCCAGCACTACATATGTCCATTTATCAGATCTTTTTTTTTTTAGATCAAGAATTAAGCTGTCCTATATGTTTATGCCCTTGTCAGCTAAATGAAAGTCTAACCAGATTGTGTTGTCAACATTTATACCACCCATTGTGTATCCAGGCGTGGTTAACTAAGGTTAGTTTTATGTATATTAATCCACAAAATCTTTTAATGAGGAGAAATACAATAAAAAACCCAGCTGTTTATTTGAATGAAATTCTCATTATGGCTGCTATTCAGTAGGATTAATAACAACATTTACATTTGTGTAGTACTAGTATTTTTCCAGTTCACTAAATGCAATCTTCATCGACTTGTATGATATGCCTTATTTACAATCTTATAGATTTGGTTTAACTAATAATGTGCCATTGGCATTTGTCACTAAGATATCAAATTTCGCACCGCTTAATCAATGCTAATTTGTACTCGGATTGATTATTAACAATAAGACCCCTACGTGCAAGTGAATTATTGAAATAAAATTAAACCATATGTTAGTCCCATTTCTCTCTCTCTATCAACAAAATGGCTGCTTCCTTATTTGCATAGCGAGCAGTATCAATCGATGAAATTTCTATTGGAGATTATTCTTTCACAATACTGTAGTGTGCAAGTGATTGCGCATCAGGGGCCTGTTACACAAAATTTTAACTAAGATAAAATACAATTTAGTAATTTGATTGGATAATATTACATGTAGATTGATTTTAGTGCTTAGCCAATCAAAATAAAACTATCTACTCAAATTTGGATTTTATCTTTAAGTTAAGATTTCGAGAAACAGGGCCCAGGACTTCAATGAGCAGGAGAAACAATGACTGGCCCTGAATAAAATTTACCAACAGTCATATTAGTTTCATTATCAGTCTATAATTGGTGAAATTTTTATGTTTATTGTCTACTTTTTTTTACAGTCAGGAACTTGTCCAGTATGTAGATGTGCAATAAATGGCAACTCGGCTAAATAACAGAAAATTAAAACACATTGGGTAGCAAAAAAGGGTTGATCAACACATTAAAGAATTTGTTTTGTTTTTGATATTAGAAATATAACATAACATTATATGCATGTTTTATATTCATAATCAGGAGATCTACAACTATGAATAACATTGTATTTCGTATTTTACTCTATGCATATATAATATATACAAAACACTACACCGCAAAACTAACATCTTTAACCATATGCTATCCTGTTGAAGAGGGAGAGGGACACAGACCTTTAAGATTTTTGGTCAAATCTATGCTATGTCGCAAAGATGTGAAACAAAATCTGCATATACAAATGATAAGGAAGTATTAAATATGTTTAATATTAATGCAATCATTCATGCTATCGGGCTGTAATAATACAGATGAAATGCCAGAATAACCAACTAGATTACACAAAGAAAATGCTTATCATAGGGTTGAGTAAACTAAGGTTAATACAACATTGTGTAGGATGTCTGTGACAGAATTCTTTTCCAGTTGTCTGTAGGATGAACAAAATATATAAAATGGAGGGAGCGTCAATAGCTTTCAGAAAATCTTTTGTATTATGTTCATAGTACATAGACTATTTTCAGGATTGCATGATGTATATTTGGTTAAAAAAGCATAGAGAGTTTATGATTAATTATAAAGTTAGTTTTGCGGTGTAATGTATATAAACAGCTACTTAATCTGATGTTGTGGTATTATGTTATACTCGAGGTTAAATCTCTATTGTTATTTATATTGATGTTATATTTGTTTTAGTTACAGACATATCACTTCAAAAAAATAAATAGTTCGTAAAATATGAATCATTTGGGTATGTACTATGTATAAATCATACAGCTGTGTATATAAATTCCCACACAAAGGAGTCCTGTTGAATATATTTCAAAAAGTTTGTATTCCTTACTATATCACTATCATTTGGAGAATATATCCCAAACTATTAGAAACTGTTGTTGCTTTGGAACAGAATTTCTTTGTTAGAGA
The DNA here is from genome assembly GCA_917208275.1 of Patella pellucida. Classification (NCBI taxonomy): domain Eukaryota; kingdom Metazoa; phylum Mollusca; class Gastropoda; family Patellidae; genus Patella; species Patella pellucida. The sequence continues at coordinate 45,194,522 of OU795039.1, forward strand.
AGACTTACATGTACCTATTATAAATCTACATGATAATTTAAGACATGCTTGGTACTTGCTGCAAATAGTGCAAACTTTAACCTCATGTTTCCAGAGTGCAGTCAGTTATACTGATTGACAGGACAGGATGACTTTATTGTTTTATTCGCTGTGGGTTTATTCGTTACTCTCATCCTATAATATTAGAGGAGGTGAGGACTTGGTCATTGAGTCATGTTACAAGAATATGGCAGCCTGCCCAAACTTGTGGATTTTGTCCAGTTTCTACTAAGTGTTCTAGATCCCTACATGCAAGATATATATTATTGACATAAAGGTGTACTATATGTCAGTCCCAAAATGTACTATATTTTCTGTTCCTATGAAATGTCTTAGTTTCAGTTAAAAAATAGTTTTGTGAATGTAATAGATGACTAATTAATCCCAAAAGAATAGATCTTTAAAGACCTGTCTTAGTGATTTTAGCATCTGCTTCCACAATTTAAAGAGCTTGAGACCACTTTATTACTAGTAAATAAATGTTGGACATATGTGTATTAATTACTTATATTGGCCAGTTATTACCAGGCCCGTAGCCAGGGGGGGGGCACGGGGGGGGGGGGGGGGGGCAACTGCCCACCCAATATCACAAGAAAATTGGCCTTTACCGCAAAATTCATGCAGATGCCCATGCTTGTTGGCCCTCCCGAAAACATCTTTGCCCCCCCCCCCCCAAAACAACTTCCTTGCTACGGTCCTGGTTATTACTAAACAAATCTTATTGAATCTTATTTAGAATTGCTTATAAAATAGATAATGGCCCACTCAAATTCAGGTACATTGTTATAGATCTGATTTTGGCTTGATATAATGGTTTAAAGATCTGAAAATGTGAACATGTTAAGATTGGTCAATATAATTTATATATGAAGACACATCACATCCCGTTGTATTGTTACAAATAGAAAATTCTAACGTAAGTATGACTGATTTATATATAAAAATTAAAGGGGCAATTCATTTTACAAGAAACTTTGAAAGGTCTTCATCTTGAACAGTGTGTAACAAGTCATCAGAAACACCATCATTGATGATGGACAGGAGGAAGCAAGCTGTCTCTCAATGGTCTTCTGAACTTCCCGTTTATTATTGTAGATTTCATATCACCATCTTATTCTTGTGAAAGATAAATAATTTCAATCCACAATCAAGATGCTTAAGATATAATTCCACCTAGGTATTTGGTTGTATTTGACTAAATTACTATCTTAAGAAAACATTTCAGCCCTTATTTTTGTTAAATTTAAATAAAGAAAACGAGTTCTCTACTTCTGATATATTGTGCAAATTTAAGATAAAAAATAACATTGACTACATGCATATTGTTCAGCTGAATATATGTTATACTTTGCTTTAATTAACAACGGGTATATTACCACTGATATTAAATGTTGGTTGTATTTGTTACTGTTATTAATCTACTAGTAGTAAAGTAGAAGTTCATGATATATATATGTGAACATGAGTCATGTAGTAATCACTGTACAGTATGTAACACGCTAAATGCCATATGATCAATGTTTTAAAGTACTTATTGTGCTTTTGAATGTACAACGTATATCCATCCCAAATAAAGCTCATCAAAGGAGTTTGTTTATTTATTAAAGTTGAAATGTTGACAGAACACTTTTTATAAAGGTCTAGTTATACATTCTTTTGCCACAACATAACCATAACTTTATGAAAACAATGAATTTTATAATATTTATTATTTAAGCCTCTTCAGTCCCACTGCACTTTTGGATGCAAATAGGATGTAAAACGGGGGGAAAAAAAGGTACCCTCCTTTTGAAAACGCCATGCATACGTGTTTCATACGCTCTATCCATCGAGCATCTGTTCACTTTTAATTCAGCTGCACAAAACTTTTATAACGGAAGATTAGTGGCCTGCAGGCAAAACACAAAGAAAAAATTGGTTATGGCTCTGTCCCTGGGGGTTGGGCAGTCTCTAAAAAACAATAGAGGCCATCCTGCAGGTATAAGGAATAGGTATGCAAAGTTTCAAAAGTATCTATTAAGAATTGCAGCCTGTAGGTGAACACAAGACACATAAACATTGGGCGTAGCTCTGTCCCAGGGGATCTGGCATGCAACAAGAAATGTATAAATGAACGAATGAAAAGGGGGTTTAACGTCCTACTGTTATGCACTTAACCTGAGCTAATGGAAGACGGGCATACGCCATACAGTGTGCTGTGAGGGAAATTTTGCCCGGGCAGCGGCGCTACGGCCTACTCTTATATCGAATTCCAACTGCCAAGGGATCTTTTACGTGCACTCAAATGGGTACACAGGACCTCGGTTTTTCGTACAATCTGAACGACTAGGCAGCTGTCCTTGTAACTGATTAATTTTAAAAACCAACCTATACTATAAGAACATGTGCCTTAGTTATAATTGATAATAATTATTGATCACATCTCTTGAGGTGTTTATTTTCGGGGAGGGGCTCTAAAATGTTAAGATATTATGTGTATCATTAAATATGTACCCATTTCACAGAATATAAATGAAATACATGTAGAGTTGCAGACACATGTATTATATATAAGTCTTGCATGCTCTCTGTATGTTTGGAACGAGGACAATAATTACAGTTGGAAAAACAAAACTAAATATGGTACTATAAATAAAGAACAGATGTATTTTCTTCACAAGCTTTTTTACATTTACCATTAGTGAATAATTACAATCATGATATCACAGAGCTAGTAGGTATTGGTCAAATCATTGAGTCAATCCATTTAAAAAAACACAGCTCTAAAAACAAATACAAAGACCTCCGAATCTGGTCTGAGCAGAGATCCATGTAAACCTCACCCTCTTGTAAAATATATTTAAAATTTCAGTTCCCATTTGTCAGACTGGCCGTATTCAGTTCAAATAGAGTTACATCAATACTAATCCCAATCATCTACGAGGTACCATGGACTTGAGGTGATTCTTGTGGATGGTTATAAAAGAAATCTTGGATGAGTAAAAACAATGAATAGAAACTCTTGAAGATCCATGAAATGAGAGATAAATAAGCTTCCAATAGCTTATTATACTTATGTCAATAATAAATACATTTCAAAAATAAGTTCGGCATTAACTACACTTTCAGCTCAACACTTTCAATGTTTGGAACTCATCATCTACTGTCATGCAGGCTTTTTTCAAAATCCTTCGCGATTCTGTGACAAAATTAGAGTAATGAATATCTGGATGGATTTCTATCATTTCATCTATGGTATCAAAGGTGACTTTACGACACTGCATGAGACCAAGATATCGTAGAGATGGACAGGCATCAGAGATATGTTGTACGCCATAATTAGTAATATCAACACACCAAGCTACGTCTAAATGTTCTACACATTGACCATATTCACCTACATATTCTAAAGCTGAAATATAAGTAACAGTAAAGTATAAACATCGTTGTCTGACAACAAATATACATACACATCAGTCAGCAATCTCGTAATAATAATAATAATGTACTGTAGAGTGCCAAATCGATCCAAAAGTATGCTCAAAGTGTAATGAGTAAATGGTTATTGAACAGAAAGTCTAATTATCATAGCATTCTCGAAATAAATAATTCCACAATTTAGGAGCAACTACACGGAAACTTACCGACATCAAAATGGTTCAGTTTTGGCAGTGAAACAACAAGAGTGTACAGGTTATATAATATAAGATCTCAATGACAGATTTGGTTGTAATAGTGTTATTAGTTCTGATAAAAAGCTGGGTTCAAAATTTCGTAGACACTGGTATGTGGGGCACAGGACCTTAAAGTTGATTCAAGTAGGAATAGGGAGCCAATTTAAGGATTTAAGCACTGGTGTGGTGTTAGATGTTTGGTTTGTGATATGATTCTTGCTGCTGCATTCTGTAGCTTGTACAGACTTGTTTGATTAATTAAACGATAGCTTTTAAATTTCCAGGGTCAGGGGCTATAATTATGCATAAAATTGATTATTCAAATCAATAGGTACCTGTACATGCAGGTTTTTTCTTCTTATAATTAAGCAAATAATTTCACTAAGTTTTTCCTACCTAAAATCGTGTAAGAATTAGTATTTCTCGCACACATACACGTATGAACAGCCATTATACATGTACTTAGTGAATAGGGTAATACACATACACAAAAAGTAATACATATACATGGATTCCTAGCATCAGTGTATCAATAAATAATTACCTTTATCAGTAAGGCGACAGGCTACACAAGATAGAATCCTCAATTTAGGACAGGATTTTACAATCATCTTTATACATTCATCATCAACTGCTCTGTTTAAAGACACATTTAATATTTCTAACTTCACACAATTTTCAACAACTTTAGTCAGTACTTTGGGACTGAGCTGAGTAACATTAGAAATATCTAACATTCTTAAATGTGGTAACTGAAAAAATATACATAGAATATAATTAACAATAAGTACATATATCAACTTTATGGTGGGTGCCATGCAAAAGGCAGTTGTGAACATGTTTTGTATTAGTAATTCCCACAACAGCTTAATTGTACGGGCAGTCGACCCAAGGGTTGTCGTATATTTTAGCTTTTGTAGGTAATTGGGAGCCTTTACAAGACAATTTCATTCAGATCAGATTATAGAGAGAGAGAGAAATGGGGTTTAACATCCACCCAACACAACTAGGTCATTTGAGAGTTCACAAGGTTCTACAATTTGACAGGCTTTTTCATTTTACTAATTTAAATAATACATATGAATTTCATACAGATCGGATGATAACTTTTGTCATTCCAATGTTGACAAGGTTCACAAAGTAAAGCAAGGCCATAGATCTAGAAGTAAATGCCAAAAATAGCTAAAATTCTATAGACCTCTGTGTCACTAATTCAAATGATGCATATAATTTTCATACATATCAGATGATAACTTTCATCAATTGAGCATTAAAGTGAAACAAGGGCCATAACTCTAGAAGTAATTATTGTAAATTGCTGATATTTAATAAATTTCACTTATCCAAATAATGAATATAAATTTCATACAGATTGGATGATAGCTTCTGATGATAAAGCGTTCACAAGGTGCAACAAAGTAAAACAAGGGCCATAACTCTAGAAGTAATTAATTAATACAATCCAATCATAACTTTTGGAGTTAGAATGTTCACAAGATATTGTGAATGACAGACCAAAAGTTTTTCACAAGAAATTGTGGACAACATACAAACAGACCGACATGGCATTTCCATGTGGGCGTATAAAAATTAAGTTTCATCAATATCAAACAATTATGGTATTACAAGTTATCCTGTTGAAAGTCTTGACCAATCAAATTGCAGAGAGTCAGACAAGTTTTAATAGCCCACTACTTTCTTTGAATTGCAAGAGACAAAACATTTGATAGTGGTTCATAATTTAAAAATAGATCAGTGCTTGTAGTAGTGAATAATAAATAAGTAATTTGATTATCATATGACTATTGTACTTTATACTTCCTTAAACTTATATAATTGAAGGTCTAAGTAAACTTTCATATGTAGTGCTGTATTCTTTATAATAAAGTTCATTCACATGTAAGTCACTACTCTAAGCTGAATAGGTCTGGGATAGGCATAATCAATATAGTCAGCAAACAGAGGTAAGTAGGCCCTACATGTACCAACAACTTGAATTTCTTATTATTACATGCATTTATAAATTATAAAATCTGATACATGTACAGTATGTGTAAAAATATTAGTGAATTGTCCCCCTAATTATTAGTAAGTTATAATTACCTATGACAAATATTTGATGAAGGTGTGGCTACTTACCATTATTAGCTGACATATACTACTATCTGTTAAACTACATGATAACATATGTAAATAGAAGATATCTGGACAGTATTTTGTCAGCTCTATAACTCCTTGATCAGTTATCTAAAAACAGTAAACATTCACACACAGTGTTAGCATATTGTCACATAAATATTAATAGAGAAATTAAGCTTACGGTAAAACCCTACCATTTCATGACTAAAATAGAGCAGTATATATATATATCTCCATTTTAATATAAGTATGACAGTCTAGATGTTGACCCCCCCCCCCCCACACTATTATTTATACATGAAGAATATTGGATATCGAACAACATTAACAATGTGTACAATAATGGATATTAATTCATTATTTAAACATTTATTTAATAAAAATATTGAAGACAGTAAAATAGATTCACCTCACCACAAGGTTTATGTTTTATTCTCCGTTTTACTATAAAGTTTATAACATTTATGTCAAGCAACACTTGATACAACAAGGAATCAATAACTATCATTACCTTATCACACTGTTCTATACGTAATTGTTGAAGTAATGGACAGCCTCTGGCTACTTCAACTATACCAGTATTTTTTACATTACTACATTGCCCTAAATACAGTACCATTAGTTTGGAACAACCTTTACCAACCTATAATAATAAAATAAATTACCATAAATTGTGTACATAAATTTCATTTTCTTCCAACTTCGAACATAATGGGAAAAGAATTATTATTCTATGTCGTTCAATTTAAATCAATTTAATAAAAAAAATCTTGATTTGAAAATTGTCACACATGTATTCAATCCTGAATTCAAAAGCAAGATATTCAACTGAAAAAACTGAAATTCAGGAATAAGATTCCATCATAAAATGAAATAAAAATGGTGGGTTAACTTACAGCTATAATGGTTTCATTTAAAACATTAGAACAGATATCAAGATCCAGATGAACAAGATTGTGACAAGAATTACCAATTGATATAAAAGCTTCAGCAGGCATATCAAAACATCTGGAATAATATAAAATTAGTATTTTCTAATCAGAGAAGCACATATAGTACCAGTCAACTTATCTCCCACTCATAGATGAACATCCTTTTAATTTTTGAATGAACTGCAGTCTTCAATCATTCAGTGCCCTAGACAACCAGTGTACACAATACACTTTTAATATACATGTATCATATATGTATGTACATGTATGTATGTACATGTATGTGCGCTTAATGTAAATCTTAAATTCTGAGTTGATAATGACCTGTATTCTGACCGCATTACCGTATTTGACTTGTTATGTATTACACAAACACAATGAAAACTATGCATCAATTTAAATTCTATATTCAATACTTAAAATGACCTAAACCCTGGGTTCCCAACTTTGGGGTTGCGAAACATTATTTGTTTCAGGTTCCTGACGTCCTGTGACGTTCTGTAACAGAATCTGATAATATATTTGATGGAATGAGAAATGAAAACTTATAGTTACCTTGACAGTTTTAATTCTCGTAAATTTGGACTTCTTTGCAAACATGTTGTAACTGTATCTGGACTAGGCTGTAATGGTCCACCACTAGATGATAAATTTATACCCAATGTATTATCACTTATACCAGTCAACTTTAGCAATATATCATCTGTTAATCTCTTTTGTTCCTGGAGATTTACATATCTCCACAACGCTGGGTCCATAACCGACGTATACCAGTATCTACACACACGACTAGCACGACATAATAAGTCATAAAGAGGGAGATAACTGAACACATGTACCAAAACTGGTATGGGCAATATATTATTATAATTCTTAGAATCTGAATCAATCTGTACATCTATTTGAAGACTACTGGAACCGGTACTGTCCGTGCTGGTAGTAAATGATTTCATATTTGCTAGAAGTGCTTGTTTTGAACGAAATAATGAATTTGATTTTGATGATGATGGGCGAGCTGTCTTTTCGACTATGTAATGACTAGATCGCTTTCCAGAGTTCATAGGAGCGGTCCTAGACATTTTACGAGATCGGAAATAATCCAAAAAGCGATTTGGATGGTGAGACATGGGATTCCCATTCGAGTGATTCACATTTAAACTGTCAAATCCACCTCTGTTTCGTGAATAACGTCCATGGTGTGCACTATTATTAACCTTTTTCATGGCTAATATGGATCCCGTAGATGTGGAGTTTATGTTTGTAAGAGCTCTATTTGAGCTGACTTTACTATTTGTACAACATGGTTTGGTTGCATTACTACTATAAGCCATCTGGGTTTCTTGATTTTTATCACCAATAATTTCTGCAGTACATGTATCTAATATAGGCCTACTTGAGTGTTGCTGTTTATCACATTCAGGCTCACTATCTTCAGCCTCATCTAAATGTAACACACAAGATGAAGCTTCAAGGTTTTGGGGTGGTCGAAAATTACCTTCCTCCATCCTTTGACCTATTGCAGGAATATCAAATATTTTACCATCAAATTCACAGGAGTTGTTTGAATTTGAATTTGATGGATCATTTTGTTCCGATGGTCCATTAGGAATAATTTCTTTTTTCTCTTCAAACATGATACATGCTGAATCAACTACAACATTGGTATAGTTAGTGAGATTCTGTGTATTCTCCATAGTATCAGAATATATGTTTGTAGATACAGTTATTATATTTTCCTCATTAAGCAGAGAGTTGGGTACCTCAAAATTTTCCATTTTACATCATATACATATCAAACCTATTATTTTTCTTTTGTTCTCAGATCACCATTACATTTTAGACACCTCTCCTAAATTTTACTGACTGTGAAGACTGTAAGAAAACAAACATTAGTAATACTACCAAACCAAATATAGTAAATAATATATTATAAGTTTATCCTAGGCTTATATTATATGAAATTGCCCGCTCTCTAAATATTAGTAATACTACCAAACTAAATATAGTAAATGATATATTATAAGCTTATCCTTATTTTAATAAATTATATGAAATTGACCGCTCTCTAAATATAATAACCAAACCAAATATAGCAAATAGATTATAAGCTTATTCTTATGTTTTATGAAATTGCCCACTCTCTAAATATAAGTTCAAAATTGGTTCAATTCTATTAGGTATTTACAAATAAAGATATGAGGAATTCAAAATTATGCAACATTTCGAATAGGATTTTCAACAAATTATTATAAAAACCTAATAAAGGTCAAAACGGACCTAAAATTCACAAATAGACCCAAATATATGATCAAATTGTATCTTAACATTCTTATTAAATCTATGCTTGTTTTAACCATATAAGGTCCATGTTTTAACTAAATGTCTGTTTTTACAAATTTTGTGCTGTTTTGGTTTATGGCTGCTTTGTCTATAATATAAATATAACTATTTTAAACAAACTGTCTTTAATGTGCATTTAGGCTATAACTACTTATAATGAAGTAGTGGCTCTTAATACTTAGAGAAAAAGAAATGGGGTTTACCGTCCACTTGACACAAACTAGGTCATTTCTATGATACATTATAAAGATGTTCAACCCAATTCATTTCCAAAAAAGAGTGTTAACTTATTATGTTCACAAGGTGTTCACATATTTTTTCTTTAGTTGGTAATGAAATATTTACAATACACAAAAATCTAATTAAGTGTAACAACTCATTATAAGTAATTATCAGAAAATCATTAGAATTAGAATTTGTTTGGTCCATGCTAACATTTGGTATACGAAACATTTAATATCATGTATTAATATTTAGCTGTTCAAATTTCCAAAAATCATTGAAATTAAATATAATTGTACGTCTCAAGAGCTTAAACTCTGTGTATCCATTTAAAGTGATCGAATGATAACTTTTACCTGTAGAGTATCCACAAGATTTTTCGAAGTATTCAAGGGACATAAATACAATAGGCCTCTTTATCACATAATAACTATAAATAAAGTGTATCAATTTGGGGCTCTCTAGACTGTTCAAAAGATTATTCAAAGTGATAAGAGTATTATCAAAAATTATTGAAAATCAATAGGATTAATTCCTCGTCTCACTGTGTTTAAATTTGAATTCAATCGGATATTAAACAGTATCCACAAGCAACAGTTGACACAGGACCGCAATACGGGGCAACAGCAATATTTCAATGTGGGCGTATAAAAATCTTTTTGTATTGAGTTTCATTAGGAATTTCCAGTCCACCTTTGCCATAGGCCTATGGCTATAATTGGGTTTTTTCATTTATTGCCTAGGGTCACATTTCTAAAATGATATCAAGACATATTTCTAAAATTACTATTAGTTCAAAGATTTATCCTTTCTAGACCCTACACATAACTTAAAGGAGCTAAATCGCTAACATTTCGGACCTAAAAATTGACCTTAATGGGTCGCAACGCATATAATAATATAATCTGATGGTATATAAACTGGTTTACATTAAATTGTTTCCGTTTTGACTCGAATTTTAAATCAGTTATGTCGAGCGAAATATGGCAGGAGTCTTAACCAAAGAGGAAATTATAATAGTGTCTGGTTATTCCAGTCTACTGCGCATGCCCACCAGATATTATATGGCCTCATAGTTTAACAGGAGTTGTTGAATATGTCTAGCCTCGTTCTTTCTTGTCACTTGTTACAAGTGACGCTAAAACGCTCTGTGGTACACGATTCGTGTACCAATGGTAAACTGTTTATCTTGTTTTAAATATTGGATATCAGAGGCCTACCGTTTCCAGGTAAGATCACAACATCAATGTTGATTTAAATTGACCAATAATTCGTGTTTTCCATGTCGAAGATTTTCGAGGATTTTGAGTTACGGACTTAGGTCCTTTAAGCTTAAGTTAAAGTTTTAAAAAATAACTTAATACAAACAAAAACAAGTAGGCTAGATCCTAATTCTGATTGAAGTAATAAATTTATAAAATAATTAGATCTAGTTCTAATGCACAATGACATAATGCCAATGATACATAAATACTATTAAAGTGAAACAAAACAAAGGCCATAATTATAATTTTTCCTCATGATAACCTCATGTACACTACATGTAGCTATTTCCTTATTCAGGTTTATTCAATTTATTGTTCTTTTGGGGGAATCGGATTGCTGCCTCCTACCAGTCCTGCTCCTGATGACCTGGAATTTGGAAATTTAGCCACCCTACCAAGACCAAAAAGTTTAATTATTTTTCCTTGAAAAAACATTATAACATATTTACCCCTGCTATGCCCTATATTTAAAATTAGTTGGTATAGCCTATTTATAGGCTATTTAGTATTAATATATTTTCAATCAACCTGTCTACCAAGACCAAAAAGTTTAATTATTTTTCCTTGAAAAAACATATATTACCCCTGCTATGCCATTTTTAAAATTAGTTGGTATATATTTTCAATCAACCTGTTGACTGTCAACGTAATATAACAGAAAATGGTATATCTGAAGAGGTGTTTAACAACTGAACTGTATTTTTCTTAGTCTTGTTGGTAAGCCATTTTTTGTCAATAGTGTGAACTGACGTCATTTCTTTAGGAGCGCAGTTATTCGTGACGTAGTCACTCGATCTAAGCGGAAGTATTTGTGACGATTGGAAGAGTTGTGAGAAAAATATGTTTTTATTTGGACCTCACAAACGATATCTGTACAAATTATTTCCTTTCCACAGCATTGTAGTTGAAGTTTATAACTGTAAGTAGCTCATTATTTGCTGCAAAGATAAAATCAAGCCCATCTAATTATAATAATATCGCCTTACTTGCAAAGGAGATCGAGGGCAAGTGATTTTTGATATTTTTTTGGCATGTCTGTCTAGTTATAATAAAGCTCTAAGGCTCTGCAAAGTCTCATTTTAAAAAAACCCAATCGTGTGTAGGGCCTATCTTATTTCTTAAAATTGACTTACGTCAATTCTACTCCATATCACAATAAAATATGCAAAGAAACTAGCCTTCTAAAAAGACTAAAGTAGTAGCCTAAGAAGATAGCTGATGGGCTTGTTTTTAGCTACGAGTAAGATTGGTCCAAGTATCATTTTCACGTTGCAAACCCAATTTTTTTATTAATACATGTAACATCTTTAAAATAAGATAAGTTTGTGCTATTATGACTAATTAAACCTACAGAGGCCAATGTAGTGGCACAACTATCGCCTAGTTCAGCTCTAAACGTCGGTCTCATTACACTCACCCTTAAGTGGCGTAACGTTCAGGGATTGTCCCATTCAATCAATGTCGAAAAAAAATTGGAGAACAGTCAATTTTGCTGGACAACTTTTCACTGATAACTGACGGGGCGTCAATCCGTGTGACAGCATGTACAATGTAAGCCTGTACAATGCGTTTCGTCTTGTATGACCGACATTCCTGAATATGGACGTGTACCTGCAGTTAGAGTGCCATGGCGGGGAAATGTAACTTGATGGGAGAGGACGTATTTTTAACAAGCTGTTGTGTCGCTCGTACTGTCTCTAGCAAAGTAAGCAAGGTCTTATTTTGTCACTAAGATGTTCGTTTACATTGTACAGGCGCCCACACGGATTGTCACCCCATCGTTTGGCAGTGAAAAGTTGCCCAGTAAAATTGACTAGGGTTTCAATTATTTTCGACATTGATTGGATGGGACGGTCCCTGAACGGTCAGGGTGAGTGTAATGAGACCGACGTTCATAGCTGAACTAAACTATCGCCTAACTCTATTCGCGTTTAAAGTCATGAAGCAGCTCTTTTATTCGAAATCAGCCGACATCAAAATTCTTCCATAGTTACACTGCTTTGCACATGCGCCAAACCCTGTCGGTAATAAAGCAAAAACATCCTTCTTGCCATTTATTATCAGCTCCAAAATAATTTCTTGTCCGCGTTTTAATATAACCCTTGGCTTGAATTCCCCTATAATAAAATTTGATTATATTAATTATGAATTTTACTTTATGCATATTTCAGAATGTAGATTCATCTTGTTTTTACCATGGGGTTTGGACAAAATCTTCAGGGCAGGATATCCCATGAGGCCCTAATCAAAGTTCAGGATACTGAAATTAAAATGTTAGAGAATATAAAAAGATGTATTGCTCTGAGAGTAGAAAGTGATCGGCAGTATGCAACAGGACTTTCTAAAATGGTTACTCAAGCAAATAAAGTTGATTGCTCTGAATTCAGTGATACACTGAGATTTATAAAAGTAAGTTCTTCTTCTGTTTGGTGTTTAACGTCTGCTTCCACTTAAATGACATCGCAGACAAAGTAAGTACAGTACCATCATTTATATAGTACTACTAGTAGACTTGATTGTCACCCATTCCAGGGGTTTTATTTCTGATACTTGAATATGGAGGATATTTTATTGTATGTTAGTTTTAACTATACTGTTTAGTCCAATCATACATTTTTCTTAACCCTTTAAATGTATATCATGTAAGCTTAAAATAATATCATGTAAGCTTATTTATACATACTGACCCTAGTTGAAAAAAGTCAGAAGAATTCTATATTCCGAAGCATTTTCATCTCATTACACATTGCCATTTACATGGGGAGGTTTTTTTTCATTAAAGTTTGGCTGTGCGAATTCCTCAAATGTGAACCAAGTGTTGCATGTTATAAAGTTTTCTGAAAAGAGTAAGCGTGCTGCGTAACCTGTTGTGTGCATGAGAAGCTTCACTGCTTATACTATAGCTAAATGGGGTGATGGTTATAGTGTTAACAAGATCCATCTCCTAACTTTGGGCTATTTATTGTACACAAGTACACAGAGATGCTATATATTAACTACAAAAGCACTGCTAAAACTACTCTTGGACTAAACACTAGTGACACTGTAAGAAATGTTAGCGTAGAAAAATCACCTTTAAAGGGACAGCCCCGTATTATACAGGCGCTCAAAAATAAAAGTCTGAGAATATTTAAAAATAAAACACCAAAATATAGGGGAATAGTGTATATACCTTGTCTCAAAATTTCAACTCAAAATATTGAGTCGTTTGGACGTGAACGCCAAAACTGCTTATCCGGACACGTAACCCTTTTAAGTTTTCGGGTCATTTTTTTCATTTGGTGACCTGATAATCGATTTACGTTTCTTGAGAGGTCTATGCAGTGAATGGCCCATGTACTGTACTTGATAACAAAAGGTTAATTTTACCTACATATTATTTTTATAGAAAAAAGTCTGGTTTTATCCAGATACTGTATGAGACAAAGATCTCCATTTCCAGATGCAGACTGTCAGGTTTAAGTTATTTACAAGCGTGTCACAAAAATTGTGTTAGTTGATCGGCCTTAGATAATGGGTTTTACATGAAATTAACACAAAATTTAGCAGTTTTATTCCCTAAAAAGTTATCGGGATTGGCCCTTTAAGAATATTCATAATTATATTGTATTTCATTGTTGATGTGAATTTCTATTAAATGTACCTTCAGGTTTGGGAGAATATGGTGGTAGAAACTGAATGTCTTACATCTAATATTAGAGATAATGCAGATATACTAGCCACTAGAACCCTGGAAACCATGACTTCTGTGATAAATGAAAAGAAAAATATGAAAAGATTTTATCTTGATGAAAGAAATAGATTAGAGACAGAATTTAATAAAGTAAGAATCCGTTATTAAATTTCATCATTAAACATGCATTATTCAAGAGCTAAATCTGCCTAGTGCAGGTCTTTATTTGGGCATGAAATGTTTTCTAGAGTATTAATTAGACATTAATTAACTGATCCAGGCATCACATTGCTCCGATATTAAACAGATTAAAACGTTTAAGTGATAAATCAAATATTGCGGTCCCAGACGCTTTGAGTCTTAGTTTTGATCAACCAGGACCGTGGTTGAAATTTTTGCACACGTCGGCCAAATCTTCAAATGCCAATATCTTCGGTTACAATAGAGTAATTTGAATGAAATTTTCAAATTATTCATTTTACATCACCTTCTTTCGAACTATTATAGCAAGAATGGCTAGTTCTTATCTATATCTTGAATTAATGTAACTTAAAGATTGATCCTGATAATCTCGAAACTGCATTTGTATAGTCACCCCTGAAAATTGGAGTGAAATTCATTTAATCATTCAATAATGTTTCTCTAAGTATTTAGGATTGATAAATTTAGTAATTAATGTTTGAACTTGAAAGGTAACAATGAAAAATACTGAAAATATTAAAAGGGAAGAAGAATCCCTTAGGTCCCTAGAATAATGATTGTATGCCTGGATCTTAGTGATACGTTTGGGGAGGTAATGTTTGTAAATAATCCAAATGAAAATAATGATCCATGGCATAGAACACATAATATACATGTATGGATGCCAAATAAACATGCCTCTTATGGACATCCCTACTTCTGGTTTACTAATGACTTGTGTAGCAGTTTTATATAAACATTGTTTACATTTACTAGCTGCAAGAAGATGTTCAAAAATTAAAGATTGAATATTCAAAAACTGTTGAAAAGTTAAAAGCAGAAAAGGCCAAATATCAAGATATACAGTCAAAAGGTTAGATTTTATTACATTTTTAGCCCCTATGGATACTATCGAGTCATTATACAGTATATAGAAATTGCTTAAAATTTCGGCAATTTGTGCCATATATGTAACATGGTTACATTTTGTGACCGCTATTTATCTTGGTAATGAATGCTCTGGCCAGTGTCTTTATTAGTTGGAGTTTTCAATTAGTTAAGTTTATGGTTCGGGTTTTAAAGCTACATATTCGTATAATTTTGGGGGGAGGTGGATTGATCAAGAATTTAAATCAATTTCCTATTTATCAGGATAAAATCGATTCCAGTCATATTTCTTCCTTTTTGCTGGTCTGTCTAAAGATACATCGTTCCAAAAATTTTATCGGGTGGTTATTCCTAATAAAAGTATGGTAAATTTGGTTTTTATGTCAATCTTACTAGAAAAATATGGGATTACCCACTGGGCAAAAATGTCAGGGTATCACTAACTGGCAACCCGACTTGTCTGCCAGCTTATTGTGTGCTACCTTGATCAAGGGAGTAGTTGATATTTCATGATCAAATGGTTAGGTGGTTTTCGAAGTAATTATTTATTTTTTTTCAGGTAAAGGAGGATCTAAGTTGGAGGATGCCAAAACAAAATGTAATAGAACTGCTATCCGTCTCCATCGATTACATAACGACTATGTGTTAGCTCTACAAGATGTAGTGGAACATCAGAAATCTTATTTAGAAAACACTTTACCAAGTTTCTTAGAATATCAACAAGCTGCTCAAGAGTTGCTTGTCCTTCAAAGGTAATATTAATTAAAGACTTCACATGCATGATGTTAAAGTATGCAATCTAATATCTATTGAAAAATGAAGATCTATTAATGTTTGACAAATTTGGCACAACAACAGATAATTGGTTCTGTGGTTCTGTTTGCAATTCAGCAGAAAATTTAGTCTAACTGCCATCGGATATCTCACTTGTTGTCTTCCATTCAAAGTGGTTCTTTGAGTAAGGCACAGGCTTGCTAACTTGGAGGTCTTGGGTTCTCTCATGATGTTGGCCATGAATGTTTCCCAGGATTTTCCATTGTGATTTCCTCGTTGACTTGCCTGACAAGGAACAGCACCTGGTCATTTGAATGGTACAAATCCAGTGTATATGTTTGCATGCATGTAAAAAGAACCTTAACAGCTCGAATTTGAAATCCATTTTAGAGTTGGCTCTTGTCCTAGGCAAAATTTCCCTCATAGCACACAACACTGTGTATTCTCATCTTCATGAACCGGGGACAAGCGAAAATAATTTTATTTTCAGTTCATTTGCTTCATTCAAAACTCCCATGTCAACCCCAGATAACTATGGCTTAAATGGATAGTCTCCTTGCTTTTGCTTTAGCTCAACCTGAGCTTCATGTCTGAAATATATCTATCTGCTTTGCCCTGGATTGGGGGATTATGTGGGTAAGGCCCTGACTCGCTAGCCTGGAGGTTGTGTGTTCGATCCCTGCATTAGCCGAAAAAAGTTCATCTAGATTTTCCGGTGTGATTTACCTTGCCAGTGATGTAGAATGGAGGGTCTGACAAGGACAGCTGTCTAGTCGTTCAGATGGCACGAAAAACCAAGGTCCTGTGTACACATTGGCGTGCGCGTCAAAGATCCCTTGGCAGTTAGAATTTGATTTGTCCTGGGATTTCCCTACAAATATACATAATATCTTTGATATAATATTGATAAGGAAATAACACTTAATAAAACAAAGTACTTGTAATTAAGATTGCAGATTTGTATCCGGTAGGGTAATTCCATTATATTTCACATTTCTGTTAAACTCATTCATAAATGAATCATAAGTTCTTATTTACTCTTTCATGATCATGACATTATATCCTATATAAACATTACCTTCCTGTTTCTCACTCTTTTACAGTAAATTTGTGTTAGAAGAATATCACAAGTTGACTAATTTCTCTACTAGTGATTATCAGAGAAAATTTGATAAGATTGGCAGTGATATAGATAGCATAGTACCTGAAACCGAATATACTTCCTCCTTTATAGGAAAATATAAGTAAGTAGATATAATATAATATCTAGTTTTGAGACATGTCTGCTTCAAACTTCAAGGACAATATTGGCGTCAGCTATTATATATGTGATAGAAATGGTTAAACACCTTAAAAAAAAAAAGTGGGAACAAACCATAAAAAACTGAAGAGGTTGGACAGGCGACCCAACTCCTTGTCATGTACAATCGGGAAATGTAATTTAATAATATATAATAATTCAACCCTTTCATTACTAGTGAGTTTTAAAATGTACTATGACGCCAAATCCTGACAATATTCAGAAAATGATCATATGATTATAGCTCAAAACCTATCAATTTTGAAAGAAGACAAGTTATGATTTTCTGAAAGGAAATTAAATTCTCTTTCCAATGGACTCAACTAGAAATGTGTATCTCTAATCACTACTTAGGTATCATAAGATGTACCTGAAAAAAATTGTGAAAATGTTTTCAACAAATCCTTTGGAGGAAAACTTAATGCTACAAAGTTCAAAATTAATCTGACAAGTTAATTCCATTTTAAGGAGAATTTAATTTCCTTCAAAATGGTATAACATTTTTGAAAATCTGTTGGTAAATAAAAAAAAATGGCAAATATTGTCGGTCCTTGTTTTGCTGAAAAACGTTTAACAATTATTACCTTGCAAGTTATCGAACTCAATTCGGGATCATCCCTATTTAAAACCTACTCAAATTCATTATTTTCGCTGCTAGAGCCTTCAGAAAAATTGTAATCGAATTCTTGTTCAATTTCAATGCCACTTTCATTGTCAAAATTATCATCTAATTCATGGCCATTTATCACATCTTTTTGTTTCAATTCGGCACTTTCAACGTCATAAGAATCAAATCCATTAAAATCGCCATCTTAGTCCGATGACGCCATTCAAAAATTTCAACGAAATAACTTCATTTTTACGCAAAATAGCTGCTCCGTGGCGAGACCACACCACTAGCCTCGATGAAAGATTATATGATGCAACGTGCAGACGTTAACCGAACTAAGTAAGTAAGATGTTGGCTTATCAACCTGGGGGTTCTGTGTTCGATCCCAGTGTTGGCTAATGTTGTCGGATTTTCGAACAATTTATCCTGTGTCATCAGTGCAGTACTGCGGAACTGGCAAGAGAGAACATAATATAGTCATTCATTAGCGTACATGTAAATGAACTCATGACAGTTGGAAGGAAAAATTTCCCTCTTAGCGCACTGTATGACGAATGCATGTATTCATTCGACCAGACTGTATGGCATATGTTAATCTTCATAAAACAAATTGGTTCATTCTTTTCTATCAAAGTTTCCTTGCTAATTTTTGCTATGATTCTATGTGTTATATTTTTATACGCCCACATTTCAATGTGTGCGTATATTTTCAGGGCCCCAGTCCGTCCATCAATCAGTCCACAAAAATGCTTATGAACGCTCTAGAGGCTAAAACTTGAAATTTTTCACACAGTATTTAAGGTTATTAGGCGAAGAATTATATTGATTTTCACTGATTTCCGGTACTTACTGCCAGAATTATGGCACTTTGAAAAATCTTGTGGACATGAAACGAAGAAGCCAGAAATATGGTCCTTGATCACTTGGAAAAGTCTTGTGGATGCTCTAGAGGCTACTGTTAATATCCGATTGACTTTAAATTTATACAGGGTGTTTAACCCATAAGCTGCCAGAAGTTAAATTAATGATTACGTTATATCAAACGCTTAAAATATACATATGACGTAATAAATGACCTGTTTTGTTCATTCAACTATCATGAAAAAGCTATTGAGAATCATACATTACAACTAAGTGTTATTTTATAGCAAATAAACTCATCTTGCCAATGGTGTGTAGTTTTTAGTGCACAGAGGTATATATTTCCTCAGAACGTCCATCAACGCCTGGGTATTATTATCAAAACTACTGCACTGGGGCAGAACTAGAAGCCAAACAAATTATAATAATTTTCTGATAATTACATAATCAGACTTTAGTGTTTTATGAATGTTTTTGTCGACTGCCAGGACAACTTAGTTGCTGTGGGCGTATGTTTTATTGCCTGGCAACTTACCTTTATAACAAAGAAACAAATAATTCTCATTTATTCAGAATTTTACATTTTCTTTTCACATTTCAGGTCAGAACCTATTCAGAGTAATACTTTTGAATTTGATGAGCGGTTGATCGATAGTTTTAGTGTTTCGTTGCAACCAGGTGTATTGGAAGTAGATGATGTCACTATTGAACCATTACAACAGAGGTATTACATGTGTTTTTCTTTATTTTTGTACTGTTTAAAGTATAATCATTTTCTTTAACTATGTGTTAACATTCTGAAATAGAATAAAATTGAGTGAATAAAAATGTGTGTTTCTGAGAGAGAAAAATTAAGGGGAGATAACTCATCGGCCATGTTCCTAACTTCATATTATCTCCCCTTAGACCACAAACTTTAGTATGGGGGGATTGTGAAAAAAGAAAAAAAGAGGTTATAGATGTGAAGTAAAGAGTAATACAAGACTTGCAATGTCATTATGTCAATAACTAGCTCTATGACAGAAATATATTAACATGAACACAATGGATGTATATTTAAATCTATTTAAAAAATACTGTCATTGACCAGGTCAGCAATATAATTCCAATTTAGATGGTGAAACTCATAGCCTCTTTTTCATCTATATTTTCTTTGTTTTTGTAATTGATTTACCAGTTTACTTATTCATGTGTCATCCATCAGTTCTCAAAGTCAACTTTTGGGTGTAGAAAGATTTTGAAAGCCTGCTTCCTATATTTCACCCATGCTTTGTTTACATTGCAATTGAAACACATGTGTTTGGGATATGATGTAATGTATTTGAAAGTAGGCTCCTCAAAGTAATCAAGTTCTGTTCACAAAACTTAGGAATTGCTCTGTATTGACAATGAGTAAAGATACTATTTGTGCTGTATGGAAATATTTATTGAATTGAAATCTCAGATACCTGAATATTATGTTTTTAGAAAAACACAGTTATCAAATCAAATGAATGAATGTCAGAAAAGTTTAGAAATCAAAACCACACGACATAAAAGTCTATCAGTTGAATTAAATAGATTAGAAACAAGTCTGGCAGTTGGGAAAACAGCAGAAGTGGTGGCTGAGTAAGTATTGTATAGCTTATTGGGGATAGAATTCGTAGTGTTCAATAATCCTGGCATTAGAGATTACTTACATGTACTCTTGGTTTGAGAATTTTACCTACAATGTATAGTGGCATCCAGGTTTACTTGAAGAAATTATAAAAGTTAACAAGTCCTTATATTACGTGTAAAAAATGTACCATAAAAGGGCAGTATTGATAGATGGAAATACTGAACGGAATTAAACTACTTTTAACTTTTAGGCTGGTATTTCTATTAGAAATTCAACTTTTATAATATTGTAGTTTGGAAGGGATTCCTATATCGTTCACGACTTTAAAATCATTGAATATAATATACATGTCCATTTATTCAATAGTCTAGTTTGTTCTTTTTCTTTATAACACAGATTTGCTGAAAAGAAAAAAGAATTCATAATTTTAGAAAAAGAAATGGCAGAAACTGAATCGAATTTACAGAAGTTACAATGTATATTTGAAACTATATCTAAACCTCTAGATGATTTAGGGGACAGTAACCCTCCACCAGTATCTAATCTTCTAGAGAATGGGGATCTCGTAAGTACCACTAATTACAGCTATATTAACCAAAATGACTAACATAGATGGAAGTATATTAAATATCATTAAATTTAGCTTAGTTGCAAAATTTTTGCTTTTTTAGTAATAACTTACTGATGTTGTTTCCTTCTAATTCAAATTTAAAACAATGCCAGTGTATAAGCTTATTATTAAAAGTAACTCTGTGTATTTTTCTTGGTTTTATTTAGTCATTTTATAAGGTAAGAATTTGTTATATATATTGGTTTGTGGTACATGTAATTTGAGTTGGCTTCTATAAGCTTAACTGTGATGAATGTATACCTTTACCTAGCTAGAGAATGATGTAGGTGTATGGCATATATTGTAATTGTTGTGTTTATGTAGGTAATTAATATATATAATACTAGTCTGATAAAAGAAAGCGATATATATTGGGTTTTAAATGTATGCAACATTTTGTCATGAGATCCGCTAACTATTTATGTGTGCACGTGCAATATGTTTTACAGCTGTAGCTAGAAATCTTGGAAATATTCATGATGAATTAACAATTAGATAGAATGTATTGTTGTTTTGCTTCAAGCTAAAAGCTGTAAATGAACCATTCTCTCAAACCAAATAGTAATTGATCAAACTGCATTTCTGGAAAGTCACAAAGTGAGAGTGTTAGCATGCACATTACAGTTTTGTTTATTTGAAAATAATGATTGAAAATATGTTTTTATGACAATTTTTAAAAACATAGTATTATTATGTTAACTAATTAAATGAAGTAATGGATAACTATAACTATGGGTCAATCCCAATGTCTTTTTATGAATCTCAAGTATATTTCTGGGACCGGGTAGTCTAGTGTTAGTTTTTAATGCCAAGAAGTGTGGAGGGGTTGGGATGGCCTAGTGGTCTAGAGTACCGCGCTTTGACCTCTAGCTGGCCGGTCACCTCTGGCTTGCGGCTGTGGTTTCGACCCTAGTGTGAGCGTATGTGACATGGAGAAAGGGGCGCCTTCTCAGCCTCATGGGTTTCCTCCCAGCACTCCGGTTTCCTCTCACTGCTAAAGACCCCTACGAGCAAGCGAATTATTAAAACAAAAATTGAAAACCATACGTTAGTCCCAAAATGACCTAGTTTGTGTTGAGTGGAGGTTAAACCCCATTTCTTTCTTCATCTCTCTCTCTCTCTCTCTCTCTCTCTCTCTCTCTCTCTCTCTCTCTCTCTCTCTCTCTAACTAATGCCAAGTGAGTAAAAGTAAGCAAGGCTATTCTCGACACAATTGCTTATCATCGAGATGATGTTTACAAACTCAAAAGCAACCAGAACTTCCAATATTAAATATTTCTCATATATGCTTGTCAGGAATTGATGAATTTGATTTTTAAAGTGCCCAAAAGATGTCTATAATAGGCCGGGCAATAAATACTGGTTTCAACTATTGATAGTCGACCTCTATCCACTAATCAGTAACCGATAATGTAGCCAAATTAGTTTTACTTACCATTTGTTTTAGAAATATTCATAATTTGTGTCGAAATTCAATCCATTTTTTCAGAACTTTCATCTTTATCAAATACGACCATAACAATAATAATGAGTAAATTGTAGATAACTCCCTTTGTTTCTCATTGGGATTCTCATGTGCACAGAACGTCTTGTGTAGTGGCTTAATTCATGTTTTTGTCTCTTAATCAGTATGACATCTGTATAATTTCATTATTCGAAAATACGAGTGGTCGACAATTAATAGCTGACTAGCTGTGTCATTTTTACTCTAAGCTGGTGTCTCGAATAAAAAACAAAACGTGTGTTGAATGACTTTTCAATTTAATCACAGTTACCCGAGCTAGGCCCAAACACGTGTTGCATAGAATACTGTGATAAGCATTATCTTATGATGGATTTCTTCTCACAAGTGACTTCCTACAATTGCACGATTTTTGATATTTTAAATCTGTATCAATTATCGATCTTCAAAATGCTTTGTTATGGCCAATATTGATATTTTCAGCCAGTCCTAGTCTAGAATCCAACCTCATGTGTTTCCTCTGGGTTCTTCGGCTTCCTCCCACTGCTAATAAAGACCCCTACACACAAGCGAATTATTGAAATAAAATCAAACAATATGTTAGTCCCGAAATGACAGAGTTTGTGTCCAGTGGAGGTTAAACCCCATTTCTCTCTCTCTCTCCTAGTCTAGAATATTATAAACTTAACTACTATTTCCTGCTCATGCTCTTCCTTTAAAACTGTATTGTTGATATAAATCTTGTACATGCAGTTAAATGATTTATAATATTTATTTATTTATATTATATTAGATTCCTTTAAAGGTAATTGTTATTTATATTTCTATATATGGTGAACTGTATATAGTGGAGTGTGTTAGTTATCAATGTCACTGTTTGTCACATTCACTCAATTATCAACAGACTCCATCCCATTTGCTTTATTTGGTTATTCGCAAACATATTAATGTGGTCATATATTGTTGTTGTCTATGTCCATCTGTCCTTACACCTGTAGTAGGCAGTCCAATTTATCACTGATTTAGATCAAATTCCACTGCCATAAGAAACATATTTTATATATAGATTCCTTCCTTATTTGGAATTTTTATCCACCAGTCTGTCTTGGCAATACATGTATATCACAATCTATCCTTTAGTAGAAGTTATTTGTGTAACTGCTTGATATAAACAATTGGTTGGTGTGGTGACGGTAACTTGAAGAAAACTAGAGTGATTTTCTTTGTCATCTGTGGATATAGTTCCTTATAGAAAGTTTTAACATTCTAGGTATACATTGTATTTATTGAATCCGTTGTTTTGAGTGTACACAGTAGACTGTCATTAAATGTTTTTCTTTCCCTTAGATGACATCAAATCAAACCATTAGCATTACTGATAAATGTTTAAAATGTTTAAACGATTATTTAGAAAATTTGAACAGTGTTTGAAATTATGTTTTATTTCCTGTTTGCATATTAAGAAACCGAGTTATGTATTTATGTATGATTGTGTGTAACAGTGTGATGCACACTCATATTCTGTATGTTTCATGATCAGTAGATTTACTTATAAGTACTCCAGAAATTGTAATTATGTAGACTTATATATTAGATGGAAATATAATTTATTTTTAATTTAAAACTGACTGAAATGTGTCCCATATTTGTTTTTATATACTGGTATATAAGAACATCTAGCAATGATGATTTAGGGGCATGCAGAATGTTGGTTTTAGTAGGCTACTGGTAACGGGTGCTGAGCAAAGCTTTGGCGTGACTTTAAAATAACCAAATTTGATAACCAATAACATTATGATTATATTAAAGTTTTCTGTAAATGATTATATTTTGATGATTCTCAACAAAGTTCTCATGTCACTAATAGTCGTGTGTTTCGTATACAGTATATTAAAGAGACATTATTGCTTTCACCAGACTAGTCTAAACCTTAAAATTCCAAGCTTTGATCCATGTATAGCAAACTGTCTTGATATCCTATATTGACTTTAGGCATCTGTTTCTCAGCCATGAGAGCAACTTATACAAGTAAATTGTTTAAGCAGCTATTAGTAACTGAATTAGAATAACACGTGGCACAATTATATGGAATACAAGTTACTAAATAGTTTATTTCTGACAATTGTTCGAGGAGGGTTCCATATAGTTGTCATTTGTTAAACTTATACAAGTGTTTTATGATTTCCTAAAAGTTGAAAACTTCTATTGACTTGAGTATGTGATATTTTGTTTGAAAATGTCGGCCTGATTTGGTCATGCTGAATTATCACTTTTACCAATAATTTAATATGGAAACTGTTGAGAATAATGCTATGATTTCCCTCAATACTAGATTACTAAACACTGACATATGAACTGCAAGAATCACTAAACATTTTAACAAAATTAAAAGACTGAACATATCAAATGTTATATTTTAATTGAAATTATTATTATTTTTTTCATCAGGATACCAGTTCAACATTATCAACATCCTCGCAAAGTAAAAAGAAAACATTTTTAAACTATTTCCGTAAACAAAGTGACACTCAAGCATATAGTTTAGATAATAACTCTGATTCATCTAAAAAGAAATTAAAACAAGTAGACAGTTACGAGCAACATGAATTAAATGCAGAAACATCTTCAAACGGATCTACATCATTACCAGTATCACCATCTAGATTTCCTGAAAATGCTACTGGTTTATTGGTAAGTTTACAAAAGCCTTTCCAGAGGTGTATGGCATTTTTTGTACATGTATGTCTATGGTTTCAATCCTGGGTCATCTGCCCAATCAATTGTTTTTTCTTCCGTTTCTCACTTCTAATCTAAAGACCCTGCATGCAAGTGAATTATTGAAATAAATATTTACTGTATGTTAGTCTAAAAATGACACAGTTTGTGTCGAGTGGACGGTAAACGACATTTGTGAAACAAGGAATAAAAGACAAAAGTGTATACATATACAAACTTGATTCTTAATTATTGATAGCAAGGAGAAGATATTTTTTTCAAGTTCTATAATAAGCATTATTTCAAAAACAGTCTTAACAAGTGTGCCTATTTTGAGGCCATGAAGAATCAAATTGTAACAGTATCCTTTGTTAATTTTTACAGAGTTTAGAAAATTTACCAGCACGTTTACAAGATGATGAGTGTTTTCATGGTGTATTGCCACGCGAGGAAGTGCAGAGACTTTTAGTTAATAATGGTGATTATTTGATACGCGAAAGTAAGAATAAAAAGACTAACGAAGTACAACATGTGTTATCTGTGTTTTGGGAGGGTCATAAACATTTCATAATACAAGGCACTGAGGTTGGTATTATTATATACTATGTGTGTTCAAGATCAAGTTTGATTGGCAGTATATAGTGTTAGTAATTGACACTATGTTGAAGACCATAATAATATAATATGGTAGAGCTGTAATTAATTGAAAAAGAACAGGAAATTTTGGATCATTTTTTTACTTTAATACTGCTTTTAAATAATATTATTTTGTTTTTATTGAATCGAAATCTAATATTAGTAATTCAGAAGCTATTAATAGTTGTTATTAGAATTGACACGTTATCAACACTAGAATACCTTTATTCACTGAATGGCAATGATGATTTTTGAATTCATTTTTGAAGGGTGCCTGGCGATTTGAAGGACAAGCTTTTAGAACGATATCCGAGTTAATAAGATATCAACATAGTATTGGTACTCCTGTAACAACTAAATCACAAGCTATTTTAACTAATCCTATCAAACGTGAAGCATGGGAACTAGTTAATGATGATATTCAATTAGAAATGAAAATAGGCAATGTAAGTACAAGGCTGTCTATCATTTAGTTCACCTTATTAGTTAATTACAGTTACATGTAGATATAAGAAATTAATCTTGACATTGAAATACTAGTATTACGGTCAGACCATGGACTTGTTGATTAAAAATCTGAGCGCACCACATACAAATTTCTCTTTCCTTTGGCATTGTTATTCCAATCAAGACCTTTACATAACAATTCCATATCATTTTTATGTTCACTAGATTTTCCTTATACTGAATGATAAACAACCCTGACGGAGGTACTGACAAGGAAAGCTGCCTAGTCGTTTGGAAGGCACGAAAAACCGAATCCCGTGTACATATTGGTGTGCACGTAAAATATCCCTTGGCAGTTGGAATTCGGTTGCTGCCCGGGCAAAATTTCGTTCATAGCACACTGTATGACGTATGCCCGTCTTCAATTAGCCCAGGTAGGGTGCAGAATCATAGGACGTTAAACCCCATTTCATTCGTTTCATACCTAAATGGGTGCTTAACAATGAAGACATTTCAAAGTATACGAGTTGTTTTACAATCAAATGATTTGGAGACATGTTTACAGTCTTAAGATAATATATGTTTCAATTTTTTTGAAAATTTCAAACTGGTTATTTATATTATTGTGTTTTCCTATTTTAGGGTAATTTCGGAGAGGTTTATAAAGGTATATTTCGTGGGGATCATGTTGTGGCTGTTAAAACCTGTAAAGACACATTGTCAGAAGATCAGCGGAAAAAGTTTTTACAAGAAGGTCGAATATTAAAACAATATGATCATCCTAATATTGTAGAGTTTATAGGAATTGCTGCCTCAAGACAACCTGTCATGATTGTTATGGAATTTGTTTCAGGTGAAGTCTGTCAATAGTATTAATAATTATTTCAAGATCTTCTCTTTGTTGCACACATAAAGATCAACATATTTTCTAACTTCTTGATATGATTAATGATTTGTGAACTAAATTCCTTTACTCAGAAATTCTTTTTTGAAAATTATATTTAAGTTGAGTGTTAAAACTTTTAAAAACATACATTATGCAAGAGCTAAATCTGCCTATTGCAGGTCCTTCTTTAAAAAGCCTTGGGGGAGGGGGGTGGCCGAATGGTTAGCCTGTGCGAGCTGTATTATTAGGTCTGTCCTTGAGTCAACTGACGTGGTTACGATTCCTCGGTTGTATGTGACAAGGGAGTAGGGTCGCCTGTCCATCCTTTTGGGTTTTCTCCATGTCCTTCTGTTTCCTCCCACTGCCTAAGAACCATATGCTCAAGCGTACTTTCTCTCTGTCTTTCTCTCTCTCTCTCTCTGCCTACCTTTACATTATCTAGTTTTCAACTACATGTACTATAGTGAGAACTGCCAACTCTGTATTAAAACTCCCATAATGCCACATGAATGTTGCAATAGCAAGTACAAAAACACAGGAAATTGAATATGGAAAAATTCTGACTCGATCAACACCAAGCACATTGCAATGTGTGTAAAGTCTGTCACTGAATATAAATTTGTTTGAATTTTACAGGTGGTGCATTACTTACATTCTTACGTAAACAAGGAAAATCTCAATCAATAAACAAAAAACAGTTAGTTAAAATGTGTGTTGATGCTGCTTGTGGTATGGCTTACCTTGAGAGTAAAGGTTGTATTCACAGGTATATTACCGGTATACTTATTTATCTTTAGTTTCTTTTGAGGCTCTTACCTTTTCCTCTTTCTGCTGAAGACCCCTACACACAAAGCAAATTATTGAAATAAAATTTGTACCATGCATTAGACCCAAGAGAACCTGGGTTGATGTTAAACCTCATTTCTCTTATTATTTTTTTCACTGATGTATTTATTATACCAATAGATATCAGAGTTACTTCAAGATCATGTTTTGCTTTTTTTTAGGAGATCTGTCAATGGAAATGATTTTACACAAAATACAGTTTAGATTTGATATATTTTACAGGGATTTGGCTGCCAGAAATTGTTTAGTGGGAGATCAGAATATAGTAAAGATATCTGATTTTGGAATGTCTAGAGAAGAAGGGGAGTACCATGTATCTCAAGGAATGAAACAAATTCCAATAAAATGGACGGCACCCGAAGCTCTTAATTTTGGTATGTTGGAATATATTGTAAAACTTTTATTTATTTCATTAAAGATGTACAATTTGTATCTTGCACATTTTACCCAATTTTTGCTTACAAATCTGTTGAACTTAAGCATGCATTATGCAAGACCTAAATCTTCCTATTGCAGGTCTTTAATGATTCCTTAGATCTTGTCTTAATTATTTATTAGATATTAATGGGCGTCCTAGCTAAAGGAATTTCCACCAGGTGTCGCTAGTAAAAACTCGGTTCTACGTGACCATATCGGTGGCAAGAGAACCGTATCAGTATTAAATTTCATATTAACGACAAATACTAATGTTTGTTAACACATGAGTTTGTAATGAATATACAGGAAAACTGTGCTATAAGGTAAACAATGAGATCACATGGGACCGCCTCGCCTATAAATTATGTCGCTTTATCTCTAGCGAGGACGCCAATTAACTTATCCAGACCATAATCCACTCTTGATGTCATCGATAGCCTGCGATATTACTGGATTTGAATCAGATCTTCTGCTCAACGCTCATCGGTGATTAAATAAAAATGGATAATCGAGACTTTGTTTTTTATCGTACGGACTGCGGTTCAGAGTGGATCAATTTGACAGAAATTTTCAACAAGTTCCCTTTACATAATCTAGTTTTTATACGCCCACATTTTCATGTGGATGTATTATGTCGTCGCCCCTGTCCGTCCGTCCGTCCGGACGTCCGTCCGTCCACAATTGTTTGTGGACTCTCTACAGGTCACAATTCTTGTCGGATTTCGAAGAAACTTGAAATATAGGTTTATCTCCAAAAGATCTCGGCTGCTTTCGATATTGGCATGTATCGGATCAAAACTTCATGTATTATGGCCCCTGATTGTACGAAAAATCACGTTTTTAGCTTGTGGACCCTATAGAGGTCACAATTTTGAACCGATTTTGATGAAACTTGACATGCATGTTTATCACCCAAAGATCTTGGTTCCTTTCGATATTTGCGCCTATCGGGACGAAATTTTCTGAATTATGGCCCCTGATTGTCCGAAAAATCACCTATTTTAGCTCGTGGTACCTCTGGAGGTCACAATTATTATCCGATTTGAAAAACCGTTCGATAATATCACCGTTACACCCTAAGGAAGGTTGAGTTCAAATTTCGGAAAAATCGGACCAAAATTACCATACAAAATGGCCGCCTTTCGTAAGCATATACTGTTAAAAAATGGTATATTTTGGACCCTGTAGAGATCACAATTTTAATTCGATTTTGATGAAACTTGAAATGCATGGTTATAACCCAAAGATCTTGGTTCCTTTCGATATTTGCGCATATCGGATCGTATCTTCCTGAATTATGGCCCTGATTATACGCAAAATCGCCTTGGTTTAGCTTGTGGTCCCTGTGGAGGTTACAATAATTATCCAATTTAAAAAATCGTTTGATTATATCACCGTTACACCCTAAGGGAGGCTGAGTTCGAATTTCGTAAAAATTGGACAAAAATTGCCATACAAAATGGCCGCCATTCGTATGCGAATACTGTTCAAAAATGGTATATCAAGGTTGTGGACCCTGTAGAGGTCACAATTTTGATTCGATTTTGATGAAACTTGAAATGCATGGTTATAACCAAAAGTTCTTGGTTCCTTTCGATATTTGCGCATATCAGATCGTAACTTCCTGAATTATTGCCCCTGATTATACGCAAAATCGTCTTTGTTTAGCTTGTGGTCCCTCTGGAGGTTACAATAATTATCCAATTTAAAAAATCGTTTGATTATATCACCGTTACACCCTAAGGAAGGCTGAGTTCGAATTTCGGAAAAATTGGACCAAAATTGCCATACAAAATGGCCGCCATTCGTATGCGAATACTGTTCAAAAATGGTATATCAAGGTTGTGGACCCTGTAGAGGTCACAATTTTGATTCGATTTTGATGAAACTTGAAATGCATGGTTATAACCAAAAGATCTTGGTTCCTTTCGATATTTGCGCATATCAGATCGTAACTTCCTGAATTATTGCCCCTGATTATACGCAAAATCGTCTTTGTTTAGCTTGTGGTCCCTCTGGAGGTCACAATTATTATCCGATTTAAAAAATCGTTTGATTATATCACCGTTACACCCTAAGGAAGTTTGAGTTCGATTTTTG
The DNA here is from genome assembly GCA_917208275.1 of Patella pellucida. Taxonomy (NCBI): domain Eukaryota; kingdom Metazoa; phylum Mollusca; class Gastropoda; family Patellidae; genus Patella; species Patella pellucida. The sequence continues at coordinate 45,225,117 of OU795039.1, forward strand.
GAACAAAATTGCCATACAAAATGGCCGCCGTGTGTATGCGAATACTGTTAAAAAAATGGTATAACAAGGTTGTGGACCCAGTATAGGTCACAATTTTGATTCAATTTTGATGAAACTTGAAATGCATGGTTATAACCCAAAGATCTTGGTTCCTTGCACATATCAAATTGTAATTTAATGAATTATAGCCTTTGATTGTAGGAAAAATCACTATCGGTTTTGCTTGTTCTCTATCCATCTCTCGAAAATGTGGGCGTATCCTGCCTGGCAGTGCCAGCTTACTATCTTTAACTATTATAGTGAGAACTGTCAGATTTTTATCTAATCTCCCATAATGTATCTTTAATAAATTCTATGCAGGTATATATACAACATTATGTGATATCTGGAGTTACAGTATTTTAATGTGGGAAATATTTTCATTTGGTGTAACACCTTACACTGGTTCAACTAATGCACAAGCTAGAGAAAAAATAGAAGAAGGTATATGTTTTATAATTTATATTTTATATGATAGTAGATCCAAGCAATATAGAGATTTGTTTAGTCAATTTTATTCTTTACATATTCAGCTCAAGTTTCTCAAGACAAGTATAGCTACATATACCCGGAGATGGAGGGCCGAATGGTTACGATTCCCTGGTTGTATGTGACAAGGAGTAGGGTCGCCTGTCCAACCTGGTGGGTTTTCTCTGGGTCCTCTGGTTCCCTCCCAAGGCTAAAGACCAGCGAAAGCGAATTATTGAACTAAAATTAAACCATATGTTAGTCTCGAAATGACCTAGTTTGTGTTGAGCGAACGTTAAACCCCATTACTCTCTCTCGTTTTCTCTATCAGTTTATTAACCATTGCCACATTTAGAGAGTGATTATAGATCTAAATACTAAGTTCTTATACATTCTAATCAAAATAGATGATATTTACACCTATATTCAAATGAGCATTGATTAAGCTATTTTAGAAAAATAAAGTTTCAATTATGTCTGTCAATTTATTAAATAAGTCAATATATTGTTGAATAGGTTATCGAATGCCAGCGCCAGCAGGAACACCAGATGAAGTATATGAAATCATGAAAAGATGTTGGGAATATGAACCGGAAAAACGACCGCATTTCCAGGAGATTTATAGCACGTTATCTGCCATATGGAAAAAATACTGATGAAGATTAAACTAACCAAAGTTACATTCATTTTTATCTTTTTATATACAGTGCTTTAAATCTTTCCAATATTCGTTTTACAAAAACTCTTTGTCAAATTGTTGGCCCATGTTATTGTTTAAAATAAATGAAGTTGTTAATTTATATGTTTAACCACATTTAATTCATTATCAGGAACACAAAATATTCTAATTAGTTTGTATATAACTAAGTACAGAGTTTCTTCATGTACCTAGAGACACTTAATCATAATACATAGCCATCTCTTCATCTCAACATTAAACATTCATATTGAAGCTGTTATTACAACCTATAAACATGCTTCCTAGAGAAAAACACTACTGTAAAACAAGTATTTAATGCATCATGAAATTAAAACAACCTTAAAGGGGTTGAGGGATTGTCATATATGAATATAAAGATTGATGCTACCTTAATTGAGTGTTCTCTCATAAGACACGAGTATAAAATATATCATCATTATCAAATAATTAAACAGTTGTTGGTTTTAAGGGATGTTAAGTTTACAATACCATCAATTTATGACTAACTACACAATACTGTATACTGTTAGATTATTACAGAAAAATACATATTGAATTATTTAAATACATATTTACACATGGAACTTTTTCATTTTTAACTGAAATTAATTTCTTGTTTTGTTGCCATAGAATCTTATCTTATGCATGATCTAAAAACAGGGCAACCTTATTGCAAAACAACTGGCTTGATTGTGTAAACATAGTACATAGCAAGTCATCTTTTTAGTTGAAAGCTTCAATATGTTATTACTAGAAGAAAAACTACTGAAATGGACTTGATAGAAAAACCAAAAAGTGGTCTTTTTGTGTTATGTGTGGTTTGATCATGTGAGTTTGATTTATTTTGAAAACCATATTACTTGCCATTAGATTGTAAAAAAGGAAGTTCTTTGGCTAGTTGACAAGTAGATGAAGTCGTATTTACTTTTTGAAAATCCTTGTATGAATAACTGCCAAAAGATATTTTTGTAAAGCAAGGTAATAAAATATCAGTGATTAATAAAAAAAACAACTTACAACGTTTATGTATATGTTTAATCAATTTAATTCTTGTATATTTTAAAGTATTTACAAAAAATATGTAAAGAAAAAGAAGTCTCCTTTCTCATATTGTATTATTAGTGGAATTCCCATGATTTTGGTATTACTATGTGATTTATTATAGAGTATAAAAGTATAAGAATTTGTATAATGTTCTAATTATCATATCATAATTTATCATTTGTGTATAGTTGTGTATATTTGTATAATATGTGATCATGACACCTGTTTTAGCAGCAATCATTTATTTATCAATAACGAAAAATTAACATTTTACTTGAGTTTGGGGGATATTTACCCCTAGATGGTTATAAGCAGTAGCAGTATTTAGCTTTCTTTGATAAACTTTTACATTTAGTTATATATACATCTATATGAAGGGTTTAATGCAGAACACAGTATCATTTTGGCATATACAACACTGATATCTGATAACAAGCATACTCCTCGCAGTGTTCCGTTTGATTAGAGCTAATCCCACTACTCCCTGCCGGACTGAGTGGGTATTATCGTTGCGAATTATGACTGGTCAGTGGTCCCATTAACAACTAATCACTGACTTCTTTACAAAGACATTACCTTTGAAACATAGCGTCTAATTAAGCCAACTGTGTTTACATAACGTTACGTCATGACTGCACGTTTTTTAATCTAAATTAACCAGCGCATAGCAGGATATGCAGTAAAACTAATTGTGTGACAAACGAGGCTACTCGGCATTGACGTAAAGTAACACTACAGTATGGAAAGGAAAAGACTTTCACCGTTTTTACTACCATAAATCTTTGTCAAAGTTTTAGGGAAGACCCAAGATTAAAGAAGGGGCTGTCATGTTACTGTACGTAAGTGGTAGATTTGATTGAACGAGAAGTATAGACACACTTCCTCAAAAGTTCAAGTATCAGAAGCCAATCCAGCAATGGCCAGAGAGGAATTTCCCGGGCCATTGCTTCAGGAATATGGATAACAAGTGGAGTTGCATTAGTTCAGTAAGTAAGATGGTGGCTCCCTGAACTGGAGAACGGAGTAAATCCATGTGTTGGGATCTTCCAGAGTGGTCTCCCCTTTGTCACAGACGACGAACAGCGTTTTGTCATTCAGATGTGATGAAAAAAATCAGGTCTGTTGTTCACAACAACATACACTTCAAAAAATTAATTAACCCTTGACATTTGGAATTTTGAAATATGAGTAGGCTGTATGTAGTGCTGCTATCTGGGCAAAATTCCCCTCGAAGCACGCTGAATGGTGTAGCTTATGACCATCTTCATTGGCCCAGATGTAGCAGCAAAGTGGGACGTAACCCATTCCATTTGTCTTAACTGTGTTATGGACAGACACTAACATAGCTAAAGTCTTATATCAAGTGAGCAACTATTTCATTTTCGGCATAAATGGTGATTGTACTGCATTTTGCATTTAAGCTCTTCATATATATATTTAAAAGAAATTTGCAAAACTGTGTGCAAATTAAAGGTGTGAAAAACAAAAAAGTTTAAATTGCAATAATTTTTTTAAATTTTATACTTAAGGTATATTACATTTACAATTATTCAGAATATAGAATAAAGGTTTGTGCTTAAAATGTATTAATATTGACTATTTATATTTTCTTTATTTGCCCAGTTTGAGCAATATAAATATATTATTTAAGGTTTTAGCTTTTTGCTTAGTTGTATAAATTTTCTGCTTATTTTTATCAGAATATATTAGTATATTAACTTTAATTGTACATTAAATTATGCACAATCTGCTATTGTTGTTGAATTTTTACATAAGGAAAAAGTGGTATTATTATTATTGCATAATTATTATAATATAAAACAATAGAATAATATTATAGGATATATCAAATTATTACTAACTAATATGGTAGAGCAATGCAGTTAATGACTATCAGTCATTTCTCGAAAATGAATTTTAATGATACATTGAGAAACTACTTAATCCATAGACTATTTAAAAAAGTGCTAAATCTTGTATAGAATATATTGTTATTATAGATGAATATAGATTACTGAAAACTGTTACAATAATGTGATATAGAATATAGATAATATTGTTACTTATAAATGTACATTTTATATTTTGGAAAATTATTGTGAAATCAATTTATTACAGTACAAAATAAGAGTTTATAAAACTGTTATATACTCAGACTTGATGAGATGAAAACGCACCACTGGTATACATGGATGATAGAAAATCTTGTTTGAGAGCTATGTTTTAATCTTGCAATACTGATCAGAATGTACACAATATCTGATCATGATGACAACCCATGAGAATGATGTTTACACATACTTTTTGCCAGTATATGCGGACATATCCAACATGAGAATGTTGAATATCATCATTCTGTGTAGCATGGAGTATAGATTGTTGATTTTATAAAATCAAGTGTCAATTATATACTACTTCAGTTCTGTGGTTCCGTGGAAGATGTAATGATATGTCAAGGTTGTCACTAAAACACTGAAAACCTGTCATTTCATTAGTGCATGCCCCCACAATATCATCCTGCAACTGGCCTATCGTTTCCAGCAAGCATGTGGTAAACTAGATATCGGCAACACCTCAGCAAGACTGGCACATTATCCAGCAACATCTGCAGGATTTCATGCTGCCAGCCTCCCATACTGTTGCTATTGAGAGTGATACACATTGTTTCATTAGTGCTGATGCTGTTTGTCCCTGTGAATTTAAGTTGTGATGGCCTCCGAGCATTTTGTTGTGTTGTTAAATATCCAGCCTACAATCATGCTCTTAAGAAACAGCTCATATATTTCTTACCAGTACTTCAGTCAAATCAGTGGTGTGTTTTCATTACGTTTCAGTTGATTATAGAATTAAGTAGAGCTGGGTTCTTCCTTAAAGATTGAAAATAAAAAAATTTACTTCAACTATCATTACCTGGCTTGCCTAAATTGAAAGAATTTTGCTTATGCAGCAAGCAGCTCCATAGTTACTAGTATTTTTTATGCTCTTGTTCAGTATATAAAGGCCACATATTGTTACACGCATAAAATGGGATAAATTAACAGCCATATATTTATATAATACAAGAAAAATATATATATATATTAATCTGAAGTATAGAAATATACATAGGCAATTAAGTAACCCATAAAATGCAGTTCACTATCATAATAATACAGATGGATTAAGTCTTATGGTGGCTTCTAAAGTAATAGTATACATTATTATTGCATAATTATAGTATATGATAGTGATATTATGTAGGTCAATTTATGAATTGGTATTATGTATCAGAAGTACATGTATAATTAGCTAACACTAGTCAGTAGAGTCAGTTTAAAAAGTGGCTAATATTTCTTAGAACTAAATCCATATATACTAGTCTTCAAAATATCATTTCTATAGGTAGCCTACGCTTCTATTGAAATCTTGCTGTTTTTTGTCATGATCCCAGATGTCAACAATTACTTGTGGTTGTCTTATTGGATAAAATAATCATTTTAGTGTTATGGGGTGTTACTTTTGACCATTACCTGCGAAAAATATAAATATGTGACAATAGCTTAAATGAATTTGCTGCTGTGGACATGTTTTCTTGCCTGGCAATCTACCTTTATTCATCTTTAGAAATGACTGTAGAACAGTAGAGGTAGTCTTCAGTAGTTGTAGTTTTATTAGGCTCCTGTCTTCATTCGGATGTTTAATTCAATTTCATTAAATTTCCATTCTGCTCTATCATTACAAAATAAAAAGTACTAGCAGTCCACACCCCTATACTGTAGGGAGGGTTTGGGCAGCCCCAGAACTGTACAATGACTCTAATTTTCAGCATTAAAAGTGCCAAAACAATTAGAGAGTTGTAAGATTCCAAGCTTTCTTGTGACCTACAGTTTGCAACTACCCCATTCTGAAATATGTGCTCCCTTCCCCCAATCTTCTAAAGTTGTTTACAATTAATCCAGTATTTTTTGATAACTTTAGTTTAATTCATCTCTAGAATTGCAATTAAGAAAGTAATCTTCAATTTCATTTATCTCTATTTTTTCTTATTCAATGTTTAATAATAGAAGGTTAATAATATCAGGAATAACAACTTGCTAGTAATCTTCAATATCAGTATATATTTATATATAAAAAATAATAATGACTATTTACTTTTAACCCTGATATACATATTATATATTATAGGTATTATGAGCAGCTTTTAAAGCAAATAGAATTTCAACTTAAAAATCCAATTATGCTCAAAATCATCATGACATTTTGCCTTAATCGGATTATATACGTTACATATTATATCACTAATTATAGTATTTATGTATTCTGTAATTTAGTTCAACATTTATTTCTTAAGCTTACTAATTTGCAATCTCAGTCACATCAGATGTCAATTGTGTGTCATTTATTCTTTTATGTTGCACTACATTGACATATGACATATTTCAGGTCACATGAATTAACTGATCAATCAAATTGTCTGTACAATTGTCTGTACCTGTATACAGGGCCTTGTTTTGTTGTGAATTATGAAAATTTTAGAACCCAGTGTTGTACAGCTATCTGCTTGGTTTTGAGGTTATAGTATGACTAGTTGTTAGACATGGTCTGTGACTGGCAGAACATTGGATGATTAAAAGTTGATTAGATCACAATGTAGTGTAAAAAATCTAACAAAATAATATTATCTAATTCAACATAATTGATTAATATGCAGATAACAATATAGAGGTTGAGTCTTAATGAGCCAATAGTCTTAATTATTTTACTTCTTCCTTTTATGAAAGGATTTTTATTCAGATTGATAATTATTCAGCAAAAAGATATAATTGAATAATTAGCCAAGATTACCTCTGATTTGTGCAAAGGTCATAGTTAAATATAATTAAAATTAAAAGTACCCGTATATTAAATAAAATGCTTGTCTTTTGTGATAAGTGATCAAATAATAGATCACATGTAAAAATATGTTCTTAATTATGTTATTTCTAATAAATGCCAAGTAATGATCTCAGTGTAGTGATTTTCAAACTTTATTCTCAAAATCATAAAAGTGCTACAACTTATGTGGGTTTTCCATGAGGCCAAGCCTATTTCTTAGCCCTGGTTTATCTTGATTTCTTTGTAACAAAATATATTTTGTTCGTTTAGCATAAGTAGTGAAAAAGGGGTGATTTTTTAAGATATAAACAAAATCCCAGAAAAATATTTATATTTTGTTGGTAGGGAGTCCACAGAAATTGGCATTCTGACCAATCCAGACAATTTTTAATGGAATAGACCTTAGAATTTGCAAGCTCAAAGTTTAAAAAACTGATATTGTGGTAATCCAATGCATATAAGTTCAGCATTTTCATATCTGTCTCAAATTAAAGACTTACACTCAATATTCAAAATGTCAGCAAGAGTTTAAGGCACAATTTGAGTACAAGGCTTGTAAATTGCATACAGCACATGTATCCTTACCCAGGATTTTGTCATCTTATGCAATTTATCTTTCAACTGTTACATCCCCAAGAGAAATGGATTCACTCACATGATGCTAAAAGAACAGCCTATTCTATTTTTTGTGGGCCATAAGATCTGATGTGGTGATTTATTTTATTAGGATATCTCTCTATTACAATTTTAGCCATTATTGAGGTATAAATCAAAGATATATTTCCTTCATGGTCGTAATTACATAACTGATTGGATATCCTATCCAAAAGACCAGAATCTTTTTCTTTCTTTTTTTTTAATGAGAACAATTTTGCATATATTCATACAAATTTTTAAAAAAAATGGGATTAGGAATTGTGCATGGTTTCGTAAAATACAAAACTAAAATTTCAGTAGAGTAAAAGAAATATATTCTTATGCCATTTTTTAGGCGATCTGTTATGAAGTAAAAAAAGAAAAATTTCCATACAAATATAATTTTTTTTTTTAAATCTAAGTAAATATTTTGTTATGCATGCATTGAGAAAAATAAGTGGAGAGGGGTAAATAGTTGACGAAGTTATCCTCCAGGGAATCTCTTGATAGACTAACCTATATTATTTTTTAATGATGGGGAATAAAATCTTATCCAAAATAAAAATAGCACCGCAGTTTTTTACATTGAAATATTGCATTGTTCACATGAGCTGGTAAATATGTAATTGTTTAAGAAGCAGTATGTTTTTGTTTTGTTGTGCCTTTTTGTCCAATGTTTTGGCCATACAGAACCCATCGCTTGCCACTGGTATTTTTGTATGAAATTGTAAATAAAATCAACCTGAATGAAAACTTTGTTACTTTTTGTTACCTCAAAATATATAACAGCAGATTTACCGGTAGTATAGGCATGGTCCTAGTTCCATTCCAGATTTAATGAAGGTAGATATTAACAGCAGTCGGTGGGTCTAACAGTGAAAGTTTTCATTTCCAACTGTCCAGTGGTCCTTTTACTCCCACGCCATTGTGACTATTGATCAACATTCAGAAGACAGTCTGGGGAAGCAAGTATCCATGATGTTACATGCTATTTATCTCTAAATCATATTCAGGTGACAGTAGAGGAGGGGACCCCCTGATTGATTACAGGTTTAGTCTTATAACCGGCTCAACCTCCGGGAGATCAATGACCGCCACTGTCAATAGACCTAATCCCACGTAATGGAAGCAAATTTCTGTTCAATAGTTCTATAAACCAACGGCTTTAAGCAGAGCTCCAAATTGAACAAAATATGTTTACATAACATTATGTCATGACTCATGAAATGGAAAACAATACTGTTAGGAGACAATCAATACTTTCACGGTTTTTAATACCTTAAATCACTGTCCAAAGTTTTAGAGAAGAACCCAGATTAAATGAAGGACTGTCATGTTTGCACGGATATAATGGACACACTCCCTCAAAAGTACAAGTATCAGAAGTCAATCCAGCAATGGCAAGAGAGGGATTTGCTGTCGGAATGAAAAATACATAATAGAATTTGATACATATTTTATTAAATGATGACCAATAAACTTCTGTACACTAGATTTTAGAGTAATATAGTTAGGAATGATTTTTCTACAAAATGAATCGAACATATTTTATAATAATAAAGATGATTAAAATGCAATAATAGTTACAGAGTATAAAATGGCAGATTTAAACAATTTATAACTGTTCATTGCATGACGAAAAAGTAAACCATATAAAATGACAAGCACAAAAATACATGTATCCCTGGATACTCATTAAATACATTAGAACAATAAAAATACCATTTACTAGTGATTATTTACAAAAATTAAAACATACAAAGTGCTATTATGTTCTGTATAACACCATTATTATATACAAGTATAAAAGTATAATGACAACTGTATTGGTTTAAGTTTTTATAAACCAATCTGTGTAGATGGCAAATGGATATTTAATAAGATGTAAAAATGGACAGTAGTTTTAACTTGTGGCATCGGCCATATATTGATCAAGTTCGGTATCCAAATGAGATTTCGTTTTCGACATGTACGCATCTAGTTGGTTATCTAATTCTTGAGCAGTTGGTTGAGCACCCTGACCTCGTCCACGGCCTCTTCCTCCTCCTCGCTGACCTCGTCCACCACCCCTTTGACCTCTAACACCCCTTCTACCCCGGCCTCCACCACGTCCTTGGTCATTAAAACTGAAAAAGACCAATATACTATTAAGTTTTCATAAAAATAATAGAGCACACACAACAAAATTATGTGGCAGGCAAATTTAATAATCTATCAGATTGAATATAAATTATAAATCGAACAGCTTTATAAGTCAGAAAATATAAAAATCATTTTTTGAATTCCCATTTAGACAGTTGCTACATAATCTAATCTTCAGGATAAATGCAGTTGTAAATGAGGTTAGAATCATTATTGTCATACATTAAGTACAGTATACTAAAGAATTAATGGATAAGTATTAAGGGAATAAAAATGTTATATAAACAGTATTTGGAATATGTTAGAAATTCAAAATGTGCATGAACAACATCTTTATCTGACAAATCGATAAAACATACCCCCCCCCCCTACTTATTTTTTACATTTTGAAACCTTAAACTCAATAAGTAATGAACAACTGGTTCCTTGAGTCTTGAAGTTTTATGTCCACTTCCACCAGGGCTACTAAACGACTGTCATAATATTATGTGCTTTTATAACTCAAAACTACTGTCAACATACACCCTCTTCCAACTCAACTAGTTATAAAAACTGTCATGTCACTACCAAGTGTAGCTATTTTCATTATTAATAACTAATTGCGAAGTAAAGTTGGCCTTGCTTAATCAATATTTTGGCCTAGTTAAAACTATTCAAATCCTGTAATGTATTCATATCCTGTAACATTCTCTTCAACCGGCCCTGCATCTGCCAAGTCAACAATTTGTAACAACTAACATAGACCCTCATCCAACTCAACAACTTTCAACAGATTTGTTACATATTTTCCATCGAAAGTGAGTTCAGAAACATAATAATCAATTCTATTTGACATTTAAGTTTCACAGTATGATTTTATCTCATGTGAGTACTATCATATGATCCAGTTGTTACATGATATGCAGGCAAATCACATCGAGTTTTAGGTCGACATACACTCTCTTTCACATGTACTTATCATGGAACTTTAGTAACTATTGTGCCCAAATTTCTGTAAAATGTATGTACGTAGCCTATTCAAATTTAGCATTTATTTAACAAATATATTCAACAAACCTAACCAATAAACCAATTTTGATACCACTTGTCACTTTACCACAAAATATGTGTTAAAGTGGTCTAACAATAACATATCTGTGAGATATAATTATCTATTTTAAACTAAGAAACCTTCCATCAAAATTTCTTAAACGCCTTATCAAAGCAAACCTAGGAAGAATCCGAATTTAAAAGTTAATTTGCAGTTAAGAAATTCATTTTTAGCCCTCAATTCCCTCACTGAAGTAGTCATGCTGCAAAATCGGGCTGTTATTTGGCCTAAAATTATATCCTCTAAAAAGTGCAGTGCTTTAAACCTAGATCGAGATAAATAATTAATATAAAATAAAACTACATCAAAACAATACATGCATAAATAATAGTGAAATAATTATCAAGAAAATATACGATATTTATACAAAGAAATTATACAAATTATTTAAATATCTAGTTACAGAATACCCCAAAACTAGGTTGCATAAGTTCTGGCTCTTGCATTTATTATCTCGTCTGTCAATTTTAAAAATTAAATGTAACTGAAAGCTTTACAAATCAATCAAATAATACTAGTTGTATGAAATTTTCTTTTCACGTGGGTTTTATGCCGAGCCAGAACTATGAAATGATATAGAAGCAGCAGGGTACGTGGTGGTTGATCACTCTATAAACATCTACAAGATCATAAACCACACCATCTTACTTCCTATTATCCAAATAACGTCTCCTGGATTGATCACCTCGGCCACGTCCTCTGCCCGACGATTGACCGAATGCTCCAAAGCCTCGACCCCTATTGGACATCTGACCAAATCCACGACCCCTACAGAAGGCAATTTCAACAATACAAGAATCTGTTTATCAGAAAATTTTAGACGTTACAATATAATAATAAATATGTATATTTCTACAAATTATAAAATTATATGTTCACCCTACAAATAATTGTACATTTTACCGACTTCTAAATCAAAACATAAAATGGAGGTTATTATATCTTGCCAATTATAAAAACGTCTAACTTCCTATATCTCTTTATTTTAATAGAAAGTTTAGTTCTTGTTCAGTATCTATAATTCAAATGTCCGATTAATTATGATTGTAACAACTACAAGATTACCACTCCTATTTCTTAGAATATTGATTAGGAATTATTAATCATTACATTTAAAGTTTATTCATGAATTTATTTCTTATTGAATAAAATCATGTCTATTGTTATTTAAGAATTAAATGATATAAGCTTACCTAACAATACGATTAAAATTAATATCTAATTTTATTACTGAAAGGTTGAAAAAAATAACAACACCTATCTATTCTTATACCATACATAATCAATAAAACAAGGGAATCTCTATATTGGAAAACGCAAAAACATCAAGACATGCTAAATATTATCAACATTATAAATATGAATGCTAACAAACCAAAATAATAAAATATTTAAAACAAATAACATTAATATAGTATGATAAAGATAATATCATTACCTGGTACTGCCATTGTTAAATGATCCTCGTCCTCGGAATGATCCTCTTCCCCTACCTCTGGATCCACGCCCTAAAATTTCACATTAACATATTAAACAACACAATCAATTAACAGACATGACAGATCAACAGGGGTCTTTTCACAAATACTGAATGATGAGTGAGCAATGTAACTAGTATCAGCTGCACTAGAAGATTAGTTTCCTAGACCAATCAATCCCAAAAGCTGTCATTATAACTAGTGTTTGCCTCAACAATTGTTGTTGTGAAAATATCCCTATCAATAAATCTTAAGTTAAGTTTTTAATTAAAGGCTCGATACATCATTTAGCACAATATGTTATGATGAATTGAAATTTCATTGATCTAGACTGCTCCCTATTTACAAGACACAGCCATCTTTTATTGGTAGCGGAGAAATTGAATCCCCACCTTTAATAAATGATAAATAATCAATCTGAGTACAGACATGTATCTATAGTGGACTAAACCATGAAAACATTTACATGACGCACCAAGCCTTCAAGTTAAGGTTAAATTTACATGAATAATTAATAAGACCCCGGCTTTTGTATCTGTGTCGCGCTTTGAGCATAAACTTAGTTTGTGGATATAGCGCATTATAAATATGCACATTATTACATTATGTATTATGACCAAATACTGAATAGCCTTCACAATTTCAAAAATTAAATTATAGTACCAGTTGAACATACAAGAAAGTATACAATAATTGCACCCATCAGATCTATAAATAACAACACACAATACAATGAGATATGGATAGATTAAATATCAACTGGTTAATTTAAAAAATGATTGTAATGAACAATAAATGATTTTGTAAGATAGAGCTGCATGTGTATAAACAAGTGACTAAGCTACATGATTTTTGTAGGAACATGCAATGAATAATTTCAAATGACATTTGGTCTTTAAAATGATTTAAACAATTTTAACAGCAATCTGATGGGTGCAATGCTGCTTACTTTGGTTGTTAAACCTTGGATTACCAAATCCACCTCTACGACCTGAAATTTCATTACTGTCTACTGATCCCATTGATTGTTGTCTGTTGATGAATCCACCACCTGCATCACTACCTCCTCGACCACGGCCAAATCCACGTTGAGGCTGTCGACCACCTCTTCTGTTCCCTCGAATTTGACCTCTGAAGTTACCCTGGTTCTGTTGTATATTGCCTCTCTGTCCACCTCTTCCACGTACAGCAGAAAAGTTTAACCTGGCCTTTATATTACTAGAACCTAATCGTTGTTTTAAACTTCTAGACTGTAATATATAAAGTACACAGAAATTAATAAACTAAACTAAGAAGGGGCAGGCCATACCAATTCAAACTTTTGATAAGTAGTCATTCCAGTCTTGAGAACGATGGTTTGTTCAATAAGTTATTGGAACAGCGACTGATTACTTCTTAATCCTTATAAGACATATAGAAATAGAATGCACTAAAAATAAACACACTTTATGGATATACTACTTCTGAATTTTATGGCAGATTAAAACAATCAAAAAACGACCCAAAGGGTGTCATATATAAAATAAAATGTGTATGTGACAGTGAGTACATAGGAGAAACATCCAGACCAATGTCAGTGCGAATTAAAGAGCACCACACTGCAGTTAGGAAGCAAGAGTATAACAAATCAGCAATTGCAGAACATATTTATAACAACCCACAGCATGAGATTAAATGGGAAAAAACGGAAATTCTAGCCAGGAACTTGACAGTGTGGAAAAACAGAGTCCTCAGAGAAGCACTAGAAATCCAGAAACATAAGCCCAAACTAAACAGAGACACTGGACATTTTCTCCCAAACCTATGGGTAGATTTACTTAATCCCTAATAGTTGGTTAATGTGTGCCCCCCCCCCCCCCCAAACAATTTTTTCTTTCTTTTTTTTTTTTTTTTTTTTTAATTTTTTTTTTTTTTTTATTTATTCTGCTAAATGGTTTCTACTTATTAAATATTTATATCACTGTGGTCTTTGGCGTACCCGAAACATGGTTTCTACTTATTATCTTTTTCTTTAATCTGCTAAAATGGTTTCTATTTATTATATATGTATTTCATCTGGTAAATTATTGTGGTCTATGGTTTCTACTTATTATCCATTTGTTTAATTATTATGGTTTCTACTATTTGTTTAATTATTATGGTCTTTGAGTATCTGCAAAATTGTTATCTTTGATCTGGTTAATTAATTGTTGTTATTGTGTTATCCGCTATAATGGTTTCTCCTTGTTGTGTATATATTACATCTTTCATCTTGTTAATCAGTTTATTGTTACTGTTTTATCTACAGAATGGCTTTCAAAGTGTTCACCTATATATTGCATCACATTTTTGTTAATTAATCATTATTTGCTTGATAACGATACCTGTATGTGTATTGAAACGTAGCATGTTAATAAAATTCAGAAGTAGTATATCCATAAAGTGTGTTTATTTTTTTGATTACTTCTTGTCTTTAAATTAATTGGCCTTTATTTTTAAATTGGTTTGGTGTAACCAACAGGCATCAACATAGAAATGACGTCACATCAAGAAAACAGTGAATGATGGACTCTCAGTAGGCTTTAACCTGTTGTCCAAGTCCACAATGTCAATTTTATTATGAGTTACATTCAAAGAGACTTGCTGAAAATTATACCATTTAAGATCACTGAAAATCGAAAGTAATCTAAAGGCTTCTTCTCTCAAATAGCCAAGTTTCTCGCCAGGCCGATTGTAGAATAGTCCCCCAATTCTGACATGTAACCACAATGGATAGCCCATGGAACTGGTTAGTGAGCCAGTGCCTGACACACTGAGCCACTGTGGCTGCTTAAAATTACCTGTTTAAGTTTGCCTGCAGCCTGTTGTTGTTGTTGTGGTTGTTGTTGTAATCCTGGTCTGTTCAAATTTTGTTGATTCTGTCTCTGATTGCGTATCGCCACCTGCTGTTGATTCACCATATTTCCTCTAATATTCTGTACTGTTGGCTGCGGGCGAGTCTTCTGGATGTGTGTGAAGCTTTTCACAAGAGGCAATATAATACTTAGTATTTAACTTTGTCGTTATGACAATCTCATGGCCATTTCAAACCAGAGATAATTGTTATGAACATGTGGCCTGTATCATTCATTTTAAACCAGGTTTTCAAAAGAAGGCTCCTGTTTTTGTGTTTTTTGGTAATTTATATCAATAAATTAAGAATGATAATATGTTAATCCCTTCATTGAGCTAAAAATATGGAATGAAAAAAAAAAGATAGTGGGAGAAGTGATCAAATTAACAAAAATAAAAGTCCTTATCAAGAAAATAAATTTTGACTTTGGCATGGTGGCAAAAGACATACCACAAAATCATTGCTTTTAATTTTTTTAAATTTGATAGCATATAATCGCTGAAGAAAGACAGAAGTTTTTAAGAATTCATATTGAATGGGTGCATTGTGCACTAATCACAAGATCAAGGCAGTATGTGTATAATTTGACTTACTTTAAATAATATATTTCTCTGCAATGAAATATCTTGCCACTTGCATTAATCAAATAAAATAAGAATCTGTCTGGCATAAAAAAAACACAAAAGAAAAGACGAAAGAGGTAAGTTAGGAAGATGGACTGTATCCAAGGTCTTCTGTTTTGGCGACCCTGGCATACATCCATCTGGGTTCTGCTCTCCGGGACACATTCAGGCCACATAACATGCAAATGATACATGTAAAATGTAATTGTTTTATTTTCAATATAAGATTTTTTTATAAATCTTAAAAGTATTAGTAACAATCATATTGTTAACAATGCTAAATTTGATTAATTTTTTTAAATAATTTCCTTGTATTTATATACAATACATGTATAATACATAATTTATTTTCTCAGCCAAATATATGTAAATGCCAAAATAATATTTTTGATTTTGTTATTTCTAAACGCATTATAAATCAATACTTTTCTATTCTTGTTTTAGAGGCTGCTTGAGCCAGCTGTTACACGATCATTATGATCAATAAGTAACTGAACATTCTAGCCCAGCTTAAGTATCGCCATAGATATAGATCATGATACATTTCTCCTTTCGGATGAAAATATCCTCACCGATCATTTAATGACATCTTGGTCGTACTTTTCAGTACAATTTTGGTTGGAACTTGTGCAGCCATTTCTGTTGATTATTCTTTCTGAAAAGACAAAATAACTTTATAGATTTTAAATATTTAATACAGAATACTCAGGGACTGCTGATACTAATGTCAACAGCAAATACACAACAGGAAATTATTGTCTGTGAGATGTATTCATTTCTTCTGTTTATTGGAAAGTTACATGTACTAACTACATTGTATACAATAGGCTTGCTTACACATGTAATACATGAATCGCCAATTTCAGAAAAAATGGCGTCTCGCTGTGCATTGTTGGAAAGGAAGATGTAAACTAGGGAGGAGGCGACCATTGCTGTGCATGGGTTTTCTATCACTATCTCTGTGTGTAAGCTCATCACTATTCACACTCATTTACCTAGTTAAATCTGATTTATTGTTGGTGCTAATCCCTAAGCAATGCAATTGACCATGTTTATGCTTCCAGTTAGTCAAAATGATGGCATGCAGTACTCTGTTACAAAAAACCTTCTAATTGAAGTAATTCTATGGAAATTCACGTCTGTCGTCTCTGACGCCATTCACGCCATCACGGAAAAAATCAAGATTAAGGCTGCAGATATGCATAGCAATTCAGTATTTTTTTGGTATCATTTTTCGTTGTGGATAGACAGGGGCGACAACAATATGACCACATTTCAATGAGGGCGTATAAAAAAAATAAATTCAATATTATTATTAAAATTATGTGCTACTAGCTAGACTGACTCGACATGAATTCCCTTCAGAATCCTACTTTTGCTTGTCTTGTACATTTTAACCCATTAGCACGCAGAACGTCCACCAACGTCTGTACTATATTTCCTCAGAACGTCCGTCAACGCCCGGGTGTTAATATTATTCACTGTATTAAAACTACTGCACTGATATCATTGATTAACGGCTCCTTTGATAGCTAAAACACGTGCCGACATTCTCGAGGTGTGAAAACCGGGTCATTGAATTCGACTTTTCTTAGTAAACAAAGCGTGAACTTTGATACCGAAGATAACGGTGACAAGTCATGTGACTAGCTAGCTGGATTATACCCTCTGACCTTCATCACTAGTGACCTACATGTATACTCTACTGTTTCAACATGGCAAGCTCTCGTGTCGTAAATGAATGAATGTTACGACTGCATTGGGTCTTTTGATGGAATCGGATTCGGAATTTGAAGAAAGCAGTGGCGAGGAATCGGATGTTCATCCAGCAGAGCATTCGGATTAAGATCTCAGTGTAGTAGTTTTGATATTAATACTTATTAATACCCAGGCGTTGACGGACGTTCTAAGGAAATATATACCTCTGTGCCCTAAAAACTACACACCATTGGAAAGATGAATTTATTTGCTATAAAATAACACTTGGTTGTAATGTATGATTTTCAATAGCTTTTTCATGGTAGTTGAATGAACAAAACAGGTCATTTATTACGTCATATGTATATTTTAAGCGTTTGATATAACGTAATAAATAATTTAACTTCTGGCAGCAATGGGTTAAGTAAGTCAACATGCAAAATTTTGCTTGTGTATAATGTAGAGTCCAGTTTAGAGTAGTAGTACTAGTAAAGTAGTACTACTACTAGAGTAGCAAGTCATTTTTTAGGGGAAAAAGAAAAAAGCCAAGGCTGCCAACAAGAAGGCCAGCATCTCTGTAGTTACTTTAAGTAACGTAAATTGTATCGGCTATGCTGAGCAAAGCCGATACAATTTACGTTATTGAAATAACTAGCATCTCTGTCTGTATCTAATCTATTATCTTAGTAATAATATCTAGACTATCTCATCTGTGTGTGAGTGTCGACCTTTCACTTTCACTTCAGTTCCTCTCCTTTCCTTACTTCTTTTTCGCAAAATAATGCTTGATATTCGAACGGGCATTTGATTTACGAAACCTACACAAATAGTACAAACTTACCAAAAATATCGCTTGATTGTACTTGTAGTTAGCTACTTTTTTGATAGCAATTTGATCGCTTTCTTGCTGACGCGTCTCACTCAAACGATGAATTTGCGGAAGTTGCCTAATTTGGAAACCTGTGCAGCAGAGAAGTTTATCGAAATAAAATATATTAATATAATATGGTTTGTGGATAATAAAATACAAACGCAGAGGGGGGATGTGTCAATTATTTTGCGGAAGAAATTTTTACGGTGATTTATTTATAAAATTTCCAAATGGTCCTATACGATTTAGTTGTGTAGCGACTCTTTACCGTGCAACACTGCCAACAGGATCCGTAGAATCTTTCACCCGCTGCATATTATGCAGCAGGATAGAAAATAAATTTAGCAAACATATTCCTAGTGTCAATATTATTAACTTTATATATTTACCACGAACAGAACAGTAAAGTTTAATGTTGAAAGGACATATGAGTGTGGTATAGTATGGTGGGTATATGGACCCAACGAACAAAGAAACTACTAAATGACTTAGGCTACTTACTAACCGCAGGGCAAAATGAAAGATGTATTAGTTGATATTATAATAAAATGTAAATTGTTGATGTAATAAATTCTTATATAAAGTATTATCTAATAAATTGATGATGTAATAAATTCTTATCATATGACTGATTAATTCAATAAATAAAAATATATATTTGTTGTGGTTTTTTATTTGTAACTTGGAATGAGCGTGATATTTTAAAATTGGGATGAGTTAGTCTTTTGACTTGGATTGGGAAGAGTTGTCTTTTAAATTGGGATGAGTTGTCTTTTATTGGGATGCGTTGTCTCTTGGATGAGTTGTCAGGTATTCATGAATACATAGTATACCGGTACATTAGATTTACACAAAATACACTAACCCCAATAGATATAGAGTCGCCTACAAAAAAGGCCAAATCTATGTTTGCCCCACATGTTGGAAGTGGTAAACAGACAGAAACCAATGAAACAAGCGATCGGCTCTTTAGACATACCGTATTTCCTCTAATAAGCGCCCGGGCGCTTATTTTTTCAGCACCCCTTGACCCCCCGGCGCTTATTAGAGGCCCGGCGCTCTTTGGAGGCCCGGCGCTTATTTCTTTAATAGCAAATTGAATTTAGGGTAAAGCCGTCATTTACCATGGACATTGGGCCGGATAATCTTTTGAATTACTGCATTTGATCAAGAGACCCGGCGGTTATTAGAGACCCGGCGCTTATTGGAGGCCCGGCGCTTATTTTTTCAGCACCCCTTGACCCCCCGGCGCTTATTAGAGGCCCGGCGCTTATTGGAGACCCGGCGCTTATTAGAGGAAATACGGTAGTTTCCGACGGGGGCCTGGCAACTTAGCAAAGAGACGTGTCTTTCGGATGGTACGAAATCCTAAGACCACGCTGCAGTGTGCACGTAAAGAACCCTTAACAATTGCAATTCGTATAGACAGAGCATAATCCTCTTATTCTAAATGCACACCTTGGCGTTGTACCCCATTTTATATGTCATTTCTTATGGCGGGTGACGGGTTCAATTTGCAGTCTAGAGTAAAAAGTAGATTATTAGGCCTACTTTTTGTAAAAAATAAAATACTCAAGCCATAAATAATTGCTTTTCGTAGAAAATTCACTCGTTTATGTTGTTTCGGGACTCAAATCATGCAATCGATGATAAACGTAAGTTAATAGACCTTTACATCCGACCAAATCAGGTTAATTTGTTTAAAAATAGAGGATTATACGTCCAAGGCAAACTGATCAGGGACAGGGATGTTTTTAATGTTTATCTTTCCTATAAGATCTATAGCCTATGTCTTAAACACTGCTGACCAAAAAAACAGATAACTGAAATCCTAGAGATTAGTGTTAGGATAATTTTGGGTTTGATTTTTATGAAAAAAAATGAAACCTAGCTCGGTTTTATTTCCTCTTTTACTAATTCCGAAAATGGGGGGTGAATGGTTAGCGGGCGCGCTATACAATAAAGCCTGTCATTGAATGAACTGGTGTGGTAAAAAATTCGAATCCCCGGGTGTAGCCTATGTGGCAAGAAGTAGGGTCGCCTATCTAAGCTCGTGGGTTTTCTCCGGGTTCTCCGATTTCCTCCCACATTTCTCTCTCCCTCACTCCGAAAACTCCGTAACGCATGTGAAGTGACAACGAAAACCTGGCATGACCTGTCTACAAAATCAAGTAGAACAAATTTACTGCGCTACAGCTATAGACGAACTCATTATTGGTTGAGGGGCGTTAATTAGTTTATTATTGTAATATTTTGCTAATTATACTTTAAAGTAGACAAAAAAGCTTAATTTGTTTATAATAAGATCTGAATACTGTTAATTAGATTTGACACCAGTATAATACTTTAGAGAATAGACATTTTCACTGATACACTTACAACCAAGTTACCCCTAACAACGGATTGTGGATTAGTATCCATCGTGTCTAAACAGAGGGAGAATGTTATGTCCTGGGAACTTGTTATGAGATAATAAGAAATAGGAACAGAATATAAAATTTAAATTTTAGTTGTATCAGAAGTAACAGTCAATATGGTAATGTATATTGTTAAAAAATTAACTTTAAATATGACTGCAATACAATTAGATTTAACAAACTGAGTGTTTCTTTGAGACTTGTTAGTTGTTTGGCGGTATCAAATTGTCTTGGAATGACACACGACGTAGGCCTACAACAAACATTAAGTAATTAATAATGAATGTAGATTGATATTCTAGACTATTATCTAGAGTATTCAGTAGAACTATATTTTCAATGTCGGCTCCAAATTAATTATACTGACAGTGACACTGTAATTGTGATGTTTACTGAGGCAAATTTTTATTTCAGTCTTTCCATGGATCAACAGACAGTCAGACAAGTCACTAAAGTTAGCCTACTTTAGTAACATAAATTTGTATCAGCTCCGCTCTCTACTGCGTTACTGCCAGGTCCTAATGACAACTAATATGAAAATTAGGCTTCCCCCCAAGGTTCTAGGGCTATTTTGGAATCCTTACGTCTATTTTTCACTGTGATTCTTCTTTGGTCACCAAGGCAAATACATAGAATGATTTCTTGCCACATCCGACACAAATTTATAAAAATTCAACACTATTTTCATGTAGAACTGTGCGATAGAAAAACTTTTAAAAATTCAAATGAATCGGGCAACGATTTTCAAACTAAGCCTTACGCTCAGCCAATATTTCAAATTCAGGAAAAACACATATAATTTGGTGACCATGTAGGCATGTACAGCACCAATTTTCGTTTACAGTAAAATGCCATTCTTAAAGTTGTATTTCCAAATAACCGTGTGAAACGCCAATGCTGATTTTTTCATCAATTGACTGACAACATAGGTGAAAAGCGACTTCCTACTATAACCGGGCAGATTTTCATCAAGTGGAAGCCATTGAAAGTATATATACTGCTTGCAGTAATAGCGAAGTTTGTCTGCATTATTCAACATGCTAAAAATTTTATATCTTTCAGACAACTGTACGCAGACAGCAAACTAGCATGCGTGACAGAGAATTAGATAAATCTAGAAGGCAGGAGGAGTTGCGAGAAGATACATTACACAGATTATCTGAGGAAAAAATGTTAACATCAAATATGAATCGTGAAGAAAGAATAGATGATAAGCGTTTTATAAGGAGACAACAGCTGGAACAAAAGGAACGGGAAATGGAAGAAGCCATTTTGAAAGTAAGTTAAGGCCTTGACTGACAGGATTTTTAATTCAAGTTAAAAAGATCTTTAATGACAGGACTTCAAATTTAATTTATTTGCGTTTTCATGTCAAAAAGGAATCGGATATTAGAATTGCCTAACTTGGATCAAAGTTAAAGAACAATTATTATTTTTTTGTTTTATTTTATAGAATGTATGTTGACATAGAGTGATTTTTAATATTTTTTTTGCAATATCTTAGGCTGAAAGAGACAGAATTATAAGAAATCAACAGTTTGAACAAGAGGATCGGTTAGCTAAAGAATTACAGCAATTAAATCAACATAAATTACGAGATGAAAAAACAAGGCAACAAATCAGAGAATCTAGGTATGCGATAGTTTATTATTACTATTATCCCCTGATAAATCACTTTATTATTTACCTTGCCAAATCACTATTATCAGGTATTACAGACAAATTATTTATTGTCTGCTTGAAGACAATGTCATTTAGAAACGGATATAGTTTTTATCTAGGCATCGAAATGTTTTAATAAAAGCTATCTGTCCCTTTTCTTCATACCTGTTGCATTAGGAACTAACCAGTCACTCCCAATTATCAAAGACAAATCACATCACACATTATCCATACATAGGTACACAAACACCCTTAAATTGTTCAGATATTACTAACCTACATTGCTCCATATAAATATCGTAATATGAAACTTTTTATTTCTTCGACATCGAAATGACTTAAATTTTGTGAATCTGCTTAGCCTCAGCGATCAAAGATTCATGCAATTCTATAATCCTTATCCATGTGAATTGCGCCTAGTATCATGGTACCAAGGGTGTAGAATTCCTTTTAAATACCACAAAAAAGTGTTATTAACCCTTTAGCACTTGGTACATGTAAATATTGAGAATGCCAGTTCCTTAAAGATGATTAAAGAAAAGTGATATATTAATACCGGTACATCCCTGGACCAGACCACCTCAAACCACCCGAGATATTTATTAGTTGTTGCTGGCACCACAGCTGTGCACACGACGGTTTGGAGTATTTTAATATTTAAAGGGTTAATTACCCAAATTTTCAGTGTTAATACTGTTAAACCATGCATAAACAAATTTCAAAGATTAAGTCTTTGACAATGGTTTCTAAGAGTTCTTTATACAGAACTAATCTGTTTTATTTACATGTACATGTACTAGAGGATAACTTGTAAAAATTGTCTGAATTCCCTTTAAAATGTGTGATTCATTCTTTTTACAGTTTAGAATTGCGTGAACTTGAAGCGAAGTTAAAAGCAGCGTATATGAATAAAGAACGATCGGCTCAGTTGGCGGAAAAAGATGTCTTGAAATATGAACAAATGAAACGCGATTCAGAAATCGCTCGCGAAATGAAGAAACAACATGAGCGAGCTAGTGTAGAGGAAGAAAAACGATTAAAGGAACGTTACCATGAACAAGTACGTTATCAACAAGAGTTAGAGAGACAACTTGAAGAACAAGAAGTTAATCGTCAAAAGGCTTATGAAGAGTTCTTGAAAGAGAAACTGATGATAGATGAAATAGTTCGAAAGATTTATGAAGAGGATCAGAAGTAAGAATTATTTATATTTATTATCTATTAATAACTTTTTATGTTATTTTAAATGTTTTGGGGTAAACTTCTTAGGATTTTGTCAGAAGCATTGGTTCCCTTATATATAGGTAAAGTTTACCATGCCAACATTTCATGAGGTTAACCACATTCCTCCACAGATGGAGCAACATGTGACAACATATTTCTCAAAAGCAGGTATAATTATATCCATGGGAAACTTTAGAAACACAAACTGGAAGTAGTATACAAGTAAACATTTGAACCTAAGCAGCCTATTAAATCTGTTAACCTTCCCTTTCGAAATCACCAAAACCATTTCAGGAAATGTATACAAAGTTTACAAAAGCAATGCAAAATGGTGAAAGGGAGAGAAAGATTAAAATAACTTTCACCCTTACCTTGTGGGTTACCAGTGTAGGAATAATTGGTGAGCTATGCTCATGGCACAAGATTTCGAAAAATGAGGTTGAATTATCTCCCTTTGGTTGCTGAGCCGTAATCTATGACCCTTGACAGACTAATAAGTTAACTTTTGAAACACTAACAGTTGAAAAAGCTAATGTGTGTCTTAGTACATTTATCTGACAAAAATTATGTCTAGTATAGCAAAAACAGGATTGTGGGGCTTGCATCAAGACAACATTATATTTTACTGTCCTATTTCCTAAGTTAATATCAAGATCGTGTCAGGAGATTGTCAAATAATATTATCTATCGACCAATATTCAACAAATATTAATATTTTATTATTACAGAGAAATGGAAAGACAGATGCATAAAAGAAAGGCCACACAACAATACATTGAAGAATTTAAGAAATCACGTTCAATGTGGAAAGACGAAGAGAGACATAGAATGGAAGAAGAAAACAAACGAATTCTGGAGTTTGCTAATGTTCAAAAAGACAGAGAACTTGGTGAAATGGAGGCTAAAAAGGTCAAAGAACAGGCTATGGAAAAAGTACAGAAACAGGTGAGGTTTTATACATGTATTTTATTATAAATTTAACATATTTATATAAAAAAAAAAGGAGTAAATGTGTTGAAATATTATGTCATAAGAGAAAGGGTTTGCTTTAATAAATATTCATGGTGAAATTCTGTCTTTTAGTTATCAGAAAAAATTGCTGCCAGAGAGAAAGAACGAGAAGAAATGGAAAGAGTACAAATGGAGTTATATTTAGAAGAGCAAGAAGAAAGAGAAAGAAGAAAAGAATTGGTAATTTTATTCATATCATATACAATATAATTTTTGCTTCTGTAACCTGTGTAAAACTTGTTTGAATTGAATACTAATAAGTATTCGACATTTTATAATCCTATTTGAAGAGGTGTTAATTATACTCCAATATGAGAGCCACAGTGACTCTGTGATTTCTCACCATGGTTTCATTTGTCAGTGCCGCAGGATGGAAGGCCTGAAAAAACAAGGTTCTGAGTACGCGTTAGTATGCACATGGAAAAACGCTTGACTGACGTGGAGTTTGATGTTAAGTGTTGGTGGAAATGCCACTGTCAGGGCAAAATGTCTGTCGTCATAGCTCTTTACACGGCATATGTTTATTCATTTATCAAGTTGTTGCAGAAACTTAGAAGTTAAATAAACCCAATTTCTGTTCAATTGGAATATGCATTTTTTATATGCCAACATTGAATTGATATAAATATGATTAATTATTAAATAATTACCCTCGATATAGTCCTTGAATAGGTGCACACTCTAGAGTTTAATGTTCATAAGAAAAGAAACATGTTGATTTTCAGTGATTCCCAATAATACTTAACAGCTATAAGCTTATAGTTCTTTGATTACAAATATATGTGTTTTGTATAATAAATGTTGACACCAGGAAAAAGCCAATGAGATTATATTATTTCTGAAAATTACTTTTTCTTTCTAATAAATGTCAATTCGTAGGATTTCTTTTAAAATTGGAAACATCAAAGATTATGAATTACCTAAAAAAACAATATGCCCCCCTGCAGGTCTCGATCAGACAATTCTAAAGATAAAATCAACATTCAGAAATAAAAAAAATAAGTCATAGAATTAAAAACTAAATATTAAAGTAGCAAAGTCTCTAACTCAATATCATCAAAAGTCTTCGACATTGAAAACACAAATTATTTGTCAAATTTAATCAACAGTGATGACTGATGCTAGGATCTTACCAGAAAAAGATTTGCTTCTGATATCCAATATTTAAAAAATATAAACCTAACATTTTACCATTGCCAGCAGTGTAATGAAAATATATATAATTCCATCGACTGGTTGAAGTTAAAGAGTTAATGTCAAGGATTCAAGACTGTTGTGTAAATTAGATACATTCAAATGTAATTACGCACATTCAAGAAGAATGAACTGGCTCAAAATACCATCTAAGATAATAGAATTATTCCTATTTTAGACAAAATATTTGAATGTGCATGGTCATGTTTAGCCTTCAATATTTTGTATTTTCTCTACATTTTAGTCGGATGTCGAAAGAAAGTTAAGACAGAGAATTGACTTGCAAGAAACACATGCAAGACAAATGCATTTCAAGGCATTACGATTACAAGCTGAGAAAGATGAAGAAGAAGTATTCCGACAAGTAACACTGGCCAAGTTTGCAGAGGATGATAGAATAGAACAGATGAATGCCCAGAAGAGACGAATGAAACAATTAGAGCACAAACGATCAGTAGAAGCTTTAATAGAAGAGAGGAGACTTTCTTATGCAATTGCCAGGGAAAGAGAAGTCGCAGAAGTCAATGAAGCATCCAAAATGGAACAATTCCGTAGACAAATTATTGAAGAAGAAAGACAGCGTTTGTTACGAGAGCATGCCACAAAATTGTTGGGTTTCTTGCCAAAGGTATTGTAACTTTAAATATTAAAGTACCATTTTCATTTTTTTTGTCCGGTTACTTTCAAAGAAAGTAAGGATCTGTTACTTTTTAGGACACAATAACTCTGCTTCTTATTGAGGTAGAATGCTACCACTTGATGTAAATGTTCATTATTGGGATATCTTAAGAAAGTTCAATGATAAAAATTATGCTACTACTACATGTATTTGAAATAGTATGTTCAAATGGTGATCATTTTCTGCAAGAGATAAGCAAATTGATTGTTTGGAATATGATAACTCTGATACTTTATTGATTGTTATGAAACCTTGTACAGTGTGCGAAAGTCAGACCTTCGCTCAACTTTGATCATAATGTTCGGTCCATTTGATCTTATTTTGGCTTTTTTCCTTCGCCTAAAGGAAGTCAGATCGGTAGTATGTTCAGAATTAGATTCTTAAGTTAGTTTCTTCGCGATGGTCTAAAACACGGTTAGCTATTCCATGCACAGAGCCCCAAAATACTCTTCCCTATTATTTGACTCAAATCTTCCTATTTGACGTGACACAATAACAGACTTCTTCCCAGAAAATTGAAAACTGTTCTAATCTATTTAATATCAAAGCCATCCGATGGCATCGAGATTTAATTATGGTCTTGTCATGTTAATAAATGTCTAAATAATAAGTTATAAAGCATTTATTATGGCCTACAGAAAGACCTTGATTAATGCCTCTTTTGTAGCCTGTATACATTGTATAATATTAGTTGACAACTTTGCTTCAATTTAAACTTATTATTATTACAGGGTGTTATTCAACATGAGCAAGATTTGGAAATGTTGGGTCCAGAATTCAAGAGTGCATATCGACAACAACAAATTGATCCATTTGATGATGAATCCTGGGAAAATGGTAATCGATAAAATCACATGAACAGATAAACTTGTGATAATAATACAATATTATTGAAAGAATATAATTCCGTCCTGCAAAAGCTTTTGTTAAGACTCCCATTCTTTTAAAAAGTTGCACAGGTAGCTCAAGTGATTTTACCTTATGTAACAGTTACATATCAAACTTTAATCTTAAACACTGATTTTAAAATTTATTGTCATTTTCGCAGTCAGATCACATCAAAGGAACATTTTTTTTTTTTTTAATATGAAATAAATTAAAAATTACCATAAATTCATTTATTCATTAAGTAAATGTATGAAATGTTAATTGAGACTTGTCTACCATTAATTAGAATGAACTATGGTACAAGACAGGCAAGGTTAATGTGGCGTGCAACTTTATCATATACCCTTTCAAACTCGCTTTAAAATGGTTGGCAGTGGATCCCAACAACAGTGTGATATTTATAGTGAAGCTGTGACTGTTTGTTTAATGATGAGAATAAAAGGTTTTTTTTCATTTGACAATTGAATTACATTTCGTATTTAGATAATTTTTATATTTTGCTCAGTGTATCAAATTTCCTGTCCCTCCTATACTTTGATCTGTGAGTGATTATTGTTTTTATAATATGTATGTCTGTGTTAAAATCTAATTTATTTATGTAAATTATATTGTAGTTTTGTAGATATGTACAAATTGTCCAATTTCACAAATATCTTATATCATTTAAATAAACACCCTATAAAATTAAATTTATTACATTTCTTTTTCCTACCTATATATTCAGGACATCTTTTTATGTTTGAACTGTTCAACTTCCAAAGCATTATAAGTTGAATAATTATTACAAATCTGCAGAAAAGATGGCTGAATTTCCCTTATTGATCTGTAATCTGATGTATTGCGTATTGTGTGCAAGGCAGCATTAAATGTTACTAATTAATCTACATCGGTTTAATAAAAAATAAATTCCATTGAAAAAAAAATGTTATTGATTACACTCAGGGACAGGGGTTGAAATGTTAGTAAAATTTTAATTGTCTCAGGTAACAAAGTACAAGTAAGAATAGTTATTACTTGTCACTTGGTCATTTCAAGTTGTCACTATTGATTTTCGTTTAAAAAAAAAATCTTGAAATTCTAATCATATATATCCTTGCTTGACCATTAGTTACCTTGAAATTTGAATGCCAATCTGAATCACAACCACGTTTGTATTTCAATTTCAGCGTTCACTTTAGCACATTTTTGCGGAAGTAATGAAACAAATGACAACCGTTATTTCACTCAAGAATCTTTGCTTTTCTGACCAATTTGTTGTACGCACGTTTCTGACCTATGGTGGCAATATTATTTGAAAAAATACGGTATCAAATCAACATGCTTGTATATTTTACATTCCAAATGAATGACATTAAACAGTATTCAACTTGAAAATATTTAATTCTCTTTGGAAAGAATGATCGGATAGATTTTATCTTACTTTTTAAGACAAAACGAAACATCAAACGGTAGATATATCAACTATAATTGATGCATCATGTAGTTGTGATTAGCATTCACATTTCACGGTAATTAATGGTCAAGCTATGATATAAATATATACGATTAGAATTTCAACTGATAACTTTTGATGAACCTAAATGGTTGACAGATGTGGGCTTATTAATATAAAACAAACAGTGAGAATGTCCCCCATTAATAGATGACACATAGCGGTAATGATCATCTATATTAAATTATTCAAATTTAATCATTTTACCTTAATTAAAGCAGAGTTGAACGTTATGTTCCAATGTCTGGACCGTTCATATTGCTTATCGCTACATATTCTTATCAGAAAATGCCCATCTTCAACTTCCAACAAGTCATTCACCTAATAAACACCGAAGCAGAGTTATTGTGTCCCAAAAAGTATGACAGACACACCGACCCATTTAATAGTCCCCTGCTTCCTTCAAAAAGTGAAGGGGGGTTGGATGGCTGAATGGTTAGCGTGCTGTATCATAAAGCCGGTCATTGAGTCAACCTGCATGGTTTCAAATCCCTGGTTGTAACAATTATTGAAATAAAATTAAACCATATGTTAGTCCCGAAGTGACCTGGTTTGTGTTGAATTGACATCAAACCCCTTTCTCTCTCTCTCTCTCTCTTCAAAAGGCGGGGAACAACAAGTCAATACTGAGGCTCCCCCCCCCCCCCAACCCTTAATTAGATGACACACATTACATAGTATCTTAAGCTCATCATTGAACTGGATTCACCTAATGAACACCTTCACCAAATTTGAATAGAAGCAAGCAGCGTATAGTGTGTCCCATTGACAGACAATTTCATTGAAAGGAGGGGTGAACAGTTAAAACCTTACAATTTTGAATTTTTAAAAAACAATTTAATTTCAACAACTTAAAATTTAATTTCAACAATTAAACAATTTACGACGAACTGGCAAAGTTAAAATTAACAAAAATAACAAACTTTACTTAATTCTTATGTTCTTACATAAATTTTATCACATAAACATGAAGAATATTTGTCCTAGTATTTTTATGTTTACAGGGCTATCAAAATAAATATTTTGTAATGTTGATTTGGCAGATGGTGGATGTTACATTTTTTTATGGATTTAACCATAAAATGAAATGACAGTTAAAAAAAGTAATAAATAAGGTCTCGAGTTAGATAATTTGTGAGCTTGGCTATCATAATTTGCCTAGTATTAAATAAAACCCTAAAATGAACAATACTGTATAGGCTATATATATTATTAACATTAAAATGCAACAATTAATAATTTATTTCAATATGGAAATCCTACTTCACAGAAATATCTCTATGCCAAGGTTGGCCTACATTTGTATATGATTATGAACATGAAATAGACTTGAAACTCAACGAGAGATGAGAAAAATATTGATGCAAGAATATTTGTTAATGCTTGACATTTTACCTTATCAACCAACATACCTTTACCTTTGAATCAACAAAGCTTTACAATTGACTCATTCACAGCTATTTTGATCTTATCGTTAAAAAAAGTATTCATAATTAACCAGATGGTATCGTGGCATCTAAATCTTATCTCTTTCTCATTGTGTCAAGAAATAAATGGGGAATTCATTTGTGTGGAGTATTTATGGCTTTTAAGTTTTTAGCAATGGGCCAAAGCCCCTAATTATGCAAGTTAATAAGATCTAGATGACTGATGTACAATAAATAAAAACTAGGTGTCCTATTTGACACAAATACTGTACAGTTTTATCATAACTTCTATCCTTTAGAAAGCTATGTTGTATTTCATTTGACTTCGAAAGATATTATTAATAAAAAAAAAGGGATCTTATTATAGCCTACACAGTTTCTAATGACAAAATGTTTTATTTCTCTGATCGAAGTGGTTATTATTTCTTCTTAGACTTTCCTTCAACTGCAATAGATTTCATTTTATCGGGAGGTAGTATCTTAAATGAGCAGGTCAAATCCTGAGCTACCATCATAACTGCTGCAGCGTTATCAAACTCTCCACAATAATTAGGCGCACTGAATAGCGTTACTAGTTTTCTCTTTTGGAAAAACTGGTATCCATCTTCAACAACTTGGTGTGCACGAACAATCAAACTGCAGCTAAATTTCTTTAAGCAGTCTTTGACAATGTCCCTTCCAAAGGTGTAAGATACGCCTCTGTCATTTTCTCCCCATCCAGTGATATCTTCATCTGGGTCCGACCAAAGTAGATCACATGTCAACCCCTGGTCTGGAATATCTAAGGGCCGGGCAATTTCTTGAATCTGCTGTAAATCATTTAAATCAGGAGATAGCCCACCATGCATACCAAGGATTGTTCCTTCAACTAAAGCTGCTATAGGTAAAGCATTAAAACAATCAGTGAATGTCTTCCAGAGTTTTATATTGTATCTTCGCTTGCACTCATCATAAAACCCATAGATTCGGTTAATAGAGGCACATTCATGATTACCTCTCAATAAAAAGAAATTGTTAGGATATTTTATTTTGTAGGCTAAAATCAAGCATATTGTTTCTAAGGAATGTTTGCCTCGGTCAACATAATCTCCCAAAAATAAATAATTTGAGTCTGGTGGGTATCCACAAGCGTCAAAATGCCTTAACAAATCCTCATATTGGCCATGAATATCACCACATATATTAACTGGCGCCTCTAATTCTAAAAGCATTGGTTGCTCCAGGAATATTTCTCTTGACAAAATGCACAGCTGTCGTATTTTGCTCTCTGGGAGCTGAACCTGCTTATTGGGTGAATTTCTGACAGAAAGAAGGTGCTCAATGACAGCGTCAATATCAATTGTTCCTGCTGAGCCGGTCATTTTCTCTGGCATAACTAACTTTCCATCTTCCAAATTGTAAATTTATACACCAGTAATAAATGAAGATTGCGAACACTTCTTATGTATTCCTCTTTCATATGTTATAACGAGAAAATGTTAAAACATCGGCTAGATTATCAGAAAAATTCCTGTTTTTGACGCCATTTTGCTTTGACGACAGATGGGATTGGGAGTATTGATCACATGACGGTTACTAATAGCAACCTGCTATGCCGCCAAATGACATCAATAGGCTATTATAAAAAATTATCCCGCGCCGTCCGTAGGCTAGTTGTATTCCCTGTTTCGTTTCTGGAGAATAGGTTATAATAATCACATCATTTTACAAGGGTAGCAAATTAGGCCCTTGGCACAGATCGTGTTTACCACAAACCGTTTACGATATCTTTATTAAACTCTGTACTCACACCAGTTGTGCCTTTTGCTAATTTATACTTATTACAACTTACAAATTTATCTAATTTAAAACAAAAAAAAAAGTATTTCCATTTCCATATGGAAACAAATTTGAATTCCAGTAGTTCTAGTTTTTGCTACAGGCCTACAATGTTTATTTCAAGGCATAGGCACACACAAAAAATTACATTGCAGTTGGCATTCGATGTTTGAGTGAGAGTAGGCCGTAGTGTCGTCGTCCGTGCAAAAATTCGGAGCAGACCAGTGGACGTTTTAGAACCGGAACCCCAATAATTTCATTTTATCCGTCGCGGTCTTATCTTATAATAATAATGCATCACGAACATTCATCTTTGTTACTCACCATTCAGCACAATAATTTATGTTTAAAATGAAGTGGTTATAGGGCCTATAGGGGAGAGTGGGGACCAATGGGCATATGGGACCGATGGGCCACCCCTTTATCAGACATGTGAATGGCAAAATCGAATTCTATCGGCCTTCATTATGTAACCAGTGCCGGACTGGGCCCACTTGCCAATGGAAAGTGGCCCAAGCCGAAAAAAAATATGGGCCTAAGCCTCAAAGAAAAAAAGAAAAAGAAAAGGTAGTAAAAGAGGGGAGGAGAGGAAACAGGGAAAGGAAAGGAAAGAAAAGCAGAAAGATAGATTTCGTTGGAAGAAACAAATTCTACCACCTGGTTAAATTATGCATAAATTCATGAGTTTAACCTCAAGATGGTGACAGCATTTTAAACCGACAGTCTTTCTTCAGTCACTCCCAGCTCTTGATCAATAAGTCATAAAACCTGATAAATGGTCAAAAACAGGAATATTTTGTGAAAAAATAAAAAAAACTTCCGGGTTTCAATTTCACTTTCGATTTTGATGACTAGAGACCAGGTAAATTGAATGAAAATTCAACTTTTTTCGTAAGAAATCCAGATTTATTTGGCCTGAGGTGCTTGGAAAATGGGTTTGCGGCGCTCGTAGGCGGGCTTCGCCCGCCATTTGCTCGTGGGCCTTGTCACAGGTAGGCTATGGCAAGTGGGCCTTCGGCCCACCAGTCCGGCACTGTATGTAACCATGACCTAGCCTGGAATGCATTTTTGATTTGCCTAGAGTGCTATGAACACATCACTTTACAGCCTCACAAGTACATTTAACCATAGTAAATTTTTTTTTAAATATTTTGCAATATTTTGCATATCCCGAATTAATGTCAACAAGATGTGCTTTAGACCAACACATATGCCTAGTAGTTATCTGGACTTTGCACTTCAAAAAAAATCCCACAGTGACTGACTGTAAATTAAGCTAAATATATATTTGAATGGTGTGGGGACCGATGGACCACCTCCCCAGGGGCATGGTCCATATTCATATTGATCATATTGTTATGAAAATTGTGCGTATGATAGATTTCTAATATCTAGAGTTTTATAATGCCAAGAAATAGAACGGGAACAACAGACTGGAGAATGGTTGATGTCGAAACAATGCCTGGAGATAGGCTATGTAATTTTTATGAACAAATCCCAATATCACAAGGTTGGACGGGTGACCCTACTTTTCACGTGTAAGTTGGGAATCAATACAGGCTGACACAATGACAGATCTTATGGATCTAAGGCGCATGTTTTAACCATTTTCACACCTCTCCCCTCAGCCCCTCGCTGCTGACTACATTGGTTTTATCAAGAATGGTGATAAAAATGGTGGCTTTGAAGTCAATTTTTTCATAAGAGCCCCAAAACACACCATCTGTGCATTCATCGTTACTGACACTGTAAGTTCTGTAACATGCTGAAATATAGTAGCCATGTTTCCCCAGAACCAATAAAAATACCATAAAAAAAAGAACCCAAGGAATTATCTGCTTTGATATTCCCATCGATGGCTATGATATTGAATAGTCCGGTTATTATGATCTTACTTCAACAAAAATGCGCCAAAATTGTAGTTTTTATTTATTCTTTAATAAGTGAAAGCTCTAACCATCAAACGGTCCATTGGTCCCCATGAGGTGGTCCATCGGACCCACACCAGTAGGCCCGAAGGGCCATCCTGAGTGATGTCAGAAAAATAAGTATAATTCAACTTTTCTTTAAGGTGTAGCATTGAAACTCTGTATATTTAAAGTTTACTACCTGATAATTGAAGTAGCAAAGATTAGTTATCCTCGTTGATTTGTAACTAAAGTTATTTGAAAAATAAAAAAACGGCCCGTCGGACCCCACTCTCCCCTATAATTTACACCCTGATAAAATTTAATTTTCTGCTGTTGATGTTCGTTTCTATAAAGGGGTTAACTGGCCGGTAGATAGCCAACAATGTTGGTGCTGTGGTGAGGGGGCAAGTGCTTCTAAAGGCTCTGGGGACGCCAATGACGGTCCACGGCGAACGGCCCCGCGGATGCGCCTGATTTCGGAGAAGAGACTAGCAGCTCCCTATGTAGATGACGGAAAATTTCAAAATGAGGCTAAAATTGAGATTATATCGGCGTACGTAGGCCTATTGTGATATTTTGATATGAACGAATATGAAAAGAAAATTTGCCAACCATAACTCTAAAATTGCTAGCTTTAATGAGGTGGAGACGGCATTTTTAGTGAGCAACCGAAAGTCAAGCAATCAAGATCGTATAGCTTTCTTGGCGTTTCCTCTTTGTGTGCTAAACAAAAAGTTGATGGTGGAGGCCCAGCCCAGTAGGCCTATCTTGCCTTTATAGCCTACAAAAATGTCTTAACAGCGTAGCAAGAATGTGTCTTGAAGCTTCGTTCCAGCCTGGCGGCAACCTGGTTCAAATTGTTGGAGACGCGGCTGTAGATAAAATACTCGCTAAGAAGCATTCGTGGCATAGATTGAGTTATCAACAGACTTCCAAGTTATATGTTTAACTACATGTGGCCTAGCATTTGGAATGATGTTGGGTTTAAAACATGAAGTATGTCAAAACTTACCAGGCGCGGATCCAGGGGGGGGGGGCGTATCTGCTTTTTAATTTCGCATTGTCTATGCCCATGCAATGCGTCAAGGCTCTGGGGATTACACCAAGCCACTAATGCATGCGGCACTCTAATGATTAGCCTACCATTTGTTACAATGTATGCCCCCCCCCCTCGAAAAAATCCTGGATCCGGGCCTGCTTACACAACGACGCGGTCGGCTACTTTGACATCAACCGCCACAAGTTCTTTCAATGGCGATGGCAGAGGTGGCGTTATGACGGCTCACGTCGTCGTTTAAGCGGTCATAGTATAGTTTGTCTTTCGAACACAACAGCATTCCTCTGAAAGACTCCTTACACACACATCTTGGGATTAGTTGATAATATAATCGATGCCACGAAGGTTTCTTATAGCAAGTAATACTATTTCATTTGTAGTCGCTTTTTTTTATTTGTATAGGCTACCGCTATATATTTATTATCATACATTTCTGTCCCACTTTTTGTTTATTTTTTAAACAGTTACAGATTAGCATGACATAATATAAATTAAACATTTTTATTAACATATAGTGTGTGAACAATTAGCAGTCAAAACAAGAAGACAATTATATTATATAATACTTGTACATTTTAAAGCAAAATTTAATGATACAAAATAATATTTATCCTATATTAAATACTGGGGGGGGGGGGGTTAGCACGTGCGCGGTGTATCATATAGAGCCTATCAATCATTGAGTCAACTCGGGTGATATACCCAATAGGTACGTACAACACGACACTGGCTTCCAGGAACATGGTATAAGTTTATACATAGCAAAGTTGGATTCAGAAACCTTTTCAGTAATGTGTTTAGAAAACATCCTGTCACAAACGGCGGCCGTCTTGTCAATTTGCTGAATGTGTGAACAAACAATCATTTCACGCCTCTGAAAACTCGACTACTTATTCAAAATCAGCAAATCGCCCGATTTGCCCACCACAAAGGCGGTCATATTTTAGAAAAAAGGGGGGGGGGGCGCAGATTCCATTTCTGCCGTTTACAACTGTTGTAAACGGCAGAAATGGAATCTGCGCCCCCCCCCCCCAGCCCCGAAACATATATCCCTATACCCCAGATGACTTCTTATAATCAATATAAGCACATCGTTCCATTTTCAAGCCATAAACTGGCCTTCATCTTGGAAATATGCAAAATACGTGGACTTGTGATCATATTGGCGCACAGTTGTACTGGCAAAACTGGAATCTGTGCACCCGAAAACATTTATATTAACACCAAAGACACCTGCTTAGCCCCTGAAACATTATATTGACACCAAACACTACTAGTTAATCAAAATCAGCACATCGGCTAATTTTTCCGCCAAAAAAAGTCACCAGCTTGGAAATATCTTCATGAAATGATGATAAACAATCTGACATATAGTCAAGACCTCTGACAATATTAATACATTGCCAAATCATAGTTCATATAATTATTGATAACATTATAAACATAGGCGTAGGAGCTCGATGACAGTTAGTT
Source organism: Patella pellucida (assembly GCA_917208275.1). Lineage (NCBI taxonomy): Eukaryota > Metazoa > Mollusca > Gastropoda > Patellidae > Patella > Patella pellucida. The sequence goes on from OU795039.1 coordinate 45,261,884, forward strand.
GGGCAGAACCCGAAATGCCCGAACAATTTTCGGGTTTACAAACAGCAGCGACCTTGTATCCCCCACCCACCCACCCAAAGAAAATTTTGGAATATTTTACGGCTGCAAACACGTTTTCCTGCTATTTCAGCCGATGAACAAAGCAACTTTAAAGTGGTCTAATATAGCCTAATTAAGGTGGGTGACTCGAATTCCAATAACTCGTATACAGTCCTCGAAAACGGAACCGTTAGCAGAAAATTTTGAAAATTAAACTGCCGCAAACGCGTTTTTCTGCTATTTCAGCCGGCGAACAAAGCAACTTCGATGTGGTTTAATATAGCCTAAATTAAGGTGGCTGACTCGAATTCCAATCAATCGTTTACAGTCCACGAAGACGGGACCGTTTAACTGCCGCAAACACGTTTTCCTGCTATATCAGCAGGTGGATAAAGCAACTTCAAGGTGGTATAATATAGCCTAATGAAGGTGGCTGACTCGAATTCCAGACAATCGTTTACAGGCCCCAGGGCCCCCCCACATTAGGGGGCCCCCCACAAAAAATCTTATTTGCGTCCAGCACCCTCCTCTAGAAATGCCATCATTTCATATAACTCGCATTTATCACCAGGGTCGGATTAACCATGGGGCACTATGGGGCACAGGCACCAGGCAGGGCCGAAGCCAGAAACCAAAATTTAGCCGACATAGGGGGGGGGGGGGCGAGGAAGATAGATTTCCGACAACAAAAAATCAATGAACGAAGATCATCGCCGACTGCCGTAAGCAGGAGGAGGGGAGTGCACGAAAATTAGAAGCTGTGAGCGTGAATTTAGGCCTCTATATAGCCTGTGTCGGAAAATTAAGAGTTTCCGTCCGACACTAACTATCTCTCGGCCGAACTTGAGGGGATATGTCGTACTAAAACCCTCTCCCGGCGAAAATGCGAGCATAGCTAACCAGCAAATTTTTTTCCGACGCAGACAGAAAAATTCCGACAGGAACGGCCATGGGGGGGGGGGGGCTCGCCCCTCCCCCGGCCCCCAACTAGCCTCGGGCCTGGCATCAGGAGTGCAGGACCCCTCACATTAGCCCCCCCCCCAACAAAAAATCTTAGTTGCGTCTAGCACCCCTCCTCTAGAAATGCCATCATTTCATAGCACTCGCATGGATTGGTCCACTGAAATAACGCCAGAATGCGCTAATTTTGTGGCAGAGTTTTATTTTTTTCTGGGGGAGGTACTTCTAAATAGCTCCACACAAGTGCCTGAAATGCCAGGAAATCATGTTTCCGGCCTCCAATTTCTGAAAATTTCGAGAAAAATAAGGCGTTCCCTCAAAAAAAATTGACATCATTTCAATTATAAAATAATACACTTGATAATGATCACATCATGATGCTCCTAAGGCACTGATGAGTCGGTTGGTTTTAATGGCGCCTACACCTGATCCAAACTTTCCTATAATCTCTTATGTGGTGGTTATCGGGCGCAACCACAGGCGCGGACCCAGGATGTGGACACCAGGAGCAAATGCCTCTCCCAAAAAAATCTGTCGCCATATAAAATACAAAATTGCCACTCAGATATCACCCCAATGGCAGAAAACCGTGTTTCCTGCATCGTTATTTTCAAAATTTTCTGAGGGAGGACCCCAGACAAGGTTGCCGCCCCCATAGGCGAAGAGCATCTCCTATCACCCCTTTCTGGGTCGGCGCCTGACCCACCACATGAAATTAAAGGGTTCGTTTTGGTCGCCCTTATTCACATTTGACAGGTCCTTGTTGGTCTTTGGGAGCGCCGCCACCAAATGACATGATTAGATATTTTCGTTCTGGTCGCCCTATCGGACTAGTTCTAGTTTAGAGGATAAGGAATTTCTCATTTTGGTGTGCTTGACATCAAAATGAGAAATAGCGCTACCGAAATGGACACATGGGAGCGACGTTGATTGCAGCTCCAAGTGAGTGGAAAACGCGTTTTTGACAGTCTGATTTTCAAACTCTTTGGTAGGAGGGGCTTCCAGACCCCCAACTCACGTACACACACGCACCGTTCCGCACTCAGTAGCTTGGGCATTATATTGGCGTCCCCAACACTTTGCTACACCCCCACTTTTACAATCCTACATACGGCCCTGTCCCAGACCCCCTTGTGGGGCTTCGGGCCTTCGGCAATCGAGGTCGGTGATCAGGGGCCCCCCACATGTTCCAGGCCCCAGGGCCCCCACCATGATTAATCCGACGTTGCCGATAGCCCCCGCACCAGATGTCGTCAACCTTCCACTAAATTTGAAATGACCCATGTACTTGAATTCGCGACACTAATTTATAAAAAAACCCGTACACGAGTTATATGAACAAGAAGTCCTACGGCAAGCGACTTCAGAATCAGGGCCGGATTAACCATGGGGCAACAGGCCTTAGCCCCCCCCCCCCTATTTATAGAGGGCCCCCACAATAATCTCAGTTGCGTCCAGCCCCCTCCTCTAGAAATGCCATCATTTCATAGCACTCACATGGATTGGTCCACTGAAATAACGCCAGAATGCGCTAATTTTGTTGCAGAATTATTTTTTTTTGCGGGAGGTATTTCTAACTGGCTCCACACAAGTGCTTGAAATACCAGGGAATCACGTTTCCGGCCTCCAATTTCGGAAAATTTCCAGGTGGTGGAGATCACCCCCAGAACAGGACCGTATCTAGTGGGGGTGCAGGAGGTACATTGCACCCCCAGAGAAATAAGACACCCCCCCCCCAAAAAAAAAAAATTGACAACCTTTCAATTATAAAAAATACACTTGATTATGATCACACAGTGATGTTCTTAAGGCGCTGATCCAAACTTTCTTATATCTCTTATGTGGAGGCTATCGGGCACCATCACAGCTACGGACACCAGAAGCAAACGCCTCTCAAAAAAATCTGCCGCCACATAAAATACAAATTTACCTCTCAGATATCAACCGAGTGGCAGAAAAAACGTGTTTCCTGCAGCGTTATTTTTTAAAATTTTCTGAGGGAGGACCCCAGTTATTGGTGTCGCCCCCATAGGCGAAGGGCCCCTCCTATCATCCCTTTCTTGGTCGGCGCCTGACCCAACACATTACATTAAACGGTTGGTTTTGGTCGTCAATATTCGCATTTGATGACATGATTAGAGATTCTAGTTATGGTCACCCTATCCCCATGGCCTTATGGTGTTTCGGACTAGTTTTAGTTTGGAGGATAAGGAGTTTCTCATTTTGGTGTGCTTAACATAAAAATGAGAAATAGCGCCGCGAAATTGACACACGGGAGCGACGTTGATTGCAGCTCCAAGTGGATGGAAAATGCGTTTTTGACAGTAACTCGGGCATGATATTGGCGACCACCAACACTTTTAAAATCATACATAACACCCTGCCTTCCGCGCTCGCGGTCGGTGATTAGGGGGCCCCCTACATGTTCCAGGCCCCAGGGCCCCCACCGTGGTTAATCCGGCGTTGTACAGGATAGTGTTTCCTTGAGAAGGTTGTGTGTGTTCTACATGGGTGAAATAATTGACCTCCACTGTACCTTCACCAAACGCCACCACACCACCAAACTTCAAAGCAAAGTAGAATTATTGAAAGGAAACGACGCCACCCACTACCAGACACGACCAGAAAGATCATCAACTGTTGGATGGGGAATTGAAACTTATAGTATTTAGTATACTTGACAAATTCCTCAATTCTTTTCCAGCCCACACGATAACATCGATAGATCCCATTTTCCGGAAGATGTCAAATATGCAAAATGATAAACATATCCGACCAGTTCGATAACAAAACATCTGGCACACAATTCCGAATATTAGACCAACTTTCATGTATCATTTTATGTAGACTATTGAGAAACAATACGTTAGGGGAGCCACAAAATGCACTTAGGGAAAGAATTAACGGTCACCAGTCAGAAATGACAAACCGGTCTCGATTTACTTCAATCAACCAAATCATGACATTTCTGATCTTATTGCCACGCCAATAGAAAAGACCAAGAGCAACTTTGAAACTCCAGAAGAAATTAAATGGTTTAGGCTAACTAGAAATAAACTCTGGATTGACAAATTGAAAACAACAGCCCTCCATGTTTGGATATTCATACGGCTAGCGCAATTACCCCTTTCGTAGTTCCATTTAGTGCAACAGCAGCAAGTGCGTCCAGAATCATTAGAAAACACTATACTGATCTCCTGGAAAGTCACTCGAAAATTATCACACAGAAACTTATTATTGCATATTCTAAAAATAAAAATCTGAACATCTTAGTATACTACGGAAGCCCAAATACGAACTATTTTTGTTTTTTAGATTTCCTATTTTGTAAAATAATTTTTAATTTTGTAAAATAATTTAAGTCGTTTGAAAACGTATCTTAAATACTGAAGTACTTGCTCGGCCCTCGACTCGAATATTTTAAGGGATTTTGACACAAAATTAAGCAGTTTTATTCCCAAAACAAATATCGGGATGAGCCCTTTAAAATTATTTTAAAAAATTTTAAAAAATGTACAAAATTAATTTTTTTTTACAAAATTAAAATTATTTTACAAAAATTAAAATTATTTTACAAAAATTAAAATTATTTTACAAAATTAAAATTATTTTACAAAAATTAAAAATAGAAATAGGAAATCGAAAAAACAAAAAATAGTTCGTATTTGAGCTTCCGTAGTAAACAGTAAATTAGATTCAATTAACCATATATCAAATCCTAGCCCTAACCGTTCGTAAATAAATTCAACTAGATACTATAAGAATCCATAATAGCCCTAACCCGGTGATAGTGGAACAAACACATCCAAGGGAGACCACCAGCGCCACCAACCCCAGTGAAATCACATTTGTATATTTCATTTCGTTCAGCTCCGACTGGGCTAATGGGGGTTTTTTTTGTACAAAACTAAGCAATATCACCTAGGCCATTGCTTATGTGGAGACCTAGTCTCTGCCTAAACCTAAAAGGTAAATTGGATCCAAATTGGATCCCTCCAAATAGTCATTTATAGAAAGCGGCTATTGTGGACTATAATGGTAATTGGAATCACAAATGGAAAAACGAAAAATAAATGCGTTGCTGTTCTCTGCTCAGCGTTTTCTCCCATTTAGCAAAGGACACAAACAAAGGAAAAAAGAATGCAGAAATAAACCCCTAGAATGACCCATTTACTAACATCCGTTAGTGCCAAACAAAAGGAAATATTAATATGTTTGAACGAATGAGTATGTCGCTTCAATTAACTCGGTCGAACGAGGTAACATGATCATTGTTTTAAATACAAAACCAATTAATGTGTTACGTATTATGGGAGGATGTATCGGATGATTTGCAATATATAAGGCACCCCTTCTGTCCACCCACACGATATTGGCTAGAGATTTAAACATATTCTTTTCACACGCACTTCAACGGGCACACAGTTTTTAATCAATCAATGTCACTAGATGCATTCTTCTTGCATGTTTTTACCAACAAATGACGTGTCCAATGCCCCCTCCAGACCGGGATGGCGCCCTTACTGCGCTTCTGCGAGCGTACAGCAACCAGACAATGCACAAGGTCGCCGGCAAACGCGAACACAACGCGCGAAAATGTCCCAAATAATTGTAAAATTGAAAAGGGTGGAGTTTTCACAGCTTTCCGGGTCAGATCGGAGATACTGGCGTTTGTTTTAAACATGCTAAAACAAAACGCCGTGACACAGCGATCATTGCCGATCACGGAGACCATCGCATAATATCTAGCCTTTCCACCACGCTTTTACCACGCTTTTACCACGCTTATGGCGATCTTGAGTGGAAGAAACTCGACCCAAAGATAATCCTACTAGGGAATATCTATATACATATTAAAAGTTTAAAGGGGTAACCAAACCTTTAATAAAAACTATATCTTGTCTGTCATCAAACCAGATGGAAGCGTAAGAAAACAAGAGAATAACGCGCTGGGCTTATCAAGCCGAAAAAAAACCGATGATTTTTTTCGGCCAATGCAAAGATCGCGCACAGGATCACCAGAACAGCGAACAAATGTGTGAATTACTGAGCCACTGCATATCCCCGGTGGAAACGACAACCAACTACTATTTACAACAATCGACAACCCTCCTATAAGGCATAAATATTTGCCCTTTATTGAAAGAACTGATTATGAACTGCTTTACAAAACACACACACACACGCACCATTTCGCACTCAGTAACTTGGGCATTATATTGGCTTCCCAAACACTCTGCTGCAACCCCACTTTAACAACCCTAAATACGGCCCTGTCCCAGACCACCCCCCCCCCCCCTGAGGGGCTTCGCGCCCTCGGCGCTCGCGGTCGGTGATCAGGGGCCTCCACATGTTCCGGGCCCAAGGGCCTCCACCATGGTTAATCCGGCGTATCACGAAGCTCTAAGCAGTTTACTTTTTTTCTTAACATAATTTTTTCTTCCAGCTTAAATGGAATTACCTTGATCAAAACGTAATACAATTATGCAATTACGGTTTATTATAATATTATCTTCTTAGCTGATGTAATTCCAAAGGTTGACTTTATTACTTGGTAGACTTTTTTAAAACCTCAATCAATAGTAAAGGATAACACTGTGAAGGCGTTCCTAGATACTAGATGGTAAAAATTAAATTTGCGATTTGACGTAATTAAACTTGAACAGTTCCATCGGCTATGTTCTATTTAGCTAATAATATTATACACAATTTGATATAAGTTTAATTTTTGGTTTATGGTGTCGACAGTGGTACAATTATTTCATCTATGGACGCAAAACTTTCTCAGATTTTCATCCCACAAAACAGGTCAAACCCAATTTTATTTTGGACCCAAATCAAAACGGTCTAGTCTCTCACGGTGTAACAGAATACACTTCAATTACATCAGTGCAATAAACTATAGAACAAGCTGAAACGATTCAATTTAAGTGTAAACCTACACTGCTCATTTAGTCATTAATTCTACAATAGTATTGGCACAAGTATATTACTTCATAGTCTTCATTGTAAATATTTTCATACCAAGGACGCAGTCATTGTAGATCATTAACGTGACCAGAGAATGAACTGACGTATAATTAGTTCCATTTAATGTCTCGGGTTTCCATTATTTCCACATATTTGTACGTGATGGCATTATCAATTTTTTTGTTCGATTAGCCTAAGAAAATGTATCACATTATAAACCTTAAATCTAGAAGCCCAGGGGGCAGTTTTAATATTATGGCAATGGAATAATCAAAGCGACTTAGAGAATAATCTTTCGGCACGTGGTGTTCCATTGTGCAGTTTCGATATATTAAAGGGACAATAACACCCTTGCTGGCTTGACCTGTTGTGTAAATTATCCATTGCATCCTATTTTAATTGTTCAGGGGGTTCGAAAATGTGTTTAAATCCAAGTCACATGTGAAAAGATTTACGTAATTGAACGTGGGAAGTGAAGCAAGCCCAGGGAGAATTCGTTGAAAATATAAATGACGATGTATCGCTGCATTCATACCTTGACTGTTACACTGAGCGCTCCCTCTTACAATGACCTCATACAACCTGCGCGCGCATCCCTTGACGTCAATCATGGGTGTTTCACTAATCGCCGGGTTGTCAATTTGGGATACCCTGACATTTTTGCCAAGTGCTTGCCCCATGGGTGTTTATCAGGGGATCCAGTATTTTGGTCGTGACATTGGATGTTTCTACTTTCCATATATACCAAAATTGCCATACTTTTATTGGAGAAAACGACCCGATAAATATTTATCTGGGAACCCATCTTTAAGATGATTTTTTTTGTATCATCAATTAAAGATGCCTTCCCGCGTACAAACTTTGTGAATTGACGATATATTATGTGGACTAAAAACATATTCAAAGTAACCAATCTATCAAAAATTTGCTTCAATTCCCTTTCCAAACTTTGCTTCCGTCGTGGATACCCATAGCTATAAGTAAGCTGTTGTTAGACGCAATGTCTGCCAACTAAACTTCATTGTGTGAGCGTCCATTTTTCAGAATGTGTCCTTTATACTTACTGTACATTTACCATACTTACTGAGGCCTAAGTAAATTCTTAGTTATTTCTGTCTACTTCTTTTTAGACCTTTTAATCGCAGAGTCTTCTGTACGTTGACAACACTCAATGTCCCCCAAACCGCCTAACCATTTGAGCAAGAAATAACAACTGCTCCCTGACCTTAGCTAGCAGACAATAAGCCAGCAGAACCTGTTGGGTTGCTAGTTAGTGATTCCCTGACAATATTGCCCAGTGCGTTTTTCGCGTAATCCAGTATTTTTCTAGTAAGATACTTTGCTGGGAACCCAACTTTAATTGGATTATGGTAAAATAGTACATTTCGTTAACCAGAATAAAGATTGGGGCATTCAGTACAACCAAAATGGTATTGAGTCTTTAAGACTAAAGAAAAGAGTCATTTGATCCAGACACTATTAGAGTTAAATTAATGAATTTTCACGATTTGACATGAATATATCCGAGGGTGGTAATAGGTTTCCTTTCAAGCTCTAATGGAAAAATGATTTTTAAATATATACACAGATATAAAAAAAAGTATCGCAAACCTGAATGTTTATGTGGACAATTAGAGTATGTTCGAAAATGAAAAGAATTTTTTTTAAATTCTGTCCTCCATATTATACCGATTAAAGCTGTCGAGAGACGTATAATGCATGGAATGAAAAGCACGTTTTTTTAAAATCAGACATTGCATTGAGGACAGTCTTAAAATCTCTACGTTCACTATTTTACAATGGGCCACCGACAACTCACTGCTGTACAGTGAAAAGATGGAATCCCTTCAACTATCAGTAGAATATCAACAGGCTATAATAACGTAAAACCGCAAACGTTTCTGTAGACTTTGGGGTACTTTTGAGACTCTTGTGTCCTCATCCTTTTGCGCGCACTATGTTGTAAAGGGTTTGGTGACCTCGGCGTCCCCTACAATCGGCGGGGGGTTGGGATGGCCTAGTGGTCTAAAGAGCCGCGCTTCGACGTCTAGCTGGCCGGCCACCTCTGTCTTGCGGCTGCGGTTTCAAGCCCTGGTGTGAGCGTATGTGGCATGGAAATAGGGGCGCATTTTCAACCTCGTTTGTTTCCTCCGGGCATTCCGGTTTCCTCCCACTACATGCAGGAATAGAAGTCTGCTTCTCTATAGTGGTAAAACAATTCAAAACTGTCAGCAAATGGTAAAAAAAACAGACGGTGCGTAATATATTTGAGCGTTCGTTTTTTTTTTTAATCAGATAAAAATTGTTACCTGTAAGGGGACCACAGGCTAAAGACGCGATTTTTTGAACAACCATGTAGGTGCAGTAATCCAAAAGTTTTCGATCCGATACATGCCAATATCGAAAGGATCCGAGATAGCTTGGAGATAACCCTGTATATTATAAATTTCAGAATGTCTCGTTCGGCATTTTCGGCCAAAATAACGTGGCAAAAAATATTGTAACGTGGTATAAAAATACCACGTTTGTCTGGAGTTCGAAAACGTAGTTTTCTTTTAAATTGCAATGTTTTCGGAACCAGTTATTTTGTCGAGAACGAGGCTGGGTAAAAATACATTGTTTACTAAACAAAGTTTTTCATTCAAGATAATTATTAGCTGTGTTTTCTATCAACAAAAAGAGCCACACAGATAATGCTCCGACCACCACATACATGTAGCAAACCGGAGATCTACAAATTAGATTATTTATTGTGACATGATATGATTTATTACTATGGTTTACTACACTGTGAATATAAAAAGTCTTCCAAAGTGAGCTGGGGTTACGGAACATAATTAATTTTAAAAAAACTTGTGTCGTGAAAGAAGTTCCTGTTATTTTTATAGAAGGAAATTTCTTTCCATCTACTGAAATAATAATTGAAATTATGTTAGGAAAATTTCATGGAAAATGTCACCAGTACGATTTAACATGTACGTAGACAGAATCAAAGTACATGGGTTGGTAACATATTGTAGTGTTAATTTAACAAAATACATGTAAATACGTGTAAAACTTTATATCAAATACCTAGTTGTGTTGGGTGGACGTTTAAACCCCATTTCTCTCTCTCTCTCTCCCTATAATCGGCTCAAATTGGGCTATGTCGACGATATCTTTTCAAGTGACCATACGACTGAAACGACTAGCATGGTGTCGAGCATGTCATCATGGTATAACGTATGAACATCCTAGAGCAGGTCCAGTCTGGGACTGCAAGCTTCAACTGGTAAAACAGAGGTAATCTCAATGGTTGACAGTACAAAAGAAAGGTCCTGGGCAGGGTTGTAGTACCCAAAATTGACAATCACCCCTATCTCACAATGCTCAGATAAAACACAAAAATAGTCAATATTGACTTTACTAATGTTTTGTCGGATCTATAGGAAACTTGGACATGAAATGAAATGGGCTGAACAGTAGTACATGTATTTTTTTGGACCTTTACACGACATATTAATAGTTTTTTTGTTTTTTTGTTATGGTTTCATCCATTTTCCGACTCTATTTTCGAAGCTGACAGAACCACATTACATGATCTATAACTTAAACTTAAGTTTTTGTCTTTCTTTGCTGGTTCAGTGTTTCCCCGAGGCAGTTCAAGAAGATTGAATACATCCCAGAACGTAAAATAGCTAATATATCTCATCACTAGTATATTATATTCAAATATGGGTGATGCAAAACCATTTTTCTCTCTGTATCATATAATGTATTGTGAGTATCAAACTCCGCACTAATTATACATATAATATAATGTATTTTAGACCCATCCGAAGGAGGAATGTTTCAAACTCTGTTGAGGATCAAACTAATAGGGAGGTAGCGATCTGATGCATTCAAAAGTTATATTATTTGTTCTGCAGCTCTACTACTACTGGCCTTTTACACAGTAATATTTTATTTAGTGCGTTAGTCCCTTGGAACCCGGAGAACATTTTCATATATTATTCATTTGTTGATGCATCTTTAACTAGATTATATACGCATTAACGTTGTCATTAATTGAATTTGATTTAGGACAACCTTTAGAATTTCCATCGAAACCTCTATAAAACTACCCGATCCAATTTTTTTGTCTAGTCTCCCATTAGTGACGGAAGTTCTATGGATCCTGAGAAATTCTTTAAAATGCGTTCGCCACACAAAGTAAATTCTAATATCGAATTTTTTCTTCTATCATAATAATCCAAGAACATTATCCCATGGGAGAGTTTTGGTACAAATAGTTATATTATCCTTATATTATGCTCAATTAAGTCCATTGAAATGATGTAAAAAAACACTATTTCTTGACTAGTGTGCAGGTTAAAGCAGTTTTTTTTAGAGGGGAGGAGGATTGTATCACTTTTTTTTATGAATTTTGTCCCCCCCCCCACACCGACTAAAATAAACTTCACCGGTAACATTAAGTGGCCATTTTTTCATTCAAAATAATATTTTATATTTAGAGGAATTCGATTAGACATGTTATGCTAGTGATAAGGCTGCCATTGTAGGTCTTTCTTTAGGCCTTAAATGTTATCTAAATTATTAATTAGACAATAATAATTAACTTATCCAGACCATAATTAACGCCAGCCTGTGATATTTACTGGATTATGATCCGATTACTGTTTGTATCGTCTTTGTCAATAGTTTAAAGAAAATTTCAACACGAACGATATGCACTTATTGTCTTCGCCATGATAACTAATAAACGGATTTCTTCGATTATGAGCATACTATAGTTAATTTTGGTTATTATAATCTTACCTGTGATTTTGAAATCAACTCCCGTTAAATAAAATCCATTGGACCACTAATTATCACAACCATGAAAACACGCACTCTCTTGAAAAATTGAAATATCACAAACTTCCCAGAGAAATTTTCCAATATGGCAGATGTTTACGTGGGAAATACCATTTCGGATGAGGGATGACAGGACCACTCGGACTAACACCAATCGGTTCAAGGCCAGTCGGACCAACTGATAGACTACTCGGCCTAAACAAAAAGACTACTCGGACCCAACAGAAATACGACTCGGACCAATAATAAAGTGTTGTTTTAAAAAAAATTATGATTGCGTTTGTTTTAATATGATTACTCGAACAAATAATAAAGTGCCATTTTAATAAATTGATAACAGTATTATGTAGAAACTGTCAAAAGTCCGGACAAACTGAGTCTCATTGCAAGAGTAAATAAGAAAAATTAGATTGATATTGTTTTCGGCACCATTATCGTTGATTTATTTTCCGTACACAAGATAATTGAACTAAACGACTCTAAATATACGAATTCGGTATAAGAATTATTTGCTTCTTTGAATTGTGATTTAATAATAAATAAATAGCATATCTTCTAGCCTAATAATATAATTTAATTGGTCCAACTGGTCTTTTTTTGGTCCGCCTGGTCTTAGTCCGAGTAGTCTTTGGTCCGAGTGGTCTGGATACCTACGACAATTAGCATTGAGTTTGAGCGTTCGCACACATTACCGTCTTTTATATTCTAGTAAAATCTCTGCAAATTTTATAGCTTTACCTTTTGAAATATTTTATTTTATTTATTTGATTAGAGACTCGGATGAGATAATTTTCTTTTGAACACGAATGCCGCACAAAAACAACTACATTCATTTTACGGGCCTTATTACATTTCTGTCAATTCGGGAATTAATGTCCCGTTTCTTACGGGCTTATTAGCATTTCAAACCCACCCAATAGGCACTTTGAGGGTTTCGCAACACGCTTAAAGATGTTACTGGAGTATTTCCGCTAAGAACTGTCTCTGAGCGGACGATGTTCACTGACAGTTCCTGTCGTGCCATATACAGGCTGCAATATGAAAATACGGTAAAATACCGTGCTTACCCACCCCTCTTCTCAGGCTGTTTTAGAACACCAACCTTCTATTTTTCAACGCGATTCTTTATTTCCCACCAAAAGGAACCATTTATCAATACTTTTGACACAATTTTTTAATTAATAACACAATTTTCAAGTAGAATTTAGCGATGAATAAAACATGCGGTTTGCGCATGTTCGGGTCTCGTAATGGCTTTCAGATCAAACATATTTTGTGTATGTTTTTAATCGCAGAATTCTACTTGAAAATAGTGTTGAATCATTAAAAATGTGTGTCGGCTGTGGCAAGAAATGATTTCTTAGGCGAATAAATTAGAATAAAGGTAAAAAATAGTAGGTAAGGATTCCAAAATAGCCTCAGAACAGAGGTCGGGAATAACGGTATTGCCTTCAATTGATATTTTCGTCGCCTAAACTCAAAAGCTCTAAATACTCGCGCTATGTTTTGATTACATCACGTGTTTGCCAAATTATCTATCAATGTTTAGCCACCCCCGCAACAGGTATATTGGATTCGTCCAATAAACACGAGGATATTGTTGACATTCGACTCTGTCGAAATTACTAGTAAATTTTCAAATTTTTCAAGAGAGAACTTGTGTTCATAGTTGTGATAATTAGTTGTGCAATGGATTTTATTTAACGGGAGTTCATTACAAACACACAGGTAAGATTATAATAACCCAAGTTAACTATTTTGTTCATAATCGAGGAAATCCGTTTATTGGTTATCATGGCGAAGACTAGATAACGAATCTTATCTCTCCACACTCCGTGTTTCGAGATAAGATTTTGGCCTATAGTCTCCAATGTAGCACATCCCGTCGTGATTCACTCCTGCTGCGATTAAACAAAATTGACAATATTTTTCATCAAAACAACGATTGATTATTGTTATTTATAATATTTCTGCCACACTCAATTACAATTAAGCATGTAATCCTACCTTGAACGGGTATAAATCATCGCATTTAAAATCGAGGCGTTATGCCGTTACTAAGACCGCCATCTTTTTTAGAGCAGTGAAGTCTAACAGCTGTCATAATGTGGGCGGGCGCTCAATCTTAGGCTTTATAACAGCCAATCAAAAACGCAATTACATGTGGAAATACTAAATGACATCCACGTGTATATCAATGGAAGTGGATGTCTGACAATATATAGATTCAGTAATTTAAATGCGAATATTTGGAGTTAGGCGATAGTTGTGCCACCGCATTGGCCTCTGTAAGTTTAATTAGTGATAAGAGTATTAACTTATCTTATTTTAAAGATGTTACATGCATTAATAAAGAAATTGAGTTTGCAACATAGAACTAAAGCGCCTCAAATCGTAGCTAAAAACAAGAACATCAGTATATCTCAACGTTTTTAGCTACGTTCTCGTAGCTAGGCGAAGACAAATAGTTTGTCAACACACGATGTATACTATAATATAATGTACATGTAATATATATTATAGTACAGATGTCGTGGTCAATTCCACGGTAACAGAATATTTAGAACTATTGGGATATAAAAAAAACCCGCTACAGGTTTTTACTTTGAAATGTGGATATTGTGTTGTTAAATGTTTAAAAAGGTGAAATATAAGGCATAGTTATCTTATTTGGAACTGTGTAAATTAAAGATACTTTAGTTAAGAATTTAATAAAGAGTTGGTCATTCTTGCTATAATAATTTTAAAAAGGGTGATAAAAAATCAAATTTCAGTCAAATTATTTCATTCAGAACGGATTTGTCACTGTTGGAAGTTTGGACTAGAAATAGACATCAAATGTACCTGCACCGTCTACGAGAATCGCCTAATGTTTGATTGACAGACGATAACTCCACGGCCTACGGCAATGGTACCTATCAGTTTTCAGTATTGACGTCACCGACTGACGGTAAATGTTAGCTTGGTCAGCTTTAACTTTAAATCAATGACTGTGTCCAAGCTGTATCCAAGCCATCCAGGGGTCTACAGAGTAGATTTTTGAGCTTGTCATGCAAAGAAAGATCTACCTTATAATGTCTATAACGATTTACAATAGGCAGATTTAGCTCTTGCGTAATGTATGTTTAACCCAGTGGTAACTGAATGTTATGTCAAAACCCTTGATTTATTATATGGTTTCGAGTATTTAACAAACAATAAATTTGTGAATCACTCAGATATATGCACATTATTTAAAATAGGATATCAAATATACGGTTATCGGGAAACTTAATCTGATTCATTTTTTTATACCCCCACATGATAGAGGTCTGATTGCCCGAATGCATAACGGATCTTTATCAACTTTTCGTCAACATCCAGGGTTTTCTGACTTTGTTGATTAGTGTTTTGTGTTGTCTGGTAACGGAATTGCATGTCATGATAATGGGATTACGTTTATAAAAAAAGGATTGTCGCACAACAAGGTAAAATTGTATTTCACTAATATATGAATATTTCAACATGGATTATAATTTTATTGTATATGAATTCAGTGACATTTAAATGTATAGGTTGACCCAATACATTATTTGACACTAATAGAACGTAGATTATGAAATACTGGCAACATCAAATATATAACCAGTTCAATAAAAAATAATTATATGCACGTTTTTTTTTTGTCTTGAAGAGATTGTTTCGGGAGCTTTATGATTATGGTACATGAGCCAATGGATATTTGTTTAAACTTTGATTTGATCAAAAAAAAAAATAAGCTGCTTGTGTTCCCAGATTATATAGCCGAATATCACTAAATGTATTTCCCTCACTATGGAGTAGCCCAACCCAAACCTGTTACTACAACCTGAAATAATTTTACCATAAGCATATTCAAATTAGTCAAACAGAAAATATGTTTCTAAATTAATAAATTAGGCTTGGCTCGTCTACATCCTAGACTCGACGACTTTCTGCACTTTAAATTCAAAGAAATGCCATGATGTTCGCTTGTCTTTGAAAAGTATAAACATAATAAGTTTTTCCCTCAAGCTATCTATGGTTTTATTTTTGAAGCTATGAAAAATCTGGTAATCCTATAATTCGTATTTCAGCTTCAGCTGGGATTATAGAAGACCAAATGGGACAATATTCATGATTCGTGTTTCTACATTCCAGTTTCAACATTTTAGACACGAACGCAACATTCTAAACTAATGATTCTCGTTTCTACATTCCAGTTTGAACATTTTAGACACGAACGCAACATTCTAAACTAATGATTCTCGTTTCTACATTCTTATGTCAACACTTCATGCACAAAATCAACATTTTAAACAAAAAATTGACTTTATGTTCATTTTCGCCGTTTTATCGGTAACTTTTATATATCATTAAATATTAAAATTATAAAATAATTTCTTAATTTTACACGACAAAGAAATCAATTCAATGGTTTCAGAAAGTGTCTAATAAAAAAAATCTGAAATTTGAACTCTTGTGAAAATATCTTCTACGTTTCAAAAAGTCTTGAAGTTAAAATCTTGAAATGAAAATGTCCAGAAAAAAAAATGAATTATCAACATTATTACACCAGAGGGCGCTAACCGAAAACAATTTGGCGACCTATTCGGCTAGCGACCTATTCGACAGATCCAGCTGGTAGGTAACCTGTTCGTTGGCAACCTATTCAGAATAAATTTAACAGTCGACCAAACTCATCTTTTTTTATCAAATTCAAAGTTACGTCTATCAAATGAAAGTAGAATATATTATTATGTATCCATTCCTTTAGCTCAGAATAGCGATGTAATTTCGCATTATCTTACAAAATTCTGGACATCCAACTAAATATATTCCGAACGGTATTTAAATAAGCTTTCCCAAATATTATTAGTAAAAGTTGGCACAGTCATATTAAAGGGGTGCACTCTCATCCTATACATGGCCAATTTTGAAAATAAAAAGACTTAAAGGGAAAGACTGTTAATGTTAATATGCCGTGTCAAAATTCGGACCATCGTACACAATTCTGACGATCCAACTAAATATATTCTAAAAGGTAATTGAATAAGCTTACCAAATATTATTGGTAAACGTTGGCACAATCATATTAAAGGGGTGTGCCCTCAACCCGGGCATAGCCAATTTTTCAATATTCTAAATGTAAAGATAGGCCTGTGTTTTTTTTTCGAAGTCCAAATTAGGATCATTCTGATTCCTACAAAATTCTGAGCATCTGGCTATCCATATTCTGAAAGGTAACTGAAAAAGCTTTCTACATAATATTAGTAAAAGTTGGCACAATCATGTTAAAGGGATGCGCTCTCATCCTATACGTCGCAAATTTTTCACAGCACTTTAATAAATCTTGTTTAATCACCTTTCGGGATATATATAGCTGGATGCTCAGAATTTTGTACCGGCCTATATTTACATTTAGAATATTGAACAATTGGC
This sequence comes from Patella pellucida, assembly GCA_917208275.1. Lineage (NCBI taxonomy): Eukaryota > Metazoa > Mollusca > Gastropoda > Patellidae > Patella > Patella pellucida. The sequence goes on from OU795039.1 coordinate 45,279,128, forward strand.
TATGTTTGATTGTGTCCACTCTTACTAATAATATTTGGAAAGCTTATTCAATTACCTTTCAGAATATGTATAGCTGGTTGCTCAGAATTTTGTACGATAATCCGTATTTCGACTTCGAATAAATAGCGGCCTATCTTTACATTTAGAATATTGAAAAAATGGCTATATTCAGGTTGAGAGCGCGCCCCTTTAATATTATTTTGTCAACTTATACTAATAATATTTAGAAAGCTTGTCTAATTACCTTTCAGAATGTATATAGCAGGATGCTCAGAATTTTGTACGATGATCCGAATTTTGACTCGGAATATCACTGTTCTGTCACTTTCAAATTGAAAGCGCGCCCCTTTAATAAGATTGTGCCAACTTCTACTAATAATATTTGGAAAGCTTGTTTTACTAATAATATTTGGAAAGCTTGTTCAATTACCCTTTAGAATATATTTAGTTGGATCATTAGAATTTTGTACGATGGTCCGAATTTTGACACGGCATATTAACATTAACAGTCTTTCCCTTTAAATCTTTTTATTTTCAAAATTGGCCATGTTTAGGATGAGAGTGCACCCCTTTAATATGACTGTGCCAACTTTTTCTAATAATATTTGGGAAAGCTTATTTAAATACCGTTCGGAATATATTTAGTTTGATGTCCAGAATTTTGTAAGATAATGCGAAATTACATCGCTATTCTGAGCTAAAGAAATGGATACATAATAATATATTCTACTTTCATTTGATAGACGTAACGTTGAATTTGATTGATTGATAAAAAAGATGAGTTTGGTCGACTGTTGAATTTATTCTGAATAGGTTGCCAACGAACAGGATACCTACCAGCTGGATCTGTCGAATAGGTCGCTAGCCGAATAGGTCGCCAAATTGTTTTCGGTTAGCGCCCTCTGGTGTAATAATGTTGATAATTCATTTTTTTTCTGGACATTTTCATTTCAAGATTTTAACTTCAAGACTTTTTGAAACGTAGAAGATATTTTCACAAGAGTTTAAATTTCAGATTTTTTTTATTAGACACTTTCTGAAACCATTGAATTGATTTCTTTGTCGTGTAAAATTAAGAAATTATTTTATAATTTTAATATTTAATGATATATAAAAGTTACCGATAAAAAGGCGAAAATGAAACATAAAGTCAATTTTTTGTTTAAAATGTTGATTTTGTGCATGAAGTGTTGACATAAGAATGTAGAAACGAGAATCATTAGTTTAGAATGTTGCGTTCGTGTCTAAAATGTTCAAACTGGAATGTAGAAACGAGAATCATTAGTTTAGAATATTGCGTTCGTGTCTAAAATGTTGAAACTGGAATGTAGAAACACGAATCATGAATATTGTCCCATTTGGTCTTCCATACGGGATTGGTTACGGAATTACATTGTATATCGAAGAGTTGTTATGTGATATACATGTAATTGATTTACGACAAAAGAGATGTACTTCCTTGTATTCAATCTGATTAAAACACAGAATCTATTTCGTTTCTCGTTTCATATATACGCAAAACAATATTGAAAAACTTGGGGAAATTCAGTGAATGAACATTAATGACGTTGACATAAATAACTATAAGCCATATTGCTAAAAGCAGGAAATAAGGTTTAACGTTTCTGTCATAACACATTGCGGAGAAAAGGTTTAAACCGTGGGGAAACGCTTTTCGTGTTTATTTTATTTGCCATAATTTTTATTGCTGTCAGGGCCGGCGGAAGCAATTCTTGATTCGGGAGGGGGAGGGGGGCTTTCATTTTTATAGGTTCTTCCAACGCCGGATTAACCATGGTGGGGGCCCTGGGGCCTAGAACATGTGGGGGCCCCTGATCACCGACCGCGAGTGCCGAAGGGAGAGGCGTTTGCTTCTGGTGTCCGCACTTTGGGTCCGCGCCTGTGGTGGCGCCCGATAGCCCCCACATAAGAGATAAAAAAAAGTGACCGACTCATCAGTGCCTTAGGAGCACCACTATATGATCATAATCAAGTCTATTATTTTATAATTGAAAGGTTGTCAATTTTTTTTTTTTGGAAAGAGCTCCTTATTTCTGGAAATTTTCAGAAATTGGAGGCCGGAAACATGATTTCCTGGCATTTCAGGCACTTGTGTGGGACCATTTAGAAGTACCTCCCCCAGAAAAAAAAATTCTGCCACAAAAGTAGCGCATTCTGGCGTTATTTCAGTGGACCAATCCATGCGAGTGCTATGAAATGATGGCATTTCTAGAGGAGGGGGCTGGACTCAACTGATATTTTTTTGTTGGGGGCCCCTAATGTGGGGGCCCTGGTGATAAATGCGAGTGCTATGAAATGATGGCATGTCTAGAGGAGGTGGCTGGACGTAACTGAGATTTTTTGTGGGGGCCCCTTATGTGGGGGGCCCTGGGTCCTTATAGGCGAGGGTTCAGGGGCCGCCATAACCTGGAGAAAAGAGTACTTGCGGCCAAATTATTGGGGTAAGAACTCCGGCTTTTGACAACCAAAGGCGGAACATTGATTATTGAGAAAATAATTATGGTCACCTAATGGACACCGTATGACAAAGTGCTTAATTTTCTATTTTATAAAATTAGAAAAGCATTTCTTAGGAACGCGCCAGCATCCAGACCGGACGAGGAAATCCTCAAATTACCCGACACAATCATCATCCATCTGTTAAATTAACCGCAAATGTAAGTCATAACAACATAGATTTCCTTAACACCACCGTATTTAAAAGTATAGATACCCAAAGCACTGGCCATTCGGAAACGAAAGTACATGTATATCTCAAAGAAACCGATACACATCAATTACTGTTGAAAAGCTCCTTTCACCCAAAACATGCGTTCTCTGGCATCTTAAATCTCACACTCTCCGTTTCCATTAGAATATGTAGTCAAAAGGCTGACTTTGAGTCCGAATGTACACTGGTATTTAGCAAACAAATTAAAAGAAAGGGGATACTTCAAACGCTATTTCCGACGTATAAACAATACGCTGGCTCAACTTGGCACCAAAGAAACAAACAATATGCAATTAACAGTTAAAACCAAAACTTTTTGGTTTCCCAGATGTCAAACATGCAAATTCAAAAACTCATCAGACCAGTTTCATTAAAAATACATCTGGCACATAGATAGACCAATTTTCATGTAGCAGTTTAAATAAAATTAATCTAATTCCAAGTAGACACTTTGATAAACAATACGTAGGAGAGACCCAAACTGCACTTATGGAAAAAATTAACGGTCACATAGTCACCAAAACTGACAAACCGGTCTCAATTCACTTCAACCAACCAAATCATGTCATTTCTGATCTTATCGTCCCCCCAATAGAAAAGACCGAGGGTGATTTGAAAACTTCGGAGGAAATTAAAATGTTTAAGCTAACAACCGTAGAGAAAAATTCTGAAATGACAAATTGAAAACAACAGCCCCCTAGGTTTAAATATTCATACGGCTTGCGCATTTTGCCCCTTTTGTAGTGTCCTTTAGCACAACAGCAGCAAGTGCTTCTAAAACCATGGATTGACAAAATGAAAACAACCGCCCCCCTCCTGGTTTGTGTATTCATACGGTTTGTGCAGTAGTCCATTTAGTAGTGCCATTTAGCGCAACAGCAGCAAATGGGTCCAGAATCATTAGAAAACACTATACTGATCTCCTGGAAAATCACCCGAAAATCTTCACACAGAAACTTATTATTGCATATTCTAAAAATAAAAATCTGACGATATCTTAGCGCACCTTTGATTTAAACGCCCCTAGAATCCTCAATCTTTTAGGTCCTAGCAACCAACATATTATACGTGGTACGTTTTAAAACAACTTAAACCGAAATTTACCTTTCCTTATCAAGTATAGAACATGTGGTTAATGTACTGTATAGACCTCTAAAGGAACAGCAATAGATTATCAGGTCATGCAACAAAAAACTCGTAAAAGGGTTTGGACTGAAATTTTGTGACAAGGTAAATACAAGGTATATTTCTCTATATTTGGCGCTTAAATTTCATACGTACACGTACTTTTATGACTGTTAAAATCTGGATGTTCCTTTTGATTAAGTTGAGTGCTCTGTAAATAATATGGATTTTTTTATTCTGTTGGGATATAATTAGGTTTTCCTATTCGTCGGTGATCGTCTCGCTTTAATTTTAATACATTCATATTTCTAACGAAACTGATATACCAATTTTTAAAAACCAAAACATCTCAGTATTCAATGTTTACTCATATTAGAGTAATGTGCATGTTATATACTTGCTATAGATAATATCATATATCTAATACGTTGGTTTTGTCATCAATATCTTGATATAATTTATTAAAAAAGATAACTGTACAAGTACTATACACCATACCTCAGCCAATTGCAATAAAATGTTATCAGACCAAATCTATATAACATATACATGTGATCATATTGATAACATGAAGATTAATATGAAGAGGTCTTGTATTATTTATAAAGATGGTGTTAAAATACTTTAGCAACATAGCCCACGGCAGGTAAGAAATTAGCAAAGTACAATACCAAAATTTCTTCGCTTTTGAGAAAACTCCATTAAAAACTGTAGCCTCAATCACGTTAACAAGGTTTTCGTAAATGGGATTGTATAAAATGTCATGGCGTCAGATTTGCAGAAGATATTGCTATATCTAACCGTCCACTCGACACCAACCTGACCGTATCGAAACTAACCTAATAATATGTTTTTATTTACAATAAAATCCTTGTGTGAAAACCGATGTGCATGGCGAAAACATAAACGTTTAGGACGAAATGTAAACAAATTAGCATGTTGAAGACCTAGCTCAAAATTTTAAACCATTCAGAAATGATGGCCAAGTCAATAATTTTTATAATCCCTTGAACATGGTAGATATAATCCTTTATTTCGACTATAGTGATGGGTCATAGCGACTTCGGTTGTATCTCAACATTGATCTTATCTATGAATGTAAAATTTTGAACGAAGACAATTCAGTATAGATGTACCAGTAATTGACAAGTGTTTTTTATCCAGAATAATGACACTTCCTTATAATTATATAAATTCCCAATTATTTCATGGCTCAATAAGTTTTTCCCCCTTACAGAAATTCGCAATAATTTCATGTCGCAATTATGTTTCACCATCCAAACTCGCAATAATTTCATGTTGCAACGATTTGCAATGTCTATTTTCTGTCTTGTCCGCAGGTTTATCTTGTAGATTTTTTAAAATTATTTTTGTTTGTTTTGCGTGTAGTGCGATCCTCCTACAATTACTATTAATGTTTTACAGTAATTCAATAAAATCGACAGGATTATACCTAGCTTAAAAAAGGCTAGTTATTCATGTGAAGTGTAAGCTTACATATATCTCTGTCAAGAATGGAATGACGACACGAGGCTTTTGCCATTAGAGACTATAGCACACGGTAACGTGTATTGCGTGTGTATTTTTGCCTAATATTCTTGGGTTACTTACTGTAAAACCCCAGATGATCGTTTCATCCAAATGCCTTGCACATGTCTTTTGTCACCCGTTCATGAGTGAAGACTAGACATGAGAAATTCCAAAAGGTCCTTCGCGACCCTGATTGGGATCTGGAACATGGTATTCTGAAATCTGGTTCTCTGACCGATTGGTTATCACGCCCTACGGCAAGAATATTGAGTTCTGAAATTCGTCGCCAATTCGCATGAATACTGATCGTTTATATTTCTTGGAAATATTACCAGATCAGATGTGTCACAAGACAATGAGTGCACTGGAGTTATTTGGCACTGAATTAACCATTTTTTTTCACTAACATATGACATTTATCCTTTAATCTAAGGTTTTAGTATCAATACATGGTTGGATAAGTCTACCATAATGACAAACCATTATTAACGTGAAGGCTTATTATATGGATTCTTTCAGTTGGACGCATTACTGTTGATAGCGATATGGCCCGTACGTGTTTTTTAGCGGTAAAAGTAGTGCATTTATATTTATATTGAGAACATACCAAATGAAAAATATCTGTTCCTTTCCAACATAATAAATACGAAACCCCAGTCTTAAATTACGCTAGACTCACGTTAATTGATTTAGTTTGTAGACATGTGCATTGAACTGTTGTTTAAACAAACCTATTTGAACATTTGATAGAGGCTATACAGCTGCTTTATCTGGATTTGTTCAGCTTTTGAAATCGGCGAAAATCAATACGCGTTTGATTTCATCTGTCAGTAAAGTTCGCTTTTTCAGCCACAAATACATTATCAAAATTTATTAACGTTTTTAGTATCCTAAATATTATGTTAGTACATGCAGACCAAGAATTGCTGCCCGTGGTACAATTAGACTTGGTTACGGTCGTTTGAATGAGAGATTTGTCTACATGGGCGTGGTAACCTTCATTTTGCATAATAAACCAGAACCCACGCGGCACAGAAACTTAAATCTATACCACAGAGCCCGTCATTCCACGTCCTTCACTTAGCCACTGGTTAACTTCAATTTTGGAACATAATAAAATTTAGAAACAAAACAAAGTGTAAAATATCAATTAAGCTAGTCGTTTGTGCCAGGGTGTCAAAATAGCCGCACTGCCCCATTTATATTTTGCGCCAACCTAAATTATGGTGTACTTTCGGGCCATCCGACTATTCGGGCAGACGAGTAAAGTAAAAACAAAAAAAATACTATTTTATCTAGTTGGCCAAAAAAGGGCCCGAAATCTAATTTTAGCTTTTTTGAATACCTCAAAAAATGTATACTGAATTAACTATGGATTAAAACATGTGTGACATTTTTCAGGCATTGATTATTATTTGTGAATGCAGTCTGGAATTTCGGTCGCAGCCCGACTGGAAACCGTGGAGTTGCTTATTCAGAAAGACGCGTTTGCGGCGTTTACGTTTTCAAAAATTTTCCGGGGATTAATTGTTTGTTTGGGATTTGGGATTCACATAAGCCCCCCACCTCCCGGTATGCCTTTGCACGACGTTGAAATTATTGTTTTGGGGGACTGGAATAGCAAGAAAACGCGTTTGCGGCAGTTAAATTATCAACATAAACAAGCAAGTTATATATATATCACGCAACCCAACGGATATGTGTGGTATATATAGGATACCATAAATGAACTATATAGGAGCCCAGTATCCAAAATAACTCTGTTGGAAATATTAATGACCAAATACAGAAATGAGCATGTGATGTTGTAATATTCTAAGATTACAATTAAAAGGCGGGTTAAAATGATTAAAAATGAGTATAGGAATGTTAAGTTTGAGTTAATTAAAAGTGGGGCTATGAATACTATGGAAACGAAAAGGGAACAAAATAAAGAATTAATGGTGCCTCCGGGCTCGAGCAGACAGGCAAATGCATAATTTTGATACTTTGGGTAAAAGTCTATATCATGATGTGAGCCACAAGTAAAGGCTAAAATGGGTAATTTAACTTTTGAGTATAAGGTTGAATTATGTCAATAATTTCTAAAATACATGTAGAGCCCCTGTGTAAATAGAGAATATGGTTTTTATTTTTAGGGATATGTGTTCCAAGAGTAGCCTAAAGAGATAGTTGACTTTATGTATTAACGTTGAAGTTTTGATTGTAGGAGTGTCAGTATTATGTATATTTAGGGGTAGTTTTTCCCGGAGAAACTAATACTAAGGACTCGTTGAATTCAATTCGCGAGATTATCGTTAGTAATTAGATTTTAAAGTGAGAGGATTAAGGCACCTTTGCGAAAAATGGTAAATGAAACAGAGGCTAAAGGTGTACGGCAGATAAAGGTCTGTTTTTTTATAGTTTTTATCTCCATGCGTACTCGACCATTTTAGCCATTCATTCGTCACAAACGTCAACTGTTACAGAGATAAAGTCCGTATTTAATAGAAGATTTATGTTATTTTGTATCATTAAATTTTGCTTTAAAATGTACTAGCATTATATAATTGTCTGCTTGTGTTGGCTTCTGTAATGTCCAAATTATTGCATTCGGTATTTATTGGTTAGTTGACAATGTGAATTGAAATGTGTGTTACTCGTGTACATTTTCAGTAATTAGTGTCTAATTAACCTAGTCTTTATTTCTTATTCAGATGTCATTATAGTATAATCGCGTCTATTGTATTGGTGATAGTTGATAATTATGGGATGTGAAGGAAGTATGGAGTGGCGGGCCAAAATGTCCCCACCTGCTTCAAAACGTTTTTCAGGGCATTGTTGTGGTCAATATTAGACTGGCCCAGTCTCTTCTATTTATTTTACATTTCGATTTATATAAAAATATTAATTTTTAGTAAACCAACACTTTCGTTTCCATATGTATATCATTTTTTTTTCAGTAAACCTGTAACGAGCACCAGAGAGCTTCACAATAAAATGGGCGTTCCTGTCATGTTTTACGTTCTTCCTTATTTGGAATGATTGACAGTTATCAAGCAAGCCCCGAGTCACGTGACATGAATCATGCGTCTCGACTGGAGTGCAAAGCAGTCATGCTGAGACCTGTCTGAGGGTTGACGTCACGTTGTTGTTAGATATGTCGTGATCACGTGCACGACGTCACACGACCTACATAATGCAGGTTGACCTACTAGATGAGAATGAAGCTCTATTTGCCCAGTCTCTAGAGATTACGGGTTTTTTTTCGGTTTATTTTTTGGAGAGGACTGGCCAATTTTTGGTGTGTGGACAAGACTGGCCACCAGTCTAGGTCAATATGTGAATTGAAACTTTTGTGGATATGATCAGTGAATCCCCGTCAACAGTTTGTGAACAATTATGTGATGAACTCTTAATTTTCTATAATCAAGTCATTTACTGGAAATACGAGAATATAATATTTCCGCCGTCTGAGTAGATGTTGTAATAAGTCGTGTTTCTCATCTTGCTATCACTCGTATTTTCAATGTTTATTCAGAAATATCTATATACCAGGAGAGTTTCCAGCTGACACTATTTAGTTCAGCAGTTTTGTTCTTTGTGTTTTTTACTCTACTTGTCTTCCACGACTGAATGATATGTCTAAAAGAGGCTCGAATCAATCGACAGCAAAGGCAAAGATAACTAAATGGTTTACGAAACAAGCCAGAAATATTCCTTAAGAAAACACGGGCACAGATAAAGAAAGCCCTGAGCAAGGAGCTGTCGGCGAAAAGACCATCGAGGTAGAAGTAACCCCGCCACCTCCTCTGCCAACAACCAGCAACGAAGCAGAGATCCCGCCATCTTCTGAGTGCACAACTCGTACCGAAGCAGCTGAAAGCCGAAGTGTCAAAATTAGGTTGTTGGCCGAGCCAAACCAGCCGCGAAGTTACGTATTCCCATCCCAGACATTTGGAAAACAGTATTTCAAAAGGTCCTTTCAAGCTTCATGGTTTGATAAATTCAAGTGGCTGCATTATGACGCAGATCCAGACTCAGCCTACTGCTTCACCTGCATTAAAGCACTTCAGCACAACATGATCTCGTCGACTAAAGGTGAGACTGCTTTCACAGATGCAGGCTTCATTCAGGAATTGGAAGACAGCATTAGCAAAGGAAAAAAGGGTTTAACAAACACGAATCGTCTGAATGCCACAAGGAAGCTGCCGAGAGATGGGGCGAGATACCCTCGACGGTGAGATGATGTCCACCAAACATTCTCTAGAGAAATATAACTGTCGCATAATTCTCCTCAAAATACTCGGGAATGTCCGCTATCTCGCAAGGCAAGCTCTTCCTCTTCGCGGAGAATGGAAAGCAACAGAGAAAAAGGAGGCAGATTCTAACTTCTACCAACTGTTAAAGCTGAGATGTGATGAACATCCCTCAGTTGTTGAATGGCTACAGAAAAAGACATCCAAATACATTTCAGCGGATATCCAAAATGAAATGATTGAGATCATGGCCCATCGAGTACTTCGGGAAATAGCACAAAACATCCAAAACGCAGTGATCTACACAAATAAGGATTAGCTAGTATTTTGCATCAGATGGGTTGATGATGATCTCAGTGTCCACGAAGATTTTATTTGCATGCATGCTCTACAGGACACAGGTGTAGATAAAATCATATTCATCATCAAGGACATCTTGAAAAGAATGAATCTGAGGCTCGGAAATGCACGTGGTCAGTGTTATATATGCCTATATAAACACTGACATGCATTGAATCTTGCTGTCGGGGACTCAATTAAATCAGTGAAGTGTTTAAAAGGAGTCTTTGAAGTCGTTCACCAGATATGCAAGCTGGTTAAGAAATCCCCGATAAGAAATACGAAGCTGGATGAGATGAAGAAAGAACACAAAAACGACTCTAAAGGTATCCATGCTCTGTGTCCAACCAGGTGGACAGTTCGGGGTAAAGCCCTTGAGTATGTTTTAAACAACTACTTCGAGCTCATGGATCTATTGTTGGACTGGTCCATTGAAACGCTCCACGACAATGATATGAAGGCAAGAATTCGAGTTGTTCAGGAACTTATGCCAACATTCGATTTTTTATTTGGTTGTTCTGTGGGTATAATCTTACTGAAGCAAACTGATAACCTCAGCAGAACCCCCCTGCAAGGCTCTAATATGTCAGCTGCTGAGGGAGATGAAATCGCTCAAGATGTCATTAGGATATTGTCAAAAGATCGCAACGATAGTTCTTACGATCTCTTCTGGGAGAGGGTATGGAGAAGAAAGGAAGAGCTTGAAGTTGACGATCCCAAATTACCACGCAAGAGGATAATTCCAAGAAGGCTTGAAGAAGGCAATGCCGAAACCCACCACTTCAACTCCGAAAGAACATTACCGACAGATCTACATTCAAGCCCTGGACACAGCGATCAGTTGTGTCAAACAGAGGTTTGAACAGCCAGACTTTCGAAAGTACCTCTGTCTGCAGGAAATGTTCCTCAACGCAATAAAAGGCCAATCATGGGAGATGGAGCTGACGGAGGTTTGCTCTATCTATGGTAGTGACATTGACAAATATAGACTTGGAGCACAGTTGCCTCTTTTGGCACCAACCGCGATGGCCATGGAGTTTGAATTGGCACGATTTACTGTCCATGACCTCATTCAATTCCTTCAGAAGCTTAACCATCACAGAAAAGTTGCAATGTCTGAGGTGATTAAAGTTGCAAAGATTCTCCTAGTCTACCAGCGACAAATGCCATCAGTGAGAGATCTTTCTCCGCCATGAAACGAGTGGAAACGTACAAATCTGATTGACGTCGCTAACGAGTTTGTCGAACGCGTGGATGGGAGAAAGCGGATATTTGGACGATTCACGCCACAAGATTAGCCAAACAAAAGCTTTGTCTGACTGTACCACCTGACATAGGTACACAAGAAATTTCCGTTTTGGAAATTCCGTCAATCGACTAATGGAAGAATAAGTTGTGTTGTAAAGAAACAAATGTGAAGTATTAAAGTAATTTCTAGAAAACAAAGCTCTATTCTCAAAGGTTGCATTGTTTTTGATATTAATCATTTAAGCATATGGATGTTGTATGCATGAGTTACATTGCTCATATCTTACAATTTAAGTGTGTTTCATATTAAACTGAAAAGGGCATTTTCTGACCCCCAGAAAGGCGTGGTGTCAAAAAAATTCTGACGCCCTGGCTCGCAGCCCCCCCCCCCCCAATATCAATATCGTTCCGACGGGCCTGTTATATGTATATTCTCCAAGCACCCAGCTTGGCGTCTAAGTCTAAGGCGTGTCCGCGTAATAACAAGTTACCTTTTTGAGTTTTAATCATAATCTGAGCCGAACTGACGACATAACAGCAATATATAGAGAATCTCCTACGATTGTTTTTTGATATCAAAAAACACGAGTTGGAGATTTTATTTATCACCCAATCCTTTCTTACATGCACAAATAAATAAATATAATTCTTTGGTATAGATTTCACTTTTACTAAACCGAATTACATTACAGCGTAGTGATACATCATTTTTTGACAGCAGTTTAGCTATTGTATAGCCCTGTATACTGACCCAGTTTTTTAACTTCAAGGTCAATTTAATAAAAGCAGTTTTTTTTTTTTTTTTAAATCACTCTTTACTTAAACTAAAGTGATCTCACCACACTGTGTCGATATCACATTTAACACACAAGCGATATCTACTGTCAAATGTTTTATTGGGTGATAAATGTGGTTAATTCCCGCTGGTAGCACGGGAGCCCGTGGTTGGATGGAAGTAGTCCCGGTCATCTTGATGGATAACTGTATTATACAGGGCAAAACCACAACACACCTCCCCGTCTTAATTTGAAAGGATTGCTTCCTAGTTCTAGCAGGAAAACGCGTTTACCACAGTCAAATTTTCAAACATTTTTCCCAACAGTCCCATCTTCGTGGACTGTAAAACGACTGATTGGCTGATTGGAATTCGAGTTAGCCACCTTAATTAGACTATATAAGACAACTTTGAAGTTGATTTGTTCACGGGTCGAAATAGCAGGTCCTTACTCCTCTAACTTGAAGTGTTCCATAAGCTCTTCTGACTTCGCAGTTCATCTAACTTGATTTCTACCGTTCGATCAGTCCAATTAATAGGCAGGTTTGCAATTTAATAAACGAGACGATAATCGAAAGTTCAACTACTTTTTAAAGGCCCACATTTCCATGTGGACGTATATTGTCGTCGCCCCCGTCCGTCCGTCCGTCCACAATTATTTGTTAACGCTCTACAGGTTACTTTTTTTTATCCGAATTCAATGAAACTTAAAATACAGGTTTATCACCATAAGATCTCGGTTACTTTTGATATTGGCATATATCGGACCGTTACTTCATGGATTATGATCCCTGATTGTATACGTAAAATCGCGTTTTAAGCTTGTGAACACGGTAGAGGTCATAATTTTGAACCGATTTTGATGAAACTTGACATGCATGTACACAAAGATCCTGGTTCCTTTTCATATTTTTGCATATCGGATCACAACTTCCTGAATTATGGCCCCTGGTTATACCAAAAAAATCGCCTTTTTAGCCCGTGGTCCCTTTGAAGGTCACGGTAATTATCCGATTTTTAAAAAAAAACGTTTGAATATATCCCCGTTACACCGTAATAAAGCCTGAGTTCGAATTTCGTGAACATCGGACCAAAATTGTCAAACAAAATGGCCGCCGTTTGTAAAAGTATGGTATGTCAAGGTTGTGGACTCGGTATGTAAAAGGCACAATTTTAATCCGATTTTGATGTAACTTAAAATGCATGTTTATAACCCAAAGATCTTGGTTCCTGTCGATAATTACATATATCGAATTGTAACTTCATGAATTATGGTCCTTGATTGTTTAAAAAAATAACTTTCTTTTTTGGCTTGTTCTCTATCCATCTCTCGTATGTAAGCGCATCCTGGCTGCCAGTCGGTGGTTCTTTGCCCTTAATCTCCCCTGCATCAAAAAATGAAAGTGAAATCATTAGATGCGTGCGCAGATTTGTGGCAAATTTATTTGACGGCCTATCGTACACGAGTATAAGTTCCAAATCTTTGACACATTTATTTTAAGAAAAGCTATGCACGCCAGCTTTTGCGCAAATTTCCTCCTTCGAGACGAGCAAATCTGCATTTGTCAAAGAAAATTTGCTCGTATACGCCGGGCTTAACCATGGGTGTTTGTAATGGCAACAATTCCCAGGACATATGCTTTCAGGTCGTATATATTGGCTAGATAAACATCTTGAATGCAGTCATGAAAGAACTTCTAAAAACGTTACCCTCAAAGCGATACGTATCCTGACTAACAACACTTTTGCATTTGGCAAAACAAATTACAGATAAAACTCTTGGTTTAGTGATGGGTAACAAGGCGGCACCACAATTAAGTAATTTAACAATGGGATTTATAGAGGAAAATTATACACAATTGTAGATTATATTTAGAACATCAGTTGAAACGATTCCTAGACGATGTATTCTGTATTTGGAATTTGCAACAAATGATGAATGATTTAGATCTAAATATCAATTCACGAACAGTCTTCAAATCGCTTTCTTGGACGCTCTAGTGGAACAAATGGAAGAAAGCCTAATAACGGATACCAAAAACTACCTTTCTTATAATTCATGTCACTCACGTCAAACAAAAATTAATATACTCCTTTCTTTAGCTAGAAAAATATGCACAATAATTGTGATAGATGAAGATCTCCGGATTATCGGATTAAGCGAGTTAAAAAGAAATTTATTGAAACAGCATTACCAACTTGAGGTAATAGAAGTTGGTATAAAAGGGGCTTTTGCAATTGATATTAAAAAAAACTGAGGGCAACTAAAGTAAAAGACAGTTCCGATATTATTACCTTTGTCGCTACCTATAACCCCCAACATCCCAACTTCTTTAAAACAATGCAAGAGAGTAGGACAATCCTGGAATCAAAGGCCAACCTCAGAACGAACTTCAACAATGTTCTATTCATTAAATCACAAAGACAGTCACCAAATCTGCAACGTTTTTATGTATCTAAATGCCCGGATCTTCGATGTAAATGTTGCTACCATAACGCCAAAGCGAAAAAAAAACCCTATAATTTTCATAACTTTATTTTTAGCGTTAACGACAATATGACTTGTGACATAAAAAAAATCACATATGTATCTTGACTTGCAATGGCTGTCAAAATTTCTATATCAGGGAAGCGGGTACTAATCTACGGGATCGAGTATTGTAATATTGAAAATGCGCCCTTACTAATTGTAAATAGACATATCTTTACATGGGCAAACCACCTACAAATCAAACTTCAAATTTTAACTTTTTATAAAATGAAAGTCGTTAACATGACGAAAAGAAAATTAATGAGTAGTGGATTTTATATTGCCTGAGTCTGGAATTGTATTGTCCAGTTTATGATGTTTAATTTTTTAGTGGTGGAAATGTTTCATTTTTTTTATACTGGTTCAGTTTATAATATTTCTGGTGGATTTTATATTGCATGAGTCAGTCTGGAATTGTATTGTTCGGATTATGGTGTTCTATTTTAGTGGTGGGAATGTTTTCTATTTTATACATGGGTTTAGTTCCAAATATTTCTGGTATATCAAGTTTATAGGATAACTCGTTTGAATCTTTCAATCCTTGAGGTGGTCAGTTTCTGAAAAGGTTGTTTATCGGGGGATCTGTGATTCTTTGTTTTAGTTAGTTATCCTTAAGTACCTGGGGTAAAACTAAATTACCTGCAGGCCCCTTGACAGTTGACTACGAGCTTATGTTTCTTTATAGACCACATGTTGAAGATTTTCAACAAGCTCACACATCGGCTTTTCTCCACAACCGATGCCTAGTATAAAATATGTTTTGTGTTTGTAGCTATAAGGGGATAACGTGGCTAAGTGGGTAAGACACTGACTCGCTAGCCTGGAGGTCGGGTGTTCGATCCTTGCATTGGCCGAGAAAGTTTATCCAGGTTTTCCGGCGTGGTTTCCCATTGTCAGTGATGCAGCTGTCTAGTCGTACGAATGGGACGGAGAACCGAGGTCCCGTATACACGTCTGTCAGACGTGGAGAGGGGACCCTGGAAAAACCGGTCGCCACATCCGGCTTGTAACCCATGCATCGTTTCTTACCAGGGGCGGACCAGGATATTGCAAAAGGGGGGGGGGCATACTTTGAGGGCGAAGCCCGGATTATGAGCACCGCAGTTCTGCGGGGGGTCTGGGAGTCCTCCCCCAGCATCTGATCTTCAAATATTAAACACAACTCCCACCCTAATTTCAGTGTTTTTTTGTCTGTAATATCATCAGGAATAGATCGTAGCCTACTGCCTGAAGAAAGGCACGTGGTTTGAAGGAGGTAGTGATTTATGAAACAAGGTTGCAAAATTATTTTCAAAGATGAGCGTGTTTTTTTTTAAGAATCTAGTAATGCTGATGCAGAAATCATGCTGGTAAGTGAGCCCTTAGAATACATATATTCTAAGGGCTCGCTTACCAAGGGACAGCTAGATGACAGGTAAAATTCTGTGCGGTAAAGTATATCCATGATCTGTCAAATTTGGTTAGGTACCCGTCCTCCCCCAGAATTTTTTGAAAGATTTCCTGGCATTTCCTGGCATCTGATCTTCAAATATTAAACACAACTCCCACCCTATTGTCTGTGTTTTTTGTCTCAAAAATCATCAGAAACAGATCGGTAGACTACTGCCTGAAAAAATTCTGAAAAAAAGTCTGACTGAAGGAAAGGCACGTGGTTTGAAGGAGGTAGTGATTAATGAAGGAAGGTTGAAAATTATTTTTCAAAGATAGGCGTGTTTTTTTTTAGAATCTGGTCATGTTGATGCAGAAATCATGCTGCTCACAGAACTTTACCTGTTCTTGATAAGTGAACCCTAAGCCCAGCTTATTTCGCCCTACGACGCGATAAAACTGTCGGCGACTAGCGGCAACTGGCAGCTTATGTCGCTACGACTGAATTTATCCACGACTGGATGCAACCACGAGAAACAAGTTGATCGCAGTCGTAAGAGCGCTTATGTCGTCCGGCATCAGTTGAAGAATCGTACAACATGTGCGACTCGGAGAAACTAGAGACAACTGGACGGCAACTGGCTTGCGTCCGACTCACACCAGTCCTAAGAGCGCTTATGTCGCCCAAGTAGTTACGACTGATTAGTTCCACTTGATCTTTTGATCTTAGACCAGTCGCCGATAGTTTCATCGCGTCGTAGGGCAACATAAGCTGGACTTTAGAATGCATTTATATTCTAAGGGCTCACTTATCAAGGGACAGCTAAATGACAGGTAAAATTCTATGATGGAATGTATATCCATGATCGGTCAAATTTGGTTAGGTACCATTTAGCCTACGCATTTAAGTAACTGCGGAGGTTGAGGGGTCCTCCCCTAGAATTTTTTTAAAAGGTTAGACTCAATATATGCGATTTCCCGGCATCTGATCTTCAATTATTAAACACAAGTCCCGCCCTATTTTCAGTGTTTTATGTCGGTACAATTTTTTTAACAGCTTGCCGGAATAAGGGGGGGGGGCGTGCGTGCGCCGGCTGCTGCGCCACCCCCCCCCCCTTGGATCCACGCCTGCTTACTACATATTCTGGAACAGCCTATGACCGTCTAGTATTATTTCTAGGCCGGATATATTTTTTAACTGGTTAGAAAGTATCTTTAAATGTCATTATGACATTCCTCATTAATGACGACTTCACATATACTGCATCTTCAATGATATCATCAACAGGAACAACAAATACATGTACCACATTTCGGTTCTACATTTTCATATATTTTAAAGCTACTTACAGATTGTACAATGCATAACAGATTACAATAAAAACATGTGTTCATTAACCCTTCCCTTAGATCAATTCATGCATCATATCAGCACAGACTTCCTTTCTGTTTTCCTCACCATATTTCATAACTAATTTAATTTGTGTTTTAAATTTCATAAACTCATACAATAGCTAATGTCTTGACAATGGAGAATAATTTGTAAAGATAACAATATTGGTTCAGCCATCATATTTCTCCATTCCATGTCTATAAATTTGAAAACAATATCGCATTGACAATATTGTTACACCTAGCCTGGCCTATGTCAATGCTGTCATTTTATATTACGATCTGGACTCGAACATTATAATTGAGTCGGTCCACGCGTGTGTCGACCGCTGCGTACCCTGGATACAGATGGAAGAGGGGATGTGGCTGCGAGTATATATTTTTTACTGTTGTAACAGCAGTCTCTGCGACCTAGTCGACCATCTACTCTTTTTTCATTAATTCAGATCATGTGTAAAACAATGTTATGCAAAAACTTTTGTATCGTGGATATTGTTCAATATTAGTTGGTTTTGGACGACAGTCACTTCTGCGACATTCAACACGGTATTTATTACTGAGCTCTGAAAAACGACCATCATTTCTATATGCTTAGTCGTATTATCAAGGCCTTAAATACACGCTATATTCGGAATTACGGCGGGCAGTTTAGTGTCTAATAGTTCACTGCATACAGGGGCCGCGGAGCGAAAAAAGCGAAAAAAGGTTAGGGGGGGGGGGGGTATGGGTGTGGTGCTTAGTGGGGGCGGCCACATTGAGTGAGTTATTGTCAGTATCCTCCCCCCCCCCGAAATGGGGGCCGCTCCGCGGCCCCTGGCTGCATAGCGGGACTAACATATGGTTTCAACAAATCGCTTGTGTGTGGGGGGTCTTTAGCAGTGGGAGGAAACCGGAGTGCCCGGAGGAAACCCATGAGGTTGAGAAGGCGCCCCTATCTCCATGCCACATACGCTCAAACCAGGGCTCGAAACCACAGCCGCAAGCCAGAAGTGGCCGGCCAGCTAGAGGTCGAAGCGCGGCACTCTAGACCACTAGGCCATCCAACCCCCCCTCAAAATATTGATGTATCACTACGCCATAATGTATCCACGTTCAGTAAAAGTGAAATCTATAGCAAAGAATTATATTTATTTATTTTTGCATGTAAGAATGGATTGTGTGATAAATAAAATCTCCTACGCCTCGTTTTTGATATCAAAAAAATATCAACACAAGTTGATAATGTAAAAAACACCTCGGCAGATTCTCTATCTATATTTAGTATAGGTGATAATATGTACTTCAAGCTAGTGTTTATTATAATGCACGTTACAACAATTCCACGCCAATCTAATTAATTTTTTTCGATATATTCCAGCTTTCTTCAATAGGTGTGGCCATCTTGGCCCAATTTTCGAGGATGTTGACGAAGCTTCCACAGTGAGCTGTTAGTGTGGCCAGTAATCTCCCGTCAAAAGGCAAAACCTAGTAACTCACTTTTTTTAAAATCAAATTTTTTGTTATAATATTGTACCACATTTTTGTTAAATATTGTACCACATTTGAGTAAAATATTGTACCACATTTTTGTTAAATAGTGTACCACATGTTTGTTAAATATCATTATTTGCTTGATAACGATATCTGTATGTGTATCGAAACGTAGCTTGTTAATAAATTCAGAAGTAGTATATCCATATAGGTGTTTTTAATTTTTGAAATCTATTTCTATATGTCTTATAAAAATTATAAATAAATACCTGATACGTATTTATTTATTTCATTTTAAATAACTTTATACATTTTAAATAACAGATTTTATAATTAAAAAAAACACTCCACATAATTATTCTCAAATATCTTAGAATTCTGACAATATCGACTTAGTAATAGATATAAATGTACATCTTTGTAAATGACAATACTCTGGTGGAATGTGCTAATCCATTCAATTTATTTCACCATTTGAGATGTCATCGGAAAGAGATTATTCTAGAACTTAGGAAAGCCAATTTTCTGAGTGGTAGGTCATTGGCTTATTTTATCAATACTTTTAATTGCCTTTATATTATCACTGTGCACGTAACAGAACCCTTGGCAATTGAATTCGATGGAGTTTGGGTGGGCTCATAACATTCCTCAAGCAATTTATAATCATCATTCCGCATTTAGCCCTGCGTTAAAATTGTTAGGGGCGAACTGGGTAGCTCTGGATCCTCGGACCAACTGGTTATGTTGGGATTGATACAAGGTTTGGATAAAACGCCCATAACAAACAAAACAAAAAGGATGAAATGAAATGAAATCGGATTGAACGTACTACTTGTCTGCTCCAACTGGGCTAATGAAGACGGGACAAAAAAAGATAACACAGTTAAATAAAGCCATATATTCTTGGATTGATGATTTATTGGAATTATATCAAATTAATTAAATAAAAAATATATTTGTTTGAAATAATATATCGGTTATCATCTCATTAAGTCTTTTAAAATAGATTCTTGTGGCATATATGTAGTTTACTTCAAATTAAAATGATTTAGAGGGATGTTAAGGAACCGTTTGATAAATAAATGAGATTGAATATGTTTAAAGAGGCCTACACACGATCAAAATTTTTGACAAAAAATTTGACGTCGAATTTGTTGACAGGTTTTTTGATCGTCTGTGGGTAATATTGACTGCAAAAAATGTTTGACATCAAATTTTGATGAAATCAAATTCAGTAGATTTTTTTTTGCGCAAACTGAGGGTTGTACAGCCTGTTTTGGGTCGTGTGTGGCAACCCGTCAAAATATTGCGCAACTTTTCAATCTCCGTCCGGACCTCTTCGCGTACACATCAACATCGTACCAACAAAAGCAGAAAAAAGTTCCTATTGGAGGTCATAGACATTAATTACCCGAACTTTGTAATTTCAAAAGCGATGATTACAGCAACAGAAATAAGAAATCATAAACATAGCGTATTTTGACATTAAACACTCACCCCACCCCCACCATTCTCTTTAATTCAGTCAGTGAAGGCTACCAAACTTGTATAAATTTCAATTTAAAAAAGCATATAATATATATGCATTCCGCCGAAAATATAATAAATACATTTCAAGAGAGGATTAACTCTACTTTTAAGTATAGACATACGCAATTTTGGATCAAGCCCAGCATTTTTTTAGACCATTTTGTCCGGTGCGATTCTGCTTTTTCCGACTCCTAAGCTAGTGCAAGGGTCAAGGCATTCTGAACATCTGAGAAACGCTACCTGCGGAGAAGTTATCTCAGAGACAGTTAATCGACATGTTTTCATACGGTCTATACGTCACATGTCATGAGGTCAACGCACTAACAATAACAATCATGGCCTCACTCTTACTTGCATTTCTTTTGTAATATCCATGGGAGAATTTGAAAAATTAGACCTGTCGGTAACACAGCTACACAGTCGTGACCTTCATAACAAGCATGTAATGCCTTCAATTGTTTTTTCTTCAAATTTAAGTTTGTAACTCCTAACTTTGACTTTGAAAAGTTCATAGCGTCCGGAAACCTTCGCTTACGGGCGCTGACATCTTGGAACTTTTTTGTGCTTCGGTCGGGTCTATTTTAGATACACACAATCAATTCTGTTAATGTTTTTAGAGTGGGGATTGACTAATAGTTAATTTATTTCAGTTCTAAACCAAAAATTTAATTTGAACAAAATAGCCAAATTCTGGCTGGGATTACTGCGCAAAATGGCCATTCACTGTATACGTGCGAAAAAACAGCCAGCTACCATTTAATTTTCGTCACGTTAGTTACGTACGGGGCAAGGCTGTGGGTCCATCTATGGCGAAAGTTGGGCATACACTGAATATTGCATCAATGAGTTTACATCGTCTGTGGCGACATAGAAATGTCAAAAAATTTGACGTCAACTTTTTGTCAAAATTTTGATCATGTGTACGTTCATCCTCGGGTACCCAGTGTACTCATTCCGTTCTACTCCACTATATACCCTGGGTTAATCTATGGGGGAGACACGTTTTCAAGTTATCCACTATTGATGCTTGTGCTATTTTTATCGACCAGTCCCATAAACTGTTATTTGAAAAGGAAATTACCCAAAGGGAAGTTACTCTCTTCTGACAGTGTTAGGAGTTGGACTATTCTAAAAGTGTATATGTTTTATTATTGAAGACCAAACGTTCATTTAATCATGTAGAGTCATTAGTTTTATTGATATTCGTGTGTTCGTTCCGCTAATTTTATGTACACGTGATATTCTAGATAAGTAATTGGTAATTTCATTAACGAGTATACGTTCATTAATAATAAACATAACAAAACGCGATATTATTATTATTATTTCAAACAAAGAACGAATAGTAATAATGATAACAAAGGTGAAACATATAGATGTTATACATATTTGAAATCAACAACACATACTACAGATTTTGATAATACAATTGAATATAAATAAATTATTAATATACACATTATTTACATAAATCAATCAGTAAATGCACATGGATATGGTTATCTACCCTTATAAAAACAAAGGCGAAACGATTGGTTTTTAAACTGTTTTCTGATTGGTTCGTACAGTATAGCTACGTTATAGCAATTTGAAATCGTGGAAGCCCTATAGATTAACCCAGGGTATAGTGGAGTAGAACGAAATGAATGCACTGGGTAACCGAGGATGGTGTAGGCCACATTAGTCTGAATAATCAAATCACACAGTCTGTACGCGGGAAGGCATCTTTAAGATTTCCCTTCCATTGTGAGTTGCTCAGTGAGTACGGGCGCTTGCTCATTATCTAACTTTTGCGGCATGGTTTCCCCTTGTCAGTGATGCAGGCGGAGGACCTGACAAGGACAGCTGCCTAGTCGTTCAGATGGGACGAAAAACCGAGGTCCCGTGTACACATTCGCGTGCACGAAAAAAAATCCCATGACAGTAGGAATTCAGTTGCTGCCCGGGCAAAGTTTCCCTCATATCACACTGTATGGCGTTTGCCCGTCTTCAATTAGCCTAGGTTAGGTGCAGAAGCGTAGGACGTTAAACCCCATTTCATTCATTCATCCATTCACTAACTAGTCGGTTCCAGGTGCTATCCTGGTATTCGCCGAGGACGTTATTTGGAGGTATTTCAGCGATAGTGATTAGCCTGTGTAATTTGTTTCCCCTTTATCAATAAAACAAAATACAAAGGAGATTGAGATTAATACTATTTTTCTAAATTAAAAACTTTTCTTTGTGCCGAATAAAGTCAGGAATGCAACAGAAAAAAAGGAAGAGAACAGTGTTTATCTATGCACGGTGTAAGATTAAATGTACAGGCGATCAGTGCACTTAATGGTAAGATGATTATTGATTAATAAACAATGAAGGGGGGGACTACGGCAAGACAAATATTACTTGGTATGCCATAGGCAGACATATAGAATCGAGTTGTACAGTGTAGTCGACACATCGTTGAACCACATTTGATCAGCATCTATGTGGTTAGCAAGTTCTATAGTCGATATACCGTCGGACTGGTGTATATATCCTATATAAAACCCTGGATTGGGTTTAATGTAGATGACGTTCGATGGACCAAGGATAAGGAGCGTATTGATCATCACTGTTGGTTAATAACTAAAGCAAACTGTTGGATTCTTTCTGCGGGCAATATTTGGTGTATTTTTATATAACGGTAAGGCTATCTAGTATCTTATTAATCTTTAAATGGGCATATGACATTGTATTTCATTATGGAATGAATGCAATGATACAATATTCAATATATTCAAGATTTCTGTGCTACACATTCATCATTACACTTGTTGTATTCTTTGCATTAACGTTTTTACTGAAACGGTTGATCGTCGTCGTTTCTGGAGTTTAACGTCCACTTCCACCAGGGGCGGTTGATGATGAACTACGACTATAACGACGTCAATTTAAAGAGCGTAGCATTTAAAAGTTTCTTTGAAAACATTGGCTTGTAATATACTTGTAATAACATTTTTTTCTTCAAATTGATTGACATAGGCTTCTCTCTGACTTTTGCTGAACGCATATCAAGATATTTGTAAACATGTACAATCTTTTTTGTCCACAATTTTGAACCGAACATTTCCTAGTATAGTCTTAACACGATATTGTCATTCCGCAATATTTTTGGATGAAACCTGATTTCACTATATGCAGCTACATTTGCCATATTACAAAATTTGAAACCAGTGTGCTAAGCAAGAAGCTTTAGTGCTTAGCCTTTGCTATGACGTATACAGCTGTCAACTTTCAAGTTATTAAGATAAAGTTTAACTTTCGTGAGAATTATCAAAATATCTAAATAAGTCAGTGCTTGGAATTTCTATAATATAAGTGAGTCGGGTTATCTTATTTTTTGTATAAAATTCACGAATTCTTGGTAGAAGTGGTAATACCTCTTTCGGTTCAGAGTTAACGATCTTTATCTATCGACTTTTTTGTCTTAAAAATTTTAACAAGAGTAAACAATTTCCCCTTTATCTTTGACCATAATAATATTCCATCCACTAGACTTTTATGTCTTAAATATTGTATTTCTTTTCTCTCCTTTAGTTTGATAAAAAAAAAATCAATAATTTTCTTAAATATTGTTATTATATGATCACGCCAAGTATTTTACATGTAGTAGCTCATTGTATATCAATGCGCGGCGCCGAAATTGTGCAATACACACTTAACAGATAATTTCAATAATATGAACAAATGCAATGAACAGTACTAGAATTCTGCAATTGGCAAAGGTCCCAGTGAGAGATGGGGGTTGTTGACCTATTACTGTATTACTTATCGGGGGTTGGGATGGCCTAGTGGTCTAGAGTGTCGATTGGACGTTAAACCCCATTTCTCTCTCTCTCTTTATTACTTATCCAAATAATGTATCTCATAGTAGTGAGGATAATGTCGGTCTTTTCGGTATGATAGTGGCATTTAATGATTGAGAACTTTACTGGTTTATTTAACATGCAGCGTTTCGACAATAGTACTCTCGTCCTTTTCAAACAAATGATAATAGTGAGGTGTAGGTGTTGTGTGGGTGTACGGGTGTGAAATGATTTATGTAACGTCCGCTTCTTCCGTAAGACATAATATATAAGCGTTATAGAAGCAATCTTTTTAAAAATTAAAAGCTATAGGTTATTGTTCGTGGTGTTTTATGACCGCTTCCACTGAGCGACTGAGGGTAATATTGCAGTTGTCTTTTTTTAAATTATTATTATGTTAGCGCGTACACAGGGGTCTTTACTGTGGGAGGAAACCAGGAGTAAACCCACGAAGTTGACAAGGCGCCCCTTACGCCTACACCAGGGACCGAAATCACGACTGCAAGTGCAAGCCAGGGGGGGGGGGGGTCGGCCAGCTAAAGCTCGAAGCGCGTGCGACACTCTAGATCACTGGACCATCTCACCCCCCCCATCCCACTCACCAAATACTCTGGGCATTTATACAGTATTAAGAAGCCATAAACACACTTGGTTCAATGCTGTAATAAAGGCTGAGTAGCGCTGGATGATTAATTATAGAATTGATAACTCATTTGGAAAATTTAAAACTATTTACTCTGTCATTCTAATAAAAATGATTTCGCCTCTCTCCGCTTGACTGGGCAGTTATCCATATAATTATATTATAATAAATCCATATGAATTTTCAAACTAGTTTAATTATACTATAACCTCTGCTCGATATGTTTCGATAAGAAATATACAATTTTCGTACTAATGTCGCCGATTTTATATAACATAAAATGTTATTAAATGTCAGAATTTGCAAACAACATCCTTTGTTATAAAAAAAACGTTAAGAAAATATTTTTGTATTCATCAAGTTTCAATGAGTTTGCGATGATATACAAAAAAACACCAAACAAATACTAATTCAAATAATATTGAAAAATTCCGTATCCAGCCGTGATGTGCAATAGTAACTTCAATCTCTGTATTAAACAAACTTGGTGAATGAAATGAAATGGGGTTCAACGTCCTACTGCAACGTTATGCACCTAACCTGGGCTAATGGAAGACGGGCATACAAATTTGGTACTGACCATTGTTGTATAATAATTGTAATTCCTGATATATGTATTTTAGATGGTGAAGAGAAGTTGGTGTTCAGATTAGATAGCTTCTATAATATTATCATATTTTACTTTTACATATACATCTACATCACTTAATTGAAATTGGCCGTAAATGTCGGTAAATGGCTGGAATACCATGACAGATGATTGGGTTACCATGGGATCGAACTACCTCTAAATTATGACTTATTATCAAAAGAATCCCTTTATGTACTGTTTATAACTTTTTATGTACTGTTTATAACTTTTTGGGTACTGTTTATAACTTTTCTACTACCTTGATCAGATTACCTTGTGGATTTTATCCGACTACGGTTTCCTCACACTGCTAAGACCCGGACTGTGCCATATATTAGTTCCAGCTAACCTGTTACGCAAGAGCTTGTTCATTTTATTCTGATTTTTTTAAGTAGATCGAGGCATTTGTCATCTAAGCTTCAACTACAGGGATACCTGCGAACTAAACTTATTAAAACCTTTAAAGAGTTTCATAGCCGTCATATTGATTTGATTGGTAAATATAACGTGTCTCTCTTTACTATTATTCTAAACATATTTAATTGACGCGTATACTATCTCCATGTATATGTCCACTATATCGTTAACACTGTTCGTCACGTGCATTTTGCATACGTTAGTTCATTGGCCAATCACGCCTTTTTACCGAGATTTCGCCCAATAAATTGGATGCAGCTATGGTGGGTGAGGCGCGCTAGACAGGGTAAGCTTACTCTTCCAATCACGTTATTTTACCAAGATTTCGCCTAATAGTTTTGATTTAGCTATGGCAGATGTTGCGCGCCAGCAGGGTAAGCATACTCTCCCGGACACCTGTTACCACTGATTACCTTGTATTTCGCACACGGTGAAAGGTCCATTCGCTGATTACACTTTTTTGCCAGATTACACTATTTTGTATACCGATAGTCTATTGGCCAATCACGCTATTTTACAGAGATTTCGCCCAATAGTTTGGATGCAGCTATGGCGTGTGTGGAGCGCCAGCAGGGTAAGCTTACTCTCCCGGACACCTGTTACGGCTGATTGTCGTGTATTTCGTACACGGTGAACAGTCCATTTGCTGATTACACTATTTTGCCAGATTACACTATTTTGCCAGATTACACTATTTTGCCTATACCGTTTTTTTAGGACTTCGAATTTTGTCTAATGGTTTGGATTGTTCTTACTTGGTTTAATTTTATTCCAGAATTACCTATATGGAGTACCCCCCCCCCTCTCTCTCTCTCTGCCTCTCTCTCTTAAAGCTCTTCATTTAAGCTTGTTTTAAAATCAATTATAAGCTTCTATTTATAAAGAAATGGATATCGACTTTGTATGTCCGTCAGTCACTGTGTATGCCGTAACAAGAAGTTTCTCTGGAGGCAAATTGATAGAGAATATGTCTTTTTCAGGCTTCTTTTTAATTAACATATTATTTTAAACGCATGACATAAAAAATGTAATTGTTGATTTAATAAGAACCATAGTCGCTATTACGATGGTGACGCGTTTTTATTATTCTTTGAGCAGGCTGTTATCTTGGACTAGTTTTCTTGTAGTGCTTGTACATGTTCCAAGAAGAGCCTGTTATGTAATCGAAAATAATTTATACAATGGACTGAACATGATTTTAACATTAACCCTTTGAACATCTTCTTCACAACACCAAATCATTACAACACAAATATTCGTGCAGCAATGATTATGGGTATGGGTCAGGCAATGTGAATAGGCTCATTAGTTGGAATGGAACGAAAAACCGAGGATTCATGCATGTTAAAGAACCGTTGACAGAAGTAATTCAATCGCTGCCCGGGCAAAATACGTTAGCCCTCATGTCATTTCATTCATTCCCGCTGAGAAGTAAGTTCAACACAAAGACCGATTCGCCTCGCGATTTCAACTAGCAGTTTCTCTGATACCGCGGTTCTGGTTAATATAATATAATACAGTGATAGATTCAATAGCGGTACGGAGTAACAACACCGGTGGTTCCATCGACAATTTCGATTAATCTGGCAGCGAACCTAGTAGGCAAATAAAAACAATCGCTCGGAATTAGTATCAATTTGTGCAGTGGCCATGGGCTGATCGATTGAATTTATCAGTATTTAAAATACAGATGTGACGTCACCCTGTGATGTTGGCGTACCATTATTTCAAATAATCGTACGGGCAACTTGCCAATCGCACCTTGTCACATGTTAGACTCGAGTGACGTATTTCACTGTAAACGCACGTGTCTGTATTTTAAGTTGTTTAATGTTCTCGAGATTAAAACATTGCGTAATATATGGTAAAACCCCAAGGTCCTTTTGTTGTTTCAATATATTATTTAATGTCCCGCTCTCGACCATTAAACAACACTTAAGGTCCTGCTGTTCTGTTCCGACTTGGCTAATGAAGGCGGGCATACGCCATACAGTGTGCTATGAGGAAAATTTAGCCGGAAAGCGGCATCAACGCTCACTCTTATGTCGAATTCAAACTGTCAATGGGGTTTGGATGACGGAACAGTTAGCGTGCGCGTGCTGTAACATAAAGCCTGTCATTAAGTTAACTGGCCTGGTTTCGAATCCCCGGTAGTACGTGGCAAGGAGAATGGTCGCCTGTCCAACCTCGTGGGTTTTCTCCGGTTTCTTCGGTTTCCTCCCTCTGCTAAAGACCCCTACGCGCATGCGAATAGTTGAAAAAATTGAAAACATATGTTAGACCCGAAATGACCTAGTTTGTGTTTAGTGGACGTTAAACCCCATTTCTCTCTCTCTCTCGAGAGAGAGAGAGAGAGAGAGAGAGAGAGAGAGAGAGAGAATGGATATGTTACATATACGGGACATCGGTTTGTCGTCCCATCTGACTATACGTTGTGCCTTTCCTGGGGATAAACGCAGTGATCGAACACGTCTTACACACTGAACCACAGTGACATACAAAGAACAACACAAGTGATATTATTCCTGATATTTAATATTGTCATAACATATGTCCGCCATTATAGTATATCGCTGACGTATTGATATAATACACAAATCGATGTTCTATGCAGTTAATACATATACATATTCTTGAACGACATTTTGAAGTTGAGGGATAATATTTATAATAACACAACTTTATGGATTTACTACTGCTTGGTTTGTTATATGCAACGTTTCAATACTCTTACAGGTATATTTATCAAACAATGATCAATAACTTATAGTACATCCATGACTGAGTAAAACAATTTTAAACAATCAAAACGTAACTATCCCTTTGAATATGACTTCCCTATCTTATGATAGATTAAAAAGGGGGCCGAAACCATCACCTGAAACTTCATTATAATCATACAACCAATGTCACTTAACTACACAAATTAAGACAATTTATGAAATAAAACACCATACAGAAATATATATTATACCATCAGATAAAGGGGAAAGCACTGTCATTATGGGCATAGATCAGTAAAGACTGACAGATTCAACTACGTTATAAACAGTTACCAAAACACCAAACCCAGAGACTAGAACGAAAACGTGAAACCACCTTAAAGAAATACTTAAAGAATCATGTGAGATCGATACTACGACATAATATATGCTAAACTAAATATCTACTAAAAGACAACAGCATAATATGCCAAAGGCCAATATAAAATACAACATAGCCAGATATCTGTCAAATGTACTATCATACTTAGGGAACTCGGCAGAATCATACATTAAAGAAAACAAGGAATTCCAAGGATCAATAGAGAGACAACTAGGTAAACTGATCAGTTATGATGTAGTGGACTTATTTACAAGTATATCAATCGATGAAGCCTTGAATTGTGGTAGAGCGAACATTCAAAAGCAAACAACCAACACCAGCATAAGTACGAATAGTATAATGAAGTTCTTACAACTGTGTATTAAATGGAAAGATGAAGTGTTTGAACAAATCCATGGGTTACCAATGGGGTCATCAATAAGTCTGGTCATCACAGAAATTTATATGACAGCCTTCGACGAAAATGCCCTAGCAACATCCCCTATTCGAAAAGTGGATACTGTGTATATTGTGATGATGGAAGAAGACCGCCAACTACTACTGAATCACCTCAACACAATACACCCAACAATACAATTTACACCTGAAGAGGAAAATAATAAACAACTACCATTTTTACACATTCTAATTGATTGAAATAGTGATGAATTAACGACAAGAGTGTATTGAAACCCGACGCATACAGACCAATACATAAATGTCGCATCGGTCCATCCCAAAGCAACCAAGGCGGGAATAGTGTCAATACTGACCAGAGGAGCTCACACTATTGCACCAATGGTAAAATTGATGAAGAAATGAAACACGTTACCACTGAAAAACTGAATAAAGACCCCAGACGTGACCATTAAAAGAACAAGCTCCAATCCATATCAATATTCTATTTATAGGAAGAACAAGTTATAAGATTACAAGATTACTAACTAGATTACACATAGATGTAAACTTTATCGGAGGAGTATCATTAAAACCACGGATCAAGGCCAATAGGAGAACGAAAATACCAATATAATGTGTACTAGATCCAATGCAGTCGTAAATCCATGTACATAGGGAAAGATGTCGTTCCGTTATCTGTGGGACTCAAAGAACATAGAGCACCAATTATAGACGTATGGAAGCCAGGAAATCAAGAAGAAGTAGTAAATCCATAAAGCTGTATTATCGTGAATATATATAACATAATTAGCGAACATGTACAAAATATCAGTTACAAACGTCTTAATGTATCGATTATCGATCTAATAATGCTAATACCATTATATAGCATGTCAAAAAACAAATAATTCATTGATTCTCTATAGTTAGGTTTATCCGTCTGTAATTTGACTGTAAAATGCAACAGCGTGAGAGAGAGGGAGAGAGAGAGGAATGGATTTAACGTCCACTCCACACAAACTAGGTCATTTCGGGACTAACGTATGGTTTTTAATTTTATTTCAATAATTCTCTTGCGCGTAGGGTTCTTTAGCGGTGGGAGGAACCCAGAGAAAACCCACGAGGTTAAAGTGCACAACAGACTAAGTAAAATGAGGTTCAGTTAGTCTCACTGTCATCATACGATTTTGTAATCCATAATAAATAGAGAATCTCCTACTCGTCTTTTTTGATATACAAAAATATCAATAAACTGATAATGTAAAAAAAACCCGAGATTCTGCCGAGTTTTTTTACTTTATCAACGAGTGTTGATATTTTTTGATATCAAAAAAGACGAGTAGGAAATTCTGATTATCACTCAATCTCTTCCTACATGCAGAAATAAATAAATATAATGCTTTGCTATGGATTTCACTTTTACCGAACCTTAATGCATTATGACGTAGTGATACATCAATTTTTTGACAGCAATTCAACCATTCCAAAGTTCTATAAAAAATTTTATTACATTTACCCAGTGTTTCCGTCAAGGTCAATTAAATAAAAAATAGTTCATTTTTTAATAAGAAAGGAGTTACTTTCAACAAAAAAAATGAACTGTTCTTTCAAAACAAAAAAAGTAGTTCTTTTTTGATTACCCATCAAATTCATGTAAAGCCATATCCCAGTAGATTATGAAATTTATCACACAAGCGATATATACTGTAGAATGTATTATTGGGTGATAAAGCATATTATAATTACAGCCGATGGCTTATATAATGTACGGTGTTTAAATGTACAATATAAAATGCTCTATGTGAGATCTGCTATTTGGAACCAGAAGGCAACGTTATAATTCTTGTCGTATGATCTGGAACCGGTTTCTCAAAACTCTAACGGATCGTTATCGTGCTAACGTGTCTTTGGTTAACGGTCTGTTAAATTCCTGTTGCTGGAAAGTCAATTTCATGATCCGTTGGCTAATGGACAGATTAAAGTTAATCTATGAGAAATTTTAACATCATAAATCTGTAGGAAAAACTGTAGGACTTGTACTACAGAAACATTAAAATATTTGAGGCTGTTATTTCCTACCCCCCCCCCCCACACACACACACACACACACACCGACCGACCGACCGTCTAGGGTGTTCTATATAATTCTAAAGACTTGTTTGCTAAGGGTATACTTCAACTGACAGTCGACAAATGCCATCAATAAACGGAGCCTAACACCTTTGTTTAATATAACGGCAAGCTAACGACATGTTAAAGTTTTAAGTTAACTGGGCTTCCAGCAACACACTCTCTCTCCGTTAAAGATAACGATCCGTTTATTCCATTTTAACGAATCTTTCGTAATAAGTTAACGGAGCTTTGATGAACGACCGGCCCTTGAGGTACAAGCACTAAATTGACCTTTAAAGCTTGACAAGACAGGTTCTGTAAAACACTTTATTGTGTAATAAGTATTCTTCTCTTGAAATTCAATATATTTTTGATCTCAAACCTCGGAATTTGCCTCCTGTTGTTCAAGACAACGGATGTAACAGGAGACATGAAACTTGTTTCAAATTGCTAATGCGTTTACATAAGAAGGGAGAAGCTAAGTAACATTTTTAATTCCAACGATAGATTCAAATAGCTTTGTAGTATAGGTCAGCTTTTTTGGCGGGTAAATTTGCACAACTTTGGGGGGTTAAGCATCAACACTAGCGCCAATTCATGGCATTATGAGGTTTGGTTGTACCAGTAGCAAGCAACTAAATAAGAAACGAACTGAATGGGGTCAGCGAGCATACCCAATACAGTGTGCTATGGGGGAAGTTTTGCCCGAATAGCGGCCCACTCTTATATCGAATTCCAACTGCCAAGGAATCTTTTACGTGTAAACCATGTGTTTTTGGGACCTCGGTTTTCCTTCCCATCCGAACGACCAGACAGCTGTCCTTGTCAGAAACTCTGCCATATACCAATGGCAATGGGAAAACACGCCGGGAAATTCCGATGAACTTTCTCAGTCAATGCACTGGGAGCGAACCCGGTACCTCCAGGCTAGCCAGCCAGAGTCTTACTGACTTAGCTCAGTACCGCATATGTATAAATTTGATTGTAAAATACTGATTTGGTTTTCTTTGCCATTAAAGATGTATTGGGTTTACATTTGTATACACTATGCAACTCAAGATAGGGTTTCGGTTTTGAAAAATTGTCGATATGTGGTTTTGCAATTTCAACAACGACATTTTATGGTGTTCCATTTCGGCCACGTCGCGCGTCGCCCTTGAAGAAAAGCGACGCGCGACGCGCGACGCCAAATCCGCGTCGCGCGTCGCGCGTCGCCTTTTTCAATGTTAAGCTTTAGGGAAAAAAAGCGACGTCGGGTTTTGAACACGATGTCGCCCAAATAAACGCGACGCGTCGTGCGTCGCGTCGCCCTTCGCGTCGCGTCGCGCGTCGCCTTTCCTAATGCGCATGTATCAGGAGAATTCATTTACAGTTTATTTGCCGTTTGGTATTGTATCTTCAATACATTGATTTATGCTGGACACAAGGAACTGGCATTCATTTCTATACTATCCAGATTATATGTTATATTTTAAATCTCTGTTCTAAACTTAATATTTTAAACTCTACTGTGAAAGAGTGACCTGCTCTCTGCAGATACAGTAATACACTATAGTTAAACAAGCGATGTAAGGGTACTGATAACGATGTGGGTGTGGTTTCCGTTATTTACATCAGTTGTTTTATAGGTTCTCAAGACAGAATTAATACGAGAATATTTTTTTATTGTGGATATCCTACGACGAATATATAAGCAACCCTACAGAAATCCGATTAAGATCGATGTTGAAAGAATCCCAGATTATGTTCGCTTCTGCACTAGTTAACCTAGTCACACAGGCAGCTACTAGCAGGGCCCTCACAAGCCTATGTTGCGCCCCAAAGCAAACGTTTCAGTGATGCCCCCCCCCCGCCATTGCATACTGTAACTGCTTTGTCCAGTGTCTTTGCTCCCTTGATGATAAAATAAATTTTAAAATATTATCTTTTATACCTTTAACACCTTGTCTAAGTAACTATTTATTAAATTTATTAAATTTTTTATATTTTTTTCCCCGTCAACTCTCCGTTTGATCGATAAACCCTATAATACGTCTAGGAAAAATCCTAATGCCACCCCTCTATTTGATGAAATTATGTCGTGGTTTACTCATGTTTAGGAGAAGCGAAGGCCGGTGATTTGTTATCTCAGCCTCCAAGGTGAGCACTTAGATAAATGCCCCTCCCCCCACGAAGAGTCGCCCCCGGGCGTATGCCCCACCCAGTACCGCCCCCCCTCCCTTGCTAATATATTCGTCTTCAGATATTCTCGTATTAATTCTTTCTGTAAAAATGTAAAGGAATGTTCATACTATAAGTAATACAACACTCGAGAACCTATAAAATACCATAGCACATACCCACAACGTTATCAGTACCGTGTCATCGTGTGTTTAACTATAATAGTGTATGACTGTATCTGCAGACAGCACAAGGTCATTCATTCACACCAGAGTTTACGATTTTAAGTTTTAAATAGAAAATTAAAATATAACACATAATGTGGCTATTAGAGAAATGTATTGTTATATAAAGGATATTAATGGCAGTTCCTCGTGTCCAAAATAAATTACTGTATTGAAGATAAAATACCAAACGGCAAATAAACTGCAAATAAATTCTCCTGATACATGCGCATTTCATCACCTTAGAAAAGGCGACGCGCGACGCGACGCGAAGGGCGACGCGACGCGCGACGCGTCGCCTTTTGGAGGGCGACGTCGTGTTAAAAAGCCGACGTCGCTTTTTTCCCCCTATAGCTTAACATTGAAAAAGGCGACGCGCGACGCGCGACGCGGATTTGGCGTCGCGCGTCGCGCGTCGCTTTTCTTCAAGGGCGACGCGCGACGTGGCCGAAATGGAACACCATAACATTTTGCTTTTATATGGAATGCTACATTTGTTTAAGATTGTGGTTATATTTCTCTTTCTTTTTTTTTAGTTAACGATCTATAGTTTGAAGTGGAGACGAGAGAGGTTGACATATACAGCGCTAACCAAGTATGGCGTTATCAAATTACAAGAGTTACGGAGCATCGTGTTGGAGATATCTAAGACGTCGATCGTCCTTCGTTAAATTATTTCTGTTTTGTGTGGCCTTATTTTTCTCCATGCTGATATTCAAAGGTAATTTCCGCTTGTCAACAGTTGAATTTGACATTTTATTGATTCAGGCGATCGTTGTTGGATATTTTAAATTAACGAACATAGAAATTGTTGGGTTAATGGAAGTTGCCGCTATCCGCTAGTTCTTTCTATACAGCACTTGCATAGTCGCCAATGTAACTTCGATTAACTCGAGGGGTAAAACCTAGTAAAATATCAAAGCTACATAAACCTAACCGCTATATTTGATGTAACTCTCAAGTTATTGGGATTTTTAAATAATCCGATATTGCTTCACATAGAATATAAAGATTCTGGCCATAATTCAAAAATCCAGAGATTGGTTATTAACATAAGCGGATTTTATAAAAAAGATGTTCGTGATAAAATTAAAGTCAATGTATAATAGCCCTTCAGTCATTATTGCTTGATTGCTCAGCTCTTTCCACACTTTTATGCTTGCTTTTTTTGTTACTTTTCTAATCACCCATTCTCTCTTTGCTGTGTCTTTATGCATGTTCATAAAAAAGTAAGCCCTTTCAAGTTACTTAAAGAGAAAATTCTCATTTACATGACCACCTATCGTAAAAAAAAAAGTAACGATATGATTTTACACTGTAAAAGTGAAGGAACCAAGTTTTTAACTCAATATCATCCACACAGCAAACACCTCTTATCGGTCAATTTGAATCAACACTGGTGTTGTTATCTTACCTTGAAAAGTGAAAAGTTGGACTTCTGATATCCAATTTTTAAGACAAAATCAAAATTCGGAAATTGCCTCACAAATCGCGTGCAAGAATGCCTTCGAGCGCCATTTGTATGAAACGACTCGATGAACGAGGCTAAACATACCGGTGTATACTGGGATAACCCGACGCCAAAAACTGCCATTCAATTCTGACTCTTCGCGTATTTTGCCGAACGATTGAATGTAAACCAGTTTATATAGCCTACATAACTACACTATTATATGCGTTCGTTGCTAGTAATCTGTGGCCATTTTAGGTGCTAAAGAATAATAGGGATTTGGTTGATTTAAAGCCCGATCCATTAATTTATTACAAAGATACAGGCGTTTTGAAACAATTTGAATTATATGGCTTAGCCAGGGCACTCAGTTCCAGGGGATAACACACAAGTAGTCCTAATGTTTTCCTATATTACTGGGCCCGATTCCTAGAAAATTCTTAAGCACGTTCTTGTGCTTAGATTTTAGTCGACTTTGCATTTAAGTAAACTTACCTTATTTTGTGTTCCCAGAAAATTCTTAAGAACGGCCTTGTGCTTAGATTTTAAGTAGACTTCATTGTAAGCACAAGAACGTTATTATGCGTTCCAAGAAAAAACTTAAGCACAACTTCGTTCTTAAACATAGCCAATCTAAGCACAAGTCCCAAGCAAGGTATAGGGCTTGCTTACCAACCTTAAGTCTGTTTCTGCTTCAAAAGATGGCTGACCGTAGACTTATTCGACGACATTTCCGACACATTTTGATACCAAAGAGACAATTACAAGACAGAGAAAATCCTTCTCCAAAAGAAATTAAGAATGCTATAGAAAATTTCGCATCTAGACTAGGGCCTTATAGGCCTACACTGAAACCAATTCATTTATTTGCCAATTAGTAAACAACAGTAATAGGCTACAAACACACAGGCTACTTTAAGATCAGGCGCTCTTAAAATTATTCAGTTAGTTTGTATGTGTCTGCGTTTGTTTTGTTTTTTTAATCTTTTGGCACATTTTATAATTATGTGTAGGACATGTCAAACGCATCCAAATCAACCACAATGAAGCAGACGACAAATTTATGACGTAATTCGCATACCAAAGTTGTTTTATAACGTTAAAGAGCACCGTAGTCTCAGTGTATGGTAAGCTTTACCAGTCACAATGTGCTTAGACTTGTACTTGACCTGTGCTTACGTAAGAATGGTCTTGAGAATTTTCTAGGAACAGTATTTTTATAAGATTCTTACGTAAGTAAAAGTGAAGTTTGACTTTGTGCTTACTTTAAGAATTTTCTAGGAACCGGGCCCTGAAGTTAGTTAAAATGCATAATAACTTAAGAAAAGGGACAATAATATCAAATGCGTATAAAAAATGTTCAGAATAAATATTTAATGTTGACATTTATAACTGGGTCGGGCAGAGATTATAAATTTGAAAGGAGGCAGGGATGGTTATTGATTAACGTAGAAAATAAGCCAGAGCCCAGAGCAAAATTCACACTTTTTATCCCGTAATGTATGACCTATAAGGCATAATGTCTATAAAGCATTTTCCATGAGATTTGTCTTTTGTCTAGTTTTAAATTGAAGGTAATGTGTCATAGTTAAAAGTCTCTCAAGCATCTTTAAATATTCTATTTACTTAACGTCACATTTATACAGCTTAGTTAGAGCTTAGCTTATATTTGTCCGTCATACGACTTCTCCGGACGATGGAACGGGTCGAAACGGAGTAATAAATTCAGCAGTAAAATGAGGTCAACTCACCGATATACGACAAACATAAATTGGACGAAGTTGTCTATTTTATTTGTGTACACGTTAAAGAACCCCGACAGAAACTCTTATATCCTGGACAGATATCTCTCTCAGAGTCATACACCACTGCATGGCTTTGACATGGCATAGTCGATAACAGAGTCATTGCAAGTAGTAAGACCAATACCCATGTCATTGCCCACCCTACCATTTACAAGGAACAGTTTCTAGACTTCTACATACATGTAGTTCTAATAATCGCTTTCCATATTTATCAATTTTGTATTTATCTTGTGATACTCTATTAACAGGAATTCTGCATTCATCTAAAATATGCAAATTATTAACATGAGCTTGCTCAACATTTGGCACATTGCAAAAATCAAGGATATTATTATGAATAGCAACATATTCATTTACATTAGTCATTACTACAATGTGCATTGAAATCTCCAAGTAAACACACTTGTAATTCTGTATCATTTACAACACTTTAAATTTCACTAAACATATCAATATTACTATATTTACTGTTCTCAGGAGGGATATAAACAACTCCAAATAAAGTTCTATGACGAAAACACAGGACGTCACTCACGGACATGGGTTGTCTTTTCCTTCGTTAATAGCAGGTCGCGTAATGTGATTCACGGAGTCCAGCTTGTTTTACCAATTAAAAACCCTCGAATTGCTTTATTATCCAGGCAGTCAAAATGAATACGCAATGAAAATAATTTGTAGCTTAAATTCGTGTGAAACATCAGATTCTTCTTGAGGATTAATGGTTAACAATTTCCGATGCATCGACGCTAAAAAGCTAATAAACGCAATGAAAACAATTTGTAGCTTAAATTAGTCTGAAACATCAGATTCTTCCTGAGGATTAATGGTTAACAATTTTTAATGCATCCACGCTAAAAAGCTAATCTCATCTGTCATTATAGTTTTCTAGAAAGGTAAATTTGGACATGATATTATTAATAATTAATTGTATAGTTTAATACACAATTCATTATATTCCTCTGTTGTATTCAGAGATATCGTGGCAACAAATTATAGATGTTCCTGATAAATTATTGGATTATAGGATTAGAAATGGGATATTCTACACGTTAAAGTGTTCATTTTGAAATGTATCAGATGCACTGGCTATCCTAATCTAATGGAAAACTATTCTTGTCCTATATGATCATTGAAAGAGACAGCAAAAACATATATATTTCCAATTTGTGTCATTTCTTAATGTCATTTGATAGTACATTTTATTATGATCCGCCATTTTAACCCATAACAATCCCCTGTAAACTACGTTATTGATGAAGCTGAATCTCTAATAACGTGGAATTGAAATGCTGCTCGAGGCAACAGATAGACCCCTCCATTTTTATCGGTAGCAGAGAAACCTACTGGATATAGTTTAAATCGAAATGAATCCACGCCTGGATCTAGTGTTTGTATTTTGATTTTCGTTTCTTAGTTAAATGATAAATAATCAGACTGAGTAGATATTTTATCGAAAATGCAAATGGCGCACGGGGACTTGAAAGAAAAATTTGATTATAGCGATTGGTATTAATTGATGAAAAAGTGAGAAAAAATCAAAATATAACATTTTCTTAATATTGTTTTTCTATATATCTTGTGAACAAGACAAGATATGGATGGCCCATGTGCATTGTGAGTCTCGTTAATGCCAAGCAAAAAGTCAAAGGGGGAGATCAACAAAGAAAACAATACATAAACAAAATTTAGGAGATTTTTTTGACAGTTATGATTTGTATTCTGAAGCTCTTTGCATTGGCATTGTTCAAACGAGGGGGCGATATAATAAGTGCAATGTAAAAAAGACAATTTGAAGAATGTACAGTGAGTATAAATCATGTGAAAAAAAATGTTGGACATATAAAAAACAAAAGACAATAGTAAAGACATAGAAAATAAGCTTTATCTAAATTGTGCAAAACGAAATGAAATGGCCTACTGTTGTGCTCCTAAACTGGGCTTATGAAGACAGGGATAGTGTTCTTTTTATGAGGGAAGTTTTGCCATATACTTAATTCCATGTGCCAAGGGATCTTTTACGTGCACGCCAATGAGTACACGGGACCTCAGTTTTTCGTCCCTCCACTCTGCATCACTGACAAGGGGCAACCACGCCGCAAATTTTGAATCAACTTTCGTGGCCAATGCAGGGATCGAACACCCGACATAAAGGCAAGTGAGTCAGCGTCTTACCCAGTTAGAAATCGTGGAATAGGCTCTTTTTGTAGGTTTTGATGTTTGAGTAGGTCTTCATAGTATGGGAGGCCATTATTAGAGGGTTTAGCCATTTTGCGATAATATTCCATTTTTTATTATCAATTTATTTATAATGTTATTGACTTATCAAATGTGTTTTGGCAATGTACTAGTATTGGCAGGGTCCATGATATCGGGCATGTGCTCTTTTGGATTAAGTAGTGTTTGGTGTTTTCGGGGACACAGATTCCATTCCTGGCGTTTACAACCTTGTAAAAGGATCACATGATAACATATTTAGCATATTTCCAATATTGCTGCCACGTGTGGCGGGAAAATCTGATGATGGTAGATTCCGATTAAGTAGTTGTCTTTGGTGTCAATATATATGTTTTCGGGGAGGCAGATTTGATTTCTGTCATATACAAATGCGTAAAATGGACGTAAAATGGACCTTTTTCTTAACACATTATTAACATTTATTTACGTGTATATATTTACTGGTTTCTGAGTCCAATTCTGGTAGGTAGGCCATTAGCTTTTAGCATATTCCTGAAAGCCGGTGTCGTCTCGTATTCATTTGGTATAATATCCAACGACGAAAATTCCTCATCCGAGATGACCACTGCCACAAACAAATATGCTGAATGTTTGAAGGAATTCACGCAGTTGTTAATAGCAGAAATCGAATCTGCGCCCCCGAAAAAAAAAATGTTGACACCACAACGCGGTGTTTTGGCAATGTACTAGTATTGGCAGGGTCCATGATATCGGGCATGTGCTCTTTTGGATTAAGTAGTGTTTGGTGTTTTCGGGGACACAGATTCCATTCCTGGCGTTTACAACCTTGTAAAAGGATCACATGATAACATATTTAGCATATTTCCAATATTGCTGCCACGTGTGGCGGGAAAATCTGATGATGGTAGATTCCGATTAAGTAGTTGTCTTTGGTGTCAATATATATGTTTTCGGGGAGGCAGATTTGATTTCTGTCATATACAAATGCGTAAAATGGACGTAAAATGGACCTTTTTCTTAACACATTATTAACATTTATTTACGTGTATATATTTACTGGTTTCTGAGTCCAATTCTGGTAGGTAGGCCATTAGCTTTTAGCATATTCCTGAAAGCCGGTGTCGTCTCGTATTCATTTGGTATAATATCCAACGACGAAAATTCCTCATCCGAGATGACCACTGCCACAAACAAATATGCTGAATGTTTGAAGGAATTCACGCAGTTGTTAATAGCAGAAATCGAATCTGCGCCCCCGAAAAAAAAAATGTTGACACCACAACGCGGCCATGTAATCAAAATCAGCACATCATCCCATTTTCCCGCAACATATGAAAGCCATATTAGAAATATGCTAATTATGTGAACACGTGATCATTTTATACAGTTGTAAACGGCAGAAAAATATATCCTGGTATCATAGACGACTACCTTATCAGTACCCGCACATCGTTCCATTTTCCCACCAGGAATGCAATCTGTGACCTCGAAAACATAATTTGACACCAAACACTACTACTTTATCGAAATCGGCACATCGTCCAATTTCAGGCCCAAAATGTCGCCATTTTGGATTTAATTTTCGCGGCAATTTGGAATTTCTACCATCATGGATTCTCTTAATTTATGTTACAAGTCATATCCAAAAGGAATAAACGACGATTAACTTAAAATCCATCTTTTTGTATTCCATTTTGGCTGCCATTTTTGAAATTATGTTTAACTTCAGAGACATCGAAAACCATATAAAAGACCAAATAAAAGTCACATCTTACAAGATTCTCGCTGGTTATATGGGGAAAAGCCCTCTCTATTCTGAAATTTGGTAGCCATTAGCTGTCCATGTGAAACATACGTTTTTTGTTTTGTTTTCTCCAATTTCCCCTTTTCTGAACATTTCGCTCCTACTTTTGGTTTGAAAAAAATTAAAAAAGTAGTTATTTATTCTCCTACCACTAAAACACACTGGTTATGAGGTATCGCTCTCCGAAACTTCCCGAAGACCGTCATATTGACTTATGTTAATTAGGTTATTTCGTCTAGGCCGTGTTCGGCCGAGTTTGAGTATGATGTTCTCTGACATATGTATAATTGAACCAAACTGCATTGGTTTCTTTTGCAATTTGTGTTGGGGAAAACATTATCCCTCCCCGGCTATAAATCTAACTGGCGGCTGTGTCATTCTAAACAGATGAAGTCTGTAATGAGAGGTGATAAGTTATTATTCATAAATCATTAATCCCTTTCTAATAAATTCCACCCAGCTAAATTAATTACTTCTATTAAATTAATAACATATGTTATTATATTTAGAGTCGTAATTAATGTAGAGATTGTAGGCCTAATTAATATTTCATAGTTGTCTGATGCAGACCTGATGTTCCAACTGATCACTCGACCTTAAAGTTATTAGATGATATGTAATTGTAATTACATATCATCTAGAAGAACACCTATTGCGTTTCAACATACTAATTATATTAAAATATAATTAGTATGTTGAAACGCAATAGGTGTTCTTCTGGATGCTGCGTGTCAATAATTATTATATATCCATTTTTCAAATACACACCACAGTGACGAATTTTAACTCGTAAAATTATCACTGTGTGTAATTTAAAAATGGAGCTTATTAGGAAAAGGAATGATAATTGATCAAGTTTTTGTGCCCGACTTTATCATTTGGTAGGATGTGTGTTTAGGAAGAAGGGGGCGGTTAATATCGTCAACCACACGTAATATAGATATGATTGGAATTGGATCATGGGCTATGAGGAAGACGTAGACAATTTTATAGATTTGCATGAAACGAGAAGACGGACTCATCGATGGGCATGATAGATAAGCTCTTCAAGCTGAAATTGAAACCGTAGTATTCCGATCAACGATATCATTCCATGTCA
The DNA here is from genome assembly GCA_917208275.1 of Patella pellucida. Classification (NCBI taxonomy): domain Eukaryota; kingdom Metazoa; phylum Mollusca; class Gastropoda; family Patellidae; genus Patella; species Patella pellucida. Next base: position 45,321,255 of record OU795039.1, read on the forward strand.
ATAGTACTTTTACGATCGTTAGACGGTTTGAAAACATTGATATAATAAAATAAAACCAAGTACGGACAATCCAAACCATAAGACAGAATTCGAAGTCTTAAAAAACGTTATAGGCAAAATAGTGTATTCAAGCAAAATAGTGTAATCAGCAAATGGACTGCTTGTCGTGTACAAAATACACGACAAACAATAACATTTGTATAAAATTATATTATGTGAATATCTCAATGTTCATTTCCTATCGACATTCAGGTGTAATGAGGATATATTTGAATGTTTTATTTGTTTTAAATCGTAAATCGGGTAAAAACTATCACCTCAAGATGGACCACGAACTTGTTCGTACAATCAGGGGCCATAATTCAGAAAGTAGGCGCGAATATCAACAGAAACCAAGATCTTTTGGTTATAAACATACATTTAAAGTTTAATAAAAATCGAATAACAATATTGTGACTTCTAGAGTGTCCACAAGCCCAAAATAACAAGACTCTTCCTAAAATCAGCGGTTATAATTCATTAAGTTACTTTAGAAAAGAACCGACATCTTTTGGAGGTAAACATGACCTTGAAACATGGCTAGGTGCTAATGATGATGCTGTTTTATGCTCGTTGGTACCCGATGCCTACTCTATCCAGCATAAATAAAGACTTTCTCGAAATGGTTGAGGGATAGCCCTCATCTATAAAAACCCATTCATGCTTCAGAGGCCAAAACAGACATCATATTCGTCATTTGAATATCTTGACTGTGTTGTCGTCTCTTTAAGCTCAGCGTTTCGCATTGTTTTATACAGATCCCCCTGACAATGGAGCGAAGTCAAAGTTTATCGATGAATTTTCTGATTTGATCAATCAACTGGCAAAATGTAGCCTGGAACTGGTTGTATTGGATGATTGTCACGTTGTCAACATTAATGACAAGTTCGCCATTTAGTTTTACGAGCTGTTACAAGTGCATTCGTTAATTCAACATGTCAATACCCCTACACAGAATCGAGGACATACTTTAGATCGTGTGATAACCCGACAAAAACAATCAATAAATAATTTATCTGTTAGAGATAAACTTTAACAGACCATTTTCGGATAATCCGGAATCTAAACACAAGGAAAAAACATTTTGAAACGAAGCAAATTTCTTTTTGAAAACTCAAATCGCTGAACGATGCTGAGCTGAGCTCTTCTCTGTGTTCTTCAAAACTAAATAGCATAGCCTACACCAAATTAATGACGCCAATTCGAAAGCAACAAATCGAAACGAAAATTTTTCGACTTCGACCTGGTGCTTCATGGGTAAACGGTGATATTCTTGAAGCCAAGAGGATTTGTACTAAAGCCGAGCAAATGTGGAGGAATTCTGGACTGACGGTTCACAGAGATATATACAAGAGTACCAAACTAAAAGTTCTAAAAATTATTTTTTATGTGAATATAATCGAGAATAGTGAAAATAACCAAAAGGAATTGTATAAAGGGGTAAATACCCTGTTAGATAATAACCATGGTGTAAAGATTTTACCTACAGTTGACAATGATGATCTATCAACGCGTTTCTCGGACTACTTCGAATCTAAAATTGTTAAATTCAAAAATAACATGGTGACTAACCAGAATTACACGATTATTGTCTGTAATGTCAACAGAGCTCGTGTCTTGGACTGTTTAAACCCCTTCCTGTTTCTGAAATAACCACAGTAATACGTACAACAAAATCATGTTCACGTGATGTTATTCCAACATGGCTTCTTAAAAAAACGCTTGACTGAATTACTAGCTGCAATCTGTGACATTATTTAATACCTCAGTTATTGCTGGGTGTTTTCCGAATTTTTATAAGCATGCCCTTGTTACCCCCCTCGTAAAGAAGTCTTCCCTTGATCCGAATATAGACAAAAATTATAGACCTGTGTCTGATTTAAAGAAGCTAAATCGCTAATATTTGGGATCTAGAAATTGACACAAATGGGTCACAACGCATATAATAATGTAATATGAATATATATAGACTGATTTACATTCAATCTTTTCTGTCTTTAATGTAAGATGTTGCACAAGTTTATTGTCTTTTAAGTCACGTCTTGAAACGTTTTTGTTTAAGAAAGCTTTTAATTTGTGATATTAGATTTTATTTTAAGCTACCATGTTATGTTTTAAATCTATAGTTTTATTTAGTTTTCCTAAATGTATATTTATTTTTATTACATATTTTATTGAGTTGTATTGTACAGCGCGTCTGAACACGTTTTGTGTGAGATAGCGCTTTAAAAATGTTAATAATAATAATAATAATAATAATGTCAAAATCGGATAAAAATTGTGACCTGTAGAGTGTTCACAAACAAATTGCGGACGGACAGGGGCGACATCAACATACGTGCACATGAAAATGTGTGCATATAAAAATTGATAATTGAAAGGGTCGTCCAATTCCTTTTTCTGAACATAGTTATGAATAACTCCTTTTTTGCGATTTCAGACAATTATATTTGAATTGCTTTTACTTTAAATAATACTTTTAATGTTAGTGTCAGGCAATTTACGAAAACCCAATGAAACTCTATCCTTCAATCTGTGCATGCCTCAACCATTACGATCGAATTGAGTCCTATACAGACACGATCATTGATTGATGGCCCAGCAGAATACAAATTGGTTAGCGGTCACCATAAATCTCTGAATACAAAAGACCAATCCAAGTGCTTGTCAGATAATTGAATCTGAACAAGCAGACTCTTTAAGCATAAAACACAAGAATAAAAAAAATATGTCAATAGACTTTTTTTCTCTCTTGAGAATAGTTTGAACTACACTTATAAAGATTTATATTTATAGCATTCTTGTTATAATCGTGACTTAAACGGCGGGACGGGTTGACTGTATCCTTTAGGTGTTAATGCCGGGTGGGTAATATATATTCATCACACTTCTTTAAAAGAGATTAATCCTCTGGGTATTAAGACAATGGATGTTCCAACAAATTAGTTCTCTAGACAATAAGCAATCTATTACATTGGTAAGAATTGCCGTTCTTATAGTGCCAATGTAGACTGGTTACAGTTAATGTGGTCCCTCGATTGGATTGAATGGGCTTCCAAGTGTTATTATATTTATTCATAGAAATATACATTTTTTATTCCGAAAAACTCGATACAAACTAGGTCATTTATAGACTAACATTAGCAATTGGGGGCAGGGGGACCCATGGAAAAAAATTTAGGAAATAGGTGACACGTTATTGATACTTTGTATATAATACATGGATTTGATTTATAATGTGTTACACTATATCAACTTGATATAGAATGGAGTTCACATGGTTCATAAATATGTCATCCTATTATTATTATTATTATTATTAATTACCGGTATAGACTTTAAACTGATTTGCGGGGTTGGATGGGCAAATGGCCGTGCACGCTCTATCATAAGGTCTGGCATTGAGTCAACTGGCGTGGTTTCGATTTCCCGTTGTACGTGACAAGGAGTAGAGTCGCCTGTCCAGTCCTGTAGGCACGCATTCTTAGTGTTGACCTCAATTGGTGTTCTATTGTTGAGGCCAGGCAAGTCGGCTTATTCCTTACATAGATTAGCATGGGTCTTCGCGGGACCCCCTGTGTGCCCATGCGTTGTCGTCCAAATAATAACAGATGGAATAGCAATCATAGTTTAGTTACAGATAATTAACTTATTGTTATTCTCTTTTCAGGAGAAATTCGAATACTAGTATTGTCCAAAGAGGTGAGATATGTGGATGCTACAGAAAGTGAAAGACGACCTATATCTTCCCCGTTCACCCTTTTAAGAGAATCTCTCTCAAAACCATCTAAAAACCCACCTCATATTTATCATGCTTCCAAACAGCTTAAGGTAATTAATGCTGCTTTATATCTAGCTTTCATTCATTTTCATGCATACCGAGGTTATTTGCATATGTTGCTCATATGTTATTTGTGTTCCAATCAATTGAAAATCACGTCCCTCCGAGGGTTGATTAAGGACTTGTCATCTGCATAAATGTCTAATTAATAATTTATATAACATTTAAGACCGAAAGAAAGACCTGTAATAGACAAATTTAGCTCTTACATAATTCATCTTCAAAAATTGAAAAAGATTTGGTTGACAGAGGGAAATCTTGAAAATTTAAATGATCTTCTTCTTCTTCTTTTTGGTATGTATCGTCTACTTCCACATTTTCAGCGCATGCAACGCTTATTTATCAATAATTGAAATCTATATAGCCCTTGATAGATGTTGACCATAATGTAAATATTGTATCCCTGATACATCTCTAGACTCGGATATGGCATGGGCTAGCTCAAACGGCACATGTGGATATATAGTACTACAAGGAAGAACAAAATGAATATTGTTCTAGGTAATGCTCAGCGTCATGTCTAGAACATAACCAAAGAACAATTTCCGCGAGAAGTGAACATGTTGTGGAATTATCATTGGCGTGTAAAGAAGGTGGAATAAGGGCGATCACCCAACGCATAGATTTCCACGGGACTGGACTGGGGCGTGAAGTTAAATTGTGTTTTGGAAATTTGAAATTATCACTTAATTTAATTAAAGTGTTTATTGCGTCCCTTTTCTTTACATATTCAAATTGTCACGGTTTCTCAGAATTCTCAGTTGTCCTATTCAAAAAAAGCTAACACTGGACTTTATACAAATGTAAATATCGACAGACACACGTCACACTATTCCACTCCGGCACACTACTTGTATCTATTTTCAAATTTTCAAGAAATATGCGAGATTTATGGTAACCAATGAGCAAAGAACAAGTTCCATGTAGATTTTATAAGATTTATCTTCTAACCGAATGGTCTATACTGACTAACTAGCCACATAAATCACATAATGTCATTTCAACATTTTGTCTCCAGTGGTCTTTCATGTACTGAAAATCGAAGCTGTTTTATTTAGATATATAAATGTGAAAGGTTGGAAGTTAAGATTGTGGAGTCTTAATAGTCTCACAGGAATTTACTTATATGCAAGTATTAAATTATACAACACTAGAATACAAAACAGTCTTGAAATGGCTTTTATAATACCTGCTGATTAGGTGTCAGTTTTAAATTCTAGCACACACTGAATCAATTTTCTGTCTGGAGTTCTAATCTTATTATTTACACATCAAAAATAATCTTTTACTTCAAGTCTATAAAAAAATAGGCCGGCGGCTGTCTGGGGCAAATATCGAAAGAAATTGAGATATTTGGGTTATCTTCAAAATCGGTTATAGGTTCAACAAGCTAAAATCGTGATTTTTCGTACAATCAAGGGACATAATCCATGAAGTTTCGATTCGATACATGCCAATATCGAAAGCAGCCGAGATCTTTTTGGGACGATCATATATTTCAAATTTCGTCAAAATCGGATAAGAATTGTGACCTCTATAGAGAGTCTACAAACAATTGTGGACGGATGGCCAGACGGACAGGAGCGACGGCATAATACGTACACTTGAAAATGTGGGCGTATAAAAATCGTTTTCAAATTAATGTGGCTTTTTATATAATTCAGATTCGGACCTAAACGCAATCTCTGAGATACTGTTATTAAACGGCAATCAGAATTCTCATTTCTGTTGGGGGGGGGGGGTGTGACGTGTATTTCTCATCGGTTTTTTTTCCTTGCGTGTCTCGGTGGAAATCACGAAATATTATTCCCGTTAGAAATATAGCCTGTATCGTATTCGTAATAAAACAATATCATACACAGATCCAGAAAGCTGTGTTTCAGTACGTGGCCATTGATCGTTTTTAGATTGCATTTAAGCTCTGGTCGTTTACACAGATGGCCAAAAAAAATACATTCGATCTACTTTTAATGAATCCCAACTTGCATGAGGTGGTCGATTGTAGTATAGATAGTCGCAGATCAGGGTCCATTTTATGTTTTAAGGTTTGGATTCTATTTGATGCGCTGTAGTGTCTGCACAGAGAACCATGGGTACCCGAGCCAGGAAGGGGGGGGGGGTGCAGCCCGTGCGCTTACATGCAGAGAAAGCCGAAATTGAAATTCAGTTAGAGCCACAGATCAATTTAGACAATGATAAAACAATAGCCTACAGTATGGCAAGGACAAAAATCACGTTATCTCGTGTACACTTTGACGTAGAGGTAAAAGACCCCTTTACAGTTGGAATTTGAAATAGAAATAGGCCTTTGCGCTTTCTGTCCGGACAAAATGGTCCTTATTGCACACTGTATGACGTGCGCCCGTCTTCATTTGCCAAATTGGTGTTGAAATGTAGAAGGTTAATTCCAATTTAATTTCAACCTGGAAACATTGCTTTTGTATTTAAACTTGGGATTAAGCTTAGTGTTGACTGAGCCTTTTTCTTCTATCGCGAATAAAAACACCCAACCATATGTTTGTCTGAGTTCCATAATCTTCTAGCAACTTTACCACTTGATAATTGCGCCAAAAGCCCACTGATCAAATTTCACCTTCCAAAAGCCGAGTATCGATTGTATGGATTACCAATTCTTGCAACAGACGAGTCTTATCGCCAACAAACTTTACTCCTATATCCACTCGTCGCAATGAATTTTCTGTTCGAAGATTTGTATTTCTGATTTGAAAAATGCGGTTGTACTGTTTCCCTTTTCTGAATTAATGTTTTTCATTTAGTATACAATATGTAGACTGGATTTATACAATTTATTTCATTTTATAAATTAAAGATACATTTTGGAATATTTTGATATAGAGCTATCGACCGTTCTCGCTGTAATAGTTTAAAGGTAGATAATAAAAAATTCAGTCATATTAATTTATTCTGTGCGAAGTCGTTAATGGTTGGAGTTTTGTCAAGAATAGACTATATAACATTTAAAGCCAAAAATGACCTTAAATTCGCGCATGGAACTCTAACTAGTGCCTCTGCTCAACTAAAGTATTGAACCTAATATACTATTCTGTACTCCATTTTACAGTCCCTGTTTTCAGATTCTAAAATTGAAATCGATCACTTCGGTAAACTGCCGCGGAAGTAGCGGTGCTAGAGAGTGGCCTAATATTTGGTTATATTTCAGTTTATAAAGTAATATAGGTTATCTTATGCGATAAAAACAACAAACAAACACACATCAATACGTTTTGCAATCAGAATAATTCGATGCTTAATTTCATTTCATGATTGCTTTACAAATATTATGCAATGCTTCTATTTAGAATCAAAACAGACAAGCTCTTTTCGATCTGCGTAAGTGAGGAGACGCGAAGCTATAAATATGGATGCTTCTATAATCAGTATTTTTATTTTATGTTTAGAACCAGTCTTTGGACTAATCATTGTTAAACCACTTATATCATGGCCTGATGGGATTCTCATGAGTTTTATTGTAATTCCATTCCTGTCATTACCAGTAACATTAAGCCAATCAATAGATACATTTCTCGTTGCTTTATTTTCAGAGAAAATTACCATCTTTTACCATCAAAGAGAGCCCCGGTCCTTTGACTTATTTAAACATGACGCCAATAGCGCAAGAACAAGAAAGAAGGGCTGAATTGCTCAAGAACAGTTGTCAAGGCAACGAGGATCGGTATCAAGGATTATCTAGTAAGAAGTGGGCCTTAGAGAGGATCGAGGTGAATACTAACTCGCAGCTTGTTTATTGTCCCTTGTTAAAAGTCGGCTCTACGTTTTGGCGTCGTATTTTTTATGCTTTGAGAACAAAGACAACCATTCACACCCCCTACGATATCAGTATTAAAACAGCGTTATCTCCAAACCCGAACCGTAAAAATTTAAAAGATTTGCTTGTAACAAATGATTCTTGGAGATTTGTTGAAGAAGCGTCAAGAATAATGTACATTCGCGAACCGTATGCCCGACTTCTCTCTGGATATACCGATAAACTTTTTGCTCCGAATCCATTCTTTTGGAGCATCATTGGAAGATATATTATTAGAAATTTTCGATTTAATGCGACTGAGACTAGTAAAAGATGTGGTCATGACGTAACGTTTCCCGAGTTTGTAAAATATGTGATTTATACGGAAGAATATAACAAAACTGAAAGAGACGGGCATTTTACTCCTGCTTACGATCAATGTAAGCCGTGTCAAGTTCAATATAATATTATTGGCAAAATGGAAACCTTTATTCAAGACACGTCATTTGTAATGAACAAAATAGGTTTTAATGTTAGTAAAGAGCTTCTAAAGGAGTGGGCGAATAAAGCCGAAGAGGACGCAATCTTTGATTCTACGGCGAGTCCATTTAGCTGGAAGAAAGGAATCTCTAAATGTATGAGTATGTATCAGGCCGGAAAACGAATATGGCGTAAAATGCAGATAAGAGGTGTTGTGGATAAGAAAATACCGTTACCATTTGGAACCCACAACATGAATTCCGTGTCTTCAACCAATTTCATAAAGGCTTTAATAATGTCCAGAAAAAAATCCGAGCATAATAGAACAAAACAGAAACGAGAAGCATTAATTGATGCATTTTCTCAAGTTTCTTTAGAAGACAAACTTAAACTAAAAGAACTATATTCCCCAGACTTTGAACTGTTTGGTTACGATCCAGAACCAAAAGATCTTTTTGAAACACCAGATAGGCGTACTTTCAGGACAAAATATTTTAATCTAAATGGGGTCTGAATTCGATGTATTATGTTTCAAAAGAGAATAAGAGGGGGTGGTATTTTTAGGCTGTGGACTGTGATAATGTTATTATATGGGCAGAAATTATTGGTGTTACTGTTATACGTATATTGCCAGTGCATGCAATGGTATTGTTTTTTTTTAAAGATTTGGTAATCACTATAACTTCCAGGATTTGTTGCCTTTGTTGTTATCGTTATGGCTTTTAGTCGTATATATATATTCTGTAAATATATTCATAAAATTAAAATGTGGAGGTCTGCGTGGAATTCATCAGCAATTATTTTGTTCATATCATCACTATTTCATGGTTTAAAGTGACTATTTAGCCATCATACGTAGATAAGATGTTATTTTCTGTATGAAAAACAAAACAGCAAACGGTTACGAAAAGAAGGCGACAGATATCTCATTGATCTCTTGAAAGACTATACTGCACTGGAAGGTTTTCACTGGGAAAGTTTCAATAAATTTAGGATAATCGGTGATAGACTTTTTTTTATAATCAATGCATTACATTTTGTTAATATAACTGTTTTGGTTGTATAAATTTATATTTAAAAATGTTTTACTTGTATTTGTTAATTTATATAAAACTGAATGTTATTTTTGCTCCCAGTATTCGATTGAATACACCATTGTCAAGTGGAGTAAACAATCAACAAATAAAACGAAACGGTATATTTGTTGGTTGAAAGTTAATCAAGGCAGTGCCCGTGAGAGAGAGAGGGGGGGGGGGGGGCAGCTGGGTCACTTAACCAGAGGCCATGAGTCTGAGTGGTCCGGAGCTATGTTGCATAAGTTTTTTTTTTTAAAAATTAACAAAAAACAAAAATGTTTCTGGATCGTAAAGTATAAGAAATCTGTACCTAGTTGGAGAAACTGGTGAATTAAAAACTATAAGCCACTTGTCCGGGCATTCGCGCCGTGACCCCCTTTCCGTTTGAATCCAGTTCAACATGATTCGGTGTATTTAAAAATAAAAACGAATGATTTATGTGATGAATAAAATTCTTTTTGATATTTTGACGTCTGATGGTTACGGTTTTTGTTTGCCATTTCTTTGCTCGCTTAAAATTTCCTGTCCAAATCGTGCACATCTGATTATTATTACATTAGTAAAACTAATACGCAGTACATGTATTTAGTATGTCATATGTTGTTGTGTTAAATCTCAGTTTCTTTAATTCAGCACAATGACCTCCATATGCCCCAGATATACGCCAAAATGACACTAGAGACCATAATATATATTTTTGAAATTTTTCGAATCAGGGTTGCTTTTCCCAGGACCCGGGGTGGGCTGTCGCGGACCAGAATCAGCGGCGTTGGGGGGGGGGGGGGGGGGGCACGTACAGTGGCTAAGTGAGGATGACGCTGTCTCGCTGGCATGATGGTCAAGGGTTTGATCCCGGTATACGGCCGAGATAGTGACGCTGTTACCTTATAATACACAACAGTAGACATATTACGGTAATATTGTCAGGTATTAGAATTTTCCCCAAGAATAAAAAAGGTGTATCATAATATTTCGTCAAAATACTTGATGTAAGCATCCCGCGTTCGATCACGGCATTAACCGGAAAATTCCCTCAGGTTGTTTCGTTTTGTCCCAGCCCCATCCTACTGTGTGTACTGATAGATTGCTATACAGATTATAATATTGTGTTCATCGTCAATAATTATCAACCATATAAAGGATGTGTAAAGTTCACGGTTCAGGGTTCATAATATAAAGCTAATTTGGGATTCCAGAATGAAAGAATAATTTATTGCAGACTCATCTCATTATGACACCAATGCTTCATACCAAAATTTGGAGAAAAAAGAATTCATTAAAAATCTAACCTTTATCGCTTCCTTAATATAATTGTTGGCGGAACGACGCACTAACTTTTAAAATTTCTGCAATATTTTTTTTGTTTTCCAACACACAAACAATTCGGACTTTCGGATATGACAATAAACTGAGGTTCACCAGTGTAAATATTGACATGCACGTTAGGAACCCATGCCCGTTGGAATTCAGAGACGAGTAGATTGTGGCACCGAGGTATTGTGTTACCGATATTTCCAGCCATCAATTACATTGTCAATTCTGATCTAAATGACGACTCTGCTTTTTAAATCCGCAAATTGTGCAACCTACAGATTTCACTATATTCGGGGTTTGTTGTATTTTGTATAGTAATAATCGACAGCGAACTATGTAATTATTTCAACCTTTATTAAGCGCTCACAAATGAAGATCAAGTGATAAGTGATGTTTGTCTAAAAAAAAAATTCAATCTTGGTTCTTGAAGACATTAAGGGTAATGCTTGGCTGAAGTGGATATCCGAATAAAATAAAGGCGTCTTTTTCTCCATCAAATGATGATGTATAGGGGATAACTTAATCAATAGCCAGTGGAGATATAGCGTTATTGATTGTCGATATGGACCACATAATACATGTACATGTATATACATCCACCTTAGGTTCAATAATAGCAAACCAATAATGAAATTTGTCCAAATATAACCCATGTAACGAATATTTATGATACTGCATTGCCTTTTTTATTATGTTCATAACGTAATAAAGAATGGTATAAGTAATGTATTAGGGTCTGTTCTGTTCTCTCTACGGCTTTTAATGCAATATGAATACTATTGCTTCCTTGTCTATGGGCAGCCAACATTTCTAGCTTGCTTAGAAACACAATTCCGCTACATGGTCCCCCCCCCCAAAAAAAAAACTATACATTTTTGGAAAGCTTATAACACCAGGAACACAAATCAAAATCCAGATAGTTCCAAGCAAAAAGTCTGCATTAACCCGATTTACGGCCAGATGAAAATTGTCATAATTGTCAAGGAAATGCTATATCTATACTAATAATTGTGAAGATGCCAAAAAATTATTTATTCGTGAAAACATCCGATGCTTTCATCCTATGCAAAGAATATTCTATTAATTAAATTTTGATTTAAACCCAAATTGCACAATACATAATGGACAAGGGAACATACAGAAATGTGGAAATCCATTAACGTAATAAAGAGTTATCTCCCTTTCTGTCAAATCTCTGCAATTGGTAACAGTATTTCAGGTGGTTGTCGACTGCTAATGCTGTATGACAAACAAGACCATGAGTTAGCACACAAGCCCAATGTTTATATCGTTAATAGGGTCACAGGGGACTGCAAGGGTTGGTGAGTGGGTGTTTATCCATAAATTATGGGCGGAGCGCCTAGTCTGATGAGCAATGAGATATGTTTGACATTGGATGATCAATATGTCTATGAAGTAATGGAGACCAGACTATGTCGGTAGTTTTGTAAATCGCATTCAAACCACGTGATTATTTCCACTCAAACGTAAACCCACACGAACATACCCTTTCAGTTCGACCTTACGTTATTTTTACTACAGCTAGCTGTAAACCTCTAGTTCCGATATTTAAGGCCGAAATACAAACATTTAAACTGTAACGATATCAATAATTGTGTAATTTGCTAACAAATATAGATCTAAGACAAAAATTATTTATTGAAGTAAAACAAACATTGAAAATCAAAATTACGCAGTTACCCTGCACTTCAAATATCATCAGAGTTAGTCGTTATCATCATCACTGTCACTACATGTATAAAAATCAAGTTGGGTTTCTTTAACGGTCTTTTTGTTTCATTTTCACATTTACTACACTTACACAGATCAGATATGTACATGTATCCCCCTGTCAGATGGGAGTTAGCTGAAAGGACAATGACCAGTCGTTTTGATGGGAGGGAAATAATATCGGATTAAACAACATGTAAGGGGCTACATGGGTGTAGGGGGCTAATCTCAGTGGGGTTGGAGGACTGAGCCTATTTGGCCAGGATTAGTATTCCCCAAAATACTCATTTATATAAAGCGGCCATTTTTGAGGTCTGTCTGTCTTCCTGCCTGCCTGTCTTTGACTAGGTGTCGGTTTTCGTTTAGGGTTGCTGGGTGATCTGGTGTTGATGGCTTATTTTTTCGGACTGTTGGTGCCTTTTCCGGGGTAGCTGGCTAGCTGTTTTGGACTTTTCTTTTCTGGGGCTCGTAGAGGGTACTCTTTTTTTGAGTGACCAAACTTCTCACATCTGAAGCATGGAGAAGATTGACCCAGCGTGACGACTCCAACCATCGCATCTCCATAGTCTGTCTGCCTAGGGATTTCGAGTTCTACTTCTCGGTTCTTTTGTATATACTTTTCCCAGGAAGCTGACGGTCTTGGAGGTTCTGAATTAGCCGATGTCTGCCATGATTGTCTCCAAGTATCGGTCACTATAAAGTCGTATACTATGTAATGAGGGTGATGGCTTTGGTAAAATGTTCTTGAAATAGGTAACTTATCCAAATGTGTGCGTGTGTCGCTCTGTCTTGGGCATTGTAGTATTTGTTTCTTTTGCTCTTATGTGTACATGTCCTCTTTTAAGTATATCGTCAGATAAACCTCCTACGTGCCGCGCAGGTCAACCGGGCACTTCGTGACTCCCCTGCCGGTTAATCCCATGTGGTAGGTTAGTCTCTTCTTCTGGAACTGTGTAACTGTAAGCTTATGCGATTAGGTCCATGTTGACTTAAAAACTGGAAGACGCGAAGACTGGATAACTGGAATACTGGAGCAATGGTTCAGCAGAGCAGCAGATTTTGACAGGCCGAACGCCTATTAACAGTCGAGTGATTGAGTTTATGGGTTTTTTAGCACTCGCTAAATCTCGACAGATTCCGGTACCCTACACCTTGATTCGGATGTATGACGCATTCCGCCATTTTGGAACTATTTTAAAGGACCCGGATAAAATATGGCTGCTCCCCATGGTGATTATATCAACAAACTAAAAAATGACTGCCATTTTTGGACTTTTTTGTAAAAGCGGCACGTTTTCCTGTCAAAGTAAATCGGTAGTCGACTAGCCGCATCGCAAATGTATGGTCGTAGGTACATATCACTTACTGTCATACATCCGAGTCTAGATGTTAGCTGGTCGGATAGCCGTGCTGATAGAAAGGTGGCTTCACACCAATGCATCGAGGGTTCAATCCCAGATCAGGGCAAGAACTTTATCGTTTTCAGTGAGAGGGATATTCGGTCTCCCGTCCGATCGGGCAGGTTCCCCCCCCCCCCGAGTTCTTCGGTTTCTTCCCGCAGTAATCAAGATCATTCGCACGATCTGTGCCAAGGGCCAAATCGAAAACAGGCCTCAGGCCTAATTTGCTACCCTTGTAAAATGACGAGATTATTATTATTATTATTATTATTATTATTATGTAGGGTTACGGAGGGTACCGGAATCTGTTGAGGTTTGCCGAATGGGATTTTTAGGTGTGCAAACCTACACAGGGCGATAACTCCACTATTCATGATGGAAGCAGACCAGCATTACATTCCCCATTGACTTCAATGTTAAGTCAGGTGTCTTTACCCGGCTCCTCCTTTATCCCTCAAATTTTAGTTTGGCATACTGCAGCAATCACGAATTAACCATTAAGCAAAATAAGCATGTCTTGGTGGCTCAGTAGTTGAGGTTCCGACTCACTCCAGGCGACCCGATCTTAGTATTTCTAGCGTCGGCCTCCAGTGGTTCGGATGGAACGAAAAACCGAGGTCCGTATAGTTAGCTACATGAACGTCTATACAGTTGAGATATATTATAGTCGACCGACATGGGCACGTCCCCACCTCGAATTCAGATATATTCTTAATTCAGTGGCGCATTTCGGGTAGGAGGTGAAGGTGTGGGGAGGGGGATGGAGACACGGAGAAATTTTCTTTAGGTTGTCAAAAACACCTTGATTTGCAGGTTTTCAAAACACACCAAATATTGACTTAATCAAACTACATGTAATAATAATTTAGTGGTAAGTTCTCTCTTTAATAAAGATCTGAAATCCTGCATACGCCATTACTTCAGATGTGTCCAAAACTGTATTTATCTCGTAGACCTGAACATGAGATATATGTAAGCCTGGGGTTTTTTTTGTCATCTACAAAATAATTGCAGGAATAGAAGAAGAATATGCATCACAGTCTTCGGAAGTGTCAAGTAATAGACAGCGGAAAGCTGATTTATTAGGTATTATTGGAGATTATACCGATTCCAGAAGGGGCTTCTTATGTTAGACAAGCATTAAAATCCAACCTGACCTTAATATTAAGAGTTTGACATATTAATCCACAGAAAAAGCTGTCCTGTCGTTTACGGTTTTATGAAATATCCCATATTGGGTTATATAGAAACCAATTGCTTAAAGGAGCTAACATTTGGGACCTAGAAATTCACAAAAAAAAGTGGGTAGCAACGCATATAATACTGTAATTATATGAATGTATATAAACTGATTTACATTCGATGGTTTCCGATTTTACTCCAATATCAAATCAGCTATGTACGGCGAAATAAGCCGGCAATCTCAATCGGGTGCAAATTTCTAGCGTCTAGCTATTTCAGTCTACATAGCTGCGTTTAATTTAGTGCAAATTAGTTTATCTTAAATATCGGATATCAGAAGCTCATCTTTTCCCGGTAAGTCTACTCATCAATGTTGATTTAAATTGACAAATAATTCGTGTTTTCGCTGTCAAAGATTTTGGCGGATTTTGAGTTTTGGCGGATTTTGAGTTACGGACTTAGACCCTTTAAAATCTTGTTGACATAGTTTAATTATGGTTTTGACATATCTTGTTGACATATTTTATTTATGGTTTCCACACGATGACAGATATCCAATATTTAGCATAAATCTTGACGCATTTCTTAAATGGAATTATGTTTAATTTCCCATGTTTAATGGGTTTAGGAAGACGGACGGACGCCACCCAGTGTGCTATAAGGGAAATTTTGTCTGGACAGTGGCATTATACTGTCTACTCTTATATCGAGTTCCAATGACTCTTTTACGTGCAGGCCAACGTGTACAGTAGTCCAGCTCTGGGCGAACAGGGGACCTCAGTTTGACTTATACCATCCGACCTTCTAGACACTGTCCTTGTCAAGCTCACCATCCAGCACAACCGACAAGAGAATTCATGCGGGGAAATGTTCTGGACCTCTCTTGACAACACCGAGATAAAACCCCGGACATCCTAGTTAGTGAGCTACCTCCCTACCGACTGAGCTATTAGGTTCGACAAAACAGATAAGTCACGACACCGTTCGGCACCCGTAACTACTTATAAATATATATTGGAACTATCGTCTGGATCTGGATCCAGTAGTTCAATTCAGTTCTTTATTTCTTTAAGTCTACTGACTCATCAGACAACATAATACACAAACATTATAGTTACATACAAATAAATACAAACATTATAATTATATACAAACAAACATAATATATACATGGCAGTTAAATAAAAGCAGACAGAAAGTATGTGGATGTGTGTAAATAACTTGCATTAAATTGCTAGCCTAAATAGGATACAAAAATTTAAACAAGGCGGAAAGAATAAGTATATATTATAGCCTGCATAAAATCTAATAAATCACTAATTTTACGTGCTGAAATAGCAGTAAATCGCGTTTGCGGCCGTCAAAAATTCCAAAATTTTCTTGGGGTATGGGTCCATACAAGGTAAGCTCCGCTTCTTCGCCTCTCGAGAAAGACTGGTGCCGCTGTCTGTAAACCCGAATTTTTTCCGTTCATTTCGGTTTCTGCCCCCTAACCGTCATCGAATCCGTACGCCTATGCAGGGAAGTAACTACCGGTGTTCGACAGGGCCCTGTTCTCGGACCTTTACTCTTTTTCATATTATTATTATTATTAAAACATTTTGATATAGCGCCAATTCCACCAACGGTGTTCATAAGCGCTTAATATATATAAATGATATTATCGAAAACATAGAATCAAATATAAAACTATTTGCCGACCAAAATATCTGACTTTGAAGAAGAATTATCTGTTATTTTATCAACGACATCAAAAACCAATTCTAAGGTGACTTTAATATCCACTATGACAAACCAGTTTGCGCTAGCAGTAGGAAGATAGTCAAGCTTTTGTCAACACATTCAGCATACCACACACGAATCGGGTCACATTCTTGACTGGATATTTACCCCCAGAGCCTTGTACCCTCATTCAAAGTGTATCAGTTACTGATATTCAAATATCAGATCACTATCTCGTTTCAAGCGTATGGAATTTTGAAAAACCGAAGTAGCAGCCAGTTACCATTTCGTTTGGGAAGATTAAGTCATTAGACAAGGAAGCTTTCAGCAACGACCTAAAGTCCTCAGATCTCCTGTCAAATACACCAATAGAGCTTAACGAACTTTGCGGTAAATTTAATAGCACTTTACTTGCCCTACTTGATAAGCATGTACCTTTTGTGACTGAGAAGGTATGGCAGGTCTTGGTACAATAAAGATGTTCTCATAGCAAAAGAAGAACGCCATAAAGCGGAACGAAAATATCGTCATTCTCTGCTAGAAGTCCATCGTCAAATCTACCAAAAAGCAAGAGGTGCATACTCAAAAACAATCAAAGATGCAAAATCCGCATACTGCGTCCAAAAACTAATCAGTGTCATAATTTTATGAAATCACCTCTTGGTACTACCACTGAGACAATTCTGCCAAAATCCGACAATGAGGACAATATTGCAAACGCTTTCTGTCAATTCTTTTCATCCAAGATAAATCAAATACGTGAACAATTAGATCACTCTATTGAAAATGAAGAAGCTGAAGGCACTACACTTTTTTCAGCCACATGTGGAGATTATCTAACAGATTTTGAGTTATTCTCCAACGATGAAATTGAAAAACTTATCAAATCATCCAAGAAGACAACTTGTTAACTCGATCCTCTTCCAAAAATATCCTTGTTGAATATCTTCATCTGCTTGTTCCAGTCATTACTCAGATTATGAACACAAGTCTTAGTACAGGAGTATTTCCTTTAATATATAAAGATGCAGTCGTAAGACCCCTTATTAAGAAAACTTCGCTTGACCGGAATGTGCTTAAGAATTACGGACCCGTCTCAAATTTGTCATTCCTCTCCAAAATCATTGAAAAGGCAATAAACAATCGACTGCAGTCCTTCGTAGTTTCTCGAAATCTTTTAGACCAATTTCAGTATGCTTACAGACCACATCATAGCACTGAGACAACTATCCTTTGTGTGCTAAATGATCTGCTGCGCTCCGCAGATAATGGTAATTTTGTGTCTTTGACCCTGTTAGATTTGTCTGCCGCATTCGATACTGTCGATCACGAAATTCTCTTAAGGAGACTTTATCAAACTTTTCACATAAATGGTACTGCCTTACAATGGATTAAATCGTATCTTACTGACAGAAGACAGAAGATCATTATAAACAAATCCCATTCCGAGTTTGCAAACCTTAATTGCGGAGTGCCTCAAGGATCTGTTCTTGGACAGGTACTGTTTATCACACGATGTTTGGGGGATGTTATAGACTAGTTTGATAAAAATCATTTCTCCTACGCTGATGATACACAGTAAATCAGTAAGTTTAAACATGACAATGCTCATGATTCCTTTGAAAATACTACTCGCTGCTCAAAAGCTGTTATATCCTGGATGAATAGTAATAAATTAAAGTTAAACGATGAAAAAACAGAAGCAATACTTGTTGGAACACCACAGCGTCACGCATCAACTCCCAATTCTTGTCTATTAATTTGCGACTCTAATATTGAATTTGCAACAAGGGTTAAAAACCTAGGCGTTATTTTTGATCCGTCTTTAACAATGGAAAAACATGTTAATCAGTTATGCCGTGTTTGTAGTTTTCATCTCCGTAGTACAGGAAACATTCGTCATCTATTGACTACTGCTGCTTGTCATCTTTTGGTGCGTTCTCTAATTTTCTCAAGATTGGACTATTGTGATAGTGCTCTGGCTGGAATATTTCATCATTTATTAAAGCGACTTCAAATAATTCAGAACAACTGTGCCAGAATCATCACAAGAACAGCAAAACGTCAACATATATAGCATCTGTCCCTAAATCGCTTCACTGGTTATAGAGGCTCGTATAAAATTTAAATTCCTAACACTGGTCTACAAGTCTCAGCATGATTCAGCTCCATCATATATCACAGATCTAATGCAGCCTTATGTACCAAACGGACAACTCCGTTCACAGAATAACCTAACACTCGTTGTACTTTCGACTAAATTAAAATTTTGGTGATAAAGCCTTCAGTGTATATGGTCCACGACTATGGACTGACTTACCTGACAATATAAAGTGTTCAGAAAAACTGCTCAATTTCTTGTACGAGTGAAATATGTTCCTTCAATACATTCACTATACATCTATTTAATTGAATATTTTACATTTCATTGATGGTTACTTGTAGGCCTATAGTTAATTTTTTTTTACTACAGTACGCTTACATTCGTATTGCTTGTAGCATATGGCAGACCATGACTCATGCAGACATTACATAATGTTTTTCCTGGTCATTTTCATTTTTGAGTGAAGTCTGTGTTACTTCAGACTCGGGACTGTACAGCGTAGTGGACGCTTACGGCTAGCCCCCGGATCCATTCAATCCTTTTTGAATTGTTTTTTTGTTTGTTTTGTTTGCTGTTTCGGAGTATGATGTTTTGTCGTTATATTTGTCCTTTATGTAAATCATATGTGGCGCAGTCCCTCTGCACTAACTATTAAGACACACATGTTCACGATGTATTATCCATAGGAGCTTGGAGCATGCTCATGGATGGATTAAGCGCTATATAAATGTACATTATTATTATTAAATATCAATCGAAGATCCGACCGAATGCGCGCGTTTTTTTAAATTCAGATATCGAGAGAATAAACGAATGGTCAAAGATATGGTTGGTATCCTTCAACCCCCTGAAAATAGAAACAGCACAATTTACCTCACCTTTAAAGAAGTTAACTAACATAAACATCTTGGTCTTTTCTTACAGCATAACGGCAAATGGAATTTCCATATAAATTCAATAAGTCAAAAAGTGTATAAAATCGTTAACTATTTTCGTTCATTGAAATATCAGTTAAACAGAAAATCACTCAACACTATCTATACCTCTTTCATATTACCACATTTTGATTATGCGGATATTGTATGGGACGGTTGCAAACATCACTTGTCCAATCAGCTCGAACACCTGCAGCCATACCGATCTGTTTAGTGAAACAGGTTTCATTACCCTTCGTGAGAGACGCAGGCGACATAAGCTAATTTTGATGTACAAAATTTTAAATAATTTTACCCCAGACTATCTATCTGCTCTTATTCCATCTAGATCCATTTCCTATAATCTTCGTAATAACAATATCCCTGAATTCTATTGCCCAACTTCTCTCTTCTAAAACTTTGGAATCATCTACCTGATACGGTCAAAATTTACCCTCCCTTAGTTCTTTCAAAAATTCCTTCTTGTAATTGTGGACATAAATTTGAAGATAGCTATCATTACTTACTAGGTTGCCACTTATATTTGTATGAACGACGGTTAACAATTGAGACTCTCCCAACACAGCAGAAAACATAAAAATACTACTTACTGGATCTTCCGAACTTACCAATGCTACTGTTATAGTACATATTTATGTTGATATACATGTATTTACTTATAATAATTAACTACTGTCTGTTCCAGATAATACTACGACTCGAAAATTGCTTGTCATTTCTTCAAATTTTAATTAAAATGACTAAAACTTCGCGAAATACCAGGAATGGTGACCCCATTGCTTTCTGTCTTGTGAGAACTAAGTTTAGGTCAAGTTTTATAGCCTTACTCCTTTGAAAAATCGAAGTTTGTTTACATCTTACTACTTGAAACAGTCATGTTTGGCCTAGTTTTCTTGGCGAGCCTAAGTGCAAAAGGGGTGCTGGGTTTGCTTTAAGTCAGCTCACCCTACTTAGATGTATTGGTGGTCATTTCGGCCCAGTAGAATATAACTCTTTTTTAAAAAAAAGAGTTATTTACTGAATCTCCGACCACTGTTGTTTGTCCCACTAACTTGAATATTTAATTGCTCTCCATCCGAAAGTTATAATTGTTTGATATCGATATAAGCTATATGCATATTTTAACCCGCTAATGAAATAAAAAGTGCAGAATATTAAAATCTGTTTATGTATATACTATAATTTTTCAAAGAATGGCGTCATATTCAGTGACCAATTTGTTACATCTAAGGAATATTCACAGAATACTGCAATTTTTTTCTTTTATGGCCCACAAAATTGCCTATTTCCCGGACATGTCAAAAATTTGAAATGATCTATAGACTTTCGTTTGCTCTTATTAACTTATATATACATGACTTTGAAAATACTTATGTTTCAGCCATAAGGTCTAAATTGCAGGAAAACGAAATTCGAAAATTGGTTTCAGTTTAACACATTAAAGTGTTCCGAAATGGTAAAACACAACTCATCCCAATATAAGACAACTCATCCCAAGATAAAAGACAACTCATCCCAATTTTAAAACATGGGTCGAAATATAAGACAACGCATCCCAACAAACATAAGTTTAAGTGCCAGTATTTGTTTTAATACAAATTGCTTTCTTTTAAGATCACTCAGACCATTCTGATTTTGTTATAAAAATGTGTTATCTTAATAAAATTGGTTTTGTTGTCTTAATGAAATCGATATTGTTGTTTTAAATTTTAAGTTGTTTTGAGCTTTGGGCACTCTGTATACTTATCATAGCGTACACGTTGCAATTCAATCTTTGACTGAAAATGTTGGCCGAAGTCGTGCTGATTGTTTCTACATCATTGTCTGAAACAAATTCATCAGAATATGACATTATATCCTAATCTTTATGTATGAGTTTCAGTATAGCTAATAACTTGGGATGAGCCGATTTCTAACTTGGGATGAATTGTCTTATATTAGGACGAGTTGTCTTCGGATGAGTTGTCTTTGGGGGGAGTCGTCAGGTATTCGGTTGTGACAGGTGCCGACTTTTCAAATGAATGAATGAATGAAATGGGGTTTAACGTCCTACGCTTAAGCACCTAACCTGGGCTAATTGAAGACGGGCATACGCCCCAGTGTGCAATGAGGGAAATTTTGTCCGGGCAGCGGCGCTACGGCCTACTCTTATATCGAATTCCAACTGCCAAGGGATCTTTTACGTGCACTCCAATTTGTACACGGGACCTCGGTTTTTCGTCCCATCCGAACGACTAGGCAGCTGTCCTTGTCAGGCCCTCCTTCTGCATCACTGACAAGGGGAGATCACGCCGGAAAATCGAGATGAACTTTCTCGGCCAATGCAGGGATCGAACACTCAACCTCCAGGCTAGCGAACCAGCGCCTTATCCACTTAGCCACCGCGATCCCCCCGACTTTTCAAAAGAGCTTTAATCTTTAAATCACTCAAAATTATCCAATGAGAATTTTATGCGAAATAAGCAAGGTGAAAACAGAAGAAAAAAACCATATCAATCTGAACAAAACTAATATTGTTTCAAACAAGCTCCAAAGTGTGAAAACCTTATAAGTATTATTGTCACGTTTCAAACGGGCGAATTCTCCTTCACAAGATATTTCTAATCGAATGCACCATATTTGTTCAGTACCTGTCTACCCTAATGCGAAATGCAAGCGCCCCATTTAACGCATGCGCAGTGGAAATGTTTATGTTTTGAGAAAGTGACAATGTGAAAATATATGAAATTTACAAGAGAATACTACGTTTTATCGGATTTCTAGTCATTTATTCTAAGGGAAGAAATTAAAGGGATGACAATTCCAGGTATGTCACAAAGTTTTAGCCATTTTAATTAAAAAAATGAAGGCATGACAAGAATTTTTCGAGTCGGGGTATCATCTGGAACAGACAGTAATTGTTTTAAAGTGAATAAGTTAATCTTTACTCCGAACCCTGATCGTTCTAATCTGAATACACTGTCTTATCTATTTACCTTTTCTGAACATCTATCGTAAAATAATTTAATATTACTTAATATGCATCTTAGTCATTCATTCAGTAAGTACCTATATTTGAGTTAGTCCTCAATAATAAATGTAAATTATGTTAATTTATATCACGTTTTGTATTATATATTTAACCCTTATCATGTATATGTTCAAACAATTCTAGTTTAATTATTATTTAGATACTAAATTGGCGATAGCGTCTGGGTATAAATATAAGAGACGAAATACGGAAAATTATGTTCATTCGTTAATAAACCCAGTTCGATGTCAAATAAACATCACTTATATTTCTTATAGATTAAAGCTCCTTGAATAATAAATATTGTAAGAGCGCTGTGCTTCGACGTAATAGAGCTATGCACCCCCAGCAAAAGAAGTCTTAAAATACGTCAAGCTAGCTCGAAAAGAGACGCTCTCACTACCCACTACTCAATATTTTCATTAGTTTATAATTCTATAGAAATTACAAAGCGGCGGAAGCAATTCTTGATTGGGGGGGGGGGGCTTTCATCCTAAGTCCCTATAGGCGAGAGTCCAGGGACCACAATGACCTGAAGAAAAGAGTACATGTACTTGTGGCCAAATCTTAGGCCCCTAGCACCCCGGGCCTGTATGTGTATATAATTATTATTGCATAAAATTTTAAAAAAAATACGTCCTGGTAAAAAATTCTCCACTTAACTTCTTTCCGATATACATTAACATTAAGTCATATAAGCTAGCTGTCTGCCCTCTATAGGCGTCTTCAGATATTAATAATGTATACAAAATATTATTTTTAAAAAAATATTATAAGCCCACTTTGAATGCATGTACAATGCATCGTTTGATTGAATATAGTTATATTTATGTATTATAATGTAAATAGTGTCAAGTTTCCTTTGTTTTATAACTTTACATGTTAATATTTTGGGGATATCGATCAGCGTTGATTTTAGTGGATTACCAACAGTTCCGTACACTTCACGTCAAAAACTCACCGTTGAAGATTTTCCCAATGGGTTATTCCTCGCAGCATCCCGAACGCGGGTTATATAACATCTCTTCCAGACCCTAGTACAGTAACGACAAGTAAAACGAAATTTTGAACTGTAAAAAACGAAACGAAATAGAATCTGTGTTTTAATCAGATTGGTATTGTTTTTATCATATATATAGTCGAACTCATGGGTTTGTTTTAGATCAAATTCGCTACGTTGTGCTCTGACACAGCATTATCAATAACTTGGAAGTGGACTTATGGAGATTAGCCAGTAGTCGGTTCTTTTGGACGAGTGTCTAGGACAATTCTAAATAATGGGAATACAAACCTTCAATGTAAAATTGGAGTTCGCACTAATATTTCTAAATTGAAGAGTTAACGTAAATATAATTTTTTAGATGTATAAAAGAGATTCTCGGAATCCATATGGAGCTATATTTATCATGTCACAGTGTCTTCGTGCATACTTCAAATGAAAACTGAACAAGATGTATTAATGGACCAATAGTACAGTATTGATCAAAACCATACAGAACGACTGAATAATAAAATAAAAACAATATCATGTATAGTTCATAATGGTATTGTGGATAATGTTAGGTTGTGCTTGGTATTAATAAGCCCGGCTTGTACAGATCAGTAGGGGGGGGGGGGCATATAGATATTTTTTCTATGGGGAGGAGGGGGGGGGGGGGTCTGGGCCGCAGTGAAAAGCCCCGATTCTAATTCTAGAAATGGTTTTATTTATAATTTTGTAATTTAAGTAATGTGGTATGTGTTTATGCAAAATAATTCTATCTACGGTATCGACATATAAATTGCATTTATGTGAACGTGACATACAATGACAAGAATGGCTTCCCCTTCACTGTTGGTGCAAGGACCCCAGTGACAATTTCAGTCCAACGCAAGATTAATCTGGCCCTGTTGGTTGAGTATGATAAGAGAAGACACATGGAATTAAACAAAAATCCATGTTTATTAATAAATCGATGATAACTAAATTATAACATATAAATTTAGAGTTAAACAAAGATGGTATAGCCAACAAACTTATGACAATTAAAATGAACATGTAAAACCATAAAAAAATATATATTTTTAAAAAATTCACAATAAAATAGAACACACGTGAAAATTCTAAGTAATCGGACCATTTAAACATTTTATACTCTCGACACTTTCCTTATAGAGACGTAAATAAAATATTAATCATATTTCTATATTACACAAATGTAGTAATAAAGTAACTAAGTAAAAAAGTGAACACGCTAAAAAAATGTATGTACTCGTATCATTTGCGAGATTGTTATTCATACTCATATTTCCGATACTTTCCTAATCGAGAACTAAAAATAATTAATCATATTAATGACATCTATAAAACATAATAGTCAACTTATAAAAGTGCTGAAAAATATACATAGAACTATATACAATTAAATATTAACGAAGTAATATTATTATACGTAGTCATATAAATAAGAGAGCGCACCGGGGGGAAAACGTTGTGATATAAATAAGAGAGCGCACCGGGGTAGAAACGTCATATAATAGGACAACTGGGTTTATTAATAGATACTAGGACAGAGGCCTTTCCTAGAAACTACGCCCACTAAAAAAAATATAACTGTCCTTGTCAAGCCAGTGCAACTTCTGTTATCAAGGCAATGTAATTGCTGTTTTCAAGGCAACACAACTGCTGCTGTCAGGGCAAAGTAATGACATTACTACGAAAATGGGCTAAACCTAATTGATATTTGTGTCA
Source organism: Patella pellucida (assembly GCA_917208275.1). NCBI lineage: Eukaryota > Metazoa > Mollusca > Gastropoda > Patellidae > Patella > Patella pellucida. The sequence goes on from OU795039.1 coordinate 45,346,586, forward strand.
AGCGTTAATTTGGTTTCGGACAGTACCAAATACATACCGTTAGACTTCTGTTTCGGAATAGTAAGCGGAAGTCAGTAAAGGGGCTAAATCGCTAATATTTGGGACCGAGAAATTGACCCTAATGGGTCGCAACGCATATAATAATGTAAGCTGATTGCATATAAACTGATTTATATTCAAATGTTTCCGTTTTTACTCTAATTTCAAATCAGTTATGTCCATCAAAATACGGCATGAATCTCAACCGAATGGCATTTTCTAGCGTCTGGTTATTCCAGTTTATTGCGCATGTTATGGCGTCGCCTTTGACAGGAGTTGTAGAATATGTCTAGCCTCGTTCTCTCTGGTCACTTGTTGCAAATGACGCTGAAACGCAATATGGTACACGGTTCGTGTACCAATGGTAAAATGTTTATTTTGTCTTAAATATTGGATATCAGAAAACTGCCATTTCCCTGTAAGATCACAACATCAATGTTTATTGGATTGACAATAATAAACTTTGGGTCACACTGAGTTAGAGACTTAGCTTCTTTAATTTAAGAAATAGACCGGGATTGACACATAGAACTGAAACCGATTGTTGAAATCGAAAATTATCAACCACCCTGATTAAGTTTCTGTTTAAATCACATTTCAAATGATTAATGGGTGCTGTTAAATTTACCACCGAAGTTTCATTTCAAATAGTACTTTCATTTCACTGTGTTCTTTTGGCACTACACTATTGTTTGGTTTCTGTGTTATCAACCGTAGCTTCTTCGTATGTCGGTGGAAATTCAGGAGCTGCAGCAGGCATTGGCATTGCTAAAAGAAATAGACAAAAACATCATCTTTAAACCACCAGGAGAAAGCTAGTCAATCAAAAACTGTTTGGACATGGCCGACAAAACCATATAAGGGATTTCGTGACACGCAGGGCACTGCCTTTTAATTTTGCGTTGAGTGGCCAGATTATCTGATACAGTTTGTTAACTTTGTCAAGGGCTAAATTAAACGAAGCAATAAAATACAGGAATACAAAACAAAAAAAGGTGATTGCCGGCCAAGAAACGCGTACGTTAATTGCTGTTTATTTGGGAGCCATATATCAAGCTTTAGATATTGGTTGGTATATCGTACTATACGAATAGTTGGCAGTATCTTATAGATATGTATTCTGGAATACAGGGATACAAGAAGGATTCGAGGCACGGTCAGAATGAGCACATAACCGTGTTATCACACATACATGGCGCTAACCACGGTTTCATCTCACTCATGGCTTCAAGACATGCACATGCCATTCCCGTTTACATTTGCTAAAATAGTTTGTTATGATTAATAACCCAGTTAAATGATTCCGCCATTTTGGTTGGGTTACCAAGCCTGGACATATGGCACCCACTAAAGACTCTGTCAGACGCATATTGTCATACAATGTTTTTTTTTATAATAATGTACGTTTTGTGATATTTTGCGACTGACAAATGCTTTATGTCCACCCTTGTTGGTTACCATAGAGAGAGAGAGAGAGAGAAACGGGGTTTAACGTCCACTTCGACGTAATAGAGCTATGCACCCCCAGCAAAAGAAGTCTTAAAATACGTCAAGCTAGCTCGAAAAGAGACGCTCTCACTACCGACTACTCCATATTTTCATTAGTTTATAATTTCATAGAAATTACAAAGCGGCGGAAGCAATTCTTGATTGGGGGGGGGGGGGCCTTTCATCCTAAGTCCCTATAGGCGAGAGTCCAGGGACCACAATGAGCTGAAGAAAAGAGTACATGTACTTGTGGCCAAATCTTTGGCCCCTAGCACCCCGGGCCTGTATGTGTATATAATTATTATTGCATAAAATTTTAAAAAAATACGTCCTGATAAAAAATTCTCCACTTTACTTCTTTCCGATATACATTAAAATTAAGTCATATAAGCTAGCTGTCTGCCCTCTATAGGCGTCTTCAGATATTAATAATGTATACAAAATATTACTTTTAAAAAAATATTATTATCCCACTTTGAATGCATGTACAATGCATCGTTTGATTGAATATAGTTATATTTATGTATTATAATGTAAATAGTGTCAAGTTTCCTTTGTTTTATAACTTTACATGTTAATATTTTGGGGATATCGATCAGCGTTGATTTTAGTGGATTACCAACAGTTCCGTACACTTCACGTCAAAAACTCACCGTTGAAGATTTTCCCAATGGGTTATTCCTCGCAGCATCCCGAACGCGGGTTATATAACAACTCTTCCAGACCCTAGTACAGTAACGACAAGTAAAACGAAATTTTGAACTGTAAAAAACGAAACGAAATAGAATCTGTGTTTTAATCAGATTGGTATTGTTTTTATCATATATATAGTCGAACTCATGGGTTTGTTTTAGATCAAATTCGCTACGTTGTGCTCTGACACAGCATTATCAATAAGTTGGAAGTGGACTTATGGAGATTAGCCAGTAGTCGGTTCTTTTGGACGAGTGTCTAGGACAATTCTAAATAATGGGAATACAAACCTTCAATGTAAAATTGGAGTTCGCACTAATATTTCTAAATTGAAGAGTTAACGTAAATATAATTTTTTAGATGTATAAAAGAGATTCTCGGAATCCATATGGAGCTATATTTATCATGTCACAGTGTCTTCGTGCATACTTCAAATGAAAACTGAACAAGATGTATTAATGGACCAATAGTACAGTATTGATCAAAACCATACAGAACGACTGAATAATAAAATAAAAACAATATCATGTATAGTTCATAATGGTATTGTGGATAATGTTAGGTTGTGCTTGGTATTAATAAGCCCGGCTTGTACAGATCAGTAGGGGGGGGGGGCATATAGATATTTTTTCTATGGGGAGGAGGGGGGGGGGGTCTGGGCCGCAGTGAAAAGCCCCGATTCTAATTCTAGAAATGGTTTTATTTATAATTTTGTAATTTAAGTAATGTGGTATGTGTTTATGCAAAATAATTCTATCTACGGTATCGACATATAAATTGCATTTATGTGAACGTGACATACAATGACAAGAATGGCTTCCCCTTCACTGTTGGTGCAAGGACCCCAGTGACAATTTCAGTCCAACGCAAGATTAATCTGGCCCTGTTGGTTGAGTATGATAAGAGAAGACACATGGAATTAAACAAAAATCCTTGTTTATTAATAAATCGCTGATAACTAAATTATAACATATAAATTTAGAGTTAAACAAAGATGGTATAGCCAACAAACTTATGACAATTAAAATGAACATGTAAAACCATAAAAAAATATATATTTTTAAAAATTTCACAATAAAATAGAACACACGTGAAAATTCTAAGTAATCGGACCATTTAAACATTTATACTCTCGACACTTTCCTAATAGAGACGTAAATAAAATATTAATCATATTTCTATATTACACAAATGTAGTAATAAAGTAACTAAGTAAAAAAGTGAACACGCTAAAAAAATGTATGTACTCGTATCATTTGCGAGATTGTTATTCATACTCATATTTCCGATACTTTCCTAATCGAGAACTAAAAATAATTAATCATATTAATGACATCTATAAAACATAATAGTCAACTTATAAAAGTGCTGAAAAATATACATAGAACTATATACAATTTAATATTAACGAAGTAATATTATTATACGTAGTCATATAAATAAGAGAGCGCACCGGGGGGAAAACGTTGTGATATAAATAAGAGAGCTCACCGGGGTAGAAACGTCATATAATAGGACAACTGGGTTTATTAATAGATACTAGGACAGAGGCCTTTCCTAGAAACTACGCCCACTAAAAAAAATATAACTGTCCTTGTCAAGCCAGTGTAACTTCTGTTATCAAGGCAATGTAGTTGCTGTTTTCAAGGCAACACAACTGCTGCTGTCAGGGCAAAGTAATGACATTACTACGAAAATGGGCTAAACCTAATTGATATTTGTGTCAAGCGTTAATTTGGTTTCGGACAGTACCAAATACATACCGTTAGACTTCTGTTTCGGAATAGTAAGCGGAAGTCAGTAAAGGGGCTAAATCGCTAATATTTGGGACCGAGAAATTGACCCTAATGGGTCGCAACGCATATAATAATGTAAGCTGATTGCATATAAACTGATTTATATTCAAATGTTTCCGTTTTTACTCTAATTTCAAATCAGTTATGTCCATCAAAATACGGCATGAATCTCAACCGAATGGCATTTTCTAGCGTCTGGTTATTCCAGTTTATTGCGCATGTTATGGCGTCGCCTTTGACAGGAGTTGTAGAATATGTCTAGCCTCGTTCTCTCTGGTCACTTGTTGCAAATGACGCTGAAACGCAATATGGTACACGGTTCGTGTACCAATGGTAAAATGTTTATTTTGTCTTAAATATTGGATATCAGAAAACTGCCATTTCCCTGTAAGATCACAACATCAATGTTTATTGGATTGACAATAATAAACTTTGGGTCACACTGAGTTAGAGACTTAGCTTCTTTAATTTAAGTAATAGACCGGGATTGACACATAGAACTGAAACCGATTGTTGAAATCGAAAATTATCAACCACCCTGATTAAGTTTCTGTTTAAATCACATTTCAAATGATTAATGGGTGCTGTTAAATTTACCACCGAAGTTTCATTTCAAATAGTACTTTCATTTCACTGTGTTCTTTTGGCACTACACTATTGTTTGGTTTCTGTGTTATCAACCGTAGCTTCTTCGTATGTCGGTGGAAATTCAGGAGCTGCAGCAGGCATTGGCATTGCTAAAAGAAATAGACCAAAACATCATCTTTAAACCACCAGGAGAAAGCTAGTCAATCAAAAACTGTTTGGACATGGCCGACAAAACCATATAAGGGATTTCGTGACACGCAGGGCACTGCCTTTTAATTTTGCGTTGAGTGGCCAGATTATCTGATACAGTTTGTTAACTTTGTCAAGGGCTAAATTAAACGAAGCAATAAAATACAGGAATACAAAACAAAAAAAGGTGATTGCCGGCCAAGAAACGCGTACGTTAATTGCTGTTTATTTGCGAGCCATATATCAAGCTTTAGATATTGGTTGGTATATCGTACTATACGAATAGTACCTTGCTGGCAGTATCTTATAGATATGTATTCTGGAATACAGGGATACAAGAAGGATTCGAGGCACGGTCAGAATGAGCACATAACCGTGTTATCACACATACATGGCGCTAACCACGGTTTCATCTCACTCATGGCTTCAAGACATGCACATGCCATTCCCGTTTACATTTGCTAAAATAGTTTGTTATGATTAATAACCCAGTTAAATGATTCCGCCATTTTGGTTGGGTTACCAAGCCTGGACATATGGCACCCACTAAAGACTCTGTCAGACGCATATTGTCATACAATGGTTTTTTTTATAATAATGTACGTTTTGTGATATTTTGCGACTGACAAATGCTTTATGTCCACCCTTGTTGGTTACCAGAGAGAGAGAGAGAAACGGGGTTTAACGTCCACTCAACACAACTAGGTCATTTCAGGACTAACATATGGTTTAATTTTATTTCAATAATTCGCTTGCGCGTAGGGGACTTTAGCAGTGGGAGGAAACCGGAGTGCCCGGAGGAAACCTACGAGGTTAAGAAGGCGCCCCTATCTCCATGCCACATACGCTCACACCAGGGCTCGAAACCATAGCCGCAAGCCAGAGAAGGCCGGCCAGTTTGTTGGTTACCAGATTATACCGGAGACGAACGATTGCTTCATTTTAGAGGGCCTTAATACAAAAGTTGTGTATATGATTACGTTTGTATAAGATAGTAAGCTGGCACTGCCAGGCAGGATACGCCCACATTTTCGAGAGATGGATAGAGAACAAGCAAAACCAAAAGTGATTTTTCCTACAATCAAAGGCTATAATTCATTAAATTACAATTTGATATGCGCAAATATCGAAAAGAATCAAGATCTTTAGGTTATAAACATGCATTTCAAGTTTCATCAAAATCGAATTAAAATTGTGACCTATACTGGGTCCACAACCTTGATATACCATATTTTTGCACTTTTAGCGTACAAACGGCGGCCATTTTGTCTGGCAATTATGGTCCAATTTCCCTGAAATTCAAACTCAACCTTCTGTTTGGTGTAACGGTGATAGAGTCAAGCGGTTTTTTGAATCGGAAAATAATTGTGACCTCCAGAGGGACCATAGGCGATTTTTCGGACAATCAGGGGCCATAATTCAGGAAGTTATGATCTGATATGTGCAAATAACGAAAGGAACCAAGATCTTTGGGTTATAACCATGCATTTCAAGTTTCATCAAAAATGAATCAAAATTGTGACCTTTACTGGGTCAACAACCTTGATATACCATTTTATAACAGTATTCGCGTACACGTGCCGGCCATTTTGTATGGCAAATTTGTTCCGAATTTTTCTGAAATTCTTACTCAACCTTCCTTAGGGTGTAACGGTGATATAATCAAACGATTTTTAAATCGGATGATAATTGTGACCCCCAGAGGGACAACAAGCAAAAGTTACGATCCGATATGCGCAAATATCGAAAGGAACCAATTTCTTTGGGTTATGACCATGCATTTCAAGTTTTATCAAAATCAAATTAAAATTGTGACCTCTACAGGGTCCACAACCTTGATATACCATTTTTTAACAGTATTCGCGTACGAACGACGGCTATTTTGTATGGTAATTTTGGTCCGATTTTTCCGAAATTTGAACTCAGCCTTCCTTAGGGTGTAACGGTGATATAATCAAACGGTTTTTTAAATCGGATAATAATTGTGACCTCCAGGGGTACCACGAGCTAATATAGGTTATTTTTCGGCTAACCAGGGGCCATAATTCAGGAAATTACGTTCCGATAGGCGCAAATATCGAAAGGAACCAAGATCTTTGGGTTATAAACATGCATGTCAAGTTTCATCGAAATCGGTTCAAAATTGTGACCTCTATAGGGTCCACAAGCTAAAAACGTGATTTTTCGTACAATCAGGGGCCTTAATCCATGAAGTTTTGATCCGATACATGCCAATATCGAAAGCAGCCGAGATCTTTTGGGGATAAACCTATATTTCAAGTTTCGTCAAAATCCGACAAGAATTGTGACCTGTAGAGAGTCCACAAACAATTGTGGACGGACGTCCGGACGGGCGGACGTCCAGACGGACGGACGGACGGACGGACGGACGGACGGACAGACGGACAGGAGCGACGACATAATACGTCCACATGAAAATGTGGGCGTATAATAAAACGTGTTCTAGACTTACTGGGTTGTTGTGATGTCGATTGCTGTTGCGGTTGTTGATAATATCCTGGCTGGAAATTTTGTCCTGGGTGGACATATACAATTTGTGTTGGATATTGTGGATAGGGTATTGCGGTGTTTGGCATCTGTGTTAAGTTAGGGCCCATTACAACGCCGGGTGCAACCGTGGAACCATAATACATTGGTTGTTGGGGTTGTTGGGGTTGTTGTGGTTGTTGATTCATGATGATGCCATCGTTTGTTCTTGTTGTCACTAAATTATCACCACCAGTTCTTGTGATAACTTGACCGTAGCTCAACTGTTTCTGTGCAGCTTGAGTCAAGTTTCTGTTCTCAGTCAAATATAAATTATGTTCTTTCAACAAACAGGGCAGACGACAGAAATCAACCAACCAGCCGATACCCAACAAACCAAATGTGAAAAAGTAGATGAATCCCCATACGTAACGTCTGAGATAGAAATGATGAAGTCCGATCCACCCTAATGGGAACCACAACAGATAAATATCATCCATATATCTGATTCCTGCATCTCTTGCACCCTCGTCAATCTCCCTTGTTCTTTGTACCAAATGGTAGCAACGGAACCAATCCACCACCCATCCGACCCCTAACAGGCCAAAAGTTAGCGTGTAGAGAATACCCCAGTATGGTCGGTTCAAATAATAATGGTGAGCACCGAGAATACCAAAGGGTGAAATGCACAGAATGTAGCTGGCAAACATGGACTTTCTTTCATATTGATGCCCATCTGGGTTTTCGTTGCAATCTCTGGTCATATATGGAATACGAAACAGATCAACCAACCAGCCTATTCCACACAAGCCGAAAGTGAAAAAGTACAGCAAACCTTGACCTGGTCGACGTAAATAGAACAAATGAAAACCTGAAGAAGAAGAAGAAGAAGAACAATTTGAACATTAGCTATTAAAGATAATGTTTAATATTTAATATCAGTAATTTTTACATTTAAATATTTTCAAGAACGAGTTATCTAATAAATGGGTAACAGCCTACGGTCCTAGGATGACACATTAGCGGAACATAATTTTCTTTAGGTTTCCTTACGTATTCGGCTCCCAGCTAAGATATGCCTATTTCATACATCTCAGAGACCAAGGTAAACGTAATGGACATGTCAACATTGTGTTGTCAAGATCTTAAAATAGAAGCTAACGAAAGTACTTAAAATATCCAGTGCAGCTTGATGCTGGCGATTCAGATGAATATAACTACGTATAACCTTGTTATCCTATGCTAAATTAATTGGAGTCAACCCCCGATAATATAATAAACGTACCTAAAAGACCAAAGGGAAACCAAAGAAGATAAGCATCAACTTTTTTCCTGGTCTTCTCTTTTGAGGCATCTTTAAGTCTTTCATTGCAGTCTTTGACTAAACATGGTATCCTAAACATGTCGACCAGCCACCCGACTCCTAGTAAACCAAAGGTAAAAAAATAAGCCACGAAGAACCAGGGACGTCTTAGATATAGGTGATGGGCTCCAGACAACCCAAGAACAAAGCACAAAATATAGGCATCGACAACTGACTTTTCAATTGCTTTAATCGGGGTAATGGTGATTTGGGCTTGCAATCCACCACTCATCTGATGTCCTTGGTGCGTTAAGTAGCTCGGTTGGATTAAATTGGTTTGTGGCAATGTCGGCGCATGGTAGCCACTTTGAGGTGGCTGTCCTTGGTAGCCATTTTGAAGTGGTTGTGCATGGTAGCCATTTTGAAGTGGTTGTGCTTGGTAGCCATTTTGAAGTGGTTGTGCTTGGTAGCCATTTTGAGGTTGTTGTGCTTGGTAGCCATTTTGAGGTTGTTGATGGTAATAAGTCCCTTGCTGCAGAGCCCTTTCCACATCATTATCTGGTGGTGGACCTGTTTTACTCATGATTATAACCCACTGAAATTATAAAAACGGCAACCATTAATTAACACAATGAAGCTGGTGGTGAATAAAATCTGATACTCATCTTTTATTATGCCATAGAGTCACCAACAAAATACTGATTGAGCCCCATGCTCTTGACCTCAACGGTGAGTTCTTATTTTATAATTATAGAATCTAGACCTCCTGTCCTTTAGATCAAAATAATGCATTTAATTGAGTTGTTCTGGTGTGTTATTTTAATTGCTGATGGGAAACGTTATATCGGTAATATTCCAATAATGAGTCAAATCAATTCCAGTGTTTAAGGCTGGGTTATAATTGTTATAATTTTAAAATAGATCTTAAAGTTTTTAGATCAACAATTGTTTATTTCTGTTCAGTATATACAAAAAGATGATAGACTGAAATTTATGCTGCTCCCTATGTAAATAGACATTACATCGCCAGTTTTATGTTTTGCAAAATCTAATTGATGGGTCTGTTTTTAAACCGCTTAGACTAACGCCGCTAAAAAAAATAATATGATTACATATTGGCGTGGATTACGCTGTGAGAAATTTGTTATTTTCGGAAAGATGTTCATGTAATCTGAGCTGTAACTGTAATACACAACACTTAAACCTTTAGTGTAATAAAAACCACATTCAAATACTTAGAATTTATGCTATGGATTTAATAAGTCAAAGAATCAAATATATAAAAAACACTTATCGCGATGTAAAGACAACGACTAAGTTGAAGAAGGTCGATTGACTATGTATTTGTAGTGCTAGAAAGACATTTTACATTTCGCGTGTGTCCAAATTGGCCGGCGTCAATACGTAAAGTTCTACCTTTACTGACTCCAGTCTAGGTAACGCGAGCTATCAGAATGTAAAATAAATATATTTAAATACAAATGTCATTAGGGCGAATTCAATGTGAATTCCGGTGTATTTACGTTTATTCCGGTGAATTACGGGTTTTTCGGGTGATTTTTTTCCCTGATCGCAGTATAGCCCAATGACATACTTGATGGTATAGCCAATCCGCCAACCCTAATGACATTCGCCAGTCATTGTTTTCTTAGCATTTATCCAAATTCCCAGATTTCAGGAAAGACTGTTGCTAACAAATAAATAACATTGCGTGTACTATTACATACCTATTTAATATGATATGTCCTTTCCCAGGTGAATATACTTTGATACTGAACCGTATGTAGAACGCTTATATCTATATACGCTTTGCGCGATCACCGTCATGTGATACTAGCTATTCACGTGACATTTTGATATCTTTGATTTACACTGACGTCAATTTAAATAACTATATTATATTGAGCTGGGTAACTAGTCTATTCAGCGCGAGTATGTGACCTTGGTTGTGGAATGTACTTTACATTGGTTCATTTAAGTCGAATTAAATTTGGCGTTCATATTTGCATTATTATAATATTATAATAACGGTTATTTGTGGGTGCATTTCTTTTGTTGTCAATGTTATCTCATTATATTTTCATTATTTATATAACGTTATCCCCATAAACCATTCCATGTCAAATGTATTTTATGTATGCATGCATGTTAATGTATCTGTATTTTTGTATACTGTTCTTAATGGACGTAATATGCAAATAAAAAAAAAGTTGAAAGTTGAAAGTTGAAAGTTGAAAGTATTCGAAAATTTCAATTTTTGGGGTTACATTCCTTATTTAATTAGCTGTATCTGAATAAGGCATTCGTACTTTTGAAGCGATTATATCTGAAGTGAAAACTTGTCGGAACAGATACAATTCTAAAATTCATCGAAATTCTTCCATTTTTAAAAAAAAAAGAATTGGGTATTGTTTTCAAAAATTTCCCCAGATCCCTTTAAAATGTCTTTATAATGCAGGTTTATTGATTGTACTACGGCCGCACAATCCAGCGAGGAACTACTAACTTTTACATGTATATCATCAACATATTTCACCTAATTTTTGACATAAAAGAAAACTTAAAGGGACAATAACACTCTTGCTAGCTTGACAGGCCCAGAATTTTTTTTTATCCTTATTCTAACTACTAGATGTTTAAGTGTCCTACCTGTTGTGTAAATTATCCATTACATCCTATTGTACTTGTCCAGAGCTGGACCAGAGGGTTTGAAAATATGTTTAAATCCAAGTTGCATTTAAAAGTGTTTACGTAAAGCTTTTCAACCCATGTAGTTGGATTTTTCCAAATTTTAAAATTAGGTGTGTTAAGATGAAATTTGTATCATTTATTAATTGGAATATAGTAAAATAGTAAAATTTGTTGACCAGAATAAAGATTGGGACATATTATTCAGTTACAACAACAGTGGTATTGGGGCTTTAAATGACCCGTGATTTCAGTTTCATACATAAATAAGGTAGGGTGTCGTGTAAGCAGTTTAACATTCACGATAAGAGTTTCCTGAATGTTATTATTGTTATCAGTGGTCAACCACGACCTTGTGCGTAAGCATCTAAAAATAGAAATGAGTAATAGTCAGTTTTTAAATAAACATAATTACTTCCTAGCTTGAAATATCCACCAGTCTGAAGTATGGGAGACCTTTGGCGACTTCTGAGAACCAAATTGTTTTATATATATATTATTATATATTTAAAGCAGTCATAACAATTTATAATTTATTTAAAAAAAAAAACAGTTGTTACTACTCATCCTCATCGAAATAATATTTTAAAAATAAGTAAAGCTACATATATGAGAGAGAGAGAGAGAGAGAGAGAGAGAGAGAGAGAGAGAGAGAGGTGGGTTTAATGTCCACTCGACACAAACTACATGTAGGTCATTTCGGGACTAACATGTGGTTTAATTTTATTCAACTAATTCGCTTTCGCGTTGGGTCTTTAGCAGTGGGAGGGGTATAATAGCTTATTCTAAGTATTAGATGTTCAAGTGTTCTACCTGTTGGGTAATTTTTACTTGTCCAGAGATTTAAAAAAAAAAATTAAATCCATGTCTTATTTGAAAAGGTTTACATTAGACTTTTCAAACCGTTTATTTGAATTTTTCCAATTTTTTTAAAATGAGGTGTGTAAAGATGAAATTTGTATCATCAATTAATTGGCATATTGTAAAGTAGTACAATTTGTTGACCAGAATAAAGATTGGGACATATTATTTAGTTACAACAAGAGAGGTATTGAGCCTTTAATGTAGATGGTAGTGATGTCGTTAAAAGGAATTAATGTTTGAACTAGAAATATTTTTAAAAGTTGTATTTTGTCTTCGTAAAATCTAAATTGTTAGGTAAGAATACCCTAACCCCCATTTGTATTGAAAACCAGACTCATTTAATATTGTTCTGTCTAATTAAGTCGGGTGATTAGCAAAATGTTAAAATTGTTTACTGCGTGAAATTGAGTTCACTTTGCGCTATTAGTAAGCTACTTGTTCTGGGAATTCTATTGATCCCGGGCCATTATTTGAGGGAAGCCATTTTGCGATAATATTCCATTTTTTTTTTATTTTCACCTTATTTATAGGTCTAATGTTATCGACATATCAACTGTGATTTGGCATGACTATACTTAAGATTGTTTTTCATCATTTCAAGGATGGCGACCATTTTTGTCGGAAAATCGGACAATGTGTCAATATTATATATGTTTTCGGGGTCACAGATTCAATTCCTGACATTTACAACCTTGTAAAATAATCATATGTTCATATATTGAGCATATTTACAAGATGGCGGTCATTTTTTTGGGGCGGCATAATAGGACAATGTGCTAATATTGATTAAGTAGTCGCTGTTGGTGTCAATATATATGTTTTCAAGAGCACAGAATTCATTTCGATCAGTCACAACTGTGTAAATTGATTATAAGCTCACCTATTTTGAAAGCTTACAATATGACGGCCATTTTGGGCGGAAAATGGAACGATGTGCGGATATTGATTAAGTAGTCGTCTATGGTACCAGGATATATTTTTCGGGGAGCATATTCCATTTTTGCCGTTTATAACTGTGTAAAAATATTAAATGTTCACATATTTAAAAATATGGCTTTCATGTCGGGCGGGAAAATGAGACGATGTGTTGATTTTAATTACGTAGTCGCGTTTTTGTTTTTGTGTCAATATTGGTATAAGAAACCTTTATGGTATAGGTAATATTATCAACTGACCCCAAGATGCGTGGGGAAGGAATCGTTCAAAGGATTACTGTCGCGTTAGAAAACAAACTATATCACCACTTAAACCACGTCGCGACCCATCATTTATGACATTTCTGCCATTGAAAATGGCAGTGATGTCAAAGTAACCAGCCACGTCGTTGTGTAAGGGGCGACATTTATCCAACCAAATAGCATTTAACATGCTCGTTCTACATTCATCTTGGAAGTCAGTTGATAACATATTCTATGCCATTTACAGCCACGTCCCCAATGCTATCATCTACATTACTGCCAGGCTGAAACGAAGGTCCTGACCACATGCTTGCTACGATGTTATGACCTTTATGTATATATATCGGGAAGATACTGAGCCCCGTCCACCAGCTCTAGTCTAGCACCCAAGTGAAACATCAAGAAAACTATGAAATGTTCGTTATTGGTTAACTTTTGGTTGCTCTCTGCTTTGAAAGTGACTGAGGACGGGTGAGCATTACGAAGTCTCTATAGGCCTGGTAAGCACGTCACTGGAGTGCGGTGAGAACGTATCCCGGTCTGACTGGTAACCGATGATAAATAAATATAAATGATAATAATGTGTTCAGAAAACGCCCCACCTTCTTGGAAATATGCGAAATTGATGATCATACGACCATTTTACGCAGTTGTATATGACAGAAATCGGATCTGCCTCCCCGAAAACATATATATTGTCACCAAAGACAATAATTAATCGAAATCAACCCATCGTACGATTTTCCCGCCACCAGTGGCAGCAATATTGGAAATGTACTAAATATGTGAACATGTATATGAACATGTCATTATTTTACAAGGTTGTAAATGCCAGGAATGAAATCTGCACATATATATTGACACCGAACACTATCACTTAATCAAAATCTGCACATCGTCTCATTTTCCCGCCAAAAATTTCCGCCATCTTGGTAATATGATAAGTATATAGACATGTCATTATTTTACAAGGTTGTAAAGGCCAGGGATGGAATCTGTGACCCCGAAAACATATATATTGACACCAAACACTACTACTTAATCGAGATCAGCACATCGACCGATTTTCCCGCTAAAAATGGGTGTCATCATGGAAATATCATCATGAAATGATGGAAAACAATCTGAAATATAGTCATAAACCTTACCAATATTAATGCATTGCCAAATCACAGTTGATATGTCAATAACATTATAAACCAGGGGAAAATATAAAAATAATTTGGAATATTATCGCTAAATGGCTATCCTCAAATAATGGCCTCCGATACTACGAAGACCTACTCAAAAAAAATGTCAACGGTGGTTTTTTGTCATCAAACATCAAAAGCTACAAATTAAAGTTTATTCCATGATTTCTACCCGAAAAACCGACGGATTTACATTAAACATCCCACTATTAGACAATATTTTTCATAATTATACCGAAATACATCCCTTTGAAATATACCAGCCTTTACTAGGAACTGTTTGACTGGTGGAATAAAAGGGAATTGATAAAACGAATTGACACTTTCAAGCAGAGCACTTTCTGCTCCATTCAACTAAACTGGCCATCGCGTTTTGTCAAGAATGCCGATTTTTCTCAAGCGTGAAAGTGTTGTGTCTTCTGAGAACGACGAAGATTTTTAGTACGATGTCGGGACCTTTACCATCAATTTCCTGAAAAAATGAAGTCAAAAAAGTAGTTATGTACTTATATAAAATTAATAACATGGGTATATAGCTATACAGAAAAAAAACAAGGATATTTTGGTAAAAATTATTATATTGTCAAATTAACCATCGATGTTTGTTAGTTCAAATAGGGTATTATCTAGCCATGGGTAATAAATAAATCATCACGTATTTCCAATGGAAAACTACCATGGACCTGCCTAACTTGGACAGGTATAAGATAAAGCGGTACGAATGAGTTTAACTAGATACGTTCAGCAGACGACTCCAAGAAGCCATTATTTAAAGGGACAATAACACTCTTGCTGGCTTGACAGGTCGTGAATTTTTTTTAGCCTTATTCTAACTACAAGATGTTTAAGTGTCCTACCTGTTGTGTAAATTATCCATTACAACCTATCTTACCTGTCCAGAGGATTCGAAAATATGTTTAAATCCAAGTTGCATTTAGAAGTGCTTACGTAAGGCTTTTCAAACCATGTTACGGGATGTAGTTGAATTTTTCAATTTTTAAAATTAGGTGTGTTAAGATGAAACTTGTATCATTTTTTAATTGAAATATTGTAAAATAGTACAAATTGTTGACCAGAATAAAGATTTGAACATATTATTCGGTTACAACAAGAGTGGTATTGGGGATTTAAATAAGAACAAGGGACCTGCGAATTTATACTAGCTTGTAAATAAAGCTGTGACCCCAATTCAATTATCAACTAGACCGTTTTATATACCTGCTATATGAAAATCTATAATATGAAAATCTAGTGAATCTGTAAATATAATACAATGGGGTTTGCAAGTTTTAGAATACACTATTTTGCTTAGTATATCGGGGTTAGGGTTAGGGAATGGTGGACAGTGATATTGATATGGGACAAATAGGTGCCATTATGTTGAACTTGGTACATAACATTATATTAATTTTAAAACTTATATATATATTATCGTAGACAAATAACGTCATACGAATGAGAGATCGATTGATTATGCTGTAAAAAGATATAACGTACACCGGTAATGATAAAGTCAAAATACCTCTAAGGTCAAAGTTAAAGATACATTATTGGAGATTAGATAAAGAGCTGACAGTTCTCACTCCAATGGTTAAAAAATAGATAACCTAGTCTCGGCCATCATTACTAATGTAGGCCCGATAAAAAAAAACATAGTCGCGATTGTCCTTTTTTTTTAAATCATCAATGAGCGTTTAGCAGCAGATTGGTTCAAATCCAGTAAATATCACAGACATGGAGAGTTGATTATGGTCGACAAAACGAGGATTTTTTTCTCTTCTTAAGTACATGTACATAAAAATGCTAGATTCAAAGAAACATACTTTCCGGTGATGTATGACACGATAATTGGAATTTCGTATTAGGACCCGCATTTTGACGTTTAAAACAATTCTGGAAGCTCGTGCCAAGGATAACCTTACGTTTTATTCTCTTTGGCTGCTGTGACCCAGAGTAGTATCACACAAGATCGTAATGGCATACAAATTAAAGCTATTGTCCCCATAACTAGGCACATTGTCAGTAATTAATGAATCAATTCCCAAATTTATATTTAGACCATGTGGACGGATACAAAGACCGTAAATATTACCATTTTAGGCAGGGCCTATTTTAAGGATTATTTGACGAAGCACGGTCTCCGTGTCAATGTTGACGGGGGGGGGGTGGCTCCTCCCGGCTCCGAGAAAATTTTCAAAATTCGACCGCCAGAGAACGCCGGAACCTCCTTTTCCGAGAAGAAAGTGATCAGTTCAATGTAGCTCCTTCGCTTTCAGAAATTGTGACCAAACGGATCATGAACTATGAACAAAACAATCGGATAAAACTCACCAGGTTTATTATTTCAGTACTTATTACACTTTTAATACCAAAGAATTGACTGACAGATGTATGAATATCCGACCGCTTGTCAGGGCATCGGATGTTCAAAGAAAAGTCCAAAGTCTATTCAAAGAATCAGCCTAGGGCCCGTGTTTTCGATGCTATTTTGGAGAAATGAAGGGTCTGTTACCTCTCTTGTGATATGGATAAAACATACTGTTATATATCGCATTATGAAAATGGGCGGTAACAGTACAATATGTCTTACTCACTATCAGAAGAGGCGTTAAGACGACTTGAGTTTTTGAAATCGCTTCAAAAATCTCTTTGTTACTGTCCGTCTTAGGGTATTCAAAGAATCAGCTTTGGGTCCGTATTTTCGAAGCGATTTTCAAAAACGCAAGTCAATGCGAAGGACCGCCCCGAAAGAAACAACCAGTGAACCATGCTTCTGTAACAGAAAGCGAAAGTGAAGAAAAATAATGAGACTGGATAACAAGTCAAATGGCGTGAATCACAATGACTGCTGATGTCGCACTTGCGCATTGCATGATCGCACATTTTACAAGTACACACTCAGAGTCACAAAGATATACACACCTTTTTTTCAGAGCACGGATTTTAGATTTTCAAAGCACGGATTTTAGATTTTCAAAGCACGGATTTTTCATCCCGAAGCACGTCCGTGCCTGTAGGCACGTTAAAATAGGCCCTGATTTTAGGTCCATAAATTATCGTGAAATGCTATACAGGAATTATTATGAACAAGCCAACATCCTTGTTGTAAACATTCGTCTTGAATTAACACATTTGTCTACATGACTACAGATTGTAACTTTCTTATCAAACTAGGAATCTCATGCTTAGTCGTCACTTGATTTTGGACAAAGACCTAACCCCTTTCACTGTTCTGATAAATGATCTCGAAAACACCGCACTGGGTTCCGGGTCCAACACTATCACACTTGTTCAGCCCGTATATCATGTTACTTTTAAAAAGAAAATAACCATTCGGGAATGAATTGAATTGTCATTGAATTGTCATTGAAATAGTATTAAATAAAATACCTATACATGTATTTGTATATCATAACGTGACGTGGTTAAAGTAGATTGACTTACTAGTTCCTGTAAACCTAATATTCATTCAGCAAAGTTCCCAATTATCTAAATGCTTCAAGATGTCTTAACTGGGCCGTAGTCATCTCAATATGGTCCATAACTTAATGACCATTATTATTCATACTCCTCGCATTGTTTCGTGTGATTAGAGATAATCGCACTTAAAACAGCTGTCTGTAAAGGGACCAAATTTCTTTTACAAATTATGACTGGTTAATAGTCCGATTAACAACCAATAGCTAACAGCGTAACAATATCATTACGCTTTAAACAGAGCTCCAAATTGGACCAAATATGTTTACATAACGTTACGCCATGACTCGCGATTTCATAACACCCAATTCACCAGTGCAAAGCAGATAATTGCTTGACTGACAAACGAGACTACCAATACGAATACAATGTAAAGAAAACTACAATTCTCTATGGGTTTAGCTAGAAACTGGAATCGACGATTTCGTTGTCTAAATCTGTGGAAAAACAAATGAAATTGGGTTGCATATTCAATCTTAAGTACCTAACAGTAAAGTGCACAGTCACGTGAGTGATTCGGCGATATGAGCGTAAAATATTTTAAATTTCTGAAGAAACGAGAGTTTGAACCGCCATCTTGGATTTTTGTGAAGCGACCGCCGGAAAGATACATCACCGACATTTGACCGGCAAGTTTTCTCAGAGACAAGCGAATGGCAAACTTCTCTCTGGGAGTCGAGATTGTTGCATTTTCAGCCACAGATAATCATTCAGTCATTTCGTCATATTGTGTCGGCGGTACTCGGTACTCCTATTTTATCAGTGTGTACAATTGAGAGATAACACCTGCTAATCAGTTACTTTCTGGTGTATACATACTGATTTAAAGGAGCTAAATCGCTAATATTTTGGACATAGAAATTGATACAAATGGGTCGCAACGCATATAAAAATGTAATGTGAATGTGTATAAACTGATTTACATTCAATCGTTTCTGTTTTTTACTGTAATTTCCAATCAGTTTTGTTCGGCGAAATACGCCAGGAGTCTCAATCGATTGGCAATCTCGAGCGTCTGGTTATTCCATTCTACACCGGTAGTATTTATTGCGCATGCTCTCCAGAAAAGAATATGCTGTCACCGGTTGACATGACTTCCGAGTCTCTTGTTACAAGTGGCGCTGAAACGCATTATGGTACACGATTCGTGTACCAATGGTAAAATGTTTTTTTTGTCTTAAATATTGGATATCAGAAGCCCATCTTTTCACGGTAAGATCACAACCTTAATGTTGATTTAAATTGGTAAATAATTCGTGTTTCAGTGTCAAAGATTTTGGATGATATTGAGTTAGCTACTTTAAAACTGTCCATGCGCAATCCACGCCGTTTTTCTCGAACACCAAATGAATTCCATCATAAGCCATGAAATTGCAGATAGGGTCAATAGGCTATCATTATATATATATCAAATGTTTTTGAATAATTTTCTGAGTTTCATTCTTCTTCATGACTTCAATCACACGGCTCCTTTCAGCATATGTCTTCCGTAACAGCATGTTCACAACCTCTGCATGTAAGGCCCTCACAGACCTATATGTCGCCCCAGGGCAAAAGTTCCATTTGTCCCCCCCCCCACACCCACATACTGTAACTGTTTTTTTGTGAAGATTCTTTTTGTTTTCAACGCGTTGTCTAAATATGTAACATTAATTTATTAAATCAACTTCTGCCCTTTTATACTCTCCATTTGATCGAATAACTCTATCCTATGTAATGTAAAATCGCCATTCTACCCAGCGCCGGATTAACTATGTGGAGGAGCCGTGGTTAATCCGGCGCTGATTCTACCCTCTCTATTTGGCGAAATATGAACCGGTTTATACAGTATTAGGTAAGGCGAAGCCTGAGAAACCTTCACATAGACTAACAGGGTTGAAATGAAATTCTTCCAAGAAGGCTTGTCAATAAATATTCAAAGTGCCCCAATTTGAATAAATGTGGCATGCACTAAGGTAATTATTACCCCCCCCCCCTCCCGACCACCACACACAAAAACACAAATAATGTCGACCCCAGGATGCCAACCTCTGCCCGATTGAAATCGACCATTATTGAATTCTAATTCATATTTTTGTTTAAAATCGAATATTAGGGATAATATTCAGTCAGATATTTAGCTGCTTTAAGCTGATTTTGCGTTGAGTCCGTGTGACCGTTATAATATGTAGGCCTACAGTCTTTAGATAAAGCCACCACCTGTGGAATGTTTTCTGAAACAGGTGACCATCCCAATACTTCTCCGCGATAACAAAATTCATTTTAGTTAAATATGTCATTGTCATTTCCCCAAATAAAATATGTCAACCAACACATTAAAAATTAAATTTTTACAGTGTATTTATCGGCACAAGGGGGGTAACTATATTGATAGCTTCCAATATTCAGGTTTCAGACTAGCAATTATTTGTCCATTGACTCCAATGTTAAATGGCTGTAATATCACTTTACACCCCTATATCACTCCGCTGTAATATCATCACTATTACCCAAAACTGCTATAAAATTGCAATTTGGTCCCTTTTCTCCAATTCTAGACCAAAAAGTCAACTAAAAATGCTGGAAGAGGGGAGAAATTGTCTATTTAAAGCCCCAATACCACCATTGTTGTAACTTAATAATATGTCCAAATCTTTATTCTGCTCAACAAATTGTACTATTTTACAATTATTTTCCAATTAATTGATGATACAAATTTCATATTAAAGGACCTAAGTCCGTAACTCAAAATCCTCCAAAATCTTCGACATCGAAAACACGAATTATTGGTCAATTTAAATGAACATTGATGATGTAAACTTACCGGGAAAAGATGAGCTTCTTATATCCGATGAGCTTCTTTTATCCGATGTACCATAAGCGCTTCAGCCCAAGATGTATTAAGAGACTCGAGGAACGAGGCTAGACACATTACACCAAATCAAACGGAGTTATGTAGACTGGAATAACTAGATGCTAGAAATGTGTACTAAATTGATGTGTGTGGCTTTTTTCGTCGAACATAACTAATTAGAAATTAGAGTAAAAACGGAAACCATTGAATGTAAATGAGTATTTATTACAGTATTATATGCGTTGCGACCTACATGTATGAATTTCTATGTCTTAAATGTTAGCGATTTAGCTCCTTTAACACACCGAATTTTAAAATTCAACTACATGGTCTAAAAAGCTTTACGTAAACACTTCCAAGTGCAACTTGGATTTAAACATATTTTTGAACCCTCTGGAATGTAATGGGTAATTTACACAACAGGTAGTACACTTAAAACATCTAGTAGTTTGAATAAGGCTATTTTGTTCTTGGCCTGTCAAACCACCAAGAGTGGTATTGTCCCTTTAAAACTCGCACTACATTCATCATCATGAAATAAGGGGAAATATTTACTAGTCTGAGCCCTTCAGAAAGATAAAAAAAGATGATCGGATGTCTTAATTTATCCCATTTTAAAAAGTTTGAATGAATATTTTGAGTAAGGTCTGACACCCAACGAAAATTGGGTAGAAATGTCGTAGACCCCAGATCAACATGGGCTGCTTAAAAGCCAATTTGCTCTCCGTCGCCATTCACCCCCTTCCAGGCAGCGGGACATAGAAATTCCAAGGTAGACTTACTTACAATGCTTTTTCCTAATGTCGATATATATATATATACATACAATATTTATCTGGGTTGTCAAATTAGAATATGCATAACAAAATGGCAATAATACGAGCAAGGTTCTAATCAACAGGGTATTAATTAATTTAGCACATGTGTAGGTCACACAAATTAAAGACATCTGGCCATAACATTAGTATGTTTGACAAATCAACGTCAACTAAAACATAGAAAATCAAATTATCAGTACTGTTTTTAACTCATCTGCGGTTTCTCACGGCACCGCCAAACCTATCTGACACGCTTTGATAAAACAAGTATAAAACAAGAATTCCTCCCACATAGTTCAGTTGTTTTATATTCACCAAAATAAACAGTCATGAAGGTTTTATGTAAGTATTTATATTGGAAAACACCTATATTCTGGATATATTACTTCACGTTTCAATATTCTTCTAATTTCGTCAATATAACATCGATTTTAAAAAAATCTGTTTCGATGTATATGCATGGAGAGAAAGAGAGAGAGAGAGAGAGAGGGGGGGGGGGGGGGTAGAGAGGGATGGGGTGCGAGAAATTTAACGTCCACTTCTAAAATCAAGTGATATCGCAGGTATCTTTAATATATATTTTACACAGTATCCTTTTCGTTTTCGAGAACTATATTTTGCCATTGGGGTTGAGCCTCCGCAACCATAAAAAACGCAGTCGAGTGGAATTCCCTGTGCTCGCATGCACTATGTCAAAATTAAATGAAATTATTTAAATCCATGTTTCCCCTTCCCCATAGGTCTTGTCGTTCTGTTGTGTGCTGTGGCCATCAATGCCAAGAAAGAGGAGAAACGTCAAGTTCTTGCTCTGTCCGCTTTGGCGCCAGTTGTATCTAATCTTTTGTTGGATAAACTCCATATCAGTGACTGGATTGGTAAAGCTGTTGGTACCGTAACCTCTCTCTTCAAGGGCAAAAGTGGAGATGTGAGTACTAGTATATTTTAATTTTGTGTTTCAAACAGCGATAGTATGGCATTCATTTAACTCTGTCGTCACTATTGACCTTCGGATACATCCATTGATAGAGAAGCATTTACAAACGAGTTATTTGTCCCTGATTATGTCGTTTGAATATGACGATGATGGACTTTAGGCATAATCCGACAATATTGGTGTCAGCCATTATCACATTTGTGATGGAACTGGTTGAATGTATTCCATATATAATATTAACCTACGGATCATTGCTACTGTAGATGCGTAACGATGATTTGAAGGAAAGGAAGTGACGCAAAAAAATTGAGAGCAAGAGCTATAGCTCTATTTCTTATAACCTTAAAGTAGCCAAAAAAGGTCTAAAAGTACATATTGATTTCATCCTGGGTAAATGATGTGATTTACATGAAATACGCGAACAGTCAAAACTGAACCGAGGTTGTTTGCGCCTGCTAAGTCCATTCTGAAAGGGATTTCTTTTGTAAATCAGCCATTTTTAATTACTGCCGCACTGTCTTCTTTGGTATTTTTTTTCTTTGTTCATAACAACGTTTATTGGGCCTTAAATATTGGATATAAAGAAACCATACTTTTATGATACGAAAACAACATCAATATTGATTGAAATGGACCAAGATTGAATTATAATCGTGTTTTTTTAATTTCGAACATTATAGATAATATAGAGTTTGAGGTTTAGCGGCATAAATGTTATTTTTGAAAGAGATTTGACATGTTACAGGTACCCGTGGTTGGTAATAATCCGAAACTACAATAAATCTAGAACTAAAAATTATATAATTATGTATATATTTTAAAGATCACTGTTCCTAATTCAACTTTGAAACTTCACTATCACGTTGAAAAATGCAAACTTCACTTTGGAAAGAGATTCCTCATCAAGAACATCGTTCCACATGGTAAGTCGGTTATTTGACTGTTATCCCTTTAGACGTTTCGGCGCCGAGACAATTTATGATACTTATCTGATTTCATAGTGGACAGCGCGTGTTTTTTGAAGTTGTGTCCCCCTTTGAACGCTTTCTTGGTCATTATCTAGGAGTTGATCCCTGCCCTGTAATGAGGTTTTGAGCTTCTGGAAAACGCGCCAGCCATTAAAAGACGTCCCTTAGCTGTTCTTATATCTACATCTAGTACCTTTGTTTTTCCTTCGAAAAATCATTATTTGGAACCATTGATCTATTGAAGGAAAATGCAAAATTATTTGGTGGATCTTTCTTCAATGTTTTGGCTTTTGTCTGTTAATTCTTTATTTTCGTTACCTAACATATTATGATTGGTTATTAACGTATTCTTACACTCAGAAAAATGCAAAGCCACAGTCACTGAAGGGACTATCACCAAAACCTCTGCCTCATGCACAGAAAGTCATCAAGACAAGGCTTTGAAATGTGCCATGGAAGCTGAACTGACAAAGATCCAAGCCTTGGCCCAACAGGCCGCCAAGGAAGAAGCAGCTGCTGGAAAATAAGTGCATACACATAGAGAAAATAAAGAAACATCTAAACAAACAACAAAACAAAACGTTATTACTCTATTGTGCAGATTACTTCGACTCTCTGGTTATGAAATAAAATGAAATGGGGTTCAACGTCCTACGTATACTGTTCTGTTCCTAACCTGGGCAAATGAAAACGGCTCCCTGGTTAATATAATATGTGCTACGGGACTGATTCCAGGTGCGGGGTTGTATTGGGTTGTTATTGATAAACGATGCAAGTGGGACCTGTGAAACTTAATCACAACAATTATTGTTTCCAAATTTGCATGGAGTGTTCATTTGATCATTGGGAATGAACCCCATCGAAATTCCAAATTTATGTAGCAACGCGATTTGCGGAAGCATCTTTCGGGTCATTTTTCGAAATTATATAAAACATAATTGAATGGTCCTGTGGTTTATATTCACACGCAACACATTTCAAACATTTTCAGATCGTGAATTTCGAACGTTTTGGGAATTTTTCTTTCTGATTTGTACTGTATGAAAGTTTGGCAGATCTGGTTATTTTTAGAAAACAATTTAAATCTAGCAAGGACGATTTTGCTGATGGGGATCGTATCCGTTTGGTTTTCGCAAGGGGTGAATCGTCATTGATTTATATAGTATATTGAGTGCTAAAAGACTTGGATTTAAAAAAAAAGACAAGATGGAAACGCAGGGAGAAGATGTATGTCCCTGGCATTGAGGCCAACATCCCTCGCGTTCGACCGCTGAAATGCAAGATACGTCCACATTTTGCAAGAGGTGGGCGGATAACAGCCTCTCATTGAATTTGAAAATCGTCTGTTAAAACTGTATAGTCTCTTTCGCGTTCAAAACACATGGAAGGGTGGGGGAGATCTATTTAATAGGGCCAGCTTTAAGTTTGGTCAAAGGTCAATGGATATAAACATGGCTAGCGCTAATCCCAACCCTAAATCTGTACCAAGCCCTAACGCTTACCCTAACCTGCAATTCCGCCAACAAGCACGTGTCCTAACCTTATTTACATCTCAGCGACCACAATCGAATAGCATATTTTATGGTTTTGTTGGTGAAGAATGGTTTCCGAAAATTTAGGTTTGACTTCAGAAACAAAACTTCCCACGCTCTGTGCCTAGCTTGATAATATGTTAAATTTTACTCCTTCCGTCACTTTTTCGTTTTCTACCCTACAATGTCATAAGGGATGTTCTGAAATTGTGACAATTGGTCGTGATCCAAAACAAAGTCTCGCTTACAGTTTTATAACCAATCAAGCGGTTACCATGCAACAAGAGATGGACGGAGAATAGGGAAATCGATAGAACTCATCCACTCGCTGTCCAAATGATTCACATCGAAAACGAGAAAAATCAATTAGAAAATGTAACTTGTAATATCGCGCTCACAAGCTTTTCGCAACGAATGATTCGTGGAATCCTGAATATCAATAAGGTTCGTCCTCTAATGACCCCAAATGCTTCCCACCAAATTTGGAATAGGCCAAGTCTGTTTAGCACTGCAGCCTATAACGCGTACACATTTTCCGGTCAGGGGGGCATACATTAACGAGAGCTACGGCCCAAATGCTTCACCACAGATATGAAAAATAAATCCGCTAAAGACTGTAGCCTCTATCGCGTTCGCAAGGTTTTCTAAAAATTAAAGTGGGTGGGGGGTAACTCGAGAACGGAAGGTCACGGAAAGCGGAATATTAATAGGGTTCGTTCTTATATACCCCCGCATAAACCTAAAATAATGTTTCGCACCCAATTTGCGAGGTTCATCGCGGCTAGGTTTTCGGGGGTAGGCTGATTACTGGTGGAATGCTGATTACTGGTACAGTTCGTCGGACGATGACAATCGACAGGTTCCATTCTCTATGTCACTAAGTCAGTGTATTAGCGAACCCATGAACCTAGTTTCATATTGTGCGTAAAAGACAGGGGTCACAAACTCAGAAGTTGTTGTGTAATGCTCACCAAGATCGAACTCATCCAAGATCGTTTGATCCTCAACTTATATTGGAAGTTTCATCTGAATCAGACGATAATTGTTGACTCGAACTCTAAACGGTCCACAACAGTTATACAAAGCCCATACTGTGCGTAAAAGCGACAGCCAGGGGTTATAAACCCGGTACACATGTGGCATGTATAATTCTATGTATTACATGCTTTGCCTGTATAAAGCCCGCGAATTATAAATGTGTAATACAAGGGCAATAATCCAGGGAGTTGCGGCCCAAATCGGATCATCAGAGATCTTTGGGATACAAATATACAGTAGGCCTATGTGTTTAAGTGTCAGCGAAATCTGTTAAACGTGGAGACAGACAGAGTGTATACTACCAACAAATTTGAACAGACGTACCCATGAAAATGTGGGCATATGGAAATTGACTTGAAGATTGATATGTATAACCACCTGTCAGTAGCATTGGCAATCGAAAGTAACTTCCAAAGTCAAGACATCATAATGAAGCTTATGAGAACGTAGTCGTATAAAACCTCTTATTATCATTGAAATATTTCGAGATTTAGGGGCGTTTAGAAAAATGGACATTTTACTATTAAAATAGTTTTTTACCACACGATATTGGACAATGTGGAACCACACGGGGAGATAAAGGGCGTCATAATTTCGGCCAGGTTTGAAAAAATAAATAAATTGCACAATAAAAAGGGAAAGGCAAACAAATGAAATATATTTCATAATAATTGTTATCACAGGCGTAATTTTACTGTTGTCACTTATATTTGCGAAGAGGGGTTATTTTGGGGCAACGTTAAAACCAGTTAAAAATAGTAGGTATCCACTTATTTCTTGAGGTCGGGGGTCAAACAGAATTATACACTTTCTCTGACCCCTTAGTATGAGATGTTACCTAAAACAATCCGCCACAGTATTGTTACGTCACAGAACAATTACACCTGTGAAGAGAATTTCGATGTTCTGTCTGAGAAGGTGCTTGATAAAGTCGTCTAATAAAAATAGTGTGACAAGATCTACTATCAATAATTCTATTAATCCGGTGATTATACAGACTGTGAATACCAAGGTAACCTTTCTTATTACATGTAGTAAGCTTACATTAAAGCCCATAGCTAAAAATAGATGGCACTATAGTAGGTGCTCGTGCCATTGCATGTATACTGATGTAATACAAGATGAACCACTTGTTAGCATCTCTATTAGTAAATGCAAGAGGACTGCACTACACGCAAAACAAACAAACAAAAAATGTACAAGATAAACTGCGGACAAGACAGAAAATAGACATTGCAAAAACTAAACAATTATCAAATCAAGTGAATGGATCCGGGGGCCAGTCGTAAGCGTCCACTGCGCTGTACACTCCCGGGCCTGTTTTGGTACAGGCTTCACTAAAATGATTTACAAAAAAAGACGTAACAAAAAAAACAACACAAAAATATACTCGTTATTTTGATCAATTATTTACATGTATTATGAATTTTAAATCGGTAATACGGTTAGAATGGAAATCAGATATGATGATTATTTCAAAAATAAATGTTATGCGCATTTAGTAGCCATTTACTTGTAATAAAGATGTAGCTACAATAATATTATTGTCGCGGTAATACAGTGTTTTTAAATACCTCTACAATTGATACCTCTAGCTAGGAGGATTTGCGCAAGTAAAAATCGATTCGAGAGCACAATTCTCAACACAAATCAGTACAGTTTGCAGTGAAACAAATAATTCTATCACCAAAAGTAAAGACTGCCAGACCAATAAAATACTTACTGAACAGTTTTTCGTTGTGGTAACGTGTTCTACGCTTTCGAAGCGATATTTCTGCCGGTGTATAAGGCGCCGTGACACCACCCAGGTGAAATCTCGCCAAAAATGGTGTCGCGTTAACCCTGCCCATCGCTAACCTTATACACTAGAGACTATTACGAGGGAATATCGGAATTCACTGAGATTTCAATGAAAGGGATCTGGTGGTTTTGGTCTTTGAAATAGAAATCAAAATTAGACTTTGTCTAAAATAGATAAATGCTGCAACTGTGGCAAATCATTTACAAGTAGCAAACACGTAAAAAAAATGTTTCTCGAATGATTTATCGATATGGATCTGTTTCTATAATCTTAAAACTTACATTTATTTCTTATTGAAAAATATGGGATTCAATCCAACAACCCAAATACAGAAATGAAATGAAACGAAATGGGGCTTAATGTCGTTGTAATGTTTGCTCGGACAGCAGCAGTAAGGTCTACTCTTATATTATCAAATCTCAAGTGCCAAGGGATGTTTAGCGTACACGCCAAGGTGTACAGGAGACCTCGGTTTTTCATCCCGTCCGAACGACTATACGTTGCAGCTTGTCGGGCCCTCGGTCCTGCACCACTGACAGGGAGAGACCACAGCGGAAAATTTCGATGAACTTTCTCCGTCAACTCAGGGATCGAACAAGGGATCACCAGGTCAGCGAGCCAACGTCTGACCCACTAGGCCATCGTGGCTCCTCCCCAATGTAGTAAGAATTCTCTGGGTTGTGGTGGCTTATGTTAGCATTCATGCTAAGGTTAGTTTCTTTGACAGCCGCTTAAAGGACAATATTGGTACCCGTTATTATCACATGTGATGGAGCTGTGATAAAATAAAACCAAGTACGAACAATCCAAACCATTAGACAAAATTCGAAGTCCTAAAAACGGTATAGGCAAAAATGTGTAAAAACGCAAAATAGTGTAATCAGCATATGGACTGTTCACCGTGTACAAAATACACGACGAACAGTGGTAACAGGTGTCCTAGGAAGAGTAAGCTTACCCTGCCTGGCGCGCCACACCCGCCATAGCTGCATCCAATCTATTAAGCGAAAACTCGGTAAAATAGCGTGATAGACCAATAAACTATCGGTATGCAAAATGCACGTGATGAACAGTGTTAACGATGTAGTACACATATATAATCAGGTAGATAGTATACCCGTCAATTACATATGTCTAGAATAATAGTCGAGAGAGACATGTTATATTTACCGATCAAGTCAATATGACGACCATAAAACTTTTTAAAGGCTTTAATAAGTCTAGTTCGCAAGTATCCCTGTAGTTGAAGCTTAGATGACAAATGCCTCGATCTACTCAAAAAATCAGAATAGAATGAACAAGCTCTCGCGTAACGAATTAGCTGAGACACAAACACTCCATAAGCTGGTGATATTGGAATGTTACTACTAATAAATGGAAAGTTAACAATCGGAAAGTCAAAGTCATCGTTCCAAATATAATTTTAATACAGAGATCATTGCTAAGATAGTTGAGTAATACAGGTCTCCTGAATCGGAAGTGACGAACGCCAAAGGAAATCTCGAGTCATCCCTCTGTATAACTCAAAAAACCGACTGAACTGTTGGTCAACGTCTTTTGAACAGAGAACATAGTGATTACAATTACAATATATTGTATTTTAAAAAAATGAATACAAATTACTTTATAAAGATCTACATTCATATTGTAACCAGTTTTGCCTATTTTGGGCATTTGAGACATGTAATATAATGCATTTTGGCACATAATGTCGACGTGAACGGTTTTTCCATTTTTCTTCCATTTCCTCTTGAGAATTGCTGTGCTCGAATGTTTATACGACATTACCCATAGACGAGATATTTTATATTTCATACATTGGTGTCTGACGTTGACACACTTTGGAATTTATATATTTATTTAAATATATATGTGTCACGAGTCCGTTGAAATAAATAGAACACTGTCAGCAGACTCAGCACGCACACAAACATTCTAGCAGACGAAAAATCTGTCACTTGCCGGGTGTTAAACAAACCACGTGATGCATACTAATTAGCCATGTGGTGTGAATTGAGACGTATGCCTAGTGTGCTGCTCAGTGTGAGTGATTTACGCGACGGCTTTGTGTACTAAACGTTAAAAAAACATAAATTCGTGTTTATAATATCCTAATAAACATGGTCATGTGATCAGATTTTCGGTCATAGGACGTCATTTGAACACAATACAGCAGTAAAATTATGCCAAATCTGTATGATTACTATAGAGCTCTGTGAGCGTGTTGAACCAACTATGTCACTTTCGGTTTGAATAAAAATTAATTTCTCCCTTACAAAAACTTTTTTGCTGTGTGTTACAGAGGGGATTATTTATAAATATATATTTAAGATTTATGGAAACCTTGTTGAAAATCGTTGGTCTTCCCCTTTAATAAGGGTGCAAATGAACTGATCAACTATGAACTACTCAACTAGGCTAGTACTACTACTACTAGTAGTTGAACTAGTCAACCCCTGAAATAATAAAAACAAACCCCAAAAACACACGAACCCACCGACTTTACCACTCTCTGAAATTCCATATTATCAGTGATATATTATTATAATAGTTGGCTAATAAAGTTAATTCATCATTCATTATAATCATTGATAAAGTATGAAAATTAAAAGTCATCCGGTTATTTGATCCAATCCATGTCATTGATACTACATAACCTTGAACTTCGAATTATTTTCTGCCAAATTTGATTATCCAGTCGGCGAGAAAAATTATTACAATAATAAGGCACAAAACAAGAGCAATCACGTCCGACTGAAGGAGACTACATTTCCAACCCAATGTCAAGGTTATGAAGGGATAATTCCTGCAGAGTTGTTTGTGCCGATTCAAGGGCCATGGCTCAAGCTGAATTGCGTGTCTATATATTTGGCTGGGCCAGGTTACATGAATATTTGATATTTATTTGACAGCCGGATCGAGGCTATCGTCACTGTTAGATTCGTTAGAGGACAGACAAGGGAAAAGGTAAAGTCATGTGTTTTCAGAACTTTCGCGACTCGGCAGGGTTTAACAATAGGCCTTATATAGATTTTTAATATTGATTATTCAGTACATTTTTGTAATTTCGTGACATTGAAAAGGTGAGCTTTTAGAAAACAACAATTTTTGCTGCAGTCAGCAGAGTTGGCATTGATTTGAAGAATGAAGAACTTATTATTCTCACTGCCAGTCTCAGCTGCCCTGGTGCAGACAATTTACTATATTTTTAATTAAAGGAGCTAAATCGCTAACATTTGGGGCCTAGAAATTCATAAAAGTGGTTCGCAACGCATATAATACTGTATTATGAATGTATATAAACTGATTTACATTCAATGGTTTCCGTTTTTACTCCCAACTTTAAATCAGTTATGTTTGGCGAAATAAGCCAGCAATGTCAATCATGTGCAAAAGTCGAGCGTCTAGTTATTCGAGTCTACTAACTCCGTCTGACTTATTGCAATGTGTCTAGCCTCGTCCCTCGAGTCTTTCAATACAACTGGAGCTGAAGCGCATTATGGTACACGATTCGTGTACCAATGTTAAAAAAATATTTTATCTTAAATATCGGATATCAGAAGCTCATCTTTTCCCGGTAAGTTTACATCAGCAATGTTGATTTAAATTGACCAATAATTCGAGTTTTCGATGTCGACGATTTTGGAGTATTTTGAGTTACGGACTTAGGTCCTTTAAATGGAGTTTGAGCTTCTGTCAACAAAATATTTTTGTCATTTTGAGATTTACATATACAGTTAAGACTAAGTGTGTTACTGTCATAAGCGGTGGATTTTGTCTGGAAAGCAAAACTTTCACCTTACTCTTACTCTTACTCTTCATCAACAAATCAAATTAATTCAAAATGAAAATGTCAATTAGGCTAATAATATATTTGAATTAAATAAAGTACTCAAAAAGATTATTTTTACTTTTAGTCTTCTCTTAGTTTAGGTCCATGGTCTTAGTGGTATAACGTCATTTAGGACTTGCGTCATTTGGGATTCAACATAAACGACATTTGGGACTCAGTTGATGACATTTGGGACATAATATAAACAATATCACTTGGACTTCGCTTGAAACAGACGTTGAATAAAGCTATTTGACACACACACAGAAAAACCTAATAACACAAATAATTGCAGCTATCCTCATTATTCATTGAGATCTGAGTAATTTTTATTTAGAATATTCAATGTAGGCCTACATTTCCCACGATATAAGCTTAAGCCAAGCTTATCACTTTGGTTAAAGTCGAGTACTCAAGTCAAGTCCATAAATCTATTTTATTTTTATTTTCTGAACAAGTTTGGATAAATATTTTGCTTTTCTATGCATCATTTACTCGTAATAACATATTTCCATTATGCTACTGTATTGCTGGTGTTAGTTTTCAAATTTGTATGACTTATTGAAATTTACATATAAATTGGTTTAAACAGTATTTTTATAACATATAATTAAATGGATTTGAAAACACGCTATGAAGTTACAGTAATAAAATAAAAATGGCATGTTTAAATTGCATAAAATATTTGCGTATAATATTTTATATCAGAATGTGACAATCAAAAAATGGAATAAAACATTAATTTTTATTGACTTGGATAAAAGCACCATTATAGTCACGCAATAGCCTAGATAAAACCTGTTAAACTTAATTTAATGTCGAAATTGCAGTTTCTAATAATTTTTTATCGTGTGGCCCGAATCTGCCTAGAAATAGTAGAATGTGGTCCTAATCAGTCATGGTCCGAATCAGCTTGGTTTCGTCATCATATTCATAATAAATGTCCTTACCCTCATCTATCTTTCCATCAGTTAATACTAAGTTGATAGTCCACAATTTCTTGTGGCTCTTGGACCCTTGGAGGCAACAAAAGACTAAAACTAAAAGTTAAATTATGTTTTGTTTATGACTGTTTCATTCTTTTATAAACAACCTGTAGCTCTGAATTAGAAATTATTCTAACATTTTCTCAGAAACAAGATTGGAGATAACAAAAAAACAAGATTGGACATTGTGTAATTTATAGTACCGGTAATTCTGATTAATGATTTATTAGAATTTGATGAATAACTTTTTATCCAGTTATATGACCAGTATAAGTTGCAAAGGACGTTAGATTTATTTAGCTTGGTTTGAGGGGAATAACATTACACATACATGTATACATCACACCAGCATGTTCAAGATGGGATACATGTACATTTAGTTTGTCATGTTTATTTGTATGTAATAATCTTTCAGATCATTCAAATTGTTAATGATAAGATAATGTAGATAAAACTAGTAGGTTAAAGTAGGCTTGTCAATAGTTCATCTTAAACTGTGCAAATACTATATAAAGAATAAATGAAATGAAAATGGGGTTTAATGTCCTACTCTTCTGCGCCTTACTTGGCTAATTGAAGATGGGCATATGCCATACAGTGTGCTATGAGGGATATTTTTGCCCGAACAGCGGCGCTACGGCCTACTCTTATATTGTATTCCAACTGTCAAGGGATCTTTTAAGTGTATGCAAATACATGGGACTTTGTTTTTTTCCCCCATCCAAATGACTAGGCAGCTGTCCTTGTTGGGCCCTCCATTCTGCATCATATCAAGGGGAAAATCGAGATGAACTTTCTCGGCCAATGCAGGGATCGAACACCAGACCTCCAGGCTAGCGAGCTATAAAGAATAACAGTCTGGCCCTGATTATCATATTGTGTTTTTTCTTACAGATTTTAATGTTGACTGAAGCATAATTTCCATTGATTGTGTTGCCAATTACAATTTCAACAGTGTCAAATTTTGGAGGCAACACAAGATTTTACAGTTTGCATTTAACACGACCTCCTAAATACAGTGACGGCATTATGCACAATTAAATTTTCAAGCTTTTATAAATTTTAAACCAATTTATAGCCAAAAGTGATGAATTCGTGCTTAATTATTCTTAATCTTTTTTTTTATTTAGATGGCACAACAGTTAGCTAAACCTGGATCTGGAGGGCATATGCCTAGAATTCCCAGTAAAAACCGTTCTGCAGTAAGTAACCAATCTATTATTATTTACATAGACTTGAAATTAGCCTAAAATAATTCACCATAGATTCTCTTAGTCTTAAATGCAAACATAGCTATCTGGCCATATTATTTTGAGCCAGCAAGACAACTTAAACAGAGATTCCTTCTTATGTCACTGTCAGAAGGCTTAATTAGACAAATTCCTTATGTTGCATGTCAGTAGGCTTGATTATCAAGATATAGACAGATTCCTTTTCCTTCTTATGTCAATGTTGGTCAATGTTGGACATGCTGGATTATCAAGACAGATTTAGAGGCAGAATACTTCTAGTGGTCATGAAATTACTATAGCAGGTGTGGATGAACTTCATTATCTGGTCCAGGGTCTTCGAAAATGTGTTTGAAGAAGATAAAGTACATTGTACTACATGTAAGCTTATTTTATATACGGTAACAGTACTGAGGTTACTGTATGGAGCTACATTTATAATTGGTATTTACAGGTGTAAATTAATTATTTACTTTATGATAGTAGTAGTACCCTCAAAATTCAGTTCTTTCAATGGAGTGTTGCTGGTTAGATGTACAGTAGTTCAGCTCTGAACGTCAGTCTCATTACACTCACCCTGAGCGTTCAGGGACCGTTCCATTCAATCAATGTCGAAAATAATTGAAACCCCAGTCAATTTTACTGGGAAACTTTTCATTGCCAAACGATGGGGTGTCAATCCGTGTGGGCCCTATACAATGTAAACGAACATCTTAGTGAGAAAATAAGACCTTGCTTACTTCGCTAGAGACAGTATGAGCGACACTACACGCTGTTAAAAATACGTCCCCTCCCATCAAGTTACATTTCCCCGCCATGGCACTCTAACTGCAGGTCAACGTCCATATTCAGGAATGTCGATCATACAAGACGAAACGAAATATACAGGCGTTACATTGTACAGGCTTTCACATGGATTGACACCCTGTCGGTAAACAGTGAAAAGTTGTCTAGCAAAATTGACTGTTCACCATTTTTTTTTCGACATTGATTGAATGGGACAATCCCTGAACGTTCAGGGTGAGTGGAATGAGACCGACGTTTAGAGCTGAACTAGATGTAAAAAAGAATAATTTGCTTGCTTGCATTCTTAAAAATGTTTCTTATTTTATAGCCTATTATGATGTTGTCTTACTTATTGGCTATGTATTTTCTAATGGACACAACACTGTCAATAAAATTGGTTAATCCATTTGGATAGAATTTAATTTTACAAGAAGAAAACCGGTAGTTGTTGATTAGAAAAATGCATGATTATGCAAAGGTATCAATACTGTCATGCATGTGTATCAAAATGATTGGAAAAAAACAATCAAAATTGGGTTTTGTCACCTCATTATGCCAATTCTAATAAAAGATTTGGGAGCCGTGGTGGCTCCCTTGAGTAGGAATTTGACCTGCTAACCTGGAGGTTTTTGTTAAATCGGTTTTGGCAGAGAAAGTTCATTGGATTTTCAATCCTGGTTCCTCTTTGTCAGTGTTGCAGAAAGGAGGCCCTGGCGAGGGACAATTCACAGTCGTTCAGATGGGATGGAAAACCGAGGCGTGCCTGTAAAAAAGCTCCACTTGACATTTTGGAATTCAATATAAGAAAAGGCTGTAGTGTCGCTGTCTGGGAAAAATTTCCTATACAGTATGGTTAATGCCTGTCTTTATTAGTTCAGTCGGTGCAGATCAGTAGGATGTTAAACCCCATTTCCATTTGCAATAAATACCTTAATGCTATTTTACATTACTGAAAATTCCTACATGTACCCTATACTGCCTATACCTACATGTTTGTTATGTAACATGATTTTATCCATTCTAATTTCTAAATATAATACTTTAGTATTAATACAAGCTGATAATGTCTGCCTAAAGGTAAAATCAATCAAATTTGAAATATCCTATTCTTTTCAACATGATACATGTATAGTGAATTAATATAAGCTTATATAAACAAAAAATATAAAAACAAATTGAGTGAAATTTATCAAGATCATCATGAATTTATATAGATGACAGTGTTTCCGCTAGCTTCAAAATTTGCCGGTACCTTGTACCGGTAGGGCTTAGAAATACCGGTTCAATCGTAATTTTACCGGTCTGACAAAAACAACATTAACCAATCTTATAAATTTATTGAAATAAACACTAATTCATTGAAACAAATTGAACACGTCTGTCTTTAGAACTCTTAAATATCTGTCGGGCCTTTCCAAAATTAAACGGGCGGGCTTCAGAATTATGTGCGTGCATATTCAGGGTCATTGGGTTATTCATACGGCGCTGCGATAAACGATTACGCAGAGACGTGTGTATTAAATTTTGCCGAGACTAAAACCCCTCTCTGCTGGTACACTACTGACAGGAACTACCAAAGCTATAACGGCTAATGTTCCAAAGTCTGGAAAAAGATCGGAATAATCAGAAATGATATTTTGACAGGTGTCTTCAAGCGATTTTGTCCCCAGACCGAATAACACTAGCTTAAAATGGTTGAAATCACGGGTTGCGCGCGCACGATCAATTATTACATCACCGTCTTGAATATCTTTACAGAAAAAGTCCAAAAATATATCAAGGGAACTCCCGCCAAAAACATCGAGTTCGTTGCGGGCATTAGGGTATCTTGCAGGATTTGAAACAACGTCCAGAGAATTAAACACGTTGAGGGTATCTTTGGGAAAGCGGGTTTTTAGTGACTTAACCAAATCTACGATAAAATTACTGCGGACTGTTTCAAACGCAGTTCGCGAACGTTCATCAGCGTATGTAAGTGTAACACCGCGAAAACCCTCTGTATTTAGTGCCGTTTCATCGAAAATCCTCTTAAATTCAGATTCATTCTCCTTTTACGGCGACATTGAGCAGCGATTATCCAGACGGAAAATACCGCATACTTAAGTTACTATAAATAGCACCGACTTTTGACAGCCATTGCCACGAGGCTTTTGACGCAAGATGAATGAAGAGATAAAGTAGAGCAGTTAATTTGTTGACGTTTATGTTCACCGGTCCCACGGACCAATGGAATGATTATTTACCGGTACATGTTAAAATTTACCGGTATAAAACCGGAAAATACCGGTTATCGGAAACTCTGGATGATTGTCTTGATAACCTCATTGCACTTATTTCTTTTTGCAGGATTGAAAGTGGTATATTTTCAGTTATAATATACATGTGGTTGTACTGGGGTTAAATTTTCATTAATCATTTTACAGTTGCAGTGCTACATTTACATATACATCTTAAAATTAAAATGATTAATTTTTGTTACCATTTAATATATCGTTTTTTTGCTACATGTAATTGCTTAACTTATTTCTTTATATAGTGTTGATTATT
The DNA here is from genome assembly GCA_917208275.1 of Patella pellucida. NCBI lineage: Eukaryota > Metazoa > Mollusca > Gastropoda > Patellidae > Patella > Patella pellucida. The sequence continues at coordinate 45,383,870 of OU795039.1, forward strand.
TTTGAATTGCATAAACTTATCTCTTTTATTGTTATAGAGTTAATGTTTGCACTTTTTTGTTGTAATGAAATTAAATATTTTCAGAATATCATAATAACTTCACCATCCAGTAAGGTAAAATTCCTTATCTTTGCGGAATTAAGTTTGATTCTTATTTAGCATCTGTACTAGAAATTGTCTTCTATTCATTATTTCTGGTTTCTAAAACAATCCAAATTCTCAGGCTAGTTAACCTTCTTGAACTTGGAGCTCCTGAATGTACAATTGTAATATATTAGAATGTACAATTGTAATATATTATGCCATTACATTGAATGGATGTAGTGAAGTGAATAAAGGCCATTTGGAATGTACCGATTATAAATAAGAATGGACATATTGGGAAATCTTAAAGATGCATTATTTAAAGTTCAGATAAAGAGCTGTCTGTTCTAGCTGTAATAATTTAAAATTTAGATAATGATAAATGAACATATTGAAAATTTCTGAGTAATATTATGAATTTTTGAAGGTTTGTCGAGAACATTCTCAATTATAAAGTACCATTGCTAACTTTATGACAGATATTGTCTAAGTTATGGGGGCTAGATAGTTGATTATGGTCTTGTCGTGTGAATAAATGTTGAAATTGATATAGAATTTGAGCCATGAAAAAAGACCTGCACTAATTGACAGATTTAGCTCTAGCGTAATGCATCTTTAATTCATCATCAACTCTGGATTAAGCTAGCAATTTTTAATTTGTAAGTCTTTGCTTTGCTTTTAAAACCCCAAAAGCATATGATTAATTTGTGCATGAAATGATGAAATTGAGTAGGACAGATATTTGAAGGTTTCATGAAGTAAATTTATAAGCTTATGGATCTGATCTAAACATTGTGACTTCTGGCTGTTCTGTATCCGTTAACTGGTGCAGCGAATACTTTATATAAACATTCTATGAATGGCATTTAGTAACTTGGTAGATAAATAAACTAACACATACTTATGGAAAACAGTTAATGATTTATTTGGGCGATGTTTCGAACAGTATTCTCTCAATGTTTTTAAGGCAATATTGAAAACGTTGAGAGAATACTCTTCAAAACGTCGCCCAAATAAATCAGTAGCTGTTTTCCATAAGTATGAGTTAGTTTATTTATATAAACACTTACATGTAAAACCAGTATGGTAGGTGTATCACAATTTGAGACCTTCAAATAAGCCAACCATTGTCACTCAAAGATTAAACTTTATATTAATACTGTAATAGTCACGATTACATTTGGCATGCTTGAATTAATAAAACTGTTCATGATTTAACAGTGTATGTAAATAAAGACTACTTTTAACATATTATGTATTGGAATATTGCAGATTATTGATTAATTTAACTCCATATATATATTCATGTATTGTTCTGTGAAACAGTTGTATTTGAATTTAATGTGCTTGTTGTAATTTCCCCTTTATGTTGCATGAAGTTAACTTCAAATACATTTTAATTCATTGTACTGTAGTACATATTATCACTTGTAGCTTAAGTCACACACAGGTGGTGGTAAAATACAGCCGTGGGTTTTATTATTTTAAATTTTAGCTTTTTATGTTCAAATTAGAAAAACATATTCTGAAAATAGTTCTTAGTTTGTAAATGGTAAGATTATTATGTAAGGCTTGAACTTGCCTCCATTACATTAAATCAACTAATTGTATGTAATACATAGGATTTGAAACAGTTCCAAATTTTTGTATTGTTTTTGTTGCCATTTGATTTTCTGTCTATGCCTTATAAAGCATTCCATGTTGAGAATTTATGTGCTGTAATAGCCCCTTACTTGTCTCCTTTCTCGCCAATTTTTGACGTCCTTGGATCAATACAAAAACAGGCATTTAACACAAAAGTAGTCTGCTTATATTAGTTATAATTTGTTTCTAGTTTGTACCTACATAAAACAAATTTTTCTTAAAACATGAAAGGTTTAAAGGGGCATTAGTAAGGTCAGATAAAGAGCCGACAATTCTCAATATATATAATAAGGTAAAAAAATGATAATTTTGAATGAACCGTGAGCAAGGTAAATGATAAGTTTTCGTGACATTCGCTACATGTTCATTTAAGAAAAAAATCATCAGTAATAATTCTATACCATTTTAAGAATTTAAGCAAAAAAACTCCAGAGCCAAAGGTCTCTGATTGCATTCTGTTCAGTTCAGGTGGGAGGAATCCAGGGGACCTGGAAACAAAATATTCAGTTAAGCCGTCAACACTACTCGGTGTCATGTATAAATGTCATTCAAAACCATGCCACTTGAATCAATGACATACCTTATGATCTATATAGTGCACACGTTTGGTCACAAGATCAACTTGTTTCTACACTATACTTCAACCCATATCAAGTTTAAACTTAAATAACTTGGATAAGTACAGTTGTTTTGGCCTACATTTTATTATCTTCAAGTGATACTATTTTAAATTGTTTGTAAATACCTGACTCATTTCAATTGATAAAAGCTTGTTTATCAACTTTGAGTAAAATGAGGCTCTTGCTGTATGGTTACAACCCCTGTAATGGAAGATTATATTTATAGCGTACTGATTATATCAGTGGCGTGTTACATGGTCCTTTTTATATTACCTTTGTAATGTAGGAAAGGCGATGTAGGTATAAGGTCCTATAACCTTTATTTATGTCATTTGCAATTTAACACACATTGATGCTAGGAATATTAAAAATGGCCTCCGTCCTTCAGTCTGTCCTTCATTGCTTTCTTTTCAAAGCATGTTTTGTTTTTATAAACCAGTATCTTTATCATCTATATGATATTTTGTACATAGATCAACCTCCAACCTATTAAATTGGGCCTTTTTTTAATTAAAAGCTTCTCAGATTTAATAACTTTTGTTTCCATTGATAACTTAGTTTTTATACTCCCACATTTAAATTTCATTGTATATTGTCGTAAGTCTGTCCAACTGTCAGTCACTTTAAATTTATACACAGTGTTTAACTCGAAAGGTTTGACATCATAACATCATAAAAACCCACGCCATAATGGTCAATACTATTCAAATATAGATATGCATTTTAAAGTCATATCATTAAAAAACAACTGTAGATATCCCTTTATGTAAATGGATAAAATAATCTAAATTTAATGCCATTTTCATATAAATTTTATACAAAAAATTAATTAAGAAATTTCATGCAAACTTCATGTATTTCTTTTTTTTTTGTTTGGCTGTTGTGAACTAAAAACCATTCATCATGAATCTCTTTTAATTTAAGCTTATTTAAGTTTCGTAATTAAAATCGTAATTAAAATTTCTTGATTAACTAAGCCTAGCCTACTTCTATCACATTCTAGGCGTAACCCAAAACTATAAAAATCTACACTAACTACAGATAAAAACTGAATCACTGTCATTCAATAAGGATGGTAACCCGTCACAAGAACGTTGGTTGCCTATAGGTCTAGACATATCACAGGTTTACTATCATTCTTCAAGGAGAAACAGGAAGATTTTTAACTGTCAAAATGTCAAACAGGAAGTAAACAAATGAGATAAAGTCGTCTATTCATAAGAGAAATAACTCTCATTACGCTAGTAACGTTGCATTTGGCGGACTGGTTTTGTCAACAAAAGTCGCCTCGGTACTTAACGGTAACGTTATAGATATCGACAAAAGTCGCCTTGGGTCAGTTAATGAAGAAGCCTATGATTTTCAATGATTTCTCAAAATTATTGTAATTGTCAGAGTTATGGCCCTTGATCACTTCAAATAATCTTGTAGATGCTCTAGAGGCCAAAGTTAATATCCGATTGATTTTAAATTTATACACAGAGTTTAAGGATGTGAGAAAAAGAAGCCCATTGATTTTCAGCGATTTCCGATAATTACTGTCAGAGTTCCTTGATCACTTCAAAAAATCTTGTGGACACTCGAGAAGCTAAAGTTAGTATTCGATTGACTTTAAATGATTGACTTAAAATGTATACACACTGTTTAAGATCATGAGACGATGAGGCCTATTAACTTTCAGCAATCTGATAAATACTGCCAGATTTATGGTCCTTGATCACTTCAAAAAATCTTGTGGACGCTCTAGAGGCTAAAGTTTTCATCATATTGACTTTAGATTAATAGTATACACAGAGTTAAACATCTTCAGACGAACAAGTATATTGAATTTCAATGAATTTTAAAAACTTGAACAGCTAAAACCATGATATTAAATGTTGACTGCCCTGACGATTTAGCTGCTGTGGGCGTATGATACAGTGGTGCGAGTTGAATCTTTAGGTCTAGGTATTTTAACGACACACATTTACCATACTCAATTTTTTTAGTATATCAAATGTTTATAGTCAAGATTTCAAATCGATTATTGCATGCAGAGTACTTACTCTTGAGTATCTTTAAAAGAACAAAAATAAAAGTGGTTTTTGTTTACAATGCTCTCCTCTGAGTGTTCCAACTTTGGATTTATATTTAGCCGTATACCCCTCTCACGGGTGTTAAATAAACACCCTTGTCTATATACTATCTCTTCTTTGTTATGACAAGTAACAATGTTACAAACCAACCCAAGGCATCCCAGTTAGCCAAATTATGGGCACTAGCATTTCAATCTAAACGATTAGTACAACCCCGGTAAGCGAGCTAGCGACCCCGGTAACCAATTTGGCACCCGCCAATTTGTTAAACCTCTGTACAACCCCGGTAAGCGAGCTACCGACCCCGGTAAAAAATCGCAAACCCTCCAAGGGGTAAACCCCGGTAAAGCCGACAATAGTAACCATGGAAACCCCACCGGGGTTTCGGAATAGTATAAATAAAATCGCCCAACACGTGAGTCCAACCAGTCTGAAGAGTTCAATACGAACGAAACTAGTCACTGACATTCGGGATAACCAGGTCTCCAAAGCCACTTTTATCTCTTATATTATCTTTAAAAGAACATCGAAAAGGATTCAGGATATTGTTAAATATGCCAAATAACTAAGATCAAGAATTGACTTTGAGGATATCTCAATACGTTATAAATGTAGTAAACAATATAATCCATGAAATATTTCGTTATTGTATTACATTGTATGTCAGATATGATATTGATGAGGTATGTGGAAAGTGTCAGGAATGAGTAGAACAGCAACCATACAGAAGTTGTTAAAATGCCACGATTGATGTTGGTCAAATGAACAACATGAATTTATTGGAATTTTATGAGCCAACTTTCATCTAAAAGTAATGTACCCATAACCACATCAAATTGATGTTTCTGTGTCCTCAACATAGAGACTTTGGATGATTGAATGGGGTGGAGTTTAAAATTTTGTCAATGTTGAGCATGTTGACAATATTCACTATTGCTGAGTGAACATCAGCAAATACATTTGTTGCGCAGAATCATTGTACAGTTATCACAATGTAGTACTATGCAGGGTGGTAAGAGTTTTACCGTAAGACATATCACTTTGGTCATATTCATGGATGATTTCTGATGATTTGACAGCATTTTTTGATGGCTATACTCATTACTGAATGATCTAACATAAGGAGTGTCAAACATGCAGGACAGATCCAATCCTGGTTGGATGGCAGAATAGTTTGCACATGCACACTGTATCATGATGTCTGCCATTGAATATGCTGGCATGATTTCGATTCCCTGGTGTTCCAGACCAGGAGTAGGGTGGTCTGTCCAACCTCGTGGGTTTCCTCCCACTTCTAAAGACCCCTATGTGTAAGCGAATTATTGACATAAAATTAAACCAGATGTTAGTTCCAAAATGACCTAGTTTGTGTCCAGTGTTAAACCCCATTTCTCTCTCTCTCTTATTTTATATCAAATTTTATTTTATGTTCAGGTTGGAAATGAATGCGGATGATGTTTCAATGTCGACATGATTAATATTATTCCAAAATTGAAACTTTTTGGAGGCTTATTGAGTAAAAACTGTTTTAAACTATAGAGAGCACATAATATATGTAACGTAATGTAATTAGATAACACCATATTGATAAAATGTACTGGGAATGTTTATCTTGTGGGCGTACTCACTATCTTAACAATAAACCCACACTTTATATACATTTATGTATATTACTGGTAGATGGTGGGGGTTAAACTGTCATTGTTATGTATTATAAGCTTATTTACTGTATAACTGCATAAAGTGCACATAATTAAAGGGCCATTCCAGTTTTATTTTGTGACTCATATGACCTGCTGAAATTTCAAATTTTGCAAAATAGAAAACTAGAAAAAGGCAACTTTCAATTTCAAATCGATTGATATATTGCGAAATGTCTGATCTGTCTCACAGATACTGGGGTAGCCTGCCCATTGAATACTGTTATATCAGCCCCTCTCAGAGATGAAAGTCTTCAGGATTTTCCCAGAATTCCGGATTTTGAGATTTCGGTGAAAATTCTGTCGGTTTAAAAAAAATAATCCTTCAAAATTAAAAAAAAATCCCCTAAATATTCTAAAGAGAAAAATTATGCCCCGAAGACCAAGTGTTTTGATTTGCCGGCACAACCATATTGGTCGTAACATGGCCTCGGAAATGTTGTGATTAAACGAGAACGGAAAGCAACTCAGCACAACTTTTTGTACTCGGCAATCTTCGCTAGATGTAGCGTACTGGAATCTGCTGAGGTTTGCCGAATGCAACCATTGTTCACTTGAGCGCATGTACGCAAAAGAGAGATTATTATCCATTCAACTAGGTTATAATAATATTTTCAGGAATTTTTGTCATCAGCCACTTTCATATCTCTGCCCTCTGCGATATCCTTAGAATGACATATTCTAAGATTATTTACTGGAGAGAATCCTGGCAGGATTCAGAACTGCAGCACATAAATGTTAACGCTGCGAATCGAGTAATGTTGAATAGCAAATTGATTATTATTATTAAATGTGTATAATTTATTGTGTTGATGTATGTGTTTCATCATCCCAAAATGGGCTAAAACTTAACCACTGTTTGCAACATGCATTATTCTCAAAAAAAACAGGCTAAAGTTTCTGTCGTTTCTGACCATCTCAATAAATAAAATATTTTGGAGGCCCATCAGCATCAAGGTGAAATATTTTAGACTAGAGAGTAGAGATAGTGTGAGATTTGTGGTATAGTTAAAATCTTTTGAACTGACCATCAGATAACGGATATGCCATTATGATCAATCATTTAAAAAATCTAAGCCTGTGTTATATATGCCAATCGATGAAATTATTCATTTCGTATAATTGTTAAATTTTGGGACCTACACCTGGTCACTAACCACTACTCTTCCTCTTCTTCAAGTTTGATCAACATGAAAATTGCCATGTTTCTTCTTTGAACAATCCTGCATCGATTTGGTGAATTGGAATTTTGAAATTCATCTAACAACTTGATCAGTTCCTTTTACATATTTGCCGTACTTGTTATGGATATTTTGTGAATAATTAATGGTTTGCCCAATAAACTATATGCATTGAATATGATGGTTTACTTTTTTCCCTCATTATTTGATTTGGTTTGTTTTAGTTTAATTTGGAGAATGCTGAACATGATGGAAATTTTGTTCAAGAGCAACAGTTACAGGCTGCTGATGCACGCTCTCATTTGGAACACATGTGTTGCCTGAATATAGATTCCGAACCTCATATGGTTCGTATGTCTGGCATTATATGTACCATTGGTAAGTAGATAGTAGATACACATTGTACGTCCAAAACAATTCACCAATTGTTGATGTTTATCAATTACTTAAACTTTAAAGGGACTATCCCGTTTTGAACAGTCTCAAAAATAAAAGTCTGTTCGTATGAAATTTAAGCGCCAAAGTATAGAGGAATGGTGTTTGTACCTTGTCTAAAAATATTGAATTGTTTGGACGTGAACCTCAAAAGTCCTTATGCGGACACGTAACCCTTTAAGATTTCTGGTCAATTTTTCGTAGGGTGACCTGATAATCTATTGTCGTTCCTTTGGAGGTCAAAACAGTGAATGGCCAATGGGCTGTGCTCGATAACAATAGATTAATTTCACCTGCACATTGTTTTTAGTCTGGTTTTATTTTATCAAGACACCGCATAATACAGCTTCGGACACCGGTCTCAATTTCCAGATGAAGACATATGAATTAGTTGCCATGCCCTTAGGTACAGGCTTTTAAGGGGTTTTAACACAGAAGTTTTATCCTCAAAAATATTATCGGGATTGGCCCTTTAAAAAATTGCTGATTGTCATTTGCATATAGTTTTGAACCGCCTGAGCCACACAAGAATATACTCCGAGTCAGATGATTAAGTTACTTTTAATTAAGAAAAATATAGCATGATATCAACGGTATATAATCTCCAAGTTTGGATTCAATAGATTGCAACAAAACGAATGTTGACAAATTTCAATGGATCATATCTTTGTAAATACTGAATGATATTCATTTTAGAACTAAATATAGTTTTTGTTTTCAGGACCCGTTTGTAAAGAGGTCCAAACTCTCCAAAAGATGATTATTGAAGGAATGAATATAGCACGACTCAACTTTTCTCATGGTACTTATGACTATCATAAAGGAACCATCGAAAATGTACGAAAAGCAGCCACCGATTTCTCTGAAAACAGACCTATTGCCATCGCCCTGGATACCAAAGGTCCAGAAATCAGAACTGGTCTTCTTGAAGGGGTAAGGTATTCTTTAACATAACATAATGGATTTTAAATTAAATTTAAATGAATTTAGAGTGAAAGCTAGCTGAAAGTATTAACACTCTACAGCATTGTCTTTAGCACATTTTATCCTTATTATAAAGGTTTAGTGTATTCCCTGTGTCTTTTAATAATTACAATCATGTACTGTACTGGTAGTATGAAAAGTCAGTAAATAGAAGAGATTTACCAAGAAGATATGACAGATAAAGGGAGTTAAGAAAACAACAGTTTAATCTCTCTCCAGAAACCGGGGTACATAATGTTTGAAATTTGTGGTATAAATATAAAGATTTTCAATCTGTAAACTCTGTTGAACTTCCACTGTAATTATTGTTTTCATTGAATAGTTCAGTCAGCAATGTTAATAGAAGCGAACTGTGAATAAACATCAGCTACCAATATATATCCTGGGACATCACACAAGTTTGCACTAATAATAATATGGACAGTGAAAAAAAACTAGCAATTTTGTCTTTAGATTGTCTTTACATATAAATGTTCATGATTCATCTGGATAATTTTAATTAGATTGTTGTGAAATGATTATAGTGTTAAGATCAACCCTAGCTTTAAATATATACAACTATGATCATTTTATATGTTCTTTAATTAAATATTTGCTAGATTATGATATATCATTTTACTCATTGACAATCAAGCTTTTCTATGCTAGTGTGATAAGAATTGTTTGATATTGATTTTATTCTGACATATGTTTCCAGGGACCATCGGCTGAAATTGAATTAAAAACTGGAAATACGATTAAATTATCTACTGATGAAAAATATTATGAAAAATGTAGTGCCGATATACTCTATGTTGATTATAAGAATATTACTAAAGTTATGGCAGTTGGTGGTCGAGTATATATTGATGATGGTCTTATATCTGTTGTTGTTAAAGAAATAGGTAAATATTTTTTTTATTTGTGCATCCTTACATTTAATCTGATAAAAAAAATCCAAGAAAATAGAAGTACAGGATTTTTCAAATATTGAAGACATTTCCTCATTTGTATGGACCCATAGCTCGTATTGTAAATGATCTTGTCTCTGACACAGGAATATGGGATATACTTCAATGTTAAAATGCACAAGCAAAATAATTTGATCATAATTAGGCTGACGTTATTTGTATGTTGATGTATGATGTATGTACAATATGAAAGGAAAAAACTATTCAATGAACTTTCCATTATTTGTATGCAACTTGCACACACTCAAATGAAATACCTTAGATATCAATTTAACGGATTAAAACATCTCAGCCCATGATACTACTATACAATAAGGAACATAATAAATTATTACATTAATGAGCTCTTGGGGGGTATCTTGGGAATTATTTTAGTTAATCACACCACAGAAATAAAAGTAAAATATAAATAAGTTTAATATTTGTGTTATTTATAGGTGCTGATTTTCTACTATGTGAGATTGAGAATGGAGGTGATTTAGGAAGTAAAAAAGGATGTAATCTTCCTCGTGTAGCTGTAGATTTACCAGCTGTATCTGAGAAAGATAAACAAGATCTATTGTTTGGTGTAGAGAATGGGGTAGGTAGTTCCGATATATTCATTCAAAAGCTAAGACAAGCTATCATGTATTTGTTGAACATCTATTTCAATCCTCAACACCAGTCATTTTGGAATGGTTAATATAACCTGTGTGTATGAACTTTATAATGCTTCCAATTTTTCTACCTTTTATACGCTCACACTTATTTTCAGCAATTTTCGATAATTACTGTCAGAGTTGATATTCAATTGACTTTAGATTGATACAGAGTTTAAGGTCTTGAGACGAACAAGTATTAAATGTTTTGTAAACCATGGAGAAGAACTTTATCAAAGCCAAACAAATTGTTACTCTTAATCAGATTTAATGTATTATACACGTTTCATTACGGTACCGAAAAAAGTAAACATATTCAACAACTCTTGTTGACTGCCTGGACGATTTAGCTGCTGTGGGCATATGTTTTGTTGCCTGGCAACCTATCTAATGATGACTTGTAATCAGTATTGTCAAAACCTTTGAAGGATTGTAAAGGGACATAACAGAGCCATATTAGTACCAATAAGGGAAAGCGACATGCTTTTTCTTTGTGTACATCCATTTTGTGAAATCAAATATAATGTTTATTTTTATTTCCAGGTAGATATGGTGTTTGCATCATTCATTCGAAGTGCTGCAGGTGTAAAAGAGATTAGAAAAATTTTAGGAGATAAGGGAAAAAATATTAAAATTATTTCGAAAATAGAAAATCATGAAGGTGTTCAAAGGTAAATATTTCGCTGGCATCGGCACATTATAAGATAAAATATTTAATAATCTGGACAAAACTTCCCTCAAAGCACACAGTATGTCACTCATATGCCCGTCTTATGCCCACCTTCATTAGCCTTGTCGTAGCAGAGCAGCAGGACGTTAAACCCCATTTCATTCATTCATTCTTAATATTGTCTAGTTGGCAGGGATTAAAGCTGTGGTCTAAGGGGAAGTAACTAATGAAGTATGACCTACCATGTACAATTGTTTATTGTAGGTTTGATGAGATTTTGGAAGAATCCGATGGTATCATGGTTGCCAGGGGAGATTTAGGTATTGAAATTCCAGCAGAGAAGGTATTTTTAGCCCAGAAAATGATGATTGGTCGATGTAACAGAGCTGGTAAACCGGTTATTTGTGCCACACAGGTTAGTAGCCATAGTTGAAGACTGATAAAAAGAATTGTTTATGATGGTGATTGGTACACTGTTGTGAGTTGAATGCATAGCCATATCATAATACTTGGAATTTTCAAAGTTTGGAAAATGGATCTTCTGGATGAAATGTGTGTAATTTTAGTGTTGACTGAATATTCAGCAGAAGACAAACTTCCTTTAAATTTTCAAGACAATGAATTAACATGTTGCCTTACCACTAACTTGTGATCTGTTGTGCTTAGATGGTTGGTTTAACAATATTTATTTCTGTACATGATTTTAGTTAAAGTATAAGATATAGTACTGAAACCTGCTATTTGGTTCCTGTGTTTGAATGGTTAACGTTAAACCATAATAATGTATATTGTTTTGATATATAGATGTTAGAAAGTATGGTTAAAAAACCACGACCAACAAGAGCTGAATCTAGTGATGTAGCTAATGCTGTATTAGATGGAGCCGATTGTGTTATGTTATCTGGTGAAACAGCTAAAGGGTCATATCCTCTGGAATCTGTTAAAATGATGCACAAAGTAAGTTTGATTCCATTTTATCGACTATTTTGCTCATTGTTCAATACTATAACCACGATTGAAATGATTGTCTTTGGGTACAAATTAAAATTGAGTAATGTTGAGTCAGAATTGGTAAAAACAGAATCCAAATTAATGAACCCATGTGGATCCTTTACAAGAAGCTGGCAGCTTGCGATCTTGCAGATGATTTTTAATGTTATAGTCTTGTGTTGACATTGTCATGTGTTGCCGCTAAGCCTTGGTAATTTCCAGTGGACGGTGTCTGTTGGGAGCCATCGGCAAATCTCTGGATCGAAGGGTGATGGTATCCATACAGTGTCTTTTAGTAGAAAGACCTGGTAGATCTAATATAAATGATTAACATTTGATGTATATCCACAGATTTGTAGAGAGGCTGAATCTGCAGTGTTCCACAATCAGACGTTTGAAGAATTACGTCGTGAAACCCCAACATATACAGATGCTACACATACTATAGCTATAGCTGCTGTAGAAGCTTCGTTTACCTGTATGGCGTCTGCTATTATAGTTATTACAACATCAGGAAGGTAAAAATACTGAATTCATGGAACTAGACTAGGCTTCATTAACTTACACAAATATAATAAACATTTTAAAATAAAACCTAAATTATTATTTAGAACAGAACTATAATAATTATGTGGGTAAACAATCACTGGTTTATTATACACAAGCACGACGTTACGATAGGTATCCTCCTATCGTTATCAGGACAATCTGAACTGATCCTCATGTCATTGAAATAAGCCCCAGTGAAAGTTGTAAATAAACCTAGAAAAATGTATGAAAATAGTCTATACTCAGTTGAAAGGTTTACATAGTAGCAAATTGTGATATATAATAAAACACTGTACCTGTTTAAAAATATGCTCTTACAAAGATCTTGCAAAAAATGTCTATTAATCTTCTGTTTTCATTTCATTCTTCAGATCTGCATTTTTAGTGTCGGCTTATAGACCAAGATGTCCTATTTTAGCTATTACAAGAAATGCCCAAACAGCTCGTCAGTGTCATCTATATCGTGGTATCTTTCCTATTCATTATACAGGTAAGAATGATTTGTTTATATGGGCATGGTTCATAATACATATAGACTTTGATATCGCTGTGCAGTGTGATTATATTATGTGCATTTGGCTTTGTAATATGCTTTTTCTTCACACATATTGAAGTATATTAAAGTTTGTTTATTTATGATGTTTGTGATATATATTTCTATACCATAAATAGATCTTATCAATACCATTTCAAAACAAAAAAAACCCCACCCCACTTTATTCAAATTTACATTGAAGATTTTAATATTGAAATTCCTTCTTTTGAAACTTGTCTAAATTTACACCATGAATATTATCTCATAGTTTATTTGTATTAAAAATTATTAGTAACTTGGTTAATGGTTAAAACATATCAGCTTTTAACTTGCCTTTTCTATATAAAAATCTTTGGGGCTTTATAGATGTCTTTTGTAAATAGAGAAAATATTTCAAACTTCAAAGAGATTTGGGGGGTTGGATGGCTGAATGGTTAGCGTGTGTGTGCGCTGTATCATAAAGCCTGTCATTGTATCAACTGGCGTGCTGTCGAAACCCTAGTTGTACGTGGCAAGGAGTAGGGTTGTCTGTACAACCTCATGGATTTTCTCCGGGTCCTCCTGTTTCCTCCCACTGCTACTAAAGACCCCTACGCGCAAGTAAATTATTGAAATAAAATTAAACCATATGTTGTCCCGAAATGACCTAGTTTGTGTTGAGTGGAGTTCAACCCCATTTGTCTCTCTCTCTCTCAAAGAGATTTCATATTATTTCATTTTCTGTCATCAATATTAGGATATATTCTTTCTTTGATGCAGTTGAACCTTTCGTCCTGTCTTTCAAATCTTATTTCTTTCATAATTATCTCTTGAAAATTAAGCACTGTGAACATCGTTGTCTTATGCAAACACTTTCAACATTAAATTAACTCCATGCATCTTTATTTGTCCAGCTTAAATCCCATCAGACATTGCATCAAAATATGTGACTTCTGTAGAGAGCGCTATTGTTATGGAATTAATGTATGGAATTAATGTATATGTTGTATCATTTGTTCTAGCAAGTGTAAGCCCAAACCATTTGATAAAAAGCCAGTTTTATCATTTTCACATTTAATTGTATAATAGTATTTGGCGTGATATAATTTTTTTTTTTTTTTTACAATGTTTCTTCGCTATTTCTAAATATTACAGGCCCTACTAGTTCAAATAAATTAGAGGAAGGCAAGTTTGAACTTTTTCCCTTACTATATAAGCTTTATATATATATATTCAATATTATAATTTATATGCTGTGCTCAGTAGTTGCTTTGGTTATGGTAATTCTAATTCTATGTAGCATTCTGTATAGCTTTTCATTTCATTTCCATCCTTACCTTACTCTTAGCTTCCCGTCTCAATTCGTGGACAGATGATATGGATAAACGGATATACTCTGGAGTTTCGTTAGGAAAAGACCGAGGATTTATAGATCCAGGAAGTAACATTGTCCTAGTAACCGGATGGAAAGCAGGATCAGGATATACGAACACACTTCGCATTATTACTGCTCCTGATACAGACGAAGAACCCATTCTGGGAGGACCTGTTATTAAAAACTTTACTGATTGAAATATTGAATATTTCTCACAAAGTCTTGTTCACTCGGCTCTGTCTCAACAAGTAAATGGTTTGATGAAAAGATACCCATAACATGGTTAATAATAATTTAATAGATTTAAACAGGACTTTAAAAAGTCTACAAGTATTATTTATAAGTAATAGAAATAAAAATTAATTAGAATGTATTTACTGGAGTGTATTTATTTCTAATCTAGGCATTTAAATTTTGAAGTTCGGTTTATTAGGTTCTACATTTGTTTGTTTTAAATAAAATCGTATCAAAGAATACTATAGTTGAGGAACAAAGATGTTTTAGTTCATTTTCCGAACATAGCACTTTAATATTTTTGCCGCATGAGAATGACGAAATGTTTTAGGTGCACAATAAATCATCCTCCATTCATGGAAACCTTATTGCAATATTCACTACGCTTAATAAATTCATTTGTTATGCTATCTAAGAATAAACCTGTTCTCTCATGTCAAAAATTGTTCACAATAGTCCTTAACTTTCTGTTCTCTGGATTATCTTATTACTACTGAATTTATAATCAGTTCTTCATCAAGTTAGGATGAATTTTGTGCTATATATGCATTTTGATTTTAGTTCATAGAGAGTGATAACAAACTTTTATTCCAATATCAGTTGAAAAATGCATTATGTAATAGCTAAAGCTGCCTGCAGGTATTTTATTTTGGCTTCAAATGTTCTACAAATTATTATTTATTAGACATTTATTAAAATGACAAGCAGCCTATTATAAATATTTTAGTTTTTCCACTGCAGCTAGAAATAATGATTGGATGGTCCAGTCCATGTCATTGATTAAATGTCTTGGCATTTTAGAGACATTTAGTACTTTAATACTCTACCTTTTCTCTTAGATAGCTAGTTAATGTGTTGTAAAGTGCTATATGTTAATATATTTTGTTATTTATTAGATTAAAGTCATTGAATATGTACATAATGTTTTTACATATGTCCAAATTTTATGTGGGAGTATATTGATGTCACCCCTGTCCATTCGTCTGTCTGTCACATGAAAAATTAATGTAATAAAAAGTATACAGATCTACGTACTAAGATTGTTCAGCTAGGCCTAAGGTGGCATTGAAGCACACATCAATTTCCGCAGTGTTACTGGGTGTGACCTTGTAAACTCATAGTTTTTGGATGTTTGATTGTTGAAAAATTCAGACTTTATTTAAGTACCAGTATGCTGCTTATGGGCATATACTGATTGCTGTCCAATGCATTATTTTTGTTCTTTTCACTTTTTGGTATGCCTTCTGCACTCCATAAAATATTTGTATTGTTATTATGTTTTAATTTGTTATTTAGATATCTGTTTATATTGAATTATTTTAATTAAAGGTAGTCAATATAGTATATTGGATGATGGTGATATACAACCTACTGGTTAGTGGGAAGTCGTGACATAGTATATATTAATGTAGTGTGGCAATTTTTTGTACCATATCACATCTCCCATCAGCACGTGTACCTGTTTGTATGTTACATATATATATAGCTGAATCATTGATTAAGACAACTCTTATGGTTTAGCAATTTTTGTCCTAGCTCCTATTTCTAATCATATTTTGGCTATTCAATATTAAAATCCAAATTATAAATCTTTATATTCATGTATGATCAATAGAATTAAAGATTAGTTATCTCAACATTAATTTGGTCATTTAGTATTACCATACTTGAAAACTTATTTATTACAAATATGATCTTTCTTTTTTTATATGTAATTTGAAAAAATAATTTTTGACTGATTATCAAGCTCACCATAAATAAAATAAGAAAGCAATCCTTAAATATTTGTCTGAAATATGTTACAACTTTCAACAATAATCCCCCCCCCCCCCCAAAGTCAAAGTGACCTATCTACCAAATTTGCATTTTCCTGCTTTATTACACATAACGCTATTCCAAACACTTGCTGTGTTGTATTTAAATAAACCCATGTCTGATAGTTTAGAATGGCATAACAATTAAGTTTTAAAGTTGATTTTCTCGGGTTTGTATTTTAGTGCAGTTATGTCACTTTGACTTTAGGGGTCAGAATTAATGAAAACCGTTGTCTCCAGTTCAACTGAGTGAGAATGTCCAGAACAAAATTTAAAAAAAAAGAAAATCTGACAGTTGTCTTTAATTGAAATTATTGTCCTTTTGGTAATTATCAGGGCAGCAGTTGACAGGAGAAAGATAGGTTAATATCCATAATAATTGTCATAATCTAAGTCACAACCTTTCAGTTTATGTTGGAATCATTGTCAGGTAATAGACCTAGTCCATCATAATATTATCATTATTGTGAATCATTTATATATCATGGTTACTTGTTTCGTTACACATTAAAACTTAATAGGGTGCTATTTGCTACTAATGTTATTGAATTTGGTATTAAAAACTTGGTGTGCAATTGATACATTATTTACTTGAATGGAGTTTTGTATTTTAAAAATGTCCTTAAATGTAGGTAATTAATCCATTTACAAATGTTCTAAGTTAGTGCAGAATAGTACAATATTAAACCCCATTTCATTTCATGTGTACTGTCATTTTTCCATCCAAAGAAACAAAAGTAAAAGCCTAAATCATAACAAGATATTGTCAGGGGACATAACTACCATTAATTTGTCTTGATTTTTTTTAAATGTTTAAAATACTAGTATTCAATTCCCAATTTACAATCAAGTATATGCCAGATACACATGAAAATTAAGACTAGATTAAACACAGACAAGATATTGTCAGGGGACATAACTACCATCAATTTGTCTTGATTTGTTTTTTAATGTTTAAAATACTAGTATTCAATTCCCAATTTACAATCAAGTATATGCTAGATACACATGAAAATTAAGAATAGATTAAACACAGACGCATTCAGTATGTTTTATTATATATTGTTCAGTATTCAATTATTTAATCAAGTATTTGCCTGATATACATGAAAATTTAGAATAGATAATACAATAACAAAAACGTAAGTCATAACTCTCATTTCATTGTTTTGTTGACTGTTCCTTTATTTAAAACATATTTAGTTACTTTTCATTTCAGTTTTAAGCATGTGTTTTGGTTTATTTCCTTTTTGTTTGTTCTGTTTTTATCTTTACTTCAATTAGTTCAGATTTAATTAACCCTGTTTATTGTTGCATAGTTTCAGTTCAATCTTTCCACTGAATATAATAATATTTTGAAAGTATTTATTTATAAATCTATCTATCACATCTTTGTTTTCTACACTATGCTTCTAACTAAATGTTCACAATAATACCATATTTTTATTTATCAGTCCCGTCTGCCATGTTTCATTCTTGTATATTTATAAGTATTTTGTCTTATTCTATTGTAGATGAAAAAATGAATGAATGGACTGCCGATGTAGACCGTAGAATATGGAGAGCCATTGACATTGGAATGAACCGTAACTTTTTAAAAGCTGGAGATCCCGTTGTAATTCTGACTGGATGGAAGCCGGGATCTGGTTCAACTAATACCATGAGAATTGTCACAGCCGCAGACCTTAAAGACAAAGACGTACTGCCACCTATTGTTGGAATCTCCAGTATCCCATCATTTGCTAGCATTGAATCGGGTATCGAGCCATCAGCATCTGTTCCAGATGATCAAAATGTCAGATTCTTTTAAATAAACTTACATTTCACATGTGTAGCATTATATATATATACCAGTAATTGTCATTTCCCTGTATGTTACACCAAACTAGGAACTTGTGGTATTCCAACCTTGATGTTATTGTATTGTTTGAAAGCCACAAGGAACGGACTCCCTTACTTTCTGTTGGGTGTCAGATATTATGAGATTTTATTTAAAACTGTTTATTAATTGTTGAACTGGTATTGTTCTACATTATTTAGATCATTAATTCATCTTCAAATTGTCATGAAAGGGTTTTAATCTCACTATAAGTATACCCGACTTGATTGTATGAAGATGATTACATTGGTGAGTAAACAGCTTAATGGACAGAAGATGGGTTGAACAACCTACTAATACTTTGTGTTTGTTTTAATAACATCTATTACATTGTTTTAGCATTGTATTTAGTTTGGTTATTATATTTTTAGTGCTATTTTTTTTGAACATTTTATTATTAAAGCAGTTGGAAGAATAATATATGATGCGTCTTTAATGGACTCTTAAAGAGATTAGATGTAAATATAAATATATGGTTATTGTTTAACTTTGTTGCTGTTTGATCAAAACAAAGTCAGTTATGTATAGAAATGCATTAATATATTATGTTGATGTACCTGTGCAGTAGTCCTGTCTCCTTATTTGAAAAATTGTATTTGTTATGTACATCTCCAAGTTAACTATAAATTAATATAAGATCCCGGTTTTAAAGAGTGCTCCTTTCTTAAAGAGAAATTTTTGTCACTGTTAAGGGTTCAGCATTGCATATCGAAGGTTTTTGTTAGTGATACTACTGTTATTACAATAAATTATATAGCAAAACCTATATATAGTATTCGTACACTAAAATATGAATGAAATTCCATGACTTTTCCATGACCAAATAGAGCATTTTCCAGGACCAAAATTAGTGAATTGCACTCGCTGAAAATAGCTAAACATAGATCTAGACTGGAAATGCGTAGGCATTATTTCACAAATAGAGTAGTGGAAGACTGGAACAGCCCCCCCCCCCCCCCAGGATCAGTAATCACGGCTAAAAACGTTAAAATCTTCGGAAACCGATTAGACCAACTATGGCAAAACCACCCCATGATGTACGATTATTCATATTCATATAGTGAAGGAAAAACAACCGGGAGAAGACAATTAACACAAATAAATGACGAAATAGATCCAAATACAGAGGAGCAAGCTGACTCCTGCGTTTGGAACAGACATAGGTTGTAGGTAGGAAACTAAGCGGGATAATCTGGAAGAAATTTCTCGGCCAATGCAGGCACAAAATAGTGACCGTAATTAAAATTTGGAGTCGGCAATGGAAAATATACATAAAGGCTGCTTACATCAGAATTTGTCCGGATCAAACCATTGTTTTTCCAAGAGTCTGATTTGATATAACCAATAAGTTAAAGTGTATTTTCCATTCTCAAGTTCAGTGAATTTTTCCCCGCTATCCATTTTTCAGTTTCGTACAAAATAAATCAAGGGCCATTACTCAGTATTGACGGATATTACAGACATTTAATAGGATTCTTCGTTTCACAATTTAAAGGACAATATTGGTACCAGTCATTATCACATATGTGATAGAGCGGGTTAACCACATTCCAAATATACTATTAACGCAGAGATCATTGCTACGATAGCTGAGTATTACACGCTACCCGAATCAGCAGTGACGTAACGACAGTGAAAACACAGCGGCTGCTCTATATAAATGACTGAAGCGACGAGCTGTCGTTACGTCACTGCTGATCAGGAGCCGGGCTAAGGGGCCTTTAGCCCCGGCAATAATTTTTAATGGTGAAAAATAAAATGTCGCCATAAGGTTGGGGGGGGGGATGGGTGTGGTGCTTATTCGGGTAGCGTGTAATACTCCGCTATCGTAACATTGCTCTCTGCGTTAAAAGTATATTTGTTTAGTTATGGGTTTAACTTGTTGTCCTTTAACGGGATTTTTTTTAATCGTTTCCGTGTTTCTTAAATCAGTAGGCGATATACACAAGAAGTCTTAAATTAATGACAATCTCTAGCGTCTGGTTAATCCAGTAGACACTGGTAGTATTTTGGCGCATGCTGTCCAGATAAAGATATGCCATCACCGTTTTTTCTTTCGTTACAAATGGCGCCAAAACGCATACAGGTACAAGATTCATGCACAGTGGTAAAATGTTTAGTTTGTCTTAAATATCGAATAATAAAGCCCACCTTTTCCCGGCAAGAAATCCACATCAAATATGGCGTTTCAAATTGGAAAAATAATTCTGGTTTTCTAAATCCAAGACTAGGCGATATGGAGTTCAAATTTTTTTTAAAAAGTTACATATAGTGTGGCGTCGACATCGATTTGAGCACTCAAGCAGAAGTAGTATAAAGGGGGATAACTTGTGCAAGCCAAATTAAAATTTAACTTCCCTTGATCGGGATTAAAAAAAAAATTTTTTATACGGTTCAATTACACAAAGTTTCATCACAATTAGAATCGATCTATCTGCCTATGTGTCACTCTACTTGGCCTGAGCAGAAAAGCTCAGTATTTTTTATCGTAATTACAGCCAGAGTTAGATTCATGGTTAAGTAATCAAATGATTTATCTCTGCTAGCCTAATCAAAAGGCTAAGGATCTTTTGATGTAATAAACTTTAATAAGAATCACAGTTAGGTATTAACAATCATCAACCAATCAAATGGTTTAGCAGAAAATGCTCACCATCTTACTTAGTAAATCAACGATAAAGCATCTTCAAGTTTGAACATTCTACCTGAATTCTGTGGAAGTGAAGCAGAAAATGCTCAATATCTAACTAACTAGGTATTGATGTAATAAAACTATACACACAGTTTCACCAAATCAAAATTATGGATTCCAAAAGCTTTGACCAATAAAATTACTTATCTCTGCTCAGCAATAACAGAAGATGTACAACCTCAGTTAAGACATTCACCTACACCCAATTGTTGGGGATTTTTTACATTCTAGCCCGAAGGATAGAG
Source organism: Patella pellucida (assembly GCA_917208275.1). NCBI lineage: Eukaryota > Metazoa > Mollusca > Gastropoda > Patellidae > Patella > Patella pellucida. The sequence continues at coordinate 45,405,143 of OU795039.1, forward strand.
GATAAAATATTCTCTTGAAGCTTGCTTGGGGTTCTTGACTCATTAATTCAACAAAGCTATATATTATATACAGTGTTTCTATAAAAATTTATTGCAACAAGCACATACAAAGATTGATCAATACACATTTAACAATGAAGACTGTGGCACAAACCCATGTCCAAGAAATGATATAGCCTATACAACTTCTGTGATTCTCAATATTTTATCAATATGGATCAACAAGCCTGGTGAAAAATCCTGTACAAATGATATGAAATGATGAGGATGACGATGTGGTGATTGGTGGATTTGTGCCATGTCCGATAAAGATGATGTATTAATGAAAATGATGATCAATCGTGATGCATACTTTAATTTGTTGACAGAACAGTATTTTAACAATTTCAATAACAAAGGAGTTTGGAAACGGATCAAATTAAAACTAGTTAAAATTATGTCTTGTATCTAAGATACGCACAAGTCGATAATCTAGCTCAATTTCTAATGAGGTGTACATACATTAAGGTTTGAGAGAGGAAAACGATCTTATGGAGTGAAACAAGTCCAGATGTTTCTAGTATGTTAAATCTTTTCAACTGAAAAATTATGTACAACGTAATTTTAATACCAGTGTTCGGAACAGCTCCCCAAAAAATCGGTTTTCGATACAGGCAGCTTTGATTGGACAAGGACCAAATTAACGTGGATGTGATAACAAGTAGCCATGCTTCATTCTCATATAGTTATTTGAACCCTACAAAAAATAAACAACTAATGTCTATAAACAATAGTCTGCATACAGAAGGCAAACATGAGAGACGTAATATATACATGTATATATAAATATACACATTTCTACAAAAAACACTGTACAAATCATCTGGCATATTTTCTAAAATTATAAGCACGAAAAAATTGAGTTTGATGGATTCTCAACCACGAAGAGGGACTCCAGCAATAAACAAAAAAAAATTAACAAAATATAACAGTTGCTGGTACACATTTGATGGAAATTCACTGGATCAAACTAATAGTGTCTTTAGAGAATTCAGATGGTAGTAATGTAGCATGGCCACTCGAGCACCAATGTTCACACACTTGGTCCAGTTTGGTTCTTATAGCCCCAGAAGAACCCACACTTTTAATAATACAAGTCTCTTTTTACATATAGTTAAAATTCTGTCTTGGGCAATGGTTACGCTTCTCCATCCTCTTCTTCGAGTTTTCGTTTCTGTCCACGAACTTCAGGTTCACCATCTTCATCCTCATCATCATCATCATCTTCTACAAAAAAAGTTTAATAGTTTATCTCTAGCATAAAAAAATGAGACTTCAGATAAGTTCAATAAATTCACCACTACTACAGTCAACAATCTGACTAACAATGGAAGAAAATAAGCTTGTGTCACTCAGAAACTTATTATCATCAATAGAGTTATCAGCGACTTGGGTTATGGTAATCATCATTGTGACAACATATCAATGTAAAAACATAAATATCTGAAGGTAGATAAAACATGACCGAGAGAAACAATTTGTTCACCAGCTTTTTAATTTAACAATCCAAAATATAACTATACAGTTACATAGGGGGGGGGGGGATCAAATTGGGGGTTTACAAAATCAATTGTCTCACAATTCTTTGCTTAGAAAACTTTAGCCTTTAATATATGCCTTTCCAATGAAAGCATCTAAATGTGACCCCCATGAAAGGGTCTTTAGCTCTGTGCAACTTATGCCTAGGTATCAATGTGACACCTATTGTAAAAGTGAGCATATAACTAGCTGGAAAAAATCTAGTGCCACATGGTCTCCACAAATTACCCGAAGGGTTTAGGAGAAAAGACATATTGCCAACCTGACAAATTTCTGATGTAGCTATACCAATTTGAAAAGTATCCATTCCCTATTGCTACTTAACTTTTACTTCCACTTTAGTTTAAAATTTATAATTATAAAATAAGAAATAATTGTTATTTTACCTCCATCTTCTGCCTCAACCTCACCATCTTCATCCTCATCATCTAAACCTCCACTACCTGGTTCAAAGTCTTCTTCATCTTCCTCATCATCCTAAAACACAAAATTAAACATAATTTTTGCTGAAACATTATCATATACTAATATATTCCTACTAAAAATATGTTGGGTTTCATGGATATTACACTAATCAGGCCATGAACTCAACAAAATGACATTTAAAAATGGGGTTTTGCTTATTCCTTGAGGAAAATCTAGAGCAGTGACAATATGGTTGGTTCAAATTAACTGAATTTATGAACATATGTTCATCAGATCTATAATCTAAGGGTAAAGACCCGGTTATGCGTTAATCAATATATGACTAACATCAATATTGTCCTTTGTCAAGTAGTCAAGACCGACCTCTTCATCATCATCTTCCTCATCAACTTCATCATCATCACCATCTTCATCTTCTAAAATAAATACATAATAATTATCACCAAATTCACCACTTCTACAATCAACAATCTGACTAACAATGGAAGAAAATAAGCTTGTGTCACTCAGAAAATTATTATCATCAATAGAGTTATCAGCGACTTGGGTTATGGTAATCATCATTGTGACTAAACATATCAATATAAATACATATATGATCGAAAGAAACAAGATCTTCACCAGGTTTTAAATTAACAAAAATATGTTCGGCAAAACCTCGTATCTCAAGACTGCATTGTTTAATTTGAGATACAAAATTTTGGAATAAAACATTTGGAAAAAATATTTTACAGGATACTATATTTTGACGTAATTTAATATTTACAAACACTGTCAGAAACTTGTATCTCATTGTTTTGGGAGAAAAAAAAAATGGCTTTAAAATATCGAATCTCGTTTTATTAATTTGAAAGTAGTCTTATTTAGCATGTATATATCGAAGGAACAATTCAATCCGCCAGTTATTATTAGATCTGTAAAGTTTTGTGTCTCCTGAAAAGTAGGAAAATTTGCAATACAAGATTTTGGAAGCGCAGCAACGATATGTACTTTTCAGGGTTTATCTATAACTCGAGAAACTATATAATTAATCTTAAATATTGTCACTCAGAAATTTGCATCCATCTTAAATTCCTCAAAGAACTTGAGGAGAATCAGAGACTTGGGAAATTCAAGCATTCATCAATGTGACAATACATTCTTATGTATGCCTCTTGATTTATTTTGTAAACTGAAATCAGTTTGGTCAAATCATGTATAATATATGTTAGGTAAACTGCAATTGGGTTATTTGCAGACAGATTTTTCTGGGGGTAGAGTCGCGGTTTAGTCGCCAAAGAAAGTACTACTTGTCTTTAATCTTAAATATTGTCACTCAGAAATTTGCATCCATCTTAAATTCCTCAAAGAACTTGAGGAGAATCAGAGACTTGGGAAATTCAAGCATTCATCAATGTGACAATACATACTTAATCTTATGTATGCCTCTTGGTTTTTTTTTTTTGTTAACTGGAAGCAGTTTGGTCAAATAATGTATATATGAAGGGAAAAAACTCTAATTAGGTTATTTTTCGTGGAAGTTTACTGGGAGTAGGGTTGTGGTTAAGTCGGCAAAGAACTACTTTTCTTTTCGCAGTTTATCTATGACTCGATTAACTAGGTTATTTTTCGTGGAAGTTTACTTGAGGTAGAGTTGTGGTTAAGTGGGCAAAGAACCACTTTTCTTTTCAGACTTTATCTATGAGTCTATTAACTGTATATAGTTACATGTAATCTTAAATAGTGACACTCCGAAATTTGCATCCATCTTGAATTCCTCAAAGAACTTGAGAATCAGAGACTTGGGAAATTCAAGCATTCATCAATGTGACAATAGAAAGTTATTACTAAATATATACATACCATCTTCATCTTCCTCATCATCATCATCTCCCTCACCATCAACTTCTTCAACTACAAAACAAATAATAACCTTTGTACTATCTTCAAGGACAGGGCCTCATCCAGAGGGGTTAATTAGATACAAAATGGATCAAAGCTTATACGATTTGAATTATATTTTACAAGTGGAAATTTGTTTTCTTGTGAACTTTCAATATCAATGACCAAAATTTAATACCATAAGAATATCTATGATAAGGTCTATGCAGGTCAGCTAGGCACAGTAATCATTTAATTTTCATAGCCCAGTGCTTGAGTATCATCATTCCTGCTATAATGAATAAATGATATTTGAATCGTATAAAAATAAACTCACCATCTTCCTCATCATAATCTTCACATTCTTTATCATCTACATCAAAACCATCTAAATATGTGATTTCGGAAAGGATTTTAAATACTTGTTCACGATATTCATCAACATTTGTCACTTCACAGTTAAACAGATCAAGACTCTTTAAACTTTTTAATTCTTTCTGAAATTAGAAACATTTTCAATGAGAGATAAAACCAATTAATGGTAGGTTGCCAGGCAACAAAACATATGCCCACAGTAGCTTAAGTCATTTGTAATAGGGGGCATTTGTAAGACCATTTCCTGCAGAACAGATTATATTTTTCCGTTTGAGGGTACACAAGGTTCTATCAACTGAGAAAAGGGCCTTAACTTATTTAAATTTAATAAGCTTCATCATCTCACTAATATAAACATATATTGGTATCAATTTTTAAACAATGATAACGGCAACATACGTCCACATTTCCATGTGGGCATGTAAAAAAAAGAGGGTATTTTTTAAGAAAGCGACGATATCAAAGAAAAGGTTAATATAAATGCAAATAATATGCTCTTGGTCACTCAGTGAAAAGCAATGTTTAGTTTCATATTTGAAATCAAAGTGAGCTGAGTAAGCAATCATCATTGTGACCAAATTTTAATTTGATACTAATTTTCAAAGAAAGGTTGATCATACAAATTTTAAATCATATTCAATTTTACTAGAACTACTTGAAATGTTTAAACAATCAGATGACAACTTTTTTGTGTTTGAGCGTTCACAAGAAATTGTGGATGACCGACGGACCAACGACAACATGTGCCCATATTTCCATGTGAAAAAAGAGAGTGTATTTTGTAGAAAGCCACCTTATCAAAGAACAGGTAATATAAATGCAAATAATAAGGTCTTGGTCACTCAGTGAAAAGCAATGTTTAGTTTCATATTTGAAATCAAAGTGAGCTGAGTAAGCAATCATCATTGTGACCAAATTTTAATAGATACTAATGTTTGAAGAAAGGTTGATCATACAAAATATTAAATTATATTCAATTATACTAGAGCTACCTGAAATGTTTAATGGAGGGGGGGGGGGCGTATCAATGAGATGTTCATCTGTACAACAATGAAACTCTGGATCAAGATGCTAATTTTATGGTCTAGGGCAAAATGCCCATTCCATCAAAGCAACCAATTATTATTTGGAGACCAATCAGTACAGGTAATCTTTTAATTAAGAAAATAGCCATAATTTTATAATTTTAAATTAATATCACACAATCTTGTGCAAACAACTTCAACAAATTTTGGTACGCCAAAAACTTTTCAAACTTCACTCAGACACTAAAATCATTTCATTATGTTCATAGTGTAGCCTAGATTATCATCACTGTGAGTCTCCCAGTTGATCTAACATATTTAATTAACATCACCAAAAATTACAATGGAATGTATGAATATGAGCAAGCTGAAATAGGTATAACTTACTAATGGTTTCAGTGCATCAATATCTTTTATCTTGTTTCCACTCAGACTGAGAGCTTCTAATTTTGGACAGCCTTGTAATGCCTGTAAACCTGTTGAAATTCTGTTATCACTTAATTCAAGCTGAAAAGACATGACAAAGAAGAGTTGATAACTTTGAAATGTGTACATGGAACTTGTCATGCTGCTAAAAAGGCAATGATTCACTGGAACTGGAGCAACACAGTGGCAGACCAGGCCCCAAGTTCACATAGCATTCAAGAGTTTAGAAGTTGTAAAAAATTTCAGTCAAATTGAGTTACTCTTCCGATCATTATTAAATTCAATTTTCATTTCAATAATTCGCTTGCCCGTAGGGTCTTTAGCAGTAGGAGGAAACCGGAGTGCCTGGAGGAAACCAACAAGGTTAAGAAGCTCCTATCTCCATGTCACATACGCTCACACTAGGGCTCGAAACCACAGCCACAAAAAAATATAAAAATATTAATAACCATACTTTTCTGAGTGCTGGTAATTTGGGGAATCCATTAAGTGACTGTAAGCCAATGTTGATTAAACTGAGGGATTCTAAACTGCAAAAATCACTGGTTAACCCTTCAAATTCTGAAGCTCGACAGTTATCAAGATTTAATTCTTTGATCTGAAAAGAAAACCAAACAATTAAGACAAAAATATTGATTCATTTAATTTGTTCTGCAATACCGGATGGGTACCGTACTTATGATTAACTAACTCACCCTGAGATCCCTTGGCATGTATGCCTGTTCTGCAAGACAGTGCAATATGTGTGGGATGGGGACTTAATATGTAATCGAATGGGCTAAATTTAAATATGTTTTTGTACTTTACAGGTCAGCTAGGCACAGTAATCATGTTATAATTATCATAGCCCAGTGCTGGAGTATCATCATTCCTCCATATTTACAACATAGAAAGGGTACACCCTATATCAGACTATATACATGTAGGATAATAATTTAATCAAACATTCCTGAATTTATTTCCAAATAAAATAACTTCTGAATTAAAATACTAAATGAACTAAGAATGAGGATATTCATAGTAGGCCTACATGTATAATAGTACATGACGGACTTACTAGAGCTTTACAATTTTACAGTGCAATTTAGCAGGTTTATTTTAACAAATTCACTTCTTTTTTATGTGTTGGATGGGTGCTTGATATGTGATTGAATGGGCTAAATTTAAATATCTTCTTGTACTTTACAGGTCAGCTAGGCACAGTAATCATGTTATAATTATCATAGCCCAGTGCTGGAGTATCATCATTCCTGCATATTTACAACCAGTTACAAAATAGAAATTATTCAAATAATGTCTTGATTTCACTGTTCAATCATTTCTGAATTAACTTCCAAATAAAATAACTACCAAATGGAAATACGAAATGAACTGAGGAGAATGAGGATATTCATAGTAATAGGACATGACGTAGAAGCAGTACTTTAGCTTATTACTACCAGCAGAACAGCGATAGTCTGGACTTGGCCGAGATCAAATTGGCAGACAATAGCTGGCAGACATTAAGACCTTTCACCAGACAATAAGGAACGATCAACTCAGCAGACATTAAGAAATTTGCTGGATGACCATGACTTCAGTGAAATCACGTGCTCCGTATGGGCTAATCCAAGCCTTCGACAAATAGAATAAATTGAAACTAGTCTATTTTTAGTAACTAGGCTATTGTCTGAATGGGACATTTTTTTGGCTAAAAATAAAAAGTGTTTTATCTCTTCCAAAGTGTGTTATTATGAATGTGCCAGATAAAAACAAGTATAGTCAAAGGGCCATTGGAACGTACTTTCCGGTGATGTATGACATGATATCTGGAATTTCGTATTAAGACCCGTATTTTGACATTTTCACATTAAACACTCGCCCCACCCCACCCCACTACTGTAACTTTGATCACTTTTTTTTAAAAAAAGAAGTATACATCCATTGTGCATAAAACAATAAGGTATCATCCAAAAAGAGAATTGACATTAATTTTCAGTATATATATACTTTTTTTTGGATTAAGTCCCGCTTTCTTACTTCAAATACCCAATAGTACCACCCACATTTGATTATTTTTTTTTAAGTTAAGAAAATATGAATGTGCCATAAAATTATTTACATATTTAAAAAGAGCGACTAACAAGCTTTTCAGTGATATGTAACATTATATCTGAAATTTCGTACTAAGACTCGTATTTTGCCATTGAATACCCCCCCCCCCCATTATCATAGTAATAGGGTTTAATACCACCAAACTTTGATCTCTTTTTAAAGTAAGTAAATATGAATGTGCCATAAAATTATTTACATATTTGAAAAGAGCAATCAACAAGCTTTTCAGTGATATGTAACATTATATCTGGAATTTCGTACTAAGACCCGTATTTTGGCATTTAATACCCCCCTCCCTCCGCTTCATAATCATAGTGATAGAGCTTAATACCACAATTTGATCGCTTATTAAGGTAAGTAATTATGAATGTGCCATAAAATTATTTACATATTTGAGGAGAGCAATCAACAAGCTTTTCAGTGATATGTAACATTATATCTGGAATTTCGTACTAAGACTCGTATTTTGCCATTGAATACCCCCACCCCCCTTCATTATCATAGTAATAGAGCTTAATACCACCAAACTTTGATCGCTTTTTAAGATAAGTAAATATGAATGTGCCATAAAATTATTTACATATTTGAATAGGCTAATAAATAAGCTTTTCAGTGATATGTAACATTATATTTGGAATTTCGTACTAAGACCCGTATTTTGGCTATGAATCCCCCCCCCCCTGCTTTATAATCATAGTAATAGAGCTTAATACTACCAAACTTTGATCGCTTTTTAAGGTAAGTAAATATGAATGTGCCATAAAATTATTTACATATTTGAATAGGCTAATAAATAAGCTTTTTTGTGATATGTAACATTATATCTGGAATTTCGTACTAAGACCCGTATTTTGGCATTGAATACCCCCACCCCCTTCATTATCATAGTTATAGAGCTTAATACCATCAAAATTTGATCGCTTTTTAAGGTAATTAAATATGAATGTGCCATAAAATTATTTACATATTTGAGGAGAGCAATCAACAAGCTTTTCAGTGATATGCAACATTATATCTGGAATTTCGTACTAAGACTCGTATTTCGGCTATGCATACCCCCCCCCCCCTGCTTCATAATCATAGTAATAGAGCTTAACACTTCCAACATTTGATCGCTTTTTAAGGTAAGTAAATATGAATGTGCCATAAAATTATTTACATATTTGAAGAGAGCAATCAACAAGCTTTTCACTGATATGTAGCATTATATCTGGAATTTCGTACTAAGACTCGTATTTTGGCTATGAATACCCCCCCTCCTGCTTCATAATCATAGTAATAGAGCTTAACACTACCAAACTTTGATTGCTTTTTAAGGAAATTAAATATGAATGTGCCATAAAATTATTTACATATTAGAATAGGCTAATAAATAAGCTTTTCTGTGATATGTAACATTATATCTGGAATTTCGTACTAAGACCCGTATTTTGGCATTGAATCCCCCCCCCTTTTATTATCATAGTTATAGAGCTTAACACCACCAAACTTTGATCGCTTTTTAAGGTAAGTAAATATGAATGTGCCATAAAATTATTTACATATTTGTAAAGGCTAATAAATAGGCTTTTCTGTGATATGTAACATTATATCTGGAATTTCGTACTAAGACCCGTATTTTGGCATTGACCCCCCCCCCCCCGCTTCCTTATCATAGTGATAGAGCTTAATACCACAAAACTTTGATCGCTTTTTAAGGTAAGTAAATATGAATGTGCCATGAAATTATTTACATATTTGAAGAGAACAATTAACAAGCTTTTCAGTGATATGTAACATTAAATCTGGAATTTCGTACTAAGACTCGTATTTTGCCATTGAATAACCCCACCCCCTTCATTATCATAGTAATAGAGCTTAATACCACCAAACTTTGATCGCTTTTTAAGATAAGTAAATATGAATGTGCCATAAAATTATTTACATATTTGAATAGGCTAATAAATAAGCTTTTCAGTGATATGTAACATTATATCTGGAATTTCGTACTAAGACCCGTATTTTGGCTATGAATCCCCCCCCCCCTGCTTTATAATCATAGTAATAGAGCTTAACACTACCAAACTTTGATCGCTTTTTAAGGTAAGTAAATATGAATGTGCCATAAAATTATTTACATATTTGAATAGGCTAATAAATAGGCTTTTCTGTGATATGTAACATTATATCTGGAAGTTCGTACTAAGACCCGTATTTTGGCATTGAATACCCCCACCCCCTTCATTATCATAGTTATAGAGCTTAATACCATCAAAATTTGATCGCTTTTTAAGGTAATTAAATATGAATGTGCCATAAAATTATTTAAATATTCAAGGAGAGCAATCAACAAGCTTTTCAGTAATATGTAACATTATATCTGGAATTTCGTACTAAGACTCGTATTTTGGCTATGAATACCCCCCCCCCCCCTTCTTCATAATCATAGTAATAGAGCTTAATACTACCAAACTTTGATCGCTTTTTAAGGTAAATAAATATGAATGTGCCATAAAATTATTTACATATTTGAAGAGAGCAATCAACAAGCTTTACACTGATATGTAACATTATATCTGGAATTTCGTACTAAGACTCGTATTTTGGCTATGAATACCCCCCCCCCCTGCTTCATAATCATAGTGATAGAGCTTAACACTACCAAACTTTGATCGCTTTTTAGAGTAAATAAATATGAATGTGCCATAAAATTATTTACATATTTGAAAAGGCCAATAAATAAGCTTTTCTGTGATATGTAACATTATATCTGGAATTTCGTACTAAGACCCGTATTTTGGCTTTGAATCCCTCCCCCCCCCCCCCGCTTCCTAATCATAGTGATAGAGCTTAATACCACAAAACTTTGATCGCTTTTTAAGGTAAGTAAATATGAATGTGCCATAAAATTATTTACATATTTAAGGAGAGCAATCAACAAGCTTTTCAGTAATATGTAACATTATATCTGGAATTTCGTACTAAGACTCGTATTTTGGCTATGAATACCCCCCCCCCTTCTTCATAATCATAGTAATAGAGCTTAATACTACCAAACTTTGATCGCTTTTTAAGGTAAATAAATATGAATGTGCCATAAAATTATTTACATATTTGAAAAGGCTAATAAATAAGCTTTTCTGTGATATGTAACATTATATCTGGAATTTCGTACTAAGACCCGTATTTTGGCATTGAATACCCCCCCCCCCCTCCTGCTTCATAATCATAGTAATAGAGCTTAACACTACCAAACTTTGATCGCTTTTTTAGGTAAGTAAATATGAATGTGCCATAAAATTATTTACATATTTGAAAAGGCTAATAAATCGGCTTTTCTGTGATATGTAACATTATATCTGGAATTTCGTACTAAGACCCGTATTTTGGCATTGAATACCCCCCCCCCCCTTCAATATCATAGTAATAGATTTTAGTACCTCCCAACATTGATCGTTTTGTAAGGTAAGTAAATCTTAATGTGCCAGAAAATTATTTACATATTTAAAAAGAGCAATCAACAAGCTTTTCAGTGATATGTAACAATATATCTGGAATTTCGTACTAAGACCCGTATTTTGGCATTGAATACCCCCCCCCCCCAATTATCATAGTAATATGGCTTAATACCACCAAACTTTGATCTCTTTTTAAGGTAAGTAAATATGAATGTGCCATAAAATTATTTACATATTTGAAGAGAGCAATCAACAAGCTTTTCACTGATATGTAGCATTATATCTGGAATTTCGTACTAAGACTCGTATTTTGGCTATGAATACCCCCCCCCCCTGCTTCATAATCATAGTAATAGAGCTTAACACTACCAAACTTTGATCGCTTTTTAAGGTAAATAAATATGAATGTGCCATAAAATTATTTACATATTTGAAAAGGCTAATAAATAAGCTTTTCTGTGATATGTAACATTATATCTGGAATTTCGTACTAAGACCCGTATTTTGGCATTGAATACCCCCCCCCCCCTCCTGCTTCATAATCATAGTAATAGAGCTTAACACTACCAAACTTTGATCGCTTTTTTAGGTAAGTAAATATGAATGTGCCATAAAATTATTTACATATTTGAAAAGGCTAATAAATAGGCTTTTCTGTGATATGTAACATTATATCTGGAATTTCGTACTAAGACCCGTATTTTGGCATTGACACCCCCCTCCCCGCTTTCTTATCATAGTGATAGAGCTTAATACCACAAAACTTTGATCGCTATTTAAGGTAAGTAAATATGAATGTGCCATGAAATTATTTACATATTTGAAGAGAGCAATTAACAAGCTTTTCAGTGATATGTAACATTATATCTGGAATTTCGTACTAAGTCTCGTATTTTGCCATTGAATACCCCCACCCCCTTCATTATCATAGTAATATAGCTTAATACCTCCAAACTTTGATCGCTTTTTAAGATAAGTAAATATGAATGTGCCATAAAATTATTTACATATTTGAATAGGCTAATGAATAAGCTTTTCAGTGATATGTAACATTATATCTGGAATTTCGTACTAAGACCCGTATTTTGGCTATGAATCCCCCCCCCCTGCTTTATAATCATAGTAATAGAGCTTAATACTACCAAACTTTGATCGCTTTTTAAGGTAAGTATATATGAATGTGCCATAAAATTATTTACATATTTGAATAGGCTAATGAATAAGCTTTTTTGTGATATGTAACATTATATCTGGAATTTCGTACTAAGACCCGTATTCTGGCATTGAATACCCCTACCCCCTTCATTATCATAGTTATAGAGCTTAATACCATCAAAATTTGATCGCTTTTTAAGGTAATTAAATAGGAATGTGCCATAAAATTATTTACATATTTGAAAAGGCTAATAAATAGGCTTTTCTGTGATATGTAACATTATATCTGGAATTTCGTACTAAGACCCGTATTTTGGCATTGACACCACCCCCCCCCCGCTTCCTTATCATAGTGATAGAGCTTAATACCACAAAACTTTGATCGCTATTTAAGGTAAGTAAATATGAATGTGCCATGAAATTATTTACATATTTGAAGAGAGCAATTAACAAGCTTTTCAGTGATATGTAACATTATATCTGGAATTTCGTACTAAGTCTCGTATATTGCCATTGAATACCCCCACCCCCTTCATTATCATAGTAATATAGCTTAATACCTCCAAACTTTGATCGCTTTTTAAGATAAGTAAATATGAATGTGCCATAAAATTATTTACATATTTGAATAGGCTAATGAATAAGCTTTTCAGTGATATGTAACATTATATCTGGAATTTCGTACTAAGACCCGTATTTTGGCTATGAATCCCCCCCCCCCCTGCTTTATAATCATAGTAATAGAGCTTAATACTACCAAACTTTGATCGCTTTTTAAGGTAAGTAAATATGAATGTGCCATAAAATTATTTACATATTTGAATAGGCTAATAAATAAGCTTTTTTGTGATATGTAACATTATATCTGGAATTTCGTACTAAGACCCGTATTTTGGCATTGAATACCCCCACCCCCTTCATTATCATAGTTATAGAGCTTAATACCATCAAAATTTGATCGCTTTTTAAGGTAATTAAATATGAATGTGCCATAAAATTATTTACATATTTGAAGAGAGCAATCAACAAGCTTTTCACTGATATGTAGCATTATATCTGGAATTTCGTACTAAGACTCGTATTTTGGCTATGAATACCCCCCCCCCCTGCTTCATAATCATAGTAATAGAGCTTAACACTACCTAACTTTGATCGCTCTTTAAGGTAAATAAATATGAATGTGCCATAAAATTATTTACATATTTGAAAAGGCTAATAGATAAGCTTTTCTGTGATATGTAACATTATATCTGGAATTTCGTACTAAGACCCGTATTTTGGCATTGAATACCCCCCCCCCTCCTGCTTCATAATCATAGTAATAGAGCTTAACACTACCAAACTTTGATCGCTTTTTTAGGTAAGTAAATATGAATGTGCCATAAAATTATTTACATATTTGAAAAGGCTAATAAATAGGCTTTTCTGTGATATGTAACATTATATCTGGAATTTCGTACTAAGACCCGTATTTTGGCATTGACACCCCCCCCCCCGCTTCCTTATCATAGTGATAGAGCTTAATACCACAAAACTTTGATCGCTATTTAAGGTAAGTAAATATGAATGTGCCATGAAATTATTTACATATTTGAAGAGAGCAATTAACAAGCTTTTCAGTGATATGTAACATTATATCTGGAATTTCGTACTAAGTCTCGTATATTGCCATTGAATACCCCCACCCCCTTCATTATCATAGTAATATAGCTTAATACCACCAAACTTTGATCGCTTTTTAAGGTAAGTCAATATGAATGTGCCATAAAATTATTTACATATTTGAAGAGAGCATTTAACAAGCTTTTCACTGATATGTAGCATTATATCTGGAATTTCGTACTAAAACTCGTATTTTGGCTATGAATACCCCCCCCCCCCTGCTTCATAATCATAGTAATAGAGCTTAACACTACCAAACTTTGATCGCTTTTTAAGGTAATTAAATATGAATGTACCATAAAATTATTTACATATTGGAATAGGCTAATAAAAAAGCTTTTCTGTGATATGTAACATTATATCTGGAATTTCGTACTAAGACCCGTATTTTGGCTTTGAATCCCTCCCCCCCCCCCGCTTCCTAATCATAGTGATAGAGCTTAATACCACAAAACTTTGATCGCTTTTTAAGGTAAGTAAATATGAATGTGCCATAAAATTATTTACATATTTGAAGAGAGCAATCAACAAACTTTTCCCTGATATGCAACATTATATCTGGAATTTCGTACTAAGACCCGTATTTTGGCATTGAATACCCCCCCCCCCTTCAATATCATAGTAATAGATTTTAGTACCTCCCAACATTGATCGTTTTGTTAGGTAAGTAAATCTTAATGTGCCAGAAAATTATTTACATATTTAAAAAGAGCAATCAACAAGCTTTTCAGTGATATTTAACAATATATCTGGAATTTCGTACTAAGACCCGTATTTTGGCATTGAATACCCCCCCCCCCCCAAATTATCATAGTAATATGGCTTAATACCACCAAACTTTGATCTCTTTTTAAGGTAAGTAATTATGAATGTGCCATAAAATTATTTACATATTTGAAAGGAGCAATCAACAAGCTTTTCAAGGATATGTAACATTATATCTGGAATTTCGTACTAAGACCCGTATTTTGGCATTGAATACCCCCTCCCTCCGCTTCATAATCATAGTGATAGAGCTTAATACCACAAAACTTTGATCGCTTATTAAGGTAACTAATTATGAATGTGCCATAAAATTATTTACATATTTGAAAGGGGCAATCAACAAGCTTTTCAAGGATATGTAACATTATATCTGGAATTTCGTACTAAGACCCGTATTTTGGCATTGATTCATAGCCAAAATACGAGTCTTAGTACGAAATTCCAGATATAATTTTACATATCAGTGAAAAGCTTGTTGATTAATCTCTTCAAATATGTAAATAATTTTATGGCACATTCATATTTACTTACCTCAAAAAGCGATCAAAGTTTGATGGTATTAAGCTCTATAACTATGATAATGAAGGGGGTGGGGGTATTCAATGCCAAAATATGGGTCTTAGTACGAAATTCCAAATATAATGTTACATATCACAGAAAAGCCTATTTATTAGCCTTTTCAAATATGTAAATAATTTTATGGCACATTCATAATTACTTACCTTAAAAAGAGATCAAAGTTTGGTGGTATTAAGCCATATTACTATGATAATTGGGGGGGGGGGTATTCAATGCCAAAATACGGGTCTTAGTACGAAATTCCAGATATATTGTTACATATCACTGAAAAGCTTGTTGATTGCTCTTTTTAAATATGTAAATAATTTTCTGGCACATTAAGATTTACTTACCTTACAAAACGATCAATGTTGGGAGGTACTAAAATCTATTACTATGATATTGAAGGGGGGGGGGGGTATTCAATGCCAAAATACGGGTCTTAGTACGAAATTCCAGATATAATGTTACATATCACAGAAAAGCCTGTTAATTGCTCTTTTTAAATATGTAAGTAATTGTATGGCACATTCATATTTTCTTACCTTAAATAGCGATCAAAGTTGTGTGGTATTAAACTCTATTACTATGATATTTAAGGGGGGGGGGGGGGATTAAATGCCAAAATACGGGTTTTAGTACGAAATTCCAGATATAATGTTACATATCACTGAAAAGCTTATTGATTGCTATTTTCAAATATATAAAAAATTTTTTGGCACATTCATAATTACTTACTTTAAAAAGCGATCAAATTTGGGTGGAACTAAGCTATGTCACTATGATAATGAAGGGGGGGGGGGGGGTATTCAATGCCAAAATACGGGTCTTAGTACGAAATTCCAGATATAATGTTACATATCACTGAAAAGCTTGTTGATTGCTCTTTTGAAATATGTAAATAATTTTATGGCACATTCATAATTACTTCATTTAAAAAGAGATCAAAGTTTGGTGGTATTAAGCCCTATTACTATGATAATGAAGGGGGGGGGGGGGTGTATTCAATGCCAAAATACGGGTCTTAGTACGAAATTCCAGATATATTGTTACATATCACTGAAAAGCTTGTTGATTGCTCTTTTTAAATATGTAAATAATTTTCTGGCACATTAAGATTTACTTACCTTACAAAACGATCAATGTTGGGAGGTACTAAAATCTATTACTATGATATTGAAGGGGGGGGGGGGGGGGGGTATTCAATGCCAAAAAAAGGGTCTTAGTACGAAATTCCAGATATAATGTTACATATCATAGAAAAGCCTGTTAATTGCTCTGTTTAAATATGTAAATAATTGTATGGCACATTCATATTTTCTTACCTTAAATAGCGATCAAAGTTGTGTGGTATTAAACTCTATTACTATGATATTTAAGGGGGGGGGTATTAAATGCCAAAATACGGGTTTTAGTACGAAATTCCAGATATAATGTTACATATCACTGAAAAGCTTATTGATTGCTCTTTTCAAATATATAAATAATTTTATGGCACATTCATAATTACTTACTTTAAAAAGCGATCAAATTTGGGTGGAACTAAGCTATGTTACTATGATAATGAAGGGGGGGGGGGGGTATTCAATGCCAAAATGCGGGTCTTAGTACGAAATTCCAGATATAATGTTATATATCACAGAAAAGCTTATTGATTACCCTATTCAAATATGTAAATAATTTTATGGCACATTCATATATTCTTACATTTAAAAGCGATCAAAGTTTGGTGGTATTAAGCTCTATTACTATGATTATGAAGCGGGGGGAGGGGGGTTTCAATGCCAAAATACGTGTCTTAGTACGAAATTCCTGATATAATGTTACATATCACTGAAAAGCTTGTTGATTGTTCTTTTCAAATATGTAAATAATTGTCTGGCACATTAAGATTTACTTTCCTTACAAGACGATCAATGTTGGGTGGTACTAAAATCTATTACTATAATATTGAAGGGGGGGTGTATTCAATGCCAAAATACGGGTCTTAGTACGAAATTCCAGATATAATGTTACATATCACAGAAAAGCTTGTTGATTGCTCTTTTTAAATATGTAAGTAATTTTATGGCACATCCATATTTTCTTACCTTAAATAGCGACCAAAGTTGTGTGGTATTAAACTCTATTACTATGATAATGAAGGGGTGGGGGGTATTCAATGCCAAAATACGGGTCTTAGTACGAAATTCCTGATATAATGCTACATATCACTGAAAAGCTTGTTGATTGCTATTTTCAAATATGTAAATAATGTTATGGCACATTCATATTTACTTACTTTAAAAAGAGATCAAAGTTTGGTGGTATTAAACCCTATTACTATGATAATGGGGGGGGGGGGATTATTCAATGGCAAAATACGAGTCTTAGTACGAAATTTCAGATATAATGTTACATATCACCGAAAAGCTTGTTAGTCGCTCTTTTTAAATATGTAAATAATTTTATGGCACATTCATATTTTCTTAACTTAAAAAAAATAATCAAATGTGGGTGGTAGGCTATTGGGTATGTGAAGTAAGAAAGCGGGACTTAATCCAAAAAAAGTATATATATACTGAAAATTAATGTTAATTCTCTTTTTGGATGATACCTTATTTTTTTATGCACAATGGATGTATACTTCTTTTTTTTTTTTAAAAGTGATCTAAGTTACAGTGGTGGGGTGGGGTGGGGTGGGGCGAGTGTTTAATGTGAAAATGTCAAAATACGGGTCTTAATACGAAATTCCAGATATCATGTCATACATCACCGGAAAGTACGTTCCAATGGCTCTTTGACTATACTTGTTTTTTTCTGGCACATTCATAATAACACACTTTGGAAGAGATAAAACACTTTTTATTTTTAGCCAAAAAAATGTCCCTATCAGACAATAGCCTAGTTACTAAAAATAGACTAGTTTCAGTTTATTCTATTTATCGAAGGCTTGGATTAGCCCATACGGAGCACGTGATTTCACTGAAGTCATGGTCATCCAGCAAATTTCTTAATGTCTGCTGAGTTGATCGTTCCTTATTGTCTGGTGAAAGGTCTTAATGTCTGCCAGCTATTGTCTGCCAATTTGATCTCGGCCTGGACTTGCTTCCGTCGAGACAAAATTAGGTCAAAGTTAGAACAATTTCATCATCACTTCATTTCCGATAACCATGATAATTTTCGACAGAGATGAGAGAATTATATATAAAAATCATCTAGGTAAGAAAATAAATCCACCAGTAAGAGCAAAAGTCTGTTATCCTTGAAAATAATGGAACAGCCGAGAACAAAATGGCGGCCACATTACGCCCAATATCTGCAAACCACGCGACTGATCTCCCTTACTTCACGATGCGGTCAGTCTTAAAATATTGGATTTGACATTTGATGGACGTAATGCCATCATATAGAACGCGAACTTTCAATTGCATATAATACTAATGGTTCACATGTTCAAATTTAAATCATGCCAGGACATAAAATCAAGAAAGAGCAAATATCAGAACGATTTCAGCACGGCGAACCAACATGGCCGAAAAATATATCCCATTCCTCCAACAAGGGCAAACCGTGCTTACTTAGTAATGTAAATTGGCCGTGGTCTTAATATCGTTGTTCAGTTTGCTAAAAACATAATATAGTGCGATTTTCATTTTAATGTAAATTGTATTACATTTCAAATGTATTCAAGAAATTAACTTGCGTCCACACACGGGCTTTTTAACAATGACGCACTGGTTTATTAAGACGATTTTAGGTCAAGTCGAAGAGATGGCATTGCCATTATTATCATATTAGGGTGGAAGAAAACAGGCATGTACACCCCTTTGTCATGTACAAGAACGATGAAAAAACTTTATAGAAATGCGTGTACATAAATATATATCAAACCATTGCATCCTACATTTTTTCTAAGCTGTAGAGATAAAATTATTTCCAATTATTCGCGTACACTGTAGAGTTATGGCGCCATATTTGATCTGGATATTTAGTGAAAAGTCGTGTAGTGAACGATTAAAAAGTTGCACGAAACAACACGAAGTCATAAAAGCATAACAATATTCAGACAAAAACCAAACAACGGTTAACATCGAACATGCACAACAGGGCAGAGAAAAACCAAAACAAAATGAGGCCAACGCAGCCTGTAATGACGAGAACATGTGCGGTACGTTTGTCCAACACGCCGAGCTATCGAAAATTGTAAACAATGATTTCTACTGATTTCAAGTAAGTAAGGATCTAACTAATGTTATACAACCTTGCTGGCATCTCTTCCTCGCATTTCCAATTCAATGCGCTTCTCCATTCCGACTGACATCTTTGTTATTCTATGTTTTAGTCTACGCTATATGCTAAAATCATGCAATGTCCTCCCTGCCTTCTAGTTGCCGCGAAGACAAATGCTACTCCGCCACAGCGCGCGGTGTATCAATGGTTTATAGAGGGGTCTTATTATTGGCTGACGCGTTGCTCGCGCAGAAACTACACTACCATGAATATTAATAGTTAGCCGTAACTTTCAGCCAATGAAAATTGTCTTTTTTATGACGTAGCCACTAATGCTGACACTATTTCATGAAGTTTGTTAATAGAATTTTCATATTCTCTAATAAAGAAGACAACTGCATGACTTAATTTAAATTAACTTGAAGTAAGTCTTCTAAAACATTACTTAAAGATGTATGTTAAAGTTTTTGGGTTTAGTTTCAAAATTATATTCAAACAGAATATTATCACGAAAGCTGTATTTTTTGCCTTACAAACATGGTAATTTTAAAAGATTAATGAAACGATTTACCCCTCCACCCCCGATCCTTAAAAGAAAGCACAAATACATATCTCCTTTTCATACTTTATATCTTTGACCAGTTTTGAAAATTACACCATTTGCCTATACTGTTTTTAGGACTTTGAATTTTGTCTAATAGTTAATTTCAAAGTAAAAAAAATTGCAATTCGACAATCTTCTGATATTTATTTAAAAAGTTTTTTTAATGAAAAGGACGTTCAAAACGATGATCAAACCTGAGGACGTCAAGTTTGATTTTTTTCTGGGTCTGTAAGCAAAGAGAAAAAAAAATGCCCGGCAACGAAACATAGGCCTACGCCAAAACGACATTTCAAGACAAGAAAAACTGATCAAGAGTAACAACCATTGGAGTAATTATCCGAAATAACCAAAATTTGAATAGCGTCTAGGCCTTGCTAGGGCTAACATTTATTATGTAAAAGAGAGAGAAAAATGGGGTTTAACGTCCACTCAGATTGTTATGTAAATCATGTACCTGTAAGCAGATGATAATATTTTCTATTTGAGTATAAATCGGGGAGAGGGGGGGGGGTAGTTGGGGACGACGGGGTACAGACGAGGTGACCAAAGTATCCACCAAATTTTAATATGGGCCTATAAACAGTCGTATGAAAAAAAAAACAATCATGTTATGCATGTTTGAAAAAATGTGGTCTGTCGAAAATATGAAATAAAATAGGGTTTAGCGTCCTTATACTACCCCAACTGCATGGGCTATAAATATAATGAAGACCGGGCTGTTAAAAAAACCCCGGAGACTCTGAATTGTATTTAATTTGAAAATAACTACATGCATCTTCAATGTACAAGGTGCAGTGGCATTGCATTTGCACACTTCTAATGACACATATCTAGTCAAAACTAAAATGGATATAGTATTTAAAAGAAATTGTTTTCTTAAAGTTACATTTTTCAAGATACAGATAAAGTACTAGCCATTCTTGCTATAATAGTTCGAAAGAAGATGATGTAAAATGAATAATTTGAAAATTTCATTCAAATTACTTTATTGCAAGTGAAGATATTAGCCTTTGAAGTTTTAACAGACGTGTGCAAAAATTCTAACCACGGTCCTGGTTGATCGAAGTTAAGTCTCGGCTGGCCAGGGTTCCGCAATATTGATTAAATCAAATCATCGCTGAACCGTTTTAATCTGTTTAATATCGAAGAAATCTGATGCCATCCAGAGTTGATTAGGGCCTGGATCAGTTAATTAATGTCTAATCAATACTTTTAGAAAATATTCAGGCCCAAAGAAAGACCTACAATAGGCAGATTTGACTCTTGAATAATGTAACTTTAATCATTTCAAATTTAAACAACACCCCCAACCCAACATCAATTATATTGCCCTAATGAACGATTGTATTTGAATTATAATGTAATGAAAGTGGTTAACGTCATTCCTTTCCGAACAAACCGGGATAATGGAGGTGTGGTAAATTTTGTACCGACAACGGCTTTTTGTCCAGGATTTTTTTACGTGCATATCAAGGTGTACGCGGGACCTTGGTTTACTGCCCCACCCGGACGACTAGACCATGTGCCTTTAAGACTCTCATACCCGACAGACAAAAGGTAGTTTATAATCGGATTTGCACTAAAAAAAAAACTTATGGGAACTGCGACTTTCGCTAAAAGAAGATATCCATCATTAAGTCAGACTAAAATTCTGATCGCACATTTCATTCAGAAAAAGGAAGCACTTTTTTATGACAGGACCACTATACACGTTTTCGGAACAACCTCAGGTACACCTTTTTTTAAAAACTAACAAATAAACTACACTACAAGCAAACTATAATTGCATCCTTTATAAATGGAATGAAATGGGCTTTATTTAACAGCCTAAAGGAGACCGAGTTTCGTTTAGAGAAGGAGCGAGATGAGGTTTAACTTCCCTTTGACACAAACCATTTTGGGACTAACATATTTACGTCAGTAAAACATGGGTTTATTTTGTTAAGGCCAGCGATACAGTCAAGTTTAGCGCGTGTTATACAACTTCATGAGTAATTATAATATGCCTATAGGGGGGTGGGGGTGGAAGGAAACCAGTTTTATACGGTACTCGGTTTGGCTTGGTTACATTCGGCCTATTTATCCTAGTTTCTCAATAAAAGACTATAGGACACACCGATTATGATGACATTATTTGAAGGAAAACTTATAATTGATATCTTGATGATGTTTTTTTAAAGTTATCGACAATGTTGCATAACTGAAGAATTACATTCGAAATTTCGCAGATTTAATACCTCAAGCGTCTTTAGAAGACATTCAATGCGAACAACCCTAAACGCATACTAATCACAAATCAGAAATAGTCAAAATTCCAGTCGCGGCTTTTAAAAGACTTTAAGGCCATATAGTTTAAGGACCACGGTTTAGATTAAATTGCACTCTTAAATGTACTATCCCAATTTGAACCGAATCTCAAAAAATGAAAGTTGGAGTACCTATAAAAATTTAAACTCCAAAATAAAGAGAAATGGTGTATTACGTGTCCCACAATTTCAGCTCGAAAAATTAAATCGTTTAGTCGTGAACGTCAAAACTGCTTTACAACCCTGTTTAGATTTCTGGTCAATTGTTTCGTTGGGTGACCTGAAAACCGATTCCTGTTCTATACAAAGAATGACCCATACGCTGTACTTGGTAACGAAAGGTATATTTCACCTAACATTATTTTTGTAAATAGTCTGGTTTTATCCCGACACCACATAACAGCTTGGGACACCGGTCTCCATATCCAGATGAAGACTGACGGGTTTAAGACGTTTGAAAACGTATCCCATTAATTGAGTTAGCTGCTAGACCCTAAGGTAGAGGATTTTAAGGGATTATAATATAAAGCCAAGCAGTTTTATTATCCAAAATATAATAGGGATTGACCATCAATCATATCTTATGTTAATATTCCTATAGCCGCTGACCATTTTTTGTATTTTTCAAGGCTTAAGCCACACTAAATAAAATTGATTGTTTAAAAAAAAAATCTTGTTCTATCGACTTGGATTCAAAAAATACAAATCATTTATTTATTTTTTCTTTCACGGATTGTTAATATCATTTGAGAGGATGTTGAATGTTGATAAATTTTATATCCATTATATCTTCACTTGGTGAATATTGAACGGAACTGGATAATTTTCCTTTTAGAAATTCATGTAGTTCGCGAAGGATAAACAATTCATCAATTAACGACCACAGATTTTAATCTGACCCTGCTTTTGTAAAAAAAAAAATAGCGTGTACTAAACTTAAAATTTAATAGAAGTTAGATGGAAAATGACATTCTTAAAGCCTCAGATCTTCTGAGGAAGAACCGCCCCACCCCCTCCTAACCGATGTTTTTTTTAAAAATTCCATGGCAGTTTAGACATAAAATATAACGAAATCGGTTCAGTAATTGCGGAAAATAACCTCAGGATTAAAAGAAGTTGGTTCGTAGGAAGAAATATTGCCCCCCAAAAATATAATTTTTAAAATTTCGTTTTATAAATCGGAAATTATAGACCTTACTCACCCTAGTAATTGCGGTAAATAACCTACTTTTTAAAGGGATATGCAGAGGATGTATTTATCAATTTTATTATCAAATTGTTCGATAAATGAATTATCTAAGTTCACATTTCTTAATAGACTATAATTAAATATTTTAATATGTTCCCCAAATCTGCCGCGAAAGGAAATTACAATCTAGTACTGTACTATAGTAGGCTAATTTTGTTATGTTCACATCATGATAAATGTAGCTAGCCA
Source organism: Patella pellucida (assembly GCA_917208275.1). Lineage (NCBI taxonomy): Eukaryota > Metazoa > Mollusca > Gastropoda > Patellidae > Patella > Patella pellucida. The sequence continues at coordinate 45,429,064 of OU795039.1, forward strand.
ACCTGTTAGGATCGAATTTGGCGCCAAAAATACCACGTGATAACCATGACGTCAGAGCATATGTGGCAAGGTTGAACAAAGGCCGTTGTCTGAAAGGAAGATAGAAATGGATTTTCCTGAATTTTTGTCAACTAAAAATGGCTTACCTCGGCTTCTTTGCAGCCATTTTTCACCACTTCATCTGATTTTCAATAAATTATACTCGAAAAATAGATTGCAATTAGCTCAATAGGCGGGGTATCAAGAAAAGCTCATGTGCCAAAAAAATATCCAAATTTGAGAAATAGGAGTAAATAATTTTTGATTACAGTAAAAAATGTAATCGAAATTCACTATTTTTAAAGCCATCATATTTTAAGATCTTGCTCAAAACCCTGGCTAAACTGCAATATTGAAACACCCCTTTCAATATGGCTGCCCGTATCGACATTCCTCGTACAAGTGAACAGCTAGTTTTGAAGATACTCGTTTCTCTTTACCCCCCTCTACGGCTTATTGCTATCGAGGCAATGGCTTGATTGCTTGTCGATATGCGTGTAGTTACAGTCATAGGAATACCAGCCAACCTAGCTGTTGGCTTGAACGATACTAAAGTATGAAAACAAGATATTTGTGCTGTATTATCTGGGTCATTATGGCTATCCACTCGACAGTCCGCTTCATTATCCATTAGCGATTATACACAGGACTGCCATTTTGGATTTTACTGTTGTTTCAAACCCTCTATTTAAAATTGTTATTTGGGGTATATAAATCGAATTTCTTAGGTTAATATCTCGAAACGCAAATCCGTTTATTTATAAAGTGTGTGTATTGTATGTGACAAAACAGACGCCATGACCTGGCAGGCTAAGGCTTGAAGATATATACAAATCAACACTGAATGGGACGTACTATAACATAGTCCATGTTAAACATACTCATATAGGCCATATTATGTAGCCCAGAGAGGTAGCAGCAGCGAGGACGTGGTTTGAATTAAGTAGCGATGTTGAACTGTATTCGATCCGCCATTATGTTTTACACATTAATAGTCACATGATTAATGCATAATTTGACATTCCAGTGACAAAAAAAACTATCTGAAGATTCCAGATTTAAGGGCATTGTGTTGGCTAAATCTTACCCCAGATATAATAGGCCTATATTAAGAATAGTCACACAAGCCCTACATATAAATCTAGGAATCCCCGAAGACAAAAATGCATTTCTATATAGTATCTACAATTAAATACCAATGTTATAGCAATCATAGGTTTGGTGAAATTGGGCAGGGGGTGGGTGTGTATACTCTATAGTCTAAATTGGAAGGGGGGGGGTATCTATTTTTGCCTTGACGGCCTAGACCTACCTATTATAAGGTAATATATTATGGAGTGGAATGGCTGGGGTGGAGCTTGAACGTGGGGAGAGGGGGCACGGTAGGCTACTGCACACCCACTCCAGTCGTTAATTTAGTGCGTATGACTCTATTCTATGGAACCTTAAAATGGGTCTAAAAGAACATACTAATGTAGCCTAATATGAATGTATGTAAAGTAATTTATATTCAATTTGAAATATTTTGTAGGTGTATAATCAATTTTGTTCGGCGAAACACGTGAACAGTGCAATTTGAACGACGGTCGTTTACGCTTACTGGTCCATTCTACACAATTTTATATTTTGTAAATCAGCAATTACTAATTACTTCCGCATTGTCTTACCAAATGCTCATAATATGTCCTAAATATTGGAAATAGAATCCCATATTTTCACAAGATAACATTTTTGAGCGAATGTAGTATATCAATATTGATGCTAAATTCGTGTTTTTAATTTCAAATATTATGGACAATATTGAGTTAGAGTTGGTCCTTTAATTACCCAGTGTCCACAGAACGTATTGTTGTGTTTCCTTACTCTAAAGTATTCCACCCCCTTAATGTGCGTTTTAGGAATATTTCCATTTTCCCCCATACCGGAACTATGACAAAAGTTTATAGGCACCGCAAATCTACTGAAAAATCTCGGAGGAAACTAAACCTATATACCACAAAATACAATTGCATATTAATATAAAAATAATGATTATAACCTACACAATATATTAATTGATCGAACATCATCAGTAATGGTTCATCAGCTACTTGCATTTTCCGGGGTGGGATGGTGGGGTGCAAAACACCAGAGCACAAAAGTATGATAGTTTTTGCTGCCCGCAGGGAACTTTCAAAATTCGTTCTCGCCATTGACAGGACTGGGTCAACCTGGTAGGAACCTTGGACCCGTGGGACTCCCCATCAATATTATGCATTTAAGGATATTGTCTGTCCCATATACTTGCGAATGAAATAAAAAAGGAGGGGATGTAAGAAAAGCTTATATGTAAGACTGTTATATAGTTATGATCCATTGACCATTTGAATTTGTCACAAATCAAACAATTCCTTTCATGAGAACACTAACATTAAAAGCGTTCTCATATCGAAGTCAATCGCTGTCTGTTCCACGATGCCTTTTCCGGGTGTCGTGCTGTGATTTAGCCTGGAGAAAGTGGGAAAGCTGACAAGGGCTCATCGGCGCCACTCGAACTGGTTCAGAAATCTTCAGATTAACCCTAAAAAATTCACTGAAGCATGTATTTTACGCGGCTGACATAATGTATGTTTTTTGTGTAAACAATATTTTTTTTCAGAAATTTATGAAAAGGGATCGGGGAACAGGCCAGGCCTATATCACCCCTCTCCTCATACAAGGAATATAAAACAAATAATATACAGATCTCCTATGTACATTATAATATTATTATAAAATTTAATAGTGAAAGACAAATAAATTAAATAAATCGTATACAATATATATAAAACAAATGCAGGAAAAAAACAACAAGAAGTGTCATTTTTATATGTGCTGGTCCTGGGCCCCGTCAATACAGTGGTTTTCGTCCACCCGGCACGCCCTTTGGGGCACAATTCACTAGGCAAACCTCGGCAGATTCCGGTACCATTAAGCTACGATGTAGGGTACTGGAATATTCTGAGGTTTGCCTATTGGGGCACAATTAATACTCTGCTTCTGAATTAGCTAGAATGTTCAAACTTAGCGTATGCATGTAGGTGTTTTGGGGTTCAATATCGATAGTGAGCATCTTCTGCTTAAGCTCATGAAACCGCATAGTTTCACTACATCAAAACATTGACTAAGTTTAACCATTAGGCTAGAGAACGTTTTACTTAGACTAAGCTATAGCTAAGAGCAAAAAGTTAAGTGTCCCCTATTTATTCTGGGATTGAGACGGGTGGCACTGCAGCCTCACTTTTTACGGATGATGTCTGATTGTCTGTAACTAATTTTTATTAGAACTGTTAATCCAAATATAATCTGTAAAAAAAATCTCTAAAGATTAGATACTATACCAACCGGGCAGATTTTAGTTGTATTAAAGGGGAGGCAACCTCATTAAAAAATGAAACTGTTAAAGAGTAACATCCCCTGGACCACTTTCAATGTGACATTCCACTAGTTCATCTGCAAATGGTGACACATGTACATGTTTACTAAAATCAAATTAGGATTGATGAAAATCTACTAATTGAGTGTGTAATTTGTAAGCTAATGTGACTCATTAAAGACCTGAATCTCTGATTTTTTAAAAATTGTTCTGATTATATTTTTTACAATTTTGATCGACACCCGAACACTTGAGCATAACTAGCCTAGGGGAGAGCCGGGAAATTGGAACACTTTTACACGTTCTAGCATGCATATAAATTTATAATTAACTTAACGAAGAAAATGAGCTTTGTTGTGTAGTTAGTTTATTCACTCCCTAATTGAATAGTGGCCAGCGGTTTGAGAGACTTTGACCTACTGCTACAGGTCAAGTAGCTACGAGAACGTAGCTAAAAACGTTGAGATATGCTGATTATGTGTTTGTTTTTAGTTTAAGCTACGATTGGCACCCTTCATTTTCACGTTGCAAACGCATTTTTTTAAACATGCATTCTTCAAGAGCTAAATCTGCCTAGTGCAGGTCTTTATTTGGGCATGAAGTGTTTTCTAAAGTATTAATTAGACATTAATTAACTGATCCAGGCCTTAATCAATTGCTCTGATATTAAACAGATTAAAACGTTTCAGTGATAAATCAAATATGACGCGCCCAGACGCTTCGAGTCTTAGCTTTGATCAACTAGGGCCGTGGTTGAAATTATTGCACAGGTCGGCCAAACCTTCAAATGCCAATATCATCGCTTGCAATAGAGTAAGTTGAATGAAATTTTCAAATTATTCACTTTACACCATCTACTTTCGAACTAGTATAACAAGAATGGCTAGTTCTTATCTATATCTTGAATAATGTAACTTTAATTAATACATGTAACATCTTTAATACATGACTAATTAAACTTGCAGAGGCCAATGTAGTGGCACAACTATCGCGCAACTCTAAATATTCGCGTTTAAAGTAATGAAGCGAGGTTTCTGTTTGACATCCACCGACATGAAAGTTCTTACATAGTTACACTTTTTTGCACATGCGCCAGTAATACACGCCCCTGTAGTACACACCCCTTTTATCATATTATTATGATGTCCAAAATTGCCTTTTTGCTTGGCTGTTATAAAAGCCTCATGATAATAGCCGTCAAAGTATGCAGTTTAAAAAGATGGGGGTCTAAGTAACGGCTTAACGCCTCGATTTAAAATACGATGATTTGTAGGCCTACCCGTTTCAATTAAGATAAAGCCCCTAATTGTAGTTGTGTGTGGCGGAAATATTATAAATAACAATAATCAATCGTTGTTTCGATGAAAAATGCTGTCAATTTTGTGTAATTGATGCGGGAGTGATTCACGACGGGCAATGCAACGTTTGAGGTAATGGCGCAAAATTTTATCTCGCACCACGAAGGGTGAAGAAATGAGGTTCGTTATCTACAGGTCAAGGTGTTCCAACCTACCTGTCGAAATGGGTAAGTTGAAACGCTGAGAATTATTGTGACAAAGGCATGTTTCAAACGTACCGTACGGCTCATATTCTAACTAACCCTATGCCCACAGTACACACATCAACTTTGTCCCAACTGCAGCTTATCCGAAATAAAAACTTGTATGTTTAAGTAGCTTAGTCTCTAACTCAATATTCAATATTATCATCCAAAATCTTCGACATTGAAAACACGAATTATTTGTCAATTTAAATCAACATTGATGTTGTGATCTTACCGAGAAAAGATTGGCTTCTGATATTCAACATTTAAGACAAAATAAACATTTTACCATTGGTACACGAATCGTGTACCATCATGCGTTTGCGCCCCATTTGTATTAAATGACTCAAATGAGGCTAGGCATACTCCACAAGTCATTCAAACGGTGACGTCATATTCTTATCTGGAGAGCATGTCCAATAAATACTATCGGTGTAGACTAGAATAACCAGACGGCAGACGCTAGAGATCACCACTCGATTGAGACTTCTGGTGTATTTGCCCAACATAACGGCTTTAAAATTACAGTAAAAACAGAAACGATTGAATGTAAATCAGTTTATATACATTCATATTACATTAGCATATGCCCCACCACTGTAAATGTCCGGCGGTGGCCATTCTTGATACACGTGTAATGAATTTGTTGATCTATTTGCAACACGTAACACGTTGTAAGTGAAACTATCTGGTAGTTGTCACTGGTAATGCACGTGAAGATGCTGAACACTATGCAACAAATGGTATGCAGTAAGTAAATGCGTTGATCTAGATTAACTATTGTGGTGGGACAATATTTCTGGACGTACTGAAATGAAATGAAATGGGGTTCAACGTCCCACTTTTCTGCTCCTAAACTGGGCTAATGAAGACGGACATACGCCATACAGTGTGCTATGAGGGACATTTTGCCCGGGCAGCGGCCTACTCTTATATTGAATTCCAACTGCCAAGGGATCTTTTACGTGCACGCCAATGTGTACACGGGACCTCCGTTTTCCGTCCCATCAGAACGACTAGATAGTTGAACTTGTCAGACCCTCCGTCCGGCATCACTGATATGGGAGGAACCACGCCGGAAAATCTGGATGAACTTCCTCGGCCAATGCAGGGATCGAACACCCGACATCCAGGCTAGCGAGCCAGCGTCTTACCCACTTTATATCCACATGAATGTCCCGTTCTGAAGGCTATATAACCACTGCCCTGGGTCTCGCAACAGTAATTGATCTTCACGATATCTTCCTCCTAGATTTGTAGGTAGTCAATTTTTACATCGTTATTATATTACCCCTATTATAGTTACAGCTATCATCGATATAACACTGGTAAACTGTTCGTAATTATTATTTTGGTTTGGTAATAAGAGGTTCCAATGTTCGTCCGCCCCCCCCCCCCAAAGTTATGACAAATCCAGAGCATTTACCTCTCTGAACATGTTATTTTCGGCCTTTCTGTTCCAGATATTTATTACGTGCCAGGAAAAGCTTGTGAACACGATAAAGATCAGATTTCTTGAGAGCTTAAATTTGGTCAACATCTACATTTTCCTTCGGATAAGCTGGGGGAGTGGGGCTGGCCGATTGGTTAGAGCGTGCGCGCTGCATCATAAAGCCTGTCATTGAGTCAGCTGGCGTAGTTTTTGCCCAGTGGTGCCTGACAAGGAGTAGCCGGTCGCCTGTCCAACCTCGTTGGTTTTCTTCCAGATATTTATTACGTGCCAGGAAAAGCTTGTGAACACGATAAAGATCAGATTTCTTGAGAGCTTAAATTTGGTCAACATCTACATTTTCCTTCGGATAAGCTGGGGGAGTGGGGCTGGCCGATTGGTTAGAGCGTGCGCGCTGCATCATAAAGCCTGTCATTGAGTCAGCTGGCGTAGTTTTTGCCCAGTGGTGCCTGACAAGGAGTAGCCGGTCGCCTGTCCAACCTCGTTGGTTTTCTTCGGGTCCTCCGGTTTCCTCCAACTGCTAAAGACCCCTACGCGCAAGCAAATTATTGAAATAAAATTAAACAGTCCCGAAATGACCTAGTTTGTGTCGAGTGGACGCTAAACCCCATTCCCCCTTTTTCTCTTTAGGATAAACTGTTGCCCGTGGCTGTCTGTTACAGGCGTAACTGGAATGTTACATAATGTCAAATAAAATATCGACACTAGTTTGTCACACTTCATGTACGTCACGTACAATACATAAAATAAAAATTTATCTATATTAGAACACATACCAATCCCCTTGTTCTCTGCGAAACAAACCATCTGTATTTAAAACGTGTAAATAAACATTCAGTATTACATATCAAAGCTGATGTATGGAAATGGTTCCCCGTCTGTATGGCTGGTGGTTGTTGTCATATTTAATATGGATATAATTGATAACATATCTTCAGGTAAGCGAAATGAATCGGTAAATAAAATGGTTTAAAGAGAAGCTAAATGAAAAGGTAAATGACATGGCTCGAAGCCGTGCTGGGGGAATTCCCAAACACCGAAACACTTGAAGGGAGAATCTCAGATCCTTTCGTAACAGCAGAATACATAAACTGGTATCACAGTATTGACTATGTATACCCAAGTTGACTGAAGACGTGGATCAAACACTTGTTACAAAATATACGTAAACGACAAGGTTTTCCCCGAGATCTATGAACAGAACCAAGCTAAGTCAAATCCCAACACCCGGGACCCTTCTCGTCTTCTAGACTGGGTTGTTATCTCGATTAAGTGTATATTGTGTTTTACTAAATCTAAATCGAACTAACTTAACACGTATCATCAAATCGATGCTACATTTGTGTCATATTAAAATATATTCCTGGCGCTAATAGCAAGATACATTTTTTTAAAGTCCACATCTCTTTGTCAAGCATTAAGGTCGGGTCGTATCTGTATTCATCGTTCTGCGACTTTCCGTTCTCGATAGCGACAATGTTTAATCAGTGCGGTCACGAGTGAAGGAACCTTATCGAATTTTAACCCCGGTGACGCCCTTTTCTGAAGACTTTGTGGACGCCATAGAAGCAACCATTTGTATGTATTTTACAAATTTGGTGTGATTCAATGGGATCTGAGAAGATTAATGATGTTGATTTTGGGAATTTTAGGACTTCCTATTCCCTAAAAGCCTTGTGAACACGATAGACATCATATTTCTTGATATTATAAAGGACCCATATTAAATTTGGTCAACATCCAATTTGTTCTTCCTGGTCAGTTAGCTTGTATGGCTATTAGTCAGGTCAATATATGGAAAATACCTCCTACCCCCCCCCCCCATAAATTACAACAAAGGGTTTCTCGAATGATTCTGGTAAGGTTTAGTGTACTTTATAACATACTAAAAGTTTACCAAAGTAGGATCACGGAAAGGTGTTATTTCAAGATGGCGTCAAAAATGGCCCCCGAAACGTCTTAAAATGTACATAACTCAAATTTGTTGATCGTGGTGTCTTTCCCTAGGTTTTGGGGGGTAAAGAACACATTAAGATCATTAAAAATGATGTTGGCCTATTATGTCAAAAATCGCAGTAACATCTCCAAATGACCACAAGTCCACAATTTTTGACTCGAATTTAACGATCGTGATGTCTATTCCTTGGTTTTGGGAGACAAGGAACATATTAAGAGCACATTGGATATCACTGAGCGGTTGAATCATTATGAAATTGAATTCACGACCTTCAGCTGCCTACTATCATAGAATAAGTTTCAGAGCATTCAGTTTTGAATGTCCTCCTCCTCCTTGGTATCGACCTTTTGGGTGATGTTTGAATTGTCACATATTTTCTGATCGTCCTTCTTCATTTCTCCAGAACAGAAAATGAAATCATCTACGTCTGTTCAAAAAAGCAGCCAAAAGAACATAAAGTGAATAAAATTAATCTGGTGAAAGAAACATTAGGAGACGATGTCTGCAACAATTTTCTCTTTGTACATGTCTACTCAGGCTGGGATTCAACTTCAAGGATTTTAGGCATGGGGGAAAAAGTCCGCCTATCGGAAATTGGTGAAATCTGATCCTGTCATGAAGTCCTGTGTTAGTGCATTCACCATTCATAACAAATTTCAAGAGGAAATGTCAGATCTTGTTAAATACCTGATGGTTGATCTATTTTGTGGCAATCGAATGATACGCTATCATCACTGTGTCATATCATTTTCACAAAGAAAGTGGCAACTGCTGAAGCATCTGTCATACCTAAGCGGCTTCCCCCAACAACACCTGCAACAAGATGTCATGATCAGTAAATTTAAATTATAACCCAAAACAATGCTCAGTCTGGCGAACTCATGATAATTATCCATTGCAACTGTTCGGTGGGGGGGGGGGGGGGACAAGTTCTCTCGGTGCAGCTACAGACACTATGGACTCCCCTACACTGGTGTAGGCCTATGTGGCCCCTGTCAAACTGCAAATCGTGACAATTCAAACAACACTTAATAGGTCGGTACTGATGTAGAAAATGACAGTCAAAACTGAACGCTCTTAAACTTATTCTATGGACAGGGGTGTTTGTGCATTAGGTGATAGTGGACAGCTGAACGCCATGAATTCAATTTCGTAATGATGAAACAGCTCAGTGACACCAAATGTTGTCTTAATTATGTTACTTGTCCCAGAAAAACTAGGCATAGGCATCAAGATGATCAAATTTGGTTCAATAGTTATGGACTTGCGGTCATTTGGAGTTGGTGGCGGCCATTTTTGACATAGAAGGCCAACACCATGTTTAATGATCTTAATGAGTTCTTTGTCCCCCAAAACACAGGAATAGACCCTAAGCTCATCAAATTTGAGTTAATATATCATTAAGACGTTTCGGTGGCCATCTTTGACGCCATCTTTTGTTACAATTTGTATTTTGACCTGACTTTATCTTTTGTTCGATACATAGCTGCTGTGGGAGTGTATTTCTACAAGGAATATAATATTAACCCCTTCTTTCTTCAGATAGGGATGGAGATCTTCATCCATTCGTATCTTGTTTGGATATGTGTCTGCACCTTTATAACGAAAACAGAACAGCCATAGAAAATTCATTAACTGGGGATAATGACCAGTTACTGAAACTACTAGATGTGACAAGTAGTCATCCACAGTCAAATATTGACCATGAGCAGGATTTACATCACAAACGAACGGTAACTGTGGATCGTCTCTTTTATTGCCATAAAGCGTGTATGGAATTTGTTATGTCCACAGATCATACTAAAATTGGTAAGCCTATTGGAACTCGTGTCTGTAGAACCCACATCTGCTTTTAAGAATTTCAACTAACCATTTTTAGACCAGGCATGTTTATTCCTTGGACAATTACGAAGCGAATGCCGGGCTTTGGTATGGTACAATTCCAAGCTCGTTGCCATCACGTCAAAGTCAGTTTCTGGTCCATAGTACGGCAGGTTTGTTTATCCATACGTGGTATAAATATGGATAGCTCAATAATGGAATTATTTGAATAGCTATCAATTATACGAGGTCCAATTGCCCCTTTCTGATGGAAATCTTATGATTACTGGATACGTGTCTCACCAAATATTTAAAGCATTCAATCATTTATACTATATTATCTATAGTCTTTTTGGTGACCTGCATATCTTGTTAACGCAAAAGGTTATAATGTTGAAAAAAGTAACCGACACAAACAGAAATATGTATCCGTGAATTTATACACCAATCCTGCCAGTGCCATGCCTGCGGCCCGCTCAACTCTCCACATCTCCCAGAGAAACGCTTAGTGTGTGAGGCGCTGGCTGAAATATCGGTTTCCGGGCACGGTGTCCCCCATTGCACACCACATGAATTATGCCCATCATCATTAGCCCGGTTAACTAATGTTCGACTCCCCATCTGACTTTTTAAAATATTATTTATAATTTATAGGCCAGGGGTCGGTTGCTCAAAACTAAGTTATTAACGATCCGTTAAACTCTAACGGACCTATATCTTGGTAACGTGTTGTTTGTTAACTTTCCGTTCAATTTACTGCAGAAAACACTATAGAATACTTTATTCTCCCCTTATTAGCATAAATCTGTAGGAAAAAAATTGAACCACAGAATGTTCGAGGCCTTTATTTCCAGCAACAATCTTTCTCTCCGTTAAAGTTACCGGATCGTTAAAAGATAACAGAGCTTTGAGCAACCGGTCCCAGACCTTGGGGATTTTCACTTTATGTTTTGTTGTTTTTATTGTAGGTAAATGAATTTAGAGAAGTGCTCTGGGTGGTATCCGTTCCATAAACCAACTATAAAATGGACATTGTACAATTTACTATCTAATTATATTACTAAAAGTATTATTGATATTCAGTGTCTTTTATAACAAATTAATGATAACCGGTGATTTTATATTATATTTTATGTCATAGTTTAATTACAGACATACATCAATATAGGCCTATAATTTCTTAATTTATGGGATGACAGAGTGGTCTAACGCGTTCGCTGTAGATCGTAACTACAACATTTGGGTGGAGTACAAGATTAATAGTTCCATTGGAGGACTGTGAGATTCTAATTTAGATTTTAAAATATCGTGGTCATTCTCTTGCCCCCCCCCCCCTGCTGTACACAGTAGGAGTCCCACTTAAAAAAAAGTTTTCTGTGGGTTATTTTGACTTTAGCTTGAAATCTGCTGGTAAAAATCTATAGTACCTCCAGTTCGCCAGGAAATGTAAGATTATTCATACTCGAATACGGATATAGGTTTTGAGGTTTACTCTGAAATTTAACGAAAGCAACTGAATTGGTACGATTGACTGGAGTTTGTAACATAATCGAATTTTGGTAAAGGTTTCTCATGTTTCCGTACAATAAAATCCCATCTTATCTTATTTTATCGTGTTGCCTTTTATAAATGATTGGCTGAGATTCATACCCTGATTGAAGTTTGAAACTTATGTTCTGATACAAACAACTGTTCATTATCTCTTTTTAATTAAACCTTTGTTACACGTCCAGAATATACTCCAGAACGAACTACATTGAATATATTGCGCAAATAGAAATCGTTTCAAGCACATACGTTTCGAAAGGCTTATCATTCACAGTATGATTTCTGGACGTTACAACATGCACACGTTTTATGGGGAAAAAAGAGACCATCCACTACACAGTAATCAGTCGTTTCTTATACTTGGTATTAGGGGCAAATTTGGGTGCAAATTTGGGTCTCGCAGCATCAACTTGTTAGATAGTTGGTTTCTTTTCCCAGTCAGAAATACATTATTCAAACGCTAACTTTGAATATTGCTTGTTTTCTTTAAGCTTTAAATGTTATATGAATTATTAATTAAGTGGTTCATGTCACATCCATACAGTGGTTCACATCACACCAGGGGCGGATTGGCCCATCGGGCGATCGCCCGAAGGGCCGGTCGGATATAAACAAAAAGGGCCGGTCGGATATAAACAAAAAGGGCCGGTCGGATATAAATAAAAAGGGCCGGTCGGACAAAAAATGATTTTTATTTGTTGTCCAATTCTTCTAAATAAAACCTTTTTTCTGCTGAACATAATATGGGGAGGGAGGGGGGTATTGCACCGGCCATGGAGCGATGATGATCATGTTGTATTTGGCCCGTGGCTTTAACGGCCGCCAAGTCATAACTGGAGTCTGGAATGGGCTGGTATGATAGACTTTCTGTGCTGGGTGTGAGCCGGAATTCGGAATCATGCAATGGGGATTCCGAATTTCATCCGAAAGTGTCATCGGATTCACCCATCACTGTCTCTTGCAAATTTACTAATTATTAAGTCACCTGCACCCTGTTTGTGGGATACGCCAGAAACGTCGGCCGGTGGTTCGTAACTCCCAAAAAATTCAACTTCAGCAAAATTTGATCCATAGCTGGTCTGCTGGCTGCGAGTAGCTTTCCTGGAGTTTCCTGAGGCTGGTGTTAAACATTCCTTGACATTTTTTTTAACTCGTTACTTTCAGAGATAAAATTACAGAATTTGGATGTCGGGAATAGTCTCAAAAATGAATTGTGTCCCGTACGCCTATATACTGCATGTCCGCATTCAATTCTTCAACATAGACGTACGAGCAAGGGGGGGGGGGGGAGGCCGCTGACTTTTCGGGCAGATGGGTAAAGCTAAAAACAAATTATTTCATCTACTTGGCAAAATAAAGTGCCCAAAATCTAATAAAACATGAATTTTACGGGCTTGAATAGCAGTAAAACGCGTTTGCGACCGTCAAATAATAATATGCCAAAATTTTCTTGCCGGGTCGATACAAGGTCAGCTCCGCTTCTTCGCCTCTCGAAGAAAACCGGTGCCGCTGTCTGTAAACCTGAAATTTTTTCGGGCATTTCTAGTTTTGCTTCCCTAACACTGTCATCTAGCGCTAATAAAACACTAATTTTCCTTTTTTTTAATTGAGGGGATGGATGGCTGATTGGTTTGAGTGCGCGCGCTGTATCATAAAGTCTGTCATTGAGTCAACTGCGTGGTTTCGAATCCCCGGTAGTACGTGGCAAGAAGTAGGATCGCCTGTTCAACCTCGTTGGTTTTCTCCGGGTCAAGCGGTTTCCTCCCACTGCTAAAGACCCTACGCGCAAACGAATTATTGAAATAAAATTAAACCATATGTTAGTCCCGAAATGACCTAATTTGTGTTAAGTGGACGTTAAATCCCATTTTTCTCTCTCCCCATTTTTTAATTGCATACCGCGAATTTATACTGAGCATCGATTAGTATTTTTGAATGCAGCTGATTGGGTCGTTCGAATTTAGAGTGGTGAACAGTCTATTTGCTGATTACACTATTTTGCATGATTACACTATTTTGCCTTTACAGATTTTTTTAAAGAATTTTACTTATGGTTTGGTGTTCTTACTTGGTTTTATTTTATTTCGGCTATAAAACCATTGGAAACCTTTGGAATTGCTTACACGGGCGTTAGCGGTGGTTAAATTTTCCAAATTTTCGGGCATTTCGGGTTCTGCCACCCAGCGTAAGAACGTTATCTCAGTCCCCGTCCCCATCAATCAGATATGCCACCAAATCGCATATTTGGGGATTATTTTTCAAAATTTTCCCGGGGAAGAGCTACCCACCCCCGTACGGGCTCCGCGGTCAGTAAAAGGGGCCGCTCTGACACGGGAGCCCGGACCGGTTCCCGGCCCCAATCCGCCCCTGCATCACATCTACATGGTCGCTAACAGTCTGTACGTATTGGTAACATGTTATCAGAAACAGCCCATAGACCTGTGCTGCACCCCAGGGCTCTGTTTTAGGTCCTGTGTTATTCGTCTTATTCACAGTCAAGTTGATCGATTATTAGATGACATCAACTCTCACACCATTCATATGCCATTATACCTAGATTATTGATCCCTTAAAGGACCTAAGTCCGTAACTCAGAATCCTCCAAAATCGTCGACATCGAAAACAAGAAGTATTGGTCAATTTAAATCAACGTTGATGATGTAAACTTACCGGGAAAAGATGAGCTTCTGATATCCGATATTTAAGATAAAATATTTTTTTTAACATTGGTACACGAATCGTGTACCATAATGCGCTTCAGCCCCAGTTGTAATAAAAGACTTGAGGGACGAGGCTAGATATATTATACCAAACCAGACGGCACATGTAGACTGGAATAACCAGACGCTAAAAATGTGCAATAGATTGAAACTGCATGGCTTATTTCGTCGAACATAACTGATTTGAAATTGGAGTAAAACGGAAACCATAGCATGTAAATCAGTTTATATACATTCATATTACAGTATTTTATGCGTTGCGACCCACTTTTGTCCATTTCTAGGTCCCAAATGTTAGCGATTTAGCTCCTTTAACACAAATCAATATACAGGTACATGTACTAATTCTAGGTGATATCATCATCATGTACTCAGGAATTAACGTCTTGGAGGAGTACGAAGAATAATCTACAGAAAATTGATTCAGTCATAGTGACAATATTGCGAACATACAAGCACAAGATAGTGTAAACTTTCTTGGTGTATACTAACAAAAGACTCAGCTAACACGCTTGTTAGATCGCCAATCTTTTCTAGACTGGGTTACTGCATTATAAGCATCTTGAGTGATCTAAATCGCAACTTAATATCAAAAACAACAAATTATTCAAAATACTGCTGCCAGTGTAGTCAGTCGCACATTAAAAAGGAAAGATAGTAAGCTGGCACTGCCAGGCAGGATACGCCCACATTTTCGAGAGATGGATAGAGAACAAGGAAAACCAAAAGTGATTTTTCCTACAATCAAAGGCTATAATTCATTAAATTACAATTTGATATGCGCAAATATCGAAAAGAATCAAGATCTTTAGGTTATAAACATGCATTTCAAGTTTCAACAAAATTGAATTAAAATTGTGACCTATACTGGGTCCACAACCTTGATATACCATTTTATAACAGTATTCGCGTACACACGGCTGCCATTTTGTATGGCAATTTTGTTCCGAATTTTTGCGAAATTCGAACTCAACCTTCCTTAGGGTGTAACGGGGATATAATCAAACGATTTTTTAAATCGGATAATAATTGTGACCTCCAGAGGGACCACAAGACAAACAAAGACGATTTTGCGTATAATCAGGGGCCATAATTCAGGAAGTTACAATCCGATATGCGCAAATATCGAAAGGAACCGAGATCTTTGGGTTATAACCATGCATTTCAAGTTTCATCAAAATCGAATTAAAATTGTGACCTCTACAGGGTCCACAACCTTGATATACCATTTTTTAACAGTATTCGCGTACGAATGGCGGCCATTTTGTATGGCAATTTGGACCTCAACCTTCCTTAGGTCGTGACAGTGATATAATCAAACGATTTTTTTAATCAGATAATAATTGTGACCTCCAGAGGGACCACAAGCTAAACAAAGGCGATTTTGCGTATAATCAGGGGCCATAATTCAGAAAGTTACGATCCAATATGCGCAAATATCGAAAGGAACCAAGATCTTTGGGTTATAACCATGCATTTCAAGTTTCATCAAAATCGAAATTAAAATTGTGACCTCTACAGGGTCCACAAGCTTGATATACCAGTTTTTAACCTTATTCGCGTACGAATGTCGGCCATTTTGTATGGCAATTTTGGTCCAATTTTTCCGAAATTCGAACTCAACCTCCCTTAGGGTGTAACGGTGATATAAACAAACGATTTTTTAAATCGGATAATTATTGTAACCTCCAGAGGGACCACAAGCTAAACCAAGGTGATTTTGCGTATAATCAGGGGCCATAATTCAGGAAGTTACGATCCGATATGCGCAAATATCGAAAGGAACCAAGATCTTTGGGTTATAACCATGCATTTCAAGTTTCATCAAAATCGAATTAAAATTGTGATCTCTACAGGGTCCACAACCTTGATATACCATTTTTCAACAGTATTCGCATACGAACGGCGGCCATTTTGTATGGTAATTTTGGTCTGATTGTTCCGAGATTTGAACTCAACCCTCCTTAGGGTGTAACGGTGATATAATCGAACGGTTTTTCAAATCGGATAATAATTGTCACCTCCAGAGGTACCACGAGCTAAAATAGGTGATTTTTCGGACAATCAGGGGCCATAATTCAGGAAATTACGTTCCGATAGGCGCAAATATCGAAAGGAACCAAGATCTTTGGGTTATAAACATGCATGTCAAGTTTCATCAAAATCGGTTCAAAATTGTGACCTCTATAGGGTCCACAAGCTAAAAACGTGATTTTTCGTACAATCAGGGGCCATAATCCATGAAGTTTTGATCCGATACATGCCAATATCGAAAGCAGCTGAGATCTTTTGGGGATAAACCTATATTTCAAGTTTCGTTAAAATCCGACAAGAATTGTGACCTGTAGAGAGTCCACAACCTATTGTGGACGGACGTCCGGACGGACGGACGGACGGACGGACAGACGGACAGGGGCGACGACATAATACGTCCACATGAAAATGTGGGCGTATAAAAACCAGCGGCTACAAGGCAGGATATACGCCCACAGTTGAATAGAGAAAAAATGCTAAAAAGAATGTGATTTTTCCTACAATCAAGAGCCATAATTCATTAAGTTACAAATCAATATGCGCAAAACATCTAATGTAAATGTGATCTTTGGGTTATAAACATGCATTTTAAGTTACATCAAAATCGGATTAAAATTGTGACCTCTACAGGGTCCACAACATTGATAGACCTTTTTTTTTTCACTATTCGCGTACAAGCGGTGGCCATTTTCGACAGTTTCAGTCCGATTTTCACAAAATTCGAACTCAACCTTCATTACGGTGTAACGGAGATATAACCAAACAGTTTTTTTTATAAATTGGATAATAATTGTGACCTCCAGGGGGACCACAAGCTACAATAGGCGATTTTGCATTTCAAGTTACATCAAAATCGGATTAAAATTGTGACCTCTACAGGGTCCACAACCTTGATATACCATATTTTTAAACTACTCGCGCACAAGCGGTGAACATTTTATCCGACAGTTTTAGCCCGATTTTCACGAAATTCGAACTCAACCTTCATTACGGTGTAGCGGTGATATAATCAAACATTTTTTTTTTTTAAATCGGATAATAATTGTGACCTCCAGAAGAGGCACAACTAGCTAAACTAGGCGGTTTTGCGTACAACAGGGGTCAAAATTAAGGAAGTCACGATCCGATATGCTCAAATATCGAGAGGAACCAAGATATTTGGGTTATAAATATGCATTTCAAGTGTCATCAAAATTGTGATCTCCAAAGGGTCCAAAACCTTGAAATACCATACTTTTACACTATTTTTAAAATCGGATAATAACTGTGACCGTCAGAGGGACCACAAGCTACAAAAGGCGATTTTTCGTATAGTCAGGGTCAATATTTCAGGAAGTTCAAAATCGATATGCGCAAATATCGAAAGGAACCAAGATCTTTGGGTAACAAACAAGCATTTCAAATTTCATCAAAATCAGATTAAAATTGTAACCTCTACAGGGTCCACAACCTTCATATACATATTTTTACACTTTTCGCGTAAAAGTGGCGGCCATTTTGTCAGTAAGTTTTGGTCGGATTTTCACGAAATTCGAATTCAATCTTAATTACGGCTGTAACGGTGATACCATTTTTCCAAATTTAACCTTGAACCTAATCCATCCTGTTCAGTGCTCCTTATCTATGGAATTCCGTAGCATTAAGTGTAAAACCTGATTCGTCACTGGAATCATTCAAATTGAGATAAAGTCTGTTCAATTGTGAATACAGTTGTATTTAACCAAATATACTGTGGTGTAAATAGTAAAAGATATATAGTGTACATAGTGTTTCACCTTTGAGCATGCATACCTGTATGGGCATTTGGCCATAATAAATATACTCTATTATTATTTTTAACAATAACTGTACAAAATATGCTTTGTTGACTCCAATCTACCAATACTGTTTGCACCCCGACATCCCCTCCCTAATACACACCCGCCGAATACATCTAGGCGTTAAAAGTAAAAGAAACATTTTAAAAAACATTTCAGTAATAATTTATTGTTAAGAAAATCACAGATAAAAATAAATGAACATTTTATAACAAATCATATATTTGATATACAGGCCACTATTTATATATTATCACACAAACTCTGATACTAGCACACATTGATTCTACATAACTATATAATATTTAATCTGTTACATTGGCTGCTGGTAATTATTTTCAAATACTAGCAAACCTTCAATTATATTTTGCAATTATTGATCAAATGTTAATTAATATAGGCAGAGTCTTAATTCTCTTTTTTCTAGGATGATATCTGTATACTATTAACAATACTCTCAACATGTACAATTAACAGAAATTAGATAAACAGAATTCTTACACATATCAAATAATAATAATTCATTTAATAACTAGAGTAGCTATCATATTGTCCACAGTCAACTGAGGTTATCTTTTTATGGAAGCTTGTCAGAATTTTTTATCTCATTTTTTTAAAATCAATAATAATTTATCAAATAAATATTACTGTTGATTATCATAAATCAGTTTCACAAAATATGTCTATAACTTTATCCCAATTTAGCCATGAACAAGTTTGAAGTAAATATTGAATAGAGTTTCCATGTAAAATCCTTTATCTTGCCAAGGTAAAAATCAAAATGTAGATTTACTATCACATTTAACTTTGAATCATGGAATTTTGAATTTCTATCTGGAGAGAGAGAAAAATGGGGTTTAATGTCCACTCAACACAACTATAGGTCATTTCGGGACTAACATATGGTTTTTAAAATTTTATTTCAATAATTCGCTTGCGCGTATGGGTCTTTAGCATTGGGAGGAAACCAGTGTGCCCGGAGGAAACTCATAGGTTTCCATAGGTTGAGAAGGCACCCCTATCTCCATGCCACATACGCTCACGTCAGGGCTCGAGACCACAGCCGCAAGCCAGAGGTTGCCGGCCAGCTAATGATCGAAGCGCGACACTCTAAGACCACAAGGCCATCCCAACCCCCAATATTACTATCTGGTGTAAAAATTATATTGGTATTTTTCTATTCTGACACTTATTGCTTTTATTGTATTTGCATAATTTATATTCCTATATTAAAAATCTACATAATAACTATATTATCTTAAGATGGGTTGTGTAACATCATTGGTAAATTGATAATATTCCATGACATAAGTAATAACTTTGTAAGTAACCATCAGGAATTGTTGAGTTGTTAATGTTGTTATTCCCTGCAATAACCGAACCATAGAGCAAATCAACAAATCTTGATATAAGTAATTAATATAAATTGATGAAATTCAATAAAATTCGTCATAAGATACTACAAAGTGATCAAAGAAAGAAACTGTGGATCAATGTAACTTGTTTTTTGTTTCATATTAATAACCTGATGTTAAGACTTTGTAGGTTGTAAAACTTGTATCTCATCCTATTAATATTTAATAGACAATAAAATATGTTTAAAATAAAATAGTCTTCTTTATCTAACTATCTTAACAAATTATGTGAAAAAGGACAGGATGACAAATGCAGTCTGTAGTGTTTACAAAAAACTGCGGATGACGAAAGGACTGATCCACATGAAGACAACAATATGATTACATTTTAGCGGGGGTGTATAAAACGACTGTGGAATAAAAAAATTACCTACTATGTGGTTGTTTTACATTGATGAAATCAATAATCTCTCAAATTACAAGTTTTATTAATAAACATCTGGCTACAGTTTTTTTTCAAAATAAATGTATGTTTTAGTACTTACATCAGAATCAAAAACATTACACATGACCATATTTTTAACTGGCTTAGAAGCCAGTTTTTTTCTTAGTATTATAAGGTCACACTACTTTTTCATTATCTAAATTGTAGCCTACTAAGTTTGGCTATTTTACCATAATACTTTTTATATTGTTATAATGCATATAGGATTTCCTGATTATTTTAAGAAAGCAGATCCTGGTGGGTTAAAGTAAGTACTTCTATGGCGTAAAATATGAGGTATATAGGAGGGACTGTCTTAATGACCTTAAATAAAATCTGAACTGTGTTATATATATTATAATCTACCTGTTACTTGTACTGGTTTGCCTTAGACTGACAACTAGTGTAGAAAAAGAAAATATGTTTGAAATACATGAAATCGACAATTTTATTTTTGACTCAAATCAGAGAGGCCTTATCATTTCATAATAGTATTTCAATCTCAACACATATTTGTTTTAATATGAGAAATGGAAGCTACTAAAATGATAAATGAAGCCCATAAAAATGCGCTATTGTATAATTCAATTTGTGTTCGTTTATACTTCACTTATACTTCGTTTATATTGCATTCGTTTATACTTCACTTCCAACATATAAATGATTCTTAAATAAAACAAACTTCAGTGATTTTGAAATAGAAGATACAAATCAGGAAGATTGCATTGTTTAAATGTGAAGAATACTTCAAGAAAAGTGTATAAACATGTAAAACAAATACCAGGGTGCTGCAAAAAGTCACTAAGTCCACTAAGTCAAACCAGGTTGCCAGAAATGATTAGAAATAAGATAAGTGCTTCTGTAGAATTTGGTTACAATAATGGGTAAATCAACATTGATACTAGAATTCTTTAAAGTGAAAAAGTTTACAGTTGAAAATTATGAGTAATTCCTACTCCCAACTCCATTTCTGCAGCAAACATTTTGGTTTTGAGGGAAACTACATCCAATTTAAGTAATATGCATGCAGCACATTGAATATTCATGTCAATTTTAACACAGATAAGGATTTCAATATCAAAAGCATGATTTTAACTTTACAAGATTTTTGGGGTGCAATTTCAAAACATTACTGGTTATATTATCACAGTTAACAACAATTTTTTTTGTTTTCGGTTGGATTTAAAAAATGTGTTTTAAGCACAAATGTCACAAATAAATAGTGTATATTATGCAATTTGTTCTCAATTACTGGGTAATAAAAAGGAAAAAAATCATTTTGTACATCAAATTAACCCTCTAAACTCTTTAACTACCAAGATTATATGCAACAGACAAATTGCATAATCTTTAGTAAATAGTCATATTTTGTTTAAAAGATACATCCGGTCTAAAAAAAATTTGTGCTTAATAGTTACCAAGCATACATTTTATAATCTAAAATAATGCATTTCTGAAATTCATTTAATGTCCACACATTTGTTATGCCGTAATAATACTAATAATTTCTCTCTATGACAAAATGTGCAGTATTATGTAAATTAATAATTGTAAATACTATAATCAAAGTAGGAGTACCCTCTTATTAAAACTCAACAAGATATTATGTCATTCATAGGTTGTAAATAAATATTCACACAAAACAAAAACAATCACTTTCACTTGTACCACGAGAGAACTGGCTTACATCTTCTTATAGCACCTATCATAACCTGAGATGACTTGTGATAGTGATACACAATTTACTATAAAATGAGGTGCCGGGTATTAGGACTCTTCATCAATATGAAATATAGTCTTCTTCCTTAACCAACGCTGAGTGATATCAAATGTAGTAAAACTAACACCTACAGCTATAGGTCCTTTTATCCAGTTCATACTTAAACCTTTATACATTCCTCTTTTAAAACCTTCATCTTTAATAACATTACGAGCTGTCGATATAATACTGGTATAATCATGACTATGTCCTGTTACACCTACAAAATGAGAACATTTACTATAGATAAGATTATTGTACTATCAAGAATGAAGACTTTCAGGTTCAGCTAGGAAAAGTTTAATGGGCACTTTTATATTTGGTAAATAAAAGTTTTACAAATTTTTTTTTAATATTACATAGGACATTTTATTTTATCACACAATGTACAGCGAGGCCAACAATAATATAAGAAGACAAGGTCCATCTTACAATCTCACAGTACAAGCAAATTAAATCACTTTGACTGGTTTGAAATGATTTCGTTCAATAGACTCTATACAGTTCATGCATATAGCAGATTGTCCATGTCTGCACACAGGCAGGATACAAATGTAATTTTTACTCTACCCAACATTATTTCAGTGTGGTGATTGCCCAGAGGCGTCGAGCCATTCCAAAAATTGATTTAAACGCCTGTCAGTGTTATCTATTTATTGTTAAAATATAAAAACAGTCGGACCGCAGACCTGGGGCCCCGAGGGTCCTAGAGAAGGGAAGCAAATTAGAACTCGTGTGGATTCCATCACATGTCAACATTAAAGGAAACGAGGAAGCAGACCGCCTCATAGACTACAGCACCACGGAAATCTACAGTATGGTCAAAAGACAGGTCAATTCAATCTGGGAATTAAATCTCGTTGAACTTGACACATACAGATTCCGACTGGATGACGAGATCTACACCAAGACAGCGACCAATCACCCTAGACGAGATATATGCAGACTCATATCGAAACTAAGGGTGAAAGAGCGGCTGCGAGACTACAGTCTGTGAGTGCGGAGAAGAGTGTACCACCAACCATGTCCTGGTAGACTGCGAGGTTTACAAGGAAGAGAGACAGGACTTAGTGAGAATGATGGAGACCAATAACATACCATTCAACACTAAGAACCTACTCTTCCCTAGACCAGATCTGAAGCTACAAATCTTCGAAGAAATCCACACCCTAATGGACACAGTTGGACTAAGTAAATTAGTGAAATAAGAAAGGGTCACGGCTAGATAAAATCTCCATACAACATAGGATGGTTGAGTAAAAACGTCCTCACGAAGGAAGCCCAACCATCCTATATTTTAATTTATTCATTTTACTTTATCTTTACTTTACTTTACTTTTACTTAAATTTATTTTATTTTTATTTATTACCTTCAATTTATTTTTTATTTTTTCTACTTATTTTTTATCTTAACTTTTTTTTTATACGACGTAGGGTGGGGAAGTAAAAACGTCCTCTCGAAGGAAGCCCAACCACTCTACAACTTTATTTTAATTTATTCATTTTACTTTATCTTTATCTTTATTATTTTATTTTATTTTATTTTATTACCTTTAATTTAATTAACTAATAAATTTTTACTTTATCTTTACTTTACTTTTACTTTAATTTACTTTATTTTATTACCTTTAATTTATTTGACTACAACTTTATTATACTCTCTTTATTTATTTAATTTTATATTAGTTTAATTTACTACTAACATCTACTTAACTGGCGGGATAGTGGAGTAAGTGGGAGTCATGATCAGACGGGCTCGGCATCTAAACACTATTCTGCCAAAACAAATACCAGTGGGATAGTGGAGTAAGGGGAGACCACGAGAAGACAGGTCTGGCACCTAAAAACACAAATCCCACAAAGAAGACATCTACCAATCCAGAAACAGAAGAGATCGTCTACCAACGATGTGTTTTTATTAAATAAAGGGAAGAACTTCCCACTAAAACCTAATCCATGGCCTAAGGCCAAAATGGAAAGATTGCAAAATCATATTCTAAAAATCAGGAAGCAGCTTCGGCTCTCCTATGTCTTGTCTGTGATATCACCTAAGTGGAAGCAGACGTTAAACACCAAAAGAAGAAGAAGAAGACCTGGGGCCATTACATTTTAAATGTAATCAGTACAAAGAATATATCATTTTTAGGATTATAATTGTTCAATTTTATTTCTATATGTTAGGAAACCAGAGGTATCAGGTCCCAGAGAAAACCCATGAGCTTGGACAGGCAACCCTATTCCTTGTGATGTACAAGCTGGGAATCAAAACCTTGCTGGCTTGACTGAATAAAAGACCTTATGATATCAATTGCACACATTAGACCACCCTCATTCCTATATTAATATAAAGAACTAACTTTTTTTTACAAAATCATGTTCAAAATAATCTTTAATTCACAAGAATAAGCGTCTCCTTCAAATGAAACTCTGATATATACAATAAAATCCAAAAAAGATTGTCATTACAATCAGGATGAAGATTATATAATAAACCAGCGGCTGCCAGGCAGGATACGCCCACATTTTCGGGAGATGGTTAGAGAACAAGCAAAACCGAAAGTGATTTTTCCTACAATCAAAGGCTATAATTCATTAAATTACAATTTGATATGCGCAAATATCGAAAAGAATCAAGATTTTTAGGTTATAAACATGCATTTCAAGTTTCATCAAAATCGAATCAAAATTGTGACCTATACTGGGTCCACAACCTTGATATACCATATTTTAACACTATTAGCGTACAAACAGCGGCCATTATGTCTGGCAATTATGGTCTGATTTCCCTGAAATTCAAACTCAACCTTCCGTATGGTGTAACGGTGATAGAGTCAAGCGTTTTTTTAAATCGGTTAATAATCGTGACCTCCAGAGGGACCATAGGCGATTTTTCGGACAATCAGGGGCCATAATTCAGGTAGTTATGATCTGATATGTGAAAATAACGAAAGGAACCAAGATCTTTGGGTAATAACCATGCATTTCAAGTTTCATCAACATTGAATCAAAATTGTGACCTATACTGGGTCCACAACCTTGATATACCATTTTATAACAGCACTTTTGTTCCGAATTTTCCGAAATTCGAACTCAACCTTCCTTAGGGTGTAACGGTGATATAATTAAACGATTTTTTAAATCGGATAATAATTGTGACCTCCAGAGGGGCCACAAGCTAAACAAAGACGATTTTGTGTATAATCAGGGGCCATAATTCAGGAATTTACGATCCGATATATGCGCAAATATCGAAAGGAACCAAGATCTTTGGGTTATAACCATGCAATTTAAGTTTCATCAAAATCGAATTAAAATTGTGACCTCAACAGGGTCCACAATCTTAATATACCATTTTTTAACAGTAATCGCGTACGAATGGCGTCCATTTTGTATGGCAATTTTGGTCCAATTTTTCCGAAATTCGAACTAAACCTTCCTTAGGGCGTAAAGGTGATATAATCAAACGATTTTTTAAATCAAATAATAATTGTGACCTCCAGACGGACCACATGCTAATCGAAGGCGATTTTGCATATAATCAGGGGCCATAATTCAGAAAGTTAGGATCCGATATGCGCAAATATCGAAAGGAACCAAGATCTTTGGGTTATAACCATGCATTTTAAGTTTCATCAAAATCGAATTAAAATTTGACCTCTATAGGGTCCACAACCTTGAAATACCATTTTTTAACAGTATTCGCGTACACGCGGCGGCCATTTTGTATGGCAATTTTGGTCCAATTTTTCCGAAATTCGAACTCAATCTTTCTAAGGGTGTAACGGTGATATAATCAAACGGTTTTTCAAATCGGATAATAATTGTCACCTCCAGAGGTACCACGAGCTAAAATAGGTGATTTTTCGGAAAATCAGGGGCCATAATTCAGGAAATTACGTTCCGATAGGCGCAAATATCGAAAGGAACCAAGATCTTTGGGTTATAAACATGTATGTTAAGTTTCATCAAAATCGGTTCAAAATTGTGACCTCTATAGGGTCCACAAGCTAAAAATGTGATTTTTCGTACAATCAGGGGCCATAATCCATGAAGTTTTGATCCGATACATGCCAATATCGAAAGCAGCCGAGATCTTTTGGGGATAAACCTATATTTCAAGTTTCGTCAAAATCGGACAAGAATTGTGACCTGTAGAGAGTCCACAAACAATTGTGGACGGACGGACATCCGGACGGACGGACGGACAGGGGCGACGACATAATACGTCCACATGAAAATGTGGGCGTATAAAAATATTTACCAGCTGTTTGCATTCTTCTTCGGACAATATCTAAAGGATAGGATGCTGATTGACCTAATATACCAGCAAAAGCACCAAAAACTAATCTCTCCAGTGGAGTTGGTTCTCTTCCCTTTGCATATTCTTAAAAGAGATGCAACATTACTCACTCACAGCATCAAAAAAAAATCACGAAACATACATGCAAACGATATGGTTAAATAATAAGAAATAATACATAATTTCCGGAGACGAAAAAAAGTGTTGCAAAGTCATCATTAATTTGTCAATATTTATCGTTAATTACCTGGGCAAAAATATATCCATCTAGTATTACTAATAGTACTACTCGACTGAAAGTCACAATCCTCCAATATGAAATGGGCACGAAGCGACGTTAACAATTAAACATTTTAATCTGGTTTCAACTACCGTACTTATTGCTAGGCTATAATAATTATAGCTACATGTACTTGGTTAAAACTATAATTAATATAATTATAGGATGTATATTGAATTGTGATGCTGACTAAAAGTTTTATACAAGTGTGATTAGAATACACAATCAAGTATTTTGTAAAAAATATAATTTGCTGTCACAAATCAGGACAACAAAATATTCCCCATGTGCTAATCATCTATATCTTGGGGGTGACGCTCTTCGACAAAAGTCTAAGGCTCAGACAATTCATGTACAATTGACATGAAACTTGGCATGTTTGTTCCTTGGACAAATGAACACCGACTGATGGACATCAATTTTTGATACGTCATGATTCTAAGATGGTTGTGATGATGACATCATTATAGTTATTTCCTGGGTCCTGTTTCTCGAAATCTTAACTATCGATAAAATCCAAATTTTAGTAGATACTTTAATTTTGATTGGCTAAACACTAAAATCAATCTAATTTGTTCTAATCAAATTACTACAATTTGGATTTTTATCTTAGTTAAATTTCGTGAAACAGGCCCCTAGGGACAGTAGCACTTGTATTACCCATAAAAATAAGTATATTATTAATATCTAATTTAACTACTGATTACCTGCATGAGTTTTTTTAAGAGTTTCATAAGTAAAAAAGCTTGTTCCTGAGTATGGTATAGAACCTAGAATGGTTGGTGTAAATCCTCTATATAATGTTCTAAAGCCTTCAGCTCTATATATCTTCATGAATACTTCTGGTAAATTATGATACCTATAAATAATAAAATGAATTAAAATAACTGAGCTTTGATAAGTTTGCGTCATATTGGAGTCATAATAGAGATTAATAGGAATTCTTCTTACTACCAGAAGAATGATGAAATGGTTTGATTCCGGGTTTGTTGGTGCCAAGGAGTTATTCCCTGATTATTTCGACATCAAAAGACCCCTGTGATCAAACAAATTTTTAAAATAAAAATATCTAATTCGTTAGTCCAGAAATGACTAGAGTAAAAGGACATTATTAAACACCATATCTCTTTTTCTTCACAGTTGAATGGGAAAGATAAAACTACAAATTTTTATTTGTTTCCCACATTTGATATCTCCCAAAAATATGCTATAGGTTACTGAAATAAAATCTTGATGAATTTTCTCAGCCAACACTTGCAATAAACCCGCGTCCTCCAGGCTAGCGAGCCAGAGTCTTCCTCACTTAGCCAACATGACTCCTATTAATATTATTACCCCCCCCCCCCTTCCTCAACATTTTAATTTTTGCCCACATTTGATTTCTTCCAAAAATATGCTATAGGTTTACTGAAATGAAATCTTGAAGAACTTTCTCAGCCAACACTTGCAATGAACCCGCAACCTCCAAGTCTTGCTCACTTATAAGGCCACCATGGCTCCTAATAGTATTACTTACTACCCCCCCCTCCCTTCCTCAATATTTTGAAAATGCTTCTGTCTTACATTTCTTTAGCAGTAACAGCCATTCTTGCTCTGACCATATCTAATGGATACGTAAATGCTACAGATGTTACTCCAGCTAAAGATCCAGCCAAAAATCTTCTACCTGGTGTCAGATGTCTGAAAAATTAAATATTTCAATATCATAGAATATCAATCTAAAAATTGAAGTGACATTCCCAAAAGTCTTAATTTAGGCTTCAGATGTTATAGAAATTATAAATTAGATCTTTATTTAAGAACGCGTCTGCGAGAGGACCATGCAAAAATTGAAAAAAATGATAACCCGGGGGGTCAGCGATTTTCAATCATACTTGGTCTATGGGGGCCCCTAGGCGACAGAAGTCACGCGATGCAGTGAAAAAAAAATTAAATGACAACTTCCGGTATAGCTGGAAATTGTTGTTTTGGGTCAAAATTTGCCATATTTCGACCATTTTTTTGCCCAAATTTCAAAACGCTCCTACTCAAAATTTTGTGATCGTAAAATTTTGATATTGGTCAGGTATGATAGGCCAAGTGGTCGACTTAAAATCCTACAGTGGTTTGGGAATAAATTGATCGTGTGGAATTTTCTGTGAGTTATCTTAAAGTGGTCATTTTACGTATGTTGAAAACTGTGTCATCCTAAAACGCATGTAGCGGCTTCTTGGCGGGTCTGACCTAGAACTGCTGGGTGTGGTTATGAAGGGCATTCGTTTAAGTATATGTCAGAAGAAAAAAATTGACCGGAACTAAACCCACTAGTGTGCTACAATATTTTGAAAATATGTAAAAAGCAGTATTTTCCATGCGATTTTTCTTTTACTGATGATCGACGACTATCTTAAAGAATAACAATGACCATCGATTATCAACATTAGTACTATATTTATTGTTATTTGAGCGTTCCTCGTACCAAATATGTCATTTTGGTAAAAATCATAAAGTTTTTGTAACAAAATCGGACGTTCACGATCATTGTAGTGAAGGGGCGTAAAATTACTGTTGTACAATTCTGCAGAATCAGAAAACTATTATTCTCATTTGTATTCTGTTACTACTCTACTAGCAGGTTAAAAATGTACGGGCTGCCATGGCAAGCTTTTATATCAGCACAATCTAACCAAAGCAGCGCCTTTTCAACAATGATCACAACCATTACTTAACCCATTTAACCCTAGAGCCAATTAAAAGATTAGCTGTCTACACCTAAGCTCATTAAATAAGTAGGGCCCTTATTCCTAAGCCAATTAGTGGATTATTGTTAATCCTAAAACCCTCTACAAGATTACAAATAACTTCAAAAATATTTTCTATACATAGAAATACTCTGTTACAAAATTGTACAGATTGTCGTGTTCTTTCTAATGATATAAAATTCAATTGTATAAAATAGAAATTATATTACTATAAATAACATTGAAAAGTCAGTTCCATTAAAATAATGACTTTTCTTTGTCATAATGGTAAAATAACGTATACATTTATCACCTAATAATTTATTTTAAAAATAGAACACAAATATAGTCCCTCCCGTTGGCCGCAGTGTTTAAAGTAAATATAAATCTAACTTTTAGAAAAGAAATATCACCCCCAATTGACGGTCACTATCGGCATTTTAACATTTTTGCCTTTCTTTGAATGACGGGAATGGCCGTCTTCTTTGCTTTATTGCGTCAAAAATAAAAACATATTGTTGAAATCTTCGACAATGTAATATTCCTCTATGTAGCTTGTATTAAATCCCAAAAGTTTTGATTCAATTTAGTTTTCAAAAGTCTAGAATTATTAGCCGTAAGATTTGTGTTCTTCTGTTTGAAAGCGTGACGTATTCAAAATGGCGGCAACACGCTTGACTTAGGCTAGAATACCAATTTTCTTCGCTTCATAACGTCAAAAAAAATAGCAAATAGTTGATTTCTTCGACATTATAATATTCCACGATATGTCTGGCAGTAAATCATAAAAAAATCTGATTCCATTTCACTGCCCATATCGTAAAAAAAATAGCCGTAGCCCAAGTGACAAATTGGGGAAAATATTGGACTATGCCAAACCAACTGACACGGTGTGAATTTTCACCTTCTTTGCATTATTGCGCCGAAAATAAAAATATATTGTTGAAATCTTCGACAATATAATACTCCTCTATGTAGCTTGTAATAAATCCCAAAACTTTTGATTCAATCTAGTTTTCCCAAGTCTAGAATTATTAGCCGTAAGATTTGTGTTCTCCTGTTTGAAAACGTGCGTATTCAAAATGGCGGCATCACGCTTGAGAACATCAATTTTCTTCGCTTCATAACGTCAAAAAAAATAGCAAATAGTTGATTTTTTCGACATTATAATATTCCACGATATGCCTGGCAGTAAATCATAAAAAATCTGATTCCATTTCACTCTCCATACCGTAAAATTATTAGCCGTAAGTGACGATGGGAAAAAATTGGAATAATGCCAAAACCATTGACACGGAGTGAATTTTCACCTCTGACCTATTACGTAAATACTGGAAGATCCTTTGTTGAAACGTATGTTTTTTATTGGATGATTAGCTAATTAAACATTCCTTTTCATGACGGGATTTACTTTTATTACCCAATCATAATTAATTAATGAAATAGAAACAATAGAAATACGTTGATTGATTTCGCGCTTGGGTTCGCTAATGCTGTGGTCAAGAATGATCGGTCCGCGAGCTCATTCGCTAACGCCAGGCACTTAGCGCGAGTTGATACGCTACCGTCAAAAATGGGTTAATACTCGTTATTTAAATATGCCTGTCAAATAGGGTACTTTGGTCAAAAATCATAACGTTTTCGTTCGCTGGATAGCTGTAGGAAAGGTCATAAGTCATGCATAATTTTGCAGTGATCAGACCACGGTTAGTAAGATCATTAACCGTATAAAGATGGACAGGCAACGGTAAACCAAGCGAAGTGATTCTAGACATTGCAGGATTTCATACAGAGTAATTTCTCGAACTCCTCATTAGATTTTACTGTATTCTTATAGTTACACGGTAATTTTTCAAATAATAAGTATTTCTATCCGGTAGTGACAAATTTCTCCAGTTTAGAACTTTGAAATTTCCAAATGCAGCAGTTGAAAATTTTAAAATGATCGATTTCAATATTTTCGTAGTTTTGCAAGCCTTTGTGTTCTGCTTAATAATCCAAATTCCCGCAAGTATGAAGGATTTTAAAATTATGAAAATAAAGTTCAGGTATAATAATGTCCGTAATGATGAACAATTGTACACAAGTAAAAATTAAAAGGGTGTTTTAGTAGGTTTGCTTTTAACGAAAACTTGACATGTTTTTTTTTTTGGATTCACATGGGCGTGTTCGCAGGACCCGAAGTACACAAGACGATGTTTTGGTATATTTACACCCCAATCACCAGTAGTATATTTATGTATAGTTTGAAAAAAAGATTAGCAAGATTAATAGAAATATTATGAATTGATATCGTGTTTTTTTTTATTTTAAACTTAATACTGGTAATTGAGTTAGGGGAGGTGGGGGGTAATTATATTTTAGTCACGATTGTCAGGTCGGCTTTTTACAGCGGCACAGAATTCTAAAGGTTTTGTGGACATTGCCTGTCCATCTATACAGAGTCAATGGTAAGATCTGTACTTAGGGGCAGATCATCGTAAAGATTTATGGGCAGTCATGACTATCATAAACTTGATATATCTATTATCCACATTCTCAGGTAAGAAGAACCTCATGGAGAAGCATTTAATATCGGGCGGTGTCCTTGTTTAGGAGAACGTAATGCTTTCCATATTGAAATCCCCGAGGGGGAAGATGACATAGATCACAACAGGACTGGTTTCATAGCACTCCAGACAATCAAGGATAATTCTGACTACACATGCCAAACTCCGGCATATACCTATATTTGAGCAGAAGTGTTCACTTACTTATATTATATCATATTCATATAAGACTTATTCTGTGTAAATATCCAATCTCACGGATTCCCAATCACGCTATTTGACTGACATTTCGCCTAATAGATTGGATGCAGCTATGGCGGGTGTGGCGCCAGGCAGGGTAAGCTTACTCTTCCAGACACCTGTTACCACTGCTTGTCGTGTATTTTTGTACACGAGGAGCAGTCCATTTGCTGATTACACTATTTTGCTTGAATACACTATTTTGCCTATAACGTTTTTAGGACTTCGAATTCTGAATTATGATTTGGATTGTTCGTACTTGGTTTTATTTTTATTTTTTTTATTGAAATAAAACTTATCATAGTCCCAAAATTGCCTAGCTTGTGTCGAGTGGACCTTAAACCTCGTTTCTCTCTCAAGTCAAAATCATTCTAATCCTAGATGACGACTGAATGGATAATATAAACTTTGTAAAGATGACCAAACATGTGCATCACCATATGTTCGTCCCCAAATGACCTAGTTTGTGTCCAGTGGACGTTACACCCATTTTTTTTCTCCCCCTCAATAATTCTCAATCATCCTTGCTAATGATTCAATGGAATATATTATGTTTGTAAAGATGTTCATACATTTTCTTCATCTGGGATATTGACAATTGGGACATTTTATCCCAATTTTTTGTGTTTTTAATTTTTTCTGCTTTTTTTATTATGCCTGTTCCGGTCATTTTTATTTTTTATATTGTTAGTAGAAAGGTTGCTGGTTGTGGGTAACACTCAACTTTGGTCCTAGTCCCCGCCAAGAACGAACTACAGCCTCTCAAACTTTGGTTTTCAATAAATTAAATTTTAAGACCGAGTTACGTATCTGGCCAGTACCAAGATATCATTGGCAGTAGAAACTTAAAACTCGGTGTGTAGGAGGAGCCTGGGTAGTCCTACTAATGCCCAAAATTTCGTCTGTCCAAATCAATTATTTTACAAATAACAGATCATACAAATTTAGTTCCAAATTAGCCCATTTTTGAGTATTTTTCTATTAAAAACATATTTTTCCAATTTGCCAGGCTGGTATCAACTGAATCAACCTAATATTTTGTGCGGATGTATCTGGGTACTAACCCATCTCACAGAAAAAATTTGGTCCAAATCCCCGACCTAAGGGTTATCACCCTCTGCATGGTGCTCTCGCGGACACGCTCTTAAACAACTAGCCCAAAATCAACTCTGTAGACCCACGGATGGCTAGGCTACAGCTTGGATTAAATAGGATTTCACTGATTAATTAAATCAAAACATGGCGCACGGTGATGAGATTATTAACTGTTATATTTATGTCATCCGTTAGATCAAGGCTAAATAATAGAGTGTGCTTAGCGAGACCGTTGTTGAACAATATTCCGATGGCATTGAAAACTTTACTTGATAATAGAGATTATGTTGGTGGAGTTAACACCTGTCAATCAAACGATAGGCCAAGGTGAAGACATATTTGACCTCCATTTCTAGTCAATATTATAATGCTAATAACTTTGTGCAAAATAGAGTAATTTGACTGAAATTTTCATTATATTCTTCTTTTATCATTTATTTTTGAACTGTCATAGCAAGAATGGCTAACTCTCTATAAATATCTCCATAATGTATCTTTAACATTTATGAGTCGTGAAAGGGATATGCTGAGCCGATGGTTTTACACTTTATATGGCATTTATCAACAAAAGATACATTGTATACTATTAGCATTATAACAAATGTCCCTTTTGTTTCAGTCTACAAAAAGTTATTCTAACTTACTTCTTCGTAACATCTTCTTTAAGTAAATTTTTAAACTGTTCATGGGCAGCATATTGAATGGCAGCGTATGGTATGATTCTTGCCATTGTGGCTGAATTTCCACGCCACAATGTAAAGAAACCTTCATTTTTGACTGTTTTGACTAAAAAACTGATAGCAGCCCGGAAAGAAAATGGTATGTTTGATACTGAAAAGGAAAAAAAATGAATACAAATTATCTTTGAATTTGATAACAAAGCACTATGATTGATTTTACAAAAGAAAGGATTTTTAAATGCAAGGTCAATTTCGTATCTTTGTGTTTTGGCATTAGACAAATTAATTAAATTTTTTGAGGTTTTAAGACAATAAAATAATTTGTCTTATTCTGAACAGTAAAACTTATAAAGCTAAGACACATGCAGTATTTATTTGCATAAATTAGGGTAGGATAAGTAAGGCGAATTATAATGTGTATCTTACTTTGAAACTTAATCTTGGTTCTATCAAGAGGTGCTATTGTTGTTTTCGCTAAGGATCCAGCCACGGCTCCCGCAGTTAATGATGTAATAATTTTGTTATGATTGGGTACCTGTAGATCAAATTTAAATATCATCCATGTATTTATATCTTAAATAATATGCCAAGCCAACACAAAATAATAAACTTAAAATAATTGTGAGCATGGAATGGTTGCTGTTTGTTGTACGTGACATTTTTAACTTGGTGTTTTGGTGAGGTGAAAACCTGTTTCCTTTGAAAATTTTACTTTGTAGGAAAAGCCAATAAAGCTATTGAAAGTTCAAATGGAAAATAAAACTAATACTAATATTATTAAACAAACCGATTTCATCTAATCTTTTGAAATTAAAACATAGTGATGTAGTGGATTAATCCATCACTAAACGAAATATACAGCAAATCAGAAGAATTTATCATTTTATTTTGACTTTTAAAATGTGTACAGTTCCTTTAAACTAAAACATCAAAATAAGCTTGATTTAGAATGTGGTACTCAGTGGTAGCCTTATTGATAAAATAACACAAAAATAATGTGGAATAATAATAAAAAACCTTTTCATTGATTTGATGTTCTTCTTGATGATAATGTTCCACATGATTGTTGCTAGGATGACGAAACAGAGTACCCCTAGAAGCCATGTAAACTTTCGTCCCCAAACAATAGTAAGCTTATATTTTCCTTTTTAAATTACATCTTCTCTACCTGTAAAACATCAATATAAGCACATGGTATATCAGCTACTCGTATTGTATTCATGTTATGCACTAAATTCCCAAGCAAATTATCTAAACTTGTATTTAAGTTTACACAGAATTGGGGTTTAACGTCTGCTCAACAAAAAGTAAGTCATTTAGTGAGTAAAACTAAAATATTTTGTTTCAATTTAATTTAAAAAACTCTTTAGTGCATAGAGCACAGGGGTCTTTAGCCGTGAGAGGAATAAGAGGACCTAAAGAAAACGTGCAGTGTTGACCAGTCAAGGCTACCCTACTATAATCATAACAGACCTTATGATCTAAAGCCAGACATAATTAGACCACTGACCAGTCATTCCCCCTTTTAAATGTTTATAAATATTATGTCTAATAGTATAGATAGGTTAGTTATTATTAAGTAATAAAAATAACTATTACAGTGCCAACACACTATCAACAAGATAGTGGCTCTATCAATTAGATAGTGGCTCTATCAATAAGGTACTAGAAAGTAGAAAACCAGCCATCTTAATCTAAA
Organism: Patella pellucida; assembly: GCA_917208275.1. NCBI lineage: Eukaryota > Metazoa > Mollusca > Gastropoda > Patellidae > Patella > Patella pellucida. The sequence continues at coordinate 45,464,548 of OU795039.1, forward strand.
CACACAATTAAAGGCATATTAAGAAAAGTGATGTATTGCGCTAAGGCGTAATGAGATGAAATTAACAGCCTACTCTTCTGCTCTGATGGTGCTAATGGGGACAGGCAAAGTGTGCTATTAGAGAAATTTTGCCCAGACAGTAACGATACAGCCTCCTCTTATATCAAACGGGCCTTGGTTTTTCGACCTGTCCTGTACTACTTACATGGGGGATACGATATTCCTGAAGCAATAACCTGAGAAATCCCTCTCTGGCCATTGCTGGATTGGCTTCTGACACCTGAGCTTTTGAGGAAGTGTGTCTATTCTTCCCATACAATCAATCAAATCTATCCCAAGTACAGCCCTTCGTTTAACTAAAACTTTGGACAGTGATTCAAGGTACCATTAAAAACGGTGAAAGTCTTATTCGTCTGCATACAGTATTGTTTACATGTTGATAGTCTCGTTTGTCTTGCAATTAGTTTTTCTGCAATATTCGCTATGCACTGGTCAATTTGGCAAAATAAAATCGTGAGTCATGACGTAACCTTATGTAAACATATTTGGTCCTATTTGGAGCTCTGTTTAATAAAGCGTAATGACATTGTAATGCAGTTAGCTATTGGTTGTGAATCCTACTATTGACCAAGCATAATTCCATGAAAGGGACAATAACACTCTTGTTGGCTTGACAGGTCCAGAAAAAAAAAATAGCCTTATTCTAACAACTAGATGTTTCAGTGTCCTACCTGTTGTGTAAATTATCCATTACAACCTATCTTACTTGTCCAGAGGGTTCGAAAATATGTTTAAATCCAAGTTGCATTTAAAAGTGTTTACGTAAAGCTTTTCAAACCATGTTACGGCATGTAGTTTCATTTTTTCAATTTTTTAAATTAGGTGTGTTAAGATGAAATTTGTATCATTTATTAATTGGAATATTGTAAAATAGTACAATTTGATGTCCAGAATAAAGATTGGGACATATTATTCAGTTACAACAAGAGTGGTATTAGGGATTTAAAGCAGTGTTAGTGAGATTAGCTCTAATCAAACTAAACACTGCGGGGAGTATGGGGGATCCACACTGAAAAATCCTGATGACGTTACTCAGCTAACACTGGGATCGCACATGACTTATTATCAATCCAATGTCTTACTCATTGCAACCATCAAGATTTGCGCAAAGGAAGATAACTATATCAACTTGGTGGTTTGCATATTAAACATTTATTTAATAAGAAATACAGAATAGCCTATAATGCCTTCAGGTACCTCACTCAATATGTATTTTACGTAATGAAGATTGTCAATGGTACTTGTCTGGAATCTTTCAATGACAAGATTCCTATATATTTCGAATATATATATATAGCCGGGTGCTCTGAATATATATAGCTTTATGCTCAGAATTTTGTATGATGGTCCGAATTTGGACTTTGAAAAAAGTACAGGTTTATCTTTACATTTAGAGCGAGCCCCTTTAATATGGTTGTGCCAACTTTTACTAATAGTTTTTAGAAAGCCTATTTAATTACCTTTCAGATTATATATAGCTGGATGCTCAGAATTTTGTATGATGACCCGAATTTCGACTCGAAATATTACAGTATTTTCACTTAAAAATAACAATATATTCTACTCTCGTTTGATAGACGTTACGATGGATTTTATTGGTTGATAAAAATAGATGAGTTAGGGGGATCTTTGAATTTATTCTGAATAGGTTGCCAACGAATAGGTTGCCAGCTGGATTGGTCGAATAGGCTGCTAGCCGAATAGGTCGCCAAATTGTGTTCGGTGACGTCACCAGCCTCCATTTGGGGTTTCCCCTCCATTTTCGTATGTCGATGTTGTTTGAGATCAATTTTTCAAGAGAGAACCTAGTTAATTAGTTGTGGTATTTAACTGTGCAATGGATTTTATTTAACCGAAGTTGATTTCAAACACACAGGTTAGTTTATAATAACCAAAGTTAAATAGTTTATTTATAATCGAGGAAATCCGTTTATTATTTACCATAGTTAAGACAGTAGTAGGCTACTAGTACTACTAAGTTCTGAATTCTTCAAAAAGCATTATTATTATCTTAAAACTTGTTTAACTTATTTATTGCTACTAATACTAGACATACAAGGCAACATTTGACTGGAGTTTGACCATATACATGTAGGGGCATAGGAATAGATAATACGTATAAGGCCTATCTATGATTTGACTAGGCATAACTTAAAAACATGTCATTATTTGAGAAACACTTTGTCTTCAATTTGAAGGGGCATCTATACTGGGCAATTCCATGGCAGAAAATAAAAAATGCCAAAAAAGAAAATTGATATGTATATGAACCAATTTTGTGTTATTTAAGTTCAAAAATGATGCCAGTCAATAAATCTGGTAGAGTTAATTATATGCAAATGATTTAGTCCAAAAAAAATTAAGTCAAAGTCAAAACTTATTTTCTTACTTTTACTTCATTTTTTTTTCAATTTAGGCACTTATGTCAGCATCATTTTTTGTTTACATGGAAAATATTTAATATTTAGGGTTTATACAAAGAAGTACATCTATTTCATCATAAACATCCATTTATATCATATTCTTTAGATCAATTCTTTATACAACAGTTTAAAATATACCCTCAAATATTACACTGTAATTCCGTTACCATTCATATCTAAAAGTTTCAATCATTTCTTGATTACCAAATTTTATAAGTAAGTGTTACCAAATTTTCTAATTACTAATTGAACAGATATAAGAAAGGTAAGGATCAGACACCTACATGAGGTGGTTTTCTTGGAAAAGCGGTAACGGAATTACAAATTTGGGCGGTAACGGAATTACGAATATAAGAATAGTATTATTTCTATTGTTCTAATAACAAAATTATGAGTTATTTAGAGGATAAACTTTTAAAAAACACTTTATTTAAAATTATGCATAGATAGACCTACTTATGCCAACTATTTTCAGTAAAGCAAATTACAAAGCATTTTTCTGAACCAAAAACGCAAAAAGTGACTAATAACTGCACCAAATTTAAAGTTATCCTTGTGTTAACACATTTCCAAGCAAGGTGTGGTTTCAATGCGTATTACATTGATACATCATATTAATATTTTTATTAATATCTTTATTTATATCAAGTTTGCATGTTTGCAACAGTGTTGCAACATTGCTGAGACTTAATTCTGTTCATTCTGTCATAATCTGACAGTACCTAATTTTTCCAGAAACACTTAAAAATCTTATTAAAATAATTACATCTATTTGGTTAATTAGTTTTGAAACTTATTTTTGTTAATAATTTGATTAAACTGACAAAGTACTACCACTTTCATGCTTTAATAACTAGTCCAAGGTAACTGAATTACGGCCATACATATATTATTATACGTTTAGATTTAGGCCTACTGAATTCATACCAAAATATAATTATAACCATTGTTGAAATATTCTCAAAATTGGTCAATTATATAAAATTTTCTCTTTTTTAAATGTAGAATGTTGATAAACCTATGATATAATGCTTTTATTTAGAAATGTAATTCCGTTACCGTGACATGTAATTCCGTTTCCACAGAAAATAATCACTTGTCTCAAAATCATCGAGCCGGTTGCAAAATAGATGAGCTAAAATATTCCGCAGAACATTACTTTATATCCTATTTTACAGAAATGTAGATATGTCTGTATAAATCACAGAGTTTCTTAAATAACCACAACCAACCAAATGAGGGTTTTTTGACTTGTGGCTAATTCCAGCGTGACAGACCGGACAGAAAGGGTGACCAAGTAAAATGTCAAGCCCATTCTCTATCTGATACTAAGGATAGAAGAGAATTTAAACATGATATTTCCTAGCAAAGAACATATAGTATCATATAAAATATAAAACATAATTCAGTAAAACAATTTGTAGATGTCATCACCTAAACCATGACTGTGACAGACGGGACATTAATTTGCATCCATTTTTCGAAGGATTTATTCAAAATAAAAATTCTATCTCAATTCAAAATTAAACTACATTGTTATAATGATGTCAAGTTTCCCATAAATTAAGCATCATATCTGTAGCAAGGACAAGAGCGATATGTTAAAAAAGGTACTTTCAGGGGGCAGTTTTTATGTGTGACAGACGGGACAAAGTCATCGTGACAGACAGGACAAATTTGGACAAGTGAGAATGCAAACTTATTTGAAATAATAAAGAAATTGGGAGTAAATGATGAGTGATGAGTGATGAAAACTTGTCTTCTGATGTTTGAAATCCATTCCATGCTTCTGATGGAGATGTTAAACCATTCTGTCCCATTGACTGTGACAGACGGGACATTAAAATTTGCATCTATTTTTCAAAGGGTTTATTCCAAAAAAAATTCTATATCAAAATGAAAATTAAATTACATTGTTATGATGATATAATGATGTCAAGTTTCCCATAAATTAAGCATCATATCTGTAGCAAGGGGGAGAGCAATGATGTTAAAAAAAAACCTTTTAGGGTTGAGTTTTTATATGTGACAAATGGTACAAATTTGGATAAGAGAACTTATTTGAAATGATTAAGTAATTGGGAGTTAACGATGAGCGAATGAAAACTTGTCTTCTGATGTTTGAAATCCAGTCTATGATTCTAATGGCTGTTATTGCTCAGGTTTTGAAACCATCTCGTATCATTCAAATTTTTGTACCCGAAATTCCTAAAGTTAGCTGAACTTTCAATACAAATAATAAAAGAGATCAATGACAAATGGTCTATCAAAATTCAACAATGTTATTACAAGTTTCTTGAACTATTTGAAGGTTTAAAAAAATGCAGATTAAAGCAGGAAAGCAACATATAAAGTGTTGTGACAGACGGGACATTTGTGACAGACGGGACAATTGTGACAGACGGGACACATTTCAAATCCAATTTTCACTTAGGTAATTCATGCTAGATCTAATTAATTATATGTTCTGAATCGGCCATATAAAGGAGGAGATAGCTATTATTGTTAAACTTTTAATTATTACCTAGTTCTGTTAATATGGAAACTTTTCAGTGTATTCTGTGACAGACGGGACAATAAGTTATTGTTAGCATTTTCAGCTTGAAAGATGCCTTAACCAACCCTCAAATAATTTATATACCCTGCACAGTTTTTTACTAGTTTATATGATACAAATATGCCACTATCATCATTTTCCACCCCTTTTTTTATTACAACAGAGCAATTTAAATTCAGGTTGCTAAATCATGACTATTTTTTTAAAAATGACCAACAACTTTGATGCCTGGTATTTTGGTGATTACATAAGACAGATAAAATATCAACTCAATTTAAATAACTTCAACATAATTATAAAGAAAAAAAAATGCATTGAACTTCCTCCTTATCTTTTTTTTTTTGTTCAAATGTGAAATTCTGTTACCGTACCATGATACCTACACAGACACATTATACGTTTATGCAGCAAGTCGTTGGCTATTTTTTTAGAGAAAATATGCCTGTTAGCTCTCACTCTATTACAGATTTGACAACAAAGTAGCCAAGGGTAAAAATTTGATGGAGGTTTAACAGTACCAAATAGCTCTAAATGTAATTCCGTTACTAGGCATTAATACCGACGTACGTATTATCTAGACTAGATCTATAATTTGACTTACTTAAAAACATTTTTTGAGAAACACTTTGTCTTGAATTTGAATCTAGTTTATTTTGAGTGAGTTCAGTTTTTAATGAAATTCTTAATTATTAATATTCTTATCCATTCATGTAAATTTTCATTTTCACAAAAACATAAGATTAAGAAATAAATAACTTACAATCGACATGGTCTCTAAGTCTAAGCTCTAAGACCAAGCACAGTAAGACGAACGTTTTTACTTTACATTAGTCTGATATACAATTAATACTCTACTAAGTGAACTAAGTCGTCATTAATGATTACAAATAATATTACAATACACAAAAGTTATACAAGAAGTACAACATAAGTCGTTTAACCGAATTGATTGTAAATGTAAAGCAAAAGTTGATAACTAATTGATTACCGTATGGTTTACAACTGCACTAAATACATAATACAAGACATAAAGATGACAACTGTCAATTGGTGCTATGCATTACAAGCATGTTTGATTAGATATCATATCTCTATACAAAGTAATTCAGGTTGAAGTCCAATTTCCATCCAAGTTCCCAAGAAGGCGCTAGCAGACGGTTTTATCTCCCCTTATTCAACAAAACTTGAGTGCGAAATGCAACTTGACCTAGATACAGATATGGACATAAAAAAAGAATAAATTGCTCATGTCTAGATTTTATGGTTGATCAATGTCTTCGAAACTTTTATATTTCTTTTCCAAATACAATAATAATTATTATACCTTGATGAGGTCAATGGTATCGAAAATTTAGAAAATTTATTATCTTTTTCTGCGGGGCCGTTTTCAAGGGAAAGTAACTCTACACAAAAACAAGAAAATTAGGAAAGTTTTCATCATGGTAAAAACACAAACACTTTGATCTGTCAAATTAACACCTATTTATTGATATACATGATGAAATAATTTCTCTTTCAGGCTTTTATCTAAAACGATTAAATGTGTTTATTTAATATTTCAGACGAGGTATTTCAATCAGAAGGAAATAGATGGTGAGTTATATATAATTGAAAATAACAAAACCAGTGACAGTGTCAAAATATAACCACACCCAAAATTATAATCAATAATCGGCCTAGTCACTCGAATCTCCACCAAAAAACCCTAAAATTTTGGATTACAAATTTAAAATTTGAAATCCTATTTATCTAGATAATATGGTGATCATGGCCACAGATCTTTTAAAATTTCGGTGAGGGGGGGGACGAAGGTGGCGGGCAGAGCCCCACACACGACACGGCTCACGCCACAGGGGTGAACCTTTTTGTTGCGGGTGGTTTGGGTGCCCTCCCCCAGAAAATTTTGAAAGCAGAATGCCTGAAAACGCTATCTGAGACCATTTCTGAGTTTTCACTTTCTGCAGAGATTAATGTACCGGTACAGAGAATCATAGGCGTTTTTACAAGAAACCGATTTGATTTCTAAGATGGGTGGCCACCTAGCTACAAGAACGTAGTTAAAAACGTTGAGATATATTACACAGAGGTTTGAGAGATGATTTGTTATCTAGCGGCCACCATGAGTGACATAACATCATTAAATTTTTTATTAATTTTGTTTTTCCAGTCCGAAATCAAAATCAGCTGGTCCAAAAAGTGGTAATTTGACTTCAGTTCAATGTAAAAAAAATCTCTCTGAGATTCCATAAACTGTCGTCAGCTGTTAATATGACTATAGTCTTCGGACCAATTTTATTTACTATCTATATTGTGCTGTTTCCCGTGTTCATGACCTTACCGTGTTGCCATATATTTACATTCAGTAGACGTCAAATAAGACGCTTGTTGCTATTTTTAGATCTAAGGCACCGTACGGTGACGAAGCTAACGCTATGCTTGTGTGTTTCTTATTTTATTCTTATCGTTATCTTGTGTACACCAGTAATGAACACTTACTAACTGAACATTTTATTCCCTGTATTTTATTGAAACCTGTTTGACATTGGAATTTGTTTTAAGCGCCGCTGCGAGTGTCGTAGTCGTCGTGTATATGAGAGACTGGACAATTGAGATATGAACTGATTAGAACCCGCCATTATTTTTGACGTCTGTTGACGTTTGTCTTGTTTGCCTTATTTTTTGTATGTGAAACTTCACAGTGTTTTTACCACTTTGCCCATTAAATAAGCATCGTTCCAGGACATCATCGTTTTATGATTTATTTGTGGGAGTGCGTTAAGCTGATCTGACGCGTCCGGTTTGTTGATATATTCACCCTTCGACTTTGCTGCAGGCAAAGCCTCAACGGTACTGTCAGGGTCAGGGTTAAAGTCGTGCAGCAAGCCGACAAACAGTACATATATCATAAAGCCTGTCATTGTGTCAAATGTAGTGGTTTCGAATCCCTGGTTGAATGTGACAAGGAGTAGGGTTGCGTGTCATACCTTGTGGGTTCTCTCAAGGTCCTCTCGTTTCCTTTCCTCTCACTAAAATTAACCCATATGTTAGTCCCTAAATAATCTAGTTTGTGTTGAGTGGAAGTTTAACCCCATTTCTCTCTCCCTCTCACATAGCAAAGGAAGGTCTGATTATATATTGTTTGGACCTCGTTGGAGGTACACATAAGGAATACGGATGAACAGTATGTTCTGCTATTCACGTTTGATACATGTAGAGAATTTTATATTCGGCTTTTACCTTATTTATGGTAATAATTTTGTATTTAATTTTGTCTATGCAGAATTTAAAGAGTGTTTCAATTTCCATGCAAGAAAAGGTGTCATCAACAATGATAAAGATCTCTCTGTTATAATGAGGTCACTCTCATACAGCCCAACCAAAGAAGAAGTGACAAAATACTTTAAAAAACATGTGGGATGTAAGTACATAGATAAGCTTAAAATCGTTGCAGAATTTATGCCATTACACATATCCATTCCCCAAGAAAATAAGTATCTATATTTCCTTAGTCCAGGATTTCAAGCATGGTTCTTCCTTGTCAGCGATGTAGGATCGAAGGTACGATGAGGACAGCTGTCTTGACAGTTTGAATACGACATACATAAGAAAAGGCTCTAGCCCTACTGTGTGGGCAGAATTTCCAACATAACACTCTGCATGGCAGATGCCCGTTATTATTAGCCCAGTCGGTGCCGAAAAGTAGGCCATTAATCCCTATTTCATTTCCTTAATCAAGAATACATTTATCTCAATTTGTGTTTATCACCTTGAATATATCACATTATATTCTTTAAGAGGAATCTTCAGCTTATAAAAATTTGCATAGCTTCTCCTTTCAATCAACCCCCAAGGTACTAGAAATTGTTGTTTTCTCAAAATCAGTTTTGGGTCATGTTTTGTTCATGGCATACACTGCCGAATTGGTTGATCTCTAATCTTTTCATGTAAATCGCTACCATCTCTATAACGTTGATTACTATAATATAGCTCGAAGCTTGAAGGTTATCTTGCATCAAGCCCTCTAAAAGATATAACTTACTCTCAAAATTATCTTATTTTTAAAAACAGATTTCTTTGATTATGAACAAACTATTCAACTTTGGTTATTAAAAATTTATACCATTACACATATCCATTCCCCAAGAAAATAAGTATCTATATTTCCTTAGTCCAGGATTTCAAGCATGGTTCTTCCTTGTCAGCGATGTAGGATCGAAGGTACGATGAGGACAGCTGTGTGTTTGAAACCAACTCCGGTTAAATAAAATCCATTGCACAATTAAATACCACAACTAATTAACTAGGTTCTCTTGTGAAAAACTTGACGTGTTTACATTTTTTTTCTTGTAAATCGAAGACAATATGGCGACACTGCGACAGTCACGTGTTGGACCAAACCATTAAAGTTGTTGTGGGGGTGTTTAGTTTAGTGAGTGACACAACCACGTGTTCCTATGAAAACAATTGTCGTAAATTAGCTGCCCCACCCCCACAAAAACTTGGTTTCAAACACACAGGTAAGTTTTTAATAATCAAAGTTAAATAGTTTGTTCATAATCGAAGGAATCCGTTTATAAAATAAAGTATTGTTTAGACAGTAAGTATTGTCTACCAGTAAATTAACCTGTTATGTTTAAAATCAATACTTTAACTTATGATTGTTGAAATGACCCTAGTGCACCTTTAACTGTATCTGATTTTACTTACGCCTTATGTTATTTCTCTTGATACCTTTTCATTATGTCATGAAAATTAATGAGAGCCTCAAGTTTGATATTTTAAAAGACAACTCAAGCATCAACATTTGAAAACTAATTTTATTGTGTCATTGCATTAATTATGTAAAATATAACCTATATACAAATTCTGTATAATTGCTTGACAATATCACTATGTTTATATGTTCGAATGTTTTTTGTATCTATAGATAAATATTATTATTATTATATTATATGTGGAGAGATGCTTTGTACTTTTTCATACTTGTTTTACTTATTTTGATCACGCTTGTTATTTTAAAGTGTCCCAGTGCAGTCAAAAGAAATGAATTTTTATTATCTAACAACTACCACCGTTCACACATATAGATAGATTTTTTAACACGCATATATGGATATAGTAAGTATTTATTTATTATTAATAATTTCAGCTGATGGCAGAATTGAGTTTTCATCATTCTTAGATATCTTACATGATCATTCCAAGGTTGAAAATTGTGAGAAAGAACTATTAGCTGGTTTTAAAGCTCAAGATATGAACAGACAGGGAACAGTCAGTGCAGCAGAAATGAAACATATTTTAATGACGACTGGGGAAAAATTGAGTAGAAATGAAGGTAGATTTTAAAAAATGATTTATAAATTTGAGCTGTGTAGAAAGGTGAATGGCTATCCATTACTTTCCAAATCTATACAAAATCCACATAATGTGGAATAACTAAATTATAAAAAATATCTTATATACTATTGTCTCCCTTTGTTGTATCAATGTAGCAGAATCTGGCACATTGTGGAAAATACATGTTCCTGAAGCAATGACTCTTACCTCAGACACATAAATAATAGTGTTCAATCAGAGGTTGTGACAAAAACACTCGCAAATCATACATGGCGACCTCCAAGGAAACCTTGACTTTGAACGAACCTTGAACTTTGCAACTCAGCTATTACATGTAGACATTTTAACTGTTAAATGCGAGACTTGGTTTTCATGATGATCGATGAATCTGATAGGCCCCCAAGCTGGGTGGGTAGCCAATTGAATTTAATGCCGAAATATGCAGGATATAACATGAAGGTTTTGATAAGATGTACATAGTTAAAGCCAGAGGGGGAGGGGAAATAATATTGACCACAACTATTGATAAGATTATCATCATATACAAACGATTAGGATACATTTGTAACAGCAAGACCAAACTATCCATGAATTTTCACAATAAAACTATCTTGAATACAAATTCTACTTTTTCCACACCACCTCTTGCAACAAAGTAAGCATGACAATGTTCAGGGCAATACTTTAGTCAGTTGATTAACATTCCATGTAACTGGTGTACATCAATCATTAAATCAGGCATATCCATAGTCATGTGAACTTATGAAACATAGCTCACAATGACAGCTGTCTAGTCGTTCGGATTGGACAGAAAACCAAGGTATCATGTACGCATTGGCGTGCACGTAAAAGATCCCTTGACATTTGGTATTCGATATAATTATAAGAGTAGGCTGTAGTGCCGCTGCCCGAGCAAAATTTCCCTCATAGCACACTTCATCTTCATTAGCCCAGTTCAAAGCAGAAGAGTAGGACGTTAAATCTAATTTCATTTCTGAAACATAGATACATAAATTTTAAATTTTTAAAATGTAATTGTATGTCAATTCTGTGTTGTTTTTTTTCAGTTGATGCACTGTTTCAAGAAGCTGGTGTACAATCAAGTGGTCAGATTCCATACAAAAAATTTGTTGATGTCATTCTAACTCCATCTCCAGATTATTAAAAGAAATCTGCAAACATTTAAACCTACTCATATCACATTCATGTATGCTAAGTTTAACACATTCCATTATGTAGCAAGTATGTATGACAAGCCTACATTAAAATATTTAATAGAATATAATGAAGGGTATAGTATAATTTAAACTTGCAATATATATTATTATTAATCTTTAATAGATATATTCGTCTTGACCATTTCTGAATAATTCCATGAGGCTATTTGTGATTTTCTTATTCTGCTTAACTTCTATATAGATCTATTTTATGGGTAAACTATATATATAAACCATGGTTGTGTCAATATTTATTTACAAATTTCTACTATCTAAGATATTTTAATAATATATTGATTTATTATTCCTACATAAATACAATTTATATTACAGAAAATTAAAAATATATTTATTAAGAAAAAAAAAATGTATAAATATATTCCCTATTAAAACATTTTTGTATACATTTAAGTTTGATCTTATTCAATAATTTGATTCAAGAGCAACTTCATGGAGATCATATTGTTCCGTAGCAATAAAGTATGTCACTATTCTACATGTAAAGCAGTGCAATTGTATCTACCGTAGATCTAATTCCAACAGATCTAACTATCGGTGTATGTTTTAGCAGTTTTTTTTTTAATGATAAATCGTCTTCTTCTCTTGATGTAGTCATGTATGACTGTTTCCCCGGTCGAGTATCTGCTCTACACTATAAAAGGGTTTGGTGGTGTACGGCCGAATGGTTAGCACTTGCCGTCTTTCCACAAGCCAGCTGGGGGGGGGGATGTCCTAGGGGTCTAGAGTGCCGCGCTTCGACCTCTAGCTGGCCGGCCACCTCTGGCTTGCGGCTGTGGTTTCGCGCCCTGGTGTTAGCGTTTGTGGCATGGAGATAGGGGCGCCTTCTCAACCTCGTGGTTTTCCTCAGGGCACCCAGGTTTGCTTCCATTGCTAAAGACCTCTATGCGCAAGCAAATTATTTAAATAATATCAAAACCATATGTTGGTCCAGAAATGACCTAGTTGTGTGGCAAGCAGTAGGGACGCCTGTCCAACCTTCTTGGGTTTTCTCCTGTTTCCTCCCACTGCTAAAGACCCCTATGTGCAAGCGAATTATTGATATAAAATTAAACCATATCTTAGTCATGAAATGACCTAGTTTGTGCCGAGTGGATGTTAAAACCCATTACTCTCTCTCTCACACTCTAAAAGGGTAATCATCAATGTCTGATAACTGATATTATGGCCCATCAATATTATGAATACTCAAGCTGGAGAATCTTGTTATCTGATATAAACAAACCTTTCTGATTTAATTTTTATACACCTACATTTTTAGTTTCATGTGGCTGCATATTGTTGTTGCCCCTGTTCGTCTGTGTGTCCATCCATTTGTTCAAAGTTTGTTTGTGGACACTCTACCGGTCATAATTTTTATCCGATTTTGACATTCTACAGGTCACAATTTTATCTTCTTTTGAAGAAACTCTAAAGAGATGTTTATATCCCAAACATCTGGGTTCCTTTCGATATACGTGCATATTGGACAGTAACTTCCTGGATTATGGGGGGATCACATGGGTAAGGAGCTGGCTCGCTAGCCTGGAGGTCGGGTGTTCCATCCCTGCTTTGCCGAGAAAGTTCATCTCAATTTTCCCGCGTGGTTTCCCCTGGTCAGTGATGCAGACGGAGGGCCCAACCAGGACAGCTGCCTAGTGGTTTGGATGGTACGAAAAAGCGAAGTCACGTGTACACATAGGCGGGCACGTAAAAGATCCCTTTTGCAGTTGGAATTCAGTTGCTGCCCGGGCAAAAATTTCCCTCATAGCACACTGTATGGCATATGCCCTTCTTCAATTAGCCCAGGTTAGGTGCAGAAGTGTAGGACATTAAACCCCATTTCATTCATTCATTCATTCCTGGATTATGGCCCCTGACTATGCAAAATTGCAATTTTAGCTTTTAGACTCTCTAGAGGTCACAATTTTTATCTGAATTAAAAAAAAGTTCAAATACATCACCGTTACACTGTAATGATGGTCAATTTTAAATTTTTTGAAAATCGGACTGAAACTGCCTGACAAAATGGTCACTCACTGTACTATAAATAGTGTATAAGTATGCAAATGTTATTCCAAGGTTCTAAACCCTCTATTTGTCACAATTTTTCTCTGATTTTGATAAAACATTAAAATAATGTCCAACAGATCTTGATTCCATTTGATATTGATGCATGTCAAACTGTGACATCCTGGATTATGGCCCTTTCATGTACTGAAATTGCTTCTTTACCTGAGAATTTGTCCTTCTCTTGCAAAATTTGAGAGTATCTTTCATGGCAATCACTTGTTTTACAGAGCGATAAATATTGATAAACGCAAGTTTACTGAAAGTTACCAGTTCGTTGTAATAAAAACAAAACCATTTTAATAACACTCTTTGTTTAATGAAAGAACAAGATCAACCACAAGAGGTAGATATGAAAAGTTAAAATAGAGAACATACAGATTACTTTTATTTATTTTAAAGTAACAAAAAGGAAAAGAACTGTGAAACTAAGAAATAACTAGTATTGTTTTTTATTAGGTTTTTGATGCAAATAGAAAATTGTTTCTACAAACTAACCGACTACTGATTTCCAGAACAGGAATTTAGGATACATGAAATATACTTGATTCTGTGCAATATACGATAAGATTCCAACAAATTGCTTCAAGTCTCTGTGCATCCTCAGAAATTTTTGAAAATTTAAAATTATTCACAAATTGATCTATGCTAATATATACTTAAATTGATTGTTTTAATATTTATTTAAGAAAACCAAATCAAAATATCAAAGGATGATAATCTACAACTTTGGGTTCAATCAGAGACCCCACAAAATATTTTAGCAAGGATAAGAGGTTGCCCCAGTTTCTTTTGCTATATCCCTTTTATATTGTATACAGAGGATGTTGAATGTTGACAGATTTTCAATTCATGAGCTTAGTAAATAACTGAATGGAATTTTGGGGCTGATATTTCTTTTAGAGGGTCAAGGATCACAATATTGTAGTTTGCAAGTTTCCCCAATACTTATTATCAGATCAGAGGCTAGAAACAACTTATTCAAATAATTATTAGATTTATAAATATCCAGTGTTGGATGTTGTTTATATTTCATTAATATTTTCAAATGTCAACATAATACAAAATGAGGTACATAACTTAATTGCATTATTCTTTGAACCCTGATTTAAAATCAATAAATAAAACTCTTTATCTTTAAGTTTATATGGTCTCTTTATTAACAAATCAAATATAATTTTCACTAAATAAGAATTACCTGTAATAGTATAAAATCTAACAAATATTTAACTATACTCTTTTAAGAACACTGTTACCCAGAATAAAGCTGATACGGTGCCATTTCTTAATATAACCAGACATCTATAAAGCCTGTATTGTGCTGCCAATGCAAAGTTAACCCTGCAGTTCTTTTTAAATGTCAATTAAATAAGGTTTCTTTGAAAATGTTTCATGTCGTCTCAACACATTACGCAGTTACTAGAAATTCTATCTACCATAAGTATTTTATAGAATACTAGTTTTACTTATACTCATATCAAACAATAGACAATCATTTGATATACCTATGTGATATTTGAAGGTTATACAAATGATGATGATTGCGACTAAAAAACATTGCATAATTAATATTCAGTATAGACTTTAGGAGACCAAAACCTTTATAAGTGACATTTACAAAAAATATAGAAACCTACATAAATGGATTTGATCATATTAGTAGGATGAAACAATTTAATAGTATTGATCATATCTGAGCATAACAACATAATATATTAACAAGAAAAATGACAAACATGAATGAATACTATTGACCCAGAGTCGTATTCCCTGATTCATCCAAACATATATAATTATAATTTATTTGCACCAACATCTGAATTCGTATACATAGACTATAGAAAGAAACATACTATTTTGATTAAACTAAATGAACTATGAGGTAATTAAAATATCACTTTTAAATCTATAAATAATTTGTCAATACTATGATAAAGGGTTAAATTAAAAAATGTCCTGTTGCAGCTTCATAATCTCAAGCTAAATCCAGTCTGCAGGACTGGAACCAAACAGGCCCCAAGTTCAAAAAGCATTCTCAGACTTAAGTTGAGAATTTACTCAAATTTGTTCACCTTATTCTAACTAAAATATATTCCTTTATAAAACTTTTGCTGTTTTAATGTATCAAATACATCAATAAGAAACTATGTGCACAGTTTTGTGTGTCTGCATCAAAAATATTTCTCATAAACAGTGATTGACAGTTGAGCAAATTCTCAACTTAAGTCTGAGAATGCTTTGTGAACTTGGGGCCAGGCAAGACAATATTTATAAAATCTAGGAAACTTATTGATTATGGAAAAGGCTGTGAAAATGTCTAAAATTTGACTATTATATATAAAGTGTTCTGTTGGATTAACTTCATTTAAGCAAAATGAAATAAGCACAACCCAAGCCACATACCTGACAAATTTGGTTAAAATCCAAGTCAAGAAATGGACGACAGAGAGGAGAAATGAAATGAAATGGGATTCAACATCCTTCTGTTCTGCTCCTATCCTGGGCTAATGAAGACGGGCATATGCCATACAGTCTGTACTCTTATATTGAATTCCAACTGCCAATGGATCTTTTATGTGCACGCCGAAGTGTATACGGGACCTCGTTTTTTTGTCCCATTCAAACGACTAGATAGCTGTATTTGTCAGACCCTTTGTTCTGCATCACTGACAAGGGGAAACCACGCCAGAAAATCTGGAGGAACTTTCTTAGCCAATGCAGGGATCGAACACCCAACTTCCAGGATAACGAGCCAGCTAACAAGCCAGCGCCTTACCCACTTAGCCACATGATCCCCTACAGAGAGGAGAGGATGTGAGACATAAACCGAATGGCCCAAAAAGCTAGCAGAGGGCGTGTGACAAACAAAATGAACTGACCGAAATATTCAGACAGTGCGAAATGAAATGGGGTTTAACGTCCTACTGTTCTGCTCCGACTGAGCTAATGTAAGACGTATCAGATCGTACAGACTTAACTGTTATTATTAATAATCAAGGATAATAAATATTTCAACATTTTGTTAGTTGTGTATAAATAAATAATCTCCAATTACTAGCAATAAATACTATGTTGCCAATAAATATTAAAATATAATAATACTAATTAATTAAATATGACAATCATACATATTAAATACTTTTATATTTTTCTGATCCATATCTATATAAACAATTTAAAAAATCTACTTGAAACTATATAATTTAACAATAAACAATATTTTGCTTTAATCACATTCTCTTCAATGTCAAATATTCATAGAGATTTGAACTGAGACTTTTATAAATGGCTGATTGTAAATCTCGATAGAGAGACGGGGGGGGGGTTGGATAACTAAATGGTTAGCATGTGCGTGCTGTATCATAAAGTCTGTCATTGAGTGAACTAGCGTGGTTTCGATTTCCCGGTTGTATGTGACAGTTAAAGTTCCCTTTTCTTTGGGTTTTCTCTCGGTCCTCCGGTTTCCTCCCACTGCTAAAGACCCCTACGTGCAAGCTAATTATTGAAATAAATTAAACCATATGCTCTCTCTCTTGATTGAGAGATACACTTGAATCTTGCAATTCTGAATGTAACAACATCAGATCAACAGTAACATGTAAATTTAAATTCTTTCTTGCAGCTCTGGGAGCAGCAGCTCAATGGCTTACCTCTGTCGGTCTGAAAAGAACATACCGGTACTGTGATGTTCTTACCTCCCCTTAGAGGTCATTTATCTACATTTAATTTACACTATACCAGTACTCAAATACAGCCGATTAGGCCTGGTCCAGAGTTCACAAAGCATTTAGACACAAGTTAAGAATTTACTTAAAAATTTTCGCTTTATTTTAACTAAAATAGAACCCTTTATCAAACTTTTGTTGTTTTAATGTGTTAAATACATCAATAAGAAACTATGTGCAAAGGTTTGTGTTTCAGGATCAAAGATGTTTCTCATAAAAAGTGATTAAAAGTTGAGTAAATTCTTAACTTTAGTCTAGGAATGCTTTGTGAACTCAGAAGCAGAATGCGTTAAGTCTTATTCAAGGACACAAAGCTGAAGTGATGATTGAAAATGTATTTAGAAGGTTACAGATTTCGCTTGCCATTTTCCTCCCTTACATTTCCTTATAATAAAAGATCATTGTTAAAATACAGTACAAGTATTCTACTAATAACCAACCACAAACACACATCCACATACACCATTATTACTTATAACATCTCCATAAATTAATTATACCAAATATACATATCTCAATATTCTATACTATAACAAATTGACATCATTGAGGTAAAACAAGGTGATTCACTAACAGTAACATTCTCGGTCACTCGCAAACTAATTAAGAAGAATGGATTGGATTTAATGAAGATCATCTATATATAATGCGATGGCGTATTAATATATCGTATCATGTATTCTATAGACTCTGGAAACCAGTCTCTCAATAAATAGGATGGTCGAACAGACATATACGGAAAGAAAATTTCTCTGGATCTTGTAGCACCACCTTTTATTATTGCTAAGGCTGCATCAGAGGGTCTTGCTTGATTCATCACACTCAATAAGTAATCTTGACCAAACCGTGCTAACTGGGACACAGCATTCTCAGTACCTGTAACGATTTGGATGAAAAATTAGTGTTTTTAATATATTTTGTAGGATGGAGATCTTACTACATTAATAATTGCCAGTTTATTCTAATCCAACCAGCACTGAGAGAATAATATCCCCTGCCATAAGCGGCCCACACACGTTCAATATTATTGATGTCAATTTATTTGTAGCAAACTTCGACTTCCCACACACATTCAATTATATTGTCTCAATGTTCATTCTAAGCAAAGCAGCCATCATGGACGTAACTATTTGTTTAGCATTATGTATTGAAGTTCAAGTCCCATAGTTGTACAGGCTCCATTGGAGTTTTGGGGTTACAGACAGGTCTTCTGCGAGAGCGGAGGATCGGAGCTTACCGTGTAGGGGACCCTGCCCCACACCCTCCCACGAAAATTTGATGGATGCAATCGCGTTTTTCAGCCCCTGATTATAGCCTTTCTTTTACAGGCACACAGGACCTGTGCTTCTTTAAAAATTCAAAGAAGTTACAGAGAGAGAGAGAGAGAAATGGAGTTTAACATCCACTTGACACAAACTAGGTCATTTTGGGACTTACATATGGTTTTCAATTTTTATTTCAATAATTTGCTTGCGCGTAGGGGTCTTTAGCGGTGGGAGGAAACCAGAGAGCCCTGAGGAAAACCTTGAGGTTGAGAAGGCGCCCTTATCTCCATGTCACATACACTCACACTAGGGCTCGAAAGGCACAGCCGCAAGCCAGAGGTGACCGGCCAGCTAAAGGTCGAAGCGCGGCACTCTAGACCACTAGGCCATCTCAACCCCCCAAGTTGTTACAGTACTCACCTATAAAACCCATAATACAAGAGGTTATAGAAATATCACAGTTTCTCATCTTGAATTCTTGGCGTAAAGCACTAAAAAATCCATCAAGTGCAAACTTTGATGCCGAATAGGCAGCTACAAATGGTATAGCTACTTTTCCTTAAAAGAAAAACAAGCACGGTACATGTAAATGTGTAAGTTATAACTGTACATCACAACAAAGAAAAACACTAGAGTTATTGTCTTTGTGATAAAACTTTCACTACAGATTAGTAATACTTCATAATTATAATGTTTTGAGAAATAATAATTCTTAATTATGTTTAAGAGAAATAATAATTCATAATTATGTTTAAAACAAATAATAATTACTAATTATGTTTAAGAAAAATAATCATTCTTAATTATGTGTAAGGGAAGTAATGTTTCATAATTATGTTTAAACATACATTATGCAAGAGTTAAATCTGCCTATTTAATCATGAAATGGATAAACGTGACTGCTATTTATTGTTATGACTTAAGTAATGATGATCAAGGCTTGATCGAAAATTCAATCACTAAAATATCCGCTCAGAGTGGATCAATTTGAATGATATTTTCAGCAAATGTCCTTTACATTATCTAGTTTTTAACTATTATAGTGAGAATTGTCTGCTCTTTTTATCTAATCTCCTATAATGTATCTTTAATTAAGGAAGGAATAATTTCTTTGTGTCTTGAGAATAGTTATGATACATACTGCCACTCATCCTTGGTATCCCCAGTGTTCTTACTCTGTCCCGCCTTCGATTTTATAAGGGTAGATAACCATATTCATGTCCATTTACTGAATGATTTATGGAAATAATTTATATATTTCTAATTCATTTCTAATTAATTGTATTATTTATTTATAAGGGGTTAGTCAAGTAGAACGGAATGAAACCACTGTGGATACCGAAGATGACTGCCACTTAAATATCATTAAAGGGACAATAACACTCTTGCTGGCTTGACAGGTCCAGAAAAAAAAATTAGCCTTATTCTAACTACAAGATGTTTAGGTGTCCTACCTGTTGTGTAAATTATCCATTACAACCTATCTTACTTGTCCAGAGGGTTCGAATATAGGTTTAAATCCAAGTTGTATTTGAAAGTGCTTACGTAAGGCTTTTCAAACCATGTTAGTTGAATTTTTCCAATTTTTAAAATTAGGTGTGTTAAGATAAAATTTGTATCATTTTTTAATTGAAATATTGTAAAATAGTACAAATTGTTGACCAGAAAAAAGATTGGAACATATTATTCAGTTACAACAAGAGTGGTATTGGGGCTTTAAGGTGTGCAACGAAATAGGTTTAGCCTCTTTGAGTCAGTCTTGGTTTCTTCTAATTAGGCTTAGTTGCCAGGAAAAGACATGATAGACTGTTTTCTCACCTGCCAAAGAATTAACTACTATAATGCTGCCTTTATTTTTCTCTAATTCTGATAATGCATGAGATGCTAGATGTATATATGCTTTATAATTTATATCAGTCACTTGTTCTAGAGCTGTGAGATTTTTGGGAGTTCCTCTCCATTCCCCGAGTGGCATAATTACAATATGATTTAATACTAGAATATCTAATCCTCCCAACTTCTTCACCGCTTCCTGCAAAATAAAAGTATAAATATTTTTTCTCTATATTCCAATTCCATAGAATGTATAATTTCTGTACTATAAAATTTACAGACAGGATTTACGAGAATAGAGATGAATATACATAATAGAAAATTTGTGATGAAATGAAAGGAAATGTGGGACAAATGGAATGATATGAAATGAAATGAAATGGGGTTTAACGTCCTACTGTTATGCACCTGACCTTGGCTAATGGAAGACGTGCTATAATTGAAATTTTGCCCGGGCAGCGACGCTATGGCCTACTGTTATGTCGAATTCCAACTGCCAAGGGATCTTTTATGTGCACGGCAACGTGTACTCGGTTTTTCGTCCCATCCGATCGGCTAGACATTTGTCCTTGTCAGGCCCTCCGTTCTGCATCACTGACAAGGGGAAACTACACCAGAAAATGGAGATAAACTTTTTTGGCTAATGTAGGGAATCGAACACTCGACCTCCAGGCTAGCGAGCCATCGCCTTACCCACGTGATCCCCCAAAAATGTGACAAGTATGCTCTTACAGTATTTGATTGATGCACTGTGAATCAAGACTTTTATTGTTTTAAGTTTTCCAAATAAAGATTATTACAAGCCTTACTTTTATAACTTGTTCCGTAGATGACATGTTGGCCATATCTGCTGTAACATAATAATATTCTCCATCTTTGGCGCCACGCTCTCTACAGTTTGATATAACCTATAAAACAATCACTAGTTTAGATATATACTCATCTTATGAATGTAATCAAATATATATAGGCCTACCATATTACAGTTATCTCTGAGCTTTGTGGGTGGCCAATTGGTCTATGTATGTATAGGATCTGTGTCTGACAAGTAGTAGCATTGCATGACTTGTGGGGATGGGGAGGGGGCCTTAAGCTTACCCTGTGCTTATTGAATAATCAAGATTATTCATGATGTAATTCTGTCTATCAATAACCCAAGAGAGAGAGAGAAACGGGGTTTAACATCTACTCAACATAAACTAGGTCATTTCGGGACTGACATATGGTTTAATTTTATTTCAATAACGGGTCTTTAGCAGTGGAAGGAAACTGGAGGACCGGGAGAAAACCCATGAGGTTGGACAGGTGACCCTACTCCTTGTCACGTACAACTGTGGATTCAAAACCACGCCAGTTGACTTAATGACAGGCTTTATGATACAGCACGCATGTGTTAACCATTCGGCCATCCAACCCCCCTCAATAACCCAAACAAGTGGAGAAACACTAGGATTAAGTTGTGTATTTCTTTAAAAATATGTCGCAATATTTGAGGATGCTTTCGTAAAAAGGTGAACATTTCACACAATCTGCCAAAAATAGTATGTTTGCATATTTTTAGACCAGAACACTAACATGAACAAGCTAAGAAAATCCAAATACATTATCCTACCCCCCACCACCATTTCTAATGTACATGTATTTGTAAATGTATAATTCTGTATATATTTATGATTAAATTGTCATTTTGTAAAGTGCCCCTGAACATGTTTTATGAAAGGGCACACTATACTATAATATACTGTAATAATAATTTATTTGAAAAAAATCAATAGATATTATTTAAAAACAACACACTTGTTCATCTTATTGCACTAGCATCCTTAATTACTTTTTTTTATAAAGTTCAGATAGGTGTCTGGATTGTATCTGCAACAATTTGTTATTTTTACTCCCACATGAATGGACACTGATTATATATATAAAACACCAGTGAATGACAGATGAAATGAATGTTTTCTGTCCTCCCACTACAACAACTAAACCTTATACTACGAGATTGATGCTAATTGTCTGACACATTATCTTCTCATGTGATATTTTACGCTTTAATTGGATAATAACATATGACCATACCTCTTGCAGCACATTTTCTCTTCTAGAAGTTATCATTAATTTGGCCCCAAAGGCAGCGTAATGGTAGGCTATTTGTTCCCCAATACCAGTTGATGCTCCAGTTATTAACACACGTTTTCCCTTTAGGTTATCTATAGAATGAATGGAAAGAAATAAAAATGTGCCATATCTACATGAAGTATTCTATTCTTAGGAGATTAAACTTGAGACAAGATACATATGGGAACCAAATAAGCATTCAGCACTCCAATCTTATCAACTAATAATACATTAGACAGAAGATATCGCTTGTGTGATAAAGTAAAGAGTGACTTTAAAATAAAATAAAATAAAATAAAATAAGAAACTGTTTTATACAATTGACCTTGAAGGAAATACTGGGTTAATATATGACTTTGCAATAGCTAAATTGCTGTCAAAAAATGATGTATCACTACGCTATAATGTAAATTGGTTCAGTAAAAGTGAAATTTATAGGAAAGAATTATATTTATTTATTTGTGCATGTAGGAAAGGAATGGGTGAAAAATATAATCTCCAACTCGTGTTTTTTTGATATCAAAAAACACTTGTAGGAGATTCTCAATATATAATCTATGAACACATAATCTGGTGGCAGTTACAAGTGTGCATGTTACGGAATAATTTCTGTTTCAAATGCAAATCAATATATTCCATTACATTTACATCTGTTTCATAAAGTTTAGGCTTATAAGTAAGTTGCGGGAATGAAACATTGATATTGCATTTCATAAAAGTATACATATATTATTAGATTGTCGCAAAAAAAAAATACTTGCATTAATACCTGGATCAAAATCGTCTAGAAACCAGTAACCTAATATGAGACCAAGTATAACAGCTATCACTTTCTTCCACATTCTTTATTACAATCTGGAAATTATAAAGAAATTATAATAAAATACATTGACACTTTGATGGACCGGGTGACAGCAATATACATCCAATATGTCAGAATCAAAATCCAGCTGACAATGCATGACCAGACTAATATTATAAATAAATTATAATAAAATACATATTGACACTTTGATGGACCGGGTGACAGCAATATACATCAAATATGTCTAAGTCCAAATCTAGCTGACAATGCATGACCAGACTAATATCATTCCTTTAGGCAAAAAAATAGAATTGACAGAAAAACATAAAGAGTGTAGATTTTGTGGATTCACTTGGATGAGATATATTATTGGTATTGAATGAAGACCAGACGAAGAAAGAGCACTGTCTGGGAAGTTGATTTACTTGGACAAGATATTCTGGTATTTAATGAAGACAAGATGGAAAGACCACTACCTGGGCAAAATTCATTCTCCAAGTATTGCCCACATAAATAAAACATAGATGTGAACTTGTCAGGCTGTCTTATACAGGGCTCTATAAAAGTTGAGTGTGTCTGAGCACACACTTGAAAATGTGCCTGCAGGGTCATACTCAAAAGGAGAGTATTCAATTGCCAGGTATATAGTATGATTGTGCGGCTTCAAACAAGTTCATTAAATCCCTTTATTATACATGATTTAAGTGACAGTAATAATTTAAAAAAAAATTTTTTTTTTTAAATGTGCCTGCAAAATTTTTTGCGCGGAAATATTAATGCCTGGTCTTATATATCCAACAGCAGGAAAGTCCTCTGTGATTGTTGTTTGTCAACAAACCCTACAAAGAAATTTTTGAAAACATAATTCTGCCCCAAGCAAAGTGTTAAAGTTAAGATACTTTCTATATAACCCAATGAAAAATCTCACTCAGTTTTTAAGAACTCTATGCTGTGACAGGGGGATAAGTTTAGATACAGAATCTCCTAGGCCCCAATGTTATATATTTTAATGATTATTTCTGAATGTAGGCCTAATGTTTTCACAAACTTCAAAGTATAAACAGAAAGATAACATTGCAAAATATATTAGAAATTTAAGATCCAAAAAAATTTGAAATTCTATAGCTATTCCTTATACATTACTGACCAGTTCCCCTGTATAGTGTTCAAATGTTTGCATCAGATTTCGAATTTCAAAAGTGTTTTTTTTTTTACAAACAAATGAAGCTGTCCTAAAAAATTGAAAACAATCCGACCAGAACTCTGCTCTGATTGAAGTAAGCTCATGGGGGATATCAATTTATCATTATAATCTTCATAAATATTTTAATGGGTCTACTTTAAAAAATAATTTTACGGTCTTGTTAATAAAAAGCAACATGATATTAAAGTTAATCCTAGTTCCTTCCACTTACAACATTATTATATTAATAAATAAGGAATTCTATACACTACTTGATTTAATGCGTTTCTAAGTATAAAAGTTACGAAAACAGATAACATAACTTTAATACATGGATACCCAACCGTGGTAAAATATTACTTTAAATGACAGGATTAGTGTTGTAAGTGTGGCAATTAAATTCAACCAAGCATTTCCTATCTTACTAAAATGAGTTATAATCCAGACAAGCTATGTACTTTTATAAATTTCTTAAAGGTTTCTTTTATCATAGATATAATTAATTTTAAAAAAAATCTGTTTTATGTATGGTGGGTGTTTAAAAGTGCATAGCTGAACCATTTAAACACCATTTTTAGTGAGCATAATAATTATTATTGACTTGACAAATTTCAAAGTGCCTATAGAAGATTGCATTTCAGTGACACCACGTTATTGAAAGCTTTCAATAACATCTTAACATCAGTTGATAACAATAAATGTGTACAGCTGGTACTTCTTGATTTGTCCGCAGTTTTTGACATGTTGGACAATGATACCTTACTGTCACATTTTGAATCTGAATTCTGTGTTCACAGCGCTGTGCTTTAAATTATCTGTTTGTATCTAGCTGGTAGTGGTAGAAACCAGTCAGAGCTAATCGATGGAAAACTATCAAACTCCACAGAGGTGTGCTTCAGGGCTCAATATTGGGTCCAATCCTTTTCACCTTTAACACGACTCCTCTCAGTAAAACTGTGCAATGGTACAGCGTTGATTTCCAACTATATGCTGATGAAACGCAACTCTACATACCATTTAAGCCAGCGTTTCTCAACCTTTTCTCACCGTTCACCCCTAAATTAATTCCCAACCGACCCATTTACCCCCCGAGTTTTGAGGAGGTTACTAACCGTCGTCCACCGAGGAGGGTTATGGGCAGGTCTCCCCCAGGAAATTTTTAAAAATTGGAGCCTGCAAACGTGTTTTCCAGCCATTTCAGGTCCTCTTCCAGGCGTTTCAGAGGAACTTGAAAATGGCGCTTTTCTATAGAAGCCACCCGACATGATTCACGGATCCTTGCACGGGCCTGCACCCCCTGACCACATTAACAAAACAATATTGAATATGGAATGAATACAGATCGAAGTTAAGATTCAATGAACACCAAATTTGTATTTTAATGAAAATAGTTGTTTCCAGTTCAGTGCGAAATTTGCTCCTGGTGATTGTCACATATGACCATTTTTGAAGTTACACTGGGATTGTGGTCATTCACCCCCTGGACGCAAGCCATTCCCCCCTTGGGGGTGAATTCACCCCAGGTTGAGAAACGCTGATTTAAGCAGTGTGATGTTAATTCTTCGAAGGCAAAACTTGAGCAGTGTATCAATGAAATTAAGTGTTGGATGCGTACTAATTTCTAGAAACTCAACGATGATAAAACTGAGTACTTCCTATATGGAACAAAATCTTCTTTTAATAAGGGCTTGATACAAGTATATATACACTTGGTTCCTATAAACTATCTGTCCGGTTGGCTCAAATTAACAATATATGTAAACTCTGTTATTACCATCTAAGAAACATTACTAAAATTAGGTGAGAGAGAGAAACTATGTCATTTTGGGACTAACATTTGGTTTAATTTTATTTCAATAATTCTCTTGCACATAGGGGTCTTTTGTAGTGGGAGGTTACCAGAGGAGCTGGAGAAAACTCAAGAGGTTGGTAAGGCGACCCTACTCCTTGTCACGTACAGCTGGGATTCGAAACCACGGCAGTTGACTCAATGACAGGTTTTATGATACAGCGCGCACATGCCAAAGATTGAGCCATCAAACCCCCCTAATAAAATTAGGTCAACCCTCACTATTGATGTCATTGAAATTGTCCTAAACTCCCTAGTAATATCCAGCCTATACAGTTGCAACTCCCTTTTAGCAGCAATCCCAGATGTTTAATTAATAAACTACAAATATAATAGTACAAAATAGCGCAGCAAGGCATATCACCAGATCATATAAGATTTATATACCTTAGCTCAAACAAGCTCTTGTCACATTTCATTATCATAGCAAAGTCTAATATGAAGGGATTTCTAGATCGAACAACTTCAACAACTTGTCAACTCATTATAATATAATGTAAATAATTTAATAAATTACAACACCAAAAAATAAAATACTTGAAAAAATAATCTTTTGAATTGCTACACCATAATCTGGAAAAATCTAGTAAGTCTGTTGAATCCAAATTTGAGAAAACAAAGGAAAACCTATATTATATAAAAAGTCTAACTCAATTTTCAACAAAATTAGACTACCAGGTTTTTCTAGATTACAGGAGATCTGGCATTAGGTATACAAGCTTGATCCCCCATCTTGAAAATTGTTTTTGCACCTGAGCTTATAAATATATGTTTATTTCGCCTACCTTTTAAAACTGTTTATCACTATTTATATTATGTAGATAGCAACCTGTAGTCCATTATATACCACATCAAAAGCAATTCGTCATAATGGTATCTTAATTACGTTCTTACACCTATTGTAGGCACTACACATTGTCTAACTGGAATTTCTTGCACCAGTACATGAAAACTGATTCAGTCTGGTTCCCAGCAATCAAGTGTTCCAAATTTGGTTTTTGATACTTGGCATACTTATGCTTGTGTTTCTTACAAAGTTGGGGAAATACTTTTATACATTCTCTAACAATGCTGACTACATCTGCAGGAAAGTGCTAACAAGTTTTAAAAAATCCAAATAAGTTCTGTAAGATTCCAAAGAGAACACTGTTCTGTATCAAGTTCAGGTTTAAAATGTGAATGGGGCAATAACTCTGAACAACTGGTTTGTAACATATGGGGCAATATCTTCTAGCTTTACATTTAAAATATGCAAAATCTCACCAAATTTTAAATTCCTCCATCAAAAACTCCTGTATTGTATTAACAAACTTTAATAACTCTGTATTAAGAATTCTTAGGGTTCTTTTTTATGACCCAATGAACAATCCCTACGATTTAACAAATATTTTAACAGATTGTTCACAAGGTATTGTGGATACAAGACAGCTACAGGTGACTACAATATACGTCCAGATAAAACCTTGCCACATTTTAAATTAGTCTACACGTGTGAAAATTTCAGGTCATTGTTATCCAATTAAGACGTTGGTGGTTATGAATGTCCAATAACAAAAGTTAGAAATATACTGTACATTTGTAGTCGTCAGATGGTTGAAATGGTATTTGTTCACCATGTAACTATATTTTACAGGTGTATGGAATCAATATCTAGACTAGTTTACATTCCTCTTTCATCAATATTTAACCTGACACAAATAAAACACTCACATCCCTTACATTTGAACTCATCATTAGCAATAACTAAGTAATTAATGTACATTCAACAAAAAACCTTTCATTAAGTACCATTAGAATCTCTCATCCTTTCTTGAATTCTACACACAGCCAAGTAAACATGACAAGCTGTTCTTCTGATGGTTACTCATTCATCTAGCAATTAAAGTGAAATCTTTGTACATATCTTAATCAAACATTAAATGTTTATTCACATGTACTTCATATTATATACTACATGTTTTTTTTTATCTTTTATAATTTTCTGTTAAAAAAAGAAGAAATAAATTGAGAATGTTTCGAGAAATGAAACAGGGATTGACGTCCTACCTTTAAATACCCAATAAGGCAGTGGTTAGATAGCCTTCAGAACGGGACATTCATGTGGATATAAACCTGAAATTCTCTTCTGGTGAACAAAATCATTGGGGGGGGGGGGGGGACAAAGTCCTATTCACCCCCCCCCCCCTAATCCATGCCCATGCTGTTAAGCAAACAAACACATCAATCCTGGGGAAGTTATCTGCTTTTCTTAAAAGTTTCACAATTTTAAAATAATGGTTACGTGTCTCCAGTCTTTCATCCATTTGTTCAAAAGTGTATTAAAAATATTCAAAACTATCTATACGTTTTGTTATTTTATATTTCGATTTTTACCTGGAAGGCACTAAAATGATGTGGATAAAAAATGTGACAGTGACTATTTTTAACAGAATTAGTGCAGAAGATAAATAAAAGTGGGTCAGAGAGAGTAATAGATTCATTTTCATGTCACCCATCTTATAATATAAGCATCGGATAGCAAATTGCAAATGGGCTACTAAGTTAGAATTATTCTATTTTAGTCTCATTTAATCTAATATAATCTGATGGATTTTCTTTGTTTTTTTTATGACCTTTTAATACCATTATACTTGACAGTTCAAGAAATTTAAAATAGAAATAAACCTATATCGGTGAGACTTATCCTATTAGCGAAGTAACATGAATGACAATGACAGGTTAATATTAAATTATGATTGAAGCTCAAAAATACATACCATTTATAAGAGACAAAAAAAAAATCTTCTGCAAATTCATAAATTTTTTCAACAAATATTGAATTATACAAAATCTCCTAACATGGATCGTAAGTACCACAGAATGGATAACTTTTAACTGACAATATCATTTCTACAAACACTGAATAATTTCCCATGAGTAGTAAGATCTGCTGAATATACATGTGTAGACCTAATAATAGTTTTGTATAAAAAATAACTGATAAGACTGAATGTCACCTTCTCCTCTGCTTTTTTTTATCCAGTAACTAAGCCAAATAACATCCAAGCTAAGTTGGCTTAACGCCAGTCATCCAGCCATAAATTGCAAAAAAATACATACCAATAAGATACTAATAAAATACCTATAGTATTACATACAGAATGATCTGTAACAAAAATAATTTGTGCTATTGAGAAAGAGAGAGAGAGAGAAAGAAATAGTGTTTAACATCAACCCAACAAAAACTAGACCATTTCGGGACTAACATAGGTTTAATTTTATTTCAATATTACTCTCTGGAACCCACTATTTCTGCTAAAAATAGTCATTTGTCACATTTTTTAATGACAGGGGTCTTTAGCAATGGGAGGAAACCGGAGGACCCTGAGAAAACCCACAAGGGTGGACAGGCGACCCTACTCCTTGCCAAGTACAACCGGAGATTGACTCAATGACAGGCTTTATGATACAGCACGCTAACCATTCAGCCACCCATCCCCCCCCTCCAATTTTTACTATAAATATTGATATACTTTTGTATTTTCTGTTCTGCAAATTATATCTTTAATATGATAATGGTTTATATTACTTGGATCACATCATCGTCTCTAGGCTGGGGTTAAAGGAGAAATCCTGCTGGGGTTAAAGGAGAAATCCTCGTTTTATAGTAGTTCATCATTCCATCGAGGGTGATATCACAGATAAGTTGTCTAATTATTTTGTGTAATCAGGGGTCTCTCCTGTGGGAGGATATTGATGAACCTGGAGTGCCACATTAGCTAACACCATGGATCGAAACAACAACTGCAAATTAGAGGTGACCGGCTAGTTAGAGTTTGAAAAGTGATCATCTCGACCATTAGAATTTAGAGCCATCCTAAGCCCTGTTATATATCTACAAATAAAACTGGTTATTGCCGTGTTGACGGTGTTGAAACCATTTCTGTCTTAATTATCCAGTCCAACACAACTATTTAAACTTCTGAACTACCAATGTCCAGTTTTCAAAGAGAGCTGTAGACAAGCCTCCTGATTAGCTAGCATCCTTTTCCTGGATAAATCCTGTCTATAATCACACCTCTGTTCAGTGCCATCCGCTGAATTGCATTTTTTTCTTTATGTTTTCCACTGAGTAATAGAAGTGATGACTGCATTTTAATTACCCCTTGTCAATTAAAAAGTGCTGTATACTGTTGTGGTTATTATTTTCCTAACAGCCTAATATTTTGAGCTCCAATATTTTGACAAAGTAAATACTGGAAGGTCATTTCTTCATATTTCATGTATGATTTGCTCACTTAAACAATCAGGTCCTGAGTTCACAAAGCATTCTCCGACATAAGTTTAGAATTTACTCAACTTTCTATCACTGCAGAGAAATATCTTTGATCCAAATACAGAAAAATTTGAACATAGTTTCTTATTGATGTGTTTGAAACATTTAAACAATGAATGAAATGGGGTTTAACGTCCTACGCTTCTGTACCTAACCTTGGCTAATTGAAGACGGGCATACACCATACAGTGTGCTATTAGAGAAATTTTTGCCCGGGCATCAACTACCAACTACCAAGGGATCTTTTATGTGCACACCAATGTGTACACGGGACCTTGGTTTTTTGTCCCATCCAAATGACTAGGCAGTTGTCCTTGTCAGGCCCTCTGTCTGCATCACTAAAAATGGGAAACCAAGCTGGAAAATCGAGATGAACTTTCTCGGCCAATGCAGTGATTGAACACCCGACCTCCAGCCTAATGAGCCAGCACTTCACCCACTTAGCCACCTGATCCCTACATTAAAACAACAAAAGTTTATAAAAGGTCCTATTTAAGTTAAATTAATAAGGCTAACAATTTTGAATACATTCTTAACTTAAGTCTGACAATATTTGTAAAACTGAGTTTAACCAGTAGTTCTTCAGGTTTTTCAGCTCAGGGAGTAAATTTACAAAGAGCAGCTGGATATTTTTTTTTAAAAAATAAAAAAATTACAATGACCAAAATTAGGTGCAGTATTTCTGACCAAGTAAAGATAAAAATGTTTGGTGGCTTTGGCCTACCATTTTCCTCACTTAGGGTTTTTCAGCGGAGGGAGTAAATTTATGAATAGCGGGAGGATATTTTCTTTTCATAAAAAAAAAATGCAATGACCAAAATTAGGTGCAGGAATTCCTACTAAGTACACATCAAATTGATTTGGCCTATACTATTTCATCACTTCTATTTAGTTCTTGTTTATTTAACTTAATCAAGTTGCTTTTGCAAATTTAACCTTGGTATGGAAAAGTTGTACTTTATTTATAGGTCAACATAAATACCCAGTTACCCACTTAATGAACCATTTGATTAATGTGAAACATTTACTGTGGTGTTAGTGTTTGTCGGCCAGCACACATCACCTATCACCTATCCTGTTAAATAATCATGAATTATTCAAATGGTTCAATTTACCCTTGTATTTGGAAGAGGGGGTCTCTTATGCATGGACCAGTATCGGCCTATCTCTTTTTCACACACATACTAATAATGCTGAAATCACGGTGCACAAAATCTTTATGTTTTATGGTTTAATGCAACAGGCAGGATATGCTTTCTCTTTCTCGAAAACTTGATAAGCCCATAAGTTATCTAAAAGTTGCGGTAATTCATAAGACCAGTAATCCATGAAGGCCAAGGATTTGATCTGAAGGCTGCATGTAACAACTAATAATCATGGTCGCTTACCTTACCTCCGGTCTTCTGTCGCTTATTTTGTTCAAGCAAATTATTCAAACACTAATACACTATATGTCAGTCCCAAGATTACCAAACTCATGTTGAAAGGATATTAATGCAGTTAAGCTGAGCAATGCATAACAACCTGTAATATGAGGTGAGGTGTATAGACGGACATGTTATCTATAGCAATAATAACAAATCTTAGTAATCCTAGTAGAACACCTCAATGTACTTTGTGCAATTATAGGTTTTAAATAGGATCAACTGACTACTATCTTGTAAATTTTAATATGTTTTCAGATAAATGAGCTCTCATGTAAGATGGTGATTTCTAATTTAAAGAGATAAGTCTGCCAATTTTGGGGAAAACATATGTTTCAGAAGTGCAATGTAAAACCACATAACTGTATTTTTTAAGAAGTTGAGGGAATGTGTTCATTCTTCCTGTTCAAGCAAATCTATCACTTGAGTACAGCAACGAGAAGTTCATAGTTAAAGATCCTACATCTTACATAAACGACCCATGCATCTTTGCTTACTTAATATTTTTGTAACCTTGTGACAGGTTTTTTATTTCCAGGCTTGGGAACAGCTAGACTAAACCAAATCGGTAAATGACATTTGCTTCAAATACAATTAAACAGGTGTGGATGGTGGACAGATTCTGATATTTTCTCCAAATTTTATATTACACAGTCAAACAACAGAGAAAAGAACTTATAATATTGATTTATAATACCATTTTGAAACCTGGTAAGAAGATGTGTTCAGGAGTGTTATCAGGTGTTCTAGAAAGAGTAAGCATACCTACCAGATTTGCACAAGCCAAACTAAACAATATTTTGAACTTGAATTAAAAAACAATACAGTAGTATTCCCTTTAAATCCATTCGCTTAGTTCCATAAATACTGACATGTGTAATGAATGAAACAGTGTATGCTTACTCTTCAACACATGATACCATCTAATATTTCATATTGTGCTACCTGATATTAAGAAATATTGCAGACTACATGTATAGCGTTAGTCTGTACATCACCAAGTTATCCTTCAACTGACAAAGACACCTTACAACAGTGCCAATATATCAGACAGATAAGCCAAAATAATCCTCATGGTCTGCTTAATATCATTTGGTTAGCTGTAAATTGAGCTTCTGTCTATTATTTATAAATATACTGTCTTCTAGTACAAAATCTCATCACTAACATTAACCATCTGACAGATATTTATCTAACTATCACACATTTTACAGCTCAAGAAGCATCACAATGGCTCTCAAAAATTCTTAATTAAAATCATTTCTAAAGGTGCATTGAATTAAACTAGGCATGGTTATAGTGGTCGGGTAATTGTTGTTGTTCTTAGTGTTTAACGTCCGCTTCTACCGAAGGGGATATCGCAGACAAGTTGTCTTTTTTTTATTGAGAAGGCACCCTATTTCCAAGCCACATGCGCTCACACCAGGGATCGAAACTACAGCCGCAAGCAAGAGGTGACCGGCCAGCTAGAGGTCGAAGCGTGACACTCTAGACCACTAGGTCATCCCCCCTCCCCCAGGGTACATGTGTTAAGGTTTATAACTGATTGTTGTCATCTCGTGTTTACTGACACAGTTGGTCAGGTATGACACATGAATAGACCTCTTCCTAGTGATTCATTGGTAGTCAATTAACATGATTGATGTTGGACAAACATAAGATATGACACATTCTCTTGGTCATGGTTTCATGCTTAATTGGTTCACTTTAAGAATCTCCAAAAACACATTATGAGCACTTATTTATGGTGGCTGATTGGTATCAGTATGCTTTTGGATGTATTTGACGCTTTACAAATGTACATTATTATTATTATTATCATGGTGTGATTTCCTGGTGTAGCCCTTGATAAGGCGACATCACGACACCACAACATTTTAACCGGACACCACAACATTTTAACACAACACCATGACAACACAACATTTTTAACCTGACACTACAACATAAACAACTGACACCGTAACATTAAAAATGTATGTCGGTTTGTCACCTTATGAAGGGTGACAACACAACATCACGACATGATACCAATCAGCTACCATACTTATTTGCATTGGTAAGGTAATAACTAGTCAAAAAATCTAAATAGGGTAAGCACAATTAAGCATTATTATTGTACTATATGGATATGTAAGAAAATCAACTTTAAGGGGGTACACAGCTCTTTGTTATTGGATTGTTTAAACATGCATTAATCAAGAGCTAAATCGGCCTAGTGTAGGTCTTTATTTGGGCATGAAATGTTTTCTAAAGTATTAATTAGACATTAATTAACTGATCCAGGCCTTAATCAACTTTGGATGGCATCAGATTGCTCCGATATTAAACAGATTAAAACGTTTCAGTGATAAATCAAATATGGCGCGGCAAGACGCTTCGAGTCATAGCTTTGATCAACCAGGTCCGTGGTTGAAATTATTGCACAGGTCGGCCAAATCTACAAATGCCAATATCTTCGCTTGCAATAGAGTAATTTGAATGAAATTTTCAAATTATTCATTTTATATCATCTACTTTCGAACTAGTATAGCAAGAATGGCTAGTTCTTATCTATATCTTGAATAATGCAACTTTAATATAATCCCCTTAGGGTATGTTATTAAATATAGTAATTTAATAACATAGCATAAAATATTACAAATAAATATAGCCGACACACATTATAATACATATATATGTATTTCAAGACCCCACTACAATATCCTTAACGTTTGTGAAGAACTGGTTCATAATTGTCTGCCGAGAATTTTGTGCATTGTCAGCTACTTATAATGTCGAGTATTATGCTGTAAATAGGATGGACAGTGAGGTAGTGGCAACTTTCATCATTTGACAAGAAACTACGAGTATTACATTACCCTATACACTACAGGGTCTTGTGGACCCCCCTCCCCTTTCCTTTCAATTTATTTCTAGTTAAAAGTATCTAATCTACTCTGCACTCGGTACTAGCTTTGTATTTGGAATCTTTCTTACTGATGATATTGTTTTTGTCATTCTAGTAATCTAGATTCTACATGGAAATGACAATAACGTTATGTGTAAATAGGTATGGTTTAAAAAATACCTTATAATTCATATCGTCACTGTTAATACCTCAAATAGATTTTTACTCTGATTGATTATTATTCAGATTTGATATGAAGCTGTAATATTTCAATAAAATTATGCATCTAAAAACTTATTTTTGTCTGGGGTCTTAGATTACCCCTTGTTACTGACAGTGTTTTTCGTGCAACGTTACCGCACAAGGGTTAACCTTCTTAATAGCCAGTTTGAACAAAATATTTACCTATATACATGTATATATACAATATATTATGATACATAAATCTTTAAAATGACTGTGTTTATGTCAGCTTATCTTTTCATATTCATTGCACATACATGAACTTTAATTATTATTCACAAAAGATTATATCTATCATAATATATATATATATATCTGATAGATCAATATAAAACTTATCTCCTTATACATTAAACACTTGTATAATGTAGTGTATAAAATAATACTAAAGAATGAATTAATGAAATGGGGTTTAAAGTCCTACTAATAATAAAGAATATAGACTATTTATATATATAGATCAGTGTAATACCAACAATCATAGGATCTTTTTCTAATAGCGTTGGCTGGAAGTTATTTGAAGGAAAACAGAAAAGATGTATAAATAAGTTAACCTGTTATTGAATATATTAATAATCTCATTTCATAGTATATTATAGTCTACCACAAGTACTATTACTTCTATATGAATGCTCACATTATCTTTTAAGAATGTATGTTTTATTCTGTTGTATGACTGATTCAGATTGGTGATTATAGTCCATGACCTCGACTAGAGTCTCTGATATACAAATGATTTTTCATGTTGAAGTATCTAAAGAAGCAGTAATAAACCTCTCCAAAAAGTTATAATATACTTATAATAATTTCATTAAGACAAAGCTTTGGCTGTAGCCAACCACTAAGGTTTACGTCGAGGGGTACAAATCCTAACCTGCTCAGCTACATCTGAGAAAAGTGTCACAGTTGTTTCCTTATCCTTTATCCTCAGATGGTGCGATGGGATGGACATTCAAAGCACAAGATAATTATATAGACATAATTATGTGATAACATGATTAACTTGGGAAAGCTACAGTTTCTCAAGATCTTGGCAAAACCTCTCCTGCAAAAATTCATGGATCTGCCTCTGTACACCACGAGTAGTATGGGGCCATGAAGGTAATTCTGCCCGGACAGCTGTGTTTCTGCCTACTTTTCTACAAATCCCAAATGCCAAAGGTTCTTTATATGTCTATGTATACACAGCAATGTAGTTTTTTTTGTCCCATCCAAAAGACTTGATGTTGTTCCTGACAAGGAGAAAGTGGACCAGGAAATGAACTAATTAGTACTAACTAAACTAATTACATCAACAGACATTCCCATCACTGTCTCTTTACATGTCAAGTTTTTCATAAGATTTATATTTACAGATTTTATACCCTGTATCAAAAGACTCTTTAAAGTACATTCTTAATGAAAGTGACTTTAAAAACAAGCCATTAACCTTTCAATCTGAGTTCTAAAAGGGCTAATCCCGATATTTGTTTTGGGAATAAAACTGGTTAATTTTGTGTTAAAATCCCTTAAAATATTTGAGTCAGGGCAGAGCAACTACTTCAGTATTTATGATACATTTTCAAACGACTTAAATCCGTCAGTCTTCATCTGGAATTTGAGACCGGTGCCCCAGGTGTATTTTGTGGTATCTGGATTAAACCAAAGATTTTTAAAATAAAATTATGTGTAGTTGAAATTTGCCTTTCTCTATCAAGTACGGCACATGGGTTATTCACTGCATAACCCTCTCAAGTAACCGTAATCAATTATAAGGTCACTCAACAAAACAATTGACCCGAAATCTTAAAAGGGTTACGTGTCCGGATAAGCAGTTTTGGCGTTCACGTCCAAACGACTCAATATTTTGAGTTGAAATTTCGAGACAAGGTATACACCATTCCCCTATATTTTAGCGTTTTATTTTCATACATTCTCAGACTTTTATTTTTGAGCCCCTGTTTAATTCGGGATTGTCCCTTTAATGTTTATATACAGAACTCGTATATCAAACCGTTGAATAAAGTAGGCTTCCATCTACGATAATATTGTATAGAGACAGACTTTGAAAAGAAATAACCATAAAGATTAAAACAATGTCAAACTCACTGACATAATGTTAAAGATACATTCCCAGAAAATGGGGTTGATATTTCCAATATAAGTATGGCAATTTTGGTGTATATGGAAAGTAGAAATATCCAATCTTACTAGAAAAATACTGGATTCCCTGAAAAACACCCATGGAGCGTCAAGTCTACAGGACAAAAATGTTAGGGTTCCCCTAATCGACAACCCGACGATTAGGGATGTCTGCTTGAGTGACGTCAAACATGCACGAGATGATCCAAGCGTTAGTAAGTGCTTGATGTATGTGTTGATAAAATTGATGGTGAGCTTAAGCGTACAACAGTTTCTGAGATAAAAAAACACGGAAAAAGGCGTGGGCAGTGGATAATCCGTGAATTTAATTAGGCTTTGATATCAATGCTAAATAATCAGCAATTGAAGACATCGTCTTGTACATGCAATAAATTCTCCTCCGGCTTCACGTACCTGTTGCTATGTACTGTGACATGTGACACAAACATGACCTCTTTTAATCGATTTCTTATAGCAGGGTTTCCCTCACAAATTCAATGTTTTGAAAAAAAATTGAAGCAAAATTTAGATAGTTTGATTAGTTGGAATATGTTTTTAGTTCAAATATTATATCATCAAATCACCCAGTATGTTCATGGGAAATTAACTTTAATGATGAATTTAATAAGGTCTCTAATCTTGACCATTTTGACCATATTACACCGAATGGTGTAATATTTGATATGAATATGAGTATGGAAGCTCAAGTAAATTATATATGTAAATTGTGTTTTTGTAATATAAGAAATATTGTTAGAATACGTAAATTTATCTCCTTAGACTCCACAAAAACACTTGTTAATGCTTTGGTTTTATTTTAAAATTTTATTGTTAACTTTGATTTTAAAATTTTATTGTTAACTTTTAAATGTTTGAACAAATTAGCACCTGTTTATTTATCTGATCTTTTAAATATGTTTATACCAGGGCGATGTTTACGCTTTTCAGATGATAATCTTCTTTTAAAGCCCAAATATTCAAAACTGTTAACTTTTGGTCAAAGATCTTTTAGTGTTCAAGCTCCAGCTTTATGGAATAAGCTACCATATGATATTAGGTCCTGTAATAATGTTAATACTTTTAAGAAAAAACTAAAAACCCATTTATTTCTTCAAGCGTTTTAAATGTACATATCTTGTTTTGTCTTAGTATTGTATTGTTAATTTTATGAGTTTATAATTATAAATATTTATATCTGTACCATTGTAAAGCACCTCTGAACACGTGTACGTGAAAGAGGGGCTATAACAAATGTTTTTAATAATAATAATAATAATAATAATAATAATGTTGATCCACACATATCAGTGATATATGCTAGGAAAGATGGCTGTGGTAATTAGCCATGCTGTAGCGTCCAACCCCCTTTATTGGGTTTATTCTCCAAATATTTGTTTTCAGAATCAGCTCTTGAGAATATATATATATTATATTTTTAACCCCTCCCTCTTTCAGTATTTCTGGATCAACCATGGTGATTACATCAATCTTCAAGCGATAAAAGATCTTTACTACCACAATGGTGAACTTCCCTTTTAACTTTGTACTCAGAGACCAGCTGTAAAAATGGAAGTAACAGATGCAACATGCAGCCTCCCAAATTCAAAAGATAATTAATAATATAAATATATATACCACAGCTTGTTATGTAGAATACAAAATGAATTCTAATGACAATACCACAAATCTTTTCGTTATGTACAACTTTTATAGAATAGGGAGGCAGAATAGAAGGAGTAGACATTTAAATAATTTACAGCCTGAATTCATTCATGTAGCAATTTGTGTTTTACTGTCATACTAAGCTAAAATAATGGCAGGAAACTCCTTTATAACCCTTCTTATGATTTCATTCTCCTATAAAATGTTTATCATCATCAAAGGACAAATTTTATATTTTTTTTACAATTGCCATAAAATAGATTGACGGGATACATATATACTACTATACAACCTCAAGATATTTATGCAGCAAATTGTGCTTTTCTGTGGAAATAACACCCAAATCTTGCATTTCACCCCCCCCCCACCACGAATTACCCCCCCTAACTAATTTTGCCAAAAATAATTATTTCTTAGGAGTGTTTTTAGCTGGTCACATCCTCAGCCTCTCCCAATAATTCTGTATTTTTATAAGCTGGCCACAGGCCCAAATAGAAGTAGAAGAGAAGCTCTGATTGATATTTGAATATCTAATAGCAAGAGAATGTGATAGGTATTTAAATAATAATCAGGTCTTCTATTCCCTTAATTTAAACTCTAACTACAGAAACTGACAGTGTATATTTGCAAAATCTTCTAATTCTAAATTCATACCAATTTTATTATTTTGCTGAAGGGAAAATATGGTAAAAACCATGGTTACAACAGGCTTTAAGCTTATTACTTTATTTAATTTTGTATAAAAATAACATATTTTAAGAAAGTGTTTATAAAATGTGCCTTGGAGCATTTCTTAACCTTTGCCACTGTAATAAAAGCATACAAAAACGTCACAAAAAATGAAATAAAAAAGAAAGCAATTATTCATAATTACCCGTTATAACTCAATACTTTCGCATATTATTCTGTCAATGTTTATGTGATATTAAATCCAATTGTTACATAACCTTTCAACCACTTAGTGTGTACACGCACAGTATACACCAAATAAACATATCAAGCCACCTGATACATAAACTAGTTGGGTATTTTTTTTTCTGCATTAAAGAATTTTCCTTTAATCAATACATTTGTACCCAGTAACCCTTCTTTGAGTAAATACCTAGTAATAAGACTTATGACCATCAATAAGTCAAAGATCAGTCTGTGCAGCTGGCACTCACCACATCATGATGTAGCTTTCACCTGATGACAGATCTCATGGAGTGAAGATTGACAGGTGTTATTACCTGTAATAGTTTCTCTCTTCTACTACACATAAATATAACATGCTGAAACTAAGCCTAAATGTATTGGGGGCATCATCAATGGTTTATCCTACGTTTGTCAGTGGCTAAAAATCTTTTAAGGATATTAAAAACTATAATCTGTTTAAAAATAGTCACCAAATGGATGAGATGTGATCAGCTGTTTTAAAATACTTAACTCCTTTCTGACAATGTTTAGAGATTGTGAATTTAATTTTTCAAATGTTAATAAAAAGCAGTAAACTACCAATTTCAATATAGCATTCCTCTTTTTGGTACTATCCAAATGACTAGATGCAGTTCCTGAACGATCATCTGTCTAGCACCATGATCAAGATGGAACCATACTAAAAAATCCAGGAATTTTCTCAGCCAATACTGTATTATATAAAACAGACCATAGTATAACACTATTGTTTTCAGATTATCCAAGGATTAGAAGCAAAAAAGCAGATCAAAGCCTTCTGGCACACCAAGGACAACTCTTATCAATTTCTAAACAAATCTCCTTTAAATAATTTATTTATGCATGAAATTTGATAGTCATAACCTTTCTAGAACACCTGATACCAATCACTAATTATGGAAAGAAATGGAGTTTAATGAAGCTAATCACTTCTTGTAGTATAATTTTGATTTTTGAAATCAACCAAACATATCTTTAATGCAGCAGACTGAGAAATTGGCAGATTTAGAGGGCGAGAGTGAGGAAAATGGGGGTTAACGTCCATTTGACACAAATTAGGTCATTTTTGGACTAACATATGGTTTATTTTTATTTCAATAATTTGCTTGCGCATAAGGGTCTTTAGCAGTGGGAGAAAACCAGGTGACCCGGCAAAAAACCCACGAGTGTAGACAGGCGACCCTACTCCTTGTCACATACAACTGGGGATTCGAAACCACACAAGTTGACTAAATGACAGGGTTTATGATACAGCATGCACATACTAA
Source organism: Patella pellucida (assembly GCA_917208275.1). Classification (NCBI taxonomy): domain Eukaryota; kingdom Metazoa; phylum Mollusca; class Gastropoda; family Patellidae; genus Patella; species Patella pellucida. The sequence goes on from OU795039.1 coordinate 45,505,840, forward strand.
CCATTCAGCCATCCAACCCTGCCCCCCGGCAGATTTAGAAAAACAGATATCACATCCCATAGAAACAAAATAATTAAAACATTTCAAATTGACATGTGTTTTGAAGATTCAAGTGCAAAAAAATATATTATAATAAATAACTTACATGGAAGAGGAGTTAATAGTTTAAATACCAATCTTGAGAAAACGAATCATACAAAACGACTGCTTGAATACTTTTTAAAACGAAATGCGTAAGATGTGTAATCATCGCAGTAAAGAAGATCGGACTATTTTATAGAATAAATATTCCCACATGTTTCTCAAACAAAGGTGTTATTAAAGTAAATACTTTGATATTACTCCCTATTTATATTCTAATTTCCCTCAGTATTCATAAATACATCGTCCCCTCCTACTTGTTTAATAAAGACACTACTAAACGCTTTCCTTCAAAATAAATATTTTCGGACAGTTTAAATGAAATATCATACTTGATTCTATGTATGTTTTCCCCTGGGTTTTTTTTCTGTGGGAGACATCAAAAGGAATGGCTACACATCAAAGTGTACTTTATTCTCGTAATATTTGTGGACTCATATCAGTTAAATAGCAATCAATGGTTTTATCGCCTATTTACCGAACACAGTATTGTATGCACAGAAAGCAAAAGCCTCGCCAAACTCTTAATGAGTCACAGACAAGACAAGAAAGATTTGTGAATTAACCCCAGGGATGTTGACTCTGCATCAACAGAAACTGCTACTAGGCCACACAACTTGAATACAGAATGCTAGAAAGAAAAGAGAGAGAATCATAGATCAAGAGGGAATTAATCCTTTTCGCGCCAATCTATGACACAACTTCGAACAGTTTCTTTACATGAGAAATATTTAGATAGGTTCTAGGCTAATGAGTGCCCAATTGATCATTGTCCATACAAAAAAATAGACATACACAATCCAATGGTGTATATCTAATTTTTTTCACCTAAACAATTCCAAATGCATTGCAAATTTTGGGAATAAAAATAACATCCTTTACTAATAGTTTTCAAGCAACTCTGATGTTTTTGAAGGATGCCTCATGAAACCCAATCAGTGGCAGTGAAATCTCAAATTTCGACCCCCGGGATGTCCAATAAAAAAGATGTAATAATTATAAATATTTCTGGTCACTTTCCTGTACTGCTATTCATTCTAAAATGCAGGTATCATTATAAATTATTACAAGATGAAATAATTTCAATAATAATTGCTTGCAATGTGGAGAAACAGCATTGCAGGTGTTCGTTCGCTAGCTGTTCCCTATACAACAGGTGCTCATTCACAAGTCACAAAATAATTTTTGATTATTTCATGCATACGTTTTTGCGAAAGATAATGTTCTCGAAAAAATCATACATTTACAAACGATCTCAATCGTAAAAACATCTGCAATTTATACTTGTAGAGTTTATGGACAAACTGTTGTTTCACTGGGGGTCGTGGTGTGGTATTCCAACGTTAATATTTCACAGAAGAGGGGTTTTGTCTCAGATGTACAGTTCATATGACCAATTATTAACTTCCGTTGTTTATTTATTAAACAAGGTTATAAAATCATAGCATTTGTAGAAGTTGAAATATAAAAAAGTTGGATTACAACAAATATTTCAGACTATTGTTCTGCTGAATGATGGATGATTGTCACATTTCACTTTCGATAGCTACAATCTGAACATGTCACATTCTTATTAAAGATACATTATGTAAGAGTTATATCGGTTGGTTCAAAATGAAATATATATTCTTTTTTTAGACATTTAATAATATGACAAGCCCATAATTATCCCTCAAGAACATCAGATAGCAGAAACTTAAATTGACAATATAACTGTAGTTTAAATAATAGTAGCTGTATTAAACAATAATAGGACATTACTATCAATTAACATAAACATACATTAGTGTGCACGTAAAAGAACCCTTGTCAGTTGCCCTCATAAGACACAGTATGGCGTTTGCCTGTCTTTATTAGCCCAGTCGGAACAGAACATTTCATTTATGAAAGTATGATTTTATGTATTATGTCACGATTACCTTAGCTATTAAAAGAAGAAAATTAATACAAATAATATTTCGAAAATATTTACTGATAAATCAAAATATTCTTGGTTTAGTCGTCAGTAAAATGTAAGTAAATAATATATAATAAACACACGTATAACTTGCTTGTAACAATAATGATATAAGTATACTAGTATTTACCGTAAGCTTATAGTGTGAATGACTTCCAGCTTCAGTTGTTGTATTGAATTCATTTAAACAACAAATTCTAAACTTGGAAAATTCCACAAATTGTGCTCAACATTGCAAATACCTCCGGTCATGCATGGTGTAACTTTTTTTAACCTTACAGCAAACAGTTTATTTACATTGACAATAAGTGATGAAAAGTCTGTTATTCTAAACTAAACACTAAAACAATAAGCCTTTACCCTTGTACTGCTTATTCAATTAGGACATGGAAAAGGGGGTGGGGGTATGACATTCCAAAAGTGTTTGTTTAACTGTTAAAATGTCAACAAAAAGTTAGTAAAGGTTACATTTAGACCGTGTTTCTGTGTTAAACACCGTTTTTTTTTCTATTTTTCGTTTAATTTTTTTATTTCTATTCTCTAGACAATGAGAGACATTTAATGTCATTTTTCGGACCAAAACATTGTATATTTTATCTAAATAATTTGTTTGTACTCAGGGGTCTTTAGAAGGGAAATATGACTGGAGTGAGTGGAGACCCCTGAGAAAACACATGGTTAAGCCAGCGAACTCACTCCCTGCCATCTACAAACACATACTACTAGCGAAAATAACCAGTTTTAAGATCTACAGTTCGTGTGTTAGACCACTTGGCAACCCTTGCCCCTCTTTTTATTTTGAATTGGTTGTCAACAGTACGTGTTGTTGTTTGGTTTGTTTAAAAGAAAGCATGTTATAGTTCAAACCGCAACCACAACTATTCGCTTGTACAACAAGTTTGTTTGCTTGCATAACTTTGTGGGGGGGTTCCCCGGTTTCTAAATACGAAAATGGTTGTTTTGTTTTTCTCCATTCTATTACCTTCCACCCCTACATAAAAGTGACCCCTTAAATTTAATTTACCATCTGAAAATGCTACTGTTCACTTTAATCTTTTCGATGAAAAGAGACATTTCTTGTTAGTTTGTGTTGAACTGGTTGTGCCACTTATTGTACATACATATTGTAGATATAAATCTGTTAAAACCTGTAATCAACACACTGAAACCTGCACCTGTATATTAACATAGCATTTTTGTAAATACATATTTCATTATAAAGAGATAGAGAGAGGAATGGGGTTTAACGTCCACTCGACACAAACTAGGTCAATTCGGGACTAACATATGGTTCAATTTTAATTTCAACAATTTGCTTGCACGTAGATGTCTTTAGCAGTGGGAGGAAACCAAAGGACCTGGAGAAAACCTACATAGTCGAACAGGCGACCCTACTCCTTGTCACATACAAACAGGAAACCCAAACCATGCTAGTTGACTCACTGACAGACCTTATGATACAGCACGCACATGCTACTCATTGTGGCCCCCCCCCATTATTTCATTTTAATAATAATAATAATAATAATAATAATAATAATAATAATAATAATCACGTCATTTTACAAGGGTAGCAAATTAGGCCTGAGGCCTTTTTCAAATTTGGCCCTTGGCACAGATCGTGCGAATGATTTCGATCATTACTGCAGGAAGAAACCGAAGAACTCGGGGGAAACCTGCCTGATCGGACGGGAGACCGAATATCCCTCTCACTTACAACGATAAAGTTCATGCCCTGAGCTGGGATTGAACCCTCGTTGCATTGGTGAGAAGCCGCCTCTCTATCGCCACGGCTATCCGACATATTCTGCCTAGACAGCTAGAGCAAGTCTATGTGTATCTAATCTTTCCAGGTAGAGCAGGAAGAATTTACTGATATTCCCAGAAAAAAAAAGAAAATTTGAAGCTATTTAATTTTTATTTGATCTGATCCATTTCCAATATACCCAGGATTTTAAATGGTATTATAACTCAAATATTTAGTAAGATGGACATTATTAATGCTCCATTTCTATGGAAAGTTTTTTTTACCTCATAGAAAATATCACATTTTAACTGTTTGACAGTTATGTCATCACCAGTAATTGCAAACACTGACAAAAAGCGTAATCCCCAACAAATGACAATATTATCAAATGAATGGAAGATGAAGATTATAAAAGAAGTCTTTGAGGACAATAAAGATGAATATGATGATGGCATCAAGAGACTGTAAGATGATCAGAGAATTTTACCAAACTATCTAAAATCAATACATGATTTCCATTTTATTCCATTTCTAAATCAGACTTATACTCTTCCAGACACAATAACATTATTGGGTGTTCTCACAAACATCAAAGTGTGTCTGAAACTGAGTTTAGTGAGAATATAGATGAAATCATACAGATCAGGTTAAATGGTCTGCCACAATCTATATCATTAAGGTTTGTGTAGCGTAGGTGACTTTTTTCCTTGTGATTTAAATTACCGGTACCATAAAAGATTTTATTTGGGAATAAATGTCAAACGTAAAAAAAAATATGTGGATATCCATTTTGATTTTTTAAAACGTGAATTAAAAAAATGTATTTGCATCAGTGACTTTTTATCAAGTATACATGTTTGTAAGACCACCTAGATTTTTCTCCTTGATACTGCACCGTCTTGACCTTTTCCAGTAATTGACCACAAGGAAAACCAGATGTTGAAAAATGCATTCAACAATACTTCTTCTAATTCTAGGGTTTGTTTGGTGAAAACTAGTCAATCAATAGAAAATTCATTGTCCCTGATGAATGAATAGAATGAAGTTAGATACTGTTTATGTTTAAAAGTATAATCTTAATATTTTTCGGTTCAGAATCTTTATATGGAATAAATAGGAAGAAATCAGAAATGTGTCCGACATGAAAGCTTTTTTAATATAATGATGATATTAGACCATATTTACACTGAATAAAAGACTTTTTTATTTTCAAAATAAAAAGGAGAAAGATCATACATAAATTTAAAAAAATAACTGTATATATATCCCCAAAGGTGATAATGACAATCCTCCCCCATCTAAAAAAAAGGAAATATAAACAATATAAATATTGCTTTAGTTTCAGTGTTGATTATAAATCGTTCTTATTTATTTATGGGATTAGAAAGTTCCACCCTTGTAGGGTTGGATGGCCGAATGGTAAGCATGTGCGTGCTGTATCATAAAGCCTGTAATTGAGTCAACTAGCGTGGTTTCAACTCCTTGGTTGTACATGACAACGAGTAGGGTCACCTGTCTAACGTCGTGGGTTTTCTCCAGCTCCTCCGGTTTCCTCCAACTGCTAAAGACCCCTACGCACAAGCAAATAATTGAAATAAAATGAAACCATATGTTAGTCCCGAAATGACCTAGTTTGTGTTGAGTGAACATTAAACCCCATCTCTCTCTCTCTCTCTTGTAGGAGAGGGGACCATGTGGCTTAGTGGGTAGGGTGCAGGCTTGCTAGCCTGGAGGTCGGGTGTTCGATCCCTGCAATGGCCGAGAAAGTTCATCTCGATTTTCCGGCGTGGTTCCCCTTGTCAGTGATGCAGACAGAGGACCAGACAAGGACAGCTGCCTAGTTGTTCGGATGGGACAAAAAAGCGAGATCTTGTGTCCACATTGGCGTGCACGTAAAAGATCCCTTGGCAGTTGGAATTCAGTTGCTGCCGGGGCAAAATTTCCCTCATAGCGCACTGTATGGCGTATACCTGTCTTCAATTAGCCCAGGTTAGGTGCAGAAGCTAGGACCTTAAACCCCATTTCATTCATTCATTCATTAGACTCTCTCTCTTGTAGCTCTCCCCATTATCTAAATTAACATATTTTGTATGTTCCTACCTACTATTAATATCTATTGTACTATTTGAAAAGTGTTGCTTATCTCAATGAATGGTATAACTACTATGTCATATGTGTAAAGTGTATACTCCAAGTGTTAAAGTCATAAGGTTAAAAGGAAATGTCTTTTCCCTTATTTATGACAACATTATGCTGATAAGGAAAATATTTTCTATCATATAACTTGACAATTAGTCACAGGTGACTCTTTTCTTAACCACATGCTTTATTTACCACTTAATATATTCTTCATGTCACCACGGTTACGGCACAGTACCTATTTATTATGCAAATAAATATTCATGGTCTTTCACATAATGTGCACAATTTAACCCTTGTCCTGCGGTACCTGGATTATTCCGGGATTGACCTGAGCCCTCCATATACGCCATCCCAAAAATATTCTTGGATAACTGATTGTATCTATTTCCGGGCGTTTTAATAGAGTTAACTCCCATGTTCGATAGGTGGCGTTTCATTAAACCAAAGAAGCGCAGCTTTCTGTCCTTCTTGTTGCTTATTGTTTGCATTTTTTTGACTATTTTTAAGAAGATTTGGGGAATGTATGTGATGATACATGTTCAAAGTCCCCCCCCCCCCCAAAAAAAAACATGACGTTATGTCACGGCAATCTGCCTAGGAGGTGTTGGACGTATTATTTAACGATGAAGAGTGAACTCTGAAAATTAAATCACAGTTGTTGACTATAATTTTTAGTGTCAGCGCTAAAAATCTTATTTGCAGATTCTGGCAGCTATATCAGTTTTCCCTAAACAATTCAGTTGACGACGTCATACATGACGTCAACAATTCAGCAGCTTAAGAGTTAAGGGGTTTAATATCTTAGTCAAGGTCATTATCTACATAGAATATTATGAAATATGGTAAATATATATGTATATACATTATTGCCAACTTACTTTGAATTTTTATGAATTTGTCTAATAACAATATTTATATTATTTAATAACTTTTCTTGCACATACAGAAATTTGGAAAGTTTGATACAGGAATAACAAAAATAGTAATCATGGCACCAAAATATGCCAGGAATTTGTAGAATAACATATTTTGCATATATATCTGATATTTTAGTGTTTTGGACAAAGTCACTTGATTCTGTATAGGGTAAAATCATTGGGTAACTCAAAACAAAAGCATTGCTAGATTAAGTATTTATGACATAATATAACACCCAACGTAACTTTTGAGTTTTGACCTCAAATTACAAGATAGAAAACCTCAAGACAACAAACGCTGTGGTTGCTCAGTGAGAAAGGAGCTGATTTGCTAAACAGGAGGTTCCAGATCAGTCCTTTTTGACATACTTTTCCTTGTCAGTGACGCAAAGACATACTTTTCCCTTGTCAGTGATGCAAACGGAGCATCTGGCAAGGAACAGTGTCTAGTCTTTCAGGCAGTACTAAAAACTGGGGACCTACATGTATTTACATGTTGTTGTACATATAAAAGAACACTGACAGTTTAAAATGATGAAATGAAATGGGTTTAACATCCTACTCTTCTGCACCTAACCTAGGCTAATTGAAGACGGGCATACGCCATACAGTGTGTCATGAGGGAAATGTTGCCTGTGCAGCAGAGCTACGGCCTACTCCTTATATCGTATTCCAACTGCCGAGGGATCTTTTATGTGCACGCCAATGTTTTTCATCCCATCCGAACGACTAGACAGCTGTCCTCCGTTCTGCATCACTGACAAGGGAAAACCACTTATAGTGATGAATGATGAAAGTACTCTCATTGAAACCTTGCAGTTAATAAAATTAGTGAATGACATTCATAATACATGTATTTTCACTAAATGCCTTTTAAAGATGCTAATTACTTGGACTGTAGATTGATTCATTATACCATAGTGACCCATTCATTGTTTTATTAATAAGTTATCATTAAATGGCTGTAGCTTGATCAGCTGTCTAAAGAGTGGCTGAGCAGTTTGTGAAAATTCGTCAAATTAACACTTTTCCTGTTTTACCTAAATATCAGTGCTTGACAATTAAACGCATTTAATGGGAATTAGGGCAACATATTTATTAGGTAATAAATTACACTTAATACATGGTAAATCTCAAGAATTCTAGAAAAATAAATGAAACCACAACACCAATAACTCATATATTTAAAGATACATTATGGGAGATTAGATAAAGAGCTTACAGTTCTCGCTATAATAGTTAAAAACAAGATAATGTAAAGGTAATTTGTTAAAATTTTCAGTCAAATTGATCCACTCTGAACCGAGATATCAGCTTTCGAAATGACTGCCAAGTCCTCATTCATAATTATTAAAGTTAGTACGATAAAATGCATACTCTCGATTATCCATTGTTTTGATTTAATTATCAATGAGCGTTAGCAGCATATAGGATTCTAATCCAGACAATATCGAAGGCTAGCCTTGACATCGAGAGTTGATTATGGTTTGGATAAGTAAATTAATGTCTAATTAATAATTTAGATAAGATTTCAGGCCTAAAGAAAGACCTGCAATTTGCAGATTTAGCTCTTGCATAATGCATGTTTAATAAAAACGAATATATTTTAAATAAAGACAAATCTAGGTGAATACTGATAGGTCTATTTCTGCAAAACCAATTAACAGCTCACTCAAACTTACATTGATTTAGTATTAAAATTCAAACTTTTATATTAGGTTCATTGTCTGTAAACTATAGTTTAAAGATGCATTCTGTAAAAGTTAAATTTGGCTATTGCAGATCTTTCTCTAGGCTTCAAATGTTATATAAATTATTAATTTGACAATTATTCACATGACGCACCTATAATCAACTCTCTAGACCACGATGTGGTTATGATAATGGATGGATTGAAACACGATCACCATATAATTTGTTCATTTCAAAATGGATAATCAAGATATTGTTAATTATTATGGTAACTATGGTAGTAATGAAAATGGAGACTACTCTATTCTTTAAACATTCATAACTTTGCTCAGAATTGAATAATTTGACTGAAATTTTGAATATATTCCTTATTCATTATCATTATCCAAAAAATTCCTATAGTTTATTCTATATGTAGAACAACTGAGCAGTATGCATGATAATCAAATGATGTTAATAATCATATTATAGGGAGAACTGTCAGCTCTTTATCAAAATCATACAGAATGCATCTATAAAGTTTGACAGAGAAAGGGTGACAGACAGTTGACATAAAAATGAAACAAAATATGACATGACGTCTTAATCAGATTGTTTATCATTCCATTTTAATCCTGTGAGTCTTTAAAAGTAAGTTTAAGAGAGAGAAAGAGAGTGAAATGAGGTTTAACGTCCACTCAACATAAACTAGGTCATTTTGGGACTAACATATGGTTTAATTTTTATTTCAATAATTCGCTTGTGTGTACGGTTCTTTAGCAGTGGGGGGAAACTGGAGAACCCGGAAAAAACCCACGAGCCTTGTCACATACAACAGGGGATTCGAAACCACGCCAGTTGGCTTTATGATACAGTAAGCATGTGCTAACCATTTGGCCATATATCGCCAACCACCAAAAGTAAGTTTAAGCAATATAATCTACCCCTAGATATCAGATAATAACCCCATGTAATGTATTATTTTGGTGATCAAAGTATATGTACAATGTGAATAATGCACAAGTAAGAATTTAAACTACGTACAACTATGCATACAAAATACCAAACAGCGCATATCCATATTTAATTACATTACAAAGAAAAGAAATTGCCAATATGAGTTCGTTTGATCATTAGACTGGCTTCTTAAAAAATTAATCTATGAAAATCTGTTCATTTGAAGTAAATATATGAAGTCTTTTTTTACTTGACAGAAGGTAAATATAATTCATATTTCTCACACCCCACTGAACATCTTTGTGAATGTAAATAAACTTGATAACTGAGGCAGTGAATCTACTACATGTATGTCATATTTCATGTTCTGCTTGATTACATACACCTACTCATGTTTGCCAACTCAATAATTAAGTCACTTTATGGCACCACAAAAATATCCTTCATAATTAAAGTATAAATTCACACGATATATTTGCCTTCACATAAAATTCATAGCTAATCTCCATAAGCTGTAAAACAGAATGAAGACATTTAAAAACTGTCACCATGACAATGTGCTGGTAATATCACAATATATCACCATTCATTCAAATTGATGGAATATCCTCTCAAACTTTTTAAATATATCCCTTTTTTAAAAAGATTTTTTTTTTCTCAAGAAATTAAAGTAATATCTCAGACTGGTATCTCTGACAGCAGAAAAAATGAATGGCTTGTAAAATACCTCTCCTGAGTCTCCTCTAAATAATTTTAAGAGTTGTAACATAACAGTATACATTTTTTTTTCTTATCGACTTCTCTTTGATATATACATGTAGGTTCAAGTTCATATTTCTCTCAAAGATAAATACTCTGTGGGGTGTTGAAAAGGGGGAGGTTTATTTAATCAAATTGAGTTCCTGTGCGGTTTGACCACTGGTCAATAAGCTGTTTAACTCTAATATATAACATTTATGCTGGTAAATCATCATAATATTATTATGACTTGAGTAGCCTACCCACAAGTGGCAGCTCAAGAAAGACCCTCAAATACAAGTTACCTTTAACAACTGTCATCTGTGGGAATACGTTGTACGACATTGTAAGATAAATGCTATTAAATATCTTGTGTTATGTTATACATACTTTGACAGTATATACATTCAGGTTAGAGCATGTCATATGTATAATGCAAATCTTAAAAGCATCGTCGGATAACCCCACCTGCCCGCATTCAGGCATAAAGACGTTCGACGATGCTATAAAAGTAATAATGTGATTTTTTTTCTAAACGGTTACTGTGCATAAGATAAATAAGTTTATCTCAATAAGATGATGTTTGCCTTGGAATATGTAATACATATAGATAAATATAAACTTCTATCTATATAAATATAACTACACATTTTTGTTATGAAGACATGGTTACGCCTCAGTTTCTGTGTAATGAATTAAATCTATTAGTGTGATGTCTTAAATCTATTTATAATAGCATGATCGGTTACACGAGATTTGTCAAACGGCATTTTGCCAACATATACAAAATAATCAAACAGCGAAGTGGAGTTCAACGACACTGTTTACAAACATATAGCCCAATGTCATTTTAAGTTTACATACTTTACATACATCGAAATACAACCAATTAACCTTTACTTACCTTTAAAATATACTTTTCCGTTTACAACTCCTATAATATTGCTTCGAAAAACTGAAATGTGCGACCTTTGTCGCCCTGCTATAACTTCGTCTGCCACTGATCGCGCTACACTCACGTGCCTTTCTGGATCAGAGCTATCAAATATCTCGATTGGCCGCTCGACGTCCTTACGGCGAATTAAAGGTGTTATATTATTCCAAAATGCAGTTACAATTTAAAGCTCACGACAATTCCTGAAATTTGGTTTTTATCGCATATTGTTATTCAAACCTTTTATGAATTCTATAATAAAAGAATAGGATTATACAAAACATCAAATTTCACTTCCAGCTTATTGAATTACAGCGAAAACACCAAGATCATAATTTTATCAGAAAAAAAAGTCAAATTACTACAATTTAATTATTCATTTTGTTACGAAAAACATATTGGACTATCCGGAATAACTATATTTTCATAATTTTTTTACTGAAATATGTTTGTTTCAAAATGACCCAGTTTGTGTTGCGCCGACTGATATGAAGGTGCTTGATTAACTACATTTTAGTCGAAGTAATGAATGAATGAAATGGGGTTTAACGTCCTACTTTTCAACTCCGTGTGCTATGGTGGACACATACTCTAACAGCCATTGAATTCCAACTTACAAGGGTTCTTTTACGTGCACGACAAGATGTACACAGGACCTCGATGTTGGTCCTTTCCAAACGACTAGACGCTGTCCCATCACCCAGGCCCTACGCCGTGATGCACCGTTAAGGGGGGAGGGGCAATGCATTATAGGCCATATAGGTCTACTAATAATATTATTAGTCGGATAGGGTAGAAATCCTTGAGTAAGCTTTTTATTTGTAGGTTTTGATGTTTGATTACAAAAAACCAATGTTGACATTGAGTAGGTCATTATAGTTTTGGAAGCCATTATTCGAGGGTAGCCATATTGTGCGATAATTTTCTAACTAATTTTTTTTAATTATTTATTTATAAACCCAATGTTATCGACATATCAACTGTGATTTGGCAATGTATTAATATTTGCAGGGTTCACGACTATACTTCAGATTGTTTTCCATCATTTCATGATGATATTTCCAGGATGGCGACCATTTTTGGCGGGGGAAATCGGGCAATTAAATGTGCTGATTTCGATGACACCAAACACTACCTAAAGGTAGTGTTTGGTGTCAATATATTATAGGCCTATGTTTTCGGGGTCACAGATTCCATCCCTAACATCGACAGCCTTGTAAAATGATCACATGTTCATATACTAATACTGATCAAGTAATCGTCGTTGGCGTCAATAGGCTATATGTTTTCAAGAGCACAGAATCCATTTCGGTCAGTAACAACTGTGTAAAAATGATTATAAGTTCACCTTTTTTGAAAATTTACAGCATGACGGCCATGGGACGATGGTGCGGATATTGATTAAGTAGTCATCTATGGTACCAGGATATATTTTTCGGGGAGCAGATTCCATTTTTGCCGTTTATAACAGTTACTGTGTAAAAATATTAAATGTTCACATATTTAAAAATATGGCTTTCATGTCGGGCGGGAAAATGGGACGTAGGCCTAGTTTCGGTGTCAATATTTGGTATAAGAAACCTTTATAGCATAGGTTATATAATCAACTGACCCAAAAATGTGTGTTGAAGGAATCGTTCGGAAGTTGCTGATGCGTTGGAAAAACAAAAAATATCACCAGTTAAACGATGCCGTGACCCGTTTATGACATCGCTGACGTCCTACTGGCAGTCTTGTAGACGTAAGCGCTTGGTGTGGTCGTGACAGGCGCATGATGGGCACGTGGCGCAAGCACCTTGCTGCTGCTATGCACCTTTTGCTATCATGTCAGGAATAAGCTTAATTTGCTCTGCCAGGAAAATCGATGATAAATATGGGACGAAAAATCTGAAGTCCCGTGTACACTGTACACCATCTTGCATGGAAAAGAACACTTGGCAGTTCGAATTCAATTGTGACCCGGGCAATTCTTTTCTCATAGCACACCACACTACGTCTTCATTATCCGGATTGGAGAAGAAAAGTTGATGGCAATCAATCTGTTTTATCGTTGATGATAGTTTTAACAAATACCGTTTTTTCTTTTTTTTGGGGGGGGGGGGGGCTGGCCTATGTCCGGTCCAGTACGTAGGCCTATATTATATAATGGATATCAAATTAATATATACAAATAGGCAGTTAGAAATCATTTAAACTAGTTAGGTATTTAGTCCTTTAATAACCGTTTCATATTAGGCTACCCTGGTAAAATACATCTAATTTCTTTAGGTTGCCACGCTGGCTCACTAAGCAGGAGATTTAGAGTTCGTTCAAGGAACACAGCCCCCATTCGTTTGGATGTCACGATGTACGCTACATGTACACATAAAAGAGCCCTTGGTTGGAATTTGAAAAACACTGCATAAATGCCCCGTCTTATTATCTCGGTTGGTGCAGAAAAGTAGCAAAACCCATTAGGCCTATGTATATTCATTCCTATTTAATATTTTAACCATTTGCGGCCTATTTGTAAAATATTACATCACTCGTGTAGTCTAATTTAAAGAGTGGATGTGAAAGTTAAAGTTCCCTTTCCTGTGCCCTTGTTTTTATTATTTGTTTGTTTTGGATTTGAAATTTTTTGGGAACCCTCTGGACAAGTAAAATTCGATAATTTAAACAACAAGGCTGTTATTTATTTTCTGGAGCTGTCAGAAAGATTGTTATTGTCCCTTTAATATATCTGTATCAAACCTGTAGCCTACATCCCAATGTGATGTATTAGTTTAACCCCATAAAATATGCCAAAACAGTAGGCTAGCTAGGCCTACGTTTACAAAAAAAATATGAGGGTGCCCCCCCCCCACCCCATTGGACGGGTGGCCCTACCTCACTCCTCCAGTCCACAGATTGTCAACATTTTGCATATTTTCATTCGCGCACCCCCCCCCCTCTCAATATATATTTCACGGCTACGCCCCTGCCTAGTCATTCAGATGGGACGAAAAATCGACGTCATTCGACATTATCCATTTATTTACGCCTAGCGACAGTAGCGGCCTATAATTACTGTTATACTCTTACCATACCTCTATGACTCTAACCCACTCTGCCCGGGCAAAATTTCCCTCATGCCGGTGCATAAATTTTCTTATATGGTGGTATTGGGCCCGTGCCCTTGGACATCAACAATCGATTTATACATGTAGGCCTACATGAAAGTATTGAAAGCTGTCTATTTATTTATAGTTCGCGCGATTATTATGTTTACCCGGAAGTTATTTGAAGGTGACCCATTGACAAAATGGCAGCCACCGTAGTGAAGTAAGTACCGTAGCTGGTAAAGAATGAACACAAAATTGATCATTACATGAGATATGTAATGAAATTAAATAGAAATTATCATTAACTAAAACTGGGAGGGTTTACAACAATTAGCGGTGCTGTTGTTACAGGTTTAAGGTTTGCCATGAGTCTTGCATCAGAACTTCACCGGTCGGGTCGGTGCCAACTTAATGAAATTCAAACTGAAAGACAGTATATCTATAAATTGAATCATGAATGATCGGGTAGGGCCTAGCCTATACAAATTTAAAAAGGTGTTTTCATCTCTGGTAAATTAGGCATCTTTGCACAATCCAATATTTAAATTCTTAAAAGTTTTGTCTTGAATGTCACTTTTATAACCAAGTTTGTCAATTGACAATTATGAGACAGAGAACTCTGAACTGAACTGAACTGAAGGAAATGTTCGTCATTCATTTCGGTTATTTTGTTTCGCTTAAAATTTTCTTACTATATATCCTTCAAAATATGAAGACATTGGATAGTTTCCATTATAATCAGGCCATCCAGGGGGCTCCTTGTCATCATTATCATTGTTCAGACCAGCACCTGCAGCCAACAACAATTGTTTTCGAAATGAGGTTGCGGACGGAGACTCTGGGGACACCAATGCATGCAGCACTCTGATAATTACCCTGTGCTCCAATGTAAGCCCCCCCCCCAACCCCCTCGACAAAATCCTGGATCCGGGCCTGAACAAGCATAAGTATAACATGATCTTAGGGACTTAAATGCACACATTATTGTACAAAGCTTTCCTGGTACTACTGGTTGTCTACTACATGTATGATGGGATTCTACTCCTATATACATTTTTGAAAATATTATAAAATTGTAATATTGTATGCAAGGGAAATTTACATCGTTCAAATATTTAGGTTTGTAATTACTATAAAGATTTAATAACTGTACGACTCTTAACAACTTCAGACTCGCAACTAAAGTTGCTGTAGGAGTTGGTGCAGTATATGTTACTGTAGACCAGGGGGTATGGGGTACAAACAGCCAGGCTGTCAAAGCAGTAGAAAAAGTTAGAAGTTCTGTTTTACCAGCAGCCAATGATTATGTGAAATCAGTAAGTATACCGTTTTGCATTTGTTCGTCCTGGTGCAATCAACATGGCTTGCAAGTACATGTATCGACAATTGTGCTAGCGTTCTGTACAGCTATCTTATGTGCACCTTTTTTCAGTTCGCCGCACGGCTCTGTAGGTTACATACTAAAAATGAATTTATCATATTTTGTGGGGAATATACATGTAGAAAAAACAAGAAAAATGAACTTATTGTGATGTGACCCATCACATATGGTCGACTCTCAGATCATCAAAAAATAAAAAGCTCCATATTTACCTTATTTATATATTCAAAGAGCTGATCGGATAAGGAAATTTTATCTTTCATCTCAATAGCCTTTATTTTCTCAAAACTCGTTTTGAAATCCTCTCTCATTGACCTAGAATATTTGGCGATATCTTGCACATCGAACATGAAGCTTGGAACCAAAGGAATGTGATTCTCTGTGTAACTCAATATGGCCAAATTGCTAACTATCCATTACGATGTGATGGGTCACATGGTAATTGGTATTCATAACTATTAATCTCCAGGAAGGGAACATAATTATGAGATTAAAAATACATTATGTAACAATTAAATAAAACAAGACAACTGCAGTCAAATCAGTCACCCACTGAAACTGATTATCAACTATACACTAAGTTTAATCACTGTCTATGAGATCGAATCCAAAGTTATCTTGTCCCACAGCATTGACCAATGAAATTAGCTCTGCTTTGCTTTAGCTTGAAATGTTAATCATTGAACTCTTGTCAAGATATTCAACTTAACCCTTTCACTGCTAGACGTAAATCCACTGCCTGTGCTAGACACTTTTTTGAGGAAAAAAGGTGTGTTTGGAACTAGATGCCAAACAGTATTTATGAAAGCTTTTATGAAAATTCTTTTTGTGTGCTGGGATTGACATGAGGTTGGGCTAATAGGAAAAAATGGAATTTTGGAAATTTGCATAATCATGAGGTCATGTGACGTCATGGCGGCCATTTTGGATTTCTCAATTCTCACTAAAACTAACACGAAAACGAATTTTTCTCCATGAAATACTCATGGGATATTGTTTTTTCAATCTAATTAAAATACAGATCTATAATATTTCGTTTCGTTTTTTATACTTTCGATGGCCTACACTACACTACATGTAGATCTAACAACTTATAGCGGGAGATCACATTCTATTACGTAGAAAATGACATTTGACCCCATAAGCTCAGTCATTCGATTAACCAATCAGAATCGTTGTTGCAAGTGGCTATGTTTTTGATCTATTTTTGCTTTGTTTTGATACCTGTCGGAGTTCATGTCTACCCACAGTTCCGTGCAAGAGAGGTCAAACCCCTTATTCGACAGACAATTTGATTGGCTGACCCCTCATTTAAAGCTGAACACGAGTTAAATAACAAACCTCCCAGATCCTACAGTGTAGTAAAGACAAGTAAAACAAAATTATGAACTATAAAAAACGAAACGAAATTGGATCTGTGTTTTAATCAGATTGTTGTTTTTTTCACTGGATTTTGATACAGATATATAAAATGAACACAAATATCAATAGCAGCCACGAGTAATGTCACCACGAACACGCGCACAACGTCTCCCACTGCCATGACCACGTGCGGATTGCAATACCTTGTTTTGACTTTCACTTTCACTTTCATCCTATCATTATCACTATAGTCAGCCAATAGCTGTAATAGATCGGGACTCTTGAATTGCCTTCGTCTTTTACGATCAAGCAGGCCAGCATTATTATCAACATCAGAATTATCGTCAGAATCTACTGAAGACATATAGGCTACTACATAGGGCTATCGTGTTCACATTGGGCTTGTTTATCATGCACGGGGGACACAGCTATAGGCGGAAGGTCGAGCAACAAATCACGCACTTCATACCACCAATCACTGTCCTGAATACTATTATGTATTATCAACATACTGGAAACGAATAACGTGTTATCAGTATACCCGCCTCGAAATTGTCTTGGTCAGCGAAGATGTCATTCCCTACTTCGCCGATATTGCATCGTCTACGTTGTCACTATGCACTCTGCCATTTTACTGTTTGCCGTTTTGAAACACGTGGAAATATGTTCTAGTGTATTGAAAATACAATAGATGGCACTTGCAGCTACGGGGATAATTGTAGTGAGGGCTATACTGAGTACTCGGTAATACCGGGTACGGGCATTATGACGACATTTTATAATACCCGGTACTACCGGGTAGACGCAGTGAAAGGGTTAAGGTGGGTTTACACTATAGATTTTTATACGCCCACATTTTCATGTGGACGTATTATGTCGTCGCCCCTGTCCGTCCGTCCGGACGTCCGTCCACAATTGTTTGTGGACTCTCTACAGGTCACAATTCTTGTCGGATTTTCACGAAACTTGAAATATAGGTTTATCCCCAAAAGATCTCGGCTGCTTTCGATATTGGCATGTAACGGATCAAAATTTCATGGATTATGGCCCCTGATTGTACGAAAAATCACGTTTTTAGCTTGTGGACCCTATAGAGGTCACAATTTTGAACCGATTTTGATGAAACTTGACATGCATGTTTATAACCCAAAGATCTTGGTTCCTTTCGATATTTGTGCCTATCGAAACGTAATTTCCTGAATTATGGCCCCTGATTGTCCGAAAAATCACCTATTTTAGCTCGTGGTACCTCTGGAGGTCAAAATTATTATCCGATTTGTAAAACTGTCGATTATATCACCGTTACACCCTAAGGAGGATTGAGTTCAAATTTCGGAAAAATCGGACCAAAATTACCATACAAAATGGCCGCCGTTCGTACGCAAATACTGTTAAAACATAGGTTGCCAGGCAACGAAACATACGCCCACAGCAGCTAAATCGTCCGGGCAGTCAACAAGAGTTGTCGCATATTTTACTTTTTACGGTAATGAAACATTTATAATACACTAAAATCTGATTAAAAGTAACAACTCATTATGTAATTATCAGAAAATCATTGGAATTTGTTTGGCTTTGATAAAGTTCTCCTCCATGCTGTTCAAGTTATCTAAATTAATTGAAACTCAATATACTTGTTCGTCTCATGACCATCAACAATTTGTATAAATTTAAAGTCAATCGGTCATTAACTTTAGCCTCTAGAGCGTCAACAAGATTTTTTAAAGAGATCAAGGGCCATAACTCTGACAGTAATTATCGGAAATTGCTGAAAATCAATAGGCTTTTTCGTCTCATGACCTTAAACACTGTGTATAAATTTAAAGTCAATCGGTTATTAACTTTAGCCTCTAGAGCGTCCACAATATTTTTTGAAGTGATCAAGGGCCATAACTCTGACAGTAATTATCGGAAATCAATGAAAATTTTTAGGCTTCTTCATTTTATAACCTTAAACAGTGTGTATAAATTTAAAGTCAATCAGTTATTAAGTTTAGCCTCTAGAGCGTCCACAAGATATTTTGAAGTGATCAAGGGCCATAACTCTGACAGTAATTATCGGAAATCAATGAAAATTAATAGGCTTCTTTATCTCATGACCTTAAACACTGTGTATAAATTTAAAGTCAATCAAATATTTACTTTGGCCTCTAGAGCATCCACAAGATTTTTTTAAGTGATCAAGGGCCATAACTCTGACAGTAATTATCGGTAATTGCTGAAAATCAATAGGCTTCTTCATTTTATGACCTTAAACACTGTGTATATATTTAAAGTCAATCGGTTATTAACTTTGGCCTCTAGAGCGTCCACAAGATTTTTTGAAGTGATCAAGGGCCATAACTCTGACAGTAATTATCGGAAATTGTTGAAAATCAATAGACTTCTTCGTCTCATGACCTTTAACACTGTGTATAAATCTAAAGTCAATCGGATATTAACTTTGGCCTCTAGAGCATCCACAAGACTTTTTGAAGTGATCAAGGGCCATAACTCTGACAGTTATTATCGGAAATCGCTGAAAATCAATAGGCTTCTTCGTCTCATGACCTTAAACACTGTGCATAAATTTAAAGTCAATCAAATATTTACTTTGGCCTCTAGAGCGTCCACAAGATTTTTTTGAGTGATCAAGGGCCACAACTCTGACAGTTATTATCGGAAATCGCTGAAAATCAATAGGCTTCTTCGTCATGACCTTAAACACTGTGTATAAATTTAAAGTCAATCAAATATTTACTTTGGCCTCTAGAGCGTCCACAAGCAATTGTGGACGCCGGACGGACGGGGGCGACGGCAATATACGACCACATTTCAATGTGGGCGTATAAAAATGGTATATCAAGGTTGTGGACCCTGTAGAGATCACAATTTTAATTCGATTTTGATGAAACTTGAAATGAATGGTTATAACCCAAAGATCTTGGTTCCTTTCGATATTTGTGCATATCGGATCGTAACTTCCTGAATTATGGCCCCTGATTATACGCAAAATCACCTTGGTTTAGCTTGTGGTCCCTTTGGAGGTAACAATAATTATCCGATTTAAAAAATCGTTTGATTATATCACCGTAACACCCTAAGGGAGGTTGAGTTCACATTTCGGAAAAATCGGACTAAAATTACCATACAAAATGGCCGCCGGTCGTACGCGAAAACTGTTAAAAAATGGTATATCAAGGTTGTGGACCCTGTAGAGATCACAATTTTAATTCGATTTTGATGAAACTTGCAATGCATGGTTATAACCCAAAGAACTTGGTTCCTTTCGATATTTGCGCATATCGGATCGTGAATTATGGCCCCTGATTATACGCAAAATCACCTTGGTTTAGCTTGTGGTCCATCTGGAGGTTACAATAATTATCCGATTTAAAAAATCGTTTCATAATATCACCGTTACACCCTAAGGAAAGTTGAGTTCGAATTTTGGAAAAATTGGACCAAAATTGCCATACAAAATGGCCGCCATTCAAACGCGAATACTGTTAAAAAATGGTATATCAAGGTTGTGGACCGTGTAGAGGTCACAATTTTAATTCGATTTTAATGAAACTTGAAATACATGGTTATAACCCAAAGATCTTGGTTCCTTTCGATATTTGCACATATCGGATCGTAACTTCCTGAATTATGGCCCCTGATTATACGCAAAATCGTCATTGTTTGTCTTGTGGTCCCTCTGGAGGTCACAATTATTATCCGATTTAAAAAATCGTTTGATTATATCACCGTTACACCCTAAGGAAGGTTGAATTCGCATTTCGGAAAAATTTGGAACAAAATTGCCATACAAAATGGCCGCCGCGTGTATGCGAATACTGTTATAAAATGGTATATATCAAGGTTGTGGACCCAGTATAGGTCACAATTTTGATTCAATTTTGATGAAACTTGAAATGCATGGTTATAACCCAAAGATCTTGGTTCCTTTCGTTATTTGCACATATCAGATCATAACTTCCTGAATTATGGCCCCTGATTGTCCGAAAAATCGCCCAGTATAGGTCACAATTTTGATTCAATTTTGATGAAACTTGAAATGCATGGTTATAACCCAAAGATCTTGGTTCCTTTCGTTATTTGCACATATCAGATCATAACTTCCTGAATTATGGCCCCTGATTGTACGAAAAATCGCCTATGGTCCCTCTGGAGGCCACGATTATTATCCGATTTAAAAAAATGCTTGACTCTATCACCGTTTCAATAAACAGAAGGTTGTTTGAATTTCAGGGAAATCGGACCATAATTGCCAGACAAAATGGCCACCGTTTGTACGCTAATAGTGTTAAAATATGGTATATCAATTTTGTGGACCCAGTATAGGTCACAATTTTGATTCTATTTTGTTGAAAAACTTGAAATGCATGTTTATAACCTAAAGATCTTGATTCTTTTCGATATTTGCGCATATCAAATTGTAATTTAATGAATTATAGCCTTTGATTGTAGGAAAATCACTTTCGGTTTACCTTGTTCTCTATCCATCTCTCGTTTAGCTTGTGAACACTGTAGATGTCACAATTTTGAAACGATTTTGATGAAAGTTCAAATGAATGTTTATAACCCAAAGATCTTGGCTCCTTTCAATATTTGCGCACATCGGATCATAACTTCCTGAAGTATGACCCCTGATTTATGAAAAAATCACCATTTTCAGCTTGCGATCAAAATTATTGTCCGATTTAAAAAACATTTGATTATATCATCGTTACATTGTAATGAAGGTTGAGTTTGAATTTTGTGAAATTGGACCACAACTGCCGGACAAAATGGCCGCCACTTGTATGCGAATATTGTGTAAAAATATGGTTTATCAAGGTTGTGAACCCTGTAGAGGTCATAATTTTAATCCGATTTTGAAGTACCTTGAAATGCATGTTCATAACCCATTCAAAGATCTTGGTTCCATTCGATATATGCGCATATCGATTTGTTACTTCATGAGTTATTGTCCTTGATTGTAGGAAAAATCACTTTCTTTTTAGCTTGTTCTCTATCCAACTCTTGTATGTGGGCGTATCCTGCCTGGCAGCCGCTGGTTTAAAGTAAAATCTGACTTTTAATTGTCTGTGGAAACTTTGACTTCAAAAAAATCTATGAAGTCAGTACGTTCACACTTGCAGACATTCACAGAAAACAATTTTGTCTGACAGAATGAGGTCACCGAGTGCAGTCATGTTACATAGTTATATTAGTTATAAATGTAGTACTGTTCATATTATCACCAGCAAGCATGGAAGAAGCAGCCTGTTGGCTAATAATTGCCTGTTTGTTGAAAAAGAAAAAGAAACAAAAATGTTGTAACATTCGCCATTTTGATTATCATGTGATCAAATCCCGCTAGATGGTCTCTGATTGGCTTGCGGTAATTATAGTTCAGACTATAGAATTTTTGAAGTAAAGTCGATTGCTTCAATGTCTGCTGCGATTTTACTTTAAAAAATCTTTAGTGTAAACCCACCTTAATGCTCATCTACATCAAGTATAAACATTCTACCTCAATTAAAAGCAGAGGTGTTATGTTCCAAAGTTGTTATGTTCCAAAGTCTTGACCAATCAAATTGCTTATCGCTCCTTAGCCTTACTAAGCAGACAATTCTCATCGAATTTAGTCAAGGTAATGATATGATGAATCTATACTCTGAGTTTCAACTCTCTCACTTAATTATAACCAAGGTTGTCATGCTCCAAAGCATCAACCAATCATATTGCTTGTCTGCGCTTACCGTAAGCAGACAATGTTCATCATCGATCAAACTCAATCAAGGCATTCACCTAATAAATGTCTGCACTACTCTGCACCAAGTTTGAACATTTAACCTCAATTAGAAGGAGAGTTATTGTGTTCCAAAAGGTCTGTGTTTTAATACTGTATTTAAACTATTTTAATTGCAGATTCCATCTCCAAATGATATCAACAATTCAGTTTTAAAAACATGGAATTCTGGTAAGCATCAATTATTATTAACAAATATTTCTGTTACAGCAAATTAAATAAAGAGAGAAATGTGGTTTCATGTCCACTCAACACAAACTAGGTCGTTATTTGCATATAACGGACTAAATTCACAGTTTTTAGCTTTTGGAACGTCTATCTGGCGTATCTTACCTACCACTGGTTCAAATTCCAACTGTCAAGTGTTCTTTTATGTACTTTGGGACATCAGTTTTTGTTTGAACCAAATAACTAGATGTGGTCCTTGCTGGAAAATCTTGACCAACACGGGGATCAAATCTCTAACTTCCTAGTTACTTTAGTGAACCACTGCAGCTCCCAAACAACAAAATATTTGTACAAAACGATGATTATTATCAAGGTATCAATTGTGTTGTGTTTTTTAATTATGAACAATGTAAAGATAGCTGGAATATTTTGTTACGATTCTAAATGTCTTGTCATTTCTATTTTATGTAGGTGTGAAAAAGACCTTCTCAGGGCTATCAAATGCCCCATCAAAAGCTGGAGAATACAGTAAAAAAGCCTATGATTCGTCTCTACGTCTGATTAAAGAGAACTGAAAAATCCCATTGTTCATTGAACAGTTCAATAAGTGCTATGGAGATTATTCTATTCGGTGAACAAAGTGTATCATCTTTCGTGTGTTATAATTTTATTAGTTTTGTAGCCT
The DNA here is from genome assembly GCA_917208275.1 of Patella pellucida. Classification (NCBI taxonomy): domain Eukaryota; kingdom Metazoa; phylum Mollusca; class Gastropoda; family Patellidae; genus Patella; species Patella pellucida. Next base: position 45,529,505 of record OU795039.1, read on the forward strand.
AATCAGTAACAATAAGAAGACAGACATAAAACTAATGGTAACACAATACATGGCTAATTTTTCATAAAATGATTATGTTGAGTTTTCTCATTAAGTTACATGAGAATTAATTGTACTATTATATTATATACATAAAATGTTGACTTGTAAGATGAGAATGCTGTGATAATAAAAAATTTGTAGTTAATCAGAAAAATTCCAATTTTTTCAGTTATGCCTGCATATTTTTTTTATCAAATTTCATCCAAGTCCAAAAAAGCCACTGGTAAATTTTCGGCTATAGACTAGGGTTTGTCTGGTATCCATGGAAATGCCAATAAACAATGAGTTTTCTTGGAAATTCTATTAGTACAAGTTAAATAGATTTATCGATAATCCCACCAGTAGATCAAAAGTAGAGGTTATAAGTGACATTTCGACACCAAAAAAATTGCAAAATATCATCTCAAAGTATTTTAAAATCTTTGTTCATTATTTACCTTCAAACGAGATTTTGTGATTTACCTTAAATTCTTTGAATTAGTCCACAAGAAGTTCTCAAAAACAACAATTAGGATGTAAAAATTAAATATTCACTGCAGTGCCGATCTAAAAATCATTTTATACATTCCAAAATGGTAGTCTTCGACCATCAAAATATGATGGATAATCGCGTCTTAGCTGGAATTCCTTCTGACATCATATTTAGATAGACACCAACGATCCAGTGTGAAACTGCTGCTAGACATGGTCATGATTGTTTACAGTGGATGACGTGAACTGCGTGTTTAACACACAAGGAACAACTGTGCGTCGTAGACTACAGAGATGTGCACAATAAGATAAAAACAAAACAAACATACAAGAAATAATTTAATTTCAAATTTTTAATGTTTAAAAAAATGATAAAAAAATTAAATTACTTGTTAACAAATATTAATTTCCCCATTCTAAGGCTTTAACAAATTGTTCTTCAGAAAACTGTAACATCTTAGCAGCTTCAATATGCATCTAAAAATATAAATGAACTTAGATGAAATAGAGTTATTAAGTATGTTACTATCAAGATACATTTACATGAGACAGTTATCAATATGTGGATTTTCAAGAATTTATACAATTTTAAAGAATGAAATCAAATAGGATCTAATGTCCTACTCTTCAAATCCTACTTTTAAGCACCGACTGGACTAATGAAGACAGGCATATACCATACAGTGTGCTATGAGGAAAATTAAGGCACTACAGCCTATTATTTCGAATTCCAACTGTTAGACGTTCTTTTATGTGCATGCCATCTGAACAAATAGACACAATCCTTTCCAGGGCCTTTGTCCTGGACAACTATCAAGGGAAAAAACATCCTTGAGAATCAAGAGAACTTTCTCACCAACATTGGGATCAAGAGAGACAGAAATGGGGTTTAACGTCCACTCGACACAAACTAGGTCATTTTGGGACAAACATATGGTTTTTGATTTTATTTTAATAATTTGCTTGTGTGTAGGGATCGTTAGCAGTGGGAGGACCCGGAGAAAACCCACGAGGTTGGACAGGCGACCCTACTCCTTGCCACGTACAACCAGGGATTCGAAACCACACCAGTTTACTCAATGATAGGCTTTATGATACAGCGCGCACGCTAACCATTCAGCCATCCAACCCCCTCCATTGGGATCAAACACCAGACCTTCAGGCTAGTGTGCAACCATGGGTCCTTTTGAAAAGAAAACAATTCATTCCAAACCTTTTGTCGTTTTAATACATCTATCAGTTTTAATTGTTTTTTGAATCCAGTCATCAGTTCATTTTTCTGTTTTTGTAACAATCTATTTTCATTCATCAATTGTTCAACCTTTTTCTTTTCTTGATCAGTAACATCCTGAAAACAATAATGTTTATTACATACTTTTACCCAAATTACTTCACAAAAGATTACCATAAACCCCCTCCCATAAAGATGTGTTATTAAAAGTAATCCAGCCTGAAACTTACAACTACAGATAATTGATTGGTGATTGCTTGTATTGTCAGCTAACACGCACTAATTGAAGGCCAGATTATTCAACGTTAAATGTATGCAAATTGTGTGACGGGACCACTGATTGATGTCGTAATTCGAAAAATTCAGAAACTGGATTACTCAAAAACGTTTTTGGTTTAAAGTACCTAAAGAATTCCGTAGTTTTCAGATGGCAGAAGTGACAAAAGTCCACTGTATATTTAAGGTAAACTAGAAGAAATTAAAGAATCCCCAAGTAATACACAAACTACTGGGTATATCTTTATATGATAAATAGCTAAAAAGGGTATTTAGCGGTGCGTTAAAACCAACTGTTAAAACCAGAGATTTGGCAAACCACCCTACTACTCGTCCGGTAAAACAACACTTGAATCACTGTCATAGACCACTTAGTCACAACCAGGACCTATCAAATATGTGGCATTGAATTTGAATAAATATAGAACAGCATGTAAGAAACCACAGATAGAATATAAATAAACAAAACATAGAGGAGAACATTATGAGTTATTCCCCCTTAGTCTCCAAAATTTCTCAGAGTATCTAAATCCTGATTTAAACATTCTGTTTCAACATTCAATTTATTTTCTTTATAAAATATTTCCATTTGTATAAAATAAAAAGATTGTCTGTAAATATAATAGATTTACACACTTTTTTAATAAAATTAAAGAGATAAGCTTTTAGAAAACACAAAGTATGTGTACATGTAATATTCATCGATTCAGGAGAAGAGAAAAAGACTAAAGTAAGATATTATTGTTCAGTTTTTAAGTGTGGGACAAAGTACCAGACTTTGGTTTTTCCTGGGGAAATAAAGACTGAAGAAAATAACCTGAGAAAAAGAAGAATCACGGCTGCCAGGTCAAAGTTCTTCTTTCGACAAACATATACTGATAAGTAATACAAAAATGGCCTCGCGAAATATTCAAAAATCTAATTTAATCTTACTTTTGATGAAGATTTGGCTTTCAGTAACTGTTCCTTATATCTTTCTATTTCTTCTAAAGCTCTGTTCAAGCGAACTTCTGTGGCACTTTGATTGGCTGTATGTTGTTTCTGTGTTCTCTTCATTTGTTCATTTTCCTACAAGATGAATTACAGTGTATATAGGTGCAAGCTGTAGTTGTTAGTCACCACACAATAGCATATTTTATCCATACTCCATGCTTGCCACTGCTTTAATATCCAAATATTTCCAGTCTACCCAACTGTACTTTGGTACTGGTATTGGGTTCAGTCAATTTCAGTGCAACATATAATCAATATAATAACAACCAAAACTTTTTAGCAAAAATATTACTATTGAAGAGACACAGATGACAAACATCCCAGTATGTTTGGGATTTCTAGACTCAACAATCAAATAACTCTTAGATTGACTCTTAGGGTGTGATTAAAGCCCTAAAAATTACTCTACAATTACTGATTAAGTTTTATTTCAATACTTTGCTTACACTTAAGAATATTTAGCAGTGGGAGGAAATTGGAGAACCCAGAGAAAACCCAGCAGATTGGACAAGTGACCCTACTACTTGTCACATACAAGCTGGGAATAGAAACCCCTCCATATTAATTACTGACAGACGTTATGATCTAAAAGTTATTGTGAGTAAAATGTAGACAATACAAAATATCTTCTGAACAATTAAGTAATATATTTTCAAAGTCAAAAGAATGAAATAATGGGATAAAATTCCAACAATTAAGAAAATTTAATAACCTTGCGAAGAGCAGACAGTTGATTTTGAAGACTATCTGAAACACTTTTAGCATCATCTGCAATTTTTTTATATTTATCTATTTGTGTTTGCTGTGAGGCAACAGTTCGATGTAATCTATTTCTCTCCTCTTCCGTCTCTTTTGATCGAGATACCACTTGTTGATTCTCTTCTTCCTTGTAAGAAAATGACAAAAATTTAATTCATATAAACTCATGACTAATCGTTATTTGATACATAGTGCATACACTTTCAAAGCTAATTTTGTATTTTTATGGCCAACCTTCTTGAAATTGTCAAAATTAATATGCAAATCTCTAAAGGCCTGTTCCCACGGTGTGACTTGTAGTATTCAGTATCTACATGTAGATTATAAAATCGCATACATAAATGAGTTGATATGACTTTGAATCTCGTGATAATCTTGTCATGTCTTAGTATAATGATGTCATCAACGACGAAAAGACACTGGCTATTATTGCCATACATTTGATAAATAAGAACAAAAAGAAAAAGATAAAACCCAAATACGTCTGGGTTACACAGTGGATACTGCGTAGACCCACTGCCGACGCGTACAGTTCCCTATTATGTGAACTTGAAGAAGAAGACCCTTTCAGACCAACAACAAAGGGAGAGAACGCGTGTTTGTACTAATATTTGACGTCTCTGATTGGTCAATTTCATACGATCTGTTGCCTGAAATAGGGAAGTTTCTATTTCGCTGAACTCGCTTTCAACTGGTTGGGAGCTTGTAAACATTGGTACAACTAGTGTGTTCTCACGCTGCATTTCGGGTCGATACTACAGGTAGTTACTACAAGTTGCACCGTAAGAATGGGCCTTAAGATGAAATGAAATACTTAGCAACTATTAATTTCATTATAAATAAAATGTATAAACTTGAAAAACGATAAGAATAACACAACAGTACCTTTTTGCTACATTCACGGCTTAATCTATCTAATTCTTCTTGCATTACTCTCAACTTTGCTTTTAGAAATCTGATAGTAGCCTCTGAAATATTAATTATAAGATGTAACTATATAGACTAATGTAGTGATACATTGTGACCACAATAAACTCAGTCTAGAAAACTTTACAGGCCTACTTATAGTAATCCCATACAAAATGTGCCCAGATAAAATATTCAGTTTGGGGACTTACAAGTGGCAGAAATTGGAGAAATTCCACAAGTTGGACCTACTAATTATCTTTAAAAAAAGAGAAATCAGACTGTTGTGATCTTCATTCAGCTACCCAACCATCCTAGCAGTTATGACGATGATTACTAATCTTTGGTACAATGTACTAATAGTTTTTATAATTAGATTTTATGTGGTAAACCAAACAGTCCTACTAAGTAGCCTACTTAATTTTGAATATCTGAATTATCTCTTATCTCTATTAACAAACTCAGATTGCTGTCGATGCACCATTCCTGCTGTACTTAGCCATTTTTTTTAATAAAATATGGCCATCACAGACCATTGTCAAAATAAGACTTACTTTTCTTCTTAGGTCACAAAGTTGAAATTCTTGGAGTGGAAACAAAAGTGGTGGAAACGGAATCAAATGTTATAACAGTCCCTACCTGGCTGCATTTTGCCAAAATCTGGATTTTAAAAGACAACATATATCATTAAAAATCAGCATAACATACACTTACCTGAACCCATATCTGCTGCAGCTTGAGGTAGAATGTCGTCCTCTTCATCATCAGGATGATAGGGTTGACCCTCTATATTAGATATCGTATTAGTCAAAGAAAAATCCTGGAAATCTGTTAAAAATGTTTCATCTGGTACGGCCACATCATCCGCTTTATTTATCTTAGCTGAAACTCTACTCCTGTTTCTGTCAATGGATTTAAATTCAAGAATTTAGTTTACAACACAATAATTAAAAAAACCCACACATATTGAATGAGGGATATAAAGCGAGGTAACACGTTTGATGATTATTAACCAATAATCACTTGGCTTTAAGTGTTTGTGACTTGTGCTGTGCATTACAGTCCCCCCCCACCCCCATTGCAGGGTATAAGAAAGACATTATAGACATAACAATAATGGATCAATTCGTTCAAGAAAGTGGGGCTGAGCAATAATGGTAAGTGTACACGTACGACTAAAGTCCAGATTGTATATCATAGTATAATGAATTTCAGGAAGTATATTCTATTGCGGCATCAATTGAACTTGAGTATAATGAAGTGTATAGATTAAAGCACCTGTTTTTTTTTCCATATTCATTTATTTTCTGTAAACTTCATCCGGAAAGAATGACAATACATCTTTATCCACTGGTATAATTTTTGACAGGAGCCCAAAGTAAGAAAGTTTACCCATAGTATTAGGGATAAATCTAAATATCAGACTTACAAAAAATGACAAGGGCTCTTGACTGTTTTTGCTTCGTGGAAAAATTAAAGAAATCAGGCTGTCTTGAGCATTAGTCATGTTTTTGTGGCATAGCTGTATCAACAGGACTGGATTGATCTCTGTTGTCTGGTGGGAGGCTCTGATTTTGTTTCTCTTTATTACATGTACACTAGATTATGATAATTAAAAAAAAATAACCTTGCTGATGGAGGTTTCTTGTTCTGTGATTGTGGTCTTGAATTAGATGCCTTTGATTCCGGTCGACCAGAAGCCTGAAACCGAGTAAAATAATTAAAATGACACTAGAATCATTAAAGTTGCATTATTCAAGATATAGATAAGAACTAGCCATTCTTGCTATACTAGTTCGAAAGTAGATGATGTAAAATGAATAATTTGAAAATTTCATTCAAATTACTCTATTGCAAGCGAAGAAATAGGCATTTAAAGATTTGACCAACCTGTGCAATAATTTCAACCACGGTCCTGGTTGATCAAAGCTACGACTCGAAGCGTGTAGGCGCGCCATATTTGATTTACCGCTGAAACGTTTTAATCTGTTTAATATCAGAGCAATCTGATGCCATCCAAAGTTGATTAAGGCCTGGATCAGTTAATTAATGTCTAATTAATACTTTAGAAAACATTTCATGCCCAAATAAAGACCTGCACTAGGCAGATTTAGCTCTTGAATAATGCATGTTTAAATAAGGAATTAACAATATTTAATGTCTAAAAAAATCAATCTTTTAAAATTGTTACTTGAATTATATCATCTTACCTTTTGTGTGGTGTCTTCATTGCGACCTGTTAATTCATCATCAAAATCTCTGAAATATTTGATGTATTCAATTAAAATTATTCTTCTTATAATACATATCATAATGTGTAAAAATAAAATAATTTATTGTGGCCTGTTAATTCATTGTAGACTTAACAAAATCCAGATTTACATGAAATGATGCACTTCATAAATAAAATAATGTATGTTTGAACATAAATTAAAATCTCCAAATTTGATGCTTATTTGCTTACCCTGCATTTATTATTTTCAATTAAAAGTATAACAGTGTTAGTTTTGAATCAACTCAAATGATATTATTCATAAATTTTTCATTAAATTTATTATAACACTTACTTAAGGAAATCATTTGGGCTGATGTTGTCTAACAATCTTGATCTAGATAATGTAGCTTCTTGTCCACGCTATAAGGAAAGGAGTTAATCTCAATAATTTAAAAAAACAACAACATTATGTATGTACATAGGTATATTCTCTCAATATGTAAGTAAGTTAGCTAATATTACTGGAACATTTGATGTATATATGTATATGTAGTTTTTTACGTACCATAACCTGTTCTGCTTCTCGAACAAGACTTGCTGTTTTTGCTTCCAGTTCTTCATTCAATCGTCTTAATAAAAATGAGTTACATAAATTAATGCATAGAATAGATAATAAATTAAAATATCTCTTGTTGACAAAAAAAAGAAATATGATTCATTCAAAGTACTAAATTGCACCAAATTGTTTCTCATAGTAAAATAGCATTCAGCTTATTAATTTTAAAAAACTTCATAAAAATTTTCCGGTATATCATATTTTTATATCTAATCTGGCATACATGGCAGTGCCCTGATTGTCATATTACAATATGACAATAATTTTAATGAAATCCTGCAGTTAGTCAAGTCTGAACTTACTTGTATTCTTCTTCTCTACTTAAAATATCCCCTACACTTTTACTTTTTGTAGTACTTTGGGCATTATTATTCGATTTTTTAGCACTTGATGGTCTTGCATTTCGAAGCTGTAAATAAAGCAATTGATCAAAAGTTTGATTTACCACCGTAATTATTCATCATCATCCATTAAGGACATCATACAATATATAGATATATATTTACAAAATAGTTTCTTTGAACTACTCCCAGAGAAATATAAATAAAATTACGTTGAAAAAAGAAATAAACACATATGTCATTATGTTTATGGTTAACGTTTTTAGTTCTTTTGAACCTCTTCAGACTATTTTGATATATTAGTATGATTACTTTGTAAAGCGCATTTGAGCACTATATGAATTGTGCACTATATAATGAAATACCACTTTTATATTTAGTCCAGTTTCTAAATTATATTTATATCAGCTAAAAAGCTAACACATTCACAGGGTCATGCTGATTAATTAATTGATTAATTGGATTGATACCATGTACATATCATATCAATCATCTGGGTGGGGGGGGGAGCTTGCAATTATGAATATGAAGCAATATTGCTTCATATTCATAATTGCAAGCTCCCCCCCCCCATCCAGATGATTGAATGATATGATGATATGTACATATGATATCAATCCAAGGCAATTAATCAATTAATTAATCAGCATGACCCTGTGAATGTGTTAGATTTTTAGCTGGTATAAATATAATTTAGAAACTGGACTAAATATAAAAGTGGTATATTATAAACTCTTTTCATTGCAAAAGAAAAACTAAAATAAATTGAAAGGAATTTTTACATTTTCATTTCTTGTAGCCATCTTGTTTCGAACGTAAACAATAATGTCGTAATTTTTATATTTTTGAATTAATTACTATACAACCATAAACACTTATGCTATGTATAAAATTACATACCTATCACTCTAAAATATGTAGAATAATAACTGACAATTGCTTAGGCGTACTGTCCGAGCATGTGTACAAAATAACATATCTGTTGTTTTACGACATTGGCAGGTGCCCTCACTACATTACTTACGCATGCGCACAGCAGTGGCATTGTACATTTCTGAATGTAAAATCAACATGTGTAATGTTTATCATGTTTAACTCTAGATTTCTATCTTAAAATACTATGAATCAGGACTGTAGCGATGTAAATGATAGAAACAATGACTTAGTAAATAATAATTGTCCACAATGGCAGAAAATTGACTCGGAGAACAGCGAAGTAGACGGATCCGACGGACAACACCAGTGTGTTTACAATGGTGAAAATGAAGGTGGCAAGAATTTGATTGGCAATAATGGGATAGAGATGACAACACGACCTGGGGATGTACAGGCCAGACGTAAGCTTGGAAACATCGAAGAACGAATTGAAACCTCTGTTAGGTTAGTTTTATTGTAATATGTGAATGATTTCCATCCTTATGAAAGAGTAAACAAGGGCAACGAAAGCAAGTCTGGTGCTGTCTGGCGTGTGTCTGACACTGACAGCTAGGGTAAACTATTACAATGATAATGCATTTGACATTTCTAGAGATGTTTCATTAAAAATCAAGGTTACAGATGAATATTATGTAACTGTAGAAAGGATAGTGAAATAAGAACACAATATATCCCTCTGTCATTAAGGAATTGAAGCAAATTTATTGCATGAGTCAGACAATATGAGATGAGACTATTATAAGGCTTGCTATTCTAATAATGTCAAGATGAAAATTTACTGTGGTTACAGTATTGGACAAAATCACACATATGAATGAATTATATAATATTATTAAAAACATTATGATTTTGATATTTGTAATAAATTTGGTCCTATCTACCAGTATTGATTATTATTTTATTCATTATAACTATAAGAAATGTGCATTTGCATACAGTCTGAGTATGTGCTCTAGAGAATGTATGAATAATGAGCATTCTAATTTATTAAAGACATTATATATTATTTAGCTACGATGTACCTATATTGAGTTATCATTTTATTCATTAAATAAGATGGCGAAGAAAACGCAGTCTATTGTTGTGTACTGTGAATTTCTATAGTCAACAGTTACATTGTACTTTCAGAGATATCGGGTATAAATGTCATCAGTTTTTGGGCTGCATTTTCAAAATTGAAATGAAAGGAATTGGATGAAGTTGCTTTAAACATATGACCTTTCAATCTGCTTCTTCTTGAAATATTTCAGGACAATTTTGATTGAATTATTAACTAAAATAATGTTTTTCACGGACCAATAAAAAGTTCATTTCAAATTTATTTGTATGCATTTAATTAATAAAGCCATTGGCAGAATCAATTAAATTTATTTTTTCCTAAAATAACTGCTGGTATTTTATTTCAGTCCTGAGGGCAAAGATAGAATATCTAATATTTTGGTAAGTAAAAGTTAGTATAACATTGGCAGATTAACTTTAACACGTTGACTGCCGACTACGAGTATACTCGTAGCGACTACGAGTATACTCGTAGTCATGGTTATCGCGCCTGTGCCGCTACGAGTATACTCGTAGTAAAAATTATTGACTTGGTATAATAATATAAATTCACGGCAATGGTGAAGGACCGTAGTTTATGATTCGGCACTGAAAAAGAACATCCGGTAAAAATGACAATTAGCAAGTCCGGCACTACAAGTCGTATGCTGGCATATGAGTTAATACCAGAAATGGTCGGCATGTGTGACGCACACTTCAAACTAGGGTCGGCAGCCAACGTGTTAAATGGATTTTGACAACTCGTCCACGAAGACAATTCTCCCCCAGTTGTAGACTATTCGTCCCAGGACTACTAGTCTCCAAGGATTATCCGTCCCCTATAGCTATTCATCCCAATTCGTCTTTATTCATCCCATAGGATAATTCATGCCCGGACAAGAAGAATGGTAGTTTTATTATCAAAAACGGAATTGAAATTTACTTTTTACCCTAAATCTCAGTTTTGATGCTAGTTATTAGTATTAAATCTAGACTTAATTGACAATTCATATGTTTAAATGGTTCCAAACTATGGATCTAATTGATATATGATTGAAAATTGAAAGGATTGGGGTTCAATTGAATGATCGCACCCCACACCTCACCAAAGGATCTCACAATTGGCAGAAAATAATGGTCTTCAGGCAAGAAGAGGGGGAACTACTAGTTTCTTCCTCCATTTGGCCTAATATATTTTTAACAACCCAGGGACAAATAGACCTAGGTGACGAAATGTCTGTGAATTAAATGTCCTTGTTGACAAATTATTCAAGGTCAAATAGTCCTAGGGGAAGAATTGTCTGCTTCACATGAATAGAGCTTGTACGGATCAAGACCTTGTTATTTAATCTATTCACTATTGCTTTCTTTTATTAGTACTGTTACTAATCACTAGTTTCATAAAATTTTAATTTTCAGGGTGAAGTGAGCCAGTTGTCTGATGTTGAAAAATTACTATTATATCTGAAACTTCCTACAGGCTCTGCTACAGAAGAAGTTTTGAGGCAGTAAGTAAATTACAATTACAGCTCTTTACTTCAGCAAGTTTCAAAAAACTGAATTTCTTTTGAGTTACATCAGGAACCTTCAAATTGTGGTTACAGATCAACCAAAGTAAAGTATCAGACATTTTTATGGCAGATTGAACCTCATGCACATAATGCACAGTGGATGCTGTCAAATCTGTCTTTGTTGGGATTGTTACAATATGTCGTATTATACAGAGTGTCGGAATATCCAGTTTTCTCAATACTTGAAATATTGTAACTTCGAAAACCAGAAGTATTTTTATAATCTAGCTTCAAATCACCAGACATTATTCCCTTTAAAAATGATAAACCTTTCTGTACATTCAAAGGGCATTTTTAATAGGTCAAGTCTGTCGTTAATTTATCTTCTTCGTCGTCTTCAGTTGATCGCACACTTGTCTTGGCTATCACATGTTCATTGATAATCTGTCGTTCTATGTCCAGGTTGTCGTCACACGGTTCGGAGACATCCATAGGGTGAACAAACTTAGGTTATTTAGGTTCTTCAGTCGACATGCGCAACGAATGTTTCCAATACAAGTGCAAGTAATATTTTTACGACTGAATTCGTGGGAAAATTCATGCATATCATTGAGTAATCGTCACAATTGTCTTACAAGAGATTATAAAATTATCAAAGTAATTAACAAAGACCTACAGTAGCGAGTTTTAATCTCACCAATAATTGATAGGTGATGGTTTGCTTCACAACCACCGATTGAAGGACAGATTTTACAGCGTTCATCAATGGAAATCGTACTTTATAGACTTTAACAAACATGGACTAAAGACTATTCTAGATGGCCTTCTAGACTATGACCCAAATGACCTAGTGGGAAATATTCAGTTCAAAGCAGTGGAATATTTAGATTTTGTAAATAAAGCTGTCATATCAACATTTCAGTAAGGGAGAGATGTTATGTAATTTGTATTTTTTTAAATATATTTTAGAACACCAAATTCTTTCCTACATTCGTCAAATAGAGTAGAACAAGCTCAAGCTTTTACATGGATAAGAAGTCATTTAGAAGAAGATGGTGAAATCTGTGTTCCGAAACATGAAGTTTACGATGATTATAAGTATGTATTTATCTTTCAATTTGTAATGGAAAGAAGTTTGACTACATCAATAATATACCGGGTGGCACAAAAAAGCGTTCATCACCTAAACTTGATTATCTTTTGAAATAATTAACCAATTCTGTATGGCAACAACCCCCAGAATATCCCTGATCTGAAGGCAGCAATAAAAGCGATCCCAAGGGAAGAATGTGGGAGGGTCATCGAGAACTTGCGGCACTGGGGAGCTCATTTGGAGAACATTTTTTGAGCACCAGTTTAACAAAGAGTTTTTGTGGTATAGACTTGAAACTTTGGAAGTTAATTGATTTTTATTGATGAACGTTTTTTTGTGTCACCATGTATAAACCATAAAGTAAAGCTGAGGTCTCCCAGTTATATCCACTTATAATATAATCATTGATAAATATGGTAAATATTAGATCTAGGCAAAATATCATAAATACACAGATGTTTGGATATGAATCTTTAATCGAAGAGTGTCAGAGTGTTAATGAAAGGAATTTTTGTACAATGTCACTACCGTAATTTCTCACTTAGAATTATCGATTTGGAAATTTGCTCATTTAAATGGTAACAATTGGATTTTATTTTATGTTCTTAAATTCTTTAAAGTAATCATTTGACCTTTCAGAGAGTACTGTGACAGTCATGATAGAAAGTTTTTATGTCCAGCAGATTTTGGGAAAGTTATGAAGTGTGTATTTCCAAATGTAAAAGCAAGACGACTTGGACAAAGAGGACAGTCCAGATATCCTTTATTATTAATTTTTTCCACGGTTGATGATGTAATGTGTTAATTCTATGTATATTTAAAAACTAACTGCTAAATAATGAACTACGTAATATATATTGTTGATGTATTACCATCCCTTGGCTTGTTCACCTAAAATGGACAGAAATCAGAATGCTTCCATATTGAACTATATATTTTCACTGAATAATTTTGTCGCAAATGACATTTTTGCCTTTTTATACGCGCACATTGAAATGTGGTCGTATATTGCCGTCGGTCCATCGGTCCGGTCTCCACAATTGCTTGTGGACGCTCTAGAGGCCAAAGTTAACATCCGATTGACTTGAAATTTATACACAGTGTTTAACCCTTTTAAGGGGATAACGACATTAATGTCGTTTTCCGACACACGCGCTTAAGGGGGGTAGCGACATAAATGTCGTTAAGTCTTATGACGTCAAAATGTATTTGACGTCCAACCTCCCCCACAGTGGTTGAGCAGTTGAAAAAATATCCCCCTAAAAGGGTTAAGGTCATGAGACGAAGAATCCTATTGATTTCAGCAATTTCCGATAATAACTGTCAGAGTTATGGCCCTTGATCACTTCAAAAAATCGTGTGGACGCTCTAGAGGCTAAAGTTAATAACCGATTGACTTGAAATTTATACACAGTGTTTGAGGTCATAAAATGAAGAAGCCTTTTGATTTTCTGCAATTTCCGATAATTACTGTCAGAGTTATGGTCCTTGATCACTTTAAAAAATCTTGTGGACGTTCTAGAGGCCAAAGTTAATATCCGATTGACTTTAAATTTATACACAGTGTTTAAGGTCATGAGACGAAGAAGCCTATTGATTTTAAGCGATTCCCGATAATAACTGTTAAGAGTCAGGGGAGGCATGGGGGGCATTTGCCCCCCCAATAATCTGGTATGCTCTCTGTTTACCCCCCTAATAATTTTTAAATAATTTATAGTAGGTTTACAGCAGGATGGACTTGTAAGAAATCACTCTCTGGCAGAGTAGGGATGTGAGATTTAATCACTGTAGAAGGTATTGACTCTAAACAATAACATGTGAATCACTTAAAAAGTGCTTTTTTTGATTCTCAAAGTTTTTTGGGTATAGGTTCAACGCGGCGTGAATATGCATTCACTTGAAACACTCAATCAGTTCGTTTGACACCTCCCTCTTTTTTCGGATATGCTGGTGATTTGGCGTCGAACAGTATCTGGTCAGCTCTATTTATCTTGAAGACCAGTATCTGAAATACTGCCAGACTGCATTTCCGCCAGTTTATTTAAAAAATTTGTGGCGAAAATATTCATTCAATTTAATTCACTCACTCCGTCAGTTTGCCAGTTTCCTCTCTGGTCGGATCAACTTGTGATTTGGCGACAGGCGGTATCTGGTAAGCTTGTTTTATCTCGACGATCAGTGCCGAAATACTGCCAGATACTGCGTTTCGGGCAGTCTACTTTTCAAATTTTCGGGGGCTTTGTTGAGGTTCGTAAGTCAGTTCATTTGATACTGGGGTCGGATAGACTAGTGATCAGGCAACAGACGGTATCTGATCAGCTCTATATATCTCTACAATAGGTGCCTGAATACTCCCAGACAGCATTTCCGACAGTCTATTTTTCAAAAATTTCTTGGGGAGGTCCCAATATCCCCCACAAGGACTCCCTACTTTGGCACTCGTGAGTGGATTTCATCGAGGTTCGCAAGTCCGTTCTTTTGACACTTTATCTCACCGATCAGTGCCTAAAATACTGCCAGGCTGCATTTACGGCAGTCTGTTTTTCAAAAAATTTCTGGGGGAGGCCCCCTTTCCCCTATTTGAAGCTCGTGCCTTTGCCCCCTTAACCTTAGACATTGCCCCAGCCTTGCCTTTCCAGAGTTATGGCCCTTGATCACTTCAAAAATTCTTGTGGATGCTCTAGAGGCCAAATGTTAATATCTGTTTGACTTTAAATTTATACACAGTGTTTAAGGTCATGAGACGAAGAAGCCTATTGATTTTCAGCGTTTCCGATAATTACTGACTGAGTTATGGCCCTTGATCACTTTCAAAATTTTTTGGACGCTCTAGAGGCTAAAGTTAATATCTGATTGACTTTAATTAAATTTATACACAGTGTTGAAGGTCATGAGACAAACAAGTATATTGAGTTTCAATGAATTTAGATATCTTGAACAGCATGGAGGAGAACTTTATCAAAGCCAAACAAATTCGAATGATTTTCTGATAATTACATAATGAGTTGTTACTTTTAATCAGATATTAGTGTATTATAAATATTTCATTATCAAAAAAAGTAAAATATGCGACAACTCTTGTTGACTGCCCGGATGATTTAGCTGCTGTGGGCGTATGTTTCGTTGCCTGGCAACCTATTTTAGATCTATGCATGAGAAATAAAGGGATATGCAGGATCTATTAAAGAGACCTGTTTGACCACTATTCAAAGAATCATGTTGGCAAATTATGAAGTTATATCCAAGTTTATGTTGTGAAAAAGATGCAGGGTTCCATCCCGGTGTTGGCCAAGAAATTTCCCTGCGACAGATGACCTTCCTTATTGTTACTTTGGTCCTCTGTCAAAACCCCATGTATGTATTGTAAAAATTATTTTCCTTAGCTAGTCGAACATATTGCTATAGTGGGTTACGGAAAAAACTTGAAGTTCAGCCACCATCATTACCAGAACTGGAAGTTAGTTCTAGAAAGATAAAGGTACATGTAATCCTTGAAACAATTAAATATTTTGCAGCTTTCAGCTTTTGAGAGGAGCAAGGAAATAATTTTGGCCAAGAAACATTAAGGATAACATTAGTATGTGTTGTCCTGACGAATTCAAATTTGAACTTCTGTGGCTTAAGTTATAGATTACACTGCCTGACATGGGTAGTATTTGACATTACAACAGTATTATGACATTGGATTGGGTTTAAGAATCCTACCAACATTAATGCCACCTATATTCATTGTACATCAGAGTGCTGTTGGCCGTCGTTAATTGACATGTCATTATTAATTCCTCTTTGTTTAATGGAATAAAAAGGAAAATAGTCAGTTCTGTAAGACAAGAAATATATGCATATAAGGAAATCAATTTGGCCTTAAGTGGGATGCCGTAATATGTTTTCTAAGAAAAAATGTAAATTTCTTTGATTATAATTGGTAAAGCCTGTCATTGAGTCAACTGGTGTGGTTTCGAATCCCCCGTTGTACATGACAAGTAGTAGGGTCGCCTGTCGAACCTCGTGGGTTTTCCGGGTCCTATGGTTTCCTCCCACTGCTAAAGACCCCTACGCGCATGTGAATTATTGAAATAAAACCGAATGTTAGTCCCAAAAAGACGTAGTTGGTATGGGGGGGACTTTAAACCCCATTTCTCTCTTGATTAAGATTGGTCAAAAAGTGGTGAAAATGAATATTTCTTTGGCATTAAACAGTATGTTATGTACATGGAAATCAATACTTTCTGATCAAGATCGATAAATTATTTATCATACATATGATAAACAAAACTGATGAGAATAAGAGTGAGATAGTGTTGATGTCAGATGAGTTTCAAAAGAGTGGGAGTAAGCTACATGTATCCATACGCACGAATAGTTACAACGCTAAAACAGATCTATTTTATGTAATTTTGGTTTGAAAAAATAACAAGAAAATTAATATGATGAACTTTAACGCTCCGTTACGTAGGGTGTAGTAATTAAAAAAAAAACCAAATGGTGTGAATTGGTCCAGGTCCTACGTACATAACAAACAATACAGTTAAAAATGACGAGAATGGTAACATTGTTCATGATTTAACCAGAGTAACCAAGCAACAGTCTGTGCACCCTATGTCTAGTTTAGTTTATAATCATTGCAATATACATACATGTATTTTTCCGACTTTCGTATACGGAATGATAAATAGATCACAATCTAGAAATTAATAATGGTCAATGAAACTGCTGGTAGGCTTGTGGTACATTGCCCAAAAACCTATGTTTATAGTGGAAAAAAAATGTGTATTGAAATTGATGAAATTAGCTGCTTGGTGCTGAAAAGTAAACTCCATTTCATTCATCCAGTCATTAATTTCGTACTTTAGAGAAACCATAAATGAATTTATTTGTTAATTTTGTAGGATGAAGGTAGTGAAGAGGATGAATTGTTTTTGGCATCTTGTCAACTTGTTTGTGAATGGGCTCAAAAATTACTTGGTTCTCATTTCAACAGCCTTGGTGAGCTATCAGAATACTTGGTTGGTAACCATTATGTTAACAGCAAGTCAATGGCAGCCTTTACGGTTCTTGCAGCTATGCAGGACTCTGGAATGCACAGTTCTAAAGGTAACCATTTGTTTAACTTTTATTTGTTTGATTAGGAAGTTAATATATTCAAAATTAACTACTTGGTCATTAAACCTTTTAAAAATACAGTAGTATCTGTAAGAGCAGTAACATCTCCTTGGAAGCAGTCACAATAAATAACCTCCGTATAAATTCTATTGTTACATCTCTTTAATTAACGTTCACTCCTCTAACGCCGCCAGTGGTCACTATTTTACTAATAAATTTAACAACAGATCGCCTATTTAACAGCCATTGTTGAATGATACCATCCTGTCGTAGCAACTCCTCTAATCCTGTGATGAACCCTGGTTTATCTGGTATTTAGTCTTTTGTATTATTAAATGACAAAACTTCGTCATTGTTTTCACATGTAACGAAACATTATTTGATACTGATTAATTAAACTATTTTTTCTTGTCAGACATTTTACCAAAATGTACGGCATTCAAATTTATGTTAGTAAATGTCCTACAAAATTAGGCATTTTCGTAATACATTGAATGAAAGCTTGCCGATCCTGCTTCGGCATTAAATTCACAACTGTAATATTCCATTGGAATTGTGTGTCTTCGTTTATATGGCAGCAAATGTATGCAGAACTTCCGAAATAAGAATAGTTTGTGATGTCAGACCATCGTTTTTTCTTTATAAATTGTCAATAAAATATTCAAATCTGTGCATAATAGAAATAGGAACATCTCGCTATTTTTCATATTTAATTACCGTATGGTTATAGTATTCAAATGAATGTCAGTAATATTCCTACAACATTACATGTTTAGGTAATACGATATTCCCGGTCGGACAATTTTGGGTGTTTGGAAAAAAGATTCAGACAAGTCCGGAATATAGGGGCAAAATCCCATGACTGGTATCAATGTTAGTACATAATAACACCTTTAAAAAAATTATAGCAGAAATTCGAGTCAAAGAATTTTTGTTCCAAGCAAGTTTCAGCGACAGACAAAAGTTACCAATTCAAGTATTGATGTTTGCACCCAATGCATCCAAGCGTAAAATTTACTTGATGTCAGCACTAACAAACACTGAAATTTTATTAAGAGGTCATTCCCATTAAGCGGTCAGTCATGAAAATTCCCTTGAGTGGCTGCTTAATACAGATTTTACTATATGTACTATCTACTTAAACTTTATTAAATAAAAAACCTGTCATTTATCGACTCTCTTTATGATGATGATGGTGTAATTGAAATGATAAGAAATTGAAAAGATTAATCATTTTGAATAATTTTTAATGGTGTTTGGTCTTGGATTAATATTTGACTTTCTGACATGTTTCAGGCGAAGCCTTACATACATGTAGCAGTTGAGTAGTAATTTCTAATAATTCCATTTCATTTATTAAGTAAAAGTTGATTTCCGAATAATATTTTTTTCTTTTCAGTTCCTGTTTCTATGCTGTTTTCAAGTCCGTCCAATGGAAATAAGCACAGAGAAACCCAACTGCAGTTACAGAGGAAACTGCAAGAAAGAGAAATTCTTAAAGAACAGAAAAAGATTCTTCAACAACAAAAATATGAGAATGAGCAAGAGCATGAGCAACTAATACAATCCAGAGGACTCATTTTGTCTCCCAAAAATCTGAAACAATCATTCCAAGGAAAAGGTGCTGCACGTGACATATCCAAACTTCTTCAATCGCCCAATAGTGATTCGTCTAAAAATAGACGGCGTTCACTTAGTGACAGTCAGTCAAATGAAACAAACTCTGCTACCACCAATGGTAGAAACACTGTTGATATATCTGTGCTCAATTCTGCTAAACAGAAAACCACTGAACCCAGTGAACCAGTTATTATGTGTTCAGATAGTGCTACTGTTGTGAATGTAGGAAAAGATACTTACCCCATAACATCTCATAATAATATATTTACCAATACATCACTTTCTACTTGTGAATCATCCAGTTCATCTCAACAACCTTATAGTGTTGTGCAAAAACGATCTGTGATACAAGTCATTGGTCATAAATCAGACGAAAATAAAAACATTACTAGAGGTGATTCTCAAGCAATGGACACTAATGAAAAAGAAAATATTACCCAATATTCTAATTATGCTATATGTGTAGATAATAGTGCTATGTCCAACGAAAACAGTATAATCATTTTACCATCCACTCCTTCCACTCGAAGTGCTTTTGTTCCAGTCTCAAATCAAAGGAAAGAATCAGCCTTCAGTAATGATCCGTCCGTATCTCTTGGGGTAACATTGTCTGAAAAGATCCAGAATGATCAAGAAATAACCTATGATATACTCAAATCTGAAAACACACAGCAAATAACACTGGATCCTTCATCGGGTTCACAAGTCTCATCTACTGTTCAGTCTAAATCACTGTCACCACAAACACCTAGAAAATCCAAAAATAGATTTACACCAATCAAACCTAAAGTTACACCTACAAAAACACCAGTTTCTCAAAAACCGCCAGCTGAAGCACCAACATATGACAGCCGACCTGTTGCAGCAATTTTGAAAGAGAAAAGAGCTAAAGAAGCTCAAGAAGTGAGAACACATTTCACTACTATTCCAACACCACAAGCATCTAGCACTGTGACTGGATCTCTACCAGTTGTAGCACCACAAATCTTAAGAATTCCAGCATCTGCTGCAGGTACCAAAACAAATGACGTTCTTATCATATTAGGATCATCTGCACAGCAGAGCATGACCACAAAAAACAGCACCATTGTGTCACCATGTCAAACTGTTACTACCACTGCCATAACCAGTATGTCAACACAAAATCATGCCTCTTCCAAGGAAAATTCAGGCATTTTGACATTTTACCCTGCCAGTCAAAACCAAATGAAAAGATCTTCCAATAATAGCACTGTTAGGAGTAGTATGGAACCAACAACCATCACTACTTCAACAATAGTTTCAAGTCAGGAATACATAAGACCTACAAACATACAGCCCAATATTTCCCAAAGTTCTAAAAACAGTACATACACTGAGATGTCTGAGATAAGTTTTAACCAAATTGAAAATTCATGTAAACAGCCAGAAATGACTATGATGGAAGTCAGTAAGTCTGAAAATGACACCCTTAACAGAAAGCGCAAAAGCTCTGACCAAGGGTCAGCTTTAATTTCAAAGAAAACAAATTCTATGATGGAGAGCAAGCAAAAAGGAGAAACATCTGAGAATGTAAACCATTCAAAGCATGGAAGAAGTACGAGCCAAAAATGCGAATTAGTATCTAAAGGTGTCGCCAACTCACATGCTGAAACAAATATACAACATTTTAGCAATAATCTTAATCTCGAGAGCTTAGAGCATGATGCTCTGCTAGATTCAAATTCAATAGCAGTTGATAAGAATCTTTGTCAGTCTGTTAACAGAAACTCTAAGACAGAAACTTCTTCCATCGGTATTAGTGCTAAATCTCTTCGCCCATCTCAAAAACAGCTTATGAAAGAAAAGATGCAGCTTGATGAAAGAATTCATAATTTTTTGAACAAACTTGTGGATGTAGACCCTACAGAAGTTAGCAAAAATATGGATCCTCAATCTAAAAAACCTGAAAAACAAAAACAAGGTAGTTGCCATCCAGTAAATCTTCTTTCTCTGCTAAAAAAGCCCATTAAGTTAGATAATCCTAATCTCCTTAGAAGTATTCATCAACCTACAAAATCTTTGTCTAAAGAACCACCATCTCCCCTTCCAAGTAGATCAATTGAAGCTAGAATGAACATGGATTATATTCCAAAGAGGCGAAATGAGGATTTTACACAGAGTAAAATTGTAGAATTACTTGGTAGACCAAAGAATAAGAAAATAAGGGATGAAGACAAGAAACCAGAGAAAGAAGTGGAACATACAGCTCAAATGGAGTGTGTTGAAACCCTTGACAAGTTAGATACTAAATGTGGCTACAATGATAATACAGATGAGGGAGAACTCCCATCTGATGTAGCTGAGTTTGTCACTGAAGCTCTTACAGCCAGGGCACAAAGCAGGGCTTCAAATTATTCTGCAGAAGGTGCAGACCAGAGTTTCAATGACAGTACATGTAACTTGAGCAATAAAACTGAAGGAATGGGTGCCGATTTAATCTGGATTGAGCCATCTAATGTTACTCTAAAAACAACAGAAAAAGACCAGCAAGAGCCATTTATTGTACCAAATACACCACCTATCAGGCAAAACAGACCTGAGTACTTTAATGCCAAATATAAACTTCAACCTGTGCAGAGAAGTGTCTCCATGCCTGTTTTCACTGTCCCTTCAAACCCACAACAACCACAATCATTTCCAGCAGGGCAACCCAATGTTAGAATTGAAGCTGTATCTCCAGTTAATGCCATAACCCAGAAGCCAATTTCTCCACATGACTTTACTACTCCTCCAAGAAAACCTGTAAGGAGACAGAGGCAGCATTCGGTAGAGCAGTTTAAGAACCAAACCTTAATATCTGATGCTGGCTATCATAGCTTTAACACTAGCCCTGTTATGAATTCCACACCAGTACCACCCACTGAAGTGATACTTGTATCGGAGAGCTATATTGGAAGATCAGAATCATCACATAGCATAACCACAGACCAACACATTGTTAGCCCAATTTCACATACATCACCACATCCAAGGCCAAGTGCTACATCAACACCATCTTCTATTATGTCTCCACATTGCTTATCACAAGGCAGCATAAATCAAAGTCCTGTTGAATATATAGGTTCCCCCAATGCATTCATGCCAATACAAGGAATGAGCACAGGTGTTGGACCATTGATTAATCCACGTATTGTGACTCCTATCAGACCGGTAGTTACTTTAGCAGAACCATCTATGACAGGGACCTCTGCTGCAAGTGCAACAGCTAATCAGTTATTAAATATTATGAAAAAAGCTCCGGGGTTAACTAAGGCAGCTTTACAAACGCATCAGAGGCTGTTAGCTCAACAGCTTGATCCCAGTGGTTTTGTTTCTTTAAACCCTTCCAGTTTCAATAACAGGTTTGTTATTACAAATACCAATGGAGATACAATTCCTCCAAATTTATCACTCATTAATGCCATTCGATTACAATCTGAATCTCCTATACAACGAAGTCCTAGTGTATCCTGTTCAACACCAGATGATGATATGATTATAGTTTCTCCTAAACCCAAAGAAAATATTTCTCATCAGAGAAGCAGTTCCAATTCCAGAACAACATCAACAGAGACATCAACATTACCAACTTATGAAGAAGCATTAAAGCAGATTGGGAGATCGCCATCCTCCAAAAAGCATAATCCAAAAGAATCTATAATAGAATGTGTTACTCCTGTAGTTGTAACTACATCAAGTGATTCATCTCAGTTACTTACAAGAATTTTAACAGGGGAAAGTAATGCTCAGGAAAATACATCTGAACCTGTATTGTCCAAAGATTATCCATTTTCATATCAGCTTGCACTGTTACATGAAAAAATACAGACACCATTGCCAGTACCTGTTTCTAAGCAAGTTTCAGTTTCGTCAGAACCTGACAAAGTCTTCTTTGATAATTTATCAGATTTAATTGGAACTTTGGATTCTCCTACACAATTTACTGTTGCTAGTTCTCTAGATGATATACCGGTAAATTCAAATTTTCAAACTGTGTCTGGTAAAATTCTTATCGATTCTAGAAGTGATGATGTTAGAAAATCTCAAACTCTGTTGCCACCTGAACTTCAAGTGAACGGCCAAATTTCAGGTGATCAGCTAGCAGGATTATACCCTGCTTATGATTTACCAAATGTGAACTATATTGGTAGTGCTCCTAATATTGATTTAAGTAATATATTAAATAAACCAAGCACTAAATCCACACCTGTATTCTGTGATAACAATCAAACTGTAACAAAAGCCATTGTAAATGACAATTCAGAACGAACAAATGATTCAGATCTACCCCCATATATGGATATTTTAAGTTTAGGAGGACAATATTTTTCCAAAGCTGAATTAGACGTTGAAAATCTTCATTCTACATTACCGTCTTCATCAGAAACAATATCATCAGATCAACCCCACTACAGAAGTGAAACTTTATCTAGTTGACATCAGTTTAAAAAAAAACATTGACTTCATTGTGTAACTAAATAGTGCTGATATTATTCGTGTATGATTAATTAATAAAATCTTAATATTTGTAATTGTATATGATACATGTAACTATGGAATTTGTACGCTAAACAGTTTCATGTATGATTAACAGTTCTTTGCATACTGAGGGTCGTATTCACCGCTTATTTACTTTAGATCAAAGGGGCAGTTCCGTAAATAAAAGTGTGCAAATCAAATACAAAAATATTATATAGGTAGTAGTGTCTATTTACCAGATTTGAACATTTTCAAATCAATATTTATCTGTTACATAAATTTCATTCCTTAATAAAATGATTGACTTGATAATCACTGCAAACATTTACCAAGTCACTATAAAGTATCCAGGTAGATAGACATGGTTATCCATTCAACTTACTGCGAATGTAGAATTTGAGGACATATTGTCAAAATCATATGGAAACTGAGAGTTTGTATTTTTTCAGAAAAAAGTATCACAGAGCTTAACATAGCTGCATCGGTCCAGGATTATGGTTTGCATAACCGGTAATCAGTCAAACCACATTAAATTATTTTTTTCACTAATATTTATCTGGAGCTGCTCCTTTAAATTCGCACTTCGTGATGAATGATTCCTTAATATTATTGCTTCATAATTGTTCTTAAAATCAAATATTTGTCATTCAATGATTATCTGTAAGTTAAACTTGCTGCTAATTTTGATTTATTCATACTTGATTTTTAGTATTCCAATAAGAACAACGTCACCTAAATGTAAGATCAGTTTATATGGCCTTTTGCATTACTTGTAAACATTGTACATGTTTATGAGAAGATATTTGCTTGTTTTTTGATAAAACAAAGTGTTGTATTGATCGGCTTCATCACTACTCTTCATCTGTATGTTTTGGTAATTGAACTTTTTAAAGTGTGCTCTTAAGAAATCTTTAATTCTTTTTGTATAAATGTATTGAATATCAATATACCTTGCAATGCTAAATGCGCTTTCAAGTCCTGTGTCAAGAAATATTGTGAATTTTGGCTTTTACTACACTTAGTTATTAAATTGGTATATAGATGCTTGATATACAACTTGAAAATATGGTGGTGGGGTAATGGGGGAATCCAAATCCTCCACTGTAAAGTCTTCTCCCAATAGTTTGATCAAAAATGAAAAGAAACCTCTATTCTTTGTTTTTTGTATTCTTAAAATATATTTTCTTGCAGTCTAGCCACACCAAGTATAAATCAGTCTGGTTCTTGATTTATATTCTAAAAGCAGAAAATGTAGATTGTTAAATCCTTTTTCAGTACTAAAAGCTGAAGTTTGTGTCTTGATCAAGCCATTATGTGTATTTGACAAGCTTTTCATTTGAAAACTAAGAGATCTGTTTAGATTAACACAAAATCTCAGTCTGAGATAAAGTGTAACTTTCAAGGAATTGATCTGATATATTATATTATACCTGTGCCACTCCCACTTCAAAAGCTAAAAAATAATTTTGCCTTGCGTGTTTGGAGAAATGTTACTTTTCTACCTCCCCACCCCCACAATATAGTTTGAGCTAAGTACATGTAAATAAGGACTCTTCAAGTATGCAGTTAATTAGTAGCACATATCAAATCTCTATTATAACCTACACCGAAGTCTCCATTGTTTTACCATTTGTTGAAAAATATTAAGTCATCCAATTAATCCTAAAATGTATTATGTAATGTATTAAAATCTCCATTGCTTATTTGCTATAACATTTGTTTGTAAAGATTAACAATATACATGCATTACATTATTTATTTTTCTCCTACAGAAAAATTCAGACTATCATATAAAAGCATGAAATTGCATTTGTGTGCCTTTTGGAAATTAATTTAGGTGCTTTTGACTCATAGTTAATGTTTATACAGATTATCTATGTTTGATTCCAAAGAAAAAATATAGGGCTACTACATGTATTTACTTAAAAACTTTTACTTTCTAAATGTATTTTGTCAAATTTGTTATTAGAAAGATACAGGACATGAAATTATTGCAAGAACTGACTACATTATTTTTACTTTGGAGTAAGGTGTCTTAAATAAATTCGAATACATATATAAAGTCAAACTCTTCAACAAAACCTCAGATTCTCCTCTTTATCAACCATTCATATGAATGAAGGCAAATATTTATAATTTTTTGGAATAACATATAGTTAAAAAAAAACCTATATATTTGCCTTCATTCAAATGAATGGTTGATAAGAGGAGAATCTGAGATTTTGTTAAAGAGTTTCACTTTATCTGTTACAGGAGATTATTTTAATGGAATGAATGAATGAATAAAATGGGGTTTATTGTCTTTAAAACAAAAGACTGTGGGTCAGTCAAGAACAGGTTACAGTGACATTATTTTTGCATCCCTACACTTGGTAACTTTTATTTCCACCACCACCCTTTTAAAAAAAACAAACAACTGTATCCGCCCCTCTACAGTCTGCTATTGGTTCATAGTTCTATAAAATTTATCTGAAATTTCTCGATGAAAGATTAAGATATACATAATGTGTATATGTTTTGTTGACATTTTACATAGATCTGATCTTAATTTCTCAATATTTAGACAATTTTTTGAAAGCCAAAACACAACAAAATACACAAATGAATATATTATGGTAAGAATAATTTGCACATAATAATTATAAAATTTGTGATTTGTACTTGTTTTCTGAAAATATTTATACAAGTATTTTTTTTACACCCATTTTTAAATTGACTCGAAAAGAAATATAGCCTTTATATGCTACATATAATTTATATTGAATTAAATGTTTTTAAGCAATGACTTTGTGCCAAATAAGTTATAATTTGCAGAAAACTTTTAAATATCATTTCACGCACATTTGTACTAAGTACGTTTCATATTTGTTTCTCTATTTTGCAAATTTTTATCTCCTATAAATAAAATTGTATATATATATACACGTCTTTATGGTTTGTGAAGTTTTATTGTAAGTCATAGTGTGATTGTTAAAGACTCTAAATTTTTCTTAGAAGACTTTTAAAATGCTAATCAAATGAATCAACATAACTGTTTCCTTCAATATTGACAGTATTTCTCAAGCTACATGTAAATTAAGTGTATACAATTCTAATGTATTATAGTCATGGCACACAACATGTTTGTTATCAATCAATTGTTTTGCGGAATTTAGTAACTGGATGAGAATAACACATGCTAGATACAATTATGTGGAATACAAGATACTTGAAGGATTTATTTCAGCGCCGTTTCTATGAACGTTCTCATATATTTATTGTTGCTTGATAAAGCCAGGAGAATCCTCACTGAAACCTCGCTGAAGTAACTTGTGAAGGATTTATTTCAGCTATAGGGGTTCTCCAACTTTTGTCTTGGCTTTATAAAGATGGGCGAGTCCTCTCGAAACATCACTGAATTAATCCTTCAAGTAACATGTATTCCATATAATTGTGTCATGTGTTATATTTTGTATGGCTATATTTTCTATACTGTGTATGTGACTTTCATTCAAAGAATTTGGTTATGGCAAATAATGTTCCAGAATTTCTTCCAAAGCTTAATCAGAATTACACATATATTTCATTGCCAAGCCTATCTGCACTGTTATTGCCTAAATAATATGGTTTTTTTGCTGTGAAGATTGTATGTCCATGTGTACAAGTCTTTTTAAATATCATATTGTACATGTATTTTTAAGTCATAACCAATAAGTTAGCTATTTTTTAAGTACAAAATGTGTTGCATCTCTTTTAAAAAGAATACGGTAAAAAATATAAAAAAGAAGCTCTCTTTATTGCAGGGTTGTTCATAAATTAAGTGCTTTGTGTTATTTGTAATTGTACAAAATGGTTATATCAGTTTCCCTATGGAATTAATTTGTATTATGACTTGACGTGTGAATGTTTCATGAAATTTAATAGATATATCACTCTAGTGATGATGGGTTTGTTACACAGGGAATTAATGTTTTTTCTTCGAAAGGCATGGGACTATTAAAATGGGTCTGTCTGTCTGTCACACTTTTTCGGACACCATAACTTCTCCTTCTAATTGAGCTAGAATGTTCAAACTTGGTGTAGGTGTTTATTAGGTCGGTGCATTGATGGAGTTCAAAGATGAGTATTTTCTGCTTATGGTAAGCACAGACCTTAGCCTCACTGTTGGCTTTTTTTTAAAAAAATAGATTGACTTTTGCTTAATATTTGATTCCTTTAGGAAGGTTTGCTAAGGGCACCAAACATGCAAAATGTGTTGCCCCATAGACCCAGGAAGAATGCTTCTACCGACAGGTGGTTGGAGGGGGGAATTACAATATTTTTCCACATTGTGCCAATATCCCTTCATGCCACTGCAGATCTGAAATGGCACCTAAATGTTCAAATCGATTAATGTAAATTAATTTCTGAAATGTTAGTTCCCTGTTGTGAATTGTTGAAAGTTATTGCGTTCATTTTAATTGTTAAAGTAAAGACATGAATTTGTTACTTACAGATGCCACATATATCAAATTTTAGTATTCAAGGACAATGTCAAAATGTTTTCTGAGACTAAAGAATGTAAATATATGAATCATTTCAGCTGTTTGTATTTTAACTACCAGGTATCCGTAAATAAAATGTAAAGAGTTCTAGGAATTTTCAATTTTTGAGGGTAAACTAACAGAATAGAATTTTGAAGACATGTCTTCTGAAATAGTATCTAATGCATTTGTAATTAACCAATTGTTTTGTTATTAGATAGATGAAATACTGTTTACAGCAGAATTCCTGTAGTCTTGATTGCTCTACATTCTACATCACAAATTGGCTTGGTTTAAATGAGTATTGGTCTAAACAAAATAGCATAAAGCAATATTCGTAGTTGTCAAAGCTTGTAGCTCAAAAAAACACAAGTGTAAAACTGTTCAATGTTGAAGTATTGAAGGTCTGGATTGTGTTTTAGTCGTGTGTTATATCTGTGTTGAACCAAAATGTAATCGTGTATGAAATTGTTCATTGTTATACGTATTGTATTGATATTATCTTCAATGGGGATTAATAAAATGAAAGTTTTTGGTCTGAGACTATAATATGGGTAATTTAAATCAGTTTACATTTTAATACACAATGTATTGTTTGTTATATACATCAATTTGTATACTATATTTATGTTGATTATGGTGTTGATTACAGTGGAAAGGTGGCAATTTTTAGTACAATTATTGTGGACTTGAACATTTATTAATTGTTTTAAAATTAGAAACTGGTTTTTGATTGTGTTGTAGTAAGGTATTCATTGTAACAATTTTGCCAATATAGGAGCACTATGTCTAATACCAGCAAACATTGTTTACACAGGCATTTTATTCTGCAAAAATATAGCCGTTAAGTTGTGAAAGATGAATATTTGTTATTTAAAGTATCTAGTAAAGCTTCCGTTTCAAGCCGTCAATCAAGCTATTTTGAATGTACAGTATTGTGAAAGTTGAATCATTGAAAGGAATATTGGTCCCAAAATGGTTCAACTCAGTTTGGTATTTACAAAGATATGATGAATTGAAAATGTCGGAAAAATTCTGTTTTCTATTGCAGATGACATAGGTCTACACAAATATTTTGATGGGCTTCTTTTTAATCTGGTCAAATCCAACTGACATGATTATCTATCGGTGGCTTTAAAGTTAGACCGTTATCATTTGATGCTGTTAGAATTAGGAAAAAACCTGAGTATCTGTATCCAAACTCTATAAAAAAAATTAAATTTTATAATAGAATAGTGGATTTCACTTCATCTGTAATTTGTATTTTATTAATTGAGGGATCTTTAATGTTTTCATGTACTGTACTTCTATAATTGTGGGTTCTACTTTTGCAATTGAATGATGATGTCCAAGACTTTGTTGCTGCTTTATAACAACAGGCGCCATAATACCTATAAAGCTTTTATAATATTATGTGTTTATCGATGTAAGTTCTGTTATATTGTCCACATTCATCAGATTTACTATATGATTTTTAATTTTATAGATCTACACTATACATATTGTGTGATGTGCTGTATTTATTAAAAAATTCTTACTTGAATGACTTTGGGATTTATTTTTTTTAAACATGAAAATACATTGTGGATAGGTGCCAGGTTGCATTGAAGTACTTTCCTTGAGAGGTATTGCTTTACATGTACTTTTTGTGCGCATTTCCACCAGCGGGAAAGTCGGCTTAATTCATATGTAATAGAATTGTTTCCATGTAAGTGTTTTAGCTCAAGAGTAAACACCCCTAGAACACTAAATTCCTGGATGAGCGACTTTCACTGGCATTTTTCTCGCGCGAAGTGTGCACATGCAGATGTTTCCGTTCTTGCGCACAAATACAGGTTCTCTTTGACTGAGTTGATCAACCACTCCTGTTTCGCCAAATTCAGCTTTCAAATTGCTGCACAGAGAAATCCCCACTTATGATGTAATTTTCATGAGATTCTGCTAACATTTCAGGCATTTATCTGTAGGCCCATACATCAAAATACAAAAAGTTGTGCGCGGTAATGCGTAGGGGAAAGGGTGCCTAAATACTTTTGGGTCCAGATTTGTAGGCCTTCCAGTTTAAAGTAATCCAGGTGAAAGACCCATAGAGGAGAGAGAGAAATGTCAAATAATAATGATGTATTTTACATTTCACCCAAGCTATTTAGAGACATTGATATTTTTAATCAATGTAAATAAATAGCATTGGATTGATATTGAATAACAAATATTGCGTAAGCCGTTTTGAATTTCGATTGTCCATTATTTTGACTGTTTTGGTTTGATTATAGCAGTTATGTAGCTTACAATAACCACAGGCCTATTTAATCAAATGTTAAAGGCTCAATACCACTCTTTGTTGTAACTGAATAATATGTCCCAAACTTTATTCTAATTCTGGTTAACAAATTGTAACGTACGGTACTATTTCAATTTTACAATATTTCAATTAATTGATGATACAAATTTCATCTTAACAGACCTAATTTTAAAAATTGGAAAAATTCAACTAGATGTATCGAAAAGCCTAATGTAAATTTTTTCAAATGTGACTTTGATTTAAAAATATTTTTGAACCTATTATTTATTTTCTGGAGCTGTCAAGCCAGTGTGTCATTGTCCCTTTAATCAAGTCTAGCGGTGCAAGGGAGGTAACTCTGTCATATTTTTAGAATGTTGTGATTGACAACAGAAGAGATCGATGTAGATAATTCCTAGCCATAAATAATACAGCTGATCAAAGGTGTCAATATGAAATAAGGCCTGCGTGTGCAGCCTGCTGGTAAATATGGATGTTAATTCACTAATCCTAATATAACCTAGAGTTTATTTTCAACTTGTTTATCGTATGTGGTCCTTGTCAACCTGTCGCTTTAGACGCAGATTCAATGACAAATTCTAACAAATTCAGGATTTATAGCACTAGCCAAAGGTAAATAAAAAGCAATCTATCAAAACACACAATAGGTCAATAATATATGGTAGGCTACCGGTACTAAAAAATACGGGCAAAATCCATCGCAACTATCAAAATGTCAAGAAGGGGAAAGTGTCAGACATTTCAGACTTAACTTGTTTTCTTGAAATATGAAACATAACTTTCCATGATGGGTTGTAGCCCAACAAAATATCAAACCCAGAGGGATATTAAAAAAGCTAAACAGAACAAAAACACTCATAATGGAAATAGTGAATTAAGGAGCCAGTGTGAAAATACTGTGTCTAAAGTTTCACAAGCAGACAGTGTAAGGTCGGATAATTTAAAAAAAACTGCAGCACAAGTCCCCCCTCCCACAAAAGCTGTAGAAGATAATTCAAATTTAGAAGCTCTCAATCATATTCATGAAGCAGAATCAAAACATCTAATTTCTAATGTAAGGGGAATTACATCAACGAATGATGTCATTAATAATGACATTGCAAATGTTGAAAATAAATTTCAGGTCAACAACCCATCAGTAGGCCTACATGATATAATTGATAGTGATACTAGAATCCCAACAGAATTACAATCGTTGGAATCGGTAAAAAATGACATTCCAAGAGGATTAATTTCATCACCTTTGATGAAAAGTGGCATTCAAAGAGAATTAAATTTGTCACACACCAGCATTCCTAAAGACTTAAAATTACAGTCAGTTGAAAAGCTTAAAACTGGAATAGGCCTAGACAATAACGTTGAATTCAAACCGAATTCCACAACTTCAAACAAAAGGGAAACATCAGAAAGATTAGATAATAAAAGAAAAACTCCATCTCCGTCCAAAATGTCAAAATATAAACCCGAAACAGGACCTGTTGACAGCTTGTACAAAGAACAGCTCTGTTTTGATATGGGTGTGAAGAGCTGTAATCTTTTAGTCAAACCCGAAAATCTTTATAAATTGGCTACAAAACAAGTGATGAAGCTGCATCTGAAACGCTCTCTACCAAGGACAATCAGTTTTTCGCAGTTATTAAAAAATCTCTCCAATTTACAGGTATGTTTTAAAGATAGACAATAAAATGTGTGATATTTCAAAAATAGCCTCTATTTCTTAACCAGATAGCCTACTATTATGACGATTTCACTCTTTTAAAGCAAGGGGTCTTTAGCATTAGCAGTGGGAGGAAACTAGAGGACCCAGAGAAAACCCATAAGGTTGGACAGGCGACCCTACTCCTTGCCATGTACAACCAGGGGTTCGAAATCAATCCAGTTGACTCAATGATACAGAGCGAGCATGCTAACCATTCAGCCATCCCCCCTCTCAATTATAATGCAGATGACATTTAGCTATACCTTGTGATGCATTAATATGCATTTATCTTTTACTCAGTTTTATGATCCATCGGTGTTTTAGACTCTAAATACAGCATGAATGGACACAGAACTTATGATATAAAAGAGGTTCAGTTTTTTGTAAAACATGATATTGATACAATTTTTGAAGATATTAAATATAATTGTGTTTTGAGATTAAATGTGCCGCACGACACTGTATCGCTAGAACACTGCTTCTGTGGTAGCTTGCGGTCGCTCAGTGAGTAAGACGCTAACTTGGTTGTCCCATTTTAATTCTATTGTTTGCTGTGAAAGATCCCCTTGTCAGTGGTGCAGGACAGAGGAGGGGATAAAGAACTGAGGTCCGGTGTACTGGCATGCACGGAAAACAACCCTTGGCAGTTAGAATTTGATACAAGAGTAGGCCGCAGTGTTGATCTTTCCCCCTTGTAGCAGACTGCATGGTGTATGGACCTCTTGATTAGCCCGAATGGTGCAGAGCCGTAGGAATTTTGACCCGATTTCATTTTATTTCATTTCTTGTTGAAGTATTGTTAAATAATATGTCTGTTTTTGAAATAAACACTTTTGAAATTATATTTTATGTATTTTGAATAAATTTATTTCAGATATTAGATCTTTCCTACAATAATATGGGTCCACAGGCTTTCCGAGCTGTGTGTCTAGCTATGTGCAGTAATATAACTATCACTAGTTTGAATCTGGCAGATAATAGAACAGATACAGATACTTCGGTAGGACTAAAACAATTGTATATATAGATAGTAGTCTATAGATCTATAGTATGAAATATAAGTTTAATACTTATAGACTTTCTCTATAAATTTTAGTATAAGTATGAAAAGCCATAGCAATAAACTAAATAAATTTGGGGTTTTCCCATGATCATAGGTATCTTTAAAAAGTTTATAATTAAAGACAAAGCCAAAAATAGTCTGCAAGTGAACAAAGAAGTTTTAAGTACAGTAATCTGGGAGCCATGGTGGATTTGCTTATTAAATACTAAAAATAGGAGGTCGTGGCCTGGGTGTTGGCAGAGAAACTACCCCCAGTGTGGTTAGTGCTGCAAGATGGACCGCCTGGCAAGGAACTTTTAGTCATTTGGATGGCACAAAAAAAACTGAGGTCCCGTTAGTCCTGTATACACGTTAGCACGCGTGTAACTAAACCCATGTTTAGTTGGAATTTGATGGAGAATAGACAGAAACACTGCTGCCTGGGCAAGATATCGCTAGAACACTCACTGCATGATGCCATAGCCTAATGTTCCTTTTTATTGGTGCAGAAACAAGTGAGGCCAAACTGTGGAAAGCTGCAACTAGATTCTTATTTCTTCTTGTCCAGGGTTGCCTGTCCAGCTTTGTGGGTTTTCTTCAGGTCCTCCGATTTCCTCCCACTGCTAAAGACCCTACGCACAAACGAATTATTGAAATAATATTAAAACCATATGTTAGTCCCGAAATGACCTAGTTTGTGTCAAGTGGAGGTTACACCCCATTTCTCTCTCTCTCTCTTTGATCATAAAATATTGTTTAATGATGAGAAATTGATTAATGTCAGTAAGTCAGCAGAAGCTTCCATGAGATCACTTGTGTAGTGACCATCACTATTTTATTTGGACTGATTTTACAGGCGTGCATAGGTAAAATGGTACAAGAAAACACCACATTACAGTCTTTAGATGTATCTGGTAATAATCTAGGAAAGGATTATTTTTCAAGATGTGTTGGTCCAGCTCTTAAAACAAATACTTCATTGACGAGATTAAAGTAAGTAGACAGTGTGGTGTTTGCCGAGCTAGGGATCATGTGGCTAAGTGGGTATGGTGCTGGCTTGCTAGTCTGGAGGTCGGGTGTTCGATGCCTGCATTGGCCGAGAAAGTTCATCTTGATTTTCCAGCGTGGTTCCTCTTGTCAGTGATGCACTGAGGGCCTGACAAGGACACCTGCCTAGTCATTCGGTTGGTCCTGTGTACATATGGAGTTCACGTTAAAGATCCCTAAGCAGTTGGAATTCAGTTGCTGTCTGGGCAAATATTTCACTCATAGTACAATGTATGGCGTATGCCCGTCTTCAATTAGCCCAGGTTAGGTGCAGAAGCGTAGGACGCTAAACCCCATTTCATTCATTCATATTGCCGAGCTCAGAATACCGACTTGAAATAGCAGCTAAAAAATGGTTAATTGATTATTGTCATGTTGAACTACTCGTGAGACCAGCAGGGGTATGTTCAGGTATTTAAGCAATCAGGTGAGGGTGGGGTTTGTGTCTAGAGTAGATAAAACATCAAGATTTGCAGATGGTCTGGGGTGGAGAAAACGTCCAGATTTGCATGAGGTCTAGGGGAATATAGGCTATGCCTTTTCCCCAATCCCTATTCAGATACAAATCTGAATAAAAATATTGCTTATAAAAAAATATCCAATAATTTTATCAAATCAAAAGCTCTGATATAATTTCGTTGCATACATGAATAGGGTTAGAGTGGTGTGATCTGGAGAATTTTATATTTGAAATTTGATAATAAATTTATGGTACACTTCTAGATGCATAAAAAGAATAACAGAAGAAGTTAGAGAACGTTCAGTTCTCCTGAGGTCGTACATAGAATATAGCCGATATTTTAAACTTCTTGTGGAGATCATAATTGAAACTAGTAGTGCCAAAAATAAACATAAATTTAACCAATTGAATTGTAAATTGTGTATAGTCTAGTACCCAATGATTTTAAATACATGTGCTGCTTTTACAGAGCCCAAAGTATTGGAATTGTTGATGTGAATGTTTTATTAGAAGGGTTAAAAGAGAATAAAACTATAACCGAGTTAGATCTGAGTAGCAACCAGGTAACAAACAGACGTTCTTTAGGAGAGGGACTCAACACAGTTCTAAAGGTTAATCACTTTTATAAATATAAAACAATCTGTAGAAATGTATTAGAAAATACATGCACTTTAGATCATAAGGTCTGTTATTTAGTCAGGTGGTATTGATTTCAAACCCACACCTGTAACTGACAAGGAGATTGTCTGCCCAATCAGTCCTCCAGTTATCTCTCACTACTAAAAGACCTCTATAAAATTATACCATATGTTAATCCCTAAAGATTGTTTGTATCGGGTGGATGTTAATCCTTAGTTCTCTGCCTCAACCTTTTCTTTGGATAGTAAACCATTCAAATAGAAATTATTTATCAGATATCTTTGACTGACCATTCTACAACAGTAAAAATGGAAGCATGGAATCAATGATAAGTAAAGTAAAGATTGAACCTAAGATGGTCTTACTTTACATTCGGATTTAGGGGAGTTGGATGGCTGAATAGTTAGCACTGTCATAAAGCCTGTCACTGAGTCAACTAGCGCGGTTTCGAATTCCCGAATGTGTTATAAGGAGTAGGGTTGCCTGTTCAACCTCATGGGTTTTCTCCGGGTCCTCCCGTTTTCTCCCATTGCTAAAGACCCCTATGCGCAAGCAAATTATTGAAATAAAATTAAAAACCATATGTTAGTCCCGAAATAACCTAGTTTGTGATGAGTGGACGTTAAACCCCATTTCTCTCTCTCTCACTATTTGTCTATTTTGTATGTGAATGTGGTTCATTCTGATCATTGAAATGTAGCCAAAGTACTGAATTGTTCTGGTTTAATTATTCATTTGTTTCAGTGTACTGTAATGTTGTTTAATTTTCAGAATGTTGATTGTAAACTAAGCTCTCTGTGTTTGTCTAACTGTAATATAAATAGTGATGGTATTAAATTGTTGTTAGATGGATTACAGCTCAATAAATCTCTTGTAGAACTTAATCTTAGTGGAAATGAGGTAAAATCTGAAGACTCAATTCTGTAGATAAATAAAATTATTTCATCTTGTGAATAACTTACATATGCTTTTATATACATGTAGTCTTTATGACTGGACCTGACTGTTTTTTTATGCTATTTATTAAATGCCCACATTAAAATAATTACCATTGCCCCTGTCCACTGCTATCCACCATTTCTTATGAACACTGACTACATTTACCAAATGATCTTTGAGATGGCAAAAACTATTAGTATTAAATTTCACCAATTCCTGAAGAATTCTATTTCAACAATTGTCCATTATTATGTCAGAATCTTGTCAAAGGTGCTAATTACAATACCTTTGTGGACACTTTTGATGACTTAAACTTTCTAGGGATGTATGCATCATTGCATGGCAACCTATCTTTTGTATTGCAGTTTGGAGAGAGTGAATTGCTATATAATTTTCTTGTTTCTGCCTTCCAACATGATTCTTTGTCTCATCTTTATATAAATGATGCCAGAATATCCAACACATCTTTGGCAAGTGAAGGTAATTGTACAAAAAAATAATATAACAAAAATGTAAATATTTTTGTCACTTCTAAGGTGTTTATTTTATTCTTATGGTAGTTCTTTAATTGTTTTGAATTATGGTAAGTGTCAAGTTCTTCTATGTAAACGCCAATGTGTACTTGGGACCTTGTTTTTTGTCCCATCCAAATGACTAGACAGCTGTCTTTGTCAGGCCCCCCGTCCTGTACTACTGACAAGGGGAACCACACCAGAAAATCTCGAGGAATTGTCTCGTCCGACACAGTATCTTACTCACTAAGCCACCGCAGCTATAAATATTACATGCTATTTATTTGGTATATTATTAAAGTATCCATTTGTTTTTTCTGCTTCTAGTTTCAGTAACTTCTTCAACTGTATCATCCATGACTAGTTTAAAGTTGAATTCAAGCAAAATTACCAATCAGATTCTGTCTTTCTTGGGCAATTGTTTCTGTGGGAAATTATGTAATTTACTTGATTTGGATATTAGCAATAATAGTGATCTAAAGCCAGAATGTCTACAAGATATTGTAAAACTTACACAGGGTATGTACTATTACAGTGTTTCAAACCAAGTCTTATTGTTGTTATTGAAGGGGTTACATGATTGTTTGGTCCCTGTTTTTGATTACCAAGCGTCTTATTAATTAATCAAATACGTGTCAACAAACTGAACACTAAAGTACTAGTTAATTAGACGCTTGATAATCAAAAATAAACGCTTCGATTTGAATTGGATCAGTACAAATTGAACAATATTAGCCAAATTCAACTATAGTTTTGAATATTTATCCGCATCAGAGAAAAATAGTGCTGTTTACACAAGATTAAACTATACCCTGGATACAGTGTATATATCTTCACAACTGAGAATTGATTTGTTACTGCCTTGTGGTTTTCATTGTGTTAATGATGCTCAACCCTAACTGTTTATTACTAGTATAAACTCTTGATCCAGTAGACATGGTACAAGGGTTAATCAGCGAAATGGAGGTATGAGATATGTTGTTGACGTTTGGGAAAGTAGACGAGGGAGTGTAGGGAGTGATAGTTAGGTGTATTATGAATGGTTAGAGTGGCTGTGGTGTTACGGTGAAATACATGTACTATGCCGCCACCGTAACACCACAGCTTTATGATTTGTTAGACAGGAGTGATGTAATAAGTGCGACAATAATAAATAACATATTTCTGATTTTATTGTCTCTTTTCCCACTTGCACTGGTTGTACGCCATTTTGAAACTAGCTGTGTTATGTTTGTAATTATTTATAACTGGGCCCAACCGGTACTGGGTTAAACTGTGACACATTATTTATGTATACCCTTATTTTCTTTCTTTTATTAATCTAAAAAGTATCATACTTATCATTGCAATTGTTGTGCTGAAATTGCTTTGAGTTTAAGTCTGAAATTATTATTTCAACTACTTTGACTTTCCCGTTTGCTGCTTATCTGAATTTTCTTTTCCTTTCAAGATGCTGCTGGAAATAGCTCTTTACAAAAGTTAACGTTTGGGTTGAATGAATGTGATAGTTTAGCAGAGAATCTTCAAACACGGTTCCCCAATTTGGAATATTTAAACCTGAGAAAAGCCAGAATGAGTGTTGAGAAATTGGAAGGGTTATCGATAATTGTCAAGAATAAAGGTCTTCAAATATCAACTTTAGTTTTAGATGGGTTAAAACTTTCAGGAACCGTAGCCATGAAATCTCTTAATGGTGAGTAGTTCTTATGTATACCTAGATAATACCATAACAATTTATATTATTTTTTAAAAAGTTCTGAAAGTTGAATCTTTCGTATAAAGCTTTGTTATTTAGAAGATTAAGGGGAACAACTCTTCATGTTTTTGGATGATTTTGCACAATGATTAGCATAGTGGATTTTGTATTACAATATTAATCCATGCATCTTTTTGGGGGCTTATCTGAATTAAAGTCTAGTTGTGCTAGAGTTGTTTTAATATAATTGATTATGTAAAAATTGGGAGACTAAAGGGGGATAACTCTTTCTTTTCCCCCACTTTTGGCATTTCAGCAATACAGGGTATATATGTTTTATAATTCTTCTTCATTCATTTCTATAATCTTGTTTACAGCTGCATTGTCTTCCAGTAATATAACAGCTTTAAGTTTTGATGGGTGCTCCCTGGCTGATAAAGATATGTCACAATTATTTGATGCCATGAATGCAAAACTTAAATTGCATATGTTGAAATTGTCTGCTAATCGCTTCACTGATGAATTAATAAAACAACTTGTTATGATTCTTCTGAAGAAAACTGATTATCCCTTGGCAGTTTTAGATGTTTCAAATAACGAGGTAAGCTTCTATTTATTTCTATTGTATATTAAAATAATTCTTTTAGAAAACATGCTACTGAATGATAGTTCGCGGACTCCCGTCCCTTGTCATTCAGGTTTGGAATTTAGTGTTTCTTTCTCATCTTCTTAAACTGGCAGCCTGTTAACAAAGAACACCAGAAAGTGCTAAAGTACAAGGGGGGGATGGCCTAGTGGTTTAAAGTGCCGCGCTTCGAGCTCTAGCTGGCAGGCCACTTGTGGCTGTGGTTTTGGGCCCTGGTGTGAGCGTATGTGGCATTGATATAGAGACACTTCTCAACCTTGTGGGTTTCCTCCGAGCAATCTGGTTTCCTCCCATTGCTAAAGACCCCTATGCGCAAGCGAATTATTGAAATAAAATTAAAACCATAATATGTTAGTCCCAAAATGACCTTGTTGTGTTGAGTGGACATTAAACCCCATTTCTCTCTCTCTCTCTCTCACTACAGTACAGACAATTTTGAAACTCGCACACAGTAAAATAAAAAGCTGTTGTAAATTGCTGGAAAATATTAAATTTGTAATGGTATATGGTAGTAAACATATTAGTACAAGTCTGTAGAAAACCTTAGATAATATTGAGTTAAGTGGAGTTTGGTAATGGTAGTTCTACAACATTTTGTCTGTTAAATAAGCTCAAGTTTTTATTAAAAAAATACAAAACACATCCCTAACATTATTATTAAAAATATTGAAGTGAGGAAAATGATAATTGAACATTATTTTTATTTTAGCTGTGTGATCCAAGTCCAATTGAATTAAGTAAATTGTATCTGAAGAAAGGGTCTTCATTACACAGTATTAATCTACACAGAAATAATATTGGCAAGTTGTTTATTTGTATATCAAGTCTCTGTTGGAATAGCTATATGTGACCAGGGACAGCCAAATGAGTCACTTCGAGTAAAAAATAATATTAGAGTTATGCATATATTCAGAAAATACATATAAGCTTTTCAATGATATATAAAAAAAATGAAAAATTTCATCCAATCTTTACATTTTATATATTATTGAAAAGCTTATAGCATGTACTTACTGAATATATTTTGCATAACTCAAATATTATTTTTTACCCAAGTGACTCATTTGGCTGTCACCGGTCAGTCGGTCAAATATATATTGATATGTAATAATAATAACTACTGTATTCATGTTTCATATTAGAATATGAAACATGAATACAGTTATCTCTCAACTAATGGATGAATGTATAGTGCGAAAAGTATGTTATTTTATGTAAAAGTTCTTATTCGGGGGCGTTGGATGGCTGAATGGTTAGAGTACATGCGCTGTATCATAAAGCCTGTCATTGAGTCAACTGGCGTGATTTCGATTTCCCTGGTTGTAGGTGACAAGGACTAGGGTCGCCTGTCCAACCTCGTCGGCTTTCTCCGGGTCCTCTTGATTCCTCCCACAGCTACGCGCAAGTGAATTATTGAAATAAAATTGAACCATATGTTAGTCCCGAAATGACCTAGTTTGTGTCGAGTGGTTGTTAAACCCCTTTTCTCTCTCTCTTATTCACACTTCTTTAATGTTTCCTTAATAGTTGTAATTAATAAAACCCCTTTTATATTCTAGGTAAATGTGGAATTCTAAGCCTAATATCATGTTTAGGACCGAATTCAACATTAAAAACTCTGTATATGCAAAACCAAAGTAAAGCTCTTGAAGAATCAGAGGTTATTGAGATCGGTTTAAAGTTGGCAGATTGTCTAGGTACACTTGTTGCATTTCTTATGAGGGCAGATATTGTTAATTGCAAATCAAATGCTACTTTACTTTTCTTTTGATACTCTTTTTTTTATTTAATTTTGGTTGTACATAAACTGTTGTCACTACTACAAATGTTGATGATTGTCATACATGAAGCATGGTGTGATAGCTCCTTCAGAACACACAGGTGCCATGTTGTGGTGGGTGGATTCAATATTTTAGCATTTTATTGCATGGACTTTGTACTTATTTGTGTTGTTTATCATTCAGACTGTATTGTTTCTCAGAACAGTAGCACGATTTACCCAAACAACCCAAATCACCCAAATCTACCCAATTCCACCGAAATCTACCCAAATCTACCCAAATCCACCATTATTTCAACTCATATAATAATAATTTGTATCTATATTTGAAAATATACTGTTCTTTATGCCAAATTTGCATAATTTAAAATCGTAAGGTTTTTGTTTCAAAAATATCCCTCAAAATGCAATTTCCAAACAAGCGATTTTGTGCAATACACGAGTTATGTTACTACTTCCAAACTTGCTTGGAAATTGTATTTGAGGGGCATTTTGACACCAAAACGTTACGACTGTAAATTAAATCTGACAATTTGTGGCAAATATCGATATAAATTATTGTCTATAAAGTTGAAATAATGGTAGATTTGGGTAGATTTGAGTAAATCGTCCTACCCTCTAAGAATGAATACACCTAGGTGAACAACAATAAATATTTAAGAATTGATTCCACAATTTATTTAATATCTAGGTTATAAAGTCAATAAGAAAGATGGTATGATAGAAATGGGATATAGTAATTTACCTACAATACCTGCTGGTTTCCTTGTGAATATATCTGGTCTAGGTGGAACCACAGGTAAATATTTCTTTAAATATAATAACATAGATTTTTATTTTTAACTTGCATTACATGATGATGTAAACTCTTGTATTATAACTTTTCTGTTCTGAAAGTGTGATTACTCTTCCTTTTCTGAAAGTGTGATTACTCTTCCTGTTCTGAAAGTGTGATTACTCTTCCTATTCTGAAAGTGTGATTACTCTTCCTTTTCTGAACGTGTGATTACTCTTCCTGTTCCGAAAGTGTGATTACTCTTCCTATTCTGAAAGTGTGATTACTCTTCCTACTCTGAAAGTGTGATTACTCTTCCTGTTCTGAAAGTGTGATTACTCTTGTGTGATTATTCTTCCTGTTCTGAAAGTGTGATTATTCTCCCTGTTCTGAAAGTGTCATTGCTCTTCCTGTTCCGAAAGTGTGATTACTCTTCCTATTCTGAAAGTGTGATTACTCTTCCTATTCTGAAAGTGTGATTACTCTTCCTGTTCTGAAAGTGTGATTACTCTTCCTGTTCTGAAAGTGTGATTATTCTTCCTGTTCTGAAAGTGTGATTAATCTCCCTGTTCTGAAAGTGTCATTTCTCTTCCTGTTCTGAAAGTGGCATTATCCTGTTCTGAAAGTGTGATTACTCTTCCTGTTCTGAAAGTGGCATTATCCTGTTCTGAAATTGTAATTACTCTTCCTTTTGACCAGACAAACACTTAATTTCTTCTGACTTTTTTCATTTACAAAATTTAAAGCATATTAGTTAGACCTTCCAAAAATTGTATCTAAATCGTTGTTGTTACAGGTGATATTGGTAATAAACTAGATTGTCAAGCCATCATTACTGATTTATCAACCACACAGCTTCTAAGTCTTTCATTTTCTGATATAATGGAGTTAGCCTCATCTTTAAAAGGATATGGTATGTAATGCTGTAGAAATTGTATATAAGTATAATAACCTCTTTCTACAGGTGGGAGGGTTGGATGCGCGCACTGTATCATAAAGCCTGTAATTGAGTCAACTGGCGTGGTTTCGAATCCCCGGTTGTATGTGGCAAGGAGTAGGGTCGTCTGTCTAACCTCCCACTGCTAAAGACCCCTAAAATTAAATCATGTTAGTCACGAAATTGCCTAGTTTGTGTTGAGGGGACGTAAAACCCCATTCGCTCTTTTTACAGTCCATGTATGATTTGCCAACTGTCATCCTCGTCATTTAGCAGCACATCAAAAACAATATCCTTGAAAGTTTTAGGACAATAAAAATGTTTTGATTAATTAATGTATTTGGACAGCTATGTTCCTTTTCCAAAATTATGTTAATGTAATTACAATTCTTCACAGACTGCAGCTTGTCACAATATGTTTTATGTTTTAAACACAGAAAGTTGGAATGGTAGACTGAAATATTGATTCCTTCTCTCACCCTTTTTATGACTAGTTTAAAGTTCCAATTTCCAAGTTATTTTTTTTTAAAATGTATTAAAATAAAGCTTTAAAATAGATGGTATTCATAAACAGTCCTACCTTGTTAAAGAATAATCATATTAATCTTCAAATTCACTATTTCTAGCTGAGAAATTGACAAAAATATAACTTTCAACTTCAAAAATGCATGGAGGGCAATGGGAAAACAAGGGAGATAATTGTGTTATTATTTCCTGTGTCACTGATTTTTGAGGGTAGGAAATACTGCCCACGGTCGTATAATAGTGAGTTGATAACCTATTGAGCAAAAGACATAAAAATAATTATTTTTTGACTTTCATAGAATATGGAATTCTCGCTTTAAGGGTTGCTGGCCAAGGAAGATAGTCAGAAATAAAAGACCCTGTTTGGTTTGCAGGTGTTTAAGCTGTTTCATACAGAATCCATTATGAAAATACCTTATTATACATTGCTAAAAAGCCGGATTTCTTAATCTTACCCTTTGACAAATAAATCTTAGAACTCTCTACTACTTTATAGTTCTCACTATTTTCTAGTTGTCAGGCATCACAATAGTCACAAGGAAAGAGGCTGACATTTTTGGACTATTGGAATCTTTGAACACTCATGATTGTTATGTGTTTCTTTTTTTAAAAAAAATAGATAATTGTGATTGTATATTGTCTATGGAAGAATTTAGTCAGATTACTGGTGCTAATAAAGATAGAGAAGTGCCGTCATGGTTACAGGTAGGTATTTTATTTTAATTATGACTTAAGTTAAAAAAGAGTAGCTTAATACATGACGCAATGATGATATGGGCAAAGCCGTCAAGAAAAAGAAGAAAGTTGACAAAGTACAATTCAACTTGAATATCAATAACTGTTAGCCTTGTGATCCTATCTGAGAGCAACATCATTCACAGATAAGCCCAATAAAAGATGTTCCAGTGACAAAGGGTGTTCCAGTAAGAGTTCACATATCTTGACTCTTGACATAAAATTGTCAAAAATTTGTTCAGTTTAGACATTCTGTTCATTCATTTTACTTTTTGTCATTTCGTTGTTGTTTATTGGGTCATAGTCGATTATATGTTATAAAAATGAAACTTGTTGTTATAATAATGTTTATATTTAACAGGTTACAGGTAAAAGAGAATTAGCTTTATACCTGTCTAATCTACCTGGTAATGCTACAGTTAATAAAAT
This sequence comes from Patella pellucida, assembly GCA_917208275.1. Classification (NCBI taxonomy): domain Eukaryota; kingdom Metazoa; phylum Mollusca; class Gastropoda; family Patellidae; genus Patella; species Patella pellucida. The sequence goes on from OU795039.1 coordinate 45,573,800, forward strand.
AGAAGCACTATTTGATATGGAAGCTGATTGTAGTGTGGATGAAGTCTGTCTTATGAAGGTGAATGGAGTTGCCTAGCATAACCCTGTTATTGTTAGGAGAACTATAATTATCTGGATAGGATTTGGTTTTATTAGATTGGAGCTCTTATAAATTTGAATAAATAGGTCATCCTTAAAAGATCACTGGAGAACTTCTGAAGCTCAATTCCCTTTCTGTTGTTAGCGATGAGTTTCCAAATTCCATACAAACCTTGAATACCTGGATAGTTATATCTACATACTTGATTAAGGTATTAGTAAGTGATCGTTAGGACTGAACAATTGAACAGTGGTCTCCTCAAATGAGTAACATAACCTTGTTTAGGCTTGTTAGTGAACCCTAGAAATCACTTCTGAAAGTATTAAAGTATATTCATTTAAACAACCTATTTGATCTGTTTCTTCACAATTGGCGTTTAATATGTGTATTTAATCCGGTTTTATCAAAGCATGTCCTTTAAATCTGGCACTGTTACTTTCATTAAATTCTGACTATGCTTATTGCAGGTTCTGTGGCATGTACTTCCAGATTTCTATATATTATATAACATGACATGAGATCCACTAACATACAAGGAAGAGATTACTTGTTTCCCCCTCTCCTTTGAGGACTGTTATTATAAATATAATGATATATTATTATAGGATCCTGTAACTCGATGTAATAATGGTGTTGGATGGGTGTTAATGTGTGATGAGATCAGTGTCAATAAAGCTGTAGATTTCTTCCATCAAGGAGAGGTACATGTATTGAAAGAGTTATCGTTTATTTTTAGATCGAATCAAATAATCTAGCATAATGGTAGGGCACCTGTGTGTAAAAATTGTATTTTTCTCCATGGTAGCTTCATATGTAACCAGTGGCTGTCAGGCAAGATACACTCACATTTTGCAAGAGAACAGGCTAAACAAAAAGCAATTTTTAGAACGTTTCATCAAAATCTGATAAACATTGTGACTTCAAGAGGGTCCACAACCTTGATATACCATATATTTACACAAGGAGTGGCCATTTTGTATGGTAATTTTGGTCCGATTTTCACGAAATTCAAACTCGACCATCATACAGGTGTAACGATAATATATTCAAACATTTTTCTAAATCGGAATTACATAGGGACCACAAGCTAAACACGCAATTTTTCATGCAATCAGGGGCCATAATTCAGGAAGTTCCCGTTTGATATGCGCGAATATCGAAAGGAACTAAGATCTTTGGGTTATAAACTGACGGTACATTTCAAATTTCAACAAAATCAGATGAAAATTGTGACCTCTTTAGGGTCCACAATCAGGGGCAATAATCCATGAAGTGATGGTCCAATACATGCCAATATTGACAGGGACCGAAATCTTAGGGCGATATACATATATTTTAAGTTTTGTTGAAATGGGATAAAAATTGTGACCTGTAGAGTGTCCACAAACAATTGTGGGCGGACAGGGGCGACACCAATTTACGTCGTCATGAAAATATTCTTAGATAGTCTGTCAACAGATTTATGAAAAATGAACAGAGAAATGACACAATTATCCCTTTAAATGTAACATTCCAGTTAAAACTATTGTAATTGTCCAATGACTTTTATATTTAAAATCTTATTCCAGGCAAAAGTGTTTGGTCAGCCATTTATGATTTCAAGAATCAAGGTTAGGATTGAAGACACCACTGGTACTGAAGCAGAAATAAAAGCTAGGTAATAAATTTCCGTCCTTTTTGATTTGGTTAAAATATGAGATTGTCGATTTTATTTGATTTTATGTACGGATTGTTTTTTTTACCTTTGCTATATTCATTGACATTCTATGAAAATATAATTAATGAATTTAATTTTAAAGTGTCTTTTTGAAGTGAAATTTTCTTTTATATATATTATTTTTTAGACAAGACATGGAGGAACGATTAAGACAGCGAAAGAAAGATGATGCAGCACACCGTCAGTTGATAAAACATAATACAGAAGAATCCTGGAAGAGACATGCTTATAGACTTGCTCATCCTGCTTATGCTGATGGTAGAATCTGGTAGAAATTCAATTCCAGTAAATTCTGGCATGATAGAATTTATACTTGGACATGATGTGGTCGGAAGAGCTATTTCCCATTAAGACCTTGTACTGAATCTTTTGATACTGAATATGCCCACCTGGGGATGCCCACTAGGGGGCAAATACACTCTCCGAGAGTGGAATGGTTGGATGAAATGTTTAATTTCTTTACTTTTTTTTATTTGTTTGAAGTTGAAGTAAGTTAATATTTACCACCTATTGAAGAAAAACAAAAGCTATTATGGATTTATTGGTCACAGCTTTATTCATTTTTAAAGTCTGTAAACATTTTGTATGTGAATCGTGATATAAGCTTTTCATGTTTACATGTATTGTTTAAGAAACAAGCTAATTTTGTTGTTATAGTTACTATATTTATTAAAGGTTATATTTAAGATTATATTTTAGATTACAATGTTGTGTTGTTTGAATTTAAAAGGAATTTCTTTTGTGTGTGTGTAAATAGCTTTATTTTACGTCCGCTTCCACCGAAGTGATATCGCAGACAATTACATGTTATATATACATAGTCATAGTTTATACAATGTGATTAGTGGAAAAGATAAATTAGGTTTTTATATATATATATATATGTACAAGTAATAGAAGTAAGGACGAGACATGATACGACAGGTGCAGAAAGGTGCAAGATTGGACAATCACAGACATATTAGCACAGGTTGTGACAATACAGATATGGAAATTGTACAGCTATAAATCTTGGCAGCAGCTCTCTGCTGTTTTCCTTGTCAATAAAGACTGCGTAATTCTCCTGTAAGCCCTTTCCTTTTTATTTCTTAGTTAAGGTAATTGAATCTGGTTCAAGACAAAAAGAAACTACTGCACATCGAATTGACAGTATTTGATAATAGTTAGTTTTAGGATGATTTGTCTTCTGAAAAAAAACCCAAGTGACCCCTGCAGATTATTATTCATATTAAAAATCAATGCACAACGATCAATTATTAGAGTGCCATCAATATAGACAGCATTCACCAAGTCAAATTAAGAATTCTACAACAATTAATAAGAAGTTATGTACAGTTTGTTCACAGTTAAAAGGTGTTTTTAAATATCTAAATAACTCATTAAAACCGCAGGAAACTAGGAGTTAAATAATTTTATTATCTGTTTTACTATCTTCTAAATATAATTTATTTAGTTTATTATCTTAATCTTATGGATATCTTTTAACCACTATACATTGGTATGGATATCTTTTAACTACAGAAGGTGAGTCAATTGTCGTGTTTTGGATTCCCCGGTCGTACGTGACAATGAGTGGGGTCGCGGCCAAGTGTAAACGTGGCTAATGTTTTCACCAATTAAATTGCTTATTAAGTTGAAAATGCGCATGATCAAACACTGTCAAGGGAGAGAGAGAGAGAAGACAGAGAGAGAGAGAGAGAGAGAGAGAGTGAGAGATGGTAGTAAGGTACACTCAACACAAACTACATGTAGGTCATTTCGGGACTAAATATTATAGGGTTCAACTTTATTTCAATAATTCGTTGTGCGTATTGTTTTTTATCAGTGGGAGGAAACTGTAGAAAACCCACGAGACTGCGTAAGTTTGAACATCCTTCAAAAATTATGTGATAAGCGTGCCGTTTTTTGACGGTATCAGGCCGCGATAAATTTTAAAAAATGGATCCGTTTATTACATAACTCTAAATAACCGGCCTTGGTACCGTGCCAGCCACGCCAATTTCACTCCCTATCTAAATTACCCGTATACAAACAATTATGATGGTTGATTTAGCCATTTTGACAGAACTGATGCAGGGAAAAAAGGTCAAAGTTTGTTTCGCTCATGCACAGTTATCCGTACTGAAACCGTGCTCAGACCGGATAGCGTTTACACTAATAAAATTTAACCGTGCCGGGACCACCTCATTGTAGTGGGCCAGACTGGCACCGTACGTGTGACTGCGCGATTTATTGAAAAAAAACAAACCCATATGATTGTTTTGAAATGACCTAGTAAAGTGACATTTTCAATATATTACCTTTCGTTATCTGTTTTTAAACTATGATAGCATAAACAGGTAGCCTAGTGGCGGACTGAGTCTGAAAATGTTGGTTGCCGAAGGACAAAAGCGGGTCACCTATAAAATGAATAAATTAAATTTTCAAAAAATATGTAAGTGGAAACAAAAAGATGTAATTAGAATTTTCCCGATTTTGTCTAATGTCTAAGGGGGTCCAATTCTTCAGGGGCTTAGTCACTTGCCATATTGGGCAAGCGACAACCTGGCCTGTCCGCCACTGCGGCATGTTCCTGAAGCAACGGCCGCGAGTTTATAACATCTAACCGTTGCTTCAATACTGTGCCGTTCCCGACATTATATAGCTACATTATCTGCAGACACGTCAACAGTAGCATCCAATCAGAGGTTGTGGCATCGCGACCTCCACGGAAACCTTGGAATTGGACGAACTTTGAACTTTGGAACTTGATTATCACAGCTATACATTTTAGCTTGAAAGCGCGAGACTTGCTATCCGCGACGACCAAGGAATCTGATTGGTCATTGGCTGGGCCTATACCCAATCAAACTAAGTGCCGAAATACGTGAAGTGCTAGATAAGATGTAGGCTATGTAGATAGGCGAGATCAAGCCTTCTATTGGAGATGCCACTGTGGTAGCCCTTTATTTAAATCTCACATAATGCTTCTTTTAGAATCAATAATAAATCAATGTATTATAATGTAAGCGAGTCAAACCTCTCCATCATTTTATTTCGTTAAAACAGCAAAGCAACAGATTCACCATGTTCACATTTTGAAAATTCGGCTATGAAAATTTATGTGGTGCCCCCTCCCCCCTTCCCTTGGTGCCCTAAGCACATGCTTATTTTGTTTAATGGTTAATCCAGCCCTATTGTTAACGTTATTATTTTTTAAGAATCAGTGCTTGTGACTTATCATTTGTGAAAGTCATATAATATGCCTTATCTAAGCAGGTAAATTATTATTACAAATGTCATTACGTTTTACTCAATTATAGTCTGGACACGCACCTGTCTTGAAATATACCTAGTACCCTTCACTGACCTTCTCTCTCAGGTGACGTACGTAACGTTAAGGCACGCTAAGATTTTTCGGCTAATACTTGTATATTGCGTCTCACGAAATAGCGGCCATTTTTTTTTCTAAACAATATTTGTATTCATTAAATCTGAGTTTGGATTGGTGAACAGGCTATGGCATATGTGTGTTTAGTTGATGTTTTCAAGATAAAAGTTCAATCTTTAATATGAGGCAGCCACATCGATATTGACCCACACATACACGAAAACAAGCAATCTGTTTCACAGAAAATTACAAAAGTCTTCTAAGTAATATATATGTTAAAGCAATCTCGAACCAGAAAAATTTTGGAGAAAGAAATTTCTCTGGTGACACTGGGTAGCCATTTTCCCGGAAGGGACGAATCACACGACTGTCACGTGACATGTATTTATTTTACGTTTCCGGATGACCGAATCACTTAAAAATATACACACGCGTAGAAAAATAGATCTTTACGAAAACTTAATTTTTTACATTTAGGATACACTTTTGTTATGTCAGCGAGTTGACTTTGACTCAAGAATCATTTCACAACAAACAAAACGACGATCCGACATCTTGTTTTCGAGAAAAAGACCCCAAAAAGATTGTCCAATCAGAGGTCATCATGAGCGGGGCTTACGCGTTAAAAAATCTGAAGATAATGGACGGTCTTTGGCCCCAGAGGCGATGTTAAAGATGACTGCCTTCAACACGTGGCGTTACAGCACGCGGCGCCAATCATGTGTACATAAGACGTTACGGTTTCGTGCAGAACGCTGCCTTTTAGTCATTTTAATTTCCATTTACACTAATTATGAAATAATTTTTACCTACAAATACGTCAAACGTTTTTTATTTATTTTTCTAATACATAAAAAAAAAGTCTAAGAATTTAATTTGTCGGTGGAAAAAAGTTCATATTTGGAACTCATTAAGTCGCGTAGATGTCATCATTATCCAACGAATATTTACTTCTGATCAGTGTGAAAAATAAGCAGTTCGCTACTATTGGGAGAAAAGGGAAAAGATATCTCGAATAACACTCTATCCAACATATTCTGTCTAAAAGAAGACCGAGGAAGCATGGACATGTACATGTATATTAGAATATGATTTTGCAAAGTTTTTATTTGCGGCCCGTGGCCATAAAATTAGTTTAGTGGAAAATAAACACGTGTCCTCAGCTGCTCCAGTTGGTGTTGGATCTCAGAAAAAGTATTCACGCTATTATTCACCTGTGTTCCGGCTTGGTTGTTGTTTTCGAAGAGGTGTACGGGTCTGATGAATGTTAGAGGGGTGGAACCTGCCTGAAAAAGCCAAAAGACGTTCGCGCAAGTTATCCGTGTAGGGGCGTGCCAAAGATAATGTGACGGACGCATCGGGTTTCCTGCTATTCCAGCTCGCGGACACAGCAACTTTAAAGTGGTCCAATACAGCCTACCTATAGGTGGCTGACGTGAATTCCATTCAACCATTCAATCGTTTATAGTCCATGGAGTCGCGACTGGGCTAATGAAGATTGGCATCATGTAATGATATACAGCGTGCTATGGGGGAAGTTTTGCCGCCTTCTCACTCTCGGTATCCCAGGTGGTGTTATTCCGTTCTACTCCGCTTACCCCTGGGTCCATCACTAATCCAACGTATTAGCCCTTGGCCCTAGCTTGGTTCTACGCAGGGGGCAACCTATACGAAGTAATCACAAGCCAGTTTACACACCAGTCTTTGGCTCATTGTTTACGTTCACCACAATACTAGGAAGATTATGATAGCAGAACTATCAAGGGCGAATAATTTGACTAATATACCGCAAGATTCGAAGTTTTTTTGTAAACCAGTCCAAAATCGCCGGATTTTCTTTAAGACCGGATCGTGTTGCGTTCATGATATAAGCCAAATCGGTTGTTTAACACTTTTCTGACCTTTCCGGTCGGAGGTTAGAGGTAAAAACTTTTTGTGATTTGATAATATATTTGGACTAAAAACATATTTAAAGTAACCAATCTATCAAAACTTTGCTTCAATTCCCTTTCAAAACATTGTTTTCGCCGTAAATACCTGTAGCTACAAGTAAGCTGCCAGCTTAGCTTCATTGTGGGAGGGTTCATTTTTCGGAATGTATCTATCTTTACTTACTGTACATTTACCATACTCATTGAGGCCTGGGTAAATTTTTAATTATTTATGTCAACTTCTTTTTCTAACGCTTAATTGCAGAGTAATTTGTACTTTGACAACCCTCAATGTTGTTTCCCCAAACCGCCTAGCCATTTGAGCAAAAAATAACAACTGCTCCCTGACCTAAACGAGCAGACAATAAGCCAGCAAAACCTGTCGGGTTGACAGTTAGTGATTCCCTGACAATTTTGTCCAGTGCTTGCCCCACGGGCGTTTTTCGCGAAATCCAGTATTTTTGTAGTAAGATTGGGTGTCTATACTTTCCATATATACCAAATTTGCCATACTTTTGTTGGAAATAACTACCCGATAAATACTTTGCTGGGAACCCATCTTTAAAACCGTCTGTCCTAAAAGTCAAATTTCCCCCCAACAGTTAGATCAAGTCCATGTCCAAAGTCTAGATTCTACCGAATTGTATTTTGGGAATCTAGGTCGCCCGCTGATCTATATATAAATATATAGATCAGTGCGGTCGCTATTCCACGCAAATTACTGGGACGTTCTGTTTTTTTTGACAATTTGTTTATAAACTCTTTTATCCATCGTAATAAAATACTGCGTGTTTATTTACAGGTGAGTGTGTAGTTTAATGTATTTAGATCTAAATTCAACTTGTTTTAACGCTGAAAATATGTATGATTTATTTCATAACGAAAATACCATACAGCCCCTTTCATCCTTTGCATTTCCAGCGTGGTCATCAGAAAATTTCCGCCTCAAACGCTCGTTTTGGATATATAGAATCAGAGCGAGGCTTCGAGTGAATACTCCCAGACCGCTTTCTTATGGAAGACCAAATGGGACAATATTCATGATTCGTGTTTCTACATTCCAGTTTCAACATTTTAGACACGAACGCAACATTCTAAACTAATGATTCTCGTTTCTACATTCCAGTTTGAACATTTTAGACACGAACGCAACATTCTAAACTAATGATTCTCGTTTCTACATTCTTATGTCAACACTTCATGCACAAAATCAACATTTTAAACAAAAAATTGACTTTATGTTTCATTTTCGCCTTTTTATCGGTAACTTTTATATATCATTAAATATTAAAATTATAAAATAATTTCTTAATTTTACACGACAAAGAAATCAATTCAATGGTTTCAGAAAGTGTCTAATAAAAAAAATCTGAAATTTAAACTCTTGTGAAAATATCTTCTACGTTTCAAAAAGTCTTGAAGTTAAAATCTTGAAATGAAAATGTCCAGAAAAAAATGAATTATCAACATTATTACACCAGAGGGCGCTAACCGAAAACAATTTGGCGACCTATTCGGCTAGCGACCTATTCGACAGATCCAGCTGGTAGGTAACCTGTTCGTTGGCAACCTATTCAGAATAAATTCAACAGTCGACCAAACTCATATTTTTTATCAATCAATCAAATTCAACGTTACGTCTATCAAATGAAAGTAGAATATATTATTATGTATCCATTTCTTTAGCTCAGAATAGCGATGTAATTTCGCATTATCTTACAAAATTCTGGACATCAAACTAAATATATTCCGAACGGTATTTAAATAAGCTTTCCCAAATATTATTAGAAAAAGTTGGCACAGTCATATTAAAGGGGTGCACTCTCATCCTAAACATGGCCAATTTTGAAAATAAAAAGATTTAAAGGGAAAGACTGTTAATGTTAATATGCCGTGTCAAAATTCGGACCATCGTACAAAATTCTAATGATCCAACTAAATATATTCTAAAGGGTAATTGAACAAGCTTTCCAAATATTATTAGTAAAACAAGCTTTCCAAATATTATTAGTAGAAGTTGGCACAATCTTATTAAAGGGGCGCGCTTTCAATTTGAAAGTGACAGAACAGTGATATTCCGAGTCAAAATTCGGATCATCGTACAAAATTCTGAGCATCCTGCTATATACATTCTGAAAGGTAATTAGACAAGCTTTCTAAATATTATTAGTATAAGTTGACAAAATAATATTAAAGGGGCGCGCTCTCAACCTGAATATAGCCATTTTTTCAATATTCTAAATGTAAAGATAGGCCGCTATTTATTCGAAGTCGAAATTCGGATTATCGTACACAATTCCGAGCAACCAGCTATACATATTCTGAAAGGTAATTGAATAAGCTTTCCAAATATTATTAGTAAGAGTGGACACAATCAAACATAGCCAATTGTTCATTATTCTAAATGTAAATATAGGCCGGTACAAAATTCTGAGCATCCAGCTATATATATCCCGAAAGGTGATTAAACAAGATTTATTAAAGTGCTGTGAAAAATTTGCGACGTATAGGATGAGAGCGCATCCCTTTAACATGATTGTGCCAACTTTTACTAATATTATGTAGAAAGCTTTTTCAGTTACCTTTCAGAATATACATAGCCAGATGCTCAGAATTTTGTAGGAATCAGAATGATCCTAATTTGGACTTCGAAAAAAAAACACAGGCCTATCTTTACATTTAGAATATTGAAAAATTGGCTATGCCCGGGTTGAGGGCACACCCCTTTAATATGATTGTGCCAACGTTTACCAATAATATTTGGTAAGCTTATTCAATTACCTTTTAGAATATATTTAGTTGGATCGTCAGAATTGTGTACGATGGTCCGAATTTTGACACGGCATATTAACATTAACAGTCTTTCCCTTTAAGTCTTTTTATTTTCAAAATTGGCCATGTATAGGATGAGAGTGCACCCCTTTAATATGACTGTGCCAACTTTTACTAATAATATTTGGGAAAGCTTATTTAAATACCGTTCGGAATATATTTAGTTGGATGTCCAGAATTTTGTAAGATAATGCGAAATTACATCGCTAAAGGAATGGATACATAATAATATATTCTACTTTCATTTGATAGACGTAACTTTGAATTTGATAAAAAAGATGAGTTTGGTCGACTGTTAAATTTATTCTGAATAGGTTGCCAACGAACAGGTTACCTACCAGCTGGATCTGTCGAATAGGTCGCTAGCCGAATAGGTCGCCAAATTGTTTTCGGTTAGCGCCCTCTGGTGTAATAATGTTGATAATTCTTTTTTTTTTCTGGACATTTTTATTTCAAGATTTTAACTTCAAGACTTTTTGAAACGTAGAAGATATTTTCACAAGAGTTCAAATTTCAGATTTTTTTTATTAGACACTTTCTGAAACCATTGAATTGATTTCTTTGTCGTGTAAAATTAAGAAATTATTTTATAATTTTAATATTTAATGATATATAAAAGTTACCGATAAAACGGCGAAAATGAACATAAAGTCAATTTTTTGTTTAAAATGTTGATTTTGTGCATGAAGTGTTGACATAAGAATGTAGAAACGAGAATCATTAGTTTAGAATGTTGCGTTCGTGTCTAAAATGTTCAAACTGGAATGTAGAAACGAGAATCATTAGTTTAGAATGTTGCGTTCGTGTCTAAAATGTTGAAACTGGAATGTAGAAACACGAATCATGAATATTGTCCCATTTGGTCTTCTATACTTTCTGGGTTGTTTCCATTCTGTAGATAAGAAAATTTCGTTTCTTCGATCATACAAATATAGACGTTGTTTTTGTTTTTTGAAGTCATATTCAGGTGTTCAATTGAATTTCTATTAAAAATATCAACACGAATCAATAATGTAAAAAAGAACGGGGCTCTATTTTTTTTATATAAAAAAAGAACGAGACTTTATCTAGAGTGCCGCGCTTTGAACTCTAGCTGGCCGGCTACCTCTGGCTTGCGGCTGTGGTTTCGAGCCCTGGTGTGAGCGTATGTGGCATGGAGATGGGGCGCCTCCCCAACCCCGTTGGTTTCCTCCGGGCACTCCGGTTTCCTCCCACTGCTAAAGACCCCAACACGCAAGCGAATTATTGAAATAAAATTTTGGAAAAAAAACATATGTTAGTCCCGAAATTACCTAGTTGTGTTGTGTGTTGATTGGACGTTATACCCATTTCTCTCTCTCCCTCTCTCTCTCTCTCTCTCTCTCTTTATTTTGTTGATATAAAAAAGATGAGTCAAAGATTTTATCACCCAACCCTTTCCATCATTTTTAATTGATCAATTAAATTCGTGTAAAGCGATATCTCAGTAGAATATGCAAACTGTTTCAATGGAATTTAGTAAGCCTAGTCGAAACGTCGCTCAGTAAGCAGTAATTGTATTCCATAGAATTGTGACCTGTATATATATTATTATAATTTTAAATTATCTCACAAGTGATATCACCGTAGTATGTGTTTATAGGGTGATAAAGGCGTATTATAATTTAGTTCAAATTCTGTACTAGATTGAGGTTACAGGCTCTTAGGGAGAATCATACAGATTAAAAGACGGGTAAATAACTTTCATACCTTTACAAATTTTAAAACACCAACTGGTTTGAATATATTAACATAGGATCTGTCCGTCCGTCTGTTCGTCACAGTTTTTTTTGGGGGGGACACAATAACTCTCCTTCTAATTGAGGTAGAATGTTTGAACTTAGTGTAGGGGTTTGTCATAGGTGATTCTTGGTGGAGTTCGAAAATGGCATTTTTTGCTAATGGCAAGCATAAATAAGCAATTTGATTGGTTGATGCTTTGGTACACGATGACTTGACTTCTTATTTTGTGACAGTTACGAAACTTCATGTATAGTTTCATTACATCAATACCATGACTAAGTTCGATAATGAGCATGTTCTACTCAGGGTAAGCAGAGTGATAAGCAGTTTGATTTTTCCGAAATTTTCAACACAATAACTCGCATTCGAATTGAGGTAGAATGTTTAAACCTGGTGTAGGCATTTATTCGGCGAATGCTTTGATGGATAGGGTAAGCATAGATAATCAATTTGGATGGTTGATGTTTTGGGACACGATATCTGGACTAAGTTTGATAATGAGCAGAGCGACAGGCAATGTGATTGGTCGCGATTTTGGAGCTCGACAACTTTGATTCTAATTGAGTGATAGTGGTGAAACGTCATATTACAATTCCATTACATCAATACCTTAACAAAGTTCGATGATGGGAAATTTCTGTTTAGTAGCGATTAGCAATTTGATTGGTCAAGATTTTGGAACGCGCGCGACAAATCTGCTTGAGGTATAGATGTTATCTGCATCTTCCTAACAAGCTTTTCATTATTTTTCTTGGAAATGAAATAAAATGGGGTTTAACGTCCACCTGTTCTGCTCCGACTGAGCTGGGAATAGTCCATACATTGTGCTATGAAGGAAATTTTTGAAAGAGCAGGGGCACTATTATTTCGAATTCCAACTGTCAAGGGATCTTCTAAGTGTATGCAAAAGTATACACGGGACATCGTTTTTTAGTCCCATCCACACGACTAGACAGCTGAAGATGAACTGTCTCGGCCAATGTAGGGATCGAACACGAACTACACACTAGCGAGCCAACGTCAGAATTTATCAAACGCAACAATGCGGGAGACATAAATAATATTACTCTGTGTACTTTAATTTGTTAATTAACATACACGTACTTATTTTAAATGTCGTCTTCTTCTTTTAGAATACTTAAGAATGGAATCATTTGAAAGTGCGGATACTGTTCCAAAGAGACTCAGATATTGGGCTAAACAGCAACCTGACCGAGAAGCCATAGTTTTTGCATCGCGACACAAACCTAGGGCATCGCTTACATCAAGAGGAATTTATGATCTGTCAATGAAATTTGGAAACCATCTGGCTCGGATTGGATTTAAACCGGGACGCGTGGTCTGTAGTTTCATTCCTGACTCTCCTGAAGGTCTGGTAGCGTTCTTTGGGATTATATGTGCTGGTGGTATTGTCCAGAACAGTACGATCCATATGGCGGATGGGACATATCTTCTACAGAATCTACACAAGTCAAAATGCCAAGCTGTCATCCTTTCCTCCGATCCTGAGAACCAAGCCAATCAAATTTTGTCTCGACATTTTGATAGCGTCTCTGGTAATCGGGTAATATCCAGTAAATTGCCTCATCTAGAGTACGTCATTTATACCGGATCGAACACACTACAGGATGACGTAGGATTTGTGTGGCAAAACCAGGTGGAGTCATCGGAACGCGTTGAAGAATTATCAATAAAAGCTGATGATGGTGTTGTCATAGTGATTTCCTCGGGAACAACCGGAATCTCAAAATTGATTTTATATAGCCATCGTAACCTAAAATACTTGGGTGATAGTATATTTTCAGATATCAACGAACCTGAAACTACTCTTTTAGACCCCCACCCCTTTAATTGGGCTTGGGGTTTGCCCGTTTGGTATTTGAAAACAGGCTGCAAAAGGGTTACATTAGATCACAGTAACATTCCAAAGGATGCAGAGTATTTTAAATTTCTTAGAGACATTATAATGCAAGAAAAATGCCGGGCTGCTAAATTATCAGCAGCGGCAGCCCTCCGTTTGATGCATATTAATCAAGCGGATTCGATTACTTATCCCGAATGGCCGTTAGAGATAGCGTATATTTCTGGACAGCCATTAAAAAAGAACGTACTACCAATTATTGGCACTGTAGCCAAAACTATAAATAATACATATGGTATGTCAGAAATTGGCGCCGCCAGCGCTAAAATAATCACCAAGGATTCAGGATTTGAGGATTTTAATGCAGGATTTGTGAAGAAAGGAGTCACCGTAAAAATTGTTGATGATAATATGGACGAGGTTCACACAAGAGAATATGGTCATATTCTGTTCAAAAGTCAAAGTGTTTTTAAAGAATATATCGGAGAAGAGGATAAAACCCGCTCAGCTTTCACAGAGGATGGCTGGTTTCTAACTAATGATTATGGTTGTTTAACTGAAAACGGCGAAATAATAGTGCAAGGCAGATTTGATGATGTTATAATGCGAGGAGAGAACTATTTTCACCCATCATGGATTGAGAATATAATCAGAGGATGTTCTGGCGTAGCTGATGTTCTTGTTGTTAAAGTTCCCGATGAAGAATTATTTAATGAGATTTGTGTCTGTTTTCTTCCGAAACCAAATTCAAATATTACGCCTGATACCGTAAAAGAATTTTGTAAAAATCAGTTTGTAAATCATAATTCTAACGATAAGACAGCCTGTCCAAAATATTACTTAAAGTTTGATTCTTTTCCACTCAATCGGAATGGGAAAATAGACAAAAAAGCCGCGGAAAAAACAGCTGCCACGTTGCTTCAACTGATATAAACTTTGATTATAACTAAGAAATCCGAAATTAACTTCACAAATATAGTATACATACACACAACACCTTATTTTTGATCAAGCGGAGGCCGGAGGGTTTACTCTTATTATTAGATCAGGGATAGGACCCCAACCGCTACGCATCTTCTTGTTCTTGTTATGATATTAGGGGCGAGGCTCTCTGCCAATTCGTGTGATATTTTGATTTTGATTTATGATCCTTCTGTATGATATTATGATTTTAATCTAGTTGTGTGATATTATAATTATGTTGCTAATCCATTGGTGTAATGTTTCAATTAGGTTGTTTATCAGTTTAAATGATATCAATCATGATAATAATTATTAAAATACATTTGTATTTTATGATTATACGTTTTTAACATCGTGTAATATTATGATTATGTTTTAAGCCATTTGTGTGATTTTATCATTGTGTTTTTGTATGGAAATGTGCCGGTATATTGTCATCGCCTCCGTCCGTGCATTCGTTCGTCGTCCACAATATCTTATGAACACTCTACAGACTACATTTATTACCTGATCTTTTTAATATGTATCTATTATGTTATTAATCATTATTGAGACTATTTAATTTTTCATTCGATCTGCAGTAAATTCATATGCACTATTTAGATAAGTAAAACGAAGAGGCATGTGGGATTGCAGCAATTTATGTATTTATGACATCTAACGTTTGGGTCCTTGTTTCACTTTGTTGAACCTCGTGAATGTTCTGCAATCCATAGCCACAGATCATAATATTAAGTTTTGCTAACGTATGGACAAAATTGATTTTTTTAGGCGCTATATTATAAATACTCGAATAACGGAGAGGGACTTACCCTTTCATAACTAGCTGGTATTAATTAGAATTAATGCACATATTACTTGCAACAATTCCACTTGCGTTCATTACTCGATTTTGCCGATTTCATCAGTTGGACAACTGATTATGTTCGACAATGCTTATTGGATACCAATAGGGAAAATGTACATGTAGATATCGTATTCTTATTAACGACACCTTATACTGGGTCACTGGGTCACTAGGTGGATGATTTGGATTTGGATTTCATAAATCAAACCTACTAGGTAGAAGATAAATAGAGAGGGCAAGCATACCGCGAATGATGTTTTCAAAATGTTTGCATTATTTGTATACATTATAAAAAACAGCATCTTTTAACAATGATTTTATAATAACATTTAACATTAAATACATGTACATCGATAAATAAGTCATTAAAAAAGTCCCAAATTTACATTTTCAATTGCACCTTATGAAAAGAAATTGAATAATCAGTGGCCTTCGATTTAAGTTTCGAACATAATCACATAGAACTTCAGTCATCGAAGGTTAGTTTTCCAGTGATAAAGTTACCTAAGGCACCTGGGTCATTTGACCGGAAGTATTCGACTGATAGAATCCTGAAATATTCTATGTCAATCTTTTTGTTGTAATTCTGAAAAAAAAGGAGTGACAAGACATGGATAAAGTATAAGTTACTGTCTAAATTTGAAAAAAAAATTACTAAGAACATCATGGATATTGTAAAAATCAATGGACGAACTTCTAACATGCGGGCGAAACCACATGGTCTGTTATTGCGTCAAGTGGATTGGTTTCGATTTTCAGCTTGTACGTGACAAGAGGATGGTCGCCTTGTCGCCCAGAGTGCCGGCTACTCCGCCCCCCCCCCCCCACAGGAAAGACCCTAGGCGTACGCTAAGATAAAAATGAATAATAAGATCTGTCTGCGATATCGACTTCAGTGGAAGCGGATGTTAAACACTAAGAACAACTAGTGCTGTGAAGACAAGTAAAGCGAAATTTTGAACTATAAGAAGCGAAACGAAACGAAATAGGATCTATGTTTTAATCAGATTGCCGCGTATGGTTCTACATCTACTAAGAAGTCGTAACGAAATTCAGTCTCGTTTTTGAATTGTACTATACCCCTTGACCACCGAGTAGTATTATCTAACATTGACGGCATCAAAACTGTGGTCAAATTTCATTTAGATTTTAAGTTGATAGTGTAAATGCTAATTAAACTGGGGCATACCTCTGAAAACATTAGATAAGCTGCTCTGGCGTCTTTGGCTGGAACGCCAAAATCAGAAAGGACGTATTCATACTCTTCTAAATCTATCACCCCATCTCCTAATATAAACACAAAAATACATGCTTTCGTTATTTAAGTTCGATCATTCCAGAATTAAGGTTAAATATGAAGTTTAAGATCATATACGAAATAAAATGAAATGGGGTTTAACGTCCTACTGTTCTGCTCCGAACTGGGCTGATGAAGACGGGATCATATTACACAATCTTATTAAAATAAACGTTTTGGTCTACAAATCATTGAAATTGATCAACATTGATTTCTTTTGATTTTACACCGCCACCTGTATAAATAAACCGATAATATTTATATAAACAACAATGA
The DNA here is from genome assembly GCA_917208275.1 of Patella pellucida. Lineage (NCBI taxonomy): Eukaryota > Metazoa > Mollusca > Gastropoda > Patellidae > Patella > Patella pellucida. The sequence goes on from OU795039.1 coordinate 45,590,734, forward strand.
TTATATTAAAATGTATTTCCCCTTTTGAAATTTTCGACCTGGTTTGTCGTAACTTTACAAAAGGGCTAGCCGATATTTTATTAAAACATCTCATATATCATTTTATGGAGTTATTGTGTCGCTAAATTGATTCTTCGCCTTTTACCCAGAAATATGTTTGCATTGAGGAGTAAATCAAAGGTGAATTAAAGACCCCTCCCCCCTCAAGTTAAAATATATTTTTAAAAATATACCTGTTCTATCATATAAATTGAATTTATATAATATATATTTCTCTAACCACGTTGGTACTAAACTAGCCGCATCCACATCTTTCTCGGGTTTCTTCTTCACACATTCATCATTAAAAGATTCCCACATCCTAATCTGAAGAAATGATAGAATTTGGTTTTACTATACAATATAATGTATTCTTTGTATTATGTCTGCAAATGGTTATAATGCATAAAACAAAACACCGAGCAACTTGAGCTTACAAGATATAGTATAGAACGAATAAATAAAACTAAATATGAATGATACTTATATGTTTAATTTTATTCACTAAGTATATTGATACCAGGGCCGTACCCAGCGGGGGTGCAGGGGGGTACATTGCAACCCCAGAAAAATAAGACACCCCGGGAAATGCCCCAACCCCCTTCACAAAAAAATTGGACAGTCTTTAAATAATAAAGCGACACTCTTGATTATGATCAATATCAGTAACTTATATTGGCGCCCCACCACTCTGCTGCACTCCCACTTTTGAAATCCTACATACGACTCTACTTGATACTTGTATATCTTAATTACCCATTCATCTGTTGTTATAATACCATCACAATTACTATCCCCATCATCTTGTAATTTCCTCCAGATTTCTATAAATATTTCCTGTGTTTGCATATATTTATCAGTACCAACTTTCCAACCACTTAGTTCACACACTCTCTAAACATTGAGAATAAAACATTTAAACATTCTAACATCAAAATTAAATCATCCAATTCACCCAACTGTCATTGCAATAATTATACATTTTCATCAGAATTTATTTCTGTAACATTTTTTTGTGAATTTTTGTTTCGACTTGAAGGACCTTGCCACCCATCTTAACGTTCTGGGCTGTTTGTACTATTGTTGCGTGGTGTGTGGGGTGTGGGTTAACTATAAAGTCTGCCATTGCGTCAATTTGCGTGGTTTCGACCCGAACCTTGCACGCGAAAAAGAATTCCTGCTCACCTCCGTGTGTTTTCTCCTGGTCCTCTGTTTTCACCCCCCTGCTTCGAGTGCACATTACCCTCATACCCTTCTCTTACCGAAATTTGTTGCAAATAGAAACTATTGTGTATATCGTTTGTAAACATGGCCATGTTAGAAGTGGGCCGTGGAAATAAATAGCTGTAAAGTTAACTCACTTGTCTGGCTAAATCGAAATCCTTCCATTCCAGCTTTCCATCTTTATTCAAATCTAAAAGAACAATATTCTTAATTGGTTACGAAAAACTCTATTTGTTAAGACCAGTTCAAATTTCGTCAAAGTCCGTGAGATATAATTATATCTTGTGACCTTTGTTTAATGCATTGTACCTATCGACTTATTAGTATTACGATTGAATTTATTTTGTATCTATTGGGCAACAACTGGTAATGTAGAATATCGATTCACTTATTATAGATTACCATTATAAAGCCAATTTTATTTCGTTTGAATGCTCGTTGATTATTAGCTAAATAAAGCATTTTAAACATAACCTAATGTATATATATTTTAATAAACCTCACAAACCGCAACAGAAATGAATACATCCACTGGAGCCAGGTGGTCAAATGTGGATTGTGGGTTAGGATAAGGGTTAGGCTTGGCCCAGGGTTAGGATTAGTGCTAGCCCTGTCTACATCTCGAGACTCTGACGAGGTCTGCAGGCGACAGCCCTTACCCCAACCCTTATCCTAACCAACAATGCACATATGACGTCATAACACCTGGCTCCAGTGGATGGAAACGAATGTTTACCGAAATGCAAGGGCGTAAATTGTGAGTGAAAACGGTACAAAAACTGGATACCCCCGACAATAAATATCAAAATCATTATTCTTACCAAAAATGTATGAAATTCGTTTATTAGCTTCTTTTTCTGGAACTCACTGAGTTCCGACCTCTATGGTTCCGGTTTAAAAAAACCCAAGTACTCCACCCCCGACAATCAAAGATATTATTCTTACCAAAAAATGTATGAAATTCGTGCATTAGCTTCTTTTTCTGGAATTCACTGAGTTCCGGTTTAAAAAACCCAAGTACTCCACCCATTTTTATTGACCTGAAATGAATAATCAAAAAATGGATTTCCATAAATCATCTTAAAAGACAGTTGGGTTTAACGTCTGCACCAACCGGGAAAATGAAGTTATGCATGAATAAATTATCAAACAGATTAGGAAAATTTTGCCCGGACAGCAATAGAATAACTATGAGGCGCACGCCTATGTGTACAAGATACCTCGATGCTTCGGTCTATAAGGGTAATTTTGCCCGTCTTTACGTCCCATCCGAACGGCTAGCCGTTGTTCATTGTCAGGCCCTTCGCCTTGCACCACTGACGTCGGAAAATTCTCAGGAACTTTCTCGGACAAGTCTTAGGATTTTTTTTCTGAAAGTGATATTATGTAGATTTTATTAATCCGTTTCTTGTTGAAATGGGGAGGAGGTGACCGAATGGTTAGCACGTGCACGCTGTATCATAAAGCCTGTCATTGAGTCAGCTGGTTTCCTCCCACTGCTAAAGACCCCTACGCGCAAGCGAATTATTGAAATAAAAATTGAAAACCATACGTTAGTCCCAAAATGACCTAGTTTGTGTCGAGTGGAGTCTCTCTCTCTCTCTCTCTCTCTCTCTCTCTCTCTCTCTCTCTCTCTCTCTTTGAAATGTCTAATGTCACCTTTACTCCTTTCTTAATATTGTGATATCGGCTATATCAATAAACTTCATAACGATTGTTTATATTAATATATTGAGATAATTTTAGTTATTTCTTTTGAAACCATTTAGAACTTCTATTTGCATTGCTATTTATCGTTAACACCTTTTTTCCTTATATAATCATTTAATTGGATTATACGTTAACACCCATTTCCATTATATAATCATATCATTGGATTTTTCGGATGAGTATAAATACACAATGAATGTAGTTAAATTGGCAAACGACATAAAAAAAGCTAGGTCGACAATTGTGAAGAAAGCAAGGGCTTTGCTTCAATTTCGTCCAGAAAAATAGCCGAATGATTTCGGTGGCCCTTACGCTCCCCCAACAAGGTTTCGGGCATTGGCAGTGGAATCCCCTGGACCCGGATAGAAGGTAGCTTTGTACCGATGGATACACTATAATATAGATAACATTGAAAGCATAAAACTATTTGGCATGTCTAAGATATTTAACCAACTTATTATTTCAGTTAAATTTGTAGTTATGATATGTAATTCAATAACGACTACTATTTAGCTGAAAAATATTAGGAAATTGAAAATATAATGACTTACTTTAAAAATAAGAATAAGTTCCCTAAACACATGCTGTCTTTAATGTCTTAAGAGGGAATAGTGATTATACCTTGAAGGTCGTAGGTTACTGCCGTTAACGTGATTACCATTGAATAAATGTACCTTTCATTCTCAAAATGTTTAAACCGTTTCTTGAGATTAAAGATCAAGACAGCGAAGTATGGGATTATCAAATCGAAAATTAATGGCTTTTAGTTATTGTGCAGTGGACATAAACCTGTTTGTTACGCACTGTGAAAAATGTTAAGTTTTGACAAGCTGTCGTGTAACTGCTGGGCAAACAAAATATATGAAAGAGCCCGAGGAATCCTATTAGATACGCTACACATGCTTGATAAAACACACATAATCGGCTAATTGTTTTATCTATGGACGTAAATTTTAAACAAAACTTTTCACCGTAAAAATCAAATCAACTAGCAGAAGTGTAATTAGTCTGTATCAATGTTAAATATATACATTGACCTTACTTGTTTCGTACATAATTATCAACTATCAAATTATAAATCTTCAAGGACAGGGCAGCAGAACGTTAAACCCCATTTCATTTCATTTTCAAGAAAGCAGTCTGGCAAGGGACAACGTATATAGTCGTTCGGGTGATACAAAAACGAGAAACAGTAATCCCTCCTAGTACACATTGGGGTGCACGTAAGAGAACCATTGACAGTTAGAATTAGAAATAATTTCACTCATAGCACACATGACGTATTGTCGTCTTCATCAGCCCAATCGGTGCAGAAATGTAGGCCGTTTAATCACATTTCTTTTAATTTCTCCCCAAAACTGTCATAGTTTGCGGTATGATATGGAAGCGGACGTTAAAAAAGCTATTTGCAGAGTTGACTAATCCCAGGGCCGTATTTAGGATTTTAAAAGTGGGGGTGCAGCTGAGTGGCAGGGCTCCAATATAATGCTCGAGCCCCCAAAGACCGATAAGGCCTTATGAAATGTGGATAGAGCTAGAGCGACCAAATCAAACCCTCTAATGGCATGCGGTGACACAGGCGCGGACGCAGAAAGGGGTGATAAAAAGGGTGATGGGAGGGGCGCTTCGCCAATTGGGGCGGTTTTATGGTGCCATTTCTTGGGGTGCCTTATTTTTCTTGGGGTACCTCCGCTAAAAACGGCCCTGACTATGCCTCTTGAAAGTATCAACTGTAGGTAAAGATGTATCATACGTAAAATATTCAATAACACATGTGGTAAAATAAATCAATAACTGTTATACATTCATGTATTACTAGACTTACTGTAGTATTTATATATAAACATTTTTATAAATAATATAACTGAACACATGTTAATAGTGGCATTTAAAATGTAGGTTTAAGTAATACAAAAACAATAAATGTCACTATTATGTAAATTTAGTAGGAAAAAATCACCAGAAATCTGACATTAACATAACATTTTCAAAATGTCATTATAGTCAGTTGTTTTTAAAAACTAGAATTTGTAAGCGTGAATTCATTAGAAACGCTACCATGGTAAAACCTGAAATTAAATGAAATGAGGTGTAACGTCCTACTGTTTTGCTTCAGCTGCCTGGTTGTTCGGATCGGACGAAAACCGAGGTCCCGTAAAAAACTCTTGGCAGTCGGAATTAAGTTGCTGCCCGGGCAAAAATTAGCATAGGACGTTAAACCTCATTTCACTCATTCATTCAATCGTCCATCCCAATGAAAGACGTCTGTCCTTATCAGGCTCTCCGTCCGGTACAAATGACAAGCAAACACCACACCGAAATATCCCAATGAACTTTCTCGGCCAACAACGACCTCTAGATCAGTGAGCCAGCGTCTTACTCACTGAAACAGCATGGCTCCTATGATATGATAATACCCATATTATGATAGCCCTTGTAAGTCAGTATATATTTTGATTGTCTTTTCAATATGAATATGATACCTTGCAGGGCCAGCGGAAGCAATTCTTGATTGGAAGGGGGGGGGCGGCTTCCATACTAAGTACCTATAGGCGAGGGTCCAGGGGCCACAATAACCTGAAGAAAAGAGTACTTGCGGCCAAAGTATTGAGCCCCCCCCCCCTTAGCGCATGCCTTGAGAACCTTTATTTATAAAATGATGTGTTTTATGTAAAATCCATTGACCTCATCAGAGATAGATCAGATAAGAGTACAATTACAGTCTTATTCCAGAACCACGGGGAAGCAGATAGTCGACTTACGTTCGCGCGTCGACTTACGTTCGAGCGTCGACTTACGTTCGAACACTGGGCCTCATCTTTTGAAATTAAGTTCAGATAGTGACAGGTGACATTAACCAGGCAGATGATGCATTTATTTAATACTTCTTCTGTTTTGTTAGGAAGGTTTACAAATCTAACAATACAATAAGGGCAATGTATTTTAATACATACGGTTATCTAACAAACAATTTTCATGGCATTCATTTCCAAATTTGGAGAGGGTAATATAGGCTTTGTCCTGTTCCCCCAATCCTTTCAGTTTTTTGAATAAATATTGTTTATATAATTTTTTTTATGATAACCTTGCAATTTATATATGATTCGCGTGTCATGTAAATATCCCTAAAACATAAATTGTGTTCCTGCACGTGCATATTATACAATATATAGTTAATAAAGCTGAAATCAATAACATATAATTTACCTACCTCTGACAAACTTATTTGAAATATATCAATAACAGCAACCCAGAATTAAAAATATTACCATGCGCTATTTCCGAAATCCAACATTACGAATCAGTATTTCAATTTCGTTCTGACGATATATGCAATCGAATACATATATTTGATACGTATCAATTTGACAGCAGAATTCCTATTTATTATATGATTATCAGTATGATTAATAATATGACCTGGAATAATAATATGGCTTATAAGATATATCACGTGACAGTGACAGCTGGTCACATGGTAAACTGATAAGTAAAAATCAGATATACCAACAGTTCAATATCGTATAGTTTGTAACTGAAAACAATCCCGTATTTAATAACCTTATATTGACCCTCAAGCTGTTTACACGAATTAGTGTTATTTAAGCAAAAAAACGTTTTCGTTGTGTTTCTTTAATAACCCCCGCCCACCCCCCCATCCATAAAGTACGTACGCTTGAAGGGGGGGGGGGGTCATGCCAAAAACGTACAGGTGCAAACAGGGGGGGGGGGGTCATTGGCAAAACGTACGTACGCTTGATTTTTTTTATCTTAACTCTAATTTCGGGACGTGCGCACTCCCCTCACGTACGTTCGACGCGTGCTGCTTTCCTGATATTATTGTTATATAGTCATTGGGGGTCATTCGCTCAGACGAATGAATCAAACTTCGGATGAAGAATGAATCAAACTTCGTTTGACGCCATTTTGGAGATTGGGGCATCTCCTGCTTCGTCTCAGGCTGCCCTGTCAGCGCTATGTCATGCTCTATCTATCTGTTTAATACAAAAGACGACCCGTGGATCTACATGTCAGACCTTTGACCTGGCCAAGAATTCAACGCACTCTAACATGCGCAAACACATCGCGAGATGGCCTTTACTTGCGATTCCCGGTCCCAGGGTTAAACACTACTAGTTAAAATCCGTTTAATTATATATCTGACGCCTTCTGATTTATACGATTGTTTTCCCGGGATTGCGTACGAGCGTACAGGGGGGGGGGGTTATGCCAAAAGCGTACGGGAGCGTACAGGGTGGGGGGGGGGGGTCTGAATTTTACCCATTTTGAGCGTACGTACTTTATGGATGGCCCCTAGAGCCGAATGCCATCGCTTTGGCAGAAAGTAGGAAGTAGAGAGTTTGGTGGCCGAGTGGTCTATGTCTGTCATCGATTCAAGCACAGAAATATGACCTTCTATCCGTACATTTATGCATACATCATGTCGTAACATAATAAAAAGAATAAATAGGCCCTATTGTCTGGTACGACATGGTGAATGCATATATATACGGATACAAGGTCAGATTCCAAGATTGAAGCCATGTGCTTGCTGTGAAAGTATTTTTTATTAATCAGTACCTGCAATAACAGTAGGCCTATTTTATGCTTGTAATTAGAGTGATGTGATAGGAAGTACGTACAGCAAGGAAAATTATATTTATATCCTTTTCTGTATGCACTTTTGTTGATTTTCACATACTCTAACTAAATGGTTTGTGAAATGAAATGAAATAGGGTTAAACGTCCTATTGTTATGCACCTAACCTGGGCTAATGGAAGACGGGCATACGCCATACAGTGTGCTATGAGGGACATTTTGCGCTACGGCCTACTTAGTTCCTTTATGAACTGTCTCTGAGCGAACGATGTCTCGCTAACAGTTCCTCGCGGGCCTTATTATCAACTAGTATGAAAATAAGGCTTTTCTCCATCTCGGTTCTAAGGCTATTTTAGATCCTTACCGTCTACTTTGCACCGTGATTCTTCTTTGATCGCCAAAAGAAAACATTTCCTGACACAACCGACACAAATTTATAATAATTCAACACTATTTTCATGTAGAATTCGACGTTAGAAAAAGATAAACAAAATCGTTCAAATCTGGCCGCCATGTTTGTTAACTGACGTCAGCGCAGACCGGTCTTTTTCTAACATCGAATTCTACACGAAAATAGTGTTTGATTATTATAAATTTGTCTCGGTTGTGTCAGGAAATGATTTCTTTTGGTGATCAAAAAAGTTTCACGGTGCAAAATAGACGGTAAGGATCTAAAATAGCCTTAGAACCGAGATGGGGTAAAGCTTTATTTTCATACTAGTTGTTAATAAGGCCCGTGAGGAACTGTTAGCGAGACATCGTTCGCTCAGAGACAGTTCATGAAGGAACCACGGCCTACTCTTCTATCGAGTTCGAACTGCCAAGGGATATTTTACGTGCGTGTCAATGTGTACACGGTTCCTCGGTTTTTCGTACCACCCGAACGACTAGACAGTTGCCCTTGTCAGACCCTTCGTTCTGCATCACTGACAGGGGGAAACCACGCCGGAAAATCGAGATAAACATTCTCGGCCAAGTAGGAATCGAACACTCGACCCCCAGGTTAGCCAGCCAGCGCCTTATCCACTTAGCCGTGTGATCCCCCTAAATGGTTTGTACCGAATTATAATAAAGCTGTAGAAAAAGGCCAACAATTTGGAATAATATACCGATCGGTAATATAACAGTTTTTGAAGTGATTTGACTACACGCATTTATAGCAGTTACAATTATTAGGCGGGTGAGTCATCTCGTCACCCTATCCGCCAACAATTAACTTTGGTGCTACAGTTTTAACGCATTTTTTTTCAAATGTGGTGTGAAGCACTGTATGGTCACAAGATGACGAGCCGATCCGTTTTGGCACTACCACCATTTGTCGTAAACCGTGTGAACGCGACATGCCAGAGCCCTTCTTAGAATGAGCTACTCATTTCCCGCCCTCAGCAATTTTTTTAATATGGGCTGCCTGCATCTGTTTTATTCAATTTAACCATTCATTATAATTTGATATTTGTGGGTTATTTTTTTAAATGTCTATTTTCTGTCTTGTCCGCAGCCCGTCTTCAATTAGCTCTGGTTAAGTGCATAACAGTAGGACGTTAAACCCCATTTCATTCATTCAGTCTTGTCCGCAGGTTTATCTTGTAGATTTTTGTTTTGGGTGTAGTGCAGTCCTCCTGCACTTACTATTTAAGTAAACTACGAGATGAAAAGAAATAGAAAAAGGTTTAGATGATAACAATAAGCACCAGTTCAGTTTACATCAATAAAAACTGAATTGTTTTCCGGCTTGTGTAAGTAATTGATACGAAATAATACTAGGTATAATCTATTTGACACTGATTTAATGGAAATATATATTTAATATACAAATAAATAAATAAATGAATATGTTGAATTATATTAACATGTTTACAGGTTTATGAAATATAAATGTATGGTTTTCTTTATTCACTATTAACATTTACACAGGGTGGATTTTGTTGATTTAATAACATTTACAAATATTACGTTTATGAAATTGACAAACGATATTATGTGTTTGGGGACGGGGTTAGATGACAGGCCCGGTGGAGTAGGGAGGCTAGGGGGCTTTACTTTAGTCCCCCCTCCCATGCTAATATAAGTCATGACAGATTCCAAACCCGACGGAAACATACGGAAAACGACGACAATTTTAACAGATACCTCATTTACACCATACAATAATCATTTTAGATACTACATGTACATGCCGCTTAAAATTATCCGGAAAACAACATAGATTTTATCAAATGCCACAATATTACGTCATACAATAGACATGGTTTGAGCCAGTTTCATAAATGCTGTTTGACATTATCTGGTAAACAACGACGGTTGTATCAAATACCAGATATACGCCATAATACACACAGTTACTAAATATCACTTAAACAGTGTACTTTGAAATTATCCTAAACGATTGAGAAAACGTCAATTTCGGTTTGTTTTTATTTTGTAACTTCGTCGTATCACCATGCACTTTCTCGTTCTCCATTCATGGATTCTCATTTATTGTCAACAATTCGAAGATATGTTTTTGTTCACCCCCTCATTCAACAACCAAAACGTTTTCATAAAACCCTTTCCCTGTAAGAAAAGAAAATTCTTTCAAAATTTGATATTAGATGTTAAAATAATAAGAAGTATATAACATTAAAGATAAATTATGTAAGATTTAGATAAAGAGCTGACCCTTCTTGCTATAATAATTCAAAAATAGATAATACTATAAAGGTAATTTGTTGAAAATTTCAGTCAAATTGACCCACTATGAATCGAGATATCAGTTTTGGGCATTTCCGCCTAGCCTCTTTCATAATAATAGTACGTTAAAAAGCATAGTCTCGATTATCCATTTTTTGATTTAATTATCAATGAGCGTTAGCAGCAAATATAAATCTAATCCAGTCAATATCGAAGGCTAGTCTTGACATCGAGAGTTGATTATGGTCTGGATAAGTTAATTAATGTATAATTAAAAACTTAGATAATATTTCAGGTCTAAAGAAAGACCTACAATAGGCAGATTTTGCTCTTGCATAATGTATCATTAATGTGGGTTGGTTTTACCATATTTGGTGCTGCATATTATGTCAAGATTTCATAAATAGTTTTAGATACATCATTTAGTATCCAGGTGAACCAAATCTATCTTACTCTTTTATCCATATTCCTTTGGTGTTAAAATGTAGAAAGATTGACAATTTTAAAAGCATTTATTGACCCCTCCAATCGAATTAAACTTGAATAGCGATCGTGAGGTCATACTGAAATTTGTATTATATTGCTCCGATTAGGTAACAAATATAGCCATTGGCCTTAAAGTCTGAAGAATAAACAGCGACAATAAGCTGTACTATTTTATAAATTTACATAAAATCGAAAGTTAATAAACCCAATTGAACTAGCAATAGGCTGGTGCTGCCCCCATGTATATGATAATCTGAGTCGTATTTCATTTATTTATAAATTTGCTGTATTCGATTTTACATTACAATATGTCATTGTTATTGGTGTTGGTCGAGGGGTCTGGTAGGGGATAGCGTTTAGTCGGCTATCCCCGTACACACAAAAGCATGCATGTACATAATAAGAGTAGACCGAAGCGCCACTGTCGGGGCAAAATTCCACAGATAGCACACTACATGGTCATTCGGCAAACCTCGACAGATTCCGGTGCCCTACATCTAGACTCGGCTGTATGATGAAGTCCGCCATTTTGGAACTATTTTAAAGAACCCGGATAAACAATGGCTGCCCCATGGCCATGGAGATTATATCAACAAACTAAAAAATGGCTGCCCCCTTAGAGATTATATCTAGAAATGACGCCATTTTGGGACTATTTTGTGAAAGCGGCACGTTTTCCTGTTGAAGTAAATCGGTAGTTGACTAGCCGCATCGCAAATGTATGGTCGTAGGTACATATCAATTACTATCATACATCCGAGTCTAGATGTAGGTTACGGAGAGTACCGGAATCTATCGAGGTTTGCCGAATGACTACAGTCATGGTGTATGTTAAACCTCAGTTTATTTTGTTGTATTTGCTTTACTGCAGTTATTGATGTATTAAAACTGTTTATATATGGGCGCTTACTTTTACTTCAATTTCTCCCCTTTCTATAATATGGAACAATCCATGTTCGTCAAGTATGGTTTTGGTACTTTCACTCATATGGATTTTCAAACCTGAAGAATACAAAATATACTGGATAAATGAATGAATCTTTCTTGGAATTATGAAACAGACAACATTACAAGAGCTAACATATACATTCAGAATTCAATAATATTTCAATATTTATTAATTTTTTTTAACTGAACTTGATAACCCATTTAATATTTCTTCAATAATTTGTCAGCAGACTAGTTTTAAATTTGAACTGAAATACAGAAAACGTATTCTTTTTCAAAATACATGTTTTTTTTTGTGTTATTGTTTTTTTTAAATAACCCACGGTTTTTATTCTAATTTCTCGTTTAAAAGAAAAAAAAACCTAACCATTTAAGCCAAAAGCCGTGGGTTATCTAAAAATTTGAATTGATTTCTCGACTTCCTCAATCTTACCTTCTCCATGCGATTCCATTCTGGAAGCTGTATTAACAGTATCACCAAATAAACAATATCTCGGCATCTTAACCCCTACAACACCGGCACATACAGGTCCTTAAAGTAACAATAGTTTTAGTAATGTATAAACACCAACCTTGTCCAATACTAACTTATTTACTAACTTATTGTGTGTTTCAAATTTCCTGCACCTGTTCAAATACAACGTTTTAAACCTCTAATTCTTAAATTGGTTTGCTAATACAACCAACGTTCTAGTTGATGTGAGGGATTAGCAAATGAAATCGTCTGTTGCAGTGGGTTGTTGGCGTGTGATGCCCGGATCTGTGGGTATCCTAGAAACATCAACGCTGATTGGTGAATCGAATGTCGTATTTTATAGCGCCAAAAAAGCTGCTCCTATGACCCTTGATGCGACCTCTCACTACAACTGGTCAGATCTTCATGTAGTAGAGGCGGCCATCGAAAGTTAACACAAACGAAACAAAATAATAGATCTGTATTTTAATCAGATTGATTTAAAAGAAGTGCACGTTATCCAAGGGATGATGTAAGTATTGAAGCTTAAGCTGGTGGAATTGCTAAATTAATATGCATATTTAACAAATAGATGCATTATCATTGAAAGCTGTATTATGACCACAAATTATTTTGGTCTGTATAGTTAGAATTCATTAATTTTCGGGCATACCATAGTGGGTTTACCCCCATTTCGACTACGTCCCATTTCGACTACACCCCATTTCGACTACAAATTTGATTGCCCTCAAAACCCTGAGCTCCTAACTAATCAGCAATGAACTGTTCCACTGATTAAGAGATCGGATTTAGGTAATGGCTATTGTTAAAACAGCTTATTCATTATATATTTTAGCTTGTTTTTTAACATCAAAGCAAAAATATCAACCCAAAGTACATTTTTATTTTGACAAATGTTTGTAATATTTAGAGATTACATTGAGTTTAATACTTGCTTATCTATATAAGATGATTCTTTTTCAAATTTTATACATTTATTCTTCAAGTTCACTATCATTCACTATTGTTTCATGTATATATGGGTGTAATTATAATTGTGTTAATAAATTATTTTTAAATTTTTTTTTTTAAAAATTCAGTCACAATTAGTTTGTGTATTTTCGAAGTAGAAATATTAGTTTATTTATTAAAAATAACATTGTTTCATGTGTAGACAGTAACATCTACAGATTTATTGATGTAATTCGAATTACTGAGAAGTGCTAACGGTCCAAATATGCTCAATTGACCGTAGGAGCGGCACCACCAAAAAGGAGACGAATATTTAAAGAAATAGATAATAGACTGACCAGAATAGAGACCCAACTCATAAATGATTAAAAGACACAAATGCAATATTTGGATGCTATAGGACACCTTTTAAAATTGAATCGAATCAATGCTTTGTAAAATATTATATCTTGTTTTGTTATATAAATTTTTCAATCTTTTTTCCTGTTTGTTTTGATATAATCTGTTATACGTTGTAGTCTAAATGGGGTATGGAATAATCTATTCTATCTATAAAGAGGGTATATAAGTAGGGATTATAAAACCACCAGACCGTTTAATCTGTTGTTATAAGCTGTAGTCGAAATGGGACGTAGTCGAAATGGGAGTACACCCCATAGTGTTACCGGGAAATAGTGTGTTGGTCTTTAAATGCCACTACATTTACATAAAAGTATGCCTGGAAAATCTAAAAAAAAAACTGCAAAGCTAAAACTATTAATAGAAGATAAACCATTATATAATTATCTGTATTAAATTATAATTTACCAGAATGCAATCCAATTCTTAATCGTAGTTTCTCATCTGGTAAATGTCGGATTTGAAAAGTGTCAATAGCTTTCAATAAAGCAAGAGAGGTACGGGCTATTTCTTGAGCATGTCTGTTACCGTTTCTTTGCGGTAGACCGGAAGCAACCATATAAGCATCACCAATCGTTTCAACCTGTACAGTATAATTACAATAAACGGTACAAAAAGTGAAATTTATTAACATTTGTACTAGAAATCGCGGCAAAAATGTCAAGGCGTTCCAATTGAAAGTTTTTTTCCCTGCACGTGGTTCCTTTACCTTTTTTTCGTATAATATGTGATAGAAATCGTAATCTACAGCCAAACGAGCCGAATCCGGCTTTTAACACACCTGTTTGGCCCTGTCTTAAAGACGCCGGTGATTTTGAACTGGTTAAAAATAAGCGTTTGAACGGGGTATAAGTATTTTGAAAGCAAGAGTACAGCGCCTTTATTACACCAACATAAGACCCACTGTAGAGTTTGAATTCCCTCAGTCCATAATTGGTTTCGTAGGAATGGAATATTAGTTTAAATAAAATAATGCTACTTACTTTATATACATCAAATTCTCCCAAAATAGAATCAAAACAAGAGTACAGGTCATTTAAAAGATCAACAACCTAAAATAAGAAAAGAAATGGCTAATAATTTTTGACTTTCTAACCGCAATAAGCAACCAGTATATAGTAGGACTGATAGCAAGGGCGTTTTACAATATATATTTTGTATGTAGAGATTCAGTAGTTGATAACTGAGGATTCGATTGATATGGAACTTAATAAATGGAAGTTTGAAAAGATAATTCGTCAGTATGCATGGATGTTGCCGTCTCACTGTAATAATCAACACATCTCGAATGAATCAAGAACAATACAACCTTGCACTACTGTCACAATTGTCCACAAGATGCTATCAGAAAAGTTACAGAACATGTTTATAATACGTAACTGAACATTCCTGCAATTTCATCAAAATCTTTTCGCAGTACCGGTCATATAATATTTCAAACAAGGACCATAACTCTTTCAAAAAATCATCGAAATTTTGGAATGAGTTTTAGTAAATTCTCCGTAGATAGACACCGGTTACATTAATGAACTCAACAATATTTCACCAACATAACATGTTATTTTGTTGTTACAATCACTTACCCCCGGGACTCACAGGGGTCCAAGGGAGCAAGACAACGTATAGTGGTCGGATGGGACGAAAACCGAGGTTCTGTGAACAAAGTCGGTGCAGAACAGTAGGACGTTAAACCCTATTTCGTTCATTTTACTTACCTCCATGGGCTGGGACCGTGCTGAAATCGTGGTAAAACCACAGATATCGCTAAAGTAGATCGTAACGCAATCATAGGCTTCTGGTTCTATTCTTAATCCACGCTTTAACCTTTCTGCTACAGATCTAGACAAAGGCAGTTATAATTTGTTATATTAAATACACAACATGCTATACACGGGTCTATATTTTCTTATTTCATGACGAGAGAGAGAGAGGGAGAGAGAGGGAGAGAGAGAGAGAGATGGTGTCGTCCACTAAACACAAACTAGGTAAATTACCCCCCACCCCCCAAATTTGAAAAGATAAATGATCCATTGTATTACCCCATGTTTAGTTATTGTGCTTGCATGGGATAATTAAATATTTGAAATTAAAAAAGAATGACGATGGAGTTGAAGCAACAAAGTTACATACTGTAAACACCCAGCATCTGCAGTCAGTTCCGTGTGCTATTATTTGTTAAAAAAACCCCAACATCTTTCTAACATAGATTGATGTGGAAATGATACTCGAGGTTGAGTTTACTCTTGATTGGTGTTTAAAGCTATATAAAACACCACATCTGAACTTGTTTACCTGGGTAGAATCTGGTACAATAATTCTTCGGACCTCTTTTTCTCTTCTTTCAATTCCTGTGTTTTGTCGTCAACCAATTTTTCTAGGTTATTGGCATAAAGTTCCATACGCCTAAGAAGATTGTCTAACAAGTTACCAGAATCACCAAATTTTCTTTAAGAAAAATTAAATGAAATATTAAATTATACATTACAACAAGTTTGGGACTTCTATTACGGGGAGGTTTGGGGATGGTAATTGGGGATTATTTTCATTATAATTAAATTGTTCCGGCTTTATAAATATATATACTTGAAATATTGGACAGTATTGTTCCAGTTCTTCCATGTACTAAACCTTCCAAGATAAAGGATTATAGCAATGCTTTTAAACTGGAGTTTTGTATGGGTATATTTGACGATAAAATGAAATGGGGTTTAACATCCTACTGTTCTGCTTCTAAACTGGCATACGCCATACAGTGTGCTGTGAGGGAAATTTTGCCAGGGCAGTGGCACTACGGCTTACTCTAATATCGAATTCCAACTGCCAAGGGATCTTTTACGTGAACGACAATGTTAACACGGGGCCTCGGTTTTTTACACCATCTGAACGACTAGACAGCTGTCCTTGTCAGGCCCGCCGTCCTGCATCACTGACAAGGGGAAACACGCCGGAAAAAATGGATGAATTTTCTCGGCCAATGCAGGGATCGAGTGAGACAGTGTCTTGCCAACTTAGCCACGTAATCCCCACATATTAGCCGATAAAGTGTATTCTGTTTGGAATTTGTCAATCTAAAGACCCCCCCCCCCTCTTTCCGAGTACATCATTAAACACAGTATCTTAATTACATCTATTTGTTTTATAAATATAGCAATTGTGATAAAAAAAAATCCCCCTGAGTTCAATATCAATCTAAATATATTGTTGTTTGTGTGTAAATTGTTTTTTTTATTTTTATGATATGACTGCTGATGATAATGGATAACCGCTTTATTATAATAATAATAATAATAATAATATCTTTATTTCAAGTGAAAGAGCTTTTCAAAGTCATTTCGAGTTATTTAATAGCAAAGGGTTTAATTCTAGCCGTCCAAACTCAGACATATACGGATAACTCGAACCTCGTTTTTTCGAGGCAATTATATATGAGTTCCTTCGAGTTACGAGATTTGGAGTGTATGTACTCACCCTGCCATAGATTTGAGCTCATTTACAATAGTTGGAAATGTTGGCCTCTGATTTGGAATTTCTGACCAACACTGTTTCATTAGCTTGTACATGTCTGTTAGTTTTGGTGGGATATCAACGTTCGGTCGGAATGGTGTATCATTGGGCATTTTAATTTTCTGTAACACTTCTATAAAAACGAATATATTTCATTTAATTTAACAGACAGTAATTGGATAAAGGCATATGCATACACATAATTATAATTTCTATGGAGACAAAAGCTACAGATTTGACTGTATGCGTCCTAATAATTGCCAAATTTGGTTATCTGGGAATATTTCACTACTGACTTTAGGTTCTACAGTCATACGGCATTAAAAATAACGATGAGTATATTATTTGCAAACCCAATAAATTGATTCTTGCAAAGTTTATAACGAAGGGTTAGTAAATGTTGGGTGCTTTCCGTTGTGTGTGTGTGTGTGTGTGAGAGAGAGAATGAGAGAGAGAAAGAGAGAGGTGGTTAGGTTAACGTCTTCAAAGCATAACGTAGGGCATTTCAGAAGTAACATTTTGTATAATATTTCGGGAAACTGGAAGTCATGGTAAAACACGAGGTTAAACAGGTGATAGCAAAATAAAACACTTTATCAAATTAGATGGGCCTACTATTTATATGGCGATTCGATGGAGGACTGCAAAACTGACCCAGAAGTCGTTACGACCACCGAGCAGTACTATCTACTCGTTTTGATTTTAGGGTTATAGTGAAAATGCTAATCAAACTGCGGCATGCGTCCACTCGACAAAAACTAGGCCCATTGGCGTAAGAGCCAGGGGTGTGGGGGGTAAACGGGTAAAGTGAAAGACATTTTTTATTTACTCTTCTTGGCAAAATAAAGTGCCCGAAATCTAATAAAACGCTAACTTTACCGGCTGGAATAGCAGTAAAACGCGTTTACGGCCGTCGAATATGCCAATTCGGTGCTGCTGTCTGTAAACCTCATTTGTTTTGGCCATTTCTAGTTTTGCTTCCCTAACTGTCACCGAGCGCTAATAAAACACTAATTTCCCTTTTCTTTTAATTGAATACCACGAATTTATACTGAGCATCGATTATTATTTGTGAATGCAGCTGACTGGATGGTTGGAATTTAGAGTGGGGAGCAGTCCATTTGCTGATTACACTAGTTTGCCTTTACAATTTTGTCTAATGGTTTGGATTGTTCGTACTTGGTTTGATTTTATTTAGGTTACAAAACTATTGGATTCTTTTGGAGTTACTTACACGGGCGTCTGTGAGGATTGATTGGTTGTAATTAGGGTCAGCCAGGTAGGCTATATTGGACAAAATTGAATAGCAGGGAACGCGTTTGCGGCAGTTAAATTTTCAAAATTCTCTCCGAAAGGTCGATTCTCCGTGGACTGTAAACGATTTATTGGAATTCGAGTCATCCGTCTTAATTAGACTATATTATTAGACTACTTAGAAGATGCTTTGTTGACTTTCTGAAATAGCAGAAAAACGTGTTTCCAACCGTCAAATATTCCCAAATTTTCTTGGGGGGTCATTATGCGTTCTCCGCATAATGAAGACGGGCGCAGGTGTCGGTAAACCCGATTTTTTTCCCGGGCACTCCCAGGTTCTGCCCCCCCCCCCTAACTGTCATCTAGCCCGATCCCGTACGCCTTTCGGGACTAACATAATATGGTGCAATTTTATTTCAAAAGTTCGCTTGCGAAAATGGGTTTTTAGCAGTGGGAGGAAACTGCAGAAGACTTGATGACACATACATTAAAGGACCTAAGTCCGTAACTCAAAATCCTCCAAAATCTTCGACATCGAAAACACGAATTATTAGTCAATTTAAATCAACATTGATGATGTAAACTTACCAGGACAAGATGAGCTTCTGATATCCGATATTAAAGATAAAATAATTTTTCTAACATTGGTACACGAGTCGTGTACCATAATGCGCTTCGGCCCTAGTTGTATTGAGAGACTCGAGGGACGAGGCTATAGACACATTGCACTGTATCACACGGCATATGTAGACTGGAATAACCAGGCGCTAAATAAATTGCACTGGGTTGAGACTGAATGGCTTGTTTCGCCGAACATAACTGATTTGAAAATGGAGTAAAAACGAAAACCATTTAATATAAATCAGTTTATAAAAATTCATATTACAGTAATAAATGAGTTGCGACCCACTTTTGTCAATTTCTAGATCCCAAATGTTAGCGATTTAGCTCCTTTAAAAGCGGGGATTTGAAATCATGCTATTTGAGTCAATGAAATACCTTATGATACAAAACACACGCGTTAACTGGTCGGCCAGCCGCATGACTCTATGACAAATTTAATGCATTATACCTAGCTGACATTATCTTGCAATGCTCTTTAAATGTATGCCACTAAAGTAAATAACAAGTGAATTAATGAATATAATGAATGCCGTTGAGTAGAAAACTTCGTGAGTAATAGACATTAGTGAATATATACAGAGTTCAATATAATCAGAGAAATCTCTCCTCGAATCTATATGCAACACCGTTTATTTCGTAAACGTGAACTATTAGTAATAAAATTCGTATAAAAATTCTAAGTAACGAATGATTTCCCATTAGAAAGACTTTCGTTAAGTTTAATATAAATGAAGACGGCAGATATAGCAGATAACACTAAATTTTAATAAAAATCCGATGACAATTACTGCCTCTGCTGCATTTAAATGGATTTCAGAAAAATAGGTAAATCCGGAACATAAAATCCAGGACACAGAATTATAGTGAATATCGGAAAAGGGAGATAACTCGGGAATGGAACGCTGCATATTGGTAGGGTCCTCTCTCTCATGACCACAATGCTTCACACACAATTTGAGTTTTAGTTTAGGGCCCTTTTTAGTCTTGAATTTACGCCGTTCTACTGAAATTGCACAGCTAGAAACATCAGGATCTACTCTGAAAAGCACCATCTACAGCTAGTAATTATTTTCTCGCGCCAACGGAAAATACAGAAACGCGCCAGTTATGTAAGATGTAGAAAAAGAACTGGTCGTTTTAGCTCGAATTGTTACCCCCCCCCCCCCCAGAAAATGAGAAATTACTATATTATTGAAAATTTCATTTAAATAACTTTATTCTGAGCAAAGCTATAAACGTTGGAAGATGTAGTGTTTATTATCGTAGCACCGTTACGGGATAATCTAGACTTCCATTTTATCGTTAAATATCTAAATCCCCCATGCGTTCTAATCCATTTAAACCTCTGCCATACGATAGACTAGAGACTTGGTTATGGGCTTGACATGTTGATATATATCTAAAAAATAGTTTATATAACAGTTGACGTCAAAAGAAGAAGATAAAAGATCTGCAATAGGCAGTTTAGTATTAAAGGACCGTAACTCAAAATCCTCCAAAATCTTCGACATCGAAAACAAGAATTATTGGTCAATTTAAATCTACATTGATGGTGTAAACTTACCGGGGAAAGATGAGCTTTTTAAATCCGATATTTAAGATAAAATATTTTTTTAACATTGGTACACGAATCGTGTACCATAAAGTGCTTCGGCCCAATGGTATTGAGAGACTCAAGGGACGAGGCTAGACACACTGCACCAAACCAATCGGAGTTATGTAGACTGGAACAACTAGAAGCTATAAAATGTACACTTGATTGCGACTGCTGGCTTATTTCGTCGAACATAACTGATTTGAAATTGGAGTAAAAACGGAAACCATTGAATGTAAATCAGTTTTTATACATTCATATTACAGTATCATATGCGTTGTGACCCCCTTTTGTGAAATTCTAGGTCCAAGATGTTAGCGAATAGCGATTTAGCTCCTTGAGGCTCTTGCATAATGTATCTTACAGACACTAAGTAGTAGTTAAATATAATGTTTATTACCTGTCAAACCAAGTTGTTCAGTTTCCATATAAAATGGTGATTCTCTTGTTAAGATCTCTTGTAATATAATACTAAAACTATATCTATCTCCTTCTTTAGAACCACCCAAACTTTTATTTCGTAAATGTTCGGGAGCTTTCCATAAACATTCTACAAGAAAAACAATTATTTTAAAATTGAATATGATTCCTGTGAAAGTCCCATTTCAAATATTAGATATTCAACAAAGTTTTTTTTTTCTAAATATCAATCATTAACTGATTAATTGGAAGACATGGGGTTTATCGAAGACGGACATACGCCATTTACAGACCGGACAACACGTCGTTTTATACACTGAACCTGGAAATGTTCTCTGCCAGACTCACTTTCTTGCACCACAGAAAATTGTCGGTCACATTGATCAAAACCCGGACATCCTTGTTAGAAAGCCAGCTCCAATCACCGAGCTAAGACGCCTCCTGTCCCGCAATTCTATTAAAAAATTCATCTGTAGACCACATTATTATTAAATAATTATATCTGTCAGAAAACTTCAAAGGTTAGATACATTACATTTCCTACCCGACAAATTGTTTCGTTAAACTACCATAAAATTTGATTAAGGTACAGATCTATATATACCGTTTCGTTTGTAAATATACTTTTGATGGCCTGTCTCCACGTGGGAGGTCGCATCAGGAGTCATACGAAACAAAATTGTACTTGTGTTTTTTAAAATTAGATTCAGATTGCACAAAATTACTTACCATTTAAATATTCTTGTGTTGATATGTCTTCATTAATATTTTCATACAAATACCTCAACCCAACATCCGTTATTTTAACACAAAACCTATTATCTATTAAACAGACGGTACTAGATAATTTACCATGGTGGTGGATGGTACTTTGATGAATATATGCCATACCCTAAAATAATACAAAATCAAAGATAGGTGCAAGACCACTATTTGTATGTTGAACATTTAACATTTCTCCAAAATGTTGCATGAATCTATGTGTATCCTGGAACACAAAGGTCTATAGGGGGTTTGGATGACCTAGTAGTCTAGAGTGCCGCGCTTTGACCTCTAGCTGGCCGGTCACCTCTGGCTTGCGGCTGTGGTTTCGAGCCCTAGTGTGAGCGTATGTGACATGGAGATATTGGCGCCTTCTCAACCTCGTGGGTTTCCTCCGGGCACTCCGGTTTCCTCTCACTGCTAAAGACCCCTACGCGCAAGCGAATTATTGAAATAAAAAAATGAAAACCATACGTTGGTCCCAATATGATCTAGTTTGTGTCGAGTGGACGTTAAACACAATTTCTCTCTCTCTCTCTGTTTAGATTTTAAAGATCTAACTCCTTTTTGGGTTTTCTTTGTACATTGACTAGGGCCGATTTGATTGGTTGAAACCGTTTTTCCCCAATCAGTTGAATACTATTTCTCACAGATGTTGTTTGATTGCGTTTATATGTATAGTGTATATATTTACTCAATCAAAACGGATGGGACAGGTTTTCGTTGGCCAAAAGTCTCTAATTTCACATCAGATCGGACCATCCACAACAGTCTGTATCCAACTGCGTCACAAGAATTATGATTGGAAGAATAATCAATAAACAAAGTTACAATATTGCTGATGTCACGGACCGATAAAAAGAAAACGGACCGACAAAAGCATCTACATGTAATTTCAATTATAAGCGAATAACGGATGCGTGGTTTGGAATTCGTGCGTGCTCAATGTAATCATTTTTTAAAACATGCATGCCATTAAGGTCTACATTTATATAAAAGATCATATTAACTAACCTGTGCAATGTCAATAGCTAGAGAGAACTTGAAGTGGGCGTCTAATGTTAACTCTGTACTACCCAGTATATCCTACAATAAAAGGACGATAATGAAATATGCTGTATATCAAAAGGACTACTAATGGATACCTCTAGCCTTTGATTTTACTTTCAAAGTTTTTTATTTAAGGCACCGAGAAAGCACAATGAGGACATAAAAAAACCCAATGGAACAAAGATAATACGATACAAACAAAATCCGCCGAAACACAACAATACCACCAAATGTCCTGCGAGATGAACAAATAAACGTTTTGTAAAACTCTGATTTCATTTACTTTCGTACATCTAAACGGATAATCGAGACTTTCAGCGTCCCACAGAACTATATCAAATTAATTTCCTTTATAATCAAAATGTGTTGTGGTGTAAGTCAACAATCTCAAATTCAATATGGCACATGCCTAGCTATGACTAGTCGAAACAAAATAAAAAATTTATTAGCCTAATTAGTTCGTGTTATATATTAATCCAGTCATCAACCTCGATTCAATCTATTTCTTTGTTTAGATTTGAAAGACCTAACTCCTTTTAGAGGTTTCTTTGTACATTGACTACGGCCGATGTGATTGGTTGAAACCCTTTTTTCCCCAATCAGTTGAAAATACTATTTCTTACTGATATTGTTTGATTGCATGTATATGTATAGTGTATATATTTACACCATTAAAACGGATGGGACAGGTTTTCGTTGGCAATGTTGTTTTGGAAAAGGGGAACATTGGACTATTCCAAATGGGGCATATTATAATATTCAAATTTATCGTCTGCACCATTATTCAAAAACATAAACAAAACACGCTTAACTAATATTTTTGATATATTCAATTTTCATTATCTATTTATGAACTATTATCGGAAGACCGACCAACTTTTTATCTAAATCTTACATAAATTATGCATCTTCCATTAATCACCTTAAGGTACAATTTCATCATAACACGATTATTCCTTATTCGTAAAACAACTCTATTGAGTATTTAATATCCTAAAGTGGTATCATACCCTCATCAGTTTCAGGGAATAGTATTTCGGATGAACATATTGTCGAGGTCGTAAAATTTGTGCCTTTAGCAGATCTATTATGGAGTACTATATCTCAGTCTCGGGTTACTCGATCCATTATGGAAGCCTATAATTACCGTTGTTGCAGTCTCTAAATTCCAGGTCACATTTCAATACGAGCAAACAGGACTCACATTGGCTTTCATTTTTTTCCGCCAAAATAGATAACAAATTTGTATAAAATTTCGGTTTTAATGGCTTCATTTTAAAGAATATATTTTAGTCGAGTAAAACAGATGTACGACGGAATATGGGTAAACTCTATCTAGCTTCTCTCCTATCATTCAGGTTTTTACTTGTGCATCAAATTGTTACATAAACTATTATTTACATATTTATATCGGATGTCAGAGATATAAACGGTTGTCTCGAATAATAAGCACAGTTATTATTATCGGATGGCGGAGATTTAAACGAATTGAAACACGGTTGTCATTTAATTTAAAGATAGGCTGGCACTGCCAGGCAGAATACGCCAACAATTTGGAGAAATGGATAATACCGAAATAGAACAAGCAATACCGAAAGTGATTTTTCCTACAATCAAAGGCCATAATACATTAAGTTACAAGTTGACATGCGCAAATTTTGAAAGGAATCAAGATCTTTGGGTTATAAAGTTTCATCAAAATCGAATTAAAATTGTGACCTCTACAGGGTCCACAACTTCGATATAGCATATTTTTCTTTACACTATTCGCGTACAAACGGCGGACATTTTGCCTGGCAATTATGCGGTCCGATTTTCTCGGAATTCGAACTCAATCTCCCGTAGGGTGTAACGGCGATATAGTTAAACGTTTTTTTTTTTAAATCGGATAATAATTGTGACCTCCAGAGGGACCACAGGCGATTTTTCGGACAATCAGGGGCCATAATTCAGGAAGTCACGGAAATATCGAAAGGAACCAAGATATTTGGGTTATAAACATGCAAGTTTATCAAAATCAAATTAAAATTGTGACCTCTACGGGGTCTACAACCTTGATATACCATATATCTACACTTTGCGAGTGCAAACGGCGGCCATTTTGTCTGACAATTTTGGTCCGATTTTCCCGACATTTGAACTCAACCTCCCTTACGGTGTAACGGTGATATAGTCAAACGTTGTATTTAATCGCATAATAATTGTGACCTCCAGAGGAACCTCAAGCTAAAAAAAGGCGATTTTTTGACAATAAGGCGCTATAACTCAGAAAGTTACGTTCCGATAAGCGAACATATTGAAAGGAACCAAGATCTTTGGGTTATAAACATGCATGTCAGGTTTCATCAAAATCGGTTCGAAATTGTGACCTTTATAGGACCCACAAGCTAAAAACGTGTTTTTTCGTACAATCAGGGGCCATAATCCACGAAGTTTCGATCCAATACATGCCAATATCGAAATCAGTCGAGATATTTTAGGGATAAAACTATATTTCAAGTTTCGTCAAAAACGGATAAGAATTGTGACCTGAAGAGAGTTCAAATTATTGTGGACGGACAGACAGACGGAATGAAAATGTGGGCGTATAAAAATGGCGAATTGAGGTCAAGTCTCGAAAAACGAGTACCGTTAGAATAGTAATAAAACAACCAATGCCACACCTTCTAAAAAAAATCCTGCATTGATAACTCCGCTCTTAATAAAGTTATTTGAATGAAATTTTTAATATATATTCATTTTGCTTTATCTATTTTTGAACTATTATAGCACGAACGGTCAGCTTTTTATCTGAATATTACATAACACATTTTAATAGACAGCACAGGATAACTGCACAACAGAACACAGACAGAACGGTAGCAAAATATAATGAATATATAAATTACCTGCAGTGTTCCCTTAGAACAATGTTCTATAACAATACATTTAAAGCCAGGATCCAAACATGCACCAAAAACTTTAGCAATGTTGGTCTGATTGACATCACGGATCTGGAAATAGATAAAATATCAGATAAGAGACAATATAATATGGGCCGCGATGAGTTATAATTATGTAGTGGGTAGAGATCGGAATTTTGTGGGGGTTGGGATAGCCTAGTGGCCTAGAGTGCCGCGCTTCGATCCCTAGTTGGCCGATACCTCTGGCTTGCGGCTGTGGTTTCGTGCCCTAGTGTGAGCGTGTGTGACATGGATATATGGGCGCCTTCTCAACCTCGTGGGTTTCCTCCGGGCACTCCGGTTTCCTCCCACTGCTAAATACCCCTATATACGCGCAAGCGAATTATTGAAATAAAAATTGAAAACCATACGTTAGTCTCAAAATGACCTAGTTTGTGTCGAGTGGACGTTTAAACCCAATCTCTCTCTCTCCCTCTCTCTCTCTCTCTCGGATTTTTTTACCGATTAAATCCTATTGTAAGGGTAAATTATCTCTCTCTCTCTCTGGCGTTGTATACCATAGAAAGGACAACTATATATTTGTTTGAATACACTATTTTGCATATAATGTTTATTAGGAGTAGGACTTCGAAATCTGTCTTATAGTTTGGATTGTTCGTACTTGGTTTTTATCTCAAAATAACCGTGTTATTATGTTGTCGAGATGTTAAACCATATTGCAACTCATCCATTTGCAATATTCCTGTTCAAACACATTTACGGCAAAAACTAGCCTAATCGGTTTCACCTAATTGTCGTATTTATCGCGACGATTTGCCAAATCGATTATGCAAATCTTCCAACTTGCTCGCTGCCGGATTGACGATTCGATTCCCAAGTTGGCGTCCCCAAGGGAAACGACGTGCCTGACGTTAACGTAATATGAATATCATGGACATGCCTAATACGAATATGGGGCATTTGGGCACAGTCAACTGGTACAACTTCTCGTTTTTATTTTTGGGCGGTGTCTTTAAGAACAGAACAAAGAAAAATGAATTTTATAAATTTTTTCCTTAATTCTTCAGTCCTCAGCCATCTTGCGAGTCAACTCGTCGGGTTTACGAGAACCGATTCGAATACTAACTCGAGACCTACACCATGTAAAAAAAACAAATGGGTAATCGAAACCGATTTGTTTTCTCGTAAAAACGCCGCAAGTATAGGCATCGAAATTCAATCTCTTATACAATCGTGTCGTTTGACATCACAAATAGAATCCTTTCCATTAACGTCACGCGAGTTTATGATAGGCCAATTATACCAGAAACCTATGACAGAATACGTTGTGAACGGGAAGTTTGACACGGGAGACGGAGTCAGGGGTGCGTGCTCGGGGGGACAAGCTTCGAAACAATTTTTAAAAATTGGGCGGTCAGTGGTGATTTGTGACGCATAATGGACCCGAATAATATGACATTCAATTTTACCATTAAAGATGCATTCCCGGGTACAAACTTTGTGATTTGATAATATATTTGTACTAAAACCATATTCAAAGTAACCAATTTATCAAAAATTTGCTTCAATTCCCTTTCAAAACTTTGTTTTCACCGTGGATACCTATAGCTATAAGTAAGCTGTTGTTAGACGCAGTGTTTGCCAACTTAGCTTCATTGTGGGAGGGTCCATTTTTCAAAATGTATCTATCTTTACTTACTCTACATTTACCATACTTATTGAGGCCTAAGTAAATTCTTAATTTTCTTTTTCTGCCGTTTAATTGCAGAGTCGTTTGTACGTTGACAACCCTCAATGTTCCCAAAACCACCTAACCACTTGAGCAAGAAATAACAACTGCTCCCTGTCCTAAGCCAGCAGACAATAAGCTAGCAAAACCTGTTGGGTTGACAGTTAGGGATTCGCTGACAATATTGCCTAGTGCTTGCCCCATGGGCGTTTTTCGCCTAATCCAGTATTTTTCTAGTAAGATTGGGTGTCTATACTTTCCATATATACCACATTTGCCATACTTTTATTGGAAATTACCACCCAATAAATACTTTGCTGGGAACCCATCTTTAAGTTGCAGCTAGTTGGCTATACTAACAAAAAAAATCATATTTACTGGTTTCATAGAAACTGACCCCAAGTGAGTGGGCGTTAGTCGTGAAAGGGGACGGGGTGGATACGAAACATATTTTTTTAAAGATTTTGTCAGTGATCATGCCATATGGCGATAGTTACCTCTTTGAATTCTGCTAAAAGTCTCTTTGTTAGAGGAACTTCTTTCAAATTTAACTTCTTAAGTTGGACCATGATGCCCTACAGGTAAAAAAAAAAACTCACGGTATTATAAAACACTGTTTAATAAGACCTACAACAGTTTCTAGGTGACAACTGTGTATACAGATCAGTGAGTATTTATATGAACAAATATTTAATGATAGTCTTATAAGATTTATAGAATCATACAATTTTTCATAATAATTACAGTTTGTTATCTTTTCGACTTACGAACTGACTGGATGAAGCCCGTGTCATCACCGACCTAGGACGGGGAGCTTTGGTAAAGTATTAATATATCGCAGCAGTATTGGTAGGGCTGTGTTGAGGGTGGATTTAATGACTGAAACTATATTCGACGTTGTTTCCCAGTCTGTACTAAACGGACCCCTTAGGATTACTTTCGGGAAAAGGGGGTCGGGAAAAACCCAGCTAATTTAAAATCGAGTATGGAGTTGTTGGTATTCTTACAGTGAGTATCCCAGTCACAGACATAGGAATGGAGATCATCTTGTCATGGGTTGAGTTTCTGAACAGAATATTATGAATGTATAACATTGTTTCATTCATACTATTTTATATCCTAGTTTTAAAGAATGAGGTGATCAATGTTAGTAGGTATTAATAAGTTACTTGACAATGGGCCGCGCCATAATAAGTCTCTAATATGAGAGCTCTGGGAGCTCTGATTGAACAGAATAACCACAGACGTCGAGGTCCTATACGACATATAAGTTGGTCTAAGGAGTCCTCAAATGTTTGGAACCACTGATCTAGCCAGTTGATATGCTTTTAGATTGTTTTCAAGACAATATAAATCTTTACATTAGTAATTTGAAGCTAAACAGTGTACTAATCATGGTTTATGTTCAAGAGGAGATATGAATCTTCTATCATGCAGCAGCCAAACATGATATGATCAAATGTAGACAAACCCTAAACATCGCCACATCTATAAATGTATCCATATTAACTCCCGCGTCACTCTTCAAAGAAGTAAGCTGAAAGTAAATGTATTGAATAGAAATTAGAATATTATATAAATTAACTGATATCGACCATTAATATTCTTATACCGTCTACTAGGAAGCATGGTTTATTAAGATCAGAACGATCTGACCGCGTCATAGAATGTCATTCTACGTATATATATAAAAAATATCCTTACGTCCTTTCCTTTTTATTATTCCCCCTTTTTTTTAAAATTAAGATCAAAATGAACTGACCACGCCATAGAATGTTATTGAAAGATCATTCAATTGTAAAAAACAAAGTATTACAATTACGTCATTTCCTGTTTATATTTAAATATTCAAAACTAGATTAATGGCCAGTTATAAAATTCATTTGAATGTTAAAACTATAAGCGCTAAAAGACAAGAATTATAAGATGGTATCTAAAGTAAAGCCGAGGAGATCAATGTAAGCAAGAATAAATTAGAACTAAAATACTAGCTTCACCAATGAATCATAGGCCTAATATTCTGTTAATAATGTGTAAATAATACTGGATAATATAACAATTTTAATATTGGACATAGTTTATAAATATTACCGTTTAGCAATCTATCCCCTCATATTGTGTTTATATATATATTTAAGTTAATTATCATCTGCAGTGACTAAAATAATTGAGTCAATTAATCTTGCTTACATTTAAAGGTATTTGAATATTAAAGTATACAATAATCAGGCATATTGCAGTTTGATTATAAGAAAGCAAATGTGATTATATTATAAGCGGATATAAAAGGCATTTACTAAGAAACCGATTTCTTTCAAAAACACCTTTACCATAATTATAAACCCCAATCAATTTTGATAAAATTCAAGAAGTCCGCATGGTTTTCAGCCAATATATAACGATATTCAGTATCCGCGACCATTATCCATGTTTCCTTTGATCCTAATTAAGAGATACTGAGTCCTAATTAGGAGTTGATAATCGAAGGTGAGCAAAGCCTTATCCCTTTTAGATGAGTCGGAAAGTAGGAGGCCATTTAAGCAGCTGTCGAGTGTTGTACGCATTTGTAACAATATAGGCCATATGCACTGTAGAAGTTATAAGTTATGCAAGGGGCTCTGTTTAATATATTGAAGTTGTTAGCTAGTACATGTGACAACAAGATCTAGGCTAACACGAATATGTCTGGAAGTTTAAAGTTGGACAATGACATCATAGTCTGATAATCCCATGCTAAAGAAACGTGTTTAGCCATCTTCTTAGATGCCCACCATGTTGAAATCTATGGTAGAATCTATGCAAATGACCAATCCGGTAAAGAAAGCACCTGGTCAATTTCCCGGGGCTCAATACATGATTCATGCACGTAACCCCTTTATCACAAGGTGCGCGGTTGAATTTCTCTTTATATATCATTGAGACACTGGGAAGTAGAGATCAGCATGAAGCTGAGAACGCCACAGCCTCTGTGGCTGAGGGGCGAGAAAACACCCTACGAAACACAAGCGGGGGAAATAGAACTTATAAATCTTATATTTAATGTAATAGACGTGTATCTAATTTCCTGTATTATGGATGTCATAAGGATATTAAAACATAGTTAATGTAAAAAGAGTTAATTGATCTTATACAATGTGAAGTCCTTGAAGCAACTCCTAGACGATAATGTCACACGCATAGTGTCACCTTGTCTTTGTGGTTGCCGTGACACAGGATAGTGTCACACATTGTCTCATTTACCAAACAATATGCAGGACTGGGTTTATGTCGCTATGATAAGGTATATCCAGTTGGACCCACGACACACAGTATCTAACTGGTCTACAGCTGGGAAATCAAGAATTATAAGATACATTCTATACCCATTTACGTTGACCCACCTATTCATTCTATGTAATTACATAATATACCCCTTGGTCGATATCGACGTCCGCCAATTGGACTTGGGCCTTTTAAGTACCTGTAGTATTTTAAATTTCCAGCCCAGATACCCCTCACTGAATATTCGCGACTTAATGTTACACAAACATTAACTTTTTCCTCCGACCGACAAATTAAATTCTAAAACATTTTTTGAAGCATTAGAAAAATAAATAAAGGTGTTTGAATATATCTGGATAGAAAATATTCCATATATAGCGTAAATAGGTACAGAAAATAGCACACGGGGGCGTAAAATGGGTAAAAAGATATAATTCTGTCCGTTTCAGTTCATATTACTACGTTCGATGTAAACAACGCACGTGTGGCTATCAATTTGACGGGGTTTTTTTTTAGTTTGTTTGCTTTTGGAACATTTAGATTATTTTTCTGTTGTACTGACACCGTTTATTATTGATTAAGAAATTCTTCATATTGTGTTTTAAAACTTAATTGACCGGTTTTCGACCATCTTGATTTGTTGTTAAACATTATGACGTCATCCGTAGTACTAAAGCGGTCTGGCCTCTCAAAAATAAAAGTCTGAGTTCGTATGAAATTTAAGCGCCAAAACATTGAGGAATGGTGCATGTACTTTGTCTTAAAATTTCAGTTCAAATTTTTGAATTGTTTGGACGTGAACGTCAAAAGTGCTTATCCGGAAACGTAGCCCTTTTAAGATTTCTGGTTATTTTTTCGTCGGGTGACCTCATAACCTATTGCCGTTCATTTGGAGGTCTATGTGCTGTTTTGGATAACAAAAGATAAATTTCACCTGCACAGTATATTTATATAATAAAAGTCTGGTTTTATCCAGACACCGCATTATACAGCGTGGTACACCTGTCTCCATTTCCAGATGGAGACTGACGGGTGTAAGTTGTTTAAAACATATCTAAATATTGAATTGGTTGCTTGGCCCTTAGGTATGGGCTTTTAAGGGGTTTTAAAACAAAATTCACTGCAATTTTATTCTCAAAAATATTATCGGGATTGACCCTTTAAAGGTCAGTCATCTTAGACATAGTTAAAATACCTATTAGTCCGGGTTAAAATCGAGGGAGGTGCCACCTGGAGGGGTAGAAATTCCCATGTGTTTTTTCTAGACCAGTTTTTATTCTGAACAAGAATATATGATGTAAACAGGCCAAATCCTGAGCCATTTCCCGCTAGGGCGCTTTTTCAAAATGGCCGCCGAAATCTCATATACATAGTGACTGTATGGGTTAAGTAAGTAACAATGATGCATGTTTAACCACTTTTTGCATTGGTTAGTATTCAAGTTATTCCCAAAGAAGCTGCAATTGTAGTCCAGACGCTTGAAAGTGATGAAAAACGAGGGCGCTCTTCACGTTGCCGTCAAAAACGTAGATAAACTGTCTATATCTTTTAATAAGCATTTATTGGGCCACGCAATGATCACATTTTGCATTAATTGTGATTAGAGTTATTTACAAAGCATCTTCATGATTATGCATCACACATTTTATAGAGATATAACACGATGGGGGCGCTAACATCTCACGAAAAAAGGATATGGGCCAGTGTAGGTTAAAAAAAAGATAACTGTGGCTTAATTGACCTCTTTTGGCATTAGTTTTACATAAAGTTATTTGAAAGAAATCTACATGTGTGACAAATAATCAATATGGAGGTGAAAATTGCGGGTGCTCATCAGAATTACCGCTAAACGCCAAGTTGGTAAGTCGTTTCTATATGGTCACTGAAAAGATGTCTGGGATCTTGTTCTTGAGGGAGCTTTAGGGTAAGATTTATACTGAATTGTCCTTACAATGTATCCTGGTATGACAAATCACTCACAATGTTATAGCATTAATTTTCAAAGTCGCTCAGATCACTGCATTCTGAATTTCCCTCGCACTCATTGTCAATAAACAGTTCTTGCACATCTTCAGGCGTCATTGTCGCCATCCACTTAGGCTCAATTTCTTCATTCCAACCATTGCCACATGCATTGGTGCCTTCATAATCGTTGATGCCTGCTGAACACCATTCTCGAGCTATGAAATGCACTTAGAGTTTATGAAGTTGCAGTGTTTGACAACAGGGTGGTAGCAATGCTATATCCTTTGATATTTGCTCCCTTGTTAACTATCGGTCAAAGATGACATACCTCACTTAATTGACGTTCTTGGTCTTTACCCCGTACATCAGTGATACGTATTTTTCAAGGCCCTCGCACACCTGTGATAGTAGAGTGTCTGAAGCTGCGGGTATGTTGGAAGTTGTTGGGGACCAAGCCAAGGTTTGCTATTGACAATGCCTGCGGGGACTATTCAGAATGTAGTGATTTGAACGACTTTGAAAATAATCACTATAACATTGTGAGTGATTTGTCATACCAGGATACATTGTAAGGAAAATTCAGTATAAGCCCTTGCCCTTTAACCTCCCTCAAGAATGAGATGTCAAAACATTTTTTCGGTGATCATATAGAAACAACTAACCAAATTGTAACTTACTATCTCGACATATAAACATACTTGTACATGTTTTACGCTTTGTAATGCTTATTTAAAGCTTAACGACCTTTGCGTTGCCTAATAAATGCTTATTAAAAGATATAGACAGTTTATCTATGTTTTTGGCACCCACGTAATGAGCGTCCTCATTTTTCATCACTTTCAAGAGTCTGGACTACAATTGCAGCTTTTTTTTGAATAACTTTAATACTAACAAATGCAAAAAGTGGTTAAACATGCATCATTGTTACTTACTAAACCCATATAGTCACTATGTATATAGGATTTTGGCGGCCATTTTGAAAAAGTGCCCTAACGTAAAATGGCTCAGGATTTGGCCTGTTTATCTCATATATTCTTGTTCAGAATAAAAAAAACTGATCTAGAAAAACCACATGAAAATTTCTACCTCTCCAGGTGGCACCTCCCTCAATTTTAACCCGGACTATATGTCACATTACCCCATACTGCACACAGCGTTCCACCTACGTCATTACCAGAATGAAACACTGTGCTAAATGGACTCCATTTAAAACGCTCGCGTCATCATTTTGGGGCGGGGTCATTGAGGTGTGGGCGGGACTTATCGAACTTACGTCACTTGTGTTTACACAACAGAGTAAAAATAGACCGAAGCACATGGTTTTTGTAAACACAAAGTCAAATTTCAAGTTCTGTCACTCAGCTAAAAACGATATATTTATGTGCTATGGGTAATATTACAATACATTCTTCACCATTGTAAACTGTCTTTAAAGTTTCAATGTGTTTATCTTTCGAAAGAAAGCCTAGATACGCCTAAATTTTTCGTCGCAAATAAAACCGCTTCTGTGAACCTGTCGTCTATAGGGGCCGCCATGTTGAATAATAAGGGGACTTTTTTGTGGTTCGGCTCTTCATCCGTTTGACATCTTTCATACACACAACGGCTAAATAAACATATTTAATTTCATTCAATATGACAATAGAAGAGAAATAAATACTTCTCAAAAATTCTAAAAGCATACTCGGTGTTATCGACTAAAATCGTCGATGTAGGAATTAAAATGTCGGATAATTAGGTTAGGGCCTATTCTCAGCCGAAGCTAGCAGTAGATAGGCAGCCTAAGTTTGGGATGACATTACCCCTGAAAACAGTTTGCAGATACCAATGCACATAATGATATGACGTTACAATCTTTGTGTATCTGTACAATATGGCACAGTTTGCATAACTGTCATGGTTTAATCTCATAGTAAACGTGGCCAGTCTCTATGTCTGCATTTTTGTTAGTCGTGAAAAACAATTTAGATTTGGCTTAAAATTCAATCTACTTGTATGATATTTCCAAGATTAATTTCCTAGCATAATACAAGATTAGCGAATTTTATGAAAATGTTGTTTATTTGCGCAGTAACTATACAAGCACGGCACAGTCATGTTTGTATAGACGAGCGTAATATCGACGAGAATCTCCTAAACTAATCTCCTTCCCATTCAATCCACATAAAAAATCATTGCAAGAAGCAAAAGCTAATAAAGAGAGAAAGAAATAAAAATAAAAGGGATTATTTAAATAGAATACCGGAGGGTAACAAGAAAACGATTCTCTGGAACACGTAAACTTTCCGAAAGTGTGTGTGTGTGTGTGTGTGTGTGTGGTTAGAATGCATTTTTGGTGACTTACTT
This sequence comes from Patella pellucida, assembly GCA_917208275.1. Classification (NCBI taxonomy): domain Eukaryota; kingdom Metazoa; phylum Mollusca; class Gastropoda; family Patellidae; genus Patella; species Patella pellucida. The sequence goes on from OU795039.1 coordinate 45,625,648, forward strand.
TAATTGAAAATGAAGTGGAATATAGCGTTTCAGGAATGTGACTTGAACACAGGTCCTATTTCGTTTCGTTTTATATAGTTAAAAACGATACGAGAGATATAAATCTGTATTTTAATCAGATTGAGATTACTGATATGAATAATATCATTATATTATATCAACTCTTTAAGCACGCATATATATTAAAGTAGATAAAGTACAAGTATATATATTAGAGGGAAAGTCAATATACATAGTTTTAAAATCATACCCAATCAAAAAGATTCATACTCAAAGCATCCTGGTCCTAAAATTATCCAAGTATAACATTGGTGACTTATTAGAGCCAATTGTTTTACACCAGTTCCCGTTATTTCAGGTCAGCAGCACCTTTTGGCGTTAGGAGGAAATAAAGTAATGTTAATTCCGCTATCATTTGTTTACAATTCCTTCCTGTATTTGGGTAATTGGACCTAATTCAACAGATTCCAGATAAATAAAACGACATTCATTTTGCTTCAATAATGATTGTACACTCTTATAGCTGTATTCAGTTCTTTTGCTTAATTAAAAGAACGTCAAATTTCAATCAAGAACAGAAATACAATATTGTATCGATAAGATTTTAAAAGACTTTTAGGTGACACTGTAAATATTGTGGGTGACACGGTAAATATTGAACGAAAATGAATCATTTTAGACATTCAACTTCAATAATAGCGTAGTTTGCAATCGATAAAAAATTCTTCAAATGACGTCTTGGGACTTGCAGCTCCAAGTTTGATTATTCTTTCCTTGATGCACACATGTGATGGGCTGATTTTATAACTTCGAGGCTATACATGATTAAAATTTTTTTAACCCACATGTGATTTGAGTGCAGTTTATTTCAATTTTCTTCTTTCCATAATTACATCAATTTTACCTTAGATATAAAAGATATCGCCGAACTGTTTAAATCCTGTTTGTCTACTATGTCTAGGTCATCCTTTGCAATTCTCCACCACCACATGTCAGACTCCATTTTCCTCTTCCATCTCCTAAAATTAATTATTAAGAAAATCGTGCTTGATAACGATATTTTTCGAAGTGTCGTTCTTTTAGAACATTAAAACAGTTATTGATTTCCCATCAAAAATTAAATAAGTCTATAATTATACATTAATTATCACGATTCTATTAAATTAAATAAACTGTACTGAGGTTTAATGGCCTACTTAAAATTTTATATTACTGAATCCCATTAATCTTTTATGATACATTTATTGCTGATTACACTATTTTGTTTGAATACACTATTTTTGCCTATAACGTTTTTAGGACTTCGAATTCTGTCTGATGGTTTGGATTGTTCGTACTTGTTTTTTTTATTAAATAAACTGTAATGAGATTTAATGACCTACTTAAGGTTCTATATTAATGAATCCCATTAAGGTACGGATTACAAATTTTAATTTTATATCATGTGCGTTTAATTGAAGGTAAAATTAAAGACCTGAAATATAACTGACCTGTAAATGAAACCTACAATGGTTATACCAGTAATAATAATAACGGCAAAACCAACACATAAAACCGTAACGGTAAAACTGGAAATACCTAAAAAGTATTAAAAAATAGATTCATTTAAACACGCATTATGTAAGAGCTAAATCAATCATTTCCGAGATGGTTGTCATTTTCCAAAATAACTATATCATTTTGCAAGACAGCTATCGTTTTCCAAGATAGCTATATCAGTTTCCAAGATAGCTATATCAGTTTCCAAGATAGCTATATCATTTTCCAAGATAGCTGTCTTTTTCCGAGATATAGCTATCATTTTCCAAGACAGCTATCGTTTTCCAAGATAGCAATCATTTTCCAAGATAGCTATCATTTTCCAAGATAGCTATCATTTTCCAAGATAGCTGTCATTTTCCTTTACAAACATTTATCCACTGGGCCGATTGATAGGATTTTTTTTATACGCCCACATTTTCCTTTGAACGTACTATGCTGTCACCCACGTCCGCCCGTCCCGACATCGTCCGCCCATGCAAAATTTCTTGGACAAGTTCCATTTTAGGCTCTCAACTTCGTAGGTTATGGCCTAATGCTTTTATGTAAAACTTTGAAATAGTATCGAAGATTGTGGACCATCTAGAGTCAGTTTTTGTCTGATTTAGACGAAACTTAAAATATATGTTCAGGATCAGTGAAATGAAAAGGTTTGTTGCTACATGAATGACGACCATCTTGAAAATGGCCACCATCTTGAATTTTTGAGTGGCTAATAGGCTTTTTACCAGTAGTTCAGAGGGAGTATCTGTGCCAACTTATATACTTTTATTTAAATTTGAAAGATTTCCTACTTGTTATTAATGTTATACTGCACTAAAGCTGAAACGATTGAAAGGGCGTACTGTCCCGATATAATTTTGCGGGGTGATTGTTTCATCAATCTGAAATATCTATTTCATCACAAATTCTCTTACGTTACAAAAGTGACTAGTATCTCTGTATGAACCAGAGAGAAGGAGACATTTTAGCATTTCTTCAAAAACATATAACCTTTTTATTAACAAATTCTTGATACACCAGTCCGATATCCAGTAAGTCACCCACAGTCAATGCCAGGGTTTATATCCGATTATTGGAGTCTCCGAAAATAATGAGTTCATTATATAACGGCAATTTATTCATATAAAAATATTCACCAGTTGGTTGCACCGAACTCACTTTTTCTGACGTCACCCAAGTTCGCCCGGGCAACTAGCCTGGGCAACGCTTTAAACATGATGGGTGTGTTAACATGTTAATGAACAACACCAAGCTTAAACTGAGATTGATAGCTGTTATTGATTTCTAAAATAGATGAGAAGTGGTATTAGCCGTTCTAGAAAGAGTAGGATTACAGACCTGTCCCGTCGTGGATGACCGCGGCTTAAGCTACTGACAATAGTAAATACCAGAGCATTGAACACAATTAACTATAAATATTTTATTGTACATAATTTTATATTACCTGAAAAGGCACATAGATCTGATCTAAGGCCACACTCTGGTACATCTGGAGGCGGACCTTTATCATCAGGCCAATGTATAGTTTTACCACTTATTGGTATATATTGTTTAGTCATACCATCGTAAGAACCAACAATCTATAATAAATAACAAAAAAATGACCAGCTATCCTAAATTAATCATATCGAATATGACCCCAATTGTATATCTTTGCAGCCCCACATAATATATATTGTTCTATTATTGTTACAAGAAATTAAGCTTGTTAATCTGGGTTGATGTACCTATTGATGATGTTAATTTAGATTCCCAGTTACTAATAGTTGTCTAGAATTATAGTTAATGAGCTGTATTATATTTACAGGAGAGTTCAAGAGAGTTGTATACTATTTATTTAATGTACCGAAAATCCCGGCTAATGTGGACATGGCAATCGACATATATATATTTATGGATCATTTCATATTTGTAACTGTAATATACCATCTAATGATTAGCCCACTTTCATTTTAAAAAATGTAAGCGGGCTAATCATTGGTATATTTGCATAGAAAATAGTAACAATGACTTTCTTACCTCAAAAACACCCGAATCTGGCATTGTCATATCATACAATATAAAATCTGTATATTTATCACCTTGTGAATTAATAGACACTTTACCTCCAATACCTGTCAAAACAGTAATATAGTTAATTATCACTGTTAACCTGATAGCATTGACTAATGAACCTAGGTCAGTTACTAATGAACTTAGGTTGTTTACTAATGATGTTAATCTGTCATTAAATCATGCAAGGTGTCGTTATTCTCAACTAGTGTTTAGTATAATCATGGTAGACAATAATTAGAACTTATACACCATTTATTATAAGGTGTGTAGAAAGATGTTGCTTGTGTGGGGGTGTGCATGATTAAGTATAATGACCATCATTATTGAATACCAAGGGCGTGGATTTGTCATAACTTTTTTGGGGGAAGGGGGGGGACGGGACGGAGAAACCCTGGAACATTTTATTACCAAACCAAAATAATAATTAGTCCTACGAACAGTTTACTGTCCAGTGTTATTTTTATGAAAGCTGCAAGTGGCTGTAACTAGGGGTAATATGATGACGATATGGACAAAGATAGCCTTCAGAACGGGACATTCATGTGGATATATAAACCTGAAAATCTGTCCTGGCGATCAAAATCAAAAGTGGTGTACATCTTTCAATGGTCACGGTTTTAGAACCTTAGTGACATAACACTACATAATTAATGACCACAACCTGATTACTAACCGTTTTAACTAACGAATAAGTTTTTTTAAGATTCATGAATCAACTTTCCAGTGTATGTTGTCAAAAAAAGAAATAAACATGGCTCTCCGAGCCGAAGTAATAAGTCATGGAATAGACTTTGGATCAACGGCGATATGAAGTTAAAGGCGTAACAAGCCATGTCGTTATTGCTCTTTTAATAGACAGACACTTATTATGGAATTAAGCATAGCCAGTATGACGCAAACAAAATGGATTGGCTTGTAAGAAAACGGATAGATTTTTTATTACTTTATTTGTCTCCGATACGTAAAGATGAAGGAGGGAAATCGACAGAAATCAATGTTAAATGTAAATGGATACCATTCAAATTAGTATTGATTCATCTGATTAATATATTTTTAAATAACAACATCTAATTGATGATCCTAAAACGTTCCTTATCAGACTACACATATATTTAGCTGTTTTAGTGTTTTTGTTTTTAACCCGATAAGGTTTATCGAATAAAATATTGTTCACGGATATGGAGGTAAGGTAATCCCACAGCTCCTGGACATTCTAATTGCAAGTCTGTTGCCCTGACGACAAAACAAAACAAATCAAACATGACAATCTGTATCACAAACGTATTATCAGTGTCAATAATAACTACAATACCCAATGTAAGTTATTGACATAAAGAATACAAAAGTAAAAGCGCTAAATAAATGCATTAACGAATTGAAAATATTCTACAATGAAAGTCTTGTGCTTACCCTGAAATACTCTATCGTTCATCTGGGAAAATATATATGTTCCATTTAAAGGATCTCCACCTTTTGTTAGTGTCTCGTTTAATATCCGGGCATAAATCACAATCGCATCGTAAAATCCTGATACCAAAACTGTTGGCTACAAATAAACAATTATGAACTAAGATACAGTCCTTTAACGAGGCAATTTTTGTTCAGGATTATGCTAGAATCGTGATAGTGGGAACCTAGCATAACAGCAGCAATTCGTAAACTGGATGCTTATATTTCAACAAAGGTAATTCTAAAGAGAAATTCCCACGTTTCTGCACCGGCTAGTCTTATGCAAACAGGGCGTTGTGTGCTTGTATGACCTTAACATAAGATGCTGGTATTGGTATGTGCCGAAAAGAATTTAAAAGAAGAACTTTAAGAATCACAGGAAAATTGAAAAATATATATTGCACAACGTGCCAAACTACAGGGTCAATAGTCTACTGGATAAACCATCACCTAGAACAGATCCATTATAGATGATCGGAAGAACATGAGCATGTGCCATAACAATTTTAACCTTAAGCCATCTAGAACCTCTTTGCTGCGTCTCAAATAACGTAATATTGCAATTGGGATGAAACGATTAAAGAGGTGTCAACCTTAAACAAATTTGCTTGATAAAGTGGAAGTTGATTTCTTTGCTCATTCTAGTGTACATTGTGACAGCGGAACACATAATTCGTTATTTTTCAACACTGGCTTTGCTAATGGACCTTTAATTTTCAACGAAGGTAGATTACCAACCCATAAAACGCAACTCAATTCACACAATCGAAAATTAAATTTTTGACCCGTATCAAGATGGCCAAGAATTTTTTTTTCTAACACTATTTATCCAATATATATATTTATACACTAAAGAAATTATAGTGTATAATAATTATAGGATCTGAAAACAAGCCAGAGTTTATATAGATTAATATGTACTGAAGAAAGATGGTTACTGGCGCAAATATCTGAACGCCACCAACAAACTATTGAGATTTTTCAATAATTAGCGAGTACTTCTCGTATATAATTACGTTCAAGTAAAATCCTTTTCACACAGCTCTCGTTATTTCAGAGCTTCTAAAGTTTTAGGTATAAAATACACTGCATAGAAAAGATATTAGAGCCGAATGAAACGACCCACCCTTCAATGGACAGCGCCTATCCTGCAGATAAAAATAGTAACAAGTGATATCAGTTATTTGAGAGAGGAAAATACGTATCTCGTTCACGGCATGAAAGAACTGGCTGCACACATTTGTCAACGTTTTGGACTTCTAGTTTTGGCCGCGATGATGCGGTGTTCATTTCCTTGTTGGTATATTATGCCTGTACTTGTTTTCAGTTTCACAATATATCGGACAATCATTTTCTCTCGTACTATTCGAACTTCGGCATAGTTGTTCAGGCAATCATTGCAGGAACAAGCTAAAGTCATTATTATAATTAGAGATCGTGTAACGACCTAATAAATTACCGGTGTATAAGCAATCATCAAGAAAATGAGCCCAATTATGTCTTTATAGGGTGTGGTAGAAAGTAAACAAGTTCAAGTTCAGTAGTGATGATAATTGTAGCTTGATGTGACAAAAATTGATATTCTTTTCTAAACAATCTTAGAAATATTGAGTTTTCTTGTTAGAGATGACGCACATTGTCATTTTATGCTCGAAGAACGCTATTAAAGTTGAGATACAACTATGAACAATTCTTTACCACGTAAATTAGGATGTATATCGATCAACTGAATGCAGTTAGTGCAGACTTAACTTAGTATGTCGCTGGGGGAATCGAGAGACCAAACTGCGATGGCTATTGATGGGGATAAAACCGAATAGTATGTAGTTGGGGGATTTATAGACACGATCTGTTATGGAGAGTGACAGGCGCTCATTTCGGAAGTAACATGTGGTTGAATTTTATTTAGGTCTTTATATATTTCTTGGGGGAGGGGGGGGGGGCAGGAGAGGGTAATATCGCATAATAAAAAGAAAGATCCATATTATTTATATTCCAAAATTTATATAAGTTTATAACATGTGTAAATAGTAAAAAGGTCTCACCTCTTCGTTTCCAAAATTTAAGCCATAGTCACTGAGGGCTCGTGTCTTGATGTCGTTTTTAAAGGTAATATATTCCAAGTTGAAGTCTTCAGATAGAGCAATAAACATTGTACATTGACAAGCTTGTTTAATAACCTGGAATCAATATCAAACATTGAAAATCTTGTTTAATAACCTGGAAACAATATCAAACAATTAAATCCATTAAGTGACATTAAATTAATGGATAAGAAACCTTTTTTAATACCAAATACGTACTTGTTTACCGTCATTTTATCGAATCTTTTAGTTAATAAAAAAGGTTTCTTTGTTTATTTCACTCAATAAAATTGTTTGACGATCCTATTTGCTGTAAAACAGAAATACGTCTTAAGACTTCGATCGATTAACCCCCTGAAGGACCATATCTTAAAATTGTTTCTTTAAACTGATGACTGTATTTATGTATTAAAACAAGGGACCTAAGTTACTTTACTGTGGTGGCTATAACACCTCTCGGCTTCTGAAATCCAAATGATTGATTCGGTCAGTTATAATTGATGACTGATCGTATACAATGCAAGAGGTGTGTAAGGCTTTTAAAAACAACTGATCATATTCCTTCTAATTCAAAATAGTTGCATTATCCAGGAACAAGGCAAATTCCCATAAACAATACAGCGGCTATTTTCATTAAAAATAATTTTAAAAAAAAACAACAGATATTTTCACTTAAAGGTACATTATGGGAGATTTGATAACGAATTGGCAGTTCTCACTATTTAAGTTAAAAACTAGATAGAGTAATTCAATTTGCTGAAAATTTCAGCCAAATTTATCAAAAGTTCCGCATAACCTCGATTATCACTCCTAAAGTCGATACGGCAAAAATCGTAGTCTCGATTATCCATTTAATCGTTAAATCGAGAAGGAAAGTAATGCAGCAAATCGGACCACAATGCAACAAATATCGCATGCTGGCGTTGACATCGAGAGTCGATTATGGCATGGATACATTAGTTAATGTCTAATTAATAGTTTATATAACATTTCAGGCATAAAGAAAGACCTACAACAGGCAGATGTAGCTCTTGCAAAATGTATGTTTAATTCAAACAGAAGTAATAGTTCAAAAAGGCAATGTAAATTATATATTTTTTTTATAAACAATATTTTATTCATAGAAAAGGATTTAGGAACAGGCTAGGCCTATATTACCTCTCTCATTATGTAAATTATATGAAGTTAGAACAAAATAATATCTAAACAATTAAAAAGATAAAGCAAAAAAAAAACAAAAAAAAAACAAGGCTGGAAACTTATCCCATGGAAATTTATCCCTACACCTCCATCGTATTCGTCCCCAAGAACAAGAACTGAGTGTGACGTCATCGCAAGTATTCTGGAATTGATTATCTTAACCTATTCATGTAGCTTAGTTCCTGTTTAGTTGCCGTTTACTTTATGTAGCCGTTTTTTATTTATGTTCCTGATATAAATAAACCATATATTTTACAATACTGATACCTGTTATCATTATAATAGTGTTACAGCTACGGGTTAAACAGTTTCCCATTTATTTGAAAGTAAAATCACTATTTTATACGTCAACTGACTATGACATGATTCTGGGTATCAGACTAATATTATTTGACTTGATAATATCAAGACATTGTCACTGAACAGAAAATTATTAAAAATTACTATAAAAAAGCGATTCTTGTGTTGATTATATAAACTTATATAAACTAGTTATGCTAAGTATAATGTTTGTTAACGGAGATCAGAAGATAACATTACGATGTCCGTGCCTGCTCATTGGAATTTTATCCCAAATGATTAATCTTCTGGGATTATTTACAATAATTTTTTTTTACAAAGAATGGTCATAAGCATTAATGGAACACCTTGATTGAAAGACTTACCTCATCTTCTGCATCGCCTCTTTGCCAAATATCCAAATTTGTGTTGACAGGAATGGTTGCTAAAATCACATGATCTCCCAATGTATATTCCAGTGCCGATGCCACAGAAAGAAATTTTCGGACAGTGTTTGGCGAGGCCAACAAAACAAAGACTGGATAAATAAAACGAATGAGTTAATTTTATAAAAATCATACAAACAAAGCGGACTGGGTCACCTCATTTACTTCCGGCGAGTAATAAAAATTAAGCGAAAAATGAATTTAACACCCGTAATAGTAACTGACATTTTCTGGTGTTCGGAAACAGGAGCTTTACCTGTATATACATAATCATAACTGAAGCAAAAATTCGTTACAAAACAAACACAAGCCCTCGTTTTAACAGATTAAGTATAAAAACAAGAATGCCCCAGTATTTCTCCCTGCCGAGTAAAAAATGAATTATTTGATTTACTAGTATACATTTTAAATGTTCGCATTGGTTTACATTACTTCAATCGAATGCCATATTGTTTCTTATAGGCAAAAACCCTTTTTATACGCCCACATTATCATGTGGACGTATTATGTCGCCGCCCCGTCGTTGTTTGTGGACTCTCTACTTGTCACAATTCTTGTCCGATTTTGACGAAAATTAAAATATAGGTTTATCCCCAAAAGATCTCGGCTGCTTTCGATATTGGCATGTATCGGATCAAAACTTCATGGATTATGGCCCCTGATTGTACAAAAAATCACGTTTTTAGCTTGTGGACCCTATAGAGGTCACAATTTTGAACTGATTTTGATGAAACTTGACATGCATGTTTATAACCCAAAGATCTGGGTTCCTTGCGATATTTGCGCCTATCGGAACGTAATTTCCTGAATTATGGCCCCTGATTGTCCGAAAAATCACCTATTTTAGCTTGTGGTCCCTCTGAAGGTCACAATTATTATCAAATTTGAAAAACCGTTCGATTATATCACCGTTAAACCCTAAAAAAGGTTGAGTTCGAATTTCGGAAAAAATCGGACCAAAATTACCATACAAAATGGCCGCCGTTCGTACGCGAATACTGTTAAAAAATTATGGTATATGAAGGTTGTGGACCCTGTAGAGGTCACAATTTTAATTCGATTTTGATGAAACTTGAAATGCATGGTTATAATCCAAAGATCTTGGTTCTTTTCGATATTTGCGCATATCGGATCGTAACTTCCAGAATTATGGCCCCTGATTATGCGCAAAATCGCCTTTGTTTAGCTTGTGGTCCCTCTGGAGGTTACAATTAATATCCGATTAAAAAAAACCCAACGTTTGATTATATCACCGTTACACTTTAAGGAAGGTTTCAGTTCAAATTTCGGGAAAATCGGACCAAAATTGACAGACAAAATGGCCGCCGCTTGAATGCGAATACTGTAAAAAAAAATGGTATATCAAGGCTGTGGACCCTGTAGAAGTCACAATTTTAATTCAATTTTGATGAAACTTGAAATGCATTGTTATGACCCAAAGATCTTAGTTCCTTTCGATATTTGCGCATATCGGATCGTAACTTCCTGAATTACGGCCCCTGATTTTACGCAAAATCGCCTTTGTTTAAAAATCTAACCATAATTGCCAGATTAATGGCCGCCGTTTGTACGCGAATATGGTATATCAAGGTTGTGGACCAGTATAGGTCACAATTTTAATTTGATTTTGATGAAACTTGAAATGCTTGTTGATTCTTTTCGATATTTGCGCATATCAAATTGTAATTTAATGAATTATAGCCTTTGATCGTAGGAAAAATCACTTTGGGTTTTGCTTGTTCTCTATCCATCTCTCGAAAATGTGGGCGTATCCTGCCTGGCAGTGTCAGCTTACTATCTTTGCCAAACGTTATGAAAGACTTTTGATTTATCATAAAATCAATCTAATTTCCTTTATCAAGATTATTCATTATAATATTATAAAGTATCAAAAGTTGATTTATGGTAAAATCGTTTAAAGATACATTATGGGAGATTAGCTGACAGTTTTCACTAAAATAGTTAAAAACTAGATAATATAAAGGTAATCTGTTGAGAATTTCAGTCAAATTGACCCACTGTGAACCGATTTATCAGCTTTGGGAATAAAAATAGTACGTTAAAAAGAATATTCTCGATTATCCATTGTTTTGATTTAATTATCAATGAGCGTTAGCAGAATCTAATCCAGTCGATAGCAAAGGCTAGCCTTGACATCGAGAGTTGAATATTATGGTCTGGATAAGTTAATTAATGTATAATTTAGATAAGATTTCAAGACCAAAGAAAGACCTTGCATAATGTTTGTTTAATTAGTTGAAAACTAATGGTTTATCTAGAGTGTGTGTGTATCATTGAGTCAACTGGAGTGGTTTCAATTCCCCGGTAAAACGTGACAAGGAGTAGGGTCGCCTGTTTAACCTCGTTGGTTTACTCAAGGTCCTACGGTTTCTCCCCACTGCTAAAGATTCCTACGCGCAAGCGAATTATTGAAAAAAATGAACCATATAATATATTAGTCCCGAAATGTCATAGTTTGAGTTGACTGGTCGTGAATATGTAATGGGATTAGGTAAAACATAGTGTCATAAATAAATTATTGTGTATATATATAGTGAAGTAGGCGTTAGGATGCTATACACAATAAGTGAAATAAGACGTGGTTTAACGTCTTACTGTACTGCATCGATATGGGGGTAATAAAGTGTGCTATGGGGAAAGGTTTACCTACGAGCTAATCTGTACACAATTAATTGGTACCGGGGGTGAGCACGTCGGAAAAAATCGAAAAACTTTCTCGGTGAACACAGGGATCTAACACTATGTGAAATAGCTTTCTTTAACGTCCGCTTCCACCGAAGTGATATCGGAGACAAAATCTAACACCGGAGCTCTGGGTTGCTGATTGTGTATTGTAACAGCCCAGCAACAAACGAGGCACCTGTAGGATTAAGCAATGCGGGCTGGAGGATTAAGAAGCTGGAGCATCAATAATTCCAGAGTAGATCTGTCACCGGTGACTTGACTCAATAACAGATCTAATGACGCAACGCACACGCGTTAAGCATTCGATCACCAAACCCCACCTGAAAGATAAAAATAAAGCCAAACCTCTTGCATTAGCGTGGCCTTTCTCTAAAATAGTTTTATAATCATTTTCAGTAAAAGTTTTTCCTTTAATCTGGTAGTAGACCAACAACAATTGAGTGGATCGGAATATTTCATAAAAAGTATTTCCAATGATTCCTGAGAATACGTCATCGCTCTCATAAAAGAGTGCCACATGGTTCCAACCATACAACTTTAATAAGTCCAAATAAAAGGCGGCGTATTCTTGCATACCGAAGGACAAACGGGTAAGGGTGGGGAATTGCACTTTATCGGCCAATATTCCAGCAGAGCCAGCTGGGGTTATTATTGGAATATTCCACTTGGCTGTCATGTGTGCCACTGCTTCTACTGCAAGACTACAACCTGAAAAAGATAAAATATATATATCGATCAATAAATAGTACTGCTAATCATAAAATTATTTATTTCTGCAAATTAAATTTATTTTTGTTATTTTTGTTCCATCCAACGAATGGACACTGCCCTCCGTCCTGCAGTACAGGTAAGGGGAAACTGCACTGGAAAATCTCGAGGAACTTTCTCGACCAACACGATTTTTCTATAAAGTCACTGTCAAGTCGAGAAACAGAGAATGTTCATTACAGAAGACATGTCAGCCTCGCGGTAAGCGATCTTAGGTATAAATGCTTGCAACTCGGTAATATTATTTAACAAATGTAGAAAGAGCTTTGAAAACAAATGTGGATTGTGGTGCATTAATATCAATTTACATTGCACGAATTTTAGGCTTTAGTCATTGAAAAAGGCGGCGTTCTTACATTATTTTAATTTAAAATTTTTTGAATCAAGTCGATGCATGTATGTAGAATTCTTAATAAAGATCCGAAATGGGGATTGGAAGCGATAAATAGCAGAACAAATAGATTTATAAATTACAAACACTTCTTATTTTTTTCCTGTTCTGGAAATTAAAAAAAGGAACCGGTGAACAATAAATTAGTAACATTACACCAATTATTATGAAAAACCCAATTATCACGTTTATAATAAGTTCGTTGTATAAACATGCTAATTATCCCTATTACATGGTATCTGCAGGTGTATTTCTATACACAACGCCAACGTCAAGGCCTACATGTACTAATTACATGTACCGTACACAGATTTGGTGTTAATATATTTACCGTAAATATGAGCACATTTATATAGAATGGTATCATAAAGTATTACGGGTAGAATCAGGCTACATATATTATAACAATGTTATTTAAGTGCAAGATTTTCAAAAATAGGAATTTATGTTTATGCCACAGTCACTATTACTTTTGCACCACTCTTGAAGTCATTCTTGAGCAAGAAATCAAAATCATAACTGGTATATCAGAATGATACACAATATTATAAATATTTCCTAATTGCTAAGACTTTTAATGAACATCCATTCTGATTTTCCATACTTGTTGTTTTCATTTCTGACCCGTAAAAGAGGCATGCTTACCAAAGACGCGACACAGTGTGTGCGTTTTTGTGGGGGGGGGCTGTGGGTTCTGCCCCAGAAAATTTTGAATTTTGGGGCTCTCTCTTCGCATCTGCGCGCATTCATGTGCCTCAAATTAAAGTGCCTCAGGTAGGGCTTTATAGCTGAATTTCTGGTATTCTTGCGGGTAGTAGAGAGTGTCTTTTGATTTACGCGGAAAACTTTAGGCTGGACAATACAGCTGTAGTATCAAATTTGAAGTGAACTATAGATATTCTATTATTCCATTCAAAGAATTACAGTATAAGATGCAAAAAAGGCACCTTATGTAAGACATAATTTTAGGCGCCCGTATAAAAGGCAGTTCCCAGGAAAATGGCTGTAAATTATGCAGTCTCTGGCACCATCAAGAGGGAACGCACGTATCACTGCTGAGCTAATACCGTTCACTAATGAAGCTGGGCCTTTTAATGGTCAATATTCTAAATCAATGCTTAATATGTATATAAATTGGTTAAAAATTATACAGCTGTCATTAATTAGTAAGTGTGTAACTAGCTGTTAAAATGTCACTACTAGTGTAAAAGCTTGACTATGTATAACAAATATCACTATTGAATACACAAACCTGGACAATAGTGATTCAATAGTCTCGGTTTTAATACCTTAAACACCCACTTAATGCTCTCTGCCTGATTACTAGCAATTTTAGCTAACTAATACACAATGTGTACATAAACTGATCACTTTGATCTATTAGTGTCGTATATTTTCATTTATAACAGTTATTTGTTGCTTAGTCAACGATATCAACGTGTACACTGGACCTTGGATTTTATTCCCATGTAGTCAACACTAAAGTCAAGTTAGTTTTAATCTGCGTATATCGAAGTTTACTTATATGTCAATCTGATTAAAACACAAATCCTGTTTGGTTTCGTTTTTTGGGTTCGGAATTCGGTATTACTTTGAAGAGTTGTTATCATTGACATATTCTGGATGATGTGAAGGATTAGCCAATGAAACGGTCGGTTACGGTGAGTTCTGGGCCTTTTTATGCACGGAACTGTGGGTAAACCACTAGAAATGTCAACGCTGATTGATTCGTAGGGTCAATAGCCGCTCGTTTGACCCCCTGACATGAACTCCCACTATAACTTGTCATATCTTCATGTAGTGTAGACCATCGAAAGTAAAAAAAAACAAACGAAATATAGATCTGTATTTGAATCAGATAAAATCATTGTTAGTATCAATGCATGCTATCCTGGTAGCCTACCCTAACCCTCCCGTGGGTATTAAGCACAGTTGGGTACTTGACTAGATTATGTGTCAAGTTCACTGTAGATCGAATTCATTTCGTGGAAATCTGGTTTACGTATGTCAAAAAGCAAGATCTTTAGGCACATGTCAGGTTAGTGTGTTTGGTGTCATAATTCTTTATTCTTATCACCATCTATTTACTTTTATATCATTAATATAGGCGACATTGACAACCATAAACAGTTTTTAGGTAGAAAGCTACAGTGTAATATCGGCTTTGTGAGAGTTTAATTCGTTACTAAAAATATAAAGTGTGAAATTTTACTGACTTCTACCTAGCCTTTCTAGAATGCGGTGATAAAATACTAGTAAAAGTTGCTAATGTAACGTAAACAAAATTCTAAGACTAATCCTTTAAAATTGATGTCAATCTAAACAAACACACAACAATAATTAATATCTGGTCATTCTCGGCGAAATATTATGTGTAGAAGGAAAACATGTGCTAAATTGAGGAATAATTCCAGGAAGTTCGACAAAGACTTATCTTGCAGGGAAAGTCGTATGGACTGACTCTGTATACACACGTTAACATGTTCATAATCTTGTTGTTTATTTATGATTACATTGTCACTTTGTAAAGTGCCCCCGGACATGTTAAATGAAAGGGAGCACTATAAATATTCTGTAATAATAATATATTTAAACGCCAGTTATCTTTTTGGCAGTCTTTATTACGTCCGTCTTTATTAGCTCATTCGGAGCAGCACAGTAGGACGTTAAATCCCATTTCGTTCTGTGTTCATTTGTCTTATCTGTGCTGAAACGTGGGACTTTAAACCCGATTTCATTTATCATTTTGTTATTGATATTGCGTGACTTTAAATGATACTGCTCCCACCTGAACTTTTTGCTATGGCGTATTTATATTAATGGAAGTGTAAAATCTACTTACCGGGTCCAATGAATACCGAAACGTTGTCTTTATAGTAAACTTCTGCTGCTCTATAACCCGATAAGGATGAAGCACAGGCTGGTCCCCCATCTCGATATAAATACCGGAACTCTATTGTATCATTGTACAGTTGCTGTACATATTCGATGGCCATATCAATTGCTGGACCCGAGCGTCTAATATCATAAGGTAAAAATGTATTATTGACCACTATGGAACATATCGTAGCTTGGTATCTCGATTCTGTTACTTGAAAACTTAACAGAACAACCACAGTTAAAAATCCACACATTAATATTTTAAATATTCCCGTCATTTTGTTTCATTTAGTTACATATATTGTACATCTCCGACTTTATCTTTGAGTGGTGATCATGACTACTGAACCACAGTTATCTTATGTGTCTTTATTATCCAGATATTAGTCGAGTAGAGATTAATCGATCAATAATAAATCAACAGTGTTTCGTTTTTAAGCCTTCCTTGTCTTAAATCCCACGCTTCTTTACATCTTCAGAATGAAATGGTTTTAAGCTCAATTTATTGAATGAAAATATTTCCTACACCGTCTTGCGTTGGGAACTATGTCATGGAAATTCATTTTTAATCTACTTCGCACATCTTTCTCAGTATTATCACTAATTATTTAGATGTTTATTTCTGGCGGGATTTTGACGAGGGTTACCTCTTCTTTGCTTGTTCAAGACATACAACTGTTGGCCGAGAAAGTTCCTCATGTCAGTGGAGCAGGAGAGACGGTCTGGCTAAAACAGTGTCTAGCGGTTTGGATAGGACACAAAACCGAGGTCCTGCGTACACATAAAGAACCCTTGACAGTGGGAATTCGAAAAAAGAGTAGGCCATAGAACACCATTAGACATACTGTGCAGAAAAGTAGGACGTTTAACCCCCTTTCATTTCATTAGATTTGTCGTATTTTAGACTGAAAACAGATAGAACCAATTACATTTATATGCAATAATTACATTAAATATTATGGTGATAAGATCGTTTCGTTTACTTAGAACTTCTAAAATGAGTATGAAAATTAGTATTATATTATATTTTTTGTTATAATATTTTATTGTTGATATTAAGATCAATTAAAGGATTGAAAGTCTGCCGACATAGTGGAAACACACCCATCCAACTTCATATATTGGGATGAAAATGTAAATCCTAATTGTAATGTGTAAATTGTAATGCATTTTTATATGTGTAAATTGTAATCCATTTTATATGTGTGAATTATTTAATGTTATTTAATAAATCTTAAATTTGTTAAAATCAACACCTTTTTATATGTGTAAATTATTTAAAATTATTTAACAAAAGTTAAATTTGTTAAAACAGATGCAGTTTTATCCTTTAAAAGATATGGACTATAGTTTATAACACCATTGTTCTAGGATTAACTCTGGATAGCGGCAAAATTTGACATCGAAGCCTGTCAGCAAAGTGTGAAGACCCCACCCCGTTGTGATCGTATTTTCTAGATCAATGTAAATGGAATACAATAGAGTAATCGTATGAGAAACAAGAAGAAAATCTTCCCATACAAAAGAAACTAAAATTTCGATAAAGAGAAAAAAAAATCGTTCTATACTAAAAAAAAAAAAAAAAATCGATAAAACGAAAAATAAAACAACCAAGACCTTTCAATAAAACATAACAGAACCAACCCTTGACAGATGTAATTCGAATAAGAGTAGGGTGTAACACCGCTATACGGGCGAAAACAAATTGTCTTCATTATCCCGGTTGCTGACAAAGTATTGCACGGTGATGTACATATTATGGTGATTCGTACATATGACCGTTTAGGTTACCGTATTTCCTCTAATAAGCGCCGGGTCTCCAATAAGCGCCGGGCCTCTAATAAGCGCCGGGGGGTCAAGGGTAGTTGTGAAAATAAGCGCCGGGCCTCCAATAAGCGCCGGGCCTCCAATAAGCGCCGGGTCTCTAATAGACATTAGATTACTTTTGATCAAATCCCGTAATTCAAAAGATTCTCCGGCCCAATGTCCATGGTAAATGACGGCTTTACCCTAAAGTCAATTTGCTATTAAAGAAATAAGCGCCGGGCCTCCAAAGAGCGCCGGGCCTCTAATAAGCGCCGGGGGGTCAAGGGGTGCTGAAAAAATAAGCGCCCGGGCGCTTATTAGAGGTAATACGGTACTCCAGATTAACAAGAACTGCGACGGGTTGATTAATGGTTTCACATAACTTACACATTTATATAGTGCCAATTCTCTCCTTCGTAATTTGTTAAAATCTACACCTTTTTATATGTGTAAATTATTTATGTTATTATTATTTCACGAATGCCACCTGGTTTTGTAACTATGCTCGTTAACATGGAGATAAAGTTTCGCGCTTCACGCCCACGTTACTTATATTGTCTTTAATAAAACCATACAAAAGGAAATAAGTTATTTCGGGATTAACAGGGTTCCCCGCCCCGCTGTTGTATTTAAATCCAACTGATTCCACCTTTCGAGACTTGCCCCGCTCTTCTAGTTCTAGCTATGTAATTGTATACATCCTGCACACTTCCTGTTTTTGTGTTATTAAGAAAACCAGACAACATAGTACATGCCATACACTACATATCAATCACTGTAATGAGTATAATTATATTGGATCTTTAGAAAATTATGCTTGGGTCAATATTTCTTTTACAATCAGTGCAATATAATGACAGTGCAATATTGATTAACTCACTTCATTGGTTCAGTTATGTATAGTCAGAGATTTGTCTAATAATATTGTGAAAAGTCTCCATTGTAGTTAATGTCATGATTAGCAGTAGTGTCATTATAAACGAAATGTTAGTCAACCAACGGAAATTAAATGAAATAACTATGGAAAATATTAAATTAGACATCGGTAATACATTATTAACGAACGGATCCGAAACCTGGTAAAATAAATCAGTCATATTACATCTGAAATACTAATTTAAAATTCCAAATAGACATCATTATAAATAAAATTAATCTGAATTACAAGATACCAAAGATGGAACTGCATTATCACTGCAAAGGCTTAATGACCTAGAACAATGGACTAGAAGATCGAGTGTACGAATATATGGATTACCTGTCAATCAACATGAAAGTTTTACAGAATCTATAAATAAATCGTTAGATGTCTTTGCTAAAATTGGTGTTCAAATGCCCCCGAACACATTGATATTTCTCATCGACTTGGTCCGTTTAAAGTAGGAAAATGCCGAGGTATAATGGTTAAATTCATGTCTCGAAAGGACAAACTTAACGACATGAAAAATACAGACGAAACATTACTATCCGAGAGGACCTTAACGCGTATAAACTCTCAGCTGTTACACAAAATCCTTAACTCACCACTAGTATCTCAAACCTGGACCATAGAAGGTGTTATTTACGCAAAATTGGTCAATGAAAAGATAATCAAAAATTTTCAACACACGAATATTGAAAAGTCATCGATGATAATAGTGTCAGTTTCACGAATAAATCACACAAGCTGCGTTTACACTAGGGGTTTAATCTGAATTAAATTCAGAATAAACTCTTATAAGCTCAGTCGGACCAGAACTGTAGGAAGTTTAACATCATTCCATTACATTTCAATTATGAAATGTATCTTCGCTAGTACAAAGCCAAAAGTGAAACATGTACATACGTGTTGATGTATAGCAAACGCGCCCCAAAAGCTGCGTTCACACCAATGGACCAATGGTTTAATCTGATTGAATTCGGCGCCACACTCAATTCTATAAAAACCGAAGTGAATCTTAATTAACGTATCCGTATATTTTCCGAATTCAACCTTTGCACGGGACGAAAGATATAATTCCCGTGTACAAAAATCGATAAAAGTTTAGGCCGTAGCGCCGCTGTCATGGGA
Source organism: Patella pellucida (assembly GCA_917208275.1). Lineage (NCBI taxonomy): Eukaryota > Metazoa > Mollusca > Gastropoda > Patellidae > Patella > Patella pellucida. The sequence goes on from OU795039.1 coordinate 45,645,304, forward strand.
AAGTGGTCTATGTCCATCTGTGTAAGCCCAGTCGGACCCGAACAGTGGGAAGGTTATCCCCATTTTATTACATTTCAATTATGAAATGTATATTCACTATAGTACAGAATCAAGAGTGAAATAAATGTACATACGTGTTGATGTATGTATAGCAAACGCTACAAAAAGAGTAATCATCCTCATTCGCATGGCAAGGTGACGAACATGTAAGGCCCGGTGTCGCTGATGTAGCATTGCTTGCCTCAGGAAATTAAACATAAGCAGCATAATAACAATACGAATGTCTGGCGCATCTATCTTGGATACGAATGACCTTCACTGCGCATTTGGTGTGGCGTTTTTCATTCTGAATTCAATCCCAATAAACTGTAATGTGACACAGCGCTTTTAATCCGGGAAAAACCAATCCGAATTCCAGAGGCCGGCCTCCGGAATTTGCATTGAATGCGCATGTAGTGTGAACGAAGCTAAAGAGTAAGCATCCTAATTCGCATTTGATTTTGGTGTCAACGAAATCGTGTCCGGTGCTGCATGACAAGGTGTCGAAGATGTAAGGCCCGGCGTCATTGATGTAGCGTTGCTTGCCTCGCGAAATTAAACATAAGCAACATAAGATCAACAATACGAATGTCTGGCGCATCCATCTTGGATATGAATGACCTTCACTGCACACTCAGTGTGGCGTTTTTCATTCTGAATTTAATCCGATAAAACTGTAATTCGGGAAAAACCAATCCAAATTCCGGAGGCAGGTCTTCGGAATTTGCATTTAATACGTATGCAGTGTGAACGTTGCTAGACTGTACCCAAATAATCCAGTTTAGGGGTAATGCGGATCTCAACAAAACAAAGACACATTGTATGGAGGAATCTTGTTATCAAGACTCTACTGCATCACAGTCCGAAATCGAGCCCAACTACATACCAAACCCTGTTTTTGAGAGTAGGCCACGCGTCAAGCAGGTGAACAGTCAATTAATCTAACCAGTTAGTATGCTACAACCACTGCGACAAGAGCCCAACTTACCTAAAAGTACTAATTCAAACTTGTATGATAATATTGATTTAGAAAGTATTGTACTTCGTTCTGTGATAATATGTTGTCTTATATTGTTCGTTCTCTTTTCTTCTCAACCTCGTGGGTTTCCTCCGGGCACTCCGCCCCCCCTCCTCCACTGCTACGCACAAGCGAATTATTGAAAAAAAAAAAATTAAAACCATATGTTAGTCCCGAAATGACCTAGTCGTGTTGAGTGAACGTAAAACCCCATTCCTCTCTCTTTCTCTTTTAGAGTTATTTTCCTAAAAGTCCCATGTCGCGACCATGAGGTAATCTTGTTTCATTGGTACCATAAGGTCGTTATTATCTACATATTTGTTTTAATACAAACGTATATCTTACAAAGATCAAATAAAGGAAGTGCAGGAGGACCGCACCGCACACAATAATCAACACGAAATTTAGAAGTCAATCATGTGGAGGGGCAAGTATGTCGTTCGCTCCTTTTTGAGGTTATGTTTTAAATGCTTGGGTCGCCACCGTCAAAGATTGTCCCTTTAAAATCCAATGTTGACATTTAAACAAATAATTAGTTATACTACTGGAATGGAAAGTCAAATTACCGACTGGACAGTCGCACTTTTAAAAGTAATGTTCTAATACTTAGTCAAAAGGTAAATATTTGGTTCATATTAGTTATAGTTGTTGTGGTTTTATATAAATGTGAACCATTGATTATCTTCTTAACGAAATCTACCAAATTACACAAAGGCGTATGTTTAGACTGACTGTTTAATATTCATAGCATAGTAAATGTACAAATAATTTTACGACGCAAGCCAAAGTAAATTATTAATGCATTTGAAAGTTAAAAGTAAAATCTTAAGCTTTATTCTATATTTAATGGACAACCAGTGCAGCTGAAAGAGAACAGGGGTTATACTTGTATATTTATTCGTCAAGGTTATTAATCAAGTAGACATGGTACAAGGGTTAATCAGCGAAATGGATGTATGAGATGTGTTGTTGGCGTTTGGGAAAGTAGACGAGGGAGTGTAGGGAGTGATAGTTAGATGTATTATGAATGGTTAGAGTGGCTGTGGTGTTACGGTGAAATACGATGCCGCCACCGTAACACCACAGCTTTATGATTTGTTAGACAGGAGTGATGTAATAAGTGCGACAATAATAAATAACATATTTCTGATTTTATTGTCGTCTTTTCCCACTTGCACTGGTTGTACGCCATTTTGAAACTAGCTGACGAAGACAGCTCGGGCGGCGATTGCTCGACTTCGGGCTGCTCTGTCAGTATCTAACGAACGCATTTAGTTCGCGTACAACTTTTAACAAGAGTTGCCAGGCAACGAAACATACTCCCACAGCAGCTAAATCGTCCGGGCAGTAAGCAAGGGTTTTCGCATATTTTACTTTTTTCGGTAATGAAACATTTATAATTCACTAAAATATGATTATTAAAGTCAATCGGTTATTAACTTTAGCCTCTAGAGGGGCCACAAGATTTTTTGAAGTGATCAAGGGCCATAACTCTGAAAGTAATTATCGGAAATTGCTGAAAATCAATGGGATTCTTCGTCACATGACCTAAACTCTGTGTATAAATTTAAAGTCAATCGGATATTAACTTTGGCCTCTAGAGCATTCACAAGAATTTACGAAGTGATCAAGGGCCATAACTCTGACAGTAATTATCGGAAATTGCTAAAAATCTATAGGATTCTTCGCTTCATGACCTTAAACACTGTGTATAAATTTAAAGTGAATCGGATATTAACTTTGGCCTCTAGAACATCCACAAGATTTTTTGATGTGATCTAGGGCCATAACTCTGACAGTAATTATCGGAAATCACTCCAAATCAATAGGCTTATTCGTCTCATGACCTTAAACACTGTGTATAAATTTAAAGTCAATCGGATATTAACTTTGACCTCTAGAGCATCCACAAGAATTTTTGAAGTGATCAAGGGCCATAACTCAAACAGCAATTATCGGAAATCGCTGAAAATCAATAGGCTTCTTCGTCTCATGACCTTAAACATCGTGTATAAACTTTAGCCTCTAGAGCGTCCACAGGATTTTTCGAAGTGATCAAGGGCCATAACTCTGACAGTAATTATCGGAAATTGCTAAAAATCAATAGGCTTCTTTGTCTCATGACCTTAAACACCGTGTATATATTTAAAGTCAATTGGATATTAACTTTAGCCTCTGGGGCGTCCACAAGCAATTGTGGACGCCGGACCGACGGATGGACGGACCGCACTTACTACACTCGTCACTAGGCTCCCTATACATATTATAATTTTCAATTTACACCCTTTTTAATTAACACACCTTGTCTAGAGTTATAATCCGAATGTTATTTTTGTTATCGAGATTCGTAGGTATTTACCATGTTTGCTAGTTTTTTATACGGCAAACGTATAAAACCTTGACCTATTACTCAGTGATAAGCTTCCGCTGCAAAAAGAGTTCTCGCCTTTTATTATGAGTATCATGTGCGGCAGGTTAGTTTGCTTCTAAAATCGCTGTTCTCCGTTCCAAAAAATACAAAAGTAATTTTCTACCAGACAACTATGGTTCTATTCACCGAGACTAGATCATTTCTCTCGGTGTAAGGATATTATGGCTATGAATAAGTTCATACACTGTTGAGAAAATAATACCGTTGGTTTGCATTGCAACAAATGGAGCGCGCATCAACTCTGTACTGAAAATTCTGTGCGTAATAAATATGAACGGTCTTCAAACATTCGGTTTATAATTAGCGATACACAGGTACAGTGGCAAGTGTTATGCTTCACAGAATAATAACTCAAAAGTACCTACGCGCGAAATCCCAGATTTTGGTACATGTAAAACAAAAAAAATAGTGCCCGTGCCCTTGCCAGTAATAGAAAAACTAAGAGTTCGCGCATAAAAAATGCACGAACGTACCAGGCGCGATGTCATCTAGCAGCAGTATTTTGTATTCGTTGTAGTTTGTTAATAAGGGGTAAGCCAGCTAATAGAGGGTTGAAATTATCGAGTCTTAACGCCACAAGAGAGCCAATAAGAGTTTTTGTTGTATCTTGTGCTTCCATAGTCATAAAGTTGTCAAACATCGCACCAATATTTCGACTAAAAGCAGCAGGGTTCATCTCACAATCACCTATAACAATGAATAAGTTAGAATGTACATGTTTATTTAATTGATATTTAGATCCCAAAAGTAGAAATTCTGTTTTATCGTCGTTTAATTTAAGAAAATTGTAAGACATCCAAACTGCTGAATTTAAATCGAGAATTTCATATTTTCAAAGAAAGTCAAAACATAATGATTTCTATGTATTTTCCCCAATAGGTTGTCAACTCACTATTATACGATCATATGTATCATTCTCACACTTAAAAATCATTCACACAGGAAATAATAACATAATTACCTCCCAATTACGTACCTCACTTGTTTCCTCTTTCCCGCCATGGAATAGCTATCTCTAAACGTTTGAAAAATTTGAAGTTGAAAATGAAATTTGTATTTAATGCCAAATTGTCAACTGGCAATAGTGAATTATAGGATTAATAGAATTATTCTTTAACAAAGTTGAACTGTTTATAGATGCCATCTATTGTAAGGCTTTTTTCTAAACACATTGTAAAAATATAACTTATGAAATTATTGCTTTAAAGTCCTTTTAGCGCTATATAGGAATCAATCAGAAAGAACAACATTGTGAAATATGAATCTTTAAATGGAAAATGGAATATCAGATTAATACCGTTCAGTATTTACAAAGATAGGTGCAATTGAAATTTCCCTGAAGGCCTGATCTATGCTGCTTTGTTTTGCAATATATAACCGGCCGCCAATTTTTTGTCCGCTAAAATAATTCAAATAATATTATCTAGCGTTAATAATTTAATTTGTTTTTTTAAATAAAATACCAAATAATCAATCTGAGTACATATTAGCGCGCATTAAGCCGTAAGAAATTAAAATGTTTAGCGACAAATGCAAATAGCGCTTTATTGATTAAATATAATCAATTTGTTTGCAAGGCGCATGGAAATTCTTTTAACTAACAAAGAATTAAATATTAGTACATTGATTCAACATGAAACTGTATAAAAAATATTCTATTAAATAAATAAGTGGTTTACCTTTAAAAGGCAACTAGTCCAACATATTTATAAATCGTTCGGTTGGCACGTACACTTGGGCGTGGCGAAAAACAACCGTTGATAGTTAGAACTATTGTTAGATCTATTTGATAAGGTCATCTTCAAGTTTGGTCAAAGGTCACGTGATGTAAACAGGGCTAACGCTTATCCCAACCCTAGCAGGGAGGGATTTGGCTCAATGGTTAGAGAGTAGGATTTGTAACCGAATGGTTGCTAAGTATGGAATATTTGTTATCCAGATATACTTCAAACACCTTTATTTAGTTTTCTTATACTTCAAAAAAATGTTTTAGAATTTATTTTGTCGGAGGAAAAAAGTTAATATTTGGCAGAATTAGGAAGCATAGATGTCATCTTTATCAGTGATACTAGCGGCCAAGCGAATATTCACTGCGGGATCAGTTTGGGTTCATCCATGAAATATTCACGTTTACAAATTATATGCCCTTGATCGTAGCTTTATTCTACAAACCAATCAAAACAGTTTACAAACTAGATATTTTTATTGGACGATTAAAAAACATCACAAACATCAAGGGCAGATAATTAAGCCCCCCCCCCCCACTTTGGTCGTAAGTACTCTTTTCTCCTGGTTATTGCGGCCACTCAACCCTCGCCCATAAAGACCTAGGATGGAAGCCCCCTCCCCAATCAAGAATTTCTTCCGCCGGCCCTGCACATAATCTTATATCGACTGACGCCAACATCGTCCTTTAAACAATGAATAGATGAAATTATATGCATACCTCATATCATGTTCAATACAACATGAAAAACAAACAATGTAGGATATCGTGTTAAAGCATTCTTAGAATTTTTTATTTGTGTCAGTAATTACCGGTAATTTTTTTATTTGTGTGTAGGTCCGCTCTGTGGCAAAATAAACCAATAACCACCATCACACGCTCAAGACACTTGCCTCCTGTCCAGTTATTCTTCATACAAAACAATCTCTTTAGTTCGAAATTATTTGGAATCTCAGTTGAGAGCATTTAATCAGATTTTGGTTTTCCTTTTCCTGACTGATTTTATTAAATATTTACACTTACGTCTTGTGAAAACTAACACCCTGTGCTTTCGTCAAAGGGTTTATGTTGATAAAACACCCAAAAGCGAAACCCTGTGGATAAAGAACATTGGTATTAGCAGCATGATATATTTGGCTTAAAAACATATTCAGGGTAACCAATCTATCAAAAAATTCCATCAATTCCCTTTCAAAACTTTGTTTTCGCCGTGGATACCTATAGCTACAAGTAAGCTGTTGTTAGGCGCAATGTCTGCCAGCTTTTTCCACTGTTTAATTGCAGAGTCTTTTGTACGTTGACAACCCTCAATGTTCCCAAAACCGCCTAACCACTTGAGCAAGAAATAACCACTGCTAGCATACAACAAGCCAGCAAAACCTGTCGGGTTGACAGTTAGTGATTCCCTGACAATATTGCCAAGTGCTTGCCCCTACAAAATTTGCCATACTTTTATTGGGAATAACTACCCGATAAATACTTTGCTGGGAACCCATCTTTAAGTAAAACATAAAAAAAGTATCCAAATTTCATGAAAATATTATGTATTTGCTATGGCAACCATAGTCTACCATAGAAGTCTGAAAAAGCTACACACTGCGTCTTTTGGACATGAATTGAACAAGGATAAATTATCACGGAAAGAGTTGGTCGCTTTGGTAACTTACTCCCCACCCCCCCAAAAAAAAACACCCTTATCCGTTCGTGCAATTCAATCTTAACATCGACATCATATCACGTATTGTTTAATACATAGCTAGGGTTGATATATTCGATTTTTTTTAAAATTCGGATAAAAATTGTGACGCCATCCTGTCATTGAGTCAACTGGCGTGATTTCGAATGCCCGGTTGTTCGTGGCAAGGAGTAGGGTCGCCTGTCAGGGGCGTTTGAAGGTTTATCATGGCGGAGGCTATACTATTTTGAGGGCCCTCTTTCGCGAGGGGGGGGGGGTCTGCCCTCGGCCACCGGAGGTCGAGGAACATTTTGGTGCATTCTTACATATCCTCGAGGCCGGTTTATTCTGAGGTCCGGTGCCTAATCCGACATTTATCTGAAGCCTGAATGCGAAACAAATGCCTTGTTCGTACCGTACCGGGGGCTCAATCAAATAATAATTAATGGAATATGGTGGATTTCAAATAATATTTGACCAAAGTTCAAGGACGTTACATATTCCAGTTACACGACATCCTCCTTTCTAGCCTTGCGGCTCGCGAAAGTATTTATAATCTCATCCAAATTAATTGAATCCAGAAGATTAGCTTCAATGCACAATAAAGCTAGTGCACCCATATGCCCCATAGTTGAACGCAAGTGATTTATTATCCGCGCTAAGGCGGAAAAAGAACGCTCACCCGAACAATTGGTGACCATGATCGACAAATAAATGCGCAATGTCGTATATATGTTCGGAAATGTCGATATTACCGCTGTTCCAGCATTTGTCTCTGAATCGAACATTTCTAGAATCTGGAGCTCGTAAATTCTATCCTTAATGAAAATTTTGTCCTTCATGACGTTTACGAATTGCTGCAGTTCGTTCTCGAAATGTTCGTCTAGATCGTCTGTGTAGATGACCAACAATGTACATGCTGGTTCCGTCAGTTCATCACGGTTTAGATTCCCGAGTTTACCGAGAAATCCAAACCTTTGGCTTAGAACTGAATAAGCATTTTGCCGTAGTAGTTATAATTCAGATAAATTATAAATTTTTCAGATGAAAGCAGCTCGCGTTGTTACAGGAAATACAATTTACACCTCCAGACAATCTTTATATTTTGAAACTGCATGGCCAAAATTACGTGAAAGAAGAAAGATTAGACGTTTGAATCAGTTACATAAAATAAACCATGGAATCTGGCCCGTGTATTTTACTAATACTATACATTTTGTAAACGAATCCCAAGCACAATTTACGAAACTCCAATATTCTTTCCGAAAACTATTCGTGAATATAATAGTTTATCAAACGATTTGAAAGGCATTGCAAACGTTAAATTTTTTAAACAATCTCTAAAACATAAAATAAAGCCACCAAAATTCAGAAGTATTGGTTCTAGGCCATTCTCTATATACCACAATCGTATTCGACGTGGATGTAGTAGTTTATATTTTGATCTATTTCGTTCAAATATAATTGAAAATCGATACTGTAGTTGTAATGCTATATCTGTCGAAAATTCGTATCACTATTTTTTTGAATGCCCTTTTCAGTAAATTGACATGGCTGGGAAATAGGCCCATATTCGTTTCACTTAATTACACGAAATATTTCTACATGGTTCGTCGCTACTACCAAAAACATTAAATACAATGTTAGTTTTACTGATTCAAAGGTATATCAAAGACTCGAAACGTTTTACATATAATTATAAACAAATACTTTAATAATGTAACAATAAGTAAACAACGTATAAGTATTCACTAGCTAATATAATTTACAAGGAAGTGTTGTAAATAGATGTACGTATGTGTATGTCTGTTGAATAAAAAATAAGTTTGCCATACTATTTTTGTATAAAAATTTGATTGATATGTTCGAAGAAGATTCATAATCTGTTATTATCCCTTTGTAAAGAATATTTTTGAATTAAAATATGTTTTAGTTAAAAGGCCAGGCCACACTGGGCGACCTAGCCATCTCTTTCCTGAGAAGCTTATTAGTAGGTTTTCAGAAAAAGTGATTTCTTGATTGACGATTTGCATGCCAATGCCATGACTGCATTCTCATTCAGTGGTGGATTCAACAGTAACAGTGTATAAAACGATTGACTCGGACTCGGGTCCCTTTCTCATGGTCAGGGGGGGCCCTTTTGTCAGACGTGGGGCCCTTTTTTCCAACGTGGGGCCCTTTTGCCTGCCTTTAGGGCCCTCCCTAACTAGGGTACTTTTCATTTTTCTCATCGGTTTTAACATTTTTCTCCCGTTTTTTTTTCAACTTCTTTGATTTTTTTCGCGAGGAGGCTGGCGTCTACAGCGCCTCAATGACAAAACGCTACTGTCGCCTGTTCAACCTCGTGGATTTGTCCTCTTCGCGCAAGCGAATTATTGAAATAAAATTAAACCATATGTTAGTCCAAAAATGACCTAGTTTGTGTCGATCGGATGTTAAACCTCATTGATTTTTCGTACAATTAGGGGTCATAATCCATGAAGTTTCGATCCGATACATGCCAACATCGAAATGAACCAAGATCTTTTGGAGATAAACCTTTATTTCAAATTTCGTCAAAATCGGACGAGAATTGTGACCTGTAGAGAGTTCACAATTGTGAACGGACAGACGGATGTCCAGGCGGGCAGGGGCGACGACAATACACGTCCATATGAAAATGTGGGCGTATTGAAATAGTGTTTATAAAAAAACAGACTGAGTAAAGATGTTTGAATTAATAATGAAAGGATCTGAATTAAATTTTGGTAATTATATTACGATAAACAACGGCAACACACAATTGATATTTCAATTGGGCGTGCCCTTCTTTGACTCCTGTAGATACGGGATTTTAATCTAAATAAACAATAACACAGCAATAATAAATAATACCAATTTTTAATTTAATACAGGTACATTTAATTATTTTATTTATTTGGCTTGAGCAATCATCATTCCAAATCTCACAGGGTTTAGTTAGCAAGCAATCAATCAATTAATCATAAAATAATAATTATAGTAATAACAATAAACAATAGCAATGGTAATGATAATAATATTTAACGGATTATCTTCCATTGTTTATCCATCAATAACAACATGTACGTAATTTATTCTTATATAAATATTACACGATATTTACGGTAGACATTACTAACATAACATTACTTATATATTTATGATATGAGGTATAAATTTGTCATTATCACTGAAGTGATCTCCATTTACATTGCCCGTCTTTATTAGCCCGGCTGGTGTAGAAAAATAGGACGTTAAACCCCATTTTATTTCCATTTTCATTGTCTTTTAATAATGATCTTTTAATATCCGACTCAAACAAGCACAATCGATGCAACAATTTATCATTGACTTTATTAAAACAATAACAGGCTTACTAATGCCCGTTTATTTCTTCTAACGAATGTATTTACCAAAGTCTTCAATGTCGATTGATTGATGACACACTCGCGTAATAGGCCTAATTGTCCTACTCAAGGATGATTATTCCTATATAGTACAAGGTTGTGATTGTATCCAATTGATGCTATATGTATTTAAGAAGAACTGATGCATCTTTGACACAGACTAAAAGTTAATGGTTTTTTTTTATTATAAAATTCACATCTAACTTATTATAAATGTGAAATAATCACAATAAAAACGATTGTCAGAAATTGACGTGGATAGTCCAAACCATACGTGATTGTGTTTTAAGCTATCTGGTGTTCGCAGGTTTCGGATAATTCACACACATGTGAACGTTCGACCCATAATTATAAATAGATTAGCAAAGTGTGCGACGGGCGGGTTTGTTCACTTAGGTCATAAAATATCCAGATTCGAAGGTGTGTTATCGTTGATTTGCTTCTCTCCTAATAACCAATAAGTAGTTTGTGTTCCCTTTCCCTGGAATGGAAAAAATAACATCAACATTAGTTTGAAATTTTAATGTTGGGAGTTTGTTTTTATTTCGCTAGATATCAGGTGCTAAGCATTTGGTAAAAGACATGTGTGTATGTTCGGTTGATAAGAGAGTAAAGGATCTACAGGGTCACGGATAATACGTGAACGTCATACATGTTTGGCTGTCACAATTCAAAGAAAGTAGACGGAAATGCGAGGGTTAATAATTTGTTTTAACTGTATCATCCACAATCTAGTACATGTATTTACACTTGACTGGCTTTTATTTTTCAACAACTACGATAGTACTACATGTGTATGGGCAAGGGGCCGAGCATGGCGTCATCACCGTCATTTTCGAAATGTGACGTCATATTAAATTGTGGCTCACCAAGCGATGCACAGTTGGTCAAGGAAAAAGCATGCCAAGTTTCATGTCGATATTACATGAATTTGCGAAGCACCAAAGAAGAAAAAGAAAATGAGAAGTGCCAGGGGACCAGTAACAAATCACATAACTGGCCGCTGGTTCCTTCAACAATCTGTATTATGTTCTGTTGTGTTTAAGCTCGTTGGTAATGATCTAGTACGTTATTCATACCAGCATCATAATTATTTGAATATACCTTGCTGTGATACCAACCTTATAATAATTGACATGGCAAGAGAGAGAGAGAGAGAGAGAGAGAAGAGAGAGAAGAGAGAGAGAGAGAGAGAGGAAGAGAGAGAGATGGGGTTTAACGTCCACTCGACACAAACTAGGTCAATTCGGGACCAACATATGGTTCAATTTTATTTCAACAATTCGCTTGCGCGTAGGGGTCATTAGCAGTGGGAGGAAACCGGAGGACCCGGAGAAAACCCACGAGGTTGGACAGCAACCCTACTCCTTGTCACGTACAACAGGGGACTCGAAACCCCGCCAGTTGACCCAATGACATGCATTATGATACGACAATTCAACTAACAAATATACTGCGTCCTTTCAAAAATGATACTTTCAGGATATGATGTCAAACGAATTGCTCAAATTTCCCCAGTGTTTTCCTGTCCAATCACTTGTTTCAAGAGTACGAGACACGATCACATGGTTTGTCTATAAATTATTTGGTCACGAAAACAAAAAATGAGTTGTACACCGGGTTCTGTATTGCGTAAACTATTTTCATACTAGCTAAAGAAACTGCGACTGGTCTACATGTACCTTCATATCAACTTGACCTCTACATTCAACTTCAAAACTACCAAACTGATCCAATATGTCTTTGGTCTGTGTGCTCATATGAATCTTTAATGCTGAAATGTTAAGATTGATGCATAAAAAAACCCAACATCGAACACATATTGACCGTATTTTCTCGTTTGTAGAATTTTCATTACGTTGTCCCTTAAAATAACCGGAGTTGTTTCCCTTCTATACGAATTCTCATTCCTCTCGACTTCGTGCTTCGAAAATTGTAAGCACGTGAACATGGCAATTTTCCATTGTCCCTTCAATCGGCAGTATTGGTTTTGTTTTTAAAAAAATGCTAAATACTACTGCTTCACACATATATGGGAGGAATGAAATGGGGTTTAACGTGCTACGCTCCTGCACCTAACCTGGGCTAATTGAAGGCGGGCATACGCCATTCAATGTGCTATGATTGAAATTTTTGCCCTGGCAGCAACTGAATTCCAACTACCAAGGGTTCTTTTACGTGCACACAAATGTGTACACGGGACCTCGGTTTCTAGTCCCATCCGAACGACCATACAGCTATCCTTTTCAGGCTCTCCGTCTGTCATGTATGGAAGGATAACGTTGCCAATATTATTTCAATATTCGCAGATGTCAGCAATTCACATTACGTATTTTAATCTCACAATTTCCATAGCGCACCTACGCTTCTCCACATTGCATTTTGCATAATAGAGAATACATTATATAATTTTACATAGAAGAAAATTATACCATACTATGGGGTCAAAGTGGGTAAGTGGGTAAGACACTGGTTCGCTAGCCTGGAGGTAGGATGTCCGATCTAAGCATTGGCCGAGAAAGTTCATCCATATTTTCTGGCGCCAGTCTTTCGGATGGGGAGAAAACCCAAGGTCCCGTGTACACAGTAGCGTGCACGTAAAATAGCCCTCTTTCCGGCACCACTGACGTGGTAAAACCACGTCGAAAAACCTCGATATACTTTCTCACCGGTGAAGGGATCGATCAGGCGACCCAGAGGTTGTCAAGTCAGCGTCTTACCCACTTAGATACCCTGTCTTCCTACTTTGAAAAAAAGAGATTAAAGCTGAAGTGTGAGGTTTATTGTAGGCTGGGATCATTCGGCAAACCTCGGCAGAATCTGTCGAGATTTGCCGAGTGAGGCTGGGATAAGCCGAGCGCATGGTTTCACAGAAGTCATGGTCATCCAGCGAATTCATCCAGCGAATTCCTTATTGCATACAAGCTTGATTCGCTCTTATTGCATGGGAAGCCGTGTGTGTGTGTGTGTGTGTGTGGGGGGGGGGGGGCTTTACTTTTTAACAGTAAATGTTCTGAACTGACAATGCATCAAAAAATATTGACTAATTATGAATTTAAATGCCTTATGCGGGTAAAATAAAAAAAAATATGTTGTCTTGGGCAATAACAAGCCTTAAATGTCAACTAAAACGGGTCAGCTAACGCCACAATCGAATCTTGCATACAATTCAAGGTGCCTGACAGTGACATGGATTAGTGTCTTGTCGCTCTGATGGTGACAGTGACATGGATTAGTGTCTTGTCGTTCTGATGGGATCTAAACCGAGGTGTAGTATACATCTTGGCGTACACTAAAAACACCAATTGGCAGTTGGAATTCGAATTAAGACTGGGCAGAAGCATCACTGCCATGGCAATATTTCCCTCCTATTACACCGCATGGCGTATGCCCGCCTTCATTAGCCACAGATGAAGCAGAAAAAAAAAGAAATATGTTAAGCCTCACTTCATTTAATTTAAAAAAAAAAAAAAAATCCACTCACGTAATCCGTTTGATTCCATTCTAGAAGCTGTATTAACAGTATCACCAAATAAACAATAACGAGGCATTTTTAATCCTACTACACCAGCTACAACAAATCCTGAAAATATAAAATAAAATTATATTAATACAGTTATCAAACTTTAACACAGCCAAACATGTTCTGTAGACCTTCGTGAATATTCTGTGATACATATTAATCACGCGCAATTCCCCTAAAAGACTCTTCTCCAGATAGGCCCAAACTTTTAATTATTTTAAATGGCCCTCGTCGGATAACCTTGATTGTTCCGAAAGCAAAATAAGTGCAGGCCGTAGCGCACTGTCCGGGCAAAATATCACTCACAGAAAATTGTATGCATATGGCCGTCTGCATTAGCCGAGGCGCTGCAGAAAAGTTGGACATTAAACCCCTTTTCATTTCATTTCATTTCCTTTGTTCCAAATTGACTACAAGGAATATCGATCTGGATAAATAGCGTCAACTGCATTATGCCCACGTAAACATTTCAGAATGTACAACCGCCAGCTTCTGAAATACCCAGGCCCAGTCCCGCCCACGAGACAGTTTATGCTTATCCCAGACGACATTTATATCTAAATTTTGGGGAGCAACGGTGGCTCAGTGAGTAAGACGTTGACTCACTAACCTGGAGGTCCCGTGTTTGATCTCTGTGTTGACCGAGGAAAATCATCGAATTTGTCAGGTTTGGTTCCGAATTGTCAGGGGTTCAAGACGGATGGTCTGGTAAAGGTTTGAACCCGGAATAAGAGTAGGCGACAGTGCCGCTATACGGGAACAATTTCACTCATATCAAACTGAATTGCGTATACCCGTCTTCATTAGACCAGTCGGCGCCGAGAAGTGGGAAGTTATAAACCCCATTTCATTTCATTGTCTTCAATAACTGGAACCATGCATGATGTAGCTAACTGTATACTTTTGATTTGGCATGATTTAGAAATCATGCCAAATCAAGAAAAAACGATTGACCAACCGACCAAGACACCCAAAGTGTATCTCGTCTTTTTAAATAGGTTATAGATTTGGAAATGACGCATGTGAACAATAATCAACATAAGTTGGAGTTCCTCAACGTATTTAATTGCTGTTTAATACTGTTAAGTTATTCATAGATTTTCCATTTTATTGCCTAAGTAAAGTCTATAGACAATCCCCGAAAGGTTAACCATGGACACATCGACCTTTATTATCCCATAATGGTCAAATCTTTTACTAGACGGATTGCTGTTTGATGGCCCTCAAAGAGTTGAAGCGATCTAGACACAATAGGTCGACGATTTTATGCAAATATAATCTTTGTGAGGGAATAACTTTCGACAGATCACCAACAGTAAGTCAAACGTAAAATGACAATTTTCTACTCGTTCATGCCCTGTGGTAACTAATAGATGTTAGAGTGGGATAAACTGGCTGGGGGAGTTGTACAGAAAGGACTGATATCGAGATTGATATATGGTTTGTGGCGATAAAACTAGATTATTTATGTGTGACTTTCTGGTATGTCATTTACCATTTCCATCTTAACATTCACGAATATTACACTAACAACTACATTGCGTAAATTTTCCAATGTCTTGCAACTCTGACATTATGCTTTACCCAAATCTATATATATATATAGTATTTAAAGGAGCTAAGCTTCTAAGTCAATATTTTACATTATATTTCAAATTAAAAACACCAATTAGAATTCAATATTGGTACATTTTGATCAATAATGATAATGCTTTCTTGCATCCTTATATCCAATATTTAAAATATAGTGAACATTATATATTCAGTACACGAGTCGTGTATTATATGGTGTCGGGTGTCATTGTGATGAAAAGACAAATGATTTTTAAAAATGTTTGGAATGGACTAAGCAGACTGAAACACTTTCAATTTTGATGATTTACGTATTTCATTGAACATAATTAATTAGAAATTACAATAAATATAAATTACTCTATACAAATTAATTTTACAATGTCTATTTTAAGGTTCCAAAAGAAGAGTAGAGCCACACATCCTTTAAACTCAGTTTAATTCATAAATCTAGTCGCAGTTGTAAATCGGATGGGTGTCTAAGAAAGATTGACGAAACATTATATTTAACCTTCCCGTAGTCTACGTGTTAGATGTACATCGGATGGGTGTCTAAGAAAGATTGACGAAACATTATGTTTAACCCACCTGTATATAAACCTAGTAGAAATCGGCTACGTGTTAGTTGCAAATCGGATGTGTGTCTAAGAAAGATTGACAAAACATTATGTTAAACCTTCCTGTATATACACCTCTATAGTTGTAAATCACAATATTTAACCAACATGTATGTGACCCTATTCGTGACATAACATTATTTTTAACCTACATTGTGGCATTATTTTGCATATAACATTATGTTTAACTACTTTAACCTATGCAAAAGACCTCTAGGCGCAATAATAGAGTCACACATAAATAATCTAGTTTTATGCTTCAAACCATATATATTATTCCTTCCCGTACAATTCCCCCAGTCAGTTTTTTCAAGCCCAACATCTAATATTCTCGAAATGACCTATTTTGTGTCGAGTGGACGTTGAACCTCATGTATGTAGTAGATCTGGCGGGTAATTTAGATGTATGTAATATATTACATTATGTTTAACCTACCTGTGTGTAAACCTATTCTAAGTTTAAGTTGTAAATCTGGTCTGTGTTTAATACGGAATGATAAAACAGCATCTAACAATGCTAAAGACATCCGGCATATCTCTCTGGCATGAAGGCTTCCATTTCTAACCGGCAGTCCAGATACTACCATATATGCATCACCAATAGTTTCCACCTATAATAGAACAGTTTTAGAAATTATTTAATAAATTATTAAATTTATATCGACTAATATATAAAGTATATTATAACGGTAATCAATACAACTTTAATCTAATATATAAAGTATATGATAAAAGTATTCAATACAACTTTAATACTTTCTATTGTATACTTCCTCATTTATTTCAAACGAAATTTGGTTGACCCAAGCAATTATTTTCGAATATCATTTTATGGGAGTGTTACCTTATAGACGTCAAAATTTTCTATAATAGAATCGAATGTTGTATACAGATCATTTAACAGATTCACAACCTGAAAATAAAAACGAAACGAAATAAAACTCTGTGTGGATTAACATTCTCCGTTTCTGCACAAACCTGCTCACGAAAGTTGATACAAGGCATGTACTGTGCGATGACGGAAATTCAGCCCCGGCAGCGTCATTTTTGCCTAGTCTTATCGAATTGCCACGAGTTCCTTTAAGTACTACCAACTAATCCCCCTACCTGATCAGGCCCAGTATCCACCCTCCATGGTGAAGCCAGACTGGAAATTTCCGAGAAACTATCTCGATTAATACCGGGATCGAACTCTGCTCCCCAAAGCCCTGGTTACAGGTTTGCGAAATGGCCAACACGATGATTTTCTCTCATATGAACTAAGTGGAGAGTGGTACCACTAACAGATTATCCAAACGCTAACAATCTAATTGGTTCTTCGTTTTGGATAATTTTCGCGATATCTTAGCTTAATGCGACAGACTGCATGAATTCGGTGACATCTTTGGCTCTGGATATGACTGAGATCGAATTTATGCATTTGAGATTTCGTTTCTTAGGGAATTTCCACAACTTTTAAGTAGACTGTGAAAGTAGTATGGTCCGACGTTATTATACACTAGCTCGTAGATAGACATTATTTTAAGTGGAAGAAAATCCTTCCAAAGAGAATAATTGGAATTATTGACAATAATGACGGCTAGAAGACTGATCAAGGATTTGACAGGTAAAGCGCTTAACAAGATCTTAGAACTTTTATCTTTATAGACGGTCCTTTTGATAGGCTTTACACACTAGTGCATTATTGTAGCGACATCCATGATAGGTTTATCTGGACTGTCTATCATGGTAAACTAGACAGTTGCTGTATAAATATTATTAATGTCAAGATGAAACAGGCCCGAGTTCACAAAGCATTCTCAGACTTAAGTTGAGAATTTACTCAAAATGAATCGCCTTATTGTAAGTAAAATAAAGCCCTTAAATTTTTGTTGTTGTTTTAATATTATAACTACACCAATAAGATACTTTGTGCAAAGTTTTGTGTTTCTGGATCAAAGATATTTTTCATAAACAGTGATTGAAAGTTGAGCAAATTCTCAATTTAAATCTGAGAATGCTTTGTGAACTTGAGGCCAGATCTGTTTTAATACCACTATTAAAGACCGGATATTGGGTTACGTTTGCTATTTCATAAATTTCAATAAACAAAACAACCTTAAAGATACATCATGGGAGATGAGATAACGAGTTGGCAGTTCTCACTATAATAGTCAAAAACAACATAATGTAAAGGCAAATTGCTGAAAATTCCAGTCAAATTGATCCACTATGAATCGTAAACCATTCGAATAAAAGTTCCGCTTAGCCTCGATCATCATTACTGAAGTCGGTAATGCAAAACTAATAGTCTCGATTATTCATTTATTTGTTTAATCACGAAGAAAAGTTTTCTTGCAAATCGGACAACAATCCAACAAATATCGCAGTCTAGCCTTAAACCATCGTGAACTAATTATGGTCCGAATAAGTTAGTTAATGTCTAATTTAATATTTCTATAACATCTGAAGCCTAAATTAGGACTTGCAGTAATAAGATTTAGCTCTTGAATGATGTAACTTTAACAAATCCAAAATCACTAAAATCTACAAACTCATTGGGATGTTTACAAGAAAATGTGAAAGGTAAATATGGTATCCGAAAACAGCAAAATGATCACATTGACTTTAAAAAAGGTATGTTGCCAGGCAGCGAAACAAACTCTCCCAGCAACTATATCGTCCGTGTGGCCAAGGGTTGTCGCATATTTAATCTTAATGGGAGTATTTGCAAGACATTTTCATACAGATTAAAGTATATTTTGTTATCGTTTAAGTGTTCACAAGGTGCCACAAACTGAAACAAGGGCTTAACTTTGGAAGTAATTTACAAAAATTATTGTAATTTAATTTTATACAGATCGGATAATAACCTTGATCGTTCGAGCGTTCAAGAGGTTTAACAAAGTGAAACAAGCGCCATAACTCTGACGTAATTAACGGAAATTGCTGAAAATCAACAGGATTGTTCGCTACAATAATTTAAATTATGCATATAGATTTCATACAGATCGGATGATAACTTCTGTCATTAGAGCGTTCACACGGTACAACAAAGTGAAACAAGGGCCATTATTGAAATTAAATAGGATTCTTCATCTCACTAATTTTCTATACAAGCAGATGATAAATATAGTATGTAGAGTGATCACAAAAAATGTGGAAGGACGGACGGTTATATACGACTCCATTTCCATGTGGGCGTATAAAAATAGAAATGCCAACAATGATCTTGAATAATAATACAATTAAGTCTAATACATACATGCGCCAGTCAGATTACATTCAATGTAGATGTCAAGTGACAGACCCGTCTCAAGCGTTAAACTTGCCAATACTCAACTTCTAGTCTTTCAATATTGTCTGTGTTCACGGCTTAAAGGGACTATCACGATTTCAACTGATTCTCAAAATAAAAGTCTGAGTACGTATG
Source organism: Patella pellucida (assembly GCA_917208275.1). Taxonomy (NCBI): domain Eukaryota; kingdom Metazoa; phylum Mollusca; class Gastropoda; family Patellidae; genus Patella; species Patella pellucida. The sequence continues at coordinate 45,664,724 of OU795039.1, forward strand.
AAATAATTATAGCGCCAAAATATAGAGGATTAATAGTATATTTACTTTGTCTCAAAATTGCAGCTCAAAATATTGAGTCGTTTGGACATGAACGGCCAAAGTGCTTATCCGGACACGTAAACCTTTTAAGATTTCGGGTAATTTTTCCGTTGGGTGACCTGATAATCAATTCCCGCTCCTTTAGAGGTCCATACAATGAATGACCCATGTGCTGCACTTGACAATGAAAGGTAAATTTCAAAAGCACATTATTTTTATATATAAAACAGTCTGGTTTTACCCGGACTATGTCTAATACTGTCTAATCATCTTGGAGTTTAAGATGTTTGAAAGCGTATCACATTTATTGAGTTAGTTTCGGCCCTAAGGCATAGGATTTTAACACAAATTAAACAGTTTTATTCTCTAAAATATTACCGGAATTGGCCCTTAGACTTTGAGCACAGAAAATCTTTAACAAACCTGCATTGGTGTACTTTCAGCTGAGAGAGCTGTAAAACCACAAATATCACTAAAATATATTGTTACTTGTTCAAACGTTTCTGCCGCAACAGATTCACCTCGTATTAACTGTCCAGCAACTGGTCTGAAATAGGAAAATAATGGAACTCTAAATAATTGTCTGACATTGTAAAGGACAGCAATGCGTTATGTATAAAGAAATGAAAGGTCGCCTGATTGCGGCCATTTTATGGATTTAAACAGGAATTTCTATATTGTTTATACCCGAACACAATACTAAAAGTCGTCTGAGTATTAGTCGGAGTGAGCCAACCATAAGGCGATTGCTTGATTTTGCTTTCAAAACGTATCACTTATGGTTTAGATAATACTATAATGCCAACGACTACAATTAGAGGGTTCTAAGAGCCTTCAATAAATATATATGAGGCATTTCTACGATAAACCAAAGTTAAGGTCGTCCATATTATTCTAGTTTGATGGATTTTGTGCCTGATTTTTAAATAACTTTTTAAGGATATACCGGTTAATAGGGGGGAGAGAGAGAGAGAGAAATGGGATTTAACGTCTACTCAACACAAACAGGTCATTTCGGGACTAACATATGGTTTATTTTATTTCAATAATTCGCTTGCGCGTAGGGGTCTTTAGCAGTGGGAGGAAATCGGAGTGCCCGGAGGAAACCCACGAGGTTGAGAATGCGCTCCTATCTCCATGCCACCCACATACGCCCACACCAGGGCTCGAAACCACAGTCGCAAGCCAGAGGTCGAAGCGCGGCACTCTAGACCACGGTAAATATGGCATGTTTGGATTATTATACAAGATACTAAAATGATCGCCTTTTACATTTTTTTGCCTATAACGTTTTTAGGACTTCGAATTCTGTCTTATGGTTTGGATTGTTCGTACTTGGTTTTTATTTTATAGGTACTATTATGTTTAATATTTTCCGGTTTGTGGTGGGGGTGGGTAGGAAAATCTTACTGGCTATTCCAAGAATCTCATTCTGATGCATGAGTTCCATAAAAAATACATAAAAAATATAAAGAAAATACGTCCAGGTAAAAAATCCCCACATTACTTCATGTTGACATACATTAAATCATAAAAGCTAGCTGTCTGCCCTCTATAGGCGTATATATATTGTAAGTGGTATCATGTTGTTATCTGTTTCCGGACAAAAATTATACGGCTCGGATAAATCCTTTTGAACTGACACACTAGTTATTTTTACCCTTTGTTGTGATATGCAGTCATGTTTTAGCCATGATTAATAACATTACGATGTTTTTTTTTTCACAGACCGAGGTTTTATTATATATCCTGCCTTGTTAGTATATATAAAAATAAAAAGCCAAATGACATGCGTGTGTCAATAATTACATTAGGAAGAGAAAAGGCAAAATATATAACTTCATAGAACCTACTTTGGTAACATTAGATAAAGAAGATCTTCTGCTTTTTTCTTCTCCTCTAAATAGTCAGACGTTCTTTCTTCTACAAGAGCTTCCAGGTTGTTAGCATATTGTTCCATTCTTGATAATAAATTATCTAATATATTTCCTTTATCTCCGTCCCTTTGAAAAATGGAATAAAATGGGGTTTAACGTCCCACTGATCTGCTCCGAACTTGGCTAATGAGTACGGGCATACGCCAAACAGTGTGCTAAGAGGGGTTTCATCCTTGGGTTTTATCGTCCGCTTCCACCTAGGGTGATATCGCAGACAAATGTTTTCTGAGGGGAGCCAAATAAGAGACTCGTCTCCGTATAGGTTTGAGACATGTGAGCGATTAAGAGATTTAATCGATTTAATTTCCTTGGATAAAGGCATAAATGTTTTAAATGAGTAGCTCATGGAGTAATATGCATTAAAAAAGTAAATGAAAACCAGAAAACAAATTCTGAGATATACTTTTGATGGACTGATAAAGAAACCTAGTAACCATTATCAAATGGGTTAAATTAACCCAACAGAAGTTCGGCTTCAAACATCAAATTATATTGTACAATCCCCTGTATAGCATAAATGATATTAGGCCTTATAGCAATCTAGTCTCAACCTCTAATATATATAATAAGTATAATTAGATCATGATGTTACGGAACAAAGTGGAGGCAGCTTATATAAGATTTTCGTTAAATGGTAAAACCTGACATACTTCCTTTTGAACCGAGAAAACCTCCTCTTATTACGCTGGGACATAATGTAAAAACAAAATTCGTGACTAAAAGGAGTAGCTTTGTTAATCCAAAGAAAATGGCGGATGTATGGTGTGATTGCTGTATATCTAGATTACAGATACAGACTATGGCAAAAGGCAAAAAAAAAATTCAGATTAAAAAGACAACGAAATAGATGTATATTATAGTTGCAACCAGGATCATAAACGAATTTACTGGTTCGTTTTCACGACAGTTAATCATGGCACTAACTCACCTATTTAATTTTCTTATGATTGATTTTAAGGCTTGACAATCTGGTCTTTCAGTTGGATCATCGGCCCAACATCTCGTTATTACAGCAGCTAACTCATCACAGGGACAATCATACTCATCTAATGTTGGTCTAAAATAGGGTCTTAGACCATTTCGTACTTTAGTATGTATTTCTGTTAATAATAAAAGAACACTGACTGCATGTGCTTTTTCATTTCATGGTTATTCTCAATCATTAAATACATGAAATTTATTTCAGTCTTTAATGGAAAAACAATACATGTATACCATTTCGTCGACAATTATATCAACGATGTATCTGGTATATAATTAAACTGAATCTTACCTTTTGGACTAAGATCTAGATTATGAAGATAAAAGACACCATTTCTATATACAATCTCTTGACAAATGATAGAAAAACTGTACATGTCCCCTTTCTGTGTCCCACCGGGGAGTTTTGTAGACATCCTCAATAATTCAGGCGCAGTCCACAATTTTCCTGGATTATAATAATATACGTTTATAAGAGCAATGGAGATAAGATTGGATTCTATGTATGGTCATCTGGTACAGTACTACTATAGCATTCTATTCTTTGACAGAAATACATGTGGCCTTACGTCCCTCAACATAAAATAGGATTGTGGTACTATCTATTAACCGTGATATTTAAAAATAAGAGAAAACCAAAGAGGTTAAATAAGCAACCTATTTCTAGTAAAGCATGTACATTATCAAACCCACAACTTGTATAGACGATACACTTTATTATCAATAGTTTTTTTTATAAGCAATATTTTTTCAGATTTGTATCTGAATAGGGATTGGGGAACAGCCTATATTAAACCCCTCTCACAGGAAAGGTTTACATATTCTGTAATGAAGGGGGATACCCAAGACAAAAGTGTTTGATCAGCAGTATTTCGTATAAGATAAGCTAATGATTCTCGTTCTATTATACTTCCCCGGGGTTTTGTACTTTACTTCTCTTTATCTTAACGTTAAAAGACATTTTCAATTTATTATGGATGTAGGTGGCGAGATGGCTTTTAAATCATTCTTAAGAAATCCTCGTTGTCAAAAAGCGGAATATTTTCGTAAAACAAATTACACAAGGGAATATGGAAGTGTGTTGTATATTCCCCTGAGAGGGTCAGCTATTTTCCTAGCAATACCCAGGGGCTTAATAAAATACTCAGAGTTAATACATACTGTTATAAAAGGCATATGAATTTTCATCTTCATCCACTTCGTTATCTTCTCTAAAGTAATGAAGACCAAAATCTGTGATTTTCACCACAAATCGGCTGTCAACGACACAATTAGTACTCTTTAAATTCCCGTGGCATCTTATTTCACTGGTGTGTAAATACGAGAGTCCCTGTATGGAGCAAAATATATATTTTGTTTTGAGTGAAGTGTTATTCATTTCATACAAGAATTATTGTTCTGATGGAAATCACTGGCGGAAAAATTAATGTTTAATAGTCGCGGCGAAGTATATCCCTTATTGAAAAATAAAGCTGTAATCTTCAATACAAGGGCTCCAGAAAACACTATACTTAATGTACAAACTCCTTGATATATACTGATGCGAAATATTGACCACAAGGTAATTAACAACTACAAACTACGTGTATAATGGGAGATAGATTACTGATTTATTAACGTGCAAAGTTTCCACGAGGGCATTATCATCTTTATCCAGCAAATGGTATCGCCGAAGCGCGTTTAATCAACCAGTAATTCTTGTTCCATTTGGTTTTATATATTTAGTAGGTTTGCTTTTCAATTAATCTAAATTCCACCCAAAGATGTAATTACCTACCCTCAATATATCTTGCATGATAGAATATCGAAACATCCAGTCTAATTTTATTTGTTCATTTTCTAAAACATCCTGAAATTTAGAGAAAAAAATAAACATTAGTTATAAAATGATTTGTGTGAACGCTGTCATTATATTAATCGTAATATAAATTAAAAATGTACTTCTAACATGACATACGAAATATACGAAACATTAGTTTTAAAGTGACTTAATATGGACGTTGTCTTTTCTTGACCGTGATATAACATAAGAAACATTAGTTTTAAAGTGACTTAATATGAACGTTGTCTTTCCTTGACCGTGATATAACATAAGAAACATTAGTTTTAAAGTGACTTAATATGGACGTTGTCTTTTCTTGACCGTGATATAACATAAGAAACATTAGTTTTAAAGTGACTTAATATGGACGTTGTCTTTTCTTGGCCGTGATATAACATAAGAGACATTAGTTTTAAAGTGACTTAATATGGACGTTGTCTTTTCTTGACCGTGATATAACATAAGAAACATTAGTTTTAAAGTGACTTAATATGGACGTTGTCTTTTCTTGGCCGTGATATAACATAAGAAACATTAGTTTTAAATGTCTTTATATGAACGTTCTCGTTTATTAAAGGGACATTATTGGAGAGTAGATAAAGAGATTGTAGTTCTCACTATAATAGTTAAAAACTAGATAATGTGAAGGGGGTTTGCTGAACATGTCAGTCAAATTTTCCCACTCTGAATAGAGATATTAGCGATTGGATTTTAGGTCTAGCATCGATCATTATTACTAAAGTCGGGACGATAAATAAACATAGTCCCAATTATCCATTTTTGCATTTAATCATCAATGAGCGTTGAGCAGCATAATTGGATTCAAATCCAGTGAAAATCCAACACATAGATGACATCAAGAGTTGATTAAGGTCTTTTCATGTTAACAAATATTTAATTAATAGTTTATATCTTAGCCCAAGAGAAGGACCCGCAAGAAACATTAGTTTTAAAATAAAGTGTATGCATGTTTTCTTTTATTGACAGTTATATTAATATACGTCGCCATCAAAAGAAATCATCCATTTTTGCAATATAAACCTGTGATATTAAAATTACAGCAACTTTTTTTTGCAATTTAAATCTGTAATGTCAAAATCAGTGTCGTCTACGATATGTATACCATATATCAGTGAAAGACAGATGCCAATAACTATTTCCATACATAATTTCAAAAAACTTAGAATGTGTTCAGGAAGCTAGATATATTATAAATAGTCAATGGTGTTGTATATCTTCGAGACTTCGAATTTTGTCTAATGGTTAAGATTGTTTCTACTTTGTTTTATTTTGTTTCAATCAAATGACAGGAGCCGTGCCCGTGCCAGTGCCCGTGCCCGTGCCCGTATTTGATTGATTGAAATGTAGGCTACAATCATTTGAAAATATAACTTGCCTGTAGACTTCCTTTAGGACAATATTCAGTTAAAATACAAGCATGAGGTGGGTCAATACAGGCTCCAGCAAATCTCACAATATGGTCATTCTGTAGGTCTTTCATCTGAAAATATAATTTCATTTGAATATAATCTAATTTGCAATATACAAATTTATATAACTACGGATCTTTGACCTCGGTGATAACGATGGTAGTAGACAGTAACCTGGACAAACAACCAGAGGATCTTTAACGTATTGTCAATTGTTCGTCCCACCTGAACGACTTGATACTCTTTCTTGTCATGCCGTCGGTCCTACACCAATGGCAATGAGATGCCTGGGCCATGTTTCACGAAATCGTAACTAAATATAAAATCCAATTTGAGCAGATACTTCAATTTTGATTGGCTAAGCACTAAAATCAATCTAATAGTATCCAATCAAATTACTAAAATTTGCATTTTTATCTTAGTTAAAATTTTGTGAAACAAGCCCCTGGATCTTTCTCCGCCAATACCTGGATCGAAAACATAGCCTTTTATTTAGTGAGCCACTGTGTAGAGGTATAAATGGACAAGTTTCAGATTCCTGTTTGGGGCTATGGCTACTTATATTACTGATATATCTTTCTTATCTTTTATTCAAGATATTTCATGTCATGCATATTTCATTATAGTCTTTGGAGATATCAGACGTATTTTATCTTCATCTGTATGCTTAAAATGACATATTTCAATAAAAAATATACTTATTTTGGATTGGTTTGAAGGCTCTTAGACTCGGAATACAATTTATTGGCCATATTTCAATTCAGTGCCTTAATGAGACCAGACGTGTTAGTGTAAAATTATACTTCTGCTATATTTTCATGGACATCTAATTCCTTCATTGCCTCACTAAACGGAAGTCAATCTTCCGCCCTTGGTTTGTCTTATCAAGACAATAAACCGGATATCTCCCAGACCTCAGACCCGGCTTACTGAATTTGTATGACTTCTCGTTTCAAGAAAAAGATCCATGTTATAAATAAACGATTTCCAATTAACAAAATAAATAAACAATTTTCAATTTATTCATTTTAGTATATGTTGAACATTTGCAGACAAATACACTGGAAGTACCCCGTCCTACGACGTACAGTGGGCTAGGAACTAGATTTTGTCCGAGCACTGGTAGTACGGCTTGATTTCTATCATTAAGGACTTTTGTACGAGCACACCAAAGTGTATGAGACCTGTTTTTGTCTCACCAGTTCCTTCCTCTCAAGTTGAGTGAGTGAGAGTGAGCGTGACTTGCTGCTCCTCAATAGCTCTGCAGTTTTTCTGTAATTTTTCTGTTACTAAAGTTTACTCAGAGTTGTAACTTAGCACATAGAACGTATTTTAGTGAAAATTGACTTAGTTATTTGAATATTTTGGAAGGAAATATTTTAGTTGAAAACCAATAAGAATCAATGAAGCATGATAGCCAGTTTTTTTTTTATAGATACCAAGGTGATTTTAGCTACAGCATTAATCATGTGTGTCTTGAACTCAGGTGAGAGGTGCTCTGTTATCAAGTATAGTAGAAGTGAGCTACTAAAATTTAAAGATACAGTAAATTTAACTGACTCTAATAAACTGTATTATAATATCAAACATTCAACAAAAACAATTTTAAAGCACAAGCCAACCAGGAAGAAAACGAAAATCTAAACTGGCAAAACTAAATTAATTACATCATCTGGATCTAATCCCAGAAATCTAATTCAAATAAAACCAACACAGAGGGATACATTATTTGGTTGTAATGTGAAGTCAAACTTTTGTTTATTAAACTGTAGATCAGTTCGAAACAAAACTCATGAAATCCATAGTTTTATCTGCGACCATGATTTGAATGTTTTAGTCTTAACTGAAACCTGGTTAGCGGATGATCCTGATCAAGCAACTATAGGTGAACTTGTTCCACAAGGCTATACAATCAACCATGTGACGAGGAAAGGGAGAGGCGGGGTGTAGCTATGACCTGTACATCTACTATTAAAATATCAAATCCTAAAAGTGCGAAGTTTGACAAGTTTGACTAGATGTGAATCTATCCTTCTCAAATAAAACAATCCGTTGTTTAGCCCTTTATCGCTCTCCAACTAAGTCCATCTAAAATTTCTTTGAAGGATTTTCTAATTTTTTAAGCCAGTTATCAATAGCCAATAGCAAGCGAGTGATACTCGGCGACTTCAATTTTCACATTTATCAGACAAGTCGATTTACAGACTTATTAAACAGTCATTCCCTTTTACAACATATTATTACATCAACCCATAGAAAAGGCTATATACTGGATTTGGTTATCACAAGAGAAGATAGTTTAATACAATTGGATAATATCAAAGTTGAAGATTATTTAATATCTGATCATTTCCCTGTTCATTTCCAGTTATCCATTCCACAACCAAAATGTGCAACAAAATCTGTAACATATCGCAAATTGAACAGTTTACAAGAAGACAGTTTCTGTCAGGAATTAGAACGAAACGAATTTTCGGATATTAATTACTTAAATAATGTTAATTTGAAAGCTGAGCAATATTTCTCCATTCTAAACACGACCTTAAATACACTTGCACCTGGAAAGATCAAGGTGTTTAAACTAAGATGGTTTAGTAATGAGATCCTGGAAGACAAACGAGTAAGAAACACATCTGAACGTATCTAGAGAAAATCAAAACTAACTGTGCACAAACAAATATATCAATCCAACACAACTACAATGAATAAAATCATCTGTAAAGCCAAAAAAATAATATTCAAATAAAATAGAAGAGAGTCAAAATAAACAAAAGGAATAATTTCAAATTCCAAAAACATTGTTAAATCCTGACCATGACCAAAATAAGCTCCCATCCACTTCTTCTCCTGAGCAGCTTCCAGATCTTTTCTCACAATACTTTACACAGGAAATTGTAAAGATTAGAAATGAATTGTTAGCTGAAAGCGATAACCCAAACACTCGTTTAACTTATGACCACCTAATTTTGTCAACACCGGCATTTCTAACCAAATTTTCGTTTGTTTCTGATTCAGAACTATCACAGATTGTGAACCAATCAACTTTTAAATCATGCAGTTTTGATCCAATTCCAGCCATTGTTCTTAAGAAATGTTTAAAAACGATTCTACCAGCTACGACAAACATAATTAACAGTGCCATTTACAAACTAAAAATAGAACCGTATATACTAGATTCAGGATGCAACTAATTGGTGTAATAATATGATTACGATAAGTCAACTATAAATAACATTTTTTTGTTGGCATAGTTTAAAAATCGGTTTAATATGGCCAATTTTTCATCTTTTGGTCAACTTATTCGAACAAGGATGTCGTCGATTTTATCATCATTTAGATTTAACTTATTGCCTGTTTTCCAGATTTAACTGCCTAAAAACAAGCTACAAATTGAGAATATCAGCGAGTAGAGAATGATCAGCATATAAATATTGATTCGCATAGCATGTTTCAAGGACACAAATGATGCATGTCTTATAAAGCACAAACAATGAAGGCCCGGGAACAGGCCCCTGTGCCACTCAAAGGCGATTGGGAGATCCATTAGGATCATAGAAGCAATATACCATGGTCCACACCTAAGATGATTCTTATTATTGCTGTTCATGTTATGCAGAGCAAAAGGCTGATTGAAATTTATTCATGAGCTCATAATTAGAAAGATCCCTGGTAAGTCTTGTTGACCGCCTATTAAAACTAGACTGCCTTTTAATGCTTGGCCAAAGATTATACCACAACCTCGTTACAAAAAGTCCGAAACACCTCTAGAATGAATCTTGCGGTAATTCGATATTACACAACAAGACTTATTATGGAATACAATCACGGTATTTAATAAGAACAGATTTGAACAATTACTCTTTTGTCATCATTAAACTTGTATATTAACTTTGTTATAACTATGGGAGTGAACGGTTTCAATAAGTACATAGGGTGACATAATAGCACGAAAACTCTCTGTTGAGCGTTCAGTTTTCTTGGATTTCATTTTATGTAAAAGGATCAAAAAATATAACGGTTCACAAACAGTAGACACAAGTGGATTACCAGCGTCGTGGGGAGGCTAGTATAGCACCACTAACCGGTGGACCGTTATCCCGGCAAAACTGGTAAGTGGCAACGTGTATCTGCTCAAAGATGTTGAAAAACTAATTAAAATTTCGTTAATTCCTATAGATGAGTATTCAAAAGATTAGTTTGTCTAGGTCTTAGACTTTCCGTGTTAATACATCTAAGGTAACGACTCGATCGGTTATAACCAGTTCGTGTTAATGCATTTAGGGTAACGACTTGATCTGTTACGACCCGATCGTAACAACTTAATATGTTACGATTTGTTCGACTTCACGACTTAATCGGAAACACGCGTTAGTGGCATTACGACCCGATCGTAACAACTTAATATGTTACGATTTTCGACTTCACGACTTAATCGGAAACACGCGTTCGTGGCATTACGACCCGACCGTATCAACTTAATATGTTACGATTTGTTCGATTTAACGACTTAATATGAAACACGCGTTCGTGGCAATGCATTAAGGGTAACGATTTGATCTATTACCACCCGTCCTTTGCAAAGCATTTAGGGTAACGATTCATTCTGTAATGGCCCGTTCCTGGCAGGGCATTAAGATCACAACTTGATTTGTTAAGATCCGTTCGTGTTCTGGTTTCATCACGTTTCAAGTCATCACCATAACCAAACAATTATCTGATATTTGCAGATCCGAAACAGTGACAACCTAATCCAGGGGATGTCCAGATTCATGTGGTGAACAGTTAATATGTGGGTATAGATAGACCATCTATCAGGTTGAAATGTAGGTCATATTAGCATAACTACATACGTATCTAGAATATTATATCATGGCTGTAAATGAAACATATAAAAGGACGACCAGGACTCGAGAGAAAAGGTATACATGTACTTCAAACCAATACTTACTCGTTTTATTTCTATCAGTAGATTCTTGGTTATGGTGATATTGGTTTTGTGAATGGGTTTTACAGCGAGAATGGCACCCTGCAAATAAGAACCAAAGAGATTATTACTTTTACTTATTAATCGATGACGTGGAGTTCCTTTTTACCAATAAAGTTGTGCGACTCCGTGTGGATTGTAATCATAGTACATACAATGAAATATTAGAAATTTCACGTGATTTTAAAAAAAAAAGAACTTTGCAGTTCGACTAACAGGAAATTAATATTACACGGGGTATAAATAGGTTGCGTATTACGCAAGGTTTTGTATATTGATATTAGTTTGGGCATTATTTCTATTCAGTTACCAAATACGATGTAATGTATTGTTAACAAAAAACATAAATTTCTAGATATTTCACAACCTACGCATTATGTAATGTAAATACCTATTAGTTTAAATGAATATGTCAATGTATTGTAAAGAGATATCAGGGTTTTGAAAATCTTTGACTTCTATAAAAAAAAGTTTGATTTGATGTTATGTGTCGATTCAGATATATTGTCAAATGAGACTGTATGCAAATTTTTTTTACACGCATCGCCCTCTTATCGCGAATATGTTGAGATTTCCAATATTAGGGTTTTGAAAATCTTTGACTTCTATAAAAAAAAGTTTGATTTGATGTTATGTATCGATTCAGATGTATTGTCAAATGAGACTTTAGCAAAAAAAATGACACGCATCGGCCTCTTATCGCGAATATGTTGAGATTTCCAATAAGGAGTTTTGCTACCGCTTCGGGAAAATATGGTACTTCGAGTTGGTCAGTTCTTGCATTTTTGATAAGCAATTGGCCCTGATCAATTACAATTATGTTCTTGGCGAAAATGATAACTGCCTTTTAATATTTAATTAAATGAAATGGAGTTCAACGTCTTTTTTTTCTGCTTTAACCGCGTTAATAAAGCTTTGTTGTTTTTTTCGCGGATAACCAGGGCAACAAAAAGTTCAAGACCCCCTCTTGAATTAGACAAAGTTGACTGGAATTAGTCTCGTTTGCTAAGGACTAGATAAATACTGTCTCTCTCGGACCGATAATGCCATCCGTTGTGAAAACAACATTATTAGCGCCATGAAAACGTCGATAGGCTTAAACTTTAAAAGAAACTAAATTTAATCAAACTTGTAAAGATATTCACTTAATAGTCTCGACGAAACAATTAATTCTAAAAAGAAAGCAAGCTCATCTCGTCCGTCTGCAATACTACAGAAGAGGACAGTTGACGGAAGCTCTAGTGGTGCAATGACATTTTTATCCTAATGAAAGATTTTAATTTCCTGGCATAAGGCTCGGGCATGCATTGTTCTACTGGAAGTATAACTATATTGGAAGCTTGATGAAAACAAACTATATCTTATGAAGGTGAAATAAAAATTAAAAAGCAAGTTGGATAAAGGTCGGTTTACCGTAAACCACTTTATGTAAACCTTTCTGTCTTTATTGTCTGTGTTCGTTTTTGGGTTGTCTAGGATAGCGCTACAGGACTGACCGGTAAAGTGCTGCTTATTTGTTCGGATGGAACGTAAATAGGACCCATCTGTTTAACTGCATTTGATATTTATGTTTAATTTGAACATTATATTCCACTGTCTTCAATAGTAAGTGCAGGAGGACAAAGCAAAAATCTATACGCTAAGCCTGCGCACAAGAAAATAACCCCAATCAAATATCAAATCAAGTAAATGGATTGTGGGCCAGCCGTAGGCGTCCATTGCGCTATACAGTCCAGAGCCTGTTTTGGTACAGGCTGACTTAAAAAAGACGTAATAGAAATAATGCGACCAATCTTGACAGTGGTCGACAAAGTTTATTGAAAGATTGGTTTAATAAAAGCTTCAAATACCAGCCCACGAAACCTGTATAATAAGGGACAAATTTAGAAATTCGTCCCAGACACATCTCATTGACCAGCAAACTCATTGATAATTGACAGAATTTAGATATGACCGATATCTAAGGTATTATTATCAATACATAATTATAAGATAGATTCAGTAAGCTCATCAATAACAGTACACTGTCCATTATTTGGTAAAAGAACCCGAGAGTATTATCTTTATGACTATAAGCGATTAGCCGCTATACAGAAATAACCCCCGTAATTTATTCCAGATCAAAGTTCAGGATTCGAGAGGCCATTGTGTGTGCCAATACATAGACAGTTCACTTAGTTAGATACAATAAGGATTACCAAGAATCATTCAACATTTTGAATTGGAGATCAATATTTTTGTATTAGTATATAAATTGTTGCTCTTAGTACTGCCAGACGCCATTATCTCCATTGCAAATAGAAATAGTATATAATCAGTAAATTGAAAGTTTCCATATTTTCAAGCTACGTCCACCCTCAAATCTCTTATTTTTACATTAGATGCAGAATTGTCAGTCGGTTGTTGTTGATGTCCATTGTGAAATGGCAACAGAATAACGAATAGTATCGTCGGTCCTTAATACAAAATGACAAACTAGTGTATAATGCTCATTTATTCCCCCATATGAAAAATATCAAAGTTACTAATGTTCCAGTATCAATTAGCATTAGATGTCTCGGAAGAATTTGGCATAATCTGCATTATATTAGGCTAAAATCACTTATAGTTTACCTTATAGTATCCTGTTTTTGTAAAGAGTTGCCTGTTGGCACCATCATTTAGGTGTACAGCTATAGTGTCACCAGAACATGAACTAGCATACGAATATTTCTGCAAAATAAAAAAAACACATTTATAACATATTATAGGAATTTCTGAATTGGGTTTCGCTGTATTTTCAGCTAATACCGGCACTTGAAATGAGAATCACACCTATAAGTCATTATCATAAATATATTCAGATCACTAGATAAAGTTTGTCTTCAAATATGCACACGGAGCAAAGAACAGTTAGGTGGGAACGGTAGCGTACTTATTGAACGAGGGGGTGGTGGTGGTGGGTCGCTTTCTGGGGGTCGAAACTTCTAGTGTACTGCACTCCACTGATTTTTGTCTTCCCCTTGCGTTTAAGTCTTAATCATATATTAGCCCAGAGCCATTCCTTTTAAAAAATATCCACAAATGTATAAGCCTTTAAGATCCAATCGTCGGTTGTTTATTGAATTATGATTTCTCGATTATTTCGTTTTCCCAGGGCTACATTAATGATAGGTCTTTGAGTAAAAATTGTAAAAATCCGACCTTCTTTTTTATGTCTAAATGTTAATAGCGATAGTTCTGATACCTCGTCTAGACACAATAATCTTTGCTATTCAAAATCTAGAATTGTTATTTCCAAGACATTATTTACTGTGATAATCGAGGCTTAAAAACCAGGAGTCACCAAATAAATCTTTTTCAGTAAGAAAAGCCATACAATTTTGTGAGAAGAGAAAGTGCGACAATTATCAGTCAAAGCAGCTCTAAACGTTTCCAGAGAATATCGCCGTTTTGTATAATACCCCACCCGTTTGCTAAATATAGAGTTTAGGATTATATAGAATTTTGTTATTTGAAAAAGGAGCAACACTGTGATGCAAAAATTAATTCAAACGGACTATTTTTCTATTTTGAGACTTATTTCAATGGTCCTGCTTGCTGTACCTTTAACTAATAATAATCATACCATCTTGCATTCCAGTTTAGTAGTTGCGCCGAACTTGCCCCTAACGCATTTACAGGGAAAGCACGTGTTTCGTTTCTTTATACAGCTACCAGATATTGTTGTTGTGAGGTCTTACAGGCAGAATTATTATGATTAATTCATACTGCCACCCTTCATCGTTATATATGAGCATATACAATTGTCTTTTCTATTAAGGAAAGCTTGGATTAACCATATTGTCGTCTGAAATACAAGCTGTCCAGAAATACTCTATTTTGTCTCGTCTTGCAACTTTCACCGAGATAATCTTCTCATAGACTTCTTTAACGTATTTGGGCATAACGTACAGTGTATGGCTGTTATTCCCCCATATTATCAGTGCTTTTGTTAGATAATGTGCCAAATTATTTGTGACAAATAAGTTTTAAGGAAACGCTTATTTTGATTAAGAATCTATAAATCGACCTACTCTGTTTAAACTCATACGACTCCCCTGTCGTTCTAGTTTATGGTTCTTCTCGGGTGACCCAAAGAGAATGTCGTCCCACTTGACTCTCCAATTCATCTCGGCCAATTCTGCCTCTAGCTTAATGTGTCTGAAATATGAAAGGAAGAGGTAATATGATTCAAATTGTTTTCGATATTGTTTAATAAAGCCACAGTTTCGCATCTTGTAGTACACCGTGGATACAGCTTCGTAAATAATATGCCGTAATCTGCTTTTAAGCCATGTCACATTTGATAGTAATCTATTTGAATGTCTAACTGACGAAATCGATGAATCGATATAAAGTTACAATTCAATAAGCGGCCTGTATAAAGTGTTTTGCCCAGACTTCTACAAACAAAATCACCGCCGACCTAAAGTTTTATCGATCATAATAATACTGTGAAATCAAAAGACAATGCGTATAGTTATTAAGGCTAGTAAGAGAGACTGACCGATTAAAGAAATATGATCTGATTATTGTTGCCAGTACATGATCACAAGAGACTAATCTGCATTGATTTCGGTCAACACAAAGAACCGAATAGAGTTGATCTTGACGTGTTATTTCACTAAACGATGGCACTTTTCCGTACATTTGGGGATCTCAAATGGAAGTTATTTGGTTTACGAATGTTAGTTTTAGTTTTGACTTACTGTGTTGATCATTAAACGCATGGACATGGGATTCAAAACTAATTCAAACTTTCATCTGCAAACCTAAAATCTAATGCAATCGATACTTTTATTTGATCAATGTTAGAGACGGAATATCGCTTTAATTACGCAATTTTCAATACAAAGCGAAGTCTTATAAAATGTGATAAAGGTATACATTTCCCTAATCCACACATACCAAGAGCTACAAGATTACAATATTATCAGTTTCTCTTCGTATAATTTCATTCACCAACAAATCATTCTTGACATAGGAACTATCAGCTGATCTAAATCCCGAGTTAAATTACAGTTATTAACAGATCATCTAGGCAGACGATGGGTGATATCTAGTTCTGTTCTATATATAATCGTTTCAAATCAGGACCTCTAAAGGACAAATTCGATTTTCAGTAAGACATAACTGACACAGAAAGCCCCTACACGTCAGAAAATATCGATATTGGAGATATAAACATATTAGAAAATAGAAATATAAGCCCTATCACCCTCTCGAGTGTTTCAATCTCATCATAATTTAATACCGTATACCTCCTTGTACCCTTTGATTGACATCCACCTTTAATACAGTAATTTACACCTTGCTGTGCATCGTCATGTTCAGAAATCCAATCATACAATTCTTTGTCAAGTGGATTTTGTAATGTACCTCTCTGCTATTTGTCAATACAATTAGCAAATGTTTACGGTTAGATAGTGTAATAGGAAATTTCTTAAAGTACAATTTCTGTAGTATTCTATTTATGTAACCTAGTATTTTCTGTCTAGACCTTTTCAGGGGTAAGGTGATACTTGGATTAAGCCCATTTGGTTTGCATTGTCAGACGTTGTATGACGTTATACATACAAGTATACATCTAAATATACATTCGTAATTTTCGCAATGCGAACTATTACATACCCCCACCCTCGCCCCTCTCTCTCTCAACATCTGTAATTCAGTCTAAATATCTTATGATAAGTGGAGGTAAACATATCCATTTCTAGTAAGATAAAGCTTCAAGTCCCAGACAATGTTTGAACTGGGTAACTTAAGATTCTTATACAAATTAGCCGTACACAAACTTCAAAGTGTATACTTCTTAATTAATTGTTGCGTTTATGTTCACGCTTTAAAGTTGAGCTTTTGTTTAACAAATTAACCATTTTTTGATGAACAAAATTTGCAATATAATTAATCAAGTCTCAATAACGTTAATTAAAATACATTTATGCAACATAAAAAAGTTACTTTTCAAACGATAACACTAGAGCATGACAATCTTAAAATTGAAAATGATATATTCCCCAAAAATATATAGCATAATTTGGTGGAGTTTTTATATTCTATTAAAGGGACTGTCCCGAATAGAACAAAACCTCAAAATAAAAGTCCGAGTCTGTATGAAATTTAAACGCCAAAATACAGAAGAATGGTGTATATAACCTGACTCAAAATTTCAGCTCAAAATATTGAGTCGTTTGGACGTGAGCGTTAAAACAGCTGATCCGGACACGTAAAGATTTCGGGTCAATTCTTTCGTTGGGTGACCCGATAATCGATTCCCGTTCCTTTAGAGGTCTACACGGTGGATGGTCCATGTGCTGTACTTGATAACAAAAAGTAAATTTCACCGACACATTATTTTTATAAAATAAAAGTCTTGTTTTATCAAATCACTGCATAATACAGTTTGGGACACCGGACTCCATTTTAACATGAAGACTGTGGGTTTTAGTTGTTTGAAAACGTATCACATAATTGAGTTAGTTGCTCGGCCCTAAGGTAGGGGATCTTAATGGATTTTAACACAAAATTAAAGAGTTTTATTCTCAAAAACATTATCGGGATTGGCCCTTTAAGCAACGTGTTTGGATCAAAACTTGGCTTTTTTCAAATTTACAACCTGGGACGACTACAAAGCTAAACGCATCCAGTAATTACGTTGACAACAACCGGTGTTTATGGCACTATATATAAAATTATTCACGAAACTTTCAGCTTCCCCGGGGATCACGGTGGCTAAGTGGATAAGGCGCTGGTTCGCTAGCCTCGAGGTTGAGTGTTCGATCCCTGCATTGGCCGAGAAAGTTCATCTCGATTTTCCGGCGTGATTTCCCCTTGTCAGTGATGCAGAAGGAGGGCCTGACAAGGACAGCTGCATAGTCGTTCGGATGGTACGAAAAACCGAGGTCCCGTGTACAAATTGGAGTGCACGTAAAAGATCCCTTGGCAGATGGTATTCGATATAAGAGTAGGCCGTAGCGCCGCTGGCCGGGCAAAATTCCTCTCATAGCACACTGTATGGCGTATGCCCGTCTTCAATTAGCCCAGGTTAGGTGCTTAACCCTCTAGATCCCAGACCAAGAAAGCATTGATGAAAAAATTTCATTTTCTGTGTACATGACAATTAAGCACTCTGTAAATCATCCCAGAATTAAATTTAGGATTTGACCTCTTTGACCTTGAATTTCAAAATGTTGCATGTGTGCAACATTGGGATTTACCGTCAAAATTTCCACAATGTCTACACCTGTGTCGTTTTTGGGAAATGGTCAACCTTGTCAAGCCTCACTTCTGTTGGTGGCGCGGGGTCGTAGTGGCTGGGGGTGACTGCAACAATGAAAGAGGACGACCTAGCCTAGCTGAAACAGGCTTAGCATAAAGGGACATTGTTTACCAATGTTGCACCGGTGCAACACATTAATTTAGACACCTGTACTTCAGACCTCAAACCTCATAGTGTGACAAAACTTATTTTATGGATTCCTTGTACTGCTGTTTCAACAAATAATTACAAACTATGCCCCTTAACTACCACTGGTGGGTGGAAATAACCTTGAAATCTAGGTCTGGAGTGGGTCATACGGTTCAGCGAATATTCACCACTTTGTTTCATGTCACATGTCTGACATTGTGAACGTTAAACCCCATTTCATTCATTCATTCATTCAGCTTCCCCAATGATTGAACCTGCGATGGCTGAAAATCCCGACAAACTATTATTTTATTACGAATGTATTTTGGAAGATATGGCTATGCACACTAAAGACGCCTTTACATACGTATTGCGAAAAACATTAAGACCACCAATTTAATTCGATTGTACATGGTAGATACAGATATCCATATCATAACGCATATAGACGAACAGTTTAAGACCATCTCGCTTATTCGTCCCCTTTTCTCATTCATTTAGCTGTTACAAACATAAACGCTTTAATGTGTGGTGAAATTCTACCGGATTTCGAGGTTTTCTTAAAGGGACATTATGGAAGCTTATATGAAAAGTTCAAATTTCTCGCTATAATAGTTAAAACATAAATAACGTAAAAAGAATATTATTATGCTGAAAATTTCAATCAAATTGTTCCACTATGAACCGAGATATTAGCTTTTAAATTTTAGATAAGCCCCCACCTTCATCACTAAAGTACGATAAACAAAACGAAGTCTCGATCCTTCAGTTTAATTATTTTTAAAAAATGTATTTCAATCCGCTTAATATCATAGGCTAGCTAGTGATAACGTCGAGAACTTATTATGGTCTGGATAAGTTATGTAATGTCTAATTAATAGTCTAGACAACATTTCGGGTCTAAAGAAAGACCTGCAATATGCATATTTCGCTCTTCCGTAAAGTATGTTTAGATCTGACCATTAAATGATATCAAATAAATACTATCTGACCATTAAATGATATAAAAAAAATAGTAGTGAATTCAAAATTTTAAAAATGAAACAAACGCTCACCAACGATTCAGTCTGTATTTGTCACAAAATTAATGTTTTGGTGTTTTGAAAAAAAAATTCTCCAGAAGTTTGGAAAAATAAAAATCTTAGAAAATTTGTTTAAACGGGACAGCTTTTTAGCAATCCAAAAAAGAGCACAGTAAAAATCGCAAGAAACCGAAGGGATATTCCTATACTATTACACCAGCCGATCAGAAGAGCAAAGTTTCCAGAACAAGATACATCTACATTTTTTAAACGGTTGATCGATTATAAGCCGGACGGACGAACGGACAATATACAACCGCAACACGTGGGTGGACAATAACACGTTTTTTTTATTTCTGATTATAACAGTAGCCTATAGGAATAAAAATAGTTTCAATTATCTCAGTTACCTACAAAGCAACTTGTCAGTCATTTCAATTTAAATCTGGTTCAATGCACATAATAAGGTGGAGATGGCCTATAGAATATGTTGTTTCCATTATCCCATTTATCTACATAGTACAGTGTGGGTCAGTTTATCGGGATTTAACATAATTGAGATACTTGTGAAACCAGAAATGTTCGGTTTAACACGGTTCATAGCATATAATTAGTGTTTAACTAATCAGGCCTCGTGGAATGCAGACTAAGTATAAGCTAATCACTGGTTAGTCCACCATTGATTAGACCTAAACGCTGATCATTCAAATAAACGAGAATACAGCCTTCTTATGTACACCAATACACGTCATGTGAAAAGCATCAACACCTCTTTGACTAATTGCTTCCCCTGAATGTAATTTTTCTATAAAACAGTTCTCACTTTCTCCCTGTTACCTCATTTCCATGTCAATGTCTGTTGACCCTTTGGTCAAGAAATTACCAAAAATATTTGAATTGACATTTTTTGCAACGTTTAAGTGAATATTCATGATCTTAAGACGAAAGGATCAAGAAATAAGCATACACGAAGTTGATAAATCACAACTTATAGATTCTTTTGACAGGGCATGCTATAAAAAATACCGATGGTTAACACCCTTCAATATTTTTATCAGATGATTGTGACGTGTTAGACTCTTTGGCGCGTCGTAGATTAAGATCATCGGAGTGTTGAAAACGTATAGGAATGGATGTATGGAGTTCAATCGACATATTTACTAGTCTGAGACCACTTAAAGTAAGACATGATTCAGAGTTGTTAAAGTCTGTATGGGCTTGTCTGTACACTACATTAACATCGAATAACCACATCAATAATTAAAGAAAACGTAATCAACGTCTGATTGTAATTTGACTGAAGAGACGAATAGTGATGGTTTGTTCTTGGGGTTTAGAATGGTAGTCAAAAACAAAGACTGATTTTATTTCTGTTCAAACTAATAGCGATTAAGAAAACTAATTGTGTCCAGCTTTCATTCTGGGAATAAAGACAAACGATGAAGTCCTCAAAAGACTAGGGCTGTGTCTGTGACGAATGTAACTTTAGTTGATTATTTTCTAATAATAACAAACATACGATTGTTTGAGAAGATTAATTTACTTACCTGTATATAAAGAAGACGGTAACCAAAACAATAAGTAATATAGAACCTAATACTATTATTACTATACCATATTCTGGAAATGGTTCTGAAAGAAAAAAAAAACGTGTACACGCAAATAAGTTATCGTTGTTTACTCTCATGTATTCATGATAAAATATTAATTATAGATCAACTTTCTCGACTCTAAATGTTTTGATAACGAAACCCGACGAAGGTACACTGAATATTATATTTCATCAGCTATTATTGGAATCACAATCTGGTTGCTCCGCGGTGAAAGTTTTTCTACAAATTTGGTGTTTTAGATCATATTAAAATATAATGCACATTAATCTATGTATGTCTTGATTAAATAAGACCGAATCTTAATGAAATTAGACATTTGTATATTTAACACAATAATAAATCAAACTTCTTTGCCGCAGGAGAACAATGAAAACCAGAGGAAACCAGAACAACAATGCCATGGTTGTTAATTAAATCGTGGCATTTTTATGGGCCACATTTTTATGTGCAGGTATATTGTCGTTGCTCCTGGTAAAACTTAAAATATATTTTTATATTTATTAGTTCCTTTCGATAATGACTCATGTCTGACCATAATATGATGGATTTTTGCTCCGGATCGTAGGAAAAATCACAGTTTTAGCTTGTTCTATGTTCATCTATTGGAAAATGTTGCAGTATTTTGCATGGAAGCCTCTTGTTTTAATCTTTGATTCTGTTTGATTTTGCATAAAGTTAATTATTTTATACAGATAATCCGATTTTAACATGTATTCAGTGGTAACAACCGCTGTAGACAACATTAATATCGTATATTCAGTTGATTCTTACCTATACATGGTTACATTATAAATATAGTTGAAATAATAACATTAGTCTGTTGTTTTAATATCTAATTCGATACTAAATAAATTGATACAACACAAGATAGCGAATTGTTACATAAACAGTATTGTATTGTATTAATTTATTATTCGATAAGGAAAATAAACGCTTATGATAGCATTTGTTTTTTAATTAATCTGTTATTATTCGATTTATTCCCAAGTATACGTTTGTGACAAAAATCATATATACAAATGCCGTATTACCTTCTGGTGGGCAAAGCGATCCATCAAAACCACAGACAGGGGTGTCGGGTGGTGGACCTGTCCTACCTCCAGCCCAATGAATCCTCTTTCCAGGTACTGGTTCGTATTGTTTCTTATTACCATAATAGTTAGCCACTACCTAGAATATCATGATTGTACATTTTAATTTTTAAGGTTAAAAGAGTTTACACAAGTATGCCACATCCCCTAAGACAAAAGCAGGCGCAAAACACCGTCCACTTACTTAGCTAAGTGGAGCTAAATGATGTTCTGTTACATGTGGTTGTTCTTTTTATAATCCCAAATGATCATTTCATCTTCCGCCTTAAAGTCACAATTTTTAAATGTCTCTTCATATTTATTTTTCTTAAAATAAAACCCCACAATATTTATTGCTCTCATGTTAAATGATTATCCCAAGAGAGAGTTTTCTGTGTGAAATATATCATAATTTATAGATAAATACATAAATAAATAAAAAATACGTCCAGGTAAAAACATTCTCCACTTTACTTGATTCTGACTTGTATGTCAGAACCAAGTAAAGTGGAGATTTCTTTACCTGGACATATTCTTTATGTGGTTAACTACCGCAAGCATAGACGTACTTGTACTTTATCTATTTTAATATATATATTCACGCAAAGATATAAAAGAACTACATTTTGTGACGAAAACTAGCACTTTCGCTTATTGTGATGTCGTGTACTCGAAGAGCTTAATAAAATTAGCGAAAGGGCTAGTAATCTACCAAAAATGTAGTTCTTTCTTCAAAAACTTTTATATTTTTGTGTATTTAAATAAGAGTAGTTATCTTTAACTTTATATATGATTAACATTGTTACCAACAAGAGAATGAACAGAATAATTATTTTCAATCTCTTGCATTAAATGAGCTAAATCTCTAATATCTGGGACATACACATTGACACATAGGGGTCACAACGTATATGATTTACATTTAATCGTTTCTGTTTTAACTCTAATTTCAAATCAGTTATGTTCGGCGAAATACGCCCGAAGGCTCAATCCAATGCCAATATCTAGCGTCTGGTTATTCCAGTCAACATAGTATGTATTGCCTATGCTCTCCAGATAAGAATATGCGTCACCGTCTAGGCTCGTTCTTCAAGTCCCTTGTTAAAAATGGGCCTGAGGAAACGCATTATGGTATACGATTCATGTACCATTTTAAATTTCGTATTTTGTCTTAAATATTCGATACCAGAAGCCAATGTGTTCCCGGTAAGATAACAACCTCAATGTTGATTTAAGTAAATTGACAAATAATTCTTGTTTTCATTCTGAAAGATTTTGGATGATATTGAGTTAGAGACTTAGCTACATTAAACAATAGAATATCTGAGGAAAGTATTTTATCTCTTTGGATTTGGCAAGTGTCAGAACTAATTTAGAATATTTACCTCAAACTGGTTGTTATTGGGATTTAAATCTAACAAAGAATAATCCGCGTTTCTGTCACCATTGGCATCAATACTCACTGTTCCAGTAATGCCTAGTAAAACATTTAAAAAAAGTACCAACTATATTTCAATAAATAAAAATGTGTATGAAATAACAGGTTATCAAAATGTTGTTCACATAATATATATCGTAAAAAGTCATTGCTTTAATTTCTTGATTAAATCATAATAATATGTCCTGCAAAATGCGTTTCTAAATCACATTTTTACTCAAATTTCAAACTGAAAGCCTCAAACATAAGGGACTCCAATTTTGATGTATGAAATAGTTGTATTGTACGTCCGCTTCCACCGAAGTGATATCGACTCCAATTTTGGTGTGTGAAATAGTTGTATTGTACGTCCGCTTCCACCGAAGTGATATCGCAGACAAGCTCTGATCTTGGAATATTATATAGAAACCAGCACGACAAGGTGTAAACTTTATTACCTTCAAATGTGCGATTCCACATGCGGCTGGTAATAGCAGCACCGTCAGTAATAGAGCCATTTGCCTCCAGTGTTTCATTAAGGGCGGTGGCGTATAGAATTACGGCATCGTGGAATGCACCGACAAAACTGTTAACCTGAAATGAAAAGTGTATTATATAATAACCATGGTGATTATACGAATGGTGCCATATCGGTTCTTGTACAAATCTTGTACCTATGCATATCGTTAGGACAAAGCCCAGTTTAAGCATGGGCCTGATGGCCCAGGACCGTGCGGTTTAGGGTCCCTCGATTCATGACAAAAAGATAGAAAAATCAAATTCTAGATGAAAGTTTCACGGTAATGGATCTAACAGCGCGAGGACGGAGACTGGGCTATCCATTAAAGTTCTCTGTGAATTGCTGTCTATCTGGTGATTTCACTTGTTATATCAGTTTCCCGTCGTTATTATGTAATTTCCGCGCATTGTATGCCATTCGGAATTGGATATTTGTCGTATGTGTTCAGATATTATGTTATTATTGATGTATATTACAGACCGTTTAATTGTGTTACACATATTAATACACATATTATTTCCTATCTTTTCGAATGACACATAATATGTGTCATTCGAAAAGATAGGAAATAATATTTTCGTCGTGTTAGTGGCCCCACAATTCTAGTCAGGCCCAGAGTCCCGCATCGGTAAAGCTGGACTTAGCGTTAGGATATCATAAAGTAGATGTTAAAGGACAATATTGGTGCCAGTCATTATCGCATATGTGGTACTGCTGGTTAAACACATTAATATCCTATTATCGGCAATACATGTCCTCTCTAATGTTAATTTAATAGTCGCTTAATACTGAGAGAACATCAGTCACCATGAATTCTTAACTTAAAAAAAGTCCCTTGCGATTTAGGGAATTCTGTAATTTAATAATAAGGACGTAATTAAATAACAGAAAAAAGAGTCATAAATCATTGAAAAGGAATATGTCAAGTTATGTCAAACTATTCATGTCTTTCCAATGAGTAAAAAAATTCTCAGCAGGTGACTTTTACAGTAAAAAAAGCCCCTTCCCAGACGTGTTTCCCTTTAGTTCCTGATTTTAATTTAATATTCAATCTTATCTAGTACATCTAACTTTTTAAGAACTATGCTTTTACATCACTTTTCGGGTTTTTATCAGACACTTATAATAAAATGTAAGTGGGGTGTATGAAAGTAATATGAGTCAACAATGGGACAGATTTAATGTTCTACGGCTTAATTTACACATTATAAATCACATTTGAAACCGTCAAAAGCAGCAATTCGCATGACATCTTAGTACACATGGCGAGCGAAAATTATTCGTGAGATGTGAGTTATTGAGTCTGTATTGTCTATAAAAAATGATATATTTGAGAAATTTAATGTAGTTTACTTTCACCGTGTGATCAAAACTCCGATCAATTGCCTACTAAGACTAAGATATTTTTTAGGATCGTTCCTGAAACTCCCTAAAAAGCACTAAAAATTGTGCACAGCTCACAAATTAAAAGCTAAAACGTCTATACAATCTAATTTGAACATCACCGATGTAACTTATAATTAAATCTCGCCAAATCCAAAACTAATTTTTACAAACTGGCGAAGATCTCAAAAGTTTTAACGCTTTTTAAAAGTCAGAGTTTGAAATTAATTCCATCTAAATGATCTGTAAGATATCCTTAATCTAATCAAGTCTCATAGCTTTGATTTTCCAAACATCAATCCAGAAACTATGTGGGTGTTCTCTTGATAGTTATGTCAACAACGTAAACTCATTTTTCCAAATGTTCTTTTACTAAAGTTTTTATATATGTTTGTATTCTACATATTATTTTAAGACCCACACGAATGATTTGAAATGAAATGTGTGAGCCAGAACAGGTTCGAAAATCTCAAGGTGTACGTGTATTACAGTTAAACTAATTTGATCAAATGTCTTAAGTTTCCAGTCATTTGGCGAAGTTATCTTATTTAATTTGTGAAACAAGGCTATCAAATAGCAGATGTTTCGATGGACTGGGACATACAGTTTACAAAATTAGAACAAGATTTAACGTAGGAAAGTAATTAGATAATGACTTTGCAAACCCTCTGTGGTCTGGTCGTCTTTATTTTAGACCCAAAAGGGTATTATAATTAAATTTTGAACATAAACAAATCACATGTCAAGAAGGGTCAAATATCCAGAGCACGTCCCATGGTATGTTCTCATTGATAAGGCATTAAGATCCCCTAACCATGTTCTACGCACCTGCAACCACCAAAGATAGCCAATGATGTTTACTACAAGTAGTTTAATTCGCCACGATAAGAAGTTGAACCAGCACTATAGCACCAACGTGGAAATTTCATGCAGATGGGTAAATAAATCAAGATGAAACACGACAAATCAAGATGTCATCGCACCGATTAATCTCAGGCCCTACATGGTTGACCATATTTTAACGTCTATCAATACAATAAATGACAAACCACCGTTTAATTGAGATGCGAGGTCAAGACCATCTTACCACTAGTCTTTTCCTCCACTCCTACTTATCTGGTATTATCACTGTCCATGTCAACTCATCGTGGATATAAAGCTGAATGATCTGCTGTAAATGTGAACACAAATCAAAGGAGAATGACCTTACAAATGGATACAGCCATGGTCTAAACAAAATAAAGTGTGGTTTAGATGTCATAAGCTCTCCGGACGACAATGAATCAAAATGATTAATGAAAGGAAGTCAGTTTTGTGAAATTATGAACCTATGCAGTACAAAGCTGCTGTCCGTCGGCCCGTTAACTATTCAGCATCTCATTCGCAGAATTATTACCCGTTCATTCGAAGCTTTGCAACCTACTCCCTTACAATTTAGCGATTTGGGGTTTGTTTTCAAGTTTGCTCGAATTGACCGCGTCGAAATTCAGGTCTTGTTAAAGAATTGTTTTATATTTGATATTTGAAGATTTTTCTTAAATGTATAATGTCAGGTAAATAGAGTAATGCATTGGATAATAATAATAATAATAATAATCGCGTCATTTTACAAGGGTAGATGGGCAACAGCTTCCATCATCTGTTTACTCTGTTTACCTCTAAGAAAAAACGAATGCAATGCATAGGTAGGGTATGCCTACACTCCGCAGAATATGCGGTAAACGTTCTTAATGAAGAACTTTAAATTGCTAACATAGTTTTGCTTAACTTGTGCATCTACATGTATTATCTGTTCAACATGGGTTACAAATCCCATTTTCTTTGCTCATTATCTTTAGGTATCAACGACATTTCGTATGACACAACGGTTTCAGTGGGGATAAAATTTCAGAGATAGAAAAAAACTACCCAAAAACAAAATAGTCTTATTTGTAGTTTTAAAAAACAAGCGACATTTCAATTTGTAACCCTTGGATCCAGACAGAACAAATTGTTATTCGAACATTTATCTTGTGTCGTCAGTCACGTCCAATCATTCATAACCTGAACAAACAAATTGCAGATACACTACATACATTGTTGTGACGTTAATTAGATTTCAGTAGACTAGAAAGATAAAATGCCTAACAAAGTTGCACTGTCTAGCCATTATCCGATTTATTCACGCGAACAGTGCTAGATGACGTTCTCGGCACCCTTTCTGTCTGTTTATTATTCATGGAAGAAACGGTCATCTGTAGAGATGAACACTGATAGGTTAAACACCCTAATCATATCCAGTTTTATTTATTATCCTTTCTGACTTTACTTGGCCGTAAACAAGACTTTTATCCTGACATAAGGCGACTAAATTCTAAGCTTCTTAATACCCTAACATCCCCTTCTGATAAACACATGACATTCCAGTAATTGTGGAACTATAAATTATAATATAACCGTTTCCTTCTCTAATACGCCCAATTGCCAATACCTTATTAAACGATACATGAATTCAGTCTTTTATATCAGAACCACGAAAAAAAAAAAAAATCTTCATCAGACTTGAAACCTATTTCAGACAGCTACAAAATGAGATCATGGATGTAATGTATAAAACATATTTTATACAAGAAGTTCCAAACAACATCTATTCCGCTGACATTCCACATATTTTTACGTTTGGTTTATTACATTTATTTCGTAAGGTTTCATGTATATGATACAGCAACGAAGTATCATTTTGAGCAACACGGCAACACAAAAGTCCATAAAAAGACTTAAAGTAGCCGGATCTCTCAGATTTTGATCATGTATGATTATATATATTTAAGCGATTAAGTATCATTTTGAGCAACAGTGCAATATAAAAGTCCATTAAAAAAGTCTTAATATAGAGAATCCCCTACGAGTCTTTTTAAGGGGGGGGGGGGCTAATGTCGACCTTGCAACTGAAAGCAACTGGAGTTTCGGCACCGAAAGCAACTAATCGTCACTGAAAAAGGTCGATCTGGGCGCCTCTTACAACTGAAAGCAACTACATGTACTTGCAGTCAGATGCACATGTTCAACTTGCTGCAACTAGTTGCATTGGACAAGATCGTTCTTGCAACTGGAGTCAACTCGTTTCCGCGGAAATAACATCACGTGATTAGCAACATGTGTCATGTGATTTTATAAATAAGCAAATGGCAGCGAACCAAGACATTAACTTTCCAAATGTTGATGGTATCGACAATACTATACTAACATAATTGTAGCAAGACCGATCATGCCTTTGGGTTGCTTCTCCTAAGTTTTTTCTCCATTTTCTTGACCATGTGATGAATAAATTAACAGCTATGTGTTAAGTGTGGTGCTATCAGTTCCGAGTCGACATAATTCAGTTGCTCCCAGCTGTCCTGAGTTGCTGATATAATCGACATAAGCACTCTTGCAACTGACTGCAACTAGTAGCTTTGGATTGAAAAGTCGACATAAGCCCCGCTTTAGGCAACAAAAATATCAACACAAGTTGATAAAGTAAAATATAAAATAAAAGAGGCTTTGCCGAGTTGTTTTTATTTTATCGACCAGTGTCGATATGTTTTGATATAAAAAAAGACGATTGGGAGATTTCATTAATTTATCACCCAACCTTTTCTTCTAATAAAAACAGATATAATTCCTTGGTAAAGATTTAATTTTACTGAACCTGGTTACATTACGGCGTAGTGATACGTAATTTTTTGACAGGTTGTCATCCGTTGCAACAGCAAAGTCCTAAATTAACCGTATATAGATGGACAGACAACGAGTCCCTTTGGCTCCATTCTCTGCTGCTCTAAATTCGGTCCATGGTCCTATATACTGAACCGGTGTTTCGTTTAAGGTTATAAGAAGTATTGTACTTTTTTATGGTAATTAAAGACTTTTCACCAACAATATTACCGGATGACCTGGCGCCTGGTACGTTCGGGCATTTTTATGCGCGAACTCTTAGTTTTCTTTTACTGGCATGCGCACAGGTACTATTTCTTTTACAAGTACTAAAATCTGGCATTTCGTGCGGAGGTAGTTCGGAGGTAACAGTCTGTGAAGTAGAACATTTGCCACTGTACCTGTGTATCGCTAATTATAAACCGAATGTGTGAAGACAGTTCATACATCTCACTGAAAAATTGTTCAGTACAAACTGAGTTGATTCACGCTCGATTTGCTAGTAAACAAACCCATGGGTTTATTTTCTCAACAGTGTGACCGCGGATTAATTAACCTTGTATGAACTTATCGATAGCTATATCCCTTCACCGAGAAAAATTATCTAGTCTCGGTGAAAAGAACCATGGTCATCTGGTAGAAAATTACTTTTGTATTTTTTGGAACGGAAAACAGTGCTTTTAGAAGCAAACTAGCCTGTCGCACATGAGGAAGTCATTATACTAATAATAAAAGGCGAGACCCCTTTTTGTGGCGCAGGCTTATCACTGAGTAGTAAACCGTCCACAAACAATAATATTGACCCTCCCACACTCTCCATATCGAGCTGGCGCTCGACCTGCGCAGCCTCATGCCTGGCACATACTGTCAACATTATATATTTTTCCGTTTCCGCCCTTTCCCCCACAACATATATTTCACGGCTACGTTGCGACGGTACCAGCATACCCAGTTGTTGACACCCATAACATCACTCCTGTCTAACAAATCATAAAGCTGTGGTGTTACGGTGGCGGCATAGTATTTTACCGTAACACCACAGCCACTCTAACCATTCATAATACATCTAACTATCCCTTTACAGCACTTCACTCCCTACACATTTCCCCTCGTCCTACTTTCACAAACGTCAACAACACATCTCATACATCCAGTTCGCTGATAAACCCTTGTACCACGTCTACTGGATCCAAAAGTAGCTCCTTTTTAATAATAAGGTAGTTTCTTTTTAATTGATCAACCAAATTCATGTAAAGTAAGGAGATATTGCACAGTAGATGGTGAAAGTTGTCACACAGGCGATATCTACTGCATAATGTGTTATTAGGTGATAAAGCTGGAACTCTCAGATTTTTATTAAAAAAACAAGTTTCTTTCTGAGTTCGTGTCTTCACTAAAGAAAGGTAAATATCAGGCCAAAATAGGTAAGCAAAGCAACCCCAATCTTTCCAAAAGGAACCACGGTGGCTAAGTGAGTAAGAAAAAAAGACAGGTGCTCGCTAGCCTGGAGGTCCGGTGTTCGGAAGTGGCTTCCCCTTGACAGTGGTGCAGATTGGATGGCCTGACAAGGACAGATGTCTAGTTGTTCGGATGTGATGAAAAACCGAGGTGCGGTGTATACATTTGCGTGCACGTAAGAAATCCCTTGGCAGATGGAATTCGATATAAGAGTATGCCAAATGCGCGTCTTCATTAGCCCAGTCGAAGCAGAACAGTAGCACGTTAAACCCTATTTTTTTCCCGTTTATTTCTTTATATGATCGGAATAACACACCAGGTTCATGCAATCCGATACTTTAGTTTGAAAAAAAATATAATTGGTGTCAAGCCGCCCTATTTATACCGCTGTACATATATAAATTGAGCCAACATATTGTCGAATGTTTCATAATGTTTATTAAATAATAAACCGCGTATACAGAATGGCGAATGCTGTTTCTGATATTCGCCTTTCAAAATGTCGCTTGTCCGTAGAGGCCTTCAGCAATGGTTGGAAACCGGAGAAACCCATCGAGGTTGGATAGGCGACCCTATTTATCTTTCACGCAAACAAACGACCACGTAATCTAACCGTCCTGTAATTTCGCGCTCTATTTTTTTTAAATCAGTCTAACAAAAGACAAATAGAAAAACAAATATGACAACCTTTAATTTATTACAATTAAGATGATTGGATCAGTTATACCTAATTATAACCTATGTGTGGGTTTCGTTTAAGAAACCTCATTCTGTTTCTTAATTTGGTCCATTTAATAGGAACTTGATATGACAGCATAATTATGAGCATTCTTTTTTCTGTAGTTTATTTCTGAAATTTGAGAAATATTTGCCTTTGGGCGTTTTGAATAGATTTAGAAAATGAGAGTTTGATTAAAAACGTATATAGTTTTGTATTGGAAATATATTTTTGTTGTTTATATTACGGTAATAAATTGTTTCTTGAAGTTATACAGAAAATTTGTCGATGTAGAATCTCACAATTACAGTTACAATTTTAATTTGATTCTGTCTTCAATATAACCGATCTTAGAAGTCCTTTGAAAAAAATTACATACGAAGAAATTGGCGAAAGAGGAGTTCATTAAGACATAGCTGATGGTGGGCGTATGCATATTTTATTGACAATATTCTTCTCATTCCTGGGAAGTAAGATTATGAGGCACTGTCAATTATTTTTCAGATTCTTTGATATTATTACGACAACCTCATCTATCTATCGTAGCTGAGCGATCATAGTTAACTTCGTTTCGTAATATTTGGTTTTTCTATTGACTTAATCTAAGTATAAGGGATTAAGCTGACCCCTATTCACCTTAAACAAAAAAAAGTAGCGAAAAGAAGAAATACTGCGTTTTCATTATTACATCAGATCCTTTGATTAAGATTGTGACATTACGAACTTCGTTTCGTTATATTCAACTTTATAATCAATTTGACCAATATGAACTTACTCAACCCATTTTTATCCTAAGACAAAAAAAGAGAAGAAAGAAGTCGTTTTCATAATCAAACCAGATATATTGTGATTGAGATTGTCGTTGAGGGATCACAGTTAATTCGTTTCATAATTTTAGTTTGCCTTATCTAAGAGAGAAAGATGTAGCTGGTACTTTTCCCCATCTAAATCCAAGAAAATACCACGGTTTCCATTACATCAGATCCAATGAGATAGTGACATAGTGGTTTATCTATGGTCAAAAGTGGTAACTGTTGTACAACTAAGCCAGACATATTAATCTGTGTAATAAATGGTCCGTTCAACGCTTATATTAAACGTTGATGCCCACTGATATACATGGTAACAACCTGAAAACCCATCAAATACACTCATTTGAAAACAACTATTAGTGTTTTACACTTGAGTTGTCAAATGGGATTACTTGAAACAAAGTTGAAATATCCAGACAAATCGTTGCTTTAACAAGACATAAGGGTATAATAACAAAGGCCAAAGGAATACGATTTGCATTTGTTTTATAGATCGTTTCTATCCTGGCTTTAATTCTTAGATCATGCAAAAAATGAGGCTAAAAAAGTCGTCGGCGAATCAGACTTGGACAAAATCCAATATTTGGGTACAGATCTTACTTTGATTTTACCAAAAAGAAAAAGAAACCCTGTCTAAATGGATAACACGTACGTTACCTGTTCTCTAAATAAAGCAACAAAACAAGGGGAAATATTAATAACCTTAGGTATGTTGTTCATTGCTTGCAGTGATTGTGGGTTCGTCTTGTCCGCAGGTTTGTCTTATGAGTTTGTGTTGCAGTTCTTCTGCACTTACTATTTTAAGTTAAGGTAATGTAATTGAACTTTGAAGAGCATGGTATACACATGGATCATTGACTCCAAACGATTAAGAATATTACATAAAAATGCTCACCTCTTCTTCGCCATATGTGAAATTAGGATACAGCTCTTTGGCTTTTCTTTTTACTTCCTCTGAAAATATCTTGTACTCCGGGGATGTTGGCTTTCGTAATGTCACCGTCATTAATGATTCGTACGATTTTCGAGCAGCTTCATTTCTCTCCTGTGAGTCGTCAGCTCTGTACCAAGGAGTCTGGCTTTCGTTTTTACTGAAAATACCAATCAAATACAGAAATAAGAAATTGAATTCCAAAATCTGCGATACATCAATGGCGATGATAGATCATATAGATTGGCGAGGAAGAAGAGTAAAACCTTAAAAAAGGACAGAAAACAATAAAGTGAAGTTTGAACTACTGTACAATATGCATGGTTAGTCACAATCTAGAATTAGATTATAATTTTTTTTTATTTATGTTTATTTTTATTTTTACATTACACTGGAATCTAACCAACTTTAAACGGACACAGGAGACCATTAATTCATGTGCTGGTTACGGGTCCAGTGCCAAAATTGTTTTAGTCTTTCTCCCCCCTTCCCTTCGTTTTGCATAGCGATTTTTGTTGACTTTTTGGTGTAGAATCGAAGAAAGTGTTTGCATATGATATAATTTATTTTCTGTTCGGTTTTCGTGAATATTTATGAGTTTGAGACGGAAGGATTTAAGAAGATAGTTAATAGGTGCATCTGAGGGAGAAAGCGTTAAATCCCCCTAACACTTGGGAAAAGGTCGGTCAAGGAGACGAGAATTAACATTGGAATCAAGGGATTCTGCCAGGAAGATTTCTGTTTATGTTAAACAGTCGGAAACCAAAGGATAATAACGACACAGAATCAATATCAGTGAACAAATAACTTGTTAATGCACATTCTGACAATTGTGATTTTAATCTGATTCTTTTTTTAACCCAGATAAAACTGACCTCAACAGTTCAATCAAAACAACCATAGCTCTATATAATTATCTAGAAGTTGTCGACCAGACGGACCGACGACATTAATACGCTCACAATGAAATGCAGGCGGACGAAAATAAATAAGAATAAAATTTAATTAACGCCTGCTTTTAATTCAATCTGATTAAAATACAGATTAATATTTTGTTTCGTTTTTTTATGCTTTCTTGACATTTGAATTCCAAATGCTAAGAGGTTTATTACGGGCACGCTCGTGTCTATACGAGTACGTCAAAGAAACCTTGACAGTTGGAATTAGCGAAAAAAGCCTCTGTGTGGGCAAAATATCCCCTGTATGACAGATTCGTATCTTCATTATCCCAGTAGCGCAGAAAGGTATGATGTTAATCCTATACATTTCATGTAGCATAACTATTACATTTGACATAACTATATGTTATTTTAAAGTAGCCTACTTCTCTGTGTGGAGTCAGTAATATATATACGTTTTATAGAGAGTTAAGAGGACGCCCAGTGAAGGCGAAAACACAAAAAGGAGTCGATAACTACAGCCATTTAGAGACTCTTCATCATATCAAGCTTTTGTAATGATTGCTCTTACTGACACAACCACCTTTATGATTAAAATGAAATAAGCCGACTTCAATAGAAAATAGAAAAAAAGTGTAAATAAGTCTTCAGACTGTTAAAAGATGCGTGGCAATGTTTGAATGAAAATTAATGAGACGAACATTCAGCTCATATTGAGATAGGACGATTTGATGGAAAAGTAGTCCCCGGGGTTTATTTATCATTATTTTAGATTAATACAGTGAACTAGGTACTGATTAACTGCGAGATGACAACAGCAGATGCCATTTTCTTTGATCAGAGTTAATGATCGATACGAACCTTTGACCTTCAACATATTTATCACTCATACCTATATTATATTTAATGGAGGATCAAAACATTTATATATTGCTCATGCATAACTAATTAGTTAAATTCCTTACATTGACGTTTGTTAACATATCATTAATATTTAGTATAATTATAGGGCATACAGTGCCAAATTCTTAATAGCTGCCTCAGAACTGTTTAAGGTGCTACTGCTCTGATCAGAACTGGGCTAATGAAGATGGGCATACACCAAGCAGTGTGCAATGAGGAGAATTTTGCCCGGAAAGTGGCACTACGGCCTACTCTTATATCAAATTCCAACTGTTAAGGGATTGTTTTCGTGCACGTCAATGTGTACATAGGATCTCGGGATTTCATACCGTCCGAACGACTAGACAGTTGTCCTTGTCAGACTATCCGTCCTCCATCACCGACAAGAGGGAACCACGCCGGAAAATATGGATGCACTTTCTTAGCCAATGCAGGGATCAAACACCGACCTCCAGGCTACTGAGCCAGCCCCCCCCCCCCCTGGATCCGCGCCTGGTGGCTGTGTAGTTCTACAGTTAATGTATATCTAAAAATTGATTTAATTTTAGAAACGTATGTGATTCATCTGCATCTTTAAGATGCCCATTACTTAAAAAGATGGAACTATAGAAAAAAGAAGAGACATTATCAGACAAGATAGAATATAAGCTTTCCACAATATTGTCATTGAACGTTAGTTTGCCCAGTGGTAAGAGATTAAAAGTGAGAGATTTACCATGGGAACCATATAAATAAACATCCCGAGAACATTTGAGCAGATACAGTTATTTATATGTTTTTTTAAAAAATATCTCGTCTCTTTAGAACCAAATAGTTAACCTTGTATGAAATTGGTTATTATCCAGATATTCGCCTTTATTAGCCCAGATGGAGTGGAGCAGTAGGACGTTAAACCCCAGTCGACAAAAAACTGGGGGACAGTGGGAACACCAACAAAGCTGGACTGAAAACCCTGCTCAATGTCATATACAAACGGGGGATCGAAACCACGCCACTTGACTCTATGACAGACCTTATGACCTAGCGCACACGTGTTAAACCATTCGGCGGGGGGACCACACTGGAGAATACCGAGGAACTTTCTCGGTCAACACCTATAGCGATCGTGCGTCTTACTCACTGAGCTACCACGGTGTCTAACTAGAAAGAAGTGGTAACGATGTTAAGGTAACTGGTAAAGTATAGCTTAACGCTGATATTGGGCTATTTTTTAAAGCAACACAAATCACAGATCATGAATATCTGAATTTTAAAATTTGGTTTTGGCCACATTCAGATGATGGTTACATTAGTATCTAACCAAGTTTCTGAAAGATAAATCGGGGTCTCCATTACGTCACAATAGAAAGCGAGTTTTCTATTTATTTATATTTTTTTTGGACATATTTGGACATATGTAATTATAACCCACGTAAACCAAATTATGTAAAAGAAATAACAAGGTACACATATATTTTTTAACATATCTTCTTGGATTATTTTATAAACAGTATTTGATTCAGTAGACATCTGACTTTGCCTTGGAGAACAGGCTATACCCATGTGTAATACGATACATGGACAGAATATATAAATATACATAGTAATGATAGTATATATTTATACAAACATACACAATTACATAAATATATGGGACATATAAAATGGGTACTTTTGAGACATTTTTATAAATATTGCACCTACTTGATTATAGGTTTACGTAACAATTGTTTGGATAAATTAATTTTTAATCGGAATGTCGATTTCTGTCAAAATATATCATACAATGAAAGAGACAATAATTAGTTATCCCGGCGCAACCAAGTCGAACCTGCAAGCCTTGGCTTAAACAAATCCCACTCAATGAGACAGTGAGAGAACCCATGTAACATCTTAGAACTGACAGTGACAAGACGAGCAGAACTGTAAAGTCAAAGACTGTTCCTGATTTTAATTGACCCCCCTCCCCCACGTATACTAAGAGACGACCACTGTCAAGATAGGTCGCATTTTTGTAAATCATTTTAGTAAAGCCTGTACCATAAAAGGCCCGGGGCTGTACAGCGCAGTGGGCGCTTATGGCTGGCCCTCGGATCCAATCACTTGATTTGATAATTGTATATTTTTTGCAATGTCTATTTTCTGTCTTGTCCACAGGTTTATCTTGTAGATTTTTGTTTTGCGTGTAGTGTGGTCCTCCTGCACTAACTATTATAGACAATACACAACCATGTATATATAACTTAGAGCTACAAAGTACAACAGTTGGTGAGGTAACCATGTGTCGAATTCGCCTCGACACACCGATCGAAGTCCTATTATTTGTATTATGTGGAGTATTAAGGTGTCAATTTAATTAGATAGGATGTGTTAAGTAGGTAATTTGTGACCGTAAAGTCGACCAATATCCACAGATGTCCGTTTTACCCTAATTTGGCGATCGATGGATTGAGTAAAACTACGAAGCACGAAACCCACGAATTCTATTCGGCTAACTGAAATGAAAATATATGCACAAGGACAATGTTTCATTTCATTATCCGAAATAATTAATCTGATGGTTTTACGGCAGATGTTTCAAACGCAGATTAAAATGTAATTTTAACGTCTTATTTCCTACAAATTTCAGCGCTGGACATAACCTGGGCTGCATTTTTTATCTATGCACCCCTTTACATGTAATAGATTTACGCGGCATATTAGATGTCTAGTCTGAACATAGCCAAGCAAAGCACCAATGTTACACGAGTGATTGATCATGGCGTACTCCGTTTGAAAATACTGATGGTTTATTATTTTCAGTTCTTGTATTTGGCAGCAACTGGTCGTAGCTGAGTATGCAGTTATTCTGAAATGGGTGGAACAATATTATACATAGGCTACATCTGTCAAAACGTGTGTTGTTGGAGCTCCGGGGGTGAGATGGGGGGGGGGCGTACATTAATCGCTGTGTATGCCAAATCAAACAATTTATCTTCAACTATAAGAGAATGTCATAACTAGGTTTTCAACCATTGGCGCAAACTTTCTCCATTATAGAGATTTGGGCTTTAACGTCCACTCAATACACACTACGTCATTTCGAGACTAATCATGGTCTATTGCAGTGAGAGAGATAAGGGGCATAGCGACCACTCGACACAAACTATGTCATTTTGGGACACACATGTAGTGGTAGGAATCGAGGTTAAACCACTCGACTACCCAGGAAACAAAAATGAATATATTGTTTTATCACCCAATACGATATCGCTTGTGTGGTACATTTCATAATCTATTTAGGAGATATCGCTTCACACAAATTTGATTGGTCAGTTGAAAAGGAACTACTTTTTTATTTCCAAAGAACAGTTTTTTATTATCAAAAGTAACTTCTTTTTGTTTTATTAAAAATGAACTATTTTTATGAAATTGACCTTGATGGAACCACTGGGTCGTTATAAAGGACTTTGCATTTGTTAAATTGCTGTCAAAAAGTGATTTATCACTACGCCATAATGTAATCGGGTTCAGTAAAGTGAAATCTATAGCAAAGAATTATATTTATTTATGCGTGCTTTTAAGAAAGGATTGGGTGATAAATAAAATCTCCTATGTCTTTTTGGACATAAATAAATATCTCGTCGATAATGTAAAAAAAACTCGGCTCGCAAGAATAGCCGTCGCTCGAAGTAGCTAAATTATTTTAAAATATGTCCTGTTTGTTGCGGTGAACAACACTGGTTAAAGCTCTGCGTGGAAACAAAATCAAGTATTATCGGTCCTGTTCAAGTCCATAAAAACAAACAGACAGATTAGTATACTAGTACGTGTACTTAACCAAGGAAACGTGACAAAGCAATCAGCGTTGTCATAGCAAAGACATATCAGGTGAACGATTCTAAGAAGTTCTTTGATAATTTTCAAAGAAATGCTAACCGTCAGTTTCGAAAATAGCTGTATTCTCTGAATAACTGTACATTAAACGACAGTGGCCCAACACTTATTAAAATTGATTAAACCATAATTCATGTTAATTGATAAGTAAAGATGATGTAGCTGTCTAATTATAGATTCCGAAAATATCCACGAACATAAAGGTAACTAGTTATAATCGCCGAAGTAAGCAACGAATACATATCAGCTCTTTATATTAGTTTTTTTTTAAATAAGGTAAATATATTAGGCTAAAACTTTCAGCTAAGGTAAATAGACCATTTTTTTACTTTTAGGTATTGAATTTGGCGTGATTGTCCACATAGATACTGCAACTTCCCCTTATAGTGTTATAAAACACCAAGGTTCTTGTGAGATCTCTGGAAATGTGATGTTAGGACGTAATGGAACACCAGTAAGCCCTTTTTCATTGACATCAAATAAAGTAGTATGTCAAAAAGGGCGACAATTAGAGCTTATTTTCATTCAACCGGAGGCAGACCACCATTAAATTTCACCATCTCGGTCCCCACAAATTGTATAGTTAGTCTATTTATAGTAATTCTTCCTCCGTCTCTTTTCTCCCCTTTTGCATGTCCATTTTTGTTGATTTTTTGGTCTAGAATGGACGAAGATGGTTTGAATTAATATTTTCTATCAGGTTTTGGTAAATTTGTAAATTTTAATATTCACAATTTTGAGGCGGAAGGATAACGGTGTTATCAGGTTGGCTACGGTGATATGTACGGCAACTAGTTACATGTTTTGGGTATGCTTCTTCAAGTTTGTGTATCTCAAAATGTTGGTCAACTCAAACAAATTTTAGTGTTAAGACTAAACTGAAAAGCATTCATCCAAACGAAAACTTGGGGAAAAGTTGGAGGTGGGGAAAGAGGCCAGAATTAACATTGAAGTCAATGGAATAATTAATGATGGTCTGCTTCCAACCATGGATAAAATTACAAGGTAGAGTCTCCAGACAACACTAGAATAACCCGAAAGAAATTTAAACACGGCTTCCACTTATCCTGCTTCTAAAATGTTTTGACTTATTTCTGAAGAACTGACCCCAGATTTTGTGTGTTTTTTAGAAATTTTGAAAGGCTTTTAATATTGAATATAGATACTAGGTAAAAAAGACATTTTATACAAATTAGATAACACTTTATATCTTACTTTTGACCTCGGTAAAGTGTTAACCCCTAGGGTAACTACCCTAGTGGAGTGCACTTTTAGGTAGATAGACAAAATAAATGAGTTTCAATCTTAAAATTTAATATTTTTCAAAACTGTAATCTTTATGCTAGCTTTAAAATCAGATTAATAGTGGGGCGAATATTTAACATTTTTTGATCGAGTTGTGCACTTCCGGAAAAAAGGATGAAAATTTGGCCTAGGCGGTTTGTGGGTATGGCCGCAATACAACACGTTATCGTCCATAAAATGTCTGCAAGTGCGCCGATTTTACTGATCATGATGACCATACCTATGTTTTGGAGGTCAAGGAATCCAGTGAAACAAACACGA
Source organism: Patella pellucida (assembly GCA_917208275.1). Classification (NCBI taxonomy): domain Eukaryota; kingdom Metazoa; phylum Mollusca; class Gastropoda; family Patellidae; genus Patella; species Patella pellucida. Next base: position 45,705,188 of record OU795039.1, read on the forward strand.
AGAATCATAATGTTCTCCTCCATAGTGTTTTCTAAAAATGGTCATAATTCAGTGGAAACTAGCTATTACTGATCAAATACAAACAGTCCACATTTCATATCAACCATCATGTTATTAAACGTATTCAATAAACGTCTGAACTTTCTTCATAAATCCGATATATTCAGAGAAAATACATTTAACAAGATGTCAGTATCATTCTATTTTCAGAAACAAGTGATAGTCATCTAGATAATCACCTATCGTGTCCAAAAGACTTAAACTCGCTCCTCGGGCATGTGCTACAGTTACATCTGTTCAACCGACGGACAACCGATCAACTGGGATATTTTGTAATTTTAATCGGTATTAACGCATGCATGTTGGCGGAAAAAGTAATGCAGATATTTATACATCTGAAAGTGTCTTCAACGGTCTAGAAGGCTAATCGTATATCGTATTTATGGTATTCCCTTAGGGTTTATTACACAAATAGTATTTGGCTTGCTATTCTTTATATAGAAAGACGTGCATTTAACACTGAACCTACAATGTCCCTAGGTTTCTTTTAATAAGATGACCGTAGCTGGGAGCCGACGTTAAGCAACACGAGATGATATGGATATCTCATTGACTTTGCATACATTAGGACCAAAATTCATTTAAAAAAAAAAACCAAAATCGCGATGCTTTTCAAATTCAGTCGTCTTGGTGTCAACTCCACGCATGATATTTTTGATGAATGGGCGATGCTGAATAACTGAACAAAAAAAAGTGTTAAACGAATCAAGCTCTTTAATATCCAAGAAATCTAATCAAGCGGGTGATCATTTGAAAAACTTTCAAGCTTTATTGTCATCTTGTCCGTTCCTCTGTGTTAGAAATCTAATTTTGTTTTACTTTATTCGTGAGACGAGCACAGAATTTGCAATCAGTCGAAGACAAGTTACTCTCGTGTAGCCTATTACGGCACCATAGAAGCGAATTAAACACGATTTCCATGCACTTTGCAATAACTGCACATCAATTTGTCCTGTATGTTAAGAGTTTCGGCCACATTTTAGACGCTGCAATTAATTTCCGCCTCATTAATGGCATAAAAAAGCATTTAAAAGTTCATGCAACATTCCACTGTAAGTTCATTCTCGTGTTAATAGCAACAGAAATTGAGGGACAAGAACTTTCAAGTAGGCTATTAACGTTCTGTAACACGAGCTAATTTATATTTAACGATGCAATGACAAGACAATGCCCAATTACGTTGTGCACGGGTCGCATGAATTAATCCTCACTATACATCAACTGCTGGCATATCTCACTTCGGAATCAATTTACCGATGGATTTTACGACTATCTGAGAAAACGGATATTGAAATACAGAAATAGTTATAACTTAACTGCAGTTAGTTATAGATACATTATGCGAGATTAGATAAAGGGCTGACAGTTCTCAATAAAATAGTAAGAAACTAGATGAATTAAATTGAATTTGCTGAAAATTTCAGTTAAATTTATCCACGCTGAACCAAGAATTTAGCGATTGAATTTTGGGCCTAACCTCGGTAATCATTACTAAAGACGGTACGATAAAAAAAAAGAACATAGTCTTTTTTGATTTAATGCAGTAAATATCACAGGCTAGCTATGACATCGAGAGTTGACTATATTCTGGATAAGTTAATTAATAATTCAGATAACATTTTAGGCCTAACGAAAGACCTGCAATTGGCAGATTTAGTTATAAACGTATGTTTCATTAAACTTTGGAGAAATTATCTTCCGCCAAATTTGTTACCTTTAAGCGAGTTTTCAAAGAAATCTTAACCACATCTTTCTTGTATAATTACTACTTTGAGTGACATTAAGTAATTGAACAGTATTGTGTAATCTGGAAGATTCTGGAAGCTTTTCATAATTTTCCTCGTCCCTTTCACGTGTCGGTTGGAGTTAAGAACTTCTACTTCAGACCATATATATTTATGGCTTCCTGCTAAGGTACATGTATATAAATACTCTGGGTTTTATGATTAATAAAGCGGTAAGTATTACCGCCGAAACTTTGTATATTAATAAACTACTCGTTGTTATTCCATAAAAAGTTGTAATCGTATCTTGTATATTTAGTCACCTTCATCGGTTACCAACAAATATTTTTTGCAACTCAAAGCTCTTATCGTTTCCCTCCCTTGTACATGCTGATATTTGGTGAAACTGTTGACCATGTGTTGATCATATATGTGATTTCTGATTTTTAGGAAATGGGAATGTTCGCTTGGATTTTACTTAAATTTTGTACATCGTCTCAGACACTCTACCTCTAATAGCGACTCTATTGGTGTAACTGTTGACCATGTGTTGATCATATATGTGAATTCTGATTTTTAGGAAATGGGAATGTTCGCTTGGATTTTACTTAAATTTTGTACATCGTCTCAAACACTCTAATAGCGACTCTATCGGTGTACCACGCTATCAATAGTTTCGTAGTGGTTCATAGACTTAAATATTTATCCTATTAAAAAGGGACCCACATATTTGTCTGATTGCATCTTCAATCAATTTTCTTAAGTGAGCAAAGGTTTACCCAACGCAAGTTAATTTGGGGGTGGCAGCAAATATACGTCACACGAGGTATCACACAAACATATGTTGGTATATATAGCCGAGAAAGAATACACACATTACGCGCTTCGACTTTCGTGTTTATTGAACAAACATTTCGATCGCACTCTTTGATTTAATTTTTGATTTTGGCAATTTGGACGATTTTTGTACATAGCTAGCTGTAAAAACTTCGTTTCATGTCTAAATTTCAACCTATTAGCGTGGCAAGATAAACTGATTACTTGTAATTAGTGTTTACAACTTTCGTTTACATGGCGCTCTATTTATTTTATCAAATAAATATTTGCTAGCTCTAAAATAACCGAAACATTTTTTTTTATTAGTAGTCTATATTTTCCAAACACCTTTTCGGTGACTTGTTGTAAATCATTTTTAGAGTTTTGTATCTTATTACACTGCACTCTGATCACTCCGGCACTCTTTCACATCCGACACCATTTTCATGTCCCGATTTATTTCCTTTTTACTTCAGCCAAAAAATCTCTGGGTAGTTCCGGATTACGACATCAATCAGCCGCCCCGTTATACGATTTCCATTGAATCGACACATCAATGATCGGTGAGATTAAAACTGGAAGGGTGTGAAGCCACAAAAGATTAACAAGCAATCAACAATCAATTATCTATGAGAGTAAAACTCGATAGCGCCGGATTGTGTTGATTACTTTGATAATTTTAATCTCTTGTCCGACAGTTGTGGCAAATACTCGAGAATATATCCACGAATTTTCCCCCGAATTCACAGTCCTTAAATATTCCTAGCACCTGTTGAAAACATTCGTTGCGCATGCCGATTGAACCCGAATAAACTATAAGTTTTGTCACACTACGGATCTCTTAGAACCGTGTGACGACGACCTGTTTTTTTTTATAAAAAAACCCACAATATTGTATTCACGATGTGTGGATGGGATTGGGTAACAGGCTTAGCGTATGTAAAACCCCTCTTCCTAAATAGTATACATATACATAATGTTAAGGCAAGGGAACAACATTGGTGTATATTCACAGTTAAAATGGCCTGGTGATGCTCGAGTCACAGTCCGTAAAGTCCCGAATTGACAGAAATGCAATCGAGTGACGCGGAATTCAATCCTGTCACAGTTCTGTCAGCCCCGACGACGGAGGTGGTGTGAGTAGAATTGTGACGTAATTAAACATAACGAACTGGTTTGGATGAGATATTTATATATCCAGTCGACGCATGCGTTGTTGACCGAAGTACTCAATTGTCACTTTTTGGGGGATTGAGGGAATTCAATTCCGGAACGTCCACCGATGATTTGCTATCCAGCAGATTGGACATTGATTTGAGCACCGTAAGCAAACTACCCATGGCAAAAATCACGAATAGGCTTGTACTAGGCATTGTTAATAAATTTCACTGCAACATTATAAACAGTTAATATTAAGACATTTGAAGGTATTGTTAAAACAACTAAGCGTTTGCGCATGAGTACATATGTCAATTTCTATCGTCTCTTGGAGTGTATTCCGTTACTTCACAGCAAGGAAATAAACGGTGTTTTCTGTCTGCGATATGATTCGTTTCAGGCGCGTGCGTAACATTTTTTATTGCGAACAAGGGACATAACTCTTATTCTCACTAATAATTCACTGCCTTGATAATGGAAGCCATGTAGATTTTGAGGCATTCATAACAAATTTCCAAATGGTTATATAAATAATAATAGTATGTCCATTTATATAGCGCCAAATCCACAAAGAGTGCTCATAGCGCGACAGAATTACAATTCCGGTCTCTAGGATACAGGTAAGCCTGATTACCTCCCTTTACAACTCTTTGAAAGAGCTCCCAACATCTGCAGCTACAACTTGAAGTTTCAAGGAGCGCAACAGTTTTTTGTGTAATACATACACCATCCTACCGGTACCCATTTACAGCTGGGTAGACTGGAATACAGGGATGAAGTGTCTTATTCAAGGGCACAAGAACTCGGCGAACAATTCGGGTCTCGAACCTGCAACCGTTGATAAGGTTTATTAGATTGAATACCACACCAAATATAATAAAAAAACTACCAATATAATAAAGAAAACACCAAATGTAATTAAAAAACCAATGTTCAGCTTTACTGTTACATTTCTTAAAAATACATCAATATGATTTGTTTAATATCTTTAACGGATTTATTAATTATGTTCTCACTGTTCTGGTCTTTGTCATGGATGTGTAGTAGTGGTTTCCTAACAAGGAGTCTTATCTGAACATAATGATGCAATTAGCAAGATATAGATTTGAACAGTCTCAAAAATAAAAGTTCGAGTACGAATTAAATTTAAGCGCCAAACTATAAAAGAATGGTGAATATTTACCCTGTCTCAAAATTTCAGCTGAAAATATTGAGTCGTTTTGACGTTGACCTTATCCGGACACGTAACCCCTTCAAGATATCGGGTCAATTTTTGTTGGGCGACCTGATAGTCGATTCCCGTTTCTTTGGAGATCTATACACTGAATCGTCCATGTGCTGTACTTGCCAATGAAGGGTAAGTTACACTTATTTTTATAAAATGAAAGTCTGGTTTTATCAAAACACCGCATAATACAGCTTAGGCAACCGGTCTTCATTTCCAGATGAAGACTAGTGGGTTTAAAATGTTTAACAACGTGGTATTCACTTGTGTACAATGTTTTAGCTATAAAATGGTTTACAATAACAAATACAATACTGGATCTTGTAGTATAGTTTTTATGACTAGTGTATAATATAACGTTTGTGACAAGACAATCACCAATTGACAAGTCGCGCGTTTACAGTTCAAATGGTTAACCTCATTCTTGATAAAGATAGAAGGAAATGTGAATACTCAGAAGAATACAAATACATGTATACATGTACTTATAATTCTTTGATGTCTCTTTATTTGTCTACGGGGAGTGAATTGATTGGAAGTGTTTTTTTTATCGAATAACACTAAACTTTAATAAAGGAGTAAATAGAAGGAGACTAAAAGTAGCGCGTTTTACTTTATTCAGTATCATTTATAATAGTTTTATTATATATGTATTCGCAACCATAAAAACAAAATGAGACGCCTTATATGACTTCATTAGAGTATTATTGTTATTGACTATTTATAAACAAAACCATGCACCGACACCATAAGAATCCCGTCATAAGGACGTCGTGTAGTCTGTTGTTTCATAAATGTGACTGGTAGCCCCCCCCCCCCCCAAGCCCCTTCCATCACCTCTAAAATGGCACGGTCGGCGTCTTAATTTGCAAATTATTAAGAGATCATGTGTATTCTGGGCTGTGAAATATTGAAGCTAATATAAACTCTTCTCCTTTAATGTATTTCGAGTAAATGGTTGAAACGGCAGTGTATATGTCCACCAATAGTGTTTTAAAGCTTACCTGCTAAACAAATCAATGTTGAAGAAGACATATTCGCCATTGTCGAAGTTCAGTTCATGTGCTTTTATCATTATCTCTCGAACAGAATCTGGTGATGCACACAAAACGACAACTGTAATAAAAAAAAGAAAGAGGGTCGTTAATTTATAAATATAAAGTTATAAATAATGCTTATTAAGTCAATACAAATGTTCCATGTATTCAATCCTTCGAGACCGTATGATTAATTTTCCCTGTTTAAATATGTTTTATACGACAAAATACAAATGTTGTGAAGTCTCATCACTTCAAGCTGAATGTGTGCACTACTTGTTTAAATAGGTCTTGTTTTGAGATTAACTTTAAAATCGAAATTGATTTGGAATCCTATGACAGAGGCTGTGCCAGAGGTTTATTTGACACCTCTTAAATACATTTGTCAAATAAACATGGCTGGACAGAACCCCGTTGTTCACAGATGAAATATAGGTTGCTTCAAAAGCACAGGAGGGGAATCGCGTATTGATCTTTAGTGTGGTTACGGACAATGTTGTAATTTAAGAATCCTGTTAAACCTAAACAATGCTACGAATAATCTCCCGAAACTATTAGAATTGAAAGAGTTGTGATAGACAGTAGACGATACAATTAATTATTCAACACCCAAGATAGATGTAAGTAAAAACAAATTAATCTGACATCAACGACCAGACAAGTTAGTATGACCTATTGTCAGAATTACCTACGTGTTTAGAAAACCAATCTTGTATGTCGTAACTTAACAAAATATACATTTTAGGAAAGCTTATAATCCGAGGAACACGAATTCACATACATGTAGTTCCAAGCAAAACTATTGCACAGACTCGATTTCGAGCCAGATGCTATATATACGAATGTTATGGTTATACGAAACAATGCTGGAGTACCTAGGTAAACAAGATTCTGGCACGCTTAGCAGGGGATCTCGGGTTCGCTCCCAGTGTTGGCCAGGAAATTTGTTCGGGATTTTCCGGTGCGGGTTTTTAGCTTGTCAGTGGTGCAGTACGGAGGACAAGGACAGTTTCCAGTCGTTCGGATGGAACGAAATAGAACCTTAGGCCGTTGCGCAACTGTCAGGGCAAAGTTTACCTCATAGCACACTGTATTACAGTATGAAAGTTAAGCCCCCTTTCATTTCGTTTTCTTTCATTCAATTTCACAATTATTTAATAAAATAAAACACAATGGAATCAAAATTAAAATATTTACTGTTTCGTGTTTACTTTATAGAATGTGTTTTTTTGTATTTAATGTATTCTTTGATCTTTTAAAAAAGAAATGTATACAGCAATTTTTACGGGCATATTTAGACAAGTTTTAATTTCGTTTTAAAACCTAGTATCTTTCAGATGACTTCCACAGTGTCACACTACCTAACGATCCCTTTAAATTCAAGGTTATTGTATATCGGTATAAATACTGATAAACGTTTCAGTGACATGTGATGTACGGTTGGGTCAAATACAACTAAATGAATGTATCGGTCCGTGTTAGTCTTCGTTGAGTCCAAATTTCATATCTTGCTAAGATCAACCGCATCTCAATTTTTGTTAGAAAATCACTTTGGATTATTAGAACAGTGTACCAACAACCCATCTTGTCGAATCGTTCAATGACACACTTTTCATATCCATCAGATAATAAACTAAGATCTGGTTTCCAGCTCTGAGAGGGGCTTTCAGAAATATGGTTAGCTGGTTTTATCGTAGTTACACAATAAGCCCAAAGGATCCTGACTGGTACGTGGATGCTATGTGTTCCGTGCCAGCACGAAGGTCGACTAGAAAGCAAATCACAATAGTCATAAAATGAATAGCTATAGAGAGAGGAATGACATAAAGTGAACGATCGGATTAATATTGATGATAACAGACAAGGCATTTACACACATCCCATACGAAAGCTTGGCTAGTCTTTTCTGAAGCATTAGTAACCATGGAAGCTTTACCAATAAGCTTTACAAGTCTTGCAACATTTTAGTGAAATATTATCGCATACGAGGAAAACAACATTAAAAAACTTTAAAGACATCTGAGAGTTAACATACAATACCCCCAAAGAACTGTAGAATTCTCAAGATGATCGTTTGTATATTACACGACATATCTAAAAATTATACATTTTCATGCCTAAACAGTCTTTCTTCCACTAATAACAAAGATCTGTATACAGTGTTTTATCCTTCCGATGCAATACATTCCTTCATACAATTAAGTGGTTTTATTGGATATGGTTTGAAAAAGAAACAAAGAAACCAAAGATACTCTGCATTGCCATTAGATAGACCGTCACCCTAGATGGAGGATGTCCCCTGGTAAAATTGTTACATCAACCAGTACCTATAGTACACATCACACACTAAACACCATGTTCTTTCAAAGCTTTCTTGTGTAGTTTTCGCGCTTTTTTAATTTGCGGTAATTGCGATGTTTGTGTCTACAATATTATAGGATCATAAGTAACGTGTAAACTATACGTAATGGATGTATCAATTAGAGCGAATTATCTTATAGTGCTGCCATCAAAGCTTTATAGTTCTGACGCCATTCATCTACGGTGCTTTACGGTTAAGGTCGTAAATGTTCAATGGAATGAGGTTAAACGTCCTACATTTCTGCAGACAAGGCCTAATGAAGACGGACGTACTCCATACAGTCAGTTATGAGAGAAACTTTTACTCCGTCCTGTACTTACTAGGCAAAGGGGAATTACACTTGAAAAATTCGGAGAATCTTCTCGACGAATACTGTGATCGACTCCCGAACCTCCTGGTTAGCGGGCGAGTGCCTTACTCCTCGGGGCTAGCAAGTGTCCAATTAAATACACAGGACCAAATGAAAAACTTCAAGGAGCTAAACCGTTATAAAGTGGGACCTCGAAATTGACACAAATAAACGCATAATAACATAACACATGTATGAATGTATAAAAGCGGGTTTACATTCAACCTTTTCCGTTTTTACTGTAATTTCTAATCAGTTGTGTTCGTCGAAATACGCCAGAAGTCTCAATCGAATGGCAATCTCTAGCGTCTGGTTATAATTGGCTACACCGATATTATTTATTACGCATGCTATCCAGATAAGAACACGACGTCTCCGTTTGACATGCCTTGAGGAACAAAAAAAATGCTCTTTTGCCTCCTCATTTTACAATAATTTTCAAAATGAAGAATGAGAGCACAAAGGGTGCCTTTATTATTGAATATAAAATTCTACCCATGACATGCTGAAATACTTCTGGAAATGGATTTAATTAAGCTTGTACTACTCGGGGCTGTTGACGAATGAGTAGTATTTACCATTAAGAAATACTCAGGAGAGAGAAGATTATCGTAATTTAAATTCATGATATCTAAGGAGGTAGAGATGACCATGGAAGATGTCCAGTAAACGACCAGCGAATAGCCGGATATGAGCAGGATAATAATACAATACTAATGCTAATCATTCGAATAGCCTGTTATACCCAGGGGTAATTTGTTCATTTGACACCCATCATGTTAATCGAAGATTGATTTTGATATGCCAGATTACATTTGGATGAAGGGAAAACCAATTAATTTAATTGCTTGAAGTGGCCTTCAAATTAAAGATGTGCTATGCACTGTTTATCGACGCCATTTGGTACGATGCGAAAATCTCGACATAAAACAACTTTAAACAATATCAATGTATTGCCTACACCCACAAGATTTCTTTAGACGTATATGTATGCTTTATACTGCTTTTACACAATCAAATAGGGTTCTGTTTAAACTTCCAACCTCTAGTCATCGATTTACGATATTGTCTTTAGAAGATTGTTACTTGGACACTGTCCCATCTCGGTCTAGCTGTTCTTAGACCATTTTGTCAACGACTTACAGATGGATTTTCCTGCGAATCCGCACTACTGTAATTATATTTTAGTAAACTTTTCTGAAATTACATGTTTATCCAAATAACTATAGCGATATTTAAATTATTACCGAGGCATTATCCCTTTAAGATATGTTTGTAAATATCATACTAAGAATAAAAACTAATTATCGAATCGAAAATCTAGGCTGATTCCTACTTAAAACAAGAATACACCATTTTAAACGACTGTACACTAACTCCTTGAAGAAAGCCATGCTTTCAGGTGGGTAAATCCTAAATGAATGTACATCTTAAGGGAATTTGACTTATTACTTATATGTTATAATTAACTGAAGTTATTTGACTAGACATAATTTTTTAACATTAACACAAAGCATTGAATTTAAGCTGTATGCCCTAAAAGATTATCTTGTTATACCAGTTCAGAAATATGGCACGCACACGCTTGGACAATTTGTACTTACCATCCAGACTTATATCATTAACTAACAGAAAAAGTATTTTGTCTTAAGATTTATATCAATATGGGTAATATCTCATTATAAATATAGATATGTAATTATTTTTTTAATAACATAATTCTCCCCGAAACCAGTTACACCAGTTACAAAGGAATGTGCTGTGGTGTATAATTAAGCATGGATGTTTTATGGAATATTTGCTGTACGATCTACCAGGCGCGATAATGAGGTAAAATGGGTTTACACTCATAGATCCCGATGAGGGGAACGTATTTGATTAGAGAACCGGTTATTCCATTCTTTAATACTATTTCTATGGCTAGATACTAATTGATGTTAAGGCAGTGAGCATCTGATAACAAGAAATAACTTGTTGTCATTAGATTTCTAATTTGTGTTGGTAATCCTCTCGTTACAAATCAATGGCTATGCTTATTTTCTACATTCACATTCATACCATCGTAATCCCTATCTTTAATTATTAGAAGACAACCAGTGTGGTTATATTTATTCATCAATTTATATGCAGACCTGCTAAATTCATTATTTCCTCCGATTTTACAATAAATAGACAGAAAAAGAAAATTGAGATAAGGTTTAATTTTAATAACAAATGTGAGAAATCGCGATGTAAGATGTAATTTAAGCTATAGTACGTGTAGTTGAAATAAAGTCTGACAAAAGAGAATGAGACCGATTGTTTTTGCAGGTGAGCTCAAATACGTTAAATTATCTTAAAGTGGGCTGAAATAACATAACTTATATTTACTTACTAGATTGTTCTACCTCGATTTATGAATTAGTAGCTAATTTGATAAATCATTTTAAATCCCTATCCAAATTTGATGTCAAATGCACGTCCCTTGCCATTTCTGAATTCTTTCACCAACAATGCTGACATGCAAATTAAAAATTCAGTCACAACGATGGATTTACACTGTCTTGCTGTGACCGGTTATTTTTTTTTAACGGTTGTTGTGAAACTTTATATAAACCACGTGTTAATTTTTCAAATTTGAAATGAGGCGCAAAACACCCCCTTTACTTAGCCTCTGACTATTTAAAATTATACTCGTATCTGACCCCCCTTGTCTACGATATCACCCCAAGGTGGAAGTGGACGTTTAACTCCAGATACGAACGTACAAATCTGACCCTCCTTCGTGTCTCTTTTGTACAATACCGACAAGAAACTAATCTCATTATTTTTTTTTTATAAATCGATTGAACAACAGACAAGTTTATTCCCCTAACATCCTCCATTGATTTTTAGTTCGTTTACTATTAATGGTCGTACGAAAAAAGGATTGTGGCTCAATTACCACACCTGTGATATTCGATATATTTATATATGTATTAATAGTATCAAATATCACTAGATAATTGATATAAGCTATAAATATTACCTATATGTCAGATTATTGTGAAATATGGCGTGCTTGTCTGTTTTCTGAGATTGTAACTATTAATTCATTTCCTGCCAGGTATTTTTTGATTTTTGGAACTGTATAATGTTATAATATAAATACCTGTGTACGTGTTAGTCAAGTCCAGTAAATACAGCAAAAGTTGCTGGGATCGTGAACGATATAGTGTATGATAAAGGTTTCTATATAATACACAATACTACCTTTTGCTTATAGAGACTGTTCAGTGTTCACACTCACGAATTTTGGAATCTAACAAGTTTGAAACAAGTCTAGTAACCACCGTGATCTCATTCTTTCAACATGGGTTTTTATAAAGCAATTGAATAATAAAACATCAAACCTTTTTCTATTATAATACAAGAAGGGCAATGAATGCTGATGGATGTGTCTCAAATCGGTCTGGCCATTTATTTTATACTTAAATAACAATTCAGACATAGGCACGTACAGATCTCGTGAGAAAACCTTGTAAAATGCGAAAGTTTAAGAAGCGCGACATCCGTCAAACGTAGGTTTAATGCATTATCAATACTCTTGATATCATGGAATGATAATTGCGTCTGGATACGTTTGCAAAACAAAGGGTCTTAAAAATACCAAAAAAATGCATCTTCAGTTTGGGTTTAGAGTTAAGCTAGTTACTATGATTTTTTATCAGAACCACGAGGAACATGTTGAAAATGAAAAATAAAAAAAGAGAAATAGATGAGTTTAGAATCCTTTGATACTCGGCAATTTGATATCTTAAAATTATGACTATTGGCGGTTAAGTTTGATTTTAAACGTGATTTTCTAAACGTTACCGTTATAAAGTCAATGCTTATATATCACCGATGGTGATTACATGTACGTATAGTATTAGTCAATGGGGGGAGAGAGAGAGAAATGGGGTTTAACGTCCACTCGACACAAACTAGGTCATTTTGGGACTAACGTATGTTTTTCAATTTTTATTTCAAACTTCGCTTGCACGTAGGGGTCTTTAGCAGTGGGAGGAAACCGGAGTGCCCGGAGAAAACCCACGAGGTTGAGAAGGCGCCCCTATCTCCATGTCATATACGCTCACACTAGGGATCGAAACCACAGCCGCAAGCCATCCCAAACCCCCCATTAGTCAATGGGCATACCACTCCATTAAAGTATTCACTGGTATTAACTTTATTGAACTATAAAAAGATGTAAGAATCGATCGATTAATTTAATATTTATGAATGAGCAAACTTGAATTTAAAATAACCCACACATTCATTAACAAGAAGATGTATTACGCATTTAGTCATCTCTTGTCTGGACACACAGAGCTTCTAGATTTCCATTTCAAATGGCGGTATATAATTTGGTTGGGTTGTAGGAAGACCCACCATGCGTATTAAAAATACAAATATGACAATATCTTCCTCATGGGTCAACTCTAGGCCACAATTACCGTGAATGTAATAGAGAATAAAGTGCGGTGTGCAACTCTATGTCTTCTTATGGACACGTAAGATTTCTGTCGATGACATGCAAAAATTTTCCATCCGAATTAACATTGGTTGTCATGACAATTTTATTATGATTCATATTTGATGCATTTTCAAACACACCGAGGATAGATACTTTGGTGCTAATTATCATAATATTCCTAAATAAATATTTATTAAGAAATTCTAGATCAATAACATATCTAGAATATTCCAATAATTAGGATCTAAAGAGGTCGATTACCAACGGGATCATGGGAAAGCTAGGTGTTCAGTTCAGACAAACACGGTGCGTAATTAATCTTCCTGTTAATGGGGGAGAGATCTTTTTGATTCCAGTTCGCACGGACTTCTACCGTCAATGATTATTGTATCAATCATTTCACAAATGTGTACCAATCAATCGATTCTTATAAATTCAATAATGTTGTTTTTTAATGAATGACATTTTAATAGAGTAATATCTATAGGCTATACGTCCATGTAATCGACAGGTAACTGATATCACGAGTGTTATTGGTGATAAGCTTTATACGACAAGGTCTATAAAAATCACGCTTGAAATCAACATTAACCCCAATAGTCATTCTTGCGAGATATCATATTGCATGGTCTCAAAGGGTTATAAACTAATTGATTTTATTCTTCGTCACATATAGCTGTAAGAAGATTTCCCTACCCAAAAAGAAGATATTTCTAATATTGACCTACCTCTTGTATTTACGGATGCTGCCTTAAGCAATTCCTCGTAATTATTATTCGGTGCTGTTTGATCAAATGATTTATACCAAGGATCCTTAAATTTGGACCGAATAGACAAATACACGGCTTCCATCGTAAAATGACAATTCGATTTGGCACCGTTTGGCTTGTTTTTGAAATCGTGATAAATTAAACCGATAGATCTAAAATCAAACTTTTCACACAACTTTACAAAACAAACACCTGCTTTCGCGTAAGATCCTTGAACCCGCGTTAACAGACTGTATTCACTCTTGTCTGAGAACGCACTAACGAGGGCACCGGCACTTAAAACCGGTATCCCCCATCTCAGTGAAAATCTTGCTATGGGTGCAACAGCATAATCGCAAGCTGGTCCGATAAACACATGGGCCTTTCTTTCGACATACATGTCTATTGCTGCTAAGGGTCCTTCCGTGTCCGAACATGCAGAATCTCTGTATAAAATGGAAACATCAAAATCTCCCGGAAAGGAGTGGTTCACTGCGAATTCAATTGCTGGTTTTGTTCTCTTTAAAACCCAAGGAAATCTTCCGTTAAAAGGTAAAATGACGCCAATGTTCAATTTTTTACTGTCTATAGCACCTAAGCCACTATTTAACAAGAATACAATAAAGAAATATATCCACATGGTCTTTCGTTTTTCTTTTATGCGTATGCTAACAAAACTACTCTCTGAAGTCCAAAGTTACATGTTGGTTTTCAGTGGTGTCACAGACGATTTTGCGCCAGCGTCACTGAAAAAATTGATTGCCTCGAGTCTCCGACGAAACAACCGATCTGCCTATTAAAGGATTTATCCTTAAATACATATTGCTCTGATTTATAATATGTCAGTAAGATGGAAATTGCATATGACAAAACTTCACAGATCTGAAACCGTATCTATCTTGTCTAGGTACATATAGAGTTGTCACCATACTCCTACTGGTTGGTTATCACTGGTTACTCAAGTATGATAGATCGATAGAGATTTGCCAGCTTTAAACAATGTACAACCCTTAATATTTGGTTTAATAACAAATTAGCCGATACAGAATCCTTAATTGTTCACATAGAGTATTCTTTTATAGCTGGAGACATTTTTATAGAATTTTTACATGTATTAGATATTCCTGTTATTGTTTCATCGTTCTCCTCGCCACATTAATACGTCTCAATTGAAGATTGTACGTCTTCCCGTTATATCATTAATATCCTGTCGTTCGGCTTGTGTGTTGTCCCGTCCTTTCCTGATTGCTGATTAAATGATTTAGTTAAATCTGATCCTTAAACACCAAAGACTGCACTTGACATTTATGTAACAATATCTAGCAATAATTTCACTTTCTAAACCGACACGGACATCTTTTGTTGTTGGGGGACGACATACTTTAAGAGACCACTTTACAAGTTGAAGTAATAACTTCTATGTATAAAGAGTTTTCTATCAGGAATATTATTTCGCCTTTCTGCCACCTGATTATAATCCTTGCCTGTCATAGGCCGTCGTGCCATTATCATTTAGCGATTAACACGTTGGCATTACGACAGCCGCCGAGCTTTCGATATAGAATTCTGTACACCTTCTTTACTTGATAACAAGTATTGTATATTTAATTAATTCCAGTTAATGGCCATTACCGTTTCTATTTCCCGTCTTCTCACTATTATACCATAAACATCAACTTTCGTTTACGCATTTACATTTTGTTATCAGTTTGTTTCAATACCAAATACACGTGAAAATCCGTTAAACCAATCACGCTATGTATCCACCTTACATCTCAGTTGGTATGATATACAGATGGTTTATTGGATATCCGGGTGCCGGGTTTCTTTTGTACTGCCAATCAGAAGTAATATACGTCACTCTAAATTATTAAATCCGAGAGCTTTTCCTTTGGAGACCGATGTCTAGAATTGTCATACTGTTCTCTAGATAAAGATTTTGCTTGGTTCTATTTCTGGTTTTAGTAACTTTCCTTTTGAAATGTATAAATAAGGTTTTTGTTCGTGTACCTCGTATGAATGTGGTCATCGATATAATAACATTGTTAGAATACAGTAGCATTATCACGTTAATAAGTCGACTGATAATACTTTTCTTAAGACCATTACTCGGGTTGGATTACAATTGTACTTGTAGGGCTGAACAGCCAGGTGATCCGAATACCGACTTTATCGTTTTAAGTAAATGAAGTTTAAAGTTTTAACAGTAAATTCCATTCACCCAGAGCTACACTATAATTATTGGAAGGTTGATAGTATATCATAAATTGTACATTTGAAGCAGACTCTTGGTTAAAGTCATTGGCTATGGTAGCATTTTACGAGGATTTAACGGCTTTTTGACATCCACTCGGATCACGTTGCCGTGTACAGAATTAAATACTTATAAGTTTTACCCAAACGAAGACCTATACAAATTAGTGTAGTAGAAGGTGAATCAGGTTGTCGAATTTGATTTTTATCATAGTATCTTTATATTTGTTTGGTTTGTTTATTGATGGGTGCAAGATGGAGGGTCAGATATTGTGTATGATCCCAGTAGCCATGGAATAAGATTAATCTTCCAGAATGTCATAATAGAATTTCGGGTTTAAATATATTTAGATCAGTAAATGTTACTTTAAGCGCCCCATACATGATCAATTATATTGCGCAAGCCTGGCTGCACAATATAATTGACAATTTTTGCTGCCCACACACAGCTCAATATAATTGACACTTTAATTGCGCAAACTAGACTCATTTTGGTCTTGCTAGCCGTTGAGAAAGGATGGGGGATTTTGACCCAGCAATCGCCGTGGCAGTTGATCTATGAAATCTGGCAGACAAATGATTTTATTGCACAATTTAATTGACGATCACCACACACGATCAATTAATTGTGCAATCAAATAGACTTGCGCAATGAAATATCAAGCAGAGTTTGATTCACTCAATACAATTGCGCAAGTCATCAATATCATCCATACACGGTCAATTTAATTGTCAATTCAGGGTATTGACAATTAAATTGCGCAATATAATTGATCGTGTATGGGGACCCCTTAAATATTAACACAGGACTTATATCTTTTGATACATACAATTACACGGGGGACTAATTTAAAATACTTGAAATTTGGACTTGGAATACTTGGCTTTAAAGCCCTCCAATTTAGAGTGGGGTTATTTATCTTTCGCGAGTAAATAAAATGCATTTAGAATGTTACCGATTGTAAAAAAAACCCCATTAAATATCAGTGTAACGGCATTAGGCTTCATCACCGGGACTTGTCAAATATAAGTGTCAGGTATTGAGGAAAGGGTAAGCATACTTTGCCCACTGGACGGCATCCGCCCAAACTATATGTATAAACTATAAATGGGAAGTTTGAATAACACTAACCTATTAACGACGTCCCGGTGATTTAATGCAGATGCCTTTGAGAATCGGGACAAAACTTACATAAATACCTGTTAAGCAATATATGCAAGACAATAATTTGTAACTCCATAAATCAACAGCTGGCAGGAAACAATTTTTTGATTATTAGATAGACTAATTTACAGCATGCCCCATAATTTATCCTTTTTAAAAGCCTCACATTAGTGACTTTATTAGAAATCAGGGCAATGCATGGATTATTAGCTTAGTAAGTATTGCCCCGGTCATCAAGACCTTGAAATTACTTAATCAGTTTACTATAATTGGGTTTGGTGAATTTTATGCAAAAATTACTAGTTACCGCTATATGAATATAACTATACAAATATCTTGCGAACCAAACGCCCTTTTACGGTTCTCAAAATCCAATAGCTCAAGAACTGCTAAAAACAAAAACAA
Source organism: Patella pellucida (assembly GCA_917208275.1). NCBI lineage: Eukaryota > Metazoa > Mollusca > Gastropoda > Patellidae > Patella > Patella pellucida. The sequence goes on from OU795039.1 coordinate 45,722,968, forward strand.
AGTAAATAGATTTATTGTAACATCTTCATATCCTTCTAATCCGTATTGTCACAGCCGTCATACGTTTGACGATAATAGGATACAGCGTGCAAGAATAATAACATCATAATGAGCAAATTGTGCTATTATTGTAAAACTAGGTCACATATTACCAACCCAGCAGCAATTATACTGTTATTTTTATATCGGCTAATACCATTGGATCAAACTGAAAATTCTTCGTTATACTGGGTTATTTTGACCGAAATTTTCCCCAGAATAATGTTTTTTAATGTATCATTAATCTTACGAACACCCCCCCCCCCCCCAAATCACAAAAAAAAAATCAAACCCACAGATCATTTCCTGTTACCATATTACACAATCTTATAATCAAAGAACGATTTCAAGTCTGTTCTGTCATGAGGCATTGTTATATGCTTAGTACATTACACACGATACCCCTTCAACACTCAGGCCTAATACGTTCTGATAAATATATTCTTTAGTCGTTTGTCGTAGATTATCTTTACAAGAATACACATTTTACGAATAGTTACAGATCATAAATGTTTCGGTCGGAGTGGGACGTTTCTTTTGTTGTTCGTTATACTCAACTGTTTGGATGATAACACAACATAAGTGAAATTGATATCACATAATCATATGTGATCATTTGAATAGCTTAGAAAAAACATGTGATCGAATTTTGGAATGTGCTCAAAGGAGGTATTCCCGCTGCAAATTTTATTCATTGTTAAAATAGTTTCCACTGAAGTCACCGTTACTCAACAAAACAAAGTACTCGTACAACAGCAGCTACTCTGCGCAAATATGTAGCTGCAGGAGTTGAATACACTAAGAATGTCATTGGACCGGAGGCTAACTATATAGTAGAATACTGGTTGAGCAGATATAGTACAGATGACGAATAACAATTAAAGGTCTGCAACGGTTGGACAACCCCTTTAATCTTGTAGCCCGAAATGTGGTTGCCGGATCTTGGTTAAATAAAACTCCATTTATAAAGAGGTGCGAATACGAGACTCTAAAATATTACCGTAGTGGGCGTAACAAGTATTTAAGTACCAAGTAGGGGAACTTTTCAACTATTTTACTGCAGGTATATATCATCCCGAATAAACAAATTTTTCGAATTTCAGGTATACCCAGCCACAGGTATATATCAAGCTGAATAAACAATTTGTCGACTTCCTAGTGGACTATTTCCCGGCTGCACATTATAAATACTTTACCATTGGTAAACGAAGCGTGTACCAGAATGCGTCTCAGAAAGAACGAGATATGTCCACAACTCCTGTCAACCGGTAACGCCATGTCTTATCTCGAGAGCATGCGCAATAGGCTGGAATAACCAGACGCTAGAAATTGTGATTCGGTTGGTTGCAAGCAGTTGAATCCCAAACAAATGTAGCTATGCTGCTGAATGGTTTCCCAGGGCACCATTTCTTGCCTTTCGTATAGGTACCGACGGACAAGTTCAACACATTACCGCCCAAGCTCAGGGTAAACAAGAGTCGCCCTAATGCCCTTAATCGTCACACCCGGTTACGTCCTTTGCGGAAACGGTTGACAACAGCGACCTCTATTACAGCAGCTATTCCTGGACGCTGTAGAACTCCGACCAGGCAGTCAATAAAACCGGATTACGGGCCAGACTGTTGTTTTGAAATACGCCGACACCGTCAAATCCGACTTCAGTGGGTCCAGACACACAAGATTTGACCACAACAACGCTGGAGAACAGTTTGATTTAGCGACGAATCGCGGTTCCTGTTGCAACAGAGCGAGTGTGTACTTACGACGAAATGCGTTTCTTTTTTCCCCTGAAGAGTATACATGTACATGTCCAAATTTCTCTTTGCACAACCGTAAAGCTGCATTATATGTATTTTGTTTCGTGGTAAACGATAAAAAAAAAATAATTGGTATATGCCGACAGACTGATTTTAACACTGCTTTCATAACAGTTTAAAATAATTTTGACCCGTCTTAGTGCTATTCATAAATAATGTTATTGAATAGAGATTGACACCATATATAATTTATACATATTGACATAGTAACACTGTGTTTTAATTATCTATAGTTACCATTTGTCTATGGTTACTAACAGGTAACATGTATCCACGTGTGTTAATCGATATGGGTACTAATTTAGAAACAATGAGTCGAAGGTGTTCTAGGAATAGATTAATAAATTTAATTAAATGAATGACACGGTGTTACTTATTGACTATTGTGCTGAGAGGCGTATGTTTAATCAAATGGTTTTCCATTATTTTTTTCTTTTTGTCGCGTTTCATAACTCGCAAATCGTAAATCATCAATCCTGATTAATCAGCGAGGCTATGACGTGTAAATGACAAAATGATAAATAAATTACAACTTATATAGGATAATTGGTACAGATTTCATGACAAATATTAGACACTGTGACTACAGAATAAGACACGCCAAGCTTAACATCATTAATATAATAGGCTAATTAATTGGTGATGGCTGATTACATAGCGCTCAAAATTCGCAAGCAGATGTTCCCTAGGATCCTCCATACATTACCCTGGCATTGGGACTCGTTTGAAAAAGCTGTAGGGAGTTTGGAATACACATTGTGTATTATAATTATCAGATTAGGTAGGTTGACCATTCAAGAACAGTTATCTGAAAGGGTTGGATACTTACCAGAAAGAACTTGGTACTTCCGACAAATTACCAGAAAGGACTGGATACTTCCGACAAATTATCAGAAAAGACTGGGTACTTCCGGCAAATTTTCAGAAAGGGCTGGATACTTCCGACAAGTTATCAGAAAGGACTGGACACTAAGATATAGGAAAGGATTGGGTATTTCAAATCAGTTATCAGAAAGGGGCTGGGTACTTCAGGCAAGACTGGGTAGACTAATTTAATACTAATAGACTAATTTCGCCATTCCTTTTCTTGCACAAGGATGAAAATTTACGAGGGACAATCTTTACAGCGGTCTACAGATTACAGCATATCTTTGCGACAATAAGGTGCTTCGGCCATATTCCTGAAGAAATGAACCGAGAAATTCCTCTGTGGTCATTGTTGGATTAGCTTCTGAAACTTGCACTTTTGAGTGAGTGTGTCTATTTTCCCCGTTCAATCAAATCTATCCTAAGTACGGCAATATGACAGCCCGTCGTTTAATCTGGGTCTTTCCTAAAACTTCGGACAGTGATTTAAGGTATTAAAAATTCGTCTCAAAGCACTATTATTGTTTATTGTATCCGTGATGATAGCCTCGTTTGTCACACAATTAATTTTTCTGCAATATTCTGCTATGCACTGGTTAATTGAGCATAATAAAATTGTGAGTCATGACGTAACGTAATGTTAACATATTCTGTCTAATGTGGAGCTCTGTTACGTAGTTAGCGATTGGTTGTTAATTGGACTTTTAACAAGTCATAATTTGAAACAAGAATCTGCTTTGTTTACAACAGTGGGTAGTCAGATTAGCTCCATAATCACACGAAATAACACTGCGAGGAGTATGTGCTTCGGAGTGCTTTACATACAACTATATGTTAACACAATACATGAATGATAAAATTAATCAAAATGTGAATAATTTAAATTTTAAATGTAAAATACAACAGAGCAATTGAAAGCCATGGTAAAAATAAACGAATGTTCATTTTAGATCCATTTAAAGATAGCTAATGGCTATTGTGTAAATGCTAAAACACTTCAGTATGCATCAGCGTGTAAATATGCCCTTTCGTCCCACATATTGAATTACCATGGTCGTAATTTTGTTATGGAAGCGGTCTGGTTAGAAAGTAAACTGATATTAGAGAGCAGGCAACCGGAGGTGAAATCGTAGAAAATAAAAGAGAACGTGTATTATTCTGTTTCCTATCTAGATGTTTTCTCTGTTTAGCTTACTCAATAATATAATATTATGTGTAATTATATTAATGGTTGCAGGGGAGGTATTGTAACTCATTCTGTAACATCTTTAATTTGATCGTCAATTCTAATAAACATGCTGCTTATTGTCAATGAGTATTAAGGTGCACATAATATGCATTCTGACTTGATTTACTGTAGCAACATATTAAAAAGCCTTTGACAACAAGGTAGCCCTTCTGTACCCATTTATGTTAACTTAATAACCGAGCGCCATTATAAACTGATTTCATTGATATCTTTAACGCCAATAATTAAGGAGGTCCTAACAAAAACGTTGGAAAAAAAGTTGAACGACTAAACTTATCTATAAGCTTTTGATTTATTTAATTTAAACACTTTCTCACGATGCTGCCTACGGATGCAACAGATCAGAGAACAGAAAATTGAAAACGTGTAAGCTTGTTATATAGGCTTGACTAGATACCGATATTAATTTGGCAACGCTGAACAAGAACGCATTCAGTTGTTATGTTTGTATTTGGACACAAATTCGTTTCGGGCAAACATTCAAATGATCCTCGAACGAGAAACTGTGTATCAATTTACCGTTTAGTGTAGTATGGTCAAACATGGCGATATATTGTAGAACCCTGACAGTAAGCCAACAGATTGAGATTGCTTCACTTCATCTCTTCAATCCTATAGGGTGATCGGTCTGTCATCTTCTTTGTTAAATAGTGCGTGTAATAGTCCTAAGAGGAAATTGAAATTGCTCTGAAACGACGATAATGTGAGACAGCGCCAGTAAGTCACAGTTAGTAAGATTGTTTACAGACCTTAAGTAAACTGAGGGGCGATTCGGAAGTATGTTCTATCGAATAACTTGAATAAAACTACATTAACCCCACACCACATTATTTACGTATTGTCTAGGTAATCCAACATTTCTTAATACACAAATACAGACACGACGTGTACCAACATTCTTTACTAATAACAACTAACAATACAGATCATACTTTGATTTTCAATTAATTTCAATATTAAAATGCAAATACATGATGCTGCCCTTTCTACAAACCTGTATACAAAAGATGTAAAAATAAAAGCTATACAAAACAGTTTATGTAAGGATGTGAATGGCCCAACTGAGAAGTGGTAGCACGTGTTCTAGATGGGGTAAGAAGATTACAACAGTCTGGTTGGGTAGACCAGTTTGGTGGCTAGGCACATGGATGCTTTAATCAGAATAAGAAAGTCAAAACATAATAATTCCTATGTATTTTGCTCTATGAGGTTCTCAACTCACTATTATTCGACCATAGGCATTTTTTTCCACACTTAAAATTCATTGACACCGGAAATAATAACACAATAACCTCCCTTGTTTTCCTACCCCCCCCCCCCATGAAATAGCTAGTCTATCTCAAATCGTTTGAATCTGAAGTTGAAAATAATATTTTTGCAAATTTTTCAACTAGCAATAGTGAATTATAGGATTAATAGGACTATTCTTTAACAAGGTATGACTGTTTATAGATACCATCTATTTTAAGGCTTTATTTTAATACATTTTAAAAATATAACTTAAAAATATGAAATTGTTACTTTAAGGTAGGGATTTACATACAGTTACACATTAAGGAACTATTTTTGCAGTACAGTAGCAGTTCAGTCAAATGTAGCATTTAATATAATTGTATACCAACGAAAATCAACGATAAAAGGAATAGTTATCTACACAACCCTTTATTAACAATGGGATTGCATATAATTTGTATTTGAAGATCCAGTGAAATTTTTTATTCTTATAAATTTTAAAATTGTTTTTTTGTTTCTGTTGGCTCGTCTTTCTCTTTTCAGGTAACTTTTATATGAGGAAGAGTCGAACACAAATTTTAATGGAGTGCAGCCAATTGATGATTTTAAACACTGAACTTGTGATCTGTGTCAAATAAGTTTTAACTAACTTTTAAATTATATGTACGAAACTGCATGGACATTTTTATATATGTATATACGGGTCCAGCTATGTGGGTTTTAATGCGAGAACTTCACTTTTCCACATTAAAACAGCATATTCTTTTTCCCAGATGTTTTTTTTTAAAATCCGCATCGATGGCACCAAACGGCTTGACCTCCTGTTTTTGTTATGACAAAGTGAGAAGATGATTTAAAGTGATTTAAAGTGATTTTTGATATATCAAACTTTTTTATTTTTTTATCTGTTCCGCCATTTTCTATAAATTACTCATATATTGTAATAGCATGTATTATGTATTGGATGTTGAATTTGTTATAAATCATAACATTCCATGTTAGATTGCGGAACAACGAAGGCTTAACAGGCTTATTTATAATTACCAATGCCCCCGTCAGACCAGGGTGGCGCCCTTACTGCGCTTCTGCGACGGTACAGCGACCAGACAATGCATAAGGTCGTCGGCAAACGTGAAAACAACGCGAGAAAGTGTCCCAAAAATTTAGAAACTTGAAAAAAGGTCGATTTACGAAAGCTTTCCAGGCGAGATCGCCTGTTGAAAACAAACTCTTCGACTCGGCAATCATTCGCGTCCATGGAGACCATGCACATCACGATATCTGGCGTTTCCACCGCACTGTTACCACGCTTATGACGATCTTGACTCGCCACGAAATCATTTCCTTTCGCTGTAGCAGCACATTAACGACGCCATCCAGGGCTAATTGTTACGTTAACTAAAATTAAATAATAACTAAATATGTCCAAATATACGATTGTATACTACTAGCCAGAGACAAAAGGGAGGTAGTTTTTATGTGTACCTGCCACATATTCTGGGTGCAACTTACCCTTTCCCGTAAACAAATGGGGGGACATAGGCCTTTATCTCTCATTCGGCTTAATGTGGACACAAAACAATCATAAAATTATTAATTTCAAGACGACGTACTTGATTAAAGCCCCAATACCACTCTTGTTGTAACTGAATACTATGTTCCAGTCTTTATTATGGTCAACAATTTGTACTATTTTACAATATTTCAATTAAACCATGATACAAATTTCATCTTAACACATCTAATTTTAAAAATTGGAAAAATTCAACTACATGCCGTAACATGGTTTGAAAAGCCTTACGTATGCACTTTCAAATGCAACTTGGATTTAAACATATGTTCGAACCCTCTGGACAAGTAAGATAGGTTGTAATGTAATGGATAATTTACACAACAGGTAGGACACTAAAACATCTTGTAGTTAGAATAAGGCTATTTTTTTTCTGGACCTGTCAAGCCAGCAAGAGTGTTATTGCCCCTTTAATTGATCTTTCAACACAAACATATTTATTCAGCAAAATAAGCCTGCCGTAGTCCAGTTACTTGACCTATCGAATTCACGTTTATAATTAACCCGGATTCATTCTCATTAGCACAAGAACACACAGATGACAACTTGATATAGTCAGTGATTTTACTGATTGGTATATAGTAATAGTTAACAATACAAAGGCTACTGCTTGATTTAATGTTGATCTTTTAGAATCCGCGAAATATAGCAACACATTCCCACTGAATAATTGACGTGAGAGAAATTGAAATATTATGGATGAAACTTCTTATTGAACGCTTTGTCATATCTTTTGTCTAGCCATTGACATTATCAAACTATATCAAGGAGACTATGTAGATTATTGTCATGTTATGTATTATATACTTTTAACCCTTTGTTGTATGTTACTTATTATTATTTATGATACATTGTCATGGAAATCTATTATTCTACGAATGTATATTTATATGTATCGTATTTGCAATATTTTGTATACATTATTAATATCTGAAGACGCCTATACATGACAGAAAGCCAGCTTGATTTAATGAAGTAAAGTGGAGATTGTTTTTTTACCTGGGCGTATTTTTTAAATTTATTTGTATAGGATATTAACCTATCCGAGGTTGTTATGTTATATAACCTGCGGGCGCAGCCTAAGGTTTCTATAACATATCAAATGAGGGACAATAGGTTTATATCTGACATATACAACGCCCCTGCACCCTTAAATTAAATGGACTATTCCATTAATATTCAACAATGATTAGATAACGGCTGGGTAGTTTCCGTCAAATAACGAACATTACCGAATTAATCACGTGCGATAACGAGATGGTATTTTTGTAAACACATCGCCATTTTGAAGAATTGAATTTCATGCAAAAACAAAATGAATAGTAATACGAAGCCAGACGAATAATCAATCCCTTTTAGCCAACATACTGACGAGTGAATTGGCGTGAATGCAACTATCGATGAGGATCTATCCAAGCCTAAATAAAATTTGGATCAAAAGACATTCTTTCCCGATAAATCTGACAGTGAACTACAATTGAAGGTTTTTGCAATGTTTTATAGACAGGACGATTTTACCGACTGTTTTAAGTGCATGGACTGTACCCAAAAATAGTTTATAATGGAAATCTGGATAACCGATTTAAATATGATTATAAGTATGTCGTCTATTTCTGTCTTGAATGTTTCAAACTGTACCATAATAATTTTTAATTGTCAAAATAATACAAATTTATTTCTATGTTTTTTGTATTATTTCGATCATCAGCGGTTGATATAAGTCGAATACATCGACCTGAGATGACGTCATTAGCGGTTGATATGGAATATCAACCTGTCACAACGTCATCAGCGGTTGATATGAACAGAATACAATAATTGGTACAATAATATCCAGACATCTTGATAATTGGAACAGGTTTAATGGTTTGGGGATTCTTTTTGTCGTCAAGAAAACGGCGAAATTTAAATCGAGTAACAGACGTCCACACATTTAATGGTATACCTAGATTATGTTGTCACACTTCTGGTATCCCACCCCAAGGGTATTTCTGGTGCTTTCTTATGTCGCGGAAATAATATTACATGCTATAAAAAATTGATATAACCGTCATCCATGTCACATTCGATAAAAGTCTCATACAACTGCTTATACATTGATTCATCGGTAGAATGTATTTTCGTTAGTGCGGTGGACCGAAGTATAACTGGAATTCACTGGAATGGTCTTGTTTTCTGATTTGTCCACTGGTGATTGTCATAAATTTTGATTGTACTCATCATGGACAGAGAGTGTTGTGGTGGCTCGGGAGGCTATGTTAGTATATGTTATGTGCTGTCATTTCACTCCAGTTCTGGACCCTGGGGCTTTTAATTGATAATGCACTGTATTCCATCTTCGTAAGAACTTGCTGTGAAAGTCTGGAGATGAACGTATATGCCTTTATATCTCTAGTGTCATTCTCTATTAGTAACGCTTTGATTGCTTAGTTATCACGCTAAATTTATAAATTTCCGAGATTCTCCCATTAGTGTATGCCAGCACTGACTGAACTGTCTCTTCGAAGAACTTGGTTTCGGGAAATCGATCGATTTAGTAAACATAGCATGTCTCTTTCGGCCATTATTCTAGATATATTTAATTGACCGGTATACTATCCTCCTGATTATGTCTACTAGATGCGTCAAACCTTGTCATCATGTGCATTTTGCACACGGAAAGTCCATTGGCCAATTACGCTATTTTATCGAGATTTCGTCTAAAAGCTATGGCGGGTGTGGCCCCAGGTTGGGTAAACGTACTCTTCCGGAAACCTGTTACCACTGTTTGTCGTGTATTTTGTACACGACGAACAGTCTATTTGCTGATTACACTATTATGCCAATACCGTTTAGAACTTCGAATAGTTTGGATTATTCGTACTTGGTTTTATTTCATTTAAAAATAAATACTATATAGCTATTTTAATTACCTTGGCTTTACCTTAAGGGCGTTGAGTAGCCTAAGATACGCACAGACTCTTCAACACCAATCTTATTAAGATTTTGCACACTTGTTCCATATGTGAAAAAAAACCCAGAGGGCACGTAACAGTCCGATCGTTTGATGTGTAATAATGGAGCTACAAGCGAAGAGAGAAAAACTATTTATACCAAACGAGAAGGTTTCCCCGACCTAGATCAGTACTTGAAAAAATTATGACGTCGTATTCACCGTTCACGTCATCCGCTGTAAACAATCATGGCAATCTGTTTTACACATAGAAATATATAAATAGACTAGAATAGCCACGGCCAACCAAAAGCCGCTTCCGCGACATGCGCAGATGTCAGCCATATTTATATATTTCTATGGTTTTACAGAGTTTAAGACTGTTGTCTTTTATCTCATTCCAAGATGACTGACCTTTGAAAGGTTAGACCGCTATAGTTCAATGGGTGACGTCACTTCTAATGTTTACCAACAAAATAAGATGGCGTCCATAACGTCAAAGAAGATTACTTCTGTACCAATTTAAGCTAAATATGGAATATTTGTTATCCAGATATACTTCAAACACCTTTATTTTTTCATCTTATACTTCAAAAAATGTTTTAGAATTTAATTTGTCGCAGGAAAAAAGTTAATATTTTGGCTCATTAAGACGCATAGATGCCATTTTATCAGTGATGCTATCGGCCAAGCGAATATTCACTTCGGAATCAGTGTGCAATCATGGCTGTGCCCAGTAGCAGTTTGACACTGGATCATTCACGCCTATCTAGATATGACGTCAGAAGGAATTTCCTCTACCATCTATCGCGATTAGAACGTGGCTGAATTTTATTTTTTAATTGTCAAAGACTGCCATTGTTTTATGTATAAAATGATTTTTTAGATATTTACTGTATACGTCCGAATCGATGCAGTTTAAAACTTGCTGTGGACGTTTTCAAAGAATTAACCCAAAAATCACAAAATCTCGTTTGAAAGTAAATAATTAACAAAGATTTTAAAATACTTTGCGTTGATGTATTACAACGTTCTTAGTGTTCGAAATGTAGCTTATAACCTATACTTTCCATCTACTTGTGTGATTATCGATATCTCTTTTAAGCATGTACAAATAAAATTTCCAAGAAAACGCATCGGTTTTTTTTGCGTTTCCATGGATACAAGACAGCGACAGCCTATAGCCATTAACTGACCTGTGGCTTTTTTGGACTGGTCATACCAAATTTTAAAAAATCCATGCAGGCGTAACTGAGAAAAATTAACTTTTATTTTCATTATCACCGTTTATTATCATAGTTGGTAAATAACACTGGTATTTTTTGGTGACGAATATGTAGTTTCCCACCCAAAATAACAAAAAAGGTCATATCTTATCAACAAAAATTACAGTGCCATTTTAAAATGTGCATTTTAGACTGCCCAAAGACCTTAATATTCAATTCGTGATCTATTCGAACAAACCTTGCAAAACCATGATTTCAATCCTAATGAAAGATTCCCTGCTTAAGATAGATATGCCGTCAACAGCATAAGATGAACTACCAATTTCTTAATACCCCCGTCAGACAGAGTTGGCGCCCTTAATGCGCTTCTACAGCGAAGTAATTATTGGTCCCAGAGCGCGTCAAGATCGCCATAAGCGTGGAAAAGGCGTGGTGGAAACGCCAGATATCTCAGTGGTCGCAAATGATCCCCCAGCATGTTCAAAACAAACGCCAAGATTCTGCAGTCTGACCCGACAAGCTGTGAAAACGCGGCTTTTTTCAAGTTTGTAATATCTTGGGACACTTTCTCGCGTTGTGCTCACATTTGCCAGCGATCTAGTATATTTTCTGCAATGCAGTAGGACGCCACTCCGGTCTGATGGGGGCATAAGTTACTAATATGTTTTGTAATTGATTCGATTAGCAACCTTTTGGCATTCATGTTTTTTTGTCACTGGGGTGATAAACATAACAGTAAAAGCCAATGGGGATTGGAACAAAATATATCAAAACTTTATTAATCTGACTGATCAACGTCAAAGTAATGTCCCTTCAAGAGAGAGAGAGGGAGAAAGAGAGAGAGTGTGAGAGAGAAGGGGGGGGGGGGTTAATGTACACTTGACACAAACTAGGTCATTTCGGAACTAAGACATGGTACAATTTTATTTCAATAATTCGCTTGCGCTTAGGGGCCATTAGCAGTGTGAGGGAACCGGATGACCCGGAAAAAACCCACGAGGTTTGACAGGCGACCCTACGCCTTGTCTCGTACAACCAGGGAATCGAAACCACAACAGTTGACTCAATGATACAGCGCGCACGTGCTAACTATTCGGTCATCCACAATCCCTTCCCATATTACAAGGTTGCTATTTATTCGTGTGCCAATTAATGGCTTGTACTTTAAAACGTAAAGGGGCGTCTTTTGGAAATATATTATGTCCTTAATTGTTCGAGAACATTTTTCAATCGAATTAGTAAGTCGATTGTCCAGTAAAATTTCTCCAAAAGTGCAATGCCTTAACATATCCCTTACATTACAATCACACATAGTATCTTTGGTCATTTTACAAATTCATTGCATTTCAAATGCATGACTGTTTGTCTGGTCCACAGGGCCTATTTTAACGTGCCTACAGGCACGGACGTGCCTCGAGATGAAAAATCCGTGCTTTGAAAATCTAAAATCCGTGCTCTGAAAAAAGGTGTGTATATCTTTGTTAAACTGAGTGTGTAGGGTAGGCCTACTAAGTGCGACATCAGCAGTCATAGTGATTCACGTTATCCAGTCTCATTAATTTTCTTCACTTTCGCTTTCTGTTTCAGAAGCATGGTTCACTAGTTGTTTCTTTCGCGGCGGTCCTTCGCATTCACTTGCGTTTTTGAAAATCGCTTCGAAAATACGGACCCAAGGCTGATTCTTTGAATACCTTCAGACGGACAGTAATAAAGAGATTTTTGATAGTGATTAAGACATATTGTACTGTTACCGCCTATGGAATGGGCGGTTACCGCCCATTTTCATTATGCGATATAATAACAGTATGTTTTATACATATCACAAGAGAAGGCACAGACCCTTCATTTCTCCAAAATAGCATCGAAAATACGGGCCCTAGGCTGATTCTTTAAATAGATTTTGGACTTTTCTTTGAACATCCGATGCCCTGACAAGCGGTCGGATATTTATACTTCTGTCAGTCAATTCTTTGGTATTAAAAGTGTAATTAGTACTGTGAGAATAATTCTGGAATTAAAATATTTACTTCTGGCGAGTTTTATCCGATTGTTTTGTTCATAGTTCATGATCCGTTTGGTCACAATTTCTGAAAGCTGAGGAGCTACATTGAACTGATCACTTTCTACTCGACCCCCCCCCCCCCACAAGACCGTGCTTCGTCAAATAATCCTTAAAATAGGCCCTGCTGGTCCATGTCCCATCGTTATGAGTTAAAATACATTTCTTGGCAGTCTGAACAGAACATCTTATTGTAATGGTTGCAAAGGTTTATAGTATTACAGGTTTTATTTGATGTGCGTGCTGTTTCATCTCCTCCAAAATTGGAACAAATTGGTTTTCCACATGTTCCTAGTTCTCAGTGAGTCCTTGCATGCAGGTGCTAGTAGAATATCTAACAAATGTCATTTTAGAAGAATAATTCGCATTTAAGTGCAGTATAATTCAATAGCGGACTAGTCGCGGCTATCGTTTTAAACTAACAATCTCAGGAATTAGGAATGTCCGATATCTTAAATTCGTTTCCTTACAAAACCGGTATAGATAACGTTTGTTATTACAGATTTTAAAGCGTAATGGATGACATTCGTCTAGAATGAAATGGGTTGGTTATCTTGTGGGAAGATGTTGGTAAAATCAATTTGCAGGATTGTGTATGCAAATAGTGTACGCCATAATGGTCAACAGGGCCTTTAGTGCTATATGTGTACATGGTCTTAAGAAGAAATTCCCTTGAAACCTACAGATCTGAGTCTTCAAATAAACTTGCTTAAACACAAGCGTTATTCACTTATTTCAGTATATTTGAAAAGCGAATCTTCAATTAATAGAGAAATTGCATAGTGATAGGATGGTGAGAAAGCAGATAAGAACACATCTGACAATTTGTGGATGCTTACAACTGACGTAAGTTGCTTTACATAACCATGTCCGTGATGTCAAATCACATGCAAACTGATATACCACACTTCTAGAAATGAAGCGTTTTGATTATTACTATGTAATAGCATTTACTTAATTAATATTAAAAACAAGAATAAATGTCATAATGGGATAATATCAACCAATTTATATATAGAACAAGACGTCAGAAGATTATTATGATGGCATTATTGTTTGAATTGATCTTTCATTGAGACAATTATAAAATAATAGAAAGAACACGATCAGGTTGATACGTGATAATTCAAATAGTTGTTATTCATTCGGCAGAGATTGATTTAATAGTTTGTACAATGACAATTTGTAAAAAAAACAGTGAACATAATTAGGTTATGAATAATATTACAAAAGCCATTCAGTCGAACCATCATGTTCAGCTACAAAAAGCCTCAACTAACAATACTTGTATCAATCTACATTAATGTTCAGAACCTTTCAACAACCTTAAACCATGTCAATCACATACTTTCCCGGTGTTATATGGGTATAAACTATCATGTTTTCAACTTGAACAACCAATCTATTTTTTTCATTGATGTCCACATGCAACGTTATTAAAACGAAATTCTAAATTTAAATTGGCGAGTGGGAGGAATTTCTTGTTACTAATTACTCTTTAATCATAAGAATTGTTAAACATTGAGTTATATATTCTATAACTAAGCTCTGTTACAACTAACCACCTGATCTATCTCTAGATAATGAGCCCAAAACGCCATGTTGCTATCAATTAATTTAAGCATACATTATGCAAGAGCTAAACCGGCCTATCGCAGTTCTTTCTTTAGGCCTGAAACTTTTCTAAATTATTAATTAAACATTAATTAAATTGTAAGTGATTCGGGTAGATCTCTACGCTAGTTAGACATTCATTAATTATCTATATTTCGTTTGTTAACCGTATTGGCGTTTCAAAGAATGATGAATATAATATTTTGAACTTGGGCATCGGTTATTAAAGATAATTGTCTTACTTTCGGTTTCCTGTAAAGTACATGAGAAAAAAATGACGATATAAAATACAGATCGTGTATAGGTTTTCTATTATCCCTATTTTAGCATTGGACATTCTGAACGTTACCATCAGCCCATAAAGAAATTTATTACATTTTAAAAATGGAACATAACATTTGGTTTCATAAGTACAACATATCAATTGGATTCGGGGGTGATGTATCTATTAATTAGGCAAGAAAACACGGTTCATGAGATGGTTCTTGAATAATTCGTATCATTATCAGTGATATCAAAGGAAGAAAAAGAGTAATAGCTGCTTTGATTGACGTTTCAATACGGACTATTCTATGCTTGATTACATTGGAGGACGGACGCACCAATAAAAATCGATTTGGTGCTTTATACCTTCTGTGAAAATTTTATTAGAATTGTCTCTTGTAAGGAAAACTGTTTATGTTGTTTAAGTGCAACTGATATTCATTGTTTTAGTTCGAGGATAATTTTATCCATATTGCCCATATTATTAATATTATTCTTATCTGAAACACCTACTAAAATCAAAACATTGCCTTTGAAGAGAAGGGTTCACTAGTCCGCCGTTATAAGAAATATTATAAATTTGGGTATCAAAAGACCTAATCTGAACAGTCTAAGTATTGTTTAATGGTCGAGAGCGAGACATTATTGATACTATCTTACGCAATGTCTTTAGCTCGAGACCATTAAACAACCTAAAATAAAGACACTTTCCCGCACGTGCTTTTTTCAATGAAATACACCACGCGAGTCGAATATTTCATCTAGTGTAGATAATGTACGATTGACAACTTGTTCGTACATTATTGGAAATAATGGTACGCCAACACAAAAGATGACGTCACATCTGTATTTTTAATAATATATATCGATAAACTAATGAACCCGCGGAAAAGTGCACATTAACCCTAACCCAACCCCTAATAATAGATATCGGTTGACTAATGAACCCGCGGATGGGTAGAGCAATCAAACCGGGGAAAGCGTCGTTTTATGATCAGGTGAAATACAGGCGATAAATATAAGTAAACCACTGCCCAATCATGACAATCACGCTGATTAAATTAACAACTTGTTTTAAATGTGCAACCTAGTTTAGTCATTGGGTTAGGACGGAAAATTGAGGTATCGTGTACCAATTGGCGTGCACGTAAAATAACCCTTGGCAGTTCAATTTTAAAATGAGAGTGGGCCGTAGAACCGCTATCCGGGCAAAATTTCCCTTGTAGCTAATGCATGATGCATGACGTATGGCCGTTTTCATTATTAGCCCAAATGGACCAACCTTATTGGTTCATCTTCATTAAGGGACATGTGGACTAAGACTAGTAATTATTTGCCTAGTTTTCATGATGGTGTAGTGCGAGTTATTAATAGACAATTTTTCCCTTAATTTTTTTCTCCCCTCTTCCTGCATTATTGGGTTGACTTTTTGGTCTAGAATAGGAGAAAAGGGATCAAATTTGCAATTTTATAGCAGTTTTGGGTAATACTGGTGATATTACAGCGGAGGGATGGGGTTGTAAAATGTCTTTCTGCGGAGCAATCAAATGTATAGGAAGTGAGATTTTCACCCCAGGCAACTTCAAATCCCTGTAGCAAAAAATCCAAACCATAAGAACCCTACAAGTTTATGATGAGGTGATTGCCAAATGTGGTCCCCATTGTGCCTAAAAAGATTGGAACCAACGGAATGTTGAGCAAAAAGTTACAGCCTGTGATGTTACACCCATTTAACATTGAAGTCAATGGGCAAATAATTACTAGTCTGAGTCCATGTGGATATATTGTAGTTATTTCCCTTTACTTAGTAACCAACAACACAATGAACTGCTGAGAAATGTTAATGTAACAAAACATCAAGATTGATCCACAGCAGTAGTAAAATAGTCGCATTTATTTGTAAGCGTAATATTTGATTAATCTCGTATTTACAAATACGAAAGCAAAAAGGTTATATTATCATAATTTGATAATCACAGAAAGAGAAAAACACACACTGAATGAAACTAAATCAAAGTGCTTTGAGCGAAACAGTAATTACTAAGCCGTGTATTTATAAAAATAAATGAATTCTAACTCAATATGAGAATTGTTAACAATCCATTGGATAAATCCAATGAGGAAATCCAACTATTACTGGTTCACAGCATTGTTATACAATTTGACGCTCTTATTTCGTTAAAGAGTTATTTCCCTTATCCAGTTGAACAGAAATAAAATTAGGTTTACATTCCTACTGTTCTGCAACGACTGAACTAATGAAAACAGACATACGTCATCCAGTGATTGAATATTTGCCCAGACACCGACACTAAGCCCTACTCTTATTTCGATCGTTTTACGTGCACGCCACTGTGCATGTACAGGTTTTCGTTTAAGGTCTTATCCGACCACTGACAAGGAACAAACCCAGGAACTATGTCATTTAACGCCAGCAGCGGACCCGCGAACTTTTGGTTAGTTTAGCTAGCGTCTTATTCATGCAGCAACTGTGTTCCCTAAATTTATTTCGACCAAATCAAAAGAACTGTTCGATCGTCAATAATTTGGCTTGATAATGCTGGGACGAATCTTATCTCGATATTCAGCCTTCTGTGTGCCTAACGCCCCCCCCCCCCACACGCACACTTTTCAAAAATCCTCGTTAACAAATTATATTCGTAATTTAATGTGAAGAATTTGGGTAGTTCTACGACTCTTTTCGAGTCATAGAGTGCATATCTCTTTAAAATGAAAAGATGATAGAATTGCAATTGTGAGAGTTGCTAAATGGGATTTTTCTCGTACATAATAAAAGCCGTCGAAACCATTAAAACAATTAGATTAGATATTGACCTTTTTCTAGTTAATTCTATTTAGAAATTGACCTATTGTATCGAGAACATTTATAGATTTAATCACCATTCATTTAGATTGATTGATCGGTGAGAAATACGTTCCAAATCCATGTTCGAGGATTTACTTTAAGTCAGAATGTGGGCTTTAATTTGATGGACGTCTCACACAGTTCTAGCTATCTTTGTCATTAGAGTAATCCAGACAGTAACACCGAGAAAGCCGGTAAATATTAGTTTTACTCCAGCCTCGCAATGCCAGATTAGCGTATTTGACTTCACCAGTCTCTTCAATCCGAAGTGTCAATCGGAAACATTCGTCGCAGATAATCACCTCCGCAGTTTTGGATATTGTTCTATGTAATTTGTTGCAACATTAGCACAATACCGTTACAAATTGGATTGCCTCATGTATTATCATTATCAGTGTGATTCCTATTCTTTAAGGAAACCATTGTGGGTCAGTTACTTAGGCGCTCGCTCACTAACATGGAAATCCTGGGCTCGATCCCGTTGTTGATCGATAACGTTTTCCGTGGTATTTCTCAGTGCCCCCCCCCACCCATGTCAACCTCCGCCTTGGAAAGTAATAGTCTCTTGTCTTTCGGGTGTTACGGAATATCAAGGGATAGCGCACCATTTTAAAATAATCCCTAACAATTGACATTCGAATAAAAGTGGTTCTTATTCCGGAAGTTCGTATTATACTTTGAATAGCATTTCTACCATAAATAATATTCATTTTAATATTTCTTTTATCAAAAGCTGACCCCCCCCCCCCCCCCCTAATGTGTGTTATTTTACAATGACAATATTGCCTTACATTTTTTTTTATTTGTATAGTACTTTTGAAATTACCCCCCCCCCCCCTCTACACACACACCACCACCATCCACAGGGATAATAACGCAAAATATTTTTAAAATTCATGTGTGTTATATGACATGACAATGACAATAACGCCTTACATTTGTTAAATTTGTAAATTTTGTTGTCTTAAATTCACGTCGTCTCGCAAAATCAATACTCAATAAATTGGTTGGTCGCGTTACCATAAAAAAAAATCCCGGTATGAGGCGATCATGACCTCCAGACTCATCTGTCATCTCTTCCCATACATCTGAATTATCCGTATAACATATACCCATCTATCTGTGACGCTGATAAATGGAGCTTTTAATAAATGGATCCGGAAGTAGCATTTAACCATATGTGTTCGCCCTTGGTGATATAATATTACTTATACAACGAAAGGACATGGCAGTTATAGATTTATCTTATTTAACTTCTCATTATAGTCACTCAATTAGTCATATCGATTTGTGGCTGTCTCGTGGGTTAATAAAGCTGTAACAACTTCAAATGCATTTAACTTGTTCTAATAATGTGCGAGTTTACCACAAAATATAACAAATTAATTAATTATAGTCTTTGAGGTTATCTCCCCTGCACCAAAACCCATTGAAAAGTTGAGCTTGTTAAGCATGATTGAGGCCGGTTTGGGAGGTTCGGTAATTTCCGGGGTCCAAAATGGCCGCTTTATATGGACTCAGACTAGTAATTATTTGCCCATTGACTTCAATGTTAAATGGGTGTAACATCACAGGCTGTAACTTTTTGCTCAACATTCCGTTGGTTCCAATCTTTTTAGGCACAATGGGGACCACATTTGGCAATCACCTCATCATAAACTTGTAGGGTTCTTATGGTTTGGATTTTTTGCTACAGGGATTTGAAGTTGCCTGGGGTGAAAATCTCACTTCCTATACATTTGATTGCTCCGTAGAAAGACATTTTACAACCCCATCCCTCCGCTGTAATATCACCAATATTACCCAAAACTGCTATAAAATTGCAAATTTGATCCCTTTTCTTATATTCTAGACCAAAAAGTCAACCCAAAAATGCAGGAAGAGGGGAGAAAAAAATTAAGGGAAAAATTCTCTATTAATAGCTCGCACTACATTCGTCCATCATGAAAAATAGGCAAATAATTACTAGTCTTAGTCCATATAAATGAGAATTCTGGGGAATACTAACCCGAACCCGAACCCTTTTAGAAGATTGAACTTGGGTCTAATTTCCTTTTTACCCCTCTTAAAAGGGTTAGGGTTTGGGCTAGTATTCCCCAAAATACTCATAAGCGGCCATTTTCGACTCATGAAATTTTCGAACCTCCCCAACCGGCCTTCAATTAGCATCTCACCAAATAATTACCGACGCCAGTTGATTTACAACAGTATTCCACAAGTCAATATATTATATTTTAAAGCGCCAAGATCGTGTATATCAATAGAGCCATTCTTAATACATATCATCCAGAGTAATTTGTTTTTAAAGATATCTGATACTAATTATATAGACCATCAATATCCTGGAAATATAACTAATCAGTTGTATTCGCAGCTGTACTAGTTTGCATTCAACTGCTTTTGAACCCCTCATTGTATTTTCGGGAGAATTCTTGTGACTAATTAATGACTTCTTATTAGGTAGATCATGTTAGTCAGACTTTGATCAAAATGGGATTTAAAAAAAAAAATCCATCTGATTAAGTTGAGAGTGGTAAGTGAAGCTAGCCCACAAAAAAGGAAACAAATTTGTCCATACTGTCACTGCCCTATATTCGGATACCTGAAAATGGTTTTGGTTAATTTATGGCTTATTTTCTACTGTTTTATGTATTTCAGAAATGTGTTTGCATATAAGATGGTGTTTGAAAATGATGTCACAGTCATGTTTGCAGAATTTCTTGAAGATATTTGCCAATAAACATTCGAGCAACACAAATGAAAAAAATACACTCTAATTTATACGCACCATTCGCCTTGATCATTAAGAGGGGGTTTATTGTTCATCGTTCGACCACACTTTCGAGCAATTAGATTCGAAAAAATTCTAATTTGTGCTTCCATTACAAAGTTACACGGGTGGTCTAGACGTTTGAAAACAGCTAGTCAGTTATTCTTAGTGTATTAAACACCACACTAAATAATCTACAAATTTTATCTCATTGGTTTTCATTTCAGCAATTCTGAGAAACACTGTCTAGGTTAGTAAACTGGCCACACACGGATACAATAAACTAATTATCTCTGAAGCAAGATAAGAACATGCTCTGTATCCGCATTCCGGGGCAATAAATTATAAGCCAGTAAACTGCCATTTACGACAATTGTATCAAATACTTAGTAGCTCACATTTAACAATTGTTCAAATATAAAATCCCAAACCAACTATCCTGTCTTTGAATTAAATATTTGTATTATATTCAAATTTAAAATTCCAAATCAACTATCCCATCTTAGATTTAAATTTATGTATTTGTTTTATGTTCAAATACAAAATCCCAATCAACTATCCCATGTTTGATTTAAATATTATGTTCAAATCTAAATTCTTAAACTAATTATTCCTTGTTCTACATAAAATTTGCCACATCGTCCTCTAGCTACCTCATCAATTTAAAAAAATTATACAATACCGCTGTCCCCTGTCAATATTATTGTGAAATTGTATTCTAGAATATCAATGTTTTTGCATTAGTTGCGAAGTCATTAGACTTGTAAGATGGCATATTATAAAACAATTTTCGTTTTAATAGGGAATATAATTTCCATTGGAATGACATTATTGTTAGCTTCGATTGGAGAGAAAGAGAAATGAGGTGTAACGACTACTCGGCACAAACAAGCACCGTCACTCAATTTCATTTCAACAACTAGCTTGCGCGTAGGTTTTTTTCTTTAGCAAAGTGAAACCATTGATCGGAGAAACAGGTGACCATAATACTCCTTGTCACACATAAGCGGGGAATAAACACCACTTCACTTGACTCAATGACGGACCTTAGACCTGACACGCGATATATTGAAATAAAATTGTACCAAGTGTTATTCCCCGAATGGACCTAGTTTGTTTTGAGTTATGCCCCCTCCCAACTTACAGAGAGAGAAATGGGGTTTAACGGCCACTGAACACAACTAGGCCATTTCGGGACTAACATGTGGTTTAATTTTATTTCAATAATTCGCTTGCGCGTAGGGGTCTTTAGCAGTGGGAGGAAACCGGAGTGCCCGGAGGAAACCCACGAGGTTGAGAAGGCGCCCCTATCTCCATGCCACATACGCTCACATCAGGGCTCGAAACCACAGCCGCAAGCTAGAGGTGGCCGGCCAGCTAGACGTCAAAGCGCGGCACTCTAGACCACTAGGCCATCCCACCCCCACTTACAACCTATGATTTGAAATATAACCAAGTGTGTGATTGGTTACATTATCAGCAGCGTAAAGCTACTTCCCCGGAAGGGCAGTGTTTCGTGTAATTATCAATAATCACAACAGCAGGACATTTATTAACAGGAAATAAAACGATTGTGAATAATTATTGAGATATCCTGACATATTTATCAACCTGCGTTATATTTGTAGCTTATACAACTTGATAATTCCGTTAAAAAAAATTGGAACCTATGATTCTAGTCCCGTACAACCTATCTGAATCCCGGGGACACATAAAACGTTGTGTAAGCATGCAAGCAAGGCCACACAATCTCACGCCGTATTGGAGGGGTCGGTATAGGCCCTTGTGGATGTTGCAGTGGTGAATACCGCGTTTATCAAGTCATTTATATAACTGAAAAACAGAATTTTTGAACTAAGAACTATACTTTCTTATCTGCGACGGTCTAAATAAAAGCCTATAGCTCTGCCAATTCAAGCACGATCGAAATGAAACTTGACATGTGTATTCCTCCTTCAATGCGATGACGCCATGCTTAGTTACTGGGTACGCTCCTAATTGGGCTTATTCTTCATAATCTGGCGTCTGATGTGCATACTTAAACACACTTATAATTACAAATACCCTATGATTCTAGGACTTTTTATTTAAGCTCATTATGAATTATATACGTTAATTGTAGCTATACGTTTAACACAGGTCGATTGACGAAAACACGAGAGAGGTCATCGATTTTCCACAAATTATACCTCTTATCCCCATTAATCAAGGTAATATCATAAATGTATTGACGAGTCAGTGGACATACCATAGCTACTTACAGAAGTCTATTATTTATATCGCCACGATCTTACACAGTAAGACACTGATCAACTAATCAGAAAAACTATTAGGTACAACTATGAAAGTATAAGATAATCTCACCAATGACCAATATACAGTTATTGATCAGGCATTTTGGCCCCAAGGAACAGCAATAACTAAGACATGATTAGTTCTTTAAGTCATTATATATTGGCAATGTTTTAATGCGATCCTGATATAAAATTAACTGAGCACCCAGCGGACATCAATAAATTGGTTGACAGAAATAATTTAAGCGGTGGGTATTACCACATTGGCGTTTGCAAATTAGTTAAAGATGCATTATGGTAAGAGCAAAATGATGTAATGAGGCTGAGTCTCGATTAACAAGTAATGTTGCTACGATGATAAACGCTCTTTAGCCAATACATTAAACGATGATAACGTCGCTCAGAATAAAATAATTTGAAGGGTTTTTCAATATTTCAATTTCGAATTATCTACTTCAGAACTATTATTGTGAGATATGCCAGCTCTTTATGTGAATCTTACATAATGCATCTTTAACGGCCTCGTTGTTGTTAGGCTGTCAATTAAAATTGTTTCATAATGCTAAATTGAACGGATGATCAAATAACGCACTGGTAATAATAGCAATAATATAGAAATTCATAGACAAGAACCCACACAGGTCGTGAGCATTACCGATTTTCAGTTCGTTTTACACTATTTTTTTATATTTTACCGGATTTGGTTTTAATATCGGTAGAAAACACCAGAACCATAAAGACACAATTTCAATTAGACTGCTACGCCCATAACATTATTAATTAACCCAATTACGGTCTATTCTATAGTTAAGGAAATTGTGAAGTGGAACAATGGGAAATGAACGTAATAAGAAAGGGAACACAAAAAGCTACGCTCAAGATTGATTTATTGTCACAGGTTTATTAAAATTAAAATTACTTTTATATTTTATAGAGATTAAGAGATTTGTAAGACCAGTCGTCGTTGCTTTGTGTGAGGCGTTGCACATCGAATATAATAATATCAGCAGTTTGCAATTTTCAGCATACCCTTCCACAGATAATTTCGCAGTACAGAGAATGACATCCGGATCGGATACAACCTTGGTATTACATACTTTTAGATTATTTGCGTAAAAGGCGAGGACATTTTGTCTGACTGTTTCCATCGAACCCAACCTTCATTGAGGTGTAACGCTGACATATTTTAAACGGATTTTAAAATTGAATACAAAATGTGCTATCTAGAGGGTTTACGCGCTAAAACATGATTTTTCGAACAACCAGGGGTCATAATTCGGGAAGATACGTTGCCATTATCGAAAGGAACCGAAATTCTGGTGATATGAAGCTCTAGAGGGTTCACAGCCTTGATATGTCATACTTTTACACTATTTTGTCCGACAGTTTATGTCTAATTTTCACAAAATTCGAAATCAACCATCAATATGGTGTAATTGTGATATATTTCGACGTTTTTTTTTTAAAAATCGGATAAACAATTGTGACATCTCGAAGTTACAGTCCAATATCCAAAGGAAGCAAGATCTGAGCTTTTTCAGGTTTCATCAAAGTCGGATGAAAAGTGTGACCTCTTGAGTGTCCACAAGCTAGAAGCAAGATTTTCGTACACCAAGGGGCCAAAATCCATGAAGTTATGGTCCGATACATGTCAATTTCGAAAGGTACCGAGATCTGTGACAGATAGACTTATATTTCAAGTTTCGTCATAATCGAATAATCAAATGTGAACGGACACGCGGATGGAAAGAGGCGACAATATCCACATGACAATATAGGCGTATAAAAAATAAATGTGTTGGAAGTATGTAGTAGTTATTAGCACCCTTTTCTCGGTGTATTGGGGAATATCAGGACATTTTTGGTCGAGGGGTCAGCCGAGGCGAAGCCGATGCGGTCCCCGACCAACTGTTCTGATATTCACCGATACACCGAGGAAAGGTGCTAATAACTGACTTACATCACATTTCTATCGAGTATTGTGAAGGTAAATGTGAAAATAGTATATATTATTGAGTCGTTTCAACCGAAAAGTGACAAATGCTCTTTCATTTATCCCTTTCTGAGCCTCACGTTACATTTCACAATTGAAATAATTATTCAGTATTCTTATTTATATGTTTTGCATTTTAATATAAATCAAACCAAATTGTGGAATAGATGCCAATTGATATGTATAGTAATTGATTTTTGTAATAATATGTTGTTATGTTAATTTAATGTCATTGTATATATTTTTGAACTGCCAGTTTGTTCCACCCGGTTTGTTTTGTTACTGTGATTTTGACTAGTTGTTTGATGTTATTTGTCCGGCTGCATTGTATAGAGCCATCGTTATCATTGCGATCTGGGCCAGACTAAACGTCCGCTACTCAATGGTATCTTAAACGGTGTAGAAGTGTTCGTTTATCGGGAATGAACAGTACTCTTTTTAAAAAGTGTACTGTTCATTTCTGATACACGGATACTTTTCAGCCTGTATTGGAAATAAACAGGCCAGTTTTATCAAAGGTTACCAATGGCAGTAACGTATAAGTGGGATGTAACTGTATAAAGATTAATATTTAGTATACATTTTTACATAAAATAGTACGCGATGGCGTAAGATGAGTAAAATCCACCAGTTCTGCCTCACGACGTCGTACGGTGTGACGTCACACGAAGACCTATAATGCACGTGAACGTATAAGTCAATTAAATTCTAAAACTAAGGGTTTCACAATACCGCTGTGAAACAAGTTGGATGACAGAAATTATGTACCTGGATTGGATAATTTAAATGGTAATTTATTCAGCAAGTTAACCGAGGTCAAAAAACAGCACGAGGTTTTGACGACCTTTAAATAAATTCTAGTAATTATTAATATGATGGCACTTCCACTACACACAGTTTCACAGCTCTGGGAATCGTGTAATTAATTCAATATATTTTTAAAAAAAGACTGAATGAAAGAAGTTCACGAGACCCCCGGTGTTGACCTTTCCGCCATTCCAATATCACAACATTAGATCGGAAATAACACTTGATCAGCCCAACACATATTGACAATAATTCAGCGAACAAGAGCCGATGTTGGGATTAATACCTTCCACTCATCGGAAATAAAAATAAGGCGAGGACTTAGTTTCTTCTCGCGTATTTGATGAATATGGCATTAGTCAAGGATCTAGCAAGAAAAATCTTTGTATCCATCAATTATATACACATTTCTGACTCGGCTACCAATTCAGACTAATAGATAACTGGCGTCGATTTTTGGCTTGAGAAACTAAGGCGGCATAAGCTTTAATATAATCAAGGAATTTTTGGCTAATTTCCGAAGGCATTGATTTATCTTGTACTGGAATGACTAGTTAGAATCGTGAGAGAAACCTTACAATTACCGAACATCCATATTGGATATAATAACCGCCCTCTTTTCTTATAAAATATTTAATTCCGTTTATGATACATAGGAAGATTATTTGCTCTGACCTCTTCAACCCATCTAATATTTATAGAAGTAGGTAACCTGGCATCAAATAGGACATCTGGGAATACTTTGATTCAAATCTAAACACATTTAGTCCCATCTTAGATCGATTTTGTAAATCAATTCAAAAGCAAAGGGCTGCCTAACATCCCCTTTAATGTCTTTTAATTCAATGTAAGGCGATTCAAAGTCAAATGACTGCCAAACATCCCCTTTAATGTCTTTAAATTCAATGCAAGGCAATATTGATAACTTCAAATAAATTCAACCCAAGATTATATTATTATATGGTTGCGTGGTTATATTACGGACCCTGTCTCCACTGTTTGTTGTGTATACACGGTGAACAGTCCATTTGATGATCACACTATTTTGCGTATATTGTTTTTAGGACATCTAATCGAATTTTGTCTAAAGCTTTGGATTGTTCGTACTTGGTTTTATTTCATTTATATACTATTAGCTTACTGGGCTCAATACCCTGTTAGCCGAGTTTGCATCCAGCATTCCCTTTAATGGCGCAGGATGAAATTGCTGACAACGAAGAGTGTCTATTTATTCAGTTGGGAGAATAAACCGAAGTTAGTGTGCATGGACTGACAGTCGCTGTAGATAATTACCACCAGAGCGCATATTAGGAATCCAACGAAACTCTTCTTTTCTCCATGAAATAAATTAAAGGGGCAAGAATTATCTCGATTATTTATGAACGAATCTTCGTCGGGGTTTCTATAATAATTAGAAGCGCTAACTTTGAAAGTAATCATCTTATTGATTTTCAGAGATTTTCGATTATACCGCCCAGATTTTTTGGCCTTTGTTACGAAATCTTGTTTGAAAAAATCGGATCAACCTATCTTTATTTTTAACATATAAAAACAATCAACGTCTTCTTGCCAAAAGACCTCCCGGGTAAAGACGACAATATTCAAGGTCTGTGTCCTGATAATAAACTACAATCATTAAATATGTCCCTGCTTCTGTTCCACCCACACCTTTTAAGGTTAAGCTTTAAAAAATATTTTGCTTCCGTTTGGCGTTGTTTTAGTTGGGCGGTTTTGATATCATGAAGATAACACTGTAGTATATTAACTGGATTTTCTGCCATTATAATAGGGATGATGTTTAAATTAATTCCGCTTATTCATTGAGTCCTGGGAATCACATTGGGCTTTCACAGTTTCAGATGTATATCCCCATGCCCTATTCATTTTCCATTAAATAATTACCGAGTCAGATACGATGAGTTCTACTCGAAATCCATCAGCCTTAATTTCAATCTGACCCAATCAATGAAATATTAACTCTTCAGACAGACCTATTCACATCATAAATTCCTGTAATTATGGTCGACGAAAACATTAAATGAGACATCTGAGACTTGGATATACCCCAACGTGATGTTCATACTGATACCGTTATATGCTGATATATAAGGTAATTTAGATTTTAAACCAGAACTTCCCCTTAGGTCAGCAGGGTAAGATGAAATTTAAGATATCAAAGCTATATAAATCCCACAATAAACCTACTCCCACGCAGGTAAAATCGAGATGCTGTTATGTACAGGCATTATGCAAAGCATGTAGTTTGTAATATGCAAAAGTATAATATCAACTTTTAACATTCTGTTAAGTAGTACACATCACTTTTTATTGCTTTAACATTATTTCTTAAAAATGGATATTAAAGCAATAGATGCTATCTAATGGGGATTTGATGGGGATGGTTTATGATAAACGTATAAAGGAAGATACAATATAGTTAATAGTTTCAAAATACTCTGTCATTAGGTAAATGGAAAGTACAAAAAACTGAACCACTGGAAATCTCCTGTTACTGCTATCGGTAGATCTCAGCGATACAGATCGACCTTTGAATGAACATCTCACTTAAAGAGGAATTTAACTGTTATTAATTTCGAATAGTACCCTAGCTGTAATAAAAAAAAACTGGTCACAAACAATTACTGAAACTCCTACCACGTGCCTACATTTTGTGCCTTTATTTGTTAAAAGTCCTTGAAAACCACTAAACATTGTATAAGGGAGAGAGAGAAATGGGGTTGGACGTCCACTCGACACAAACTAGGTCATTTGTGTACTAACATACGGTTTAATTTTATTTCAATAATTCGCGCAGGGTTCTTTAGCAGTGGAAGGAAACCGGAGGACCCGGAGAAAACCCACGAGGTTGGACAGGTGACCCTACTCCTTGTCACATACCATAGAGGATTCAAAACCACGCCAGTTGACACAATGACAGGCTTTATGATACAGCACGCACGTGCTAACCATTCGGCCATCCTCCCTCCGATCCCCGTAAAAATTGTATAACATCAAGTAAATTTGTACTGGGATGGTTGGACAGATTTGTCTCAGATTTTGCATGTAACCCGTATAGTCTAGTCAAAAGTCATATAAAACTATTTTCATAAAACGGCAAATATGTGTTATAATTCAATAGATGATGGTGTTTCATTTCGATTAGAGAGATATATCGACGGCAGCTGAGCAGTACTTTGACAAATTGGTGTAACAATAAATTGTCTAACTTGAAACAATGACACCACCAATTATTTATTTTGAAAAACATTGATCGTTGGGTGGTATACAGTTGTAAATCATTATTATTGAAATTTACAAGAAATGTTATTGCCTTTAGACATTTACAAGAAATTGTATTATCTTTAGACATTTACAGAAAAGGTTTATTGCCTTTTATCGCTTAGAAAACAATATTTTATTTCGCTTTATTTTTGCAATTGATTTTAAACTTATGAAATGAATATCCTTTTTACGCTTTGTAGACGAAGGCACACATATTGATATGTGTCATGTTAAACCATAGGTTATAACGACCCTGTTACAAAATGTCCAGTTTGGGATACCTTTCCAACGACCCCGGAAAAAAGGGGCTAAAGGCGCTGATTTTTTATGCAATTAAAATATATTTTTCTTTTCTCTAAGGATGCGTTTCTGCCAACAAGATTTATTATAACGTTGATTTACGTTTACCAAGAAAACGGAATTCGGGACATAAACTAAATGTGTCTCTTTTCTCAAAAATAACGCATGAAAAAAAATAATACCGGTATGCTATGAGAAAAGTTGAAACTCTGTTATGGGGGGGGGGGGGGGCTTTGGCAAATGTTTTGAATTTTGAATAGATTGCAACTTTGGGACCAATGTATGATTCGTACATTTACCTTTTAAGATTAATATTTACGAATTGATTTATCGGGATTCTTGTATTACCATTTTTGCATAATGACACCTTGTTAAATGCTTTGAATTTGAAAAAGATTTGCAATTTTGGGACCAATCTATGATTTGTACACACACCTTACTAAAACAAGGTGGTCACTGAGATTTCAAGAAACAGTACCAAGAAGTTCATGCCAATCTGGAACTCTTAAATACAAAAGAATATTCCAGTGCAACCAACTACAGTCAGCACCTCAATTACTTAATCAATTTTAACATACCCAGACAACAACTGGAATTTAAGAAACCGCATGTGTCATTGTAGAGCTCAGTACGACAGAATTCTCCATTGTACCAACAGTCAGCACCTCTTAAAATCAATTTCCCATTTTAGCAACTGATCATGGCTATTAAATCCTACCGATCCATCCTTTCATAACTACAAACGTTCTTCTGCTTTCTTAATTGTCTTGTATTATTAGACTTGATGTAGCAAAAGATTTCCTTTGAACACAAACTATTTTCAGTGTCGTTCATCTAGTGCATGAATGTTTTCTTTTAAACAAATTCTATTGTGATGCGAGCTTTAGAAAAGTCTAAAACAATAAAACAAAACCGATAAATTTTCATCGTGATTACTAGCATCAAAGACACTTGAGAGATTATTTATATTCTAAATACAAGAACATAGCCTCTATGTTTCTGTAAACAGCATCGTGGTTTTTTTTGTAATCTCAGGTATTATTCCGATCAAAATAGACCCAGATCATTACATTTGAGTAATTTCGCGGACAATATTTCAAAACAATAGGATACGTGGGTGATCATGGTTTAAATTAACCGCGCTAGATCATTCTACTAACCGTTATCTGGCTGATTGGTGGAGGTTTATCAAGACTATGTCAAACAGAAAGCGATGACAGAACCCTTGTTCGGAAGCCCATCAGTTAGGCAACCCAATGACTACTGTATTTTGAAACCCATGTTAAAACATACTGACAATAGGCTAATATTCCATCCTTATCTACCTCCCCAACTTTGAAGATGTAAAGAAACCAAAAGATTCAGTCCCTAAGGGTATACATTTGTAGTTCATAACATAGCAAATCGACAATGGAAAAGGAGCGGGCGAAAGTTTCTAAAGTTCTTGTAATAACAAATAATCTAGATATTATTGTAATTGAGATATGGTATAACACAAGGTACAATTTTATGGATATGGTATCATTGGATTTTTTTAACGCTTTATTTTTTGATAGATGTGTAGACAAAATTACGCGCAGTTGTTTCTATGCTAATGCTATGGAAAGACGAGCGTATATTTCCTTCTGATCGTGCCGATTTTTTCGCCAGCGATCTTTTTTACGGCCGATCACGTACGGGCACACGTATCCATCGAATCGAGAGCGTACAGCAGTCTGCAAGTAAATTACGTGAGGGTGTATACTGAGTTTGTATTTATTATATCGAATGTAAACAACGCATGTGTTATCGACGCCATTTGATTTGACGTCACACATAAAACATTGGACGGTACCTTAGAGGTTAGTCATCTTGTGCGTAACCCAACCCCTACTAGCTATCGGTGGACTAATGAACCCGCGCACTAGTGAGCATTCCCCAAACAACCGATACATAATTTAATTAGATTGTCTATTCTGATGCCAATGATTGTTCAGATTGTTAATCATAGACCTGTCTCCGCTCTTCCAGACCACACCCAACGTAATTATCCAAAACACAGTCCACTCGCAGTTTAATTGTGTAGCCTACTGGCAATTAAAATAAAACTAAGTACGAACAATCCAAACCATTCGACAAAATTCGAAGTCCTAACAAAATAGTGTAATCAGGCAAAATAGTGTAATCAGCATATGGCAATTTATTTATATTACCGTGAGTAAAATATCTTTTGACTTCCTCAACCGAAATAACCAAATATAGAGAAACTATCGTAATTTTAATTGATTTCCAAATGTTACATGTCTTCCTCCTTCTTATTCCTTTATTAATCAGGACAAGAACAGTTCTTAGAATGTGGATCACGTTTCTGCGGCTGGTTAGCGAATTAATCACATTTTATACCATACACGCCTTCACTACTGACCTACATAAATTGTGATATCATCTTAAATCTAGAATGAACTTATAATTAGCTTCTAGACATTTGTGTTTCAAGAAATGCTATGTTCCATTCCATCATGCTATATACCTAGAATGATGTGAATAAAGTTTCAAAGACTAACTTTATTGAGCTTCATGCTATGTTCCATTCCATCATGCTATATACCTAGAATGATGTGAATAAAGTTTCAAAGACTAACTTTATTGAGCTTCATGTTTTTTTTTAAGACTACATTGTAATTTTACGAAGTTTTTTTTTATCGTACCGTTCTGTTACGGAAAATAAATCCGTTCCATTAGCTGGGATAGTGCAGATAAGTATTTAACAGTACACTACAGATAACAATGTTAATTCAAACTCTCTTCTATTCTACACTAAAAAAATAAACAAAAATGACCAAACCAAAATGTTTGTAAATTAGCTAATGGAAAGACGTAATTGCGAAGTGTAGAATGAATGTTAACACTTTCTTAGATATGCGCTGCGCTATTTTTTTCTGTTATTCTTAACATTTTAACTAGTTCCGATAATCGACAGCCGAGTGAGTACATTAATCTCCATCCGTTCCGTTACATTTAGATACATTAAACCCATTCTCTCTGAAGAATAAGTTTGGAAAGAAACTGCATGTACATAGAGTCAAACTCTTTGCAAATTAACGAGGCATCGAGCAAATGCAAAGCACTTTTCTGAGCAGATATGGGAAAAAACCATTAAAACCTCCGTCATAAGAGTGCGAATTTACTGTCACTAAAATTTTCTGTAAAGAAAACAACAGCCAACCCCATTTACGTAATGATTCCCGTATTGATTTTTGAACAATTCAATTTCCAATTACATTGAGTATTGAAGAAGAAAAGGGGCCATTGTATACGCAATTAGGATTTTGAAAGCATTACACCTTGACCAAGAAAACTAACGTAATTAATGTTTAATCCTAACATACTACTGTGGGAAATAAAAAAAACCCGGCCTGCTTACAAATCACTAAAACTTGTACGGCTCTTTAAATCATAATATGTATGGAGAAGTTGACAGAAGACTATGCCAACGCGCTAATTAGTTCGATTAGTGTCGAAACGTGGGACCGTTACACCTATGTCATTTCACCACCGCGCTTATAACTGCAAATTTTAAAGATCGAAATTTGCCTAGTTACACACAAAGAAACAAAACTAAAAAAAACCCAACTCAGTATGAACAAAATTATACAAAAATACAAAATTGTTCTAAAAAGGTATATTACTGATATTTTGGACTAGTTATATAACTGTGTCTATAATGTTCAATATAAATTGTTTGTGATTGTTAGATGATATCCGGTATTTATATCTGTGTAGAATCAACTGTCAAGTTATAAAGAAATATAATAGATAATACGAAACGAAATATCACCCACGTCCTTTATTTCACATTCACACTTAAACAGATAATTCATATTACAAAGCACATCAAATTGATTAAATATGTGGCTTCTAGCGATATGAAAGCCGACACGATGATGCAAAGGACAGCGATAATAATTAATACTTTTCCCTAGGGATAAAACTGGGATATAATATTACCTTAAATAGACAAACTTCCGGCGACATAATACAAAAATATGTTGTTTCAAACAAGCTGCTATTTCTCGTTGTTTCTGATAAACAATAACAGGTCCAGCAGTTTGTTAAATCTACCCTATTCGTAGATTTACAACTGCCAGTGGTTCTTTTGCCAGGATGCAAATATTAAAACCGATGGGACAAATGGGAAGTGCTGCTGACGGATCATATTTCAACTCGGGATTGCCTAATGTGCAGTATTGTAAGTGTTCATCTAGCGTGATTCAGAAGAATGAAGCTAAAATTTGTAATAATAAACACCTTTCACACAGGCAAATGTTCGCACCATCTAATACATCTGTATCCAACACTCCAACCTAAGTTGTACTTTCGTGTTAAAGCATACCGCTTGTCATAACTATATTTCATGACGTCCAGATTCTTATTGTTAAATCGGTATTGTTTCTAGGTATGTTTAAAGGTTTTTTTTTAAAGTATGTGCACTTTCCGTTATCAAACAATTGGATAATATCGAACAAACTTTTAAAAACTATCCAGCTATCATGATAATTGTATTATGGAGCCACACACTTGGTATTGTCTATACAGTTATCAGTAACTCTATAGAATCGTAACTGTAAAAGGAGCAAAATATAATTATGATTTGAATACTAATTCCTGCCCTATGACTCCAGGGGACTCTAAAAGAAAGTATTGGAAGAAGCATTGTATTTAAAGTTGCATTTAAAAACATTGTTACTACTCACTTTGTTTCACAGCGAAAGCCTCTGTTCTGTCTTATTGTCATTAGGGAGCCACATTTAGTTTTACGTTTAGGGTCTGCTATCTTGTAACAGATTTTATCAGAAATTTTAAAATCTGGGTCGTTTCGCATTGTTATCTACATAACCGTGTTATTTTTTTTATTGTGTGTATAATGCGTTTATAATACCAACATAATAATATATCCCAAAGCGGCTGAGTTATAAGATTACGAATACCTCGTCGATTTTGATGCATATAAAAAATATATAGGTTTCTTAGAATCGTTTACATATTAAACATACTTTATGCAATAGCTAAATCTACGCACTGCAGCTCCTTATATGCTTTTGGGCCTTAAATTTTATAATATAAACTATGGATTAGACATTTATGAACATGGCAAGGCCATAATCATCTCTGATGGGTCCGATATCCAGTAGACTTTGTTTATCATCGTAACAACGGTAACAATGACAATCGAGGCTACAGTATTATTACATAAGGATATATCGAGCGAGTGAAATAATTTGTTTGAAATTTTCAACATATTCCCTTTACATTAGCTATTTTTTAAAGCTATAATATCAAAACTGTCTGCTCTTTATCTAATCTTCCATAATGCTACTTTAAGGAACACATGTGCGTGCTGATGATACACAAAATATAATTTTAAGGCTGATGGAGATATATATTATGATGCATACAACGATAAGCTCCAAAAAAACAAAACAAACTGCTTTTAATGACTTCTTTAATGCTACTTAAAGGAACACAGATACTTGAGACATGTGCGTGCTGACGATACACAAAAGATAATTTAAGGCTGATGGGGATATATATTATGATGCATACAACGAAAAGTTACAAAAAACAAAACAAACTGCTTTTAACGACTTCTTGGCGGCAATTACCCTTCAGGGGGAATGTATAATTTATTTTCCATTTCGTTCCGAGACAACATTTATTTCTTTTCACGTTTAAGCAAGTGAAATATGTTTTCTTCTACCTAAGGGATAGCTATTATGGTGCAATTTTTGATGAAAGCAGTAATACATGTACAATGATATTTCTCTCATTTGTAAATGTTATTCTCTATAAACGAATGGGCAGTCGGGGAACAATCTTCGACATTTCTAGAACCAGTGAAGTACGGTTTAGATGTTAACAGAGCTTAACTTTAAAGCTGACTTCCTGCTTACAACTGTTTTATTTGATGATATATTGGACTAAAACGTATTCTATCAAATGCTTTCTTCAGCGCCCTCTCATATATTTTATAAGAACTTTTGTTTGCAGATTGTTTTATTGAGGGATTTCAATTCGTCGCCGTTAATTTGCAGAGTCTACTAGGCGTTTATCAATCTCAACTTTCTCATAATCGTTAGCCATTATATATCAACACATAATGGCGCTCCCTGCGTCTGTCAGCTAGTGAGTGACACCGTTAGATTTTTCGCTTGAGAGCCCCCCAGCCTCCCCGACGGTTTTTAGGGGAATGTAGTATTGAGTGCGTCTATACAAAATATACCACACCTATATTGGAAATAACAACTCTATACTCAATTTCATGTGAATCTATTTGTAATTATAAAATAAAACCAAGTACGAACAATCCAAACCATTAACAAAATTCAAATACTTAAAAAAACGGTGTAGGCAAACTAGTGTAATCAGCAAATGGACTGTTCATCGTGTACAAATTACACGAAAAACAGTGGTAAAGTAGTGTAATCAGCAAATGGACTGTTCATCGTGTAAAAACTACACGAGAAACAGTAGGTAGCTACGCGAATGTAGCTAAAAACGATGCGATATACCGACGTGCTTGTTTTGTAGCTACATTTTGTTATCACCATTTTGACGGAGCAGTCTATTAATATTATACTCGGTCACCCAGAACCCCCAAGTCTTCAACGTAGGTAAAATATTTGTCTGGATGATAGAGACTATCAAAATACAAGATGGCCGTCTTGGGAAAAGGTTAGGACATCGATTTTAAATACGACGATTTGTAACCGTTTCAAGAAAGATAAAGTCAATAATTGTAGTGGTGTGTGGCGGAAATATTATTTATAACAATAATAAATCTTTGTTTCGATGAAAAATGCTGTCAATTTGTATAAAACGCCCCGTAACGATTCAGATCTGGGAGTGCTACGCTGTTTGTGATACGAGACAAGCTCATCTCTCGACACAGAGGGTTGAGAGATGAGATTTGTTATCTTGAGAAACAGTAGTAACAGGTGTCTTTCTGGAAAGTGGCAAAACCTGAAGAGCGATAGTTACGACTTGTTTATACATTGGATCTGGATCAGCCATCAACCCAGCAAATGATATTTGAAAGACAAGTATTCAAATGCATTACATTTCACTAGAGTTGATTTAACAGCCAAACGATGGATTATCCAGATTTTTTATACACAACATAACATAATGGTACGGACAAAAATGCAATTAAAAAAACAAAGCACACAAATACACCTAATCTTTTACAACAATCTAAAAATTACTGTTCTCACTTCAGCCTCGTTCTAATTAGCTTCCTTTAATGGTATAATATAATCATTTGATACATGTATAGCCAATGTCGTTCGTTGGTAGGGGCGAACCTCTCGCTTCGGCGTGTATGATCGGTGGTACTTTTTACCGCCGACTACCGCCGACCAAATACTATTTACCGCCGACCAAATACTTTTTACCGCCGACCGCATTGTAATGACTTTCGAAGTGGGACATAAGAGAAAGAGTCTGTTATTAAATACTCAGGCGAATTAAACTCTGTGCTAACCTTTTGTAGGGTGTGGGGAACCAGTGCCATGAATTCATAACTCTTACGCTTGCAGTAAAGTGAGGGTGACCTTTATCGCAAAACCCACCAGAAGTAAATAGAAAGTTCCTTATCCCCCGTGTAAGTAATATTGGCCATCGTTTCCTTGCAGTAAAGTGACAGCGACCTTTATCGCACAACCCACCAGAAGTAAATAGTAAGTTCCTTATCCCCCGTTAAAGTAATATTGGCTATCATTTCCTAACAAATAAATATTTAGGGTTTAAATGTACATATAAGTTGAATACTTTGAACATTAGGTTTTCAGTCTGTGTAGTTTGTGTGAATTATATGGTGTCTCCTTTCAGGATAAAAGGTAGAAATAATGTTATTTATCTGCCACACAAAAATATCCCAGCTTCTAACGCAATTTAACAAATCTATTCAACTGCTACAATAAACCGAGGGTCTAATGAAGTATAGTGGACGGTTTATTGATGTATCAACGTTTAAAGAACGCCTGAGATGTCAACTGGAAATTTCTTATGCTTTTTCTTATCGAAAATGAATAATAGCAATTTTTTTTAATCACCAAATAATACTCATAGTCATAGTAGCTGTAACATTGATGCACCATTCATAGTTACAGCTTCACTTTCAGTTCGAATCGATATCGAGTTCACAGAAGTCAAAATGAAGATTTCTACACAAACAATTTGCTCTTAACCCTTAGAATAAACGCTAAATATGGCCAAACGAAAGATGTCTACTCACCAGGTAGTTGATAAACTATTCGGCGCGATGATTATGGTCATGCAAGTGACTTTGAAGAATATGTTTTGTTTTGTAAATTACCACATGTTTCTTTTTAATGAATAATTTCCCGGGTCGGATTCCGTTGACGGTGGTACAGGACGCAGGGTGAGACGAATAGCCTACCCGAGGTCCATAAATATTTATTCATTTATATTATTAAATATTGATTGTATACTTGTTTGTTTACAAAAAAAAAAATCATTTTTTCTTTTAACCAAGGGGGGGGGGGGGTGTTAGTACTAGGTGGCGTACTGTTGAAAAATCCAGAAATTGTCATACACAGACTTTTTTATTCATTGATATTGATTGTATACTTGTTTGTAAGTAAATACAAAGACAGAAAACAAAAATATAACAAAAATATTTTTTTAAAATTTTTTACTCAGGAGGCTAGTTTATAGACGTAATGACGTTCAGGGCGTCAGTGTCCAAAGGGTTAAAGCTACAATTCTATATTTTTAAGTTCTATTTTTTAAAATTTATAAAAAAAAATATATAGCCTTAAAATAGATGGTATCCATAAACAGTCCTTCCTTGTTAATGAATAATCCTATAATTCATTATTGCCAGCTGAGAAATTGGCAAAAATATAATTTTTTAACTTCCAGTTCAAATGTTTGAAGATAACAATTCCATGTTGGGGAATAAGAAAACAGGGGAGGTAGTTGTGTTATTATTTCCTGTGTTAATGATTTTTAAGGATGGACTATAATGTCCATGATCGTATAATAGTGAGTTGATAACCTATTGAGCAAAAGCCATAGCAATAATTATGTTTTGACTTTCTTAGAAAATATGAAATTCTCGCTTTAATGAAGATGTGTACGACAATGG
This sequence comes from Patella pellucida, assembly GCA_917208275.1. Lineage (NCBI taxonomy): Eukaryota > Metazoa > Mollusca > Gastropoda > Patellidae > Patella > Patella pellucida. Next base: position 45,761,298 of record OU795039.1, read on the forward strand.
TTTATTTTACATATGAGATATAGAACTATTGTGTTGTGACGCTAGAAACTTAAACCATGCTAACTGCAGACATGCGGCATATAGAATACAGTAGACATAACCCTTTCACTGACCGAGTGGCTATACAATTCATTTATATCTCCCGTATTTTTAGAAGATCCTTATAGATGGATGAACTGAAAGTTCATTTGCATGTGACCAGTGACGAGGACAGATTCGGTGATGCCCGGGGCCAAAGAATGCACCCCCCCCCACAAGACTGACGTAAAGGGCCCAATACTAAGAACTTTCAGAATGTAAGGCAATTTAATTATGTAAAACCAGATGAAATCAAATATCAATCAATCACATTAATTAAGTTCGGTGCCACAAATGAGATTCCTGGAAGAAAACACTTGAACTATACTTGAATGTAACATGTTCTCCACTCTCTTATTAAAATAGGGGGTTGGGATGGCCTAGTGGTCTAGAATGCCGCGCTTCGACCTCTAGCTGGCCTGTCACCTCTGGCTTGTGGCTGTGGTTTCGAGCCCTAGTGTGAGCGTATGTGACATGGAGATAGGGGCGCCTTCTCAACCTCGTGGGTTTCCTTCGGGCACTCCGGTTTCCTCCCACTGCTAAAGACCCCTACGCGCAAGCGAATTATTGAAATAAAAATTGAAAACCATACGTTAGTCCCGAAATGACATAGTTTGTGTCGAGTGGACGTTAAACCCCATTTCTCTCTCTCTCTCTCTTATTAAAAGACGAATAAACATTCACGCATGCTTGTGGGACAGTCGGGCAAATTGTTGGATTTCATTTATGTTTTAAATTCCACTCTTTGATGGGATCCAATCCATCTTGAAAGGAATCCCTGGGGTCGTGGCTCCCACTAGTGACTTCCTTGAACATAACAAATAGTGTGTTATGTTTTATTTTGAACCACTAATTCGTCCCAAATTTTGCTTTAAGCGTATTATCTAGTTGGATTAAGCGGTTTATGTAGTAATTTTTATTTAAAAAAAAAATAAATATTGTACGTATAAATATAATGCAACTTGCGTTCACAATAACTATTGATCGGTTAGATAGATGTTTCCTTCCATCTTCACAAACCATGATACATCCTCAATCCGTAGCTCATAAATATATGTGACCACGTGGGACATGCTCATAGACCAAGGAACCATAACATTATTTTTGTACACAAGGAAATTCGTTCATTCAGATTTGTAATTATTTTTATACGGGTGTGTTGGTAGTTAAAAAGACAGCCAGGCACAGTTGATCCTAACCACGAGTAAATTCCTAAAAGGGTAAGCGCAGCTTACTCGGTCATCCGCCATATTAGGAATGTGTACTGATGGCGCCACTTACCATAGGGATTGACGTAGGTCAATGGGCGCTTGGTAAATTCAAGGTAGCGCAAGGCGAGTGTAGGAATTTGGGCGACGTAAAGGTACCACAGGAATTTCGTTGAAGCAGCATTTTTTGTTTGAAAAGGATCAAGATGTGACACTTTTGTGGTAACATACGGCTAAAACCACGTGCACATTGTGTCACCACGAAGTTACCAAGTAGTAATATTGTTTGTTAATCCATACAACCTAAATATATATATATATAACGGAAACTCTGTATAATTTAACAACACAATGTATTTTGTCATTAATTATAACTTACTGTATACCCATATTTTCATAAAATAAATTTTGAAAATCTCACTCCTTAAATAGCGACATATAAACAAGGGATATTAGTTGAAATTGTTTTGTATAATGAAGCAACTGTTAGAATTTTAAATCAATATGCATAGTAGCAATTTTTATGATTAAAAACTCATTAATGACGCCAGGTTATTCCAACTTGCATAAATTTTAATGTCTTGCCATTTAAGACAGTTAGATGTTTTGAAACAAATGCATGCTTTTTAATGTTATCTTTTCCTAAGGCTGTACGTGTTTAAGAGCCACATAATTGACTTAGGAATCTGATTTTATATTCAACTATTCACTAGAAAAATATGCAGATACTGTTTCGTGGTCAAGCACCTAGGGATTATACGCGGAGACAAGCCAATTACTATAGATGGTCACGTCTTGGATCGTAATAGCTATACGCAAATAAAGGGGGCTTCGCCGCCCTCACCACCATAATGCAGCGAGATTAATTATTGTCGGAGTTCTTCGTTCTATTAGCCGATAATCAACGTACAGTCTCAATGGATTATTGATGAAGTTGTTTCCTTTTGCTGGTAATGCGACCTTCGATCTAACGATATATTAGCGCAGTCAGGTGTTCTCTCTTGAGAAATGTTTGATCGAAATAAGAAATAATATTTTTTTCAGAACAGCACAATAACGGATCGTTTAAGTTAATTGTTTAGAAATGTTCCCGAGAAACTGATCGAGTTCTTGTAGCCATATAAAGATAAAACAACACTTGTCGGATGGCGGAACTAATCAAAGAATAAAAAAATGGCAATAGTTTTGTTGATGTTGTATAATAATAATAACTTTATTTGAGAACAATAAGAATACCATGCTCCATATTAAATTAAAAGTCGATTCAATTGTTAAATTTTGGTTAAGTTAAAAGAAGGAATTGACAAATGTCCAAATTGTATAATACTAATAATAATAACTTTATTTGAGAACAATATGAATACCATGTTCCATACTTGAAGCCCGTCACTAGCAATGGTTAAAATTAAAAGTCGATTCGATTAGTACATTTTGGTTAAATTAAAAGTAGGAATTCACCAATGTCCAAATTGATATCTCATTAATCACGAAATCTCTTATCTATTTACGGGGACACTTCACTTTCCCCACATCTATTGTTTAGAGTGGGTCTACCAGGCAATGCCTAATGAATCAGCAGTAGTTTATAATTAACTTTAATTTCAAATTAATTATTACATCAAAACAGCTCACAATGTAAATTGATTAGTAAACCGATTTCACCTATTTGCAATCTACTGATATTGGGAAGTGTCACCAGTAACAATAATTAGAGTGAGAAGTTTACACCAGTGATACTAATAATTAGAACAGACTATAGTCCTAGCAGCCTCCTAATCCTTAATCAAATGTGGGGAAAGTGAGGTTAAACCCTATTTACATTTTAAGAAAGATATGAACGTATTATGTTGTGTAATAATAATTAACGCGCGCTTGTACTATGTCCTATGTACAGTTTACATGTCTAATCAAATAGTATTATGTATTATACCTATCTAAGTCATTTGCTTGTATGTTTTAATGGAATTAAAATTTGTAATTTAGTCCGGTGTTTTGTTTTAACCAGTACAGATAGTAAGTATTGGACACGACTAAAGCGTACAATTTTATATATTTTGAGTTGAGTCTTAGTCTTTTGATAGTTTATAACCAACAGAAAGCAGCACGATGACAGTTATATTGAAATGGACAACTCTATTTCAATTTCCCTAACGTTAATTTTCCATTTACATACAGGAATAGTCACCAGCTTATGAAGCATGTAATTGGGTATGTGGACTATCTAGCGACTTTTGTCTTGCAAATGGCTACGACCGGGGATATGTACTCAAGTCTTCTTTAATATACGGTCGTCGCTATGAATACGTCGATAGACATAAAGCCAGACTGACACTTGCACGATTTCGTGGCACGCATTGGCACGACTCGAGTCGTGCCAGTGAGCAAACTAGTCGTAAACTGGCGTGAAGTGTGCGTTAACCCGTCGTGACTGCGTGCCATGTCTGGACGAGAATTTTGAAATGTTCAAAATTTTTGTCACGACAAAATCAGCAAACGGGTCGTGAACTATGCGCAAACTGTTCGGGAACTCGTCGTGAACTCGTCGGGACGATGCGGGAGGATGCGTGCCAGTGCGTGGCAGTGCACGCTATGCCACGACTGTCACGAACTGCCACGAATAGTTCACGACTAGTTCACGAATATGGCGTGTCCAAGTCGACACGACACCGTCCAAATTGCGCAAACTCGTCGGGCAAATGCGGGAAGTGTGTAAACAATGCGCAAACTATGCGTGAATTCGTCGGGCCAGTTCGTGTCAATGTTGACACTGATGGGCACGCATTCGTGAACTCGTCGTAAAATATGCGTGAACTAGTCGTGAACTATGCGTGAACTAGTCGTAAACAGTGCGGGAGCCTCCCAGTTCGTGACCAAAAATGGCACGACGTGCCACGACATAATCGTGGCCAAAAGTCGTGCAAGTGTCAGCCTGGCTTAAGTATGACTCTATCAACATACTTGTTTAGTTAATGGTAATGCTTTTGGTGTTGTCATGTTGTTATGTCTGGTTTAAATTGAATTGAATTAGAGGATGTCGTGTACGACGGTGTAAGTTTAGCCCATCCAATAGACCCCGTATCCAGTTTCAAATGCAATTTGAAAACCCTCTACCATTACCGTATGGGTTTGTTTTAGACTAAGTTAGGACTTTTTTAAATTATTTGTCCACTGCTTTTTTTACGATGACTGCAACAAGAACGAAACAACTAATTTACAAATATAAAATATTAATTAAAACATGCACAAGATCGGTAATTGCGTTATGATGTCACTCGATTGATGGTTCTATTGTATCACCAAAACAATCATTATTATGACTGTGTTCTATTATAGAAAAATATATGTAGACCACATTCACAGGTTATACACCAATACAGCAAGCCTTGCTTTAAATTGATATTCTCATAAATAAAACGGGCCCAAAAATATGTTCTCTGATCAAGTTACATCAGCCGGTATTTAGAGGCGAGAGCGGTAAATTTCAATGTGATTGATTGGACCCACAAAAACGTATATTGCGTTTATAACAATTTACCAGTTTAGTTATAGGATGTTCAAGTATTTATCAATAACATTTGTACTTTCATAGTTTTCCCTCTTTTCATTACGACGCAATTACTTGACTCAATCTTCAAGAATATGTGTAGCTCACTAAAAGCATACATTATGTCGAATGGTTTTATTTATAAAAAAATGAAAATCCAATACCTTTTATCTTCTAAGATTTTAATATAGTTGTAATACGTTGCTTTAGCACAGTTCCTTCATCAGTAATACTTGTTTTGAAGTTTTAAAAAAAAATGAATATTTACTATATATAGGCCTACTCTAAGATCATAGGGTAAATCAGGTCACTAAGGACTTGTTGCAATACATGTTTAGGAAAACCTCAGTGATCCATTTATTCGTTCTAAAAAGGGCTTAAGAATTCGTAGATCACAACCATTAGTGTAGTTAGGTACAGAATGCTGGCACTGGAACACACTTCTAGATAAAAAGAAATGTTCATATCAGTCTCGTTATTGCGCAAGTTTTCGAAATTCCAGGTGATCATTTAATCGGTTATCGTTAGCATTATATGTTGTGTTACCCCTCATATGTATTATGTTCTATGTACATTTGAGTAATGGTCTCACCCCGAAGATATAAATTAATTTAACGTTACACCATATAAAAGGACAAATCCCAATTATATTTTGGTGATTAAAACTGCTTAATTTTTTAGTAAACCCCCTTTAAATTCTCTACCTTAGGGCCGAGCAACTAACTCAATATAATATATGTGATACCTTTTTAAACAATCTAAACCCGTCAGTCGACATCTGGAAATGCTGACCTGTGTCCCAAGCTGTATTATACTGTGTCTGGGTAAAATCAGACTCGTATTTTATACAAACAAGGGGTAGGTTAAATTTTACCATTCGTTATCAAGTACAGTCCATGGGTCCGTAGATACCTCTAAAGGACGACAATCGATTATCAGATCACCCAACGAAAAAAATGACTGGTGAATAAGCAGTTTTGACGTTCACGTCCAATAGATTCAATAAATACACCACTCCTCTATATTTTGGCGCTTAAATTTCACACGTGCACGCACTTTTATTCCAGACTCTGTTCAAATCGTATCGGGATAGTCCCTTTAAATTGTCATTCTGTTCATGGAGGATTCTGACAGATGAATAGGAATAAACTACTTATTTTACCTTTAACATTAGCATGCACAAAGATATTTTTTGTTTTCACGATCAAGAGAAAATGTATTATTTCCGATCTATGCACACAAGAAAAAAATAGGATATTAAACTCGGTGACTAGAAAATAATCTTTGTTATTACGGCTTTATCAATCACTGGCCAATAAGCTTGAATAAATAATTTCACAGTGTCAGAACAACACAATCAAATCATCAAGGGCTGCGTTATGTGATTGATCACGATATTAGGAAAACCTGAAATCCAGACTTTGGGGGGTAATACATCAATTATACTTTCTTAAGACAACTACAAAAATGCCATTCGGTTAAGTACCTTTTAAAGAACTGAACTGCTTTGATTTTTTTAAGTTCAGAGAAAATCTATTAAACTAAAATGCACAGCAGAGATAATAGTTAGTTGACTTTTGAAAGGGGTATTATCCCCCAAAATTAGTGTCCCAGTAGTATAACAATATTTCATCTGGACTTATTGTTAAATGGAAAGCTTGACGGAACGTAGATTTAGCGAACGTTGTTGGGATATAGTATAATACTAAACCGACATACTTGCCCCAGTTATAAAGATATTTTTTTTGTTATTGAAGGTAATCATGCCGTTTTGTTTTAAAATGGATTTTTGTATTTAAAATATTATTAACATTTCTGATCAATACAGATAAACATGTTCAACAGATTAAACGATATCGTCTCTTTATATGAAACAGAAACCAATGTCATGTATAATTAAAGATTTGGTCTGATCCACTCACCATGGCACGCCATAAATCATGTCGAAATGTTTTAGAATAAGTATGAAAACCCCACATGTATAAATTCTCTGAAAACTGACAATATGAAAAATGACCCATATCAATAAGACTACAACCAAACTCTCCGAATATCAAAAACGTTTAATCCTAAACCTAATGCAGACTGGCATCTGTAAACCCCTTTAGGTTTCTTCTTGTGACAAATGTTATTGTTAGGCGAAAGAAATGCTTCCGAAATATTGGGAGGGGGGGTATATATATAGAAAGGGGGTGGCGATTAACTTCCACTCAACACAAATCAGGTCACTAAGGGACTAACACATTATATTTTTATTTCAATAATTCGTTGCGCGTAGGCGCCTTTAGCAGTGGGAGGACTCAGAGAAAACCCACGAGGTTTGAAAGGCGACCTCACTACTTGTCACGTACAACAGGGAAATCGAAACCACGCCATTTGACTAAATGACAGACCTTATAATACAGACCGCATCCATTTGGGAAATAGAGTTAATATATTAGTAAAGATGCCTTTAAATGAGAAGACTGGCGTACATGTGAACGAGCCCCTGACAGTTGGAATTTGATATAAGAGTAAGGCATAGCACCGCTGTCGGGCAAAATTTCACTCATATGATACTGTATGGTGTATGCCGGTCTTCATTACTTGAAACCGTGCAAAATATGAAAATGACATTACAAATTGGAATGCAACCCGTTTCTTTTATAGACAGAGATATAATTTGTTTGTACCGAGAACAAATTGCAAAAGAAGAATCTTCCACTCAAAATTGTCCGCTGGAACCCTGTAGCGATTTTCATAATTAGAATAAATCCAAGATGGCCGCCAATTTTATTTTTTTAGAGCATGTAAATGTATATCATTAGATACATGGATTCAGCGGACAATTTTGAGTTGGGAGTCTTTTAGACATCCCTGTACTAGATTCCAGTGAAAGAATTTCTTTTGCAATTTGTTCTAGGTAGTTTTTTTTTATTTCTCTCCGTCTATTATTGCACGCGTTTATTATAATGAAACAATGATATTATTATGCTTTTACACAAGAGAATAATACCACTAAAGCTTCTATATTAATCATTCTTGGATACCACCTATAAACTGTCAATCAGAGCTATGTCTTTACTCTATACAATCCCCAACAAAATAATATATTATCTTGGGACACCTTTTAACTGGTTTTTATAGCATCAGGGTTTTGTGAATCTTCCAAATCTAACAGCATAGATAGGCGCGCATTCCTACTCATTCTAAAACTATCGAAAGAGGACACATGAGATTCGTACATATATTTGAAAACTTTGTTTGTGCTAATTAACAGCATTGAATAAAAGGTCATCTTTGAATGTCGCTCTGTGCAGAGATCAATCGCTTGCAGACAGTAATCAACAGATTATGAAGCCTTGTAAATTAATTGAGTAAACAGTCAATATTAGGTTTTCATCGTGTTAAGCAATTCAACACTTCAACTATTGATATTCTCTAGGAATGATTTTATAACGGATTCGTTGAGAAAACTGTTATGTAAATCACTAATGAATAAAGTTGTATAGACAGTGGTAAAAAAGCACCCTGCCTCTATAAATTATCTCGGTGTACATGTTTACTTTACCACTCCATTCACTTCACAGATTGGTTACATGGATATAAAAAAAGTCAATAGTTGTAGTAAGAAATTAGCTGCCCTGTGGCTGAGATTGACATACAGGGCTTACAGCGATGGGGATATTGGGAAACGGATTACATGGTGCCAATTGGTTGTGTCTCGTGGTACGAAGATAGATTGAGAGGTCTTGATCCTGTGTTCTCTTCCAAAAATGTTAATTTTCATGTTGATAAAATGCTTAACGGGTTCTCTTTTTAATCGAATACACAAAAATATGGCTCCTAAATCTTGCGCGGATTTTTCCATGTGATTTATTAACACATCACTAGATATTTTCTTCACAACAGTGTTGGTATTACATTATCTTTACTCATCGAATGTCGAGTTGAAGCTATAAAATATGATTAGTACGTTTCAAACAAAAAAGTAGTAACCAATATTTGTGTCCGTGAATCCTACATTGTATTATATTTCTAAGCGTCCGAAGTAATTCTTATGTTACAAACTACAATATTCCGCGTTTATACATCCTCGTAAAAACCGCCATGAATGGAGGGTTGAGTAGTTAGCTTCTATTCCTGCATTTACAACCGGATCGATTTTTTGGAACAAAACTATAAAAATATTACAGATAAAATCGTGGACATTTTACAGTTTGCTCTAATAATAATAGGACCCAGTTACCTTTCTATCACAGTTTTAATTTCACACTGTATACACGTGGATAATACAATCCGTAACTTAAACAGACTCCAGAAAACCAAGCCGATTAATCATTCTTGGAGACCAATAAATGCTGCCAACCAGAAAGAAGGCGATAAGAGAAAAAGACTGTTAAGAGGTTCCATAAAACTTTGAAAGTGTTTGACCAATTTTTCTAGATAATTTAATTCTAGCATTAGAAGATAATAGGTAGCCATAATTACACACGTTCCTCGTATAACGTCTTAAAGAAACTTTATATAGGTGTGTTGTCTTATATTTATGAAATGAGTTATAAAAAGATAAAGTCCGCTCGTTTAAAAAAATATGACATTAGCTTTTGTTAATATATTTTTATAAAGCATACAGTGTTTGTGCCTGGAACATATCGATGGTTGTCTTTTGAAATCAATATAGCCAAATGGGAAAAGAAGAAAGATCTCGTTAAGTGCTGGCGAATGCTCGCTAATTCCACAGTAATAATAACTGTCCTGTAATCTAATCTACTTGTATCCTATCGCCTTTAATAGGTGCGATGTCATTTTTCTCTGTCAGTTAGGGAACATTTTAGGTTTTCTTCAAGTACATGCGTAAACTCTCGTGTGTATTATGTAAAATATAGATCCATAAAAACCGTATATGTTAGGAAACTTTTCTTCCATCATATTATATTATACTAGCGTATAGTCAATACATTACTTTCATCTTGTTAGATAATTTAACATTTCAAATTGATATTAGCTAGATTTGTCTCTATGTGATTTATAGCTAATCCCTTTACGTTGATCACCAATAAATCAGATTGTATTCACAGTGTTAAATTGCGTCCTATCTTGGTGTACATGTTGACTTTCACACTTCCGTGACTTTACCCATCAGTTACATGGATCTAAAAAGCCAATAGTTAGAGTGAAAAATGGGATGAGATTGACATAGAGAGCTAACAGCGATTACAAGGAGAGTTACAGTTGCTGATCTCGGCTTCAATAGAGATTGCAAAGTCTTGATCTTGGTTTCATAAAGTATATATCTTTTGAACTGGGTAAACAACTTTTTATTTTTTAATAAAAAAATGCAAATTGTTTCTCACAAAAGACTTTATACAAGAAACTCATTGGTCACCAACTTTTCTAACGTGCTGAAAGACATCGTCCCGTTTAGGTCTAACTTTGAAACCAATTTTAACGGTTATATAGAATGTAAATACCAGAACACCAAAGGAGAAACGTGTTTATGTCTAATACGTGATTTTAAGGTTAAATGCAGAATCTTAAAGCTGGTAATTATTAACAATCTAGTTTCAATTACAATAAGCATTGTATTACTTCCGGTGAAGCTATAATACTTTTTTTAAGAATGGGGTTTTAATGCAAAAACTAGAACCACTTTGGAGAAACATTGTTTCCGTCTAAGAAACTATTTTAAGGTTTAATTGGGTTTAAAATAAGCATTTTATTTCTATTGGAGAAGGTCGTAATGACATCCTTGTGTGTCAAAAGTATTCTTGTTAATTTGTGATAGGATTAGAAGCAGATGGCCCGCCATAGACCGTTTAAGCTGACGATCTGGCACACAAATTAACGCAATATGGCAAATTTATATAAACCTTTTTTATACTACTCAGAAAAAATAAAATAAAACTCGTTACCAAGGTTTCTCCCGAATCCAGGTCTATGTCATTTATATTAGGCTATGTTAAAAGATAATTACTAACATTATACATACCCCATTGGGGTATACGCGAATGGTGGCGATAATGTAAAGAGTGTCTCCGTCAAAGAGTCAGACTTATTTCAGATTTACCGCCAGTCTGAGAACGATACTAACCAAATCTAGCAATTAAGATTCTCGATACTAGCACTTAAAATATTTAGAGTGGAGATATCGGTGTTAAATACAAGGATACAGTATAATAGCACATGTCCCTGGTGCCAAGTTGTGACAGATTGATTTTTAATCTCAGGAATTGCTTTACGTGGCTTGAATAATATGCATATTTTTAAATCAGATATACATGTAACGCTAGCTGAAAAAGATACTGTAGTTTATCAGAGCGCTAGTTAAAAGTTACCTTTGATTCTGCAGAAGATCACTAATTAATAAAGGCCCCCTGTGAGGAGTTCATTAGTGACTGGCTAAGAGAAGATAGGTTGCTAGGCATTGAAACATACCACTATAGCAGTTAAATCGTCCGGGCGGTCTACAGGGATTGTCGCATATTTATTCTTTTGTAAGTAATGGGGGGACATTTACAAGACAATTTCATCAGATTACAATGTTCGTAGTTTGAGGGTCCACGGTGTTCTACAAACTGAAACAAGTGCCTTAACTCCGGAAGTAATATACAGAAATTGTTGAAATTCGACAGGCGTTTTTGTTTACTGACTTAAATAATGCTTATACAGACAAGAGGTTAAATTTTGTCGCTCAAGCGTTCAACTCAAAGTACAAAAGGGACACAACTCTAAATGTAATTGACAGAAATTCAATACAATTCTGCGTTTCACTAATTTAAATGATGCATATAAATTTCATACAGATCAGATGATAATTGTTTCGTTCGAGCGTTCACAAGGTTCAACAAAGTGAAACAAGGGTCTTAACAGAAGGAATTAATGGAAATTGTAAAAATTGAATAGGAATCTTTGTTTCATTATTAATATTAACTACATATCTTAAAATTTTCACAAGAAATTGTGGACTACGGACGGATGCGCGAACAGGGGCGACGGTAATGTACGACTACATTTCCACGTGGACGTATACAAATATACCGCTTGAAATCGGAATTTCATTGTTTCAAATTCGTGACAATTAATGTTTGCTTATTTCAAAAATTCGTATTTAATTGAATATTTCTGATTTTGAAGGTATCAATTTCTACTCTAAGACCCGGTTTCTCGTACTATGATTAAATAAAACATAACAATTGTTGCATTAGATGTATCCACCACTGCCTGAATGTGATCCGCTTGCGTCTATCAAAAGCCCAAACCTACGTGCCGGGAGTTTTCAGACATTCTCATTAATTTCGGCATTTTCTAAGATTGTAGGAATATTCAAATAATTAGCAGTGGTTTTCAATATCTTTAATAACGTCTTAACTGATATCATATATTCTTAAGAACTGCTGGAAGCTCTTTAATTGTAATTCTGACATATAATCAATCTAGCGTTATTAAATACAACTTCAATTAGTTTCACATTCCAATAGAATTAGGTCGATAATAACTTACAAATCAGTAAACAGCAATCCCTTAACAGAATTTCAATGTCTAACAATATTCAATCAGAACACTTCCTAGACAATATCCTCGCCAAATTCACATAAAGGCTGTTCAGATGTTCTCTTCGTTGAAATTGATACCTAATGATGCAGTCAAGGTTGTTCGGGTATATCATGGCAACACCAATATTATGGGCTTAGGGGATCTTAAGAGACCAAACTGAACATTTTTGTTTTTACGGGCATGGCTTAATTAAAGTATGACATTGTAAATGTTCTCAAAATCTTATATTTGTTGCAGATACACTGACTTGTTTAACGGGGTGGATGGCACGTACGTGCTGTATCATAAAGCTTGTCATTGAGTCAACTGGCGTTGTTTCGAATCCCTGGTTGTACGTGGCAAGGAGTAGGGTCGCCTGTCCAGCCTCGTGGGTTTTCTCTGTGTCCTCCGGTCCCCCCCCCACTGCTAAAGACCCTACGCGCAAGCGAGTTATTGAAATACAATTAAACCATGTTAGTCCTGAAATGACCTAGTGTGTGTCGAATGGACATTAAACCCCATTTCTCTCTCTCTTTCTGTGACTTGTTTAACATAAAGAATAAGATTAACGACCTGTCTTCGAAACAGGGTTGATAGATTTTAAACAACCAAATCATAATTTTGACATTTTAATTAAAATTTCAACATCTAGTAGATTAATATGTTTCGTTGTCCTATTTTTAGTTCAAGAAGAGATGATTAAAATCTGTCAAAAAGTCCCTATCTTATATAGCAAAAACACTTCAGCAAGCAAAATTTCTGTAATCTTTTTAAAACAAATTGCACATAATATGCTGATTACACTATTTTGCCTATACCTTTTTTTAGGACTTTAGTCTAATGGTTTGGATTGTTCGTACTTGGTTTTATTTTATTACATAACCTATGTTAACAGACCGATTTTTGCAAAACTTTCAGAATAAGCACCAAATTGCTTACTCGTTTACCATCAACATTTTTACCCGATTTCAAAGTTTGAATTTATTTAAAAAAAATAATGGGTTGCCATTCAAGGTACGCCCATAATTTGAAAGAGATGAACAGAGAACAAGCTAAAAAATAGAAACGATTCTTTGTACAATCAGGGGGCATAATCCCGGAAGTAACGGTCCGATATGTGTGAATCTACAGGAACCTAGATCTTCGGGATATAAACATATTTTAAGTTTCATCAAAACCAGATTAACATTGTTAACTCCACAACCATCGTATTACATACTTTTACACTATTTGCGTACAAAGAACGAGCGGACCTTCTGTCGGGCAGTTCCGATCCGATTTTTTGGGATATTCAAACTCAACCATCATTATGGTATAACGGTGAACCGTTTTTAAATTCGGACAAAAACTGACGGTTTACTCGTACTTCGAATTAAAACTTCTAAGGGTTCCCGTTGTTGCACGGGACCGCAAACTTTGTCCCATCCAACCGGCTTAACATTGTACCTTGCCAGACCCTCCAATCGGCACCAGGGACATGAGAAAACTGCGAGCAACTGTGTAGGGTAATGCCGGTAGCGAACCTTCTATGGAAATATTGATAGCAATATGGAAACCTATTTGGAAGTAACGCTACTCTTATATTATGAGTCATAAAAAGTAAACACCAGGCAATTGTGTTTCCTCTTCAGTAAACACTCGTCAATTACTAAAAAAGATGTCTTCACACGCCAAACAATCTCAATAAGTCTTCTTCGTTAATAACCAAGCGGGATTATTGACCTCGGACTTTCATTGATGAATGAGATGATCTTTGACATCTAGTGTTGACAAAGAACTCTGTTCACTATTGCGATATGTTCTCCATGGAAATATGTGCTACCAAGAAACAAAAGGCCGCATACAAAGTTAATGAACCTTTCGTAATTTAACATTCTGTACAAGCAACGTAGATCAAATCTCATACAAGAACCTTATTACCAATATATAATGAGATGTGACTTTTGTCAATCAAATATTGAAACGATCGATCATTTTGTCAATACTTCCAGAACCTATGGGCTTCACTGAATGAAATTTTGCCAAAAAGCGGTATCTTTAGTAAACTGGCGTCTCATGTCATCCATTTTGGATACTATAATATTCACAAAAACATCGGCATTTTCAAAAAACAATCTGAACTTTCCTTTGTAAACCATGCAAAAATATCAACCAAATATTATATTTACAAAACAAAACTTACATCCAACCAACGAACTAAATAATGGTACATCACCTTTCTACATTCAAACGTAAAGATAGACTCACAAGTAACCAAAAAACTGATATCGGGTGTTTCAGAAAGAGTGAGCATACCTCATGCACGACGTCAGTCACTATTTTAGAAGATGAAGATTACTGAGTTTGAATTAACCTCTAGTCCACGATCTAAAGCTTTCAAAAATACTGAGCATACCCGGACTTCATAATTTTATTGGTAAAACAATGTTCAGAACATCGCTTAAATTAGAAAAAATGTACACAGAAATATTACAATTGTTTTAAAAAGTAATAAATGAAACGTTTAGAATACCTTTTAACTTATGTTGCATTTACTCTAGTATGTTTAGTCGGCAAAGAGAAAAAATGTAAAGGAACAAAATTACTTCGTCAAATACAAATTTGAGCGGGAAGTGGCCAATTCCCAATGGTTATCAACTCCGTCTACTTTCAACATTTACCAGTAATAGGGTTGAGGATAACATCGGATTATTTACAGTTGAACCCCCGTTTTCTGCGTGACAAGTTCTCTTCTCACGATTTGATAAATTTTAATGAATAACTATCCTATGAGGATGTCTTGTTGGCAAAGTCAGAACATGTCCATTTCTCTGCAATCATATTATTCTACCCTGCTTAACAACTAACAATCCTATTTATCGCTCTGTAGGGGACCACAGTAAGGACTTTGGATTCTCGTCGAGAAAACAATAAGTTCGAAAATCCCGATCTGGGTTGGGAGGAAGATTGGGATTTTTTAAGACCAGGTCCCAGATGTACAGTGTCAAGGGACAGTCAAGGGACCATAACCTTTACATGATATTATAGCAGCGTCGTGTTATATTTCTAAGCGTCCCAAGTAATGTTTATGTTACAAACTACAATATTCCGCGTTTATACATCCTCATTAAAAACGCGATGAATGAGGGGTTGAGTAGTTAGCTTCTATTCCTGCATTTACAACCGGATCGTTTTTTTGGAACAAAAATATAAAAATATTACAGATAAAAGCGTGGACATTTTACAGTTTGCTCTGATAATAATGGGACCCAGTTATCTTTCTATCACAGTTTTAATTTCACACTGTATACACGTGGATAATACAATCCGTAACTTAAACAGACTCCAGAAAACCAAGCCGATTAATCATTCTTGGAGACCAATAAATGCTGCCAACTAGAAAGAAGGCGATAAGAGAAAAAGACAGTTGACAGGCTCCATAAAACTTCGAAAGTGTTTGACCAATTTTTCTAGTTAATTTAATTCTAGCATTAGAAGATAATAGGTAGCCATAATTACACACGTTCCTCGTATAACGTCTTAAAGAAACTTTATATAGGTGTATTGTCTTATATTTATGACATAGGTTAAAAAAGATAAAGTCTGCTCGTTTAAAAAAATGACAGTAGCTTTTGTTAATATATTTTTATATAGCCTACAGTGTTTGTGTCTGGAACATATCGATAGTTGTCTCTTGAAATCAATATAGCTAAATGGGAAAAGAAGAAAGATCTCGTTAAGTGCTGGCGAATGGTCGCTAATTCCGCAGTAGTAATAACTGTCCTGTAATCTAATCTACTTGTATCCCATCGCTTTTAATAGGTGCGATGTCATTTTGCTCTGTCAGTTAGGGAATATTTTAGGTTTTCTTTAGGGATATACGCAAGCTTTCGTGTGTATTATGTAAAATATGGCCTCAGAAATACGGTTCATATTACGAAACATTTCTTCCATCAATACATTTCTTTCATCTTGTTAGATTGTATTCACAGTGTTAAATTACGTACTCTCTCAGTAAACTATCTTGGTGTACATGTTGACTTTCACACTTCCGTGACTTTACCCATCAGTTACATGGATCTAAAAAGCCAATAGTTAGAGTGAATAATGGGATTAGATTGACATAGAGAGCTAACAGCGATTACAAGGAGAGTTACAGTTGCTGATCTCGGCTTCAATAGAAATAGCAAAGTCTTGATCTTGGTTTCATAAAGTATATTTGAGCTGGGTAAACGACTTTTATGTTTTTAATAAAAAATGCGAATTGTTTCTCACAAAAGACTTTATACAAGAAACCCATTGGTCACGAACTTTTTTTAATGTGCTGAATTTTGAGCCAAATTTAAACGGTTATATAGAATGTTAATACCAGAACACCAAAGGAGAAACGTTGTTTATGTCTAACACGTGATTTTAAGGTTAAATGCGGACTCTTAAAACAACCCAGTTTCAATTACAATAAGCATTTTATCACTTCCGGTGAAGCTATATAACTCTTTTTTTTTAAGAATGGGGTTTTAATGCAAAAACTAAAACCACTTAGGAGAAACATTGTTTCCGTCCAAGAAGCTATTTTAAGGCTTAATTGGGTTTAAAATAAGCATTTTATTTCTATTGGAGAAGGTCGTAATGACATCCTTGTGTCTCAAAAGTATTCTTGTTAATTTGTGATAGGATTGGAAGCAGATTGGCCCGCCATAGACCGTTTAAGCTGACGATCTGGCACACAAATTAACGCAATTTTAAAAATCAGGATGGCAAATTTATATAAACCTTTTTTATACTACTCAGACAAAATAAAATAAAACTCGTTACCAAGGTTTCTCCCGAATCCAGGTCTATGTCATTTATATAAGGTTATGTTAAAAGATAATTACTAACATTATACATACCCCATTGGGGTATACGCGAATGGTGGCGATAATGTAAAGAGTGTCTCCGTCAAAGAGTCAGACTTATTTCAGATTTACCGCCAGTCTGAGAACGATACTAACCAAATCTAGCAATTAAGATTCCCGATACTAGCGCTTAAAATATTTAGAGTGGAGATATCGGTGTTAAATACAAGGATACAGTATAATAGCACATGTCCCTGGTGCCAAGTTGTGACAGATTGATTTCTAATCTCAGGAATTGCTTTACGTGGCTTGAATAATATGCATATTTTTAAATCAGATATACATGTAAGGCTAGCTGAAAAAGATACTGTAGTTTATCAGAGCGCTAGTTAAAAGTTACCTTTGATTCTGCAGAAGATCACTAATTAATAAAGGCCCCCTTTGAGGAGTTCATTAGTGACTGGCTAAGAGAAGATAGGTTGCTAGGCATTGAAACATACCACTATAGCAGTTAAATCGTCCGGGCGGTTTACAGGGATTGTCGCATATTTATTCTTTTGTAAGTAGTGGGGGGCATTTATTTACAAGACAATTTCATCAGATTACAATGTTCGTAGTTTGAGGGTCCACGGTGTTCTACAAATTGAAACAAGTGCCTTAACTCCGGAAGTAATATACAGAAATTGTTGAAATTCGACAGGCGTTTTTGTTTACTGACTTACATAATGCTTATACAGACAAGACGATCAATTTTGTCGCTCAAGCGTTCGACTCAAAGTACAAAAGGGACACAACTCTAAATGTAATTGACAGAAATTCAATACGATTCTGCGTTTCACTAATTTAAATGATGCATATAAATTTCATACAGATCAGATGATAATTGTTTCGTTCGAGCGTTCACAAGGTTCAACAAAATGAAACAAGGGTCTTAACAGATAAGGAATTAATGGAAATTGTAAAAATTGAATAGGAATCTTTGTTTCATTAATATTTACTACATATTTTAAAACTTTCACAAGAAATTGTGGACTACGAACGGATGCGCGAACAGGGGCGACGGTAATATACGACTACATTTCCACGTGGACGTATACAAATATACCGCTTGAAATCGGAATTTCATTGTTTCAAATTCGTGACAATTAATGTTTGGTTATTTCAAAAATACGTATTTAATTGAATATATCTGATTTTGAAGGTATCACTTTCTACTCTAAGACCCGGTTTCTCGTACTATGATTAAATGAAACATAACAATTGTTGCATTAGATGTATCCACCACTGTCTGAATGTGATCCGCTTGCGTCTATCAAAAGCCCAAACCTACGTGCCGGGAGTTTTCAGACATTCTCATTAATTTCGGCATTTTCTAAGATTGTAGGAATATTCAAATAATTAGCAGTGGTTTTCAATATCTTTAATAACGTCTTAACTGATATCATATATTCTTAAGAACTGCTGGAAGCTCTTTAATTGTAATTCTGACATATAATCAATCTAGCGTTATTAAATACAACTTCAATTAGTTTCACATTCCAATAGAATTAGGTCGATAATAACTTACAAATCAGTAAACAGCAATCCCTTAACAGAATTTCAATGTCTAACAATATTCAATCAGAACACTTCCTAGACAATATCCTCGCCAAATTCACATAAAGGCTGTTCAGATGTTCTCTTCGTTGAAATTGATACCTAATGATGCAGTCAAGGTCGTTCGGGTATATCATGGCAACATCACTATTATGGGCTTAGGGGATCTTAAGAGACCAAACTGAACATTTTTTGTTTTTACGGGCATGGCTTAATTAAAGTATGACATTGTAAATGTTCTCAAAATCTTATATTTGTCGCTGATACATTGACTTGTTTAACGAGGGGGGGGGGGGGGTGGCACGTACGTGCTGTATCATAAAGCTTGTCATTGAGTCAACTGGCGTTGTTTCGAATCCCTGGTTGTACGTGGCAAGGAGTAGGGTCGCCTGTCCAGCCTCGTGGGTTTTCTCTGGGTCCTCCGGTTTCTCCCCCACTGCTAAAGACCCTACGCGCAAGCGAGTTACTGAAATACAATTAAACCATGTTAGTCCTGAAATGACCTAGTGTGTATCGAATGGACGTTAAACCCCATTTCTCTCCCTCTCTCTCTCTGTGACTTGTTTAACATAAAGAATAAGATTAACGACCTGTCTTCGAAACCGGGTTGATAGATTTTATACAACCAAATCATAATTTTAACATTTTAATTAAAATTTCAACATCTAGTAGATTAATATATTTCGTTGTCCTGTTTTTAGTTCGAGAAGAGATTATTAAAATCTGTCAAAAAGTCCCTACCTTATATAGCAAAAACACTCCAGCAAGCAAAATTTCTGTAATCTTTTTTTAAACAAAATGATTAAACTATTTGGCCTATACCTTTTTTTAGGACTTTGAATTTTGTCTAATGGTTTGGATTGTTGGTACTTGGTTTTATTTTATTATTACATAACCTATGTTAACAGACCGATTTTTGCAAAACTTTCAGAATAAGCACCAAATTGCTTACTCGTTTACCATCAACATTTTTACCCGATTGCCATTCAAGATTAACATTTTTAACTGCACAACCTTCGTATTACATACTTTTACACTATTTGCGTACAAAGAACGAGCGGACCTTCTGTCGGGCAGTTTCGATCTGATTTTTTGCGATATTCAAACTCAACCATCATTATGGTATAACGGTGAACCGTTTTTAAAATCGGACAAAAACTGACGGTTTACTCGTATTTCGAATTAAAACTTCTAAGGGTTCCTTCTGTTGCACGGGACCGCAAACTTTGTCCCATCCAACCGGCTTAACATTGTACCTTGCCAGACCCTCCAATCTGCACCAGAGACATGAGAAAACTGCGAGGAACTGTGTAGGGTAATGCCGGTAGCGAACCTCCTATGGAAATATTGATAGCAATATGGAAAGCTATTTGAAAGTAACGCTACTCTCATATTATGAGTCATAAAAAGTAAACACCAGGCAATTGTGTTTCCTCCTCAGTAAACACTCGTCAATTACTAAAAAAGATGTCTTCACACGCCAAATAATCTCAATAAGTCTTCTTCGTTAATAACCCAGCGGGATTATTGACCTCGGACTTTCATTGATGAATGAGATGATCTTTGACATCTAGTGTTGACAAAGAACTATGTTCACTATTGCGATATGTTCTCCATGGAAATATGTGCTACCAAGAAACAAAAGGCCGCATACAAAGTTAATGAACCTTCCGTAATTTAACATTCTGTACTAGCAAAGATCAAATCTCATACAAGAACCTTATTACCAATATATAATGAGATGTGACTTTTATCAATCAAATATTGAAACGATCGATCATTTTGTCAATACTCCCAGAACCTATGGGCTTCACTGAATGAAATTTTGCCAAAAAGCGGTATCTTTAGTAAACTGGCGTCTCATGTCATCCATTTTGGATACTATAATATTCACAAAAACATCGGCATTTTCAAAAAACAATCTGAGCTTTCCAAAAATATCAACCAAATATTATATTTACAAAACAAAACTTATATCCAACCAACCAACTGAATAATGGTACATCGCCTTTCTACATTCAAACGTAAAGATAGACTCACAAGTAACCAAAAAACTGATATCAGGTGTTTCAGAAAGAGTGAGCATACCTCATGCACGACGTCAGTCACTATTTTAGAAGATTACTGAGTTTGAATTAACCTCTAGTCCACGATCTAAAGCTTTCAAAAATACTGAGCATACCCGGACTTCATAAGTTTATTGGTAAAACAATGTTCAGAACATCGCTTAAATTAGCAAAAATGTACACAGAAATATTACAATTTTTTTTAAAAAGTAATGAATGAAACGTTTAGAATACCCTTCAACTTATGTTGCATTTACTCTAGTATGTTCAGTCGGCAAAGAGAAAAAATGTAAAGGAACAAAATTACTTCGTCAAATACAAATTTGAGCAGGAAGTGGCCAATTCCCAATGGTTATAAACTCTGTCTACTTTCAAGATTTACCAGTAATAGGGTTGAGGATAACATCGGATTATTTACATTTGAGCCCCCGTTTTCTGCGTGACAAGTTCTCTTCTCACGATTTGATAAATTTTAATGAATAACTATCCTAAGAGGGTGTCTTGTTGGCAAAGTCAGAACATGTCCATTTCTCTGCAATCCAATTATTCTACCCTGCTTAACAACTAACAATCCTATTTATCGCTCTGTAGGGGACCGCAGTAAGGACTTTGGATTCTCGTCGAGAATGCAACAGGTTCGAAAATCCCGATATGTGTCGGGAGGAAGATTGGGATTTTTCAAGACCAGGTCCCACTTGTAAAGTGTCACGGGATCGTAATCTATTATAGCAGTGTCGTGTTGACCAGACGCGGAACTCCGCTTGTTGCTGTTATCGCATTGTTAGCTCACCCAGACAAACCTTGTATCAAAGAAACACAGGTTTATACATTCTAAGGCTAATTACCGAGGCTTCGTGTTCAACGATACCACTTCTCAGTTTCTTTGGACATTCGTATATCTAACTCTCTTATGTACATGATAATTACGCAGCAACACCACAAATATAACCCACAGCACAGACATCACAATTTAGTACACATTCACAGAGCAGACACAAAATTAGTTTCTATGGAAATTCATTTATCTAACCAACTTATGTACATGAAAAGTACGCAAAATTACACAATCTACAACACGCGCACAAAATTAGACCGGAATTTACCCTAAAAGACTATATTTAACGAAAATGTCTGTGCTTGAAACAATGTCGACACCAGCCATTTAAAGGCCCAACACTCTTGTCGTAACTGAATAATATTTCCCAATCAATATTCTGGTCAACAAATTGTAGGATACTATTTTGCAATATTCCAAGTAATTAATGATACAAATTTCATCTTAACACACCGAATTTTAAAAAAAATTGAAAAAATCCACTACATGGTTTGAAAAGCTTTAC
Organism: Patella pellucida; assembly: GCA_917208275.1. Lineage (NCBI taxonomy): Eukaryota > Metazoa > Mollusca > Gastropoda > Patellidae > Patella > Patella pellucida. The sequence continues at coordinate 45,783,462 of OU795039.1, forward strand.
GTAAACCTTTTCAAATGTAACTTAGATTTTCCAATATTTTTGAACCCTCTGGACAAGTAAAATAGGATGTAATGTATAATTAACACAACAGGTAGGACATTTTAACATATCGTAGTAAGAAAAAGGCTATTTTTTCTGAACCTGTCAAGCAAGCAAGAGAGCCCCGTCGGATCCACTCATTACCAACGAATCTATTTTAGTATCAAGAAAGAATATATTGTGCGAAATATTGAATCCACCAGTCTTATTTGAAGTTGTCTGATATCCATGTTCATTAAAATGTATTGGTTTCCACAGTGTATGTAATCATATCGTTCATTTTAGTTTTAATTCTGTGGAAGGGCATTAGACCGCAAAATGACTCGAAAATATATATAAATATCTGTTTAACGAACTAACATCTGTTTCTGTTTTATGAATAATATTAGCGAAACGATTTGACATAATCATAATGTATGCCATAACAGTAGCGTGGTCATTTTAAAAAAAGAACAGCTTATAAAGATTGGAATAAACTATTACCCCAAAGAATTGTCAACCGAGTATACCAAGTTTTCATTACTTTCTTTATTTTACGGATTTTGCAGTTGGAAAGATACAAATAATCGCCACAGTGACACTTTCTTGGGATGTGTACAAACTACAATATACATCCAACGGTCACAGAGAAGTGAGGCGTGAATTCGCAGCAATGAGGTTTGAATCTTAAGTAGGTAGAAATGAATGGATAAGTAGAAATTCCATGTGAGCAGGAATTGATATTCAAATATGTTAGTTAACTTGGGCGATTTAATAAGAGAAAGCCATGCCCTACTCACTTTATCAGCTTAAAACGTTTCTCTCTTTTATTTCGCTTTCATCTCATATGGAAGTGTTTATGAATGCTAATAGTATTAGTCCGGCGGCCGAAGCTGTGGACCCAAATTTTTTGAGATAAGTTTTTTTCGCGACGGTTTTACATGGAATCGGACCCGCTGAATCCATTTTTCGCTACTGGATCACTGTCAGCCTGGAGGGTTTTGAGTAATTAGCGAAATAGTAATTAAATAACTAATTAAAATACCATTCGTTTAAAATGACACATACATGTCGAAATACGCCGCTGTTTGTAATGTTTTTAAATAGAATAGGACCACTGAGTCTATTCTAGATACTAGTTTACTTACATCCAGATTGTATTTCAAATAATCCGGCAGCCGTTTACGAAATAACAGGGGGACCCAAATTTTTCGAGACAACTTTTTTTCGAGACAAGTTTTTTTCTCGACGGTTTTATATGGAATGAGACCCGCTGAATCCATTTTCGCTACAGGATCACTGTCAGTCTGGAGGGAGGGTGAGCAAGTCGCTAGTTACTAATTAAATAATTAAAGTTGTAGTTAATCCCAATGATTTACCATCCCCTTTTGAATAGGGATAATTCAGCACGAGTAATAAACATTGTGGAAATGCCCCACTTATGTCACCTACGGAGATCGATCACACGAACAGGGTGTGTCCACTTATTTGTGGGTGTGTCAGTCCAGCGACTGGAGCTTGGAGCCCAGTCTCCTACTGGTGGGACTACTAGCGGTGACCGGGGAAAACAAATGTGTCTTTTCCAATTTACATTCGAAAAAGATCTATAATAATTGGATTATCGAAAGCTGTGCCCAGGATGATATTTTTAATGTATGTATCGTAAGTGCATGCTGCAGAGTGAACCATATCATTCTATGTGTGTGGTGCTCGTTGACTGCCGAAATCAGAACAACTTCGTCCCTATGCGATCACAATAAATGCTGTAATTTTGTGAAGCCCTCATCGCTCATCCTTCATCGAAATGGCTGAAAATACATGTTATCTCCAAAGGGTGTATGAATGTACAAGTGGCAAGGCGTGGGGAGAGTATGTTAAAGCTAAATCTAAAAGAATAAAAACATGGCTAGATGTAGCAAAATTTATGAGAATGGGATTGAGGAAGATTTAAAGAATAAATTAAAATCAAATGATGGAAGCTTATATATGTTTTCTATTCTTTTGGATTTAGCTTTAACATCCTCTCCACACGCCTTGTTACTTGTACATTCATACACCCTTTGGAGATAACATGTATTTTCAGCCATTTCGATGCAGAGTGAGTGATGAGTGCTTCACAAAACCACAGCATTTGTTGTGACCGCATAGGGACGAGGCTGTTCTGGTTTCGGCATGAAAATGATGACATTTCTTACAAGTCACCGCCGGTAGTCCCAATAGTAGGAGACTGGCAGTCCCATGAGTAGGAGACTGGACTCCAAGCTCCAGTCGCTGGACTGACACACCCACAAATAAGTTGACACACCCTCTTCGTTTGATCGATCTCCATAAGTGGCATAAGTGGCGCATTTCCACAATGGTTATTACTCGTGCTGAATTATCCTTATGTTCATTGCAAAAGGGGGTGGTAAATCATTGGGATTAACTATTTAAGTAATTATTTAATTAGTAATTAGCGACTTGCTTACCCTCCCTCCAGACTGACAGGTATCCTGTAGCGAAAAATGGATTCAGCGGGTCAGATTCCATATAAAACAGTCGAGAAACAAACTTATCTCGAAAAATGTGGGTTCCCCTGTTATTTCGTAAACGGCCACCGGATTATTTGAAATACAATCTGGCTGATAGTGAACTAGTATCTAAAACTGACTCAGGGGTCTTATTCTATAAATAACATTACAAACAGCGGGGTATTTCGACTTGTATGTGTCATTTTAAACGGATGGGGATTTTAATTAGTTTTTTAATTAGTAATTCGCTAATTACTCAAAACCCTCAAGGCTGACAGTGATCCAGTAGCGAAAAATGGATTCAGCGGGTCTGATTCCATACAAAACCGTCCAGAAAGAAACTTGTCTCGAAAAAAACTTATCTCGAAAAATTTGGGTTCCCCTGTTATTTCGTAAACGGCCGCCGGATTATTTGAAATACAATCTGGCTGATAGTAAACTAGTATCTAAAACAGACTCAGGGGTCCTATTCTATAAATAACATTACAGACAGCGGCGTATTTCGACTTGTATGTGACATTTTAAAGGAATGGGGATTTTAATTAGTGTTTTAATTAGTAATTCGCTAATTACTCAAAACCCTCCAGACTGACAATGATCCAGTAGCAAAAAACGGATTCAGCGTGTCCGTTTCCATATAAAACCGTCGAGAAAAAAACTTATCTCGAAAAATTTGGGTCCCCCTGCTATTTCGTAAACGGCCGCCGGACTATATCGGAGACAGTCTGGCAGAGTGACTTTCCTTGATATTATTAGCGGCTCATATTTGGAGTTATTTGCCAAGGTTGGGCGAGTTGTCAAAGAAGTCGTTTGATTTTCAACTATTTCAATAACTATTTTTAATTAGTTATTAAAAGAGATGAAAATAAAACGACTAGTTTTACACAACTGCTACATATTCATTTACTTTTGACACATATTGACATTGTAATCATTAGGATTATAATATAAATTTGTAAGTTGCCTCTGAATAATATTAAAATAATATCACCTTCTATCTAATGTAAAACTTGGGTTTTCTTACGTTCAAAGTCAGGCAAATTCCACTTATACAAAACGGATTAGTTTCGATTGCTCGTACTTAGTTGTATTTTATTAGTTTAATAATAGTATGGTTACTATATCCGAAGTACGTGGGCCTAGTAATTTGGGGTTTCATAACATACAGACATTTCTTGATAGTGTAGTGTGCCTTCAGTAATGCACAGACCAACTCCCAATGAATCTACCAATCTAAGCCTGAAATTGCTGAAAGTCTGCATAATCTACAAAAGGCTTTCATCACGTGCGTAATTATTAACGAACAGTTCAAAGTAAAATATTTTAGGAAAGTTAATAAATGTCTCATTGATACTTTATATAATATTTCAGACATAATGTATTTTAAGTGAATAAAGCCGAAATAGATTGGGCGGAGGGGGCGTGTCACTGATTTCTGAATGGGATATAGCCTTATTCATTGTTTTAGTAATTAGAACTTTATACCCATCATTAAAATAGGAAAACATGGTTTATAAAGAATCAAATCACCAGCTACATTGAGCACAAAATTGACTGACCAAGAGTCCATTCAGTATTTTATTGAAATTGGTTTGAATTAAGCCAGACTAGTCTCTAACCAGCCTGCCAAAAAAACGAGGTAGACCCTCGATGTATAACACTATGAAATAGTATTATACCGTATAGGCTACGTAGCGCCGCTGGTCAGGGCAAATTTTTCCCCAGCACTTGTATGCCCGTTTTCATTTCTATCCGCAAATTTAGCAATTATAAATAAAATTAAAAATATAATTTGTACCCAGCAGACAAATTGTTACTACCAAAAAGTAGCATTATTATGGTAAATATTGTTTTATAAATCAGTCGAACCAAAACCGTGTTCAGTGTCTTTAAATATTTAATTAACATTTGGTAAACATCAGATATGAAATCGGTTCACTAGTGCGCGGGTTCACAAATCCGCAGCAATATACATTGCTATAAATATGAGTATCAGTAGCACCAACAGAACCTGCTGAAGGTTATATGTGGATTTTCCACAATAAATGTGAAGAGACGGTTGAATCATCACGTGGGGGCATCAGCATTCACCGTGTACACAACCATTTTCAATACCCGCGACTACGAATAACGTTTACGGTTAGTCATTATTCCTATTGTTCGTTATATTATATTCGTTTTATATTATTATATTTTAGAAAACAGTTACAGCGACCAACAATGATTGATATGTCTAATTTGGCTTTTTATGGTGACATTACTGGCTCGTTTGTTTCATGTAACAATAAAAAATATTAAACAACGGAAGCAACGAACGGAATGAGAGGCATGGGAATAATTATATTCTCATTACTAAGAGCATACGATTTATATATTTATGGTTCTTTAATTTTTCTTGTAGGTCTATCGGAAATAAAGATACAAATTAAAAGAGGCAAATACGTCAACAAGTAGCACGTTTTATAAATTCGGAAACCTTTAAAACTTAATCTAAAAAACAGAAAGTTCAAAGCCCACTAGTTTATTTCGTGTCACTTCCAAAACGCCAGATGGAGTTAACCTTAGCCCCAGAAAAGGGCATTTTTTCGATGGTGGCGATTTGCAGGATTTTGCATAATGGATCCCTATTTGAATCGGCTATCATTTCCATAAGCCATCAGGAGAAAATGTATTTCCACATCGCCGGAAACTTTTCCAAAAAAATATAGTTAGAAGCGGCTCATTTACTTCCAAAGATACATTTTCACAAACTGGATAGTTCAACTATAAACTTTTGTGTAACCATTCGGGATCCTAACGTGGGCTAACGATAAGCCAATAAACACCATACAAAATGACACACCTCCCTTACCACTACATTAATGTATAGAATTGTCGTTGGGAGTTCCATTGAGATAATGGTAACGATTAGCGCTTTCACTTTACATGTCTGAGAAAGACGCGATGGGGTTTGCGCATGATAGTTCTGGAAACAGACGAGATAGATTCATTCAACTGCGATCGTCTTACGTATCGAACACAGGGTTTCTCTTTTCATCTAAATTATTTTTTGATTTTTCTTTTTTGTTGTAACGTACTGTGAGAGAGGTTTTAAAAGCACCGCTTTCTTTCCTCTATCTAAATTATTTTTTGATTTTTCTTATTTGTTGAAACGAACTGTGAGAGGTTTTAAAAGCCGCGTTTCCATCCGCATGAACACATTCAAATCGTTTATTCGTCCAGAAGAAGATTTAACAATGTTCGTTAAGAAGAGCTATTGAAGACGGAGTTTTTTTTAGTTGATGTCAATATTCAAATTTCAACTGTAATTCATTTAGCGTAAAGTGAAGTTAATAAAGGTGAAAAAATCTGTTTCTGCGATGCCTGATATTTAATTTCTTGAAGAATAACAGAAATTAAAAAATATATTTTGTTTTTTTTATACATCCACAAGTTCATGTGGACGTATATTGTGGTCACAAGATTTATCCGATTTTAACTGGAAATCAAGCTGTATCTCTCTACGAACTCAGCTCTTTTCGTATTTGGCGGGTATCGGACCGTAACTTCATGGGTTATGGCCCCTCAGTATACGAAAAATGTTCAAATAGATAATAGGTGAGGAAAAACCCCAACACAACGACCTCCACCAAGACTGCGCGTGCCTTACAGTGGCACATCATTTTTCTTGCATGCCTCTATTTGCTAGCAATATACAAATGATCGAGAAAGGCAAAAATATAATACTTTAGACAAGCATAAGAGAAATTTATTATCGAATTAACTCTTACTGTGTGGATTTCGACAAAGATCACATCAATCCGCTGATCTCGAGAGAGTCGTGAGTAATATCCATAACCAAATCCACAGGGTCATTGCGGAAGACTCGTTTGTATAAATCATGAATTTCATGTAAAGCAGGGCCATATTTGATATGTTATTAACGTTAATTTAGCTACATAATGATAGCTGTAATTTGATTCGAACATCTCACCACTCGGTATTTTCGCCCATTTAAATTTATAATCTAGTATTAGAATTGTGTTTGGTATTTAACATTAATGTATGTTGTCATGAAGCAAGCACTTCTTGTGACTGATATGTGTTCTCAATATACAGCGTGAAAATTCAAGCGATTAATTTGTCTTAACCCTGGATCGAAAGACGCAGTTGAATTAAAGTGGCCATTCGAGAAAAAAATGTTTAATTTATCAACACAAAGCAGACCACTTAAAGTTCAATGGTGTGTGGGTTAGTCTATATTTCACCAGTGATAGTTTAACGTCCAATCAAACCGAACTAGGTCACAGTTGAACTAATATAGGTATATCTTTATTTCAATAATTCGTTTCGTTCGCGCAGGTTTATTTAGCAACGTGTGCGGGGGGCAACGACAGACTCCCTTGCCACGTACAGACCTGGGATTGATTCGGCGAGGTGCGCCACAAGGACATACATATTATTTCTATAATCCACGCGTTAGTCCACCCTAAATATAAAATTCAGGTTATCAGGTATGCGGGAGGGGGCATGGTATAATACGGATCAAATGTATTCGGCTTTATCGGCATGACATCACTTATTATGGCCCATGCCCGTTAGCCAAGCTATAGCTTTGCGTGAACGTTGTGTTACTATAAATCAGCGACGAATACACAATATGCGGTAGCGTGATATCCTTAGTATCATCAAGGTTAGGGAAGTAAATCTTAGGTTCTGACAAGGCAGTAATGGCAATCATATTAGTTACCTTAATGTCCACTACCCAGCAGTACTTTTTATCCTAGCCTACAGGGACAAATAATAATTTATCTTAGTTTGGATTATTGGACATGATGTATACATAGTCAGAACTTTCTTTAAAAGAAATCAAATGCCCATGATGGCTGGGTCTCTCATGATCATTATCATTAATATATATATAAATTGGAAATGGAGACATCAAGAATTGTTGTATTAGGAATAATAACAGCGCAGAAGATTTAATTATTCTGCAAGAACAACTCACCCACCGTTTGAACAAAGCCACCTCCAAGGACAGCGATATTACGATCGCCACGGTGAGAAAAAAATCAGAACAATAAAATTGAAACAACATACCGATAATATTCGAACGGTTATTATGGTTGGGGAGTTACTTGATCGTGTATAGTATCCTAAATCTCCAAGGTTACAATTTCTTTCGACGAGATTGTCGTATATGGAGACGTGTCTTGTGTTATAATTTATCTTATTATAAATTGTAAGTTCATACCAGTCCAAATAAATCAAGAAGTCTGGTAGGAGCTTATAAAATTATGTAGCAAATTATAATAGCTATGGCCATGTTGCGCTCTAATCTGATTTTCTCAAACACTCAGCATCAAAAAGTCATCCCGACTTTTTATCAGCTCATCTTCGAGAAAGCATTGTGCCATTAGAATTTCGCCCCCTGTAATAAACGTAATATGTAGCAAGATTTACGTCAAACTTCTGAATATAAATTGTTTTATTTATTGCACTATCGGCCAACTGGCACTACAAGTCACTTCGAAACGAACCAGAATCAATTTAATTACGGCATTTACAATTCAGCTATGTCGTTCAGAATCAATCTTTCAACTAACGTTAGTGCAAATTCCCTAAGATGAGGTCAACAAAATATGACCTTCTTGTCTTCAACAAAGTTTACAACACTTTCATTAAATATTAAAGACCCGTGTTGTCTAGCGTCATGTGACCACGCTTACTTCCAGGACCGTGTTAAATGGTTAATTACAATAATCTGATATGATTGGCTTTCTTCCAAGACCAAAAACAGAAGTCCAAACAGTAGCATCCTTTATGTTATATATTTCCAAAAACTGTTTCATGCAAATAATACTGAATGGAATAAAATTGAGTAATTTAAGACTATTAATATGTGCCTGCTTTTCCCAGAATTTCAGTCTGAATACAGCCGGAGCGTGCGAGGTGCAGGGGGGGGGGTGAGGGTGTAGATATTGGTCCTGTTCTCCTCCCGAGAAGTTTTTTGAAATTGGGTGCAAAAACGATTATATCTGACGTCTTTTGACGGGCCACCAGTCAAACCCTTGTCTAATCAAAATTGAACTCAGATCCCTAGCAGCAATAACCGAATTAGTTCACTTCTACGTATCATTATGGAACAAAAACCCTATATTTTAACAATTTCATCGTATATATTCAAAAATGTAAAATCTTATCATGACATAATAAGACATCTTATACTTATCCGAAATATATTTTGTGCTGCTGCGATCTAGCAATAACTCTAAAACTACCGTCTTCACACTTACTTCAGCCATACGATTTTTGTGAATACAGCGAACCCGCACCAAATCCTCCACTCACTAACCGGAGATGAGCACAAAAGCCCCCCCCCCTTACCTAAGCAACCAATTCTCGAACACATATCAATTGTTACAATCGGGGAATAGTTGGAGGGAAAGGGATGATCAGACAATTTCATTTCTGGTGTACGAAACACATTTTAAAGGACAGTCAGCAAAACGTAGGAACAAGGGAGCATTTGCCAAAAAGTCAAATAACCCAAACCATCATTGGCTAAAGTTTCGTAAAATTAGAAATTAGGTAATTTCACTAACACGTCATGCGAAAGATGATTTTAAATCTAAAATCACTAATAAAATAAATAAACATAAAGTCACATCAAATCAGTGGTGGGAATTATTAAAATCAGTTGTGAAAAAAGGAAAACGTAAACAGTAATAATCAAACCAAATTTATGTGATTGGATATAAAATGCTAACAAATCGTTAACAATATGTTGTCCTTGAAGGTTTTTAATCACCTTATTTGTCAGTTGAATCAAGGGTTCCCCAGGGATCAGTACTTGGTCCTTTTCTATTCTTAGTATACATAAAAATATTTCAGACAATCTAGATAACAATGTACGAATATTTGCTGACGATACGTCCTTATTTTCAATTATTAATGATAACCCATTAGAAACTGCTAATTCAATCAATAGTGATCTGAAGCTAATATCAACGTTGGCAAATAAAATGTAACCCAAATAAACTAATAACTTTAATATTCACACGTAAAACATCCTGGCATCCCAATCTTATGTTTAAAAATAATATTATTGATTAAGTTTCCTCACACTACCACCTGGGACTCACATTTCATCTGAACGGAACATGGACAGAACTTTAAAATTCGCTCCAAAAAACTTGCAATAGGCTCAACATACTATGCCAATTAAATTTCAAATTAAATAAATCTACGTTATTTACGATATTTACGTCATTACCCATCTGAATCAAAAATATGTCCAAAATTCAATTCTTCTGATGAAGATAACTTCCACTTCCACTTCTTCTTCTCTTGCTCATCTTTAGAATATTGCACCGTCTGGAAACTTGAAATTAATTCAACAAAAACTAAAACAATTGTTTTTTCGAAAGGTAAAGTAAGAAAAACACCTAAAATTACCTATGGGGATGTTGAAATAGAAAACGTTCACGAATATGATTATCTTGGTATAATTTTTGAATTTTAATGGTTCTCTTGTCAAGGCCAAGAAACAACTTCACAGTAAAGCATCTTCAGCAATGTTTTCATTAATCCAAAAAGCTCGTAAACTAAATCTTGATGTAGATACTCAGTACCCATCGCCCTGTATGGTTGTGAAATATGGGGTTTTACTGATATTATACTGTTAGAAAGACTTCAACTGAGATTTTGTAAATATGTATTAAAAGTAAAAATATCTACTTCAAATGTTATGGTGTATGGTGAACTTGGTGTATATCCTTTGCAAATTTATATAAAATATAGAATCATAATTACTGGTATAAGCTTTTAAGTTGTCCCAGTTCTAAAATCGCTTGTGTACTGTATAGCGAATGAATGAAATGGGGTTTAACGTCCTACTGTTTTGCACTTAACCTGAGCTAATTGAAGACGGGGTATTGTATAACACTTTGTAATAATAATTATCTTTATTAAGTGTATCAGGTCATTGACCCATAATACAGTGACATTTGTTTTGACAATTGTATATATTTGCAATGTATACATTAATAATGTTCATGTTTTTTTCAATGGCGGAGTTACTTTAAATTCTCTTACCAATAAAGCCTTCTCTATATACGAAGCAATGGCAACAATGAAATCTAAATTATAAGTTGTGCACAACTGGTAAAATCGATTTTGATCATAATACCCTTTAGCAAATTGAACAGGCATATACTGATTCCTTAATGACTCATAAGCTGGACAATCAAATAAAAAATGGTAAGTATCTTCGTCAGCCATCTTACATATTGGACATAGTGATGAATTATTAACACGTAAACGATGATGATTGGTCGCTAGTGGTAATTGATTTAATCGTAAGCGAGTTATATTTCGCCTGTATGCCATTCTGACGTTACAAGACAGGTAATATTATTGACATAATTCATGCTTATAATGTCTATACTCTTTTAAGCTCTCAGAGCTGTTTAGACGTATCGACCATTCTTGTATGTTAATATCTCGTAACCTCTGCTTAAAGATTCCAATAAAGTTATTGGTACCACCAATTATTTCTACATTAAATACATAAGCAAATCCAAGAGAATACAGAAGTAATCTAATGTTTGAGACCCAGGTTTTACGGCCTGCTAAATGTAATTTCTTAAGCATAAGGTAAACCTGTTTAGGGTACCTCTCGATCGGCATGTGTAGAAGTTTACAGGTTGACATGTAGTCTACATTTAAATTTTTTCTTCCAATGCCCCTGCGTTTGTTGAAGTTTTGTGTATACCTAATACAAATTTACAGAAACTGGTGTGTACCTTCTCTATATCCGCTCGATATTCATATAAAAGAATAGGTTTTATTACACTATCAAACACTTTAAATGATACACTTAATGATGGGTGGCCAATCTTACTAAATAGCGACTTAATTGGTATCAAAGCTTTTCCTGCCTTAAGTGAAAAATTTAATAAACATTTACCCTAGCACAATCTTGAGGAAAACAGTAAACCTAAATAATTATAATATGTAATACATTCTAGTTTTTCTTCCTTAAAATACCACTTTTCATTTTTTTCTAATAATTCCACTGTTTCTAAAGACTATAATCTTCGTTTTATTTATATTTACATCAAGATTAAACAGTTTACAAAACTTTTCTAGCACTTGTATTTTCTTTTGAAGGTCACCAACACTATCGGAAAGTATTCCGAGATCGTCTGCATATAACAATGCCAGTATATCTGTTACCTCCTGTATGGTGAAAAAACCTATAACATCGGCATTTTCGAGCATATCATATAGCTGATTAATATAAAATCAAAACAGAATGGGACTTAAGATGCATCCTTGACGTACACCAGTAAGACATTCAAAATAAGGGGTAATATTTACTCCAAGTTTTACACAAGACGACACTGCGGTGTACATACTTCTTAGTGCCCTCAACATATTGCCTTGTGTACCTTTTTGGGCTAATAAACATATCAGTTTGGTTCTATTTACCGAGTCAAAGGCTTTAGAAAAGTCTACAAATAGACAATAAAATCTACCTTTTTTCTTAGATAAGTATTTCTGAGCTAGGCCATGCAATGTGAAAATGTGATCCACCGTCGAATAACCTGGTCGGTAGCCTGCTTGAGCTTCTGTATATTTATCATTTATTTCAGACCAATCTTTTAACCGTCTATTTAAGATGAAAGAATACACTTTTCCGATGCAGTCCAGAAGAGAAATACCTCTGTAATTATTTGTATCAGATCTTAAACCTTTTTTATACACCGGAACTATTAGGGCTTTTGACCAAGAATCGGGAAATTCTCCTGTATCAAAAATCCTATTAAACAGATTAGTTAGGGCGACAGAAAATTAATATGAACATACTTTAAGGAAAGCTATAGCAATTCCATCTGGCCCTTGGGCAGTCCCAGATTTCATTTGCTGTAGAGCATTTATTACTTCTTAAACTAAAATGGGTGTATTTAATATATCATATCTACAGAAATGGATTTAGGATTATCCCTGTCATCATCTACCATTGGATCAGCATCGCCATTTGAATGACTATTAATATTTCAAAGGGGTTCAAAATATCGCATCCACTCATGTGCAGGGATCCCAATTGGGGTTGGTGATGATAATCTAAAATTTGGTCTTATCCTCTAAATCTAATAATAATACATCATAAATATTTTTAATGAGCTATCTTTTTTGCGTTTACATACATTTTAAAACCTGTTTTTATTATTTTTGTATTCAGTTAGTGCGGTTGTTCATTACAATCTCTAAAGACTTTAAGACTATAGTACTTTGCTGCTTTTAATTTTAAATATTCACTATCAAACCATGCAGGCTGAGAAATTATGTTAGACTTGGGTTTAAACCCGCTACATTGTTTGCCGACAGCACATGATTTTATGAACGTAACAAATAATTCAAGCGCACTGTTCATAATAACTCACTAAACTGAGATAAGAATTCGTTATATTTAGCATCAACATTTAGTTTAAAATTATCAGCTTTGCCAAATCGAATCTTTGTATAAATCATATGAGCCTAATACATGGTTAAATTATATAAAAGACGCTTTGAGCAGTGTTGGGTTGTCTTATATTTGGGATTCCCAAGCCTGTAATATTAATTCTTACTGGTTAAAGCTGTGTTTACTGCCAAGGCTAATGGATCAAGCAAATGCAAAAATTATCGTTTATTTAAACCCACGTTCATCTTTGAACAATACTTAATAGATCTACCTCCGAAATATAGACATTACTTTAGTAAATTTAGATGTCGAAGTCATAGACTGCCAATTGAAGCCGGGGTTTTCATAAAGACCCCAGAAGAAAATCGTATTTGTTCTCTCTGCAATGAAGGTGAATTAGGCGACGAATTTCATTACATTTTCAAATGCCAAATCCTTAAAAATGAACGTTGTAAAATTATAAAAAGTAATTACCTGAAGTGTCCTTCAGCTATCAACATGTACAATATATTTAATAGCCACGGTGCAGAACTTGAAAATCTATGTAAATTCAAATCTTTTATTGTAAATAATGTTAAATAAGTTTAAATGAATACTGAATGTTATCTGTAATGATGTGTATATTATATTATCTGTAAATACTATGTACATGTACGTATACTATCTCTAACTGTAAATATTTTATGTGTATATTATATTCATGTGTCTCACTGAGATTTTTAAATAAAGATTATTATTATTATTATTTTTAAGCTATCTGAATCGAGCTATTAAATTCATTAAATTTATTCACAGAAACTATTAATTTAGATCTACATGTAATTTTGAATGGCTCTATAGATCTTTCGAACACCTATTAAAGTACCAAACGGTTTTGATTTGCTTTCACATATTGGGGGTTTGATGGCCGAATGGTTAGCACGTGCGTGCTGTTTCATAAAGCCTGTCATTGAGTCAACTTGCGTGGTTTCGAATCCCCGGTTGTACGTGACAAGGAGTAGGGTCGTCTGTCCGACCTATTGGGTTTTCCCAGCTTCTCAGGTTTCCGCCCAGTGCTAAAGACCCCTACGCGCAAGCTAATTATTGAAAAAAAAAACAAACCATATGTTAGTCCTGAAATGACATACTTTGTGTCGAGTGGACGTTATACCCCATTTCTCTCTTTCTCTCTCCCCCTCTCTCTCTCTTACATATTGGTAAATAACATCAAATCAACTGTATTTCGTATATATCATTTCCACACGAAACTGTTTATATGTTCTGTTTTACAATGTATTATATTTAATACAATTTTTATGTGTACTTTTATATTTATCGTTTATTATTTTATGTATCCCCATTGCATAGGCTTTGCCTGTTGTTCAACAATCATTTTCAAATGATAAAATATTGTTTAAACTAAACTAACCCTGCGGTCTGGAGCTCCTGTACAATATCAATTTAATGGACCAGTTCCATTTTGGGGTATAATATCTTTACCTATATATAATTATTGGAAAATCCCAATCTTATTAATAATATAAGATTACAATTTCGTTTCGTTTACTGTCTCGATAATAATCTTACCTTATTTCTATCCCAATCGTGTTCTATGTACACTAATTCACAAAACCCATCAGATCCAGTCTTACACGCTTGGGATTTCAAATTCATATAATTCATCATACAACGAAGCCACACACACCAATACAGACAAGTTTGGCATCTGTACAAATTGACCGATTTTCAGATTATGTCTTTTATACATTCCGGGTCTTTCTAAAGAAAAAAAAAGATTTGAAAGAAAGGCTAGACGTGGACTAAAAATTTAAAAAATATTTTGATTCAGTTTAAGATTGTAACCAAATTTATTTCATTTTTATAGGCTCGCGGGGTTTTTTTTCGGGGTGGGTGGGGTTGAGTCTACTGGTACTGAACTAACTGAATGCAGGATCAACATATAGAGCAATTCTGGGTCAATGCAACTTTTTCTTCATTAAGTTAGAAATCTCCAGATAATTTCGAAAGTGATCCGTTTGGATATGGAATGCTGGGTCTTACCGACTTTCCTAAATAGAATTTAATAAGCGGATGTCAAAAAGCCACACAACTGAGTAAGCCAATAATCAACGTTATATCTTCTAATTTTGATGATTAGCTTCTGTGGCTATATATTACTGATGACATGAAGACAATTTCCGAAACAAGGAAGTACTCGCATCTCCCCATCAATACACCTGAACCAAATCAACAAATTAAATACCCATTCATCATTCTTCTCTTGGAAGCACAATACATACGCCTCCCCCAAAAGTTAATAATTTTCATCTAGACACTGGGAGTGTAATTATTGACAGCTATATGTCTTTATCTGTCAAACAGATCACACAGTTCAAAAGGTAATGAACACGTTGGTTAAAGAATATTGAGGTAGTTTTATGCGGCTCTCACACTCTGCCGTGTAGGCCTACCGTGTGCCACCGAGCGCGAAAATGTCTGCGGGCGGTGGAGAACGGCGAGGGCACGCGGTGGTTCGTTATCAAAGCGGGCAACACGTTGATAGGGCATTGCCGCTTATTTACACCCAGTGGGACCCGGCGAAAGTTTTGGGCATGTTCAAAACTTTGGCCGGCTGGCACCGGCCACAAGTAAGCGGCAAGAGGATGGTGTTGAACGATATGAGGACGGTTTGAATACGTTATGAGGACGGTATGAATACGTTATGAGAACGGTCACACTGTATGAACACGTTCACAACACGCTCAGAAACCGTTAAGGCGCTCTCACACTCTGCCGTGTAGGCCTACCGTCCACCTGCCGGGCTATTAACAAAAAAACAGAGTCCAGAACGTTGGGTTTTGAGCGGACTTGTCCCCGGCCGCAAAACAAAATAATCTTTTCACCGTTTCGTTGTAATCTTCTGACCGGGCGCATACCGGGTGTTGAACGTGCCTCTACCGTCTTCACCGCCCAGATTGACTTTTGTTGAAAATTTTCGCCGTTTCCATTCCGCGCCCATACCGGGTCTTGAACGTTTGCACCAGGTTTGTAGCAGCAACCTACCAGTCACTTAGCGTTCCCTCACCGCTCGGAGCGTCCTGTAAGCGGTGGCACGGTATCAGCACGTTCATGACACGTTCACAACCCACTTACAACCCGTTGCAGACGGTATATTTTTTTTGCCCGTTTATGAACCGCTCTCTAACGGTTTATGAGCGTGTTGTGAACGTGTTCATACAGTGTGACCGTTTTCATAACGTATTAATACCGTCCTCATACCGTTCAACGCCGTCCTCTTGCCGCTTACTTGTGGCCGGTGCTAGCCGGCCAAAGTTTTGAACATGCCCAAAACTTTCGCCGGGTCCCACCGGGTATTAATAAGCGCCAACGCCTTATTAACGTGTTGCCCGCTTTGATAACGAACCACCGTGTGCCCTCGCCGTTCTCCACCGTCCGCAGACATTTTCGCGCACGGTGGCACACAGTAGGCCTACACGGCAGAGTGTGAGAGCCGCATTACAGAACGGTGATGAACGGGCAAAAAAAATCCACCGTCTGCAACGGGTTGTAAAAGGGTTTGTGAACGTGTAATGAACGGGGATTCGCTCACAGGACGCCCCGAGCGGTGAGGGACGTTAAGTGAGTGGTAGGTGGCTGCTACAAACCCGGTGCACACGTTCGAGACCCGGTATGGGCTCGGTATGGAAACGGCCAAAATTTTCAACAAAAGTCAATCTGGGCGTTGAAGACGGTAGAAGCACGTTTAACACCCGGTATGCGCCCGGCGAGAACGGTCAGAAGATGGCAACGAAACGGTGAAAAGACAAAAAAAATTTAGTGGCCGGGGACAAGTTCGCTCAAAACCCAACGTTCTGCCAACGTTCTGGACTCTATTTCTTTTAATAGCCCGGCAGGTGGACGGTAGGCCTACACGGCAGAGTGTGAGAGCGCCATTACACTTTGGTCGGATGACTGTCAGATACCGCTGGGAGGGTTTGACATTACTACTACTGGATGGATAGGCAATCGATACTTTAACAGAAAGGAAGAACAGTCTTTTTTCTTCTTCTTAGTATCCAATTCACGATCTCATTGGGAAGCCTTTAACTCTTGAGAATTAATGGGATCAAAAAGTTGAATTAAGTAAGGAGTTTCAGGAATTCACATCGCCACCAAGTGATCTTTGTTACACATCGTAGCGCCTTCATTGATTGACATATTAAAACCAAACCTGACACACGAAAGTGTGTTATTTAGTAGCCCACTGTCTAGCATTAAAGGTGTTCTCAGCAAATATGTTACAACTTGAAATCCAATAATTTGCAGAATATTACCATACGATAAGTATAACTGCTTTAATTAAAGTCATTTGTGGATTTCATTATAAAGTCTATTCCCAAAGCTGACATACACTAAACCCATAAGGTATTTTATCAACCAGTAATACATTCTACAGAAGATATCGCTTGTGCGATAAAATTTGTAATCTACTGCGATATCTCCCTAGAAGATATCGCTTTACATGAATTTGATTGGCCAATCAAAAAGGAACCACTTTTTTTATTTTCAAAAACAGTTCATTTTTATTAAAAGAAACTTCTTTCTTATTAAAAAGGAACTATTTTTTTTATTAAATTGACCTTGATGGAAACACTGGGTCAATATAAAGGACTTTGCAATGGTTAAATTGCTGTCAAAATTGATGTATCACTACACCGTAATGTATTCTGGTTCAGTAAAAGTGAAATATATAGCAAAGAATTACAATTATCTATTTCTGCATGTAAGAGCGTCGTTTTTTTACATTATCAACTTGTGTTGATTTTTTTTGATATCATAAAAGGTTCGTACAAGATTCTCTATATATTCCATAAACTTTTTCAGCCAAGCAGTTTTGACATATTGGCTCGTAATGATCATAAGTTGGAGGATCTTCTATTTACATGCAAAAATTCGATGGAAAGGTGATAACATCTATACGTGTGGCCATTGGTAGTTAGTTGTTAGATGTTAAAGACCCTGAACACAAGCTGTAACCCCAATCCACCAACATCCATTATATAGCTTATTTATATCAAAATCAATTCTTCACTGAAAACGAGAAGGGCCAGACAACTATTATTGTATTCTAAAAAGGAAATGTATCAGTGGAATGCAGGTATTTCATATCCGGACTTCCATACTTTTTTCTATAAATAATGTAATTGTGATTTCAATAAACCTAAAGGAAAGTTATATTTATCTATTAGAATTATGCCCGACTTAACATCTATCTGAATGATTATATGTCTATAAAGGGGTCTGTTTTGTTTAATTTCCTATAATCAAGTCTAGGTGGTTATTCATCTCGTCTTAGCCTGTAGTCATATACATATAAACTTGTTCAAAACAATATTGGGACCGGGGCATTTCAATTGTAATAGCGGATATACAGATGTCTTTATTCAATTTGTCACGCGATATGAGCTTTATATTCGGATTAGATATTTTGAGAAATTACAGATAATCTATAAATTTCAAAATCCCAACGCTTTGGGGATAGACATATACATATTGTGATTATCTGGTCATGTCTAAACTGAAAGTTGAAGTATTTACAGTCTACAGCTTCTTTTTTCTATAAAGAAATTACAATTACAAAGTTTAAAAAAAAACAAACACCTATATAAGCCTTGTGAGCAAGGGCGGTAAAGGGTTTTCTGGAAAGCGTAAATAAAATGAAATACACCTAGATTCTAACTGTTTGTATAATGCCTAAATGACTCAAGGGTTTAGATTTAAGATTTCTCGAGAATCCAATGTTTCATTTGAGAAAAGACAAAATATAATAATCATATACTTAAATCGATTTCTAATATTTACCAAGATCAATTTCATGACTATTATTCATTCATAGACAGACATCCCATGAAGCATGTCGCTATTTTCGAAAAATCGGCTTATTTTGTTTATGAAAAAGCATAAAAATTGGTATACGGCTAGTTATATGGAATATACGATTGGAAACACGTGATTTGAAATCATTTTCGACCGCCATTTTAGAGTCCCTAAAAAGTGGGATTTTGGATACGTCGGCTTCACGATATGGTCAATCTATGTTTTGCACCCTCTGAATTCACCAGAAGTACGTTTATTACCACAGTTTTCAAGTTTAGCTACCGAAAACACATAATTCAATTTTTGGGCAGTCCTCTAGAGACATTACATGTATTTAGCTGTATTTCAATTTGAGCTATATACTTACTTGTATAGTCGGATAATTGAAATTGGAAATGGGACGCGATCGAACGTCACCAAAGCTACCTGGCTAATGTATGTGGATATGCCGATACATTTTATGGGGGTTGATATGACCAAGTTTGACAAACAGGGTTATTCGTTAAATTCGGTGCCTTCTGCAGACGACGATAAATACCGATATTTTCTTTACAATAACCAACACCACCTAAAATTTTACAGTCCATTATATTGTATATGGCAACCTTGATACCAATTCCAACATTCGAATAGTGCAAAACCACATAATATAAAATACATCTACACATATATATCTTACCACTTCATCCCAACAATTGTATATTTATGAATCACTGTTTATATACCCAAACGTCTTCTTTAGCACTGTGGGAACAGAAAAGTAGGACCTTTTTTGTCCACAGTTAATGTTGTATAAATAAAAGATTTAACTATTTTATATTTTTTAAGAAAACTTATACATACTAAGCAGCAAAAAAAAAACCGTCGGTTTGGTATGTCACTCTGAATAGATGCAGTGCATAAACTTGCCAAATGTTATTATTGTATATGTGTGACAACATCTACAACTTTACCCGAGGAAATGTTTCAAAAACGCAACCTGACTTCTAAGATGGTAATGTGTTCTCTATGCTTTCCAGGTAACTCATGCTGCACAAGCTGTTCACCGGAACCAGCCCTATAAAACCCACTCCGATACCTGGTTGAATCTTTCACACTATAACGTAAGCAGCATACCACGACCGGTGCCAGCTTAGAAGAACCAGGTGCTTGGAAAACTAGATGCTTACGGCTTTCGGTCCACCAACACCACGGAAGATCGCCCCCGAACTAGTAGACCAAGAAATACCACAAGACGACAAAACCGCCATTTGTGCGACAGCATGTGCAGAATCCCTTCACACGGAAGACCCATCAGTACCAATACAGTGCGCCGACGACTCACTAGAGAGAACATCTTGCGACACCGGCAATGAAGAACTGTTCTGTTCACAGATGAGAGTCGGTATATTGCGTATCATATGACAGGACCAGAATATGGTGTCGACGTGGCCAGCGTTATTCTGACCAATGTGACATGGAACGAGACTCATGGGGAAGTTCAAGCATAATGGTTTGGATGGGATCGGCATGAACCAGAGTGGATCCCGTGGTGTTCCAAAATCTTGGACAGGGGAGATAAGGCGGCATCACACCGGTGCGCTAAATCGATAAAGCTCTTAGTCTCAGACCCACGTCATACATGATGTTAGAAAGGCTATTACAGCCTAATCGTCAACCATTCTCAAATAAAGTCATTATTATTATTATACCACATTTCGCATGTCGTTGATACAATGTTTTCCAGCATGACAACGCCCGTGTCCACATTGCCAGAGTTATGCACTGGCCAGCCCTTGGGATGGAATTCAGAGGAGACATAAGGACGTCGTACCGAGACCAGACATCCGATTGCGCCAGGGTTTTCTGAAAGTGTTGTTCCAAGTGCCATTGACGTTCATCAATCGTCTGGTCCACACCACCATGCACAGACGCTGTGCTGTTGTTATTGACACTCGCGGTGGACACACCAGATACTGATAGACTATGTATGAATGAAATGGGGTTTAACGTCCTACGCTTCTGCACCTAACCTGGGCTAATTGAAGACTGGGATAGACTATGTACAGACGTGTTTCTTTTTTGCTGTTTAGTATATGCGTGTGCCTGTTGTTTGATCCGATTCCGTATATTGGATAAAATATTGTTTAAACTTAACTAGATTGGCACATGACGAACTATATGTTTTACTGAGCTATATTAACAGATTAACTCAAATTTAGTGGTTTAGTTTAAAGGGAATATGGTAGCCTGTTCAGCCTCTTGGGTTTCTCCGGACCCTCCGGTTTCATCCCATTGCTAAAGACATATACGTGCAAGATAAATATTGAAATAATAATTGTATTAGTCCGTAAATGACATAGTTTGTGCAGAGTGGATGGTAAACCGCAAGTCTCTATCCCTACCTAATATTGTTTTTTTTTAAAACAAAACTTCACATCAACCTTAAATTTGTCTTTATTGCTCAAATATTGGAATATCGTGTCAAAAAACACAAATGGAGATGTAGCCAAACAAACCTCCCAATACCGTTTAACATATCCTCCTTTATTCAACATAAAAGAGCCGTTAACATGCACTTTGTATATTCTGCATGAAAAACCTGCCCATGTACAGATATATACAGATGAGGAAATAATAAGGATAATTCATCCTCTGACAATTGAATAAATCAAGTTTGGCGTTAATATTAAATTTTATTTCGAAAAAAGTGGAGAAAGTAACATTTACCCATAAATATATCAACTGGCTGCCAACAATTTGATTTAGATGGCATTACTCATAACGAAATTGTATTTACGTTCTTTGCTATTAAAAGCCCTTCGCCATATAATACATCATTGTAGTTGAATAGAGGATATTAATTGTAACTGAGGCAAAGTATGATCGAACAGCTACGGTATTATCAGAGAATAAGGATGCATTCGTATATCTCAAACTTTGTCTGGTAGTCTAGAAATGGGGTTTAACGTCCCACTGTTCTGCCCGACTTGGCTAATAAATGCGGGACGGACAATAGGGCTGACTAACTTATTTCATAACACAAATAATGATATGGCAATACGACCGAAGCAAAACAACTTGAAATCAGTGATCAAGAAAAAAATTAGTTAGACATATTGTTACGCTGATACACAGTATATTACACTGATACACTGTATATCGTATTAATAAAATAAAACCAAGTACCTACAATCCAAAGCATTAGACAAAATTCGAAGTCCTTAAATAAATATCTCCAAGTTTTCTATATTGGTCGGCATTTTGGAAGAAAATGATGCCGTCTTGGATTCCGCCATCTTTACATTGAGTTATCCTTTTATTTTTTCCTCTATTTTAAGCGAGTAGTATATATGCACAATTATACACTGGGGGGGGGGGGGTAGTTAAGGGAATAACGAGGTGGTTGGGTAGTGTATAGCATATCCAACTCTTTAAGTGGGCTAAATTTTGAACGGTCGATTCTGTAGGTCTCACTGCATCACTACTATTACCAGAATGCTGTATACCGTTAATGCCTCTTTTTTCACTCACACTTGGTCGTAAGAACGAAACCAGAAATTCAGAAGCTATATACACCTATTTATGAAAGCTTGCGCATTAGATACAGGATCAACCAATTTCCTTGTTATACTTGCATTAAGGTTACAAGCAATAACCTTATACTACGGAGGCAACATTTAGTCGCTTTTTCCGTTCACAGATTTATGTTAAACTTGTGAACTCGATACAAACGTTCTCACTGCAATCGAACGCAAGGATGAACCTGACGGAATGAACTATAGCTATACGTCATTGAATATGGTTTACCTGATGTGCTCACTCAATGAGAAAATCTATAGAATTAAATTAAGCGTGTGTCTTGGCTTTAACATAATAAGATTAGTTTATTATTTGGCTTATTCTGTTTGACAATAGAACATAACAATTGTTATATGTAGACCAAAAATCTTGTAAAGCTAAATGCAAAGACAATATTTATTTATGAAAAATATACCCTTTTTTCAAAGAGCTATTTTTACTTTAAATCCAATTCAATCGTTACTAGGGTTAATAACACAAATCTGCCTTTATTATCGTAATATCCAAAGTGACACAGAAGCTCCAAAGATAATGAACATAGCAACCAATATTGGTTTCGAAATGATTATATATACGTACTAATTATGTTACATCGATATATAGCCATGATTAACAATTTCCGTTATAACTAATGATTTCTACCATCATACTACGGCAATACAATGATAAAGGTTTGTAGGACGTCACAATATTATACAATTTCATGATTGAGATGTATTTTATAATACATACAAGTAAATAAAACAAAATTGACACACGTCAAAAACCGGTTCAAGGATGGAAAACGTTTTGTTCTAGGGCTACAATTATTTATAAATTGACTCTTTTATGAAAGCTTTACTTAAAGTAGCTAAGTCTATAACTCAGTACATCAAAAAATCTTCGACATTGAAAACACGATTGTTTCGCAATTTAAATCAGCATTGGTGTTGTGGTCGTACCTGGAAAAAATGGGCTTCTGGTATCCAATAATTGAGACAAAATAAACATTTTACCATTGGTACACAAATCGTGTACCATAATCCGTTTCAGTGTCATTTCTAGCAACGTGCTCAAAGAATGAGGCTAGACATATTCACAAGTCGTCAAGCGGTGACGCGCAATTTGGAGAGCATGCGCAATAAATACTATCGATGTTGACTGGAATAACCAGACGCTAGAAACTGTCTTCTGGCGTATGTCGCCGAAAATAACTAATGACAATTTACCGTAAAACGGGAACGATTAAATGTAAATCAGTTTCTATAAATTCATATTACATTATGTGTTGCGACCCATTTGTGCCAATTTCTAGGTCCAAAATATTAGCGATTTAGCGCCTTTAAGTTCTCTGTTTAAATTAAATCAAATTTCATATAAGCACTGTATAACTGTGTGGTCCATTAAAACTTTGCCAGGCCCATATTGATTTATATTAATCAGGATGATAATACTTCTTCTATGGTAGAAATATATTTAATCAAAGAAATTGTTGAGCAGTTAATGATTGGATTGAAGTATAAAACCATTAGTTTATGCTTTAACTATAACCAGTATTTGTTTATCATCCGTGCTTGAGTACATTTTAGGCGCTACGGCCTACTCTTATATCGAATTCCAACTGCCAAGGGATCTTTTACGTGCACCCCAATGTCCCATCCGAACGACTAGACAGCTGTCCTTGTCGGGCCCTCCTTTTGCATCACTGACAAGGGGAAATCATGTCGGAAAATCGAGATGAACTTTCTCGGCCAATGCAGGGATCGAACACCCGACCTCCAGGCTAGCGAACCAGCGCCTTACTCACTTAGCCACCGTGATCCCCCCAGTATCTTACACGTTCAAAACACGAGTTATTTGTCATTCAAATCAACATTTATGTTGTTATCTCAACTCGAAAAGGTAGCGTCTGATATTCAATATTTAAGGCAAAATAAACATTTTACCACTGGTACACGAATCGTGTACCATATTGCGTTTCAGCATCGTTTGTAACAAGTGACCAGAAAGAACGAGGCTAGACATATTCCACAACTCATGTCAAACTTCGACGCCATAACTTATGTGTTGCGACCCATTTGGGTCAATTTCTAGGTCCCAAATTAGCGAAGTAGCTCCTTTAAATTGCGTATAGCGCTATTCTTTGGAAAGCTAAGATGGACAAAAATTACATATTGATGTTATACGAGTGTACATACTGATAAAGACGAGAGTATCATAGTCGAAACGTTGCATGTTAATAAACCGGTGATTGTTATTCCATAAATAGTGTGTTACTGTTCAATTACTAAATGCCACTTAAAGAAATGTTTAATCAATTGGCTTCGATGTAATAATATTATGTGAACAGTCTAGACGGAAGGGCTGTCGTTTGCACGAATTTAGCAAGTCTGCAAGTTATCCTTTTTCTCGTCGCTTGTGGATCAGCCAATTTCAATCATTCTCGCATTGACGTGTGTTATAAAATTTTATTATTATTACAAATACCACTTGCAAACACGACATCGGGAACAGATTTTAAAATCTTCATTGTTTCCAAAATATTGTATATCATTTATCGATACTAATAGTTGTGATCGTGGTTTGTTTGTTTAGGGTTAGTGGCTGCTGCCTGCTACACTACAGCTGAAAATTGGTGTATAGGGGAAGCTAGGGCCGAGGAGTAACACAGGACGATGGTGTTGGACTATCACTTACAGTTTCGGAGTTTGCTACTTCCGGTTCATGGCTATATCCTTTCTACGCTGTGTCTCATCATTACAAATGACACTCGAAAACACACAAAAAAACGGACGTCGTGAATAGATTTTGAAATTTGCATTACGTTTTAAAATTGCTTTCACGATAAGATAACCTCATTTGACCAGTATTGAAGTGGAATATTATGGATAATACTGAGTTAGAACTATACGCCCTTTAAAAGAAACACAGAAAGTGGTAATTTGTGACAAAGTAATGAGTGAGTGTACACTTTGACTAGTTCGATTCAAATCAATCCGGGGGAAGCATACACCAGGTTCTTTAATTCAGGGTCACTGTCAATGGCTCAACATGGTGCATCTGAATTGTTTCACTTCAACATCCAATTTGCTATTGAGTTTATCTATAGGCAGAACTAACCCTTCCATTTAACGTATACTCTATCAATATACCAGATTATTAAATGTCCATGCATAATCATACAGTGTCATGATTTAAAGTTCCAATTTCAAATTTTCAAGTTTTTTTTAAAAAAATATTAAAATAAAGCCTGAAAAATAGATGGTATCCATAACTATCCTACCTTGTTAAAGAGTAATCCCATTAATCCTATAATTCATTATTGCCAGCTGAGAAATTGGCAAACATATCATTTTCAACTTCAAATTCCAACGTTTGGAGTTGGCAAATGCATGGAGGGCAATGGGAAAACAAGGGAGGTAATTGTGTTATTATTTCCTGTATCACTGATTTTCGAGGTTTGGAAATAATGACCATGGTCGTATAATAGTGAGTTGATAAGCTATTGACATATAAATGATTTTGCTTTCACTTTCTTAGAAATATGAAATTCTCGCTTTAAATACGAATTCCATGATAAGATCCCCGCGGGCATTTTTATGGGTTTTCAGTATTTTAGATAAAACTGAAAATCTTGGGGGAATAGAGCAATATTATTCTTCATGTGGACTAATCTTGACTACATTTATCTTTTTTTTCGGAAGTGTGTCATTCAGGAAATTGCGTTTTCGTAATAGCTTTCAATGCATACAGTTGAAGCTTAGAAATGATGTATTAGAAATTAAATTAAATTTGGTTCAACGTCTTACTCCGACTAGGATAATGAAGACGGTACCAAGGATGTATTAGAGTTAATATCATCAATTTGTACCGTATGGCCAGAAAATTAAATGTTTTAAAATCAAATTTAAAGAGTATCAACGGGAACACCACTACTTTTAGTAGAATATGTAAGCAATCGATAGTGTATTAAAGAGCTTGTGTTCAGTAGTATGCACGTATCGCACTGTAATCAAATGTGTATTGTAGAGCATGTATTACAAAGCATGTATGTACCTTACTGTAATCAATTGTGCATTCGTATAGTAATTTAACAAATTGCGTATCGTAACATTATATACCGTACTGTAATCAATTAATTATGTGTGTCGTAAATCTTTTAATTAGTGGTGTGGACCCTAGAGCCTGTAATCTTTGAGTCTTTCGGAGGGATTGTAATTAATATTGCATTATATCAATGGGCTCTTAAATAAAGCATGCTTACAATAAAGTAGACAATTTAATTAGGTATGACTTTTGTTTAATGTAATTCCATATATCAAGGGTATAATTCAAAATGAATTATGTATGCTGATAATCTAAGTCTTGATTTGTTAGGAAATAGTCTGAAGTACATTGTAGATCGACAAGATATGAAGTGCTCCTTAAAATCTTCTAATCATACATGCTAACATATGCACTGGTCCAAATTCTGCTAACGATGTAAACATGTGATGTCTAGATTTAATGTTTGTTAAAGGACAATATTGGTACCAGTCATTATCACATATGTGATAGAGCTGCTTACACACATTCAAAATATAATTTTAACACACAGATCAATGCTACGATAGCTGAGTAATACAGGTTTCCAGAATCGGAAGTGACGAACGCCAAACGAAAATACGAGTCATTTCTCTACATAACTGACTGATGTTAAAATTATATTTAGTTATATCACATATGTGATAATGACAGACACCAATATTGTCCTTTAATGTGAACATCGCGAGATTGCTCTTGCCGCAGATAATGGTATCCAAACCAAGTGTTTTATTATTGCTAATTTCGACCGATTGGTTTGACGACTTTGAATGCGGGTACCTAGCATTAATTACTATGTTAAATAGGTATATATTGGCAAGGAAACGAGATCGTTTGTGTGCTGAACATATGGTAACGGTTTTCATTCCTGCGGTTAGAAAGTAAATACACTCTATCCAATAAGAATATAAAACAAGCAAACATTGCGAGAGCCCGGATTAGATGTCATCTTGTGGTATGCATAGATCTAGAAATACATGGTTATGTGTGGCTATTAAAGAGCTAAGGCCCACTATAGAAACGTAATTATCCTCCTTGATGTAAGATCGAAGATGTCAATATATATATATTTGATTGGCTACGATAGGATGTTCATATTTGTTCAATTCTAAATTGAAAAACTCGTTTTTATTAATGTTTTAACAAAATAGTATTTTAGCAATAGTATTTTCAGTAAACCGATAGTGAAAAACTCTCAATCAGTCTGGAGGTTGAAATATTTCTAGCCAGATGTTGATAGTGTGGTTAACAAAGTATACACTGAATGTGGGCGTGGCCTATCTCTGTTTTCATAATATGTCGCACAATCGCCATACTTGTTCTATCAAACTAAAACAAGTATGGCGGTTATTTTTTTTTATTTAATTATTTCTGAAGTTTTGTAATTGGAGTTCAGCTTTAAATTTGTCTTCGTTGCTCAAATATTGGAATATCGTGTCAAAAAACACGAATGGAGATGTAGTCAAACAAACCTCCCCAGACCGTTTAAAATCTCCTCCTTTATTCAACATAAAAGAGCCGTTAACATGCACTTTGTATATTCTGCATGAAAAACCTGCCCAAATGGAAAGACTCGTATTTTTATAGACATATACGGATGAGGAAATAATAAGGATAATTCATCCTCTGACAATTGAATAAATCAGGTTTGGCGTTAATAGTAAATTTTATTTCGAAAAAAGTGGAGAAAGTAACATTTACCCATAAATATATCAACTGGCTGCCAACAATTTGATTTAGATGGAATTACTCATAACGAAATTGTATATACGTTCTTTGCTGTTAAAAGCCCTTCGCCATATAATACATCATTGTAGTTGAATAGAAGATATCAATTGTAAACGAGGCAAACTATGACTGAACAGCTACGGCATTATCCGAGAATAAGGATGCATTCGTGTATCTCAAACTTTGTCTCGTAGTCTAGAAATGGGGTTTAACGTCCTACTGTTCTGCCCCGACTTGGCTAATGAATGCGGGGCGGACAATAGGGCCGACTAGCTTATTTCATAACACAAATAGTGGTATGGCAAAAAGACCGCAGCAAAGATCTACGAGCGGTTGCAGGCTGGTCAAACGACGGCTAAATGATTTCGTACGTAGAGCAAATTGCAAAAAAAAAGGGTTTTTGGTTTTCTATTTAATCATTATAATGTCCTAAGTGAAGAAAAAAAAAGTTTACCAAAATCTAAGACCAAATAAGGCCAGGCCACTGTCTGAGAAAAATATCCCTCATAGCACACTGTATGGCGTCTTCATTAACCCAATCGGAGAAGTGTGATATGCCTTAAAAACCCAATTCATTTCTTGGCATAACTAGGTGAATATATAACGATGACGTCTAAACTGTTAAATGATCAGAAGTGATGAGACCATTCGATCGTAGTCTTACAAATAAATCGAGAGTGGAAATTTATTCTCGAGCATCCACTGTGGAGGAAATCCAAAATGGCGTCTAAACTCAATTTCATACTTGTTAAATGATCAGAAGTGATGAGACCATTCGATCGTAGTCTTAGAAATAAATCGGGAGTGGAAATTTATTTTCGAGCATCCACTGTTGAGGAAATCCCAAATGCTTTTCCACACAAAGCTAGCAGGAAGAAATACTACATAACCTCGAATGCTCTTCTAAGCAAAACAACTTGAATCAGTGATCTAGAAAAAATTAGTTAGACCTACACTGTGTATCGTAATAATAAAATAAAACCAAGTACGAACAATCCAAACCATGGACAAATTCGAAGTCCTAAAAAACGATCTCCAAGTTTTATTCAGAGTTTTCTATATTGGACGCCATTTTGGAAGAAAATGAATGCCATCTTGGATTCCGCCATCTCTATATTGATTTATCATTTTATTTTTTTGCTCTATTTTAAGCGAGAAGTATATATCCAAAATTATACACTGGGAGAGTTTTAAAGAATAACGAGGTATCCAAGGTCGTTAGTGTATAGCATATCCCACTCTTTTTTAAGTGCGCTAAATTTTGAATGGTTGATTCTGTCGGTCTTACTGCATCATTATTATTACCTGAATGGTGTATACCGTAATGCCTCTTTTTTCACTCACACTTGGTCTTAAGAACGAAACCAGAAATTCAGAAGCTAGCTTGTGCATTAGATACAGGATCAATCAATTTCCTTTTTACAATCAATAACCTTATACTACGGAGGCAACATTTGGTCGCTTGTTTTGCCGTTCACAGATTTATGTTAAACTTGTGAACTCGATACAAAAGTTCTCACTGCAATCGGACGCAAGGACGAGCCTGACGGAATGAACTATATATAACGTCATTGAATATGGTTTACCTGATGTGTTCTTTTAGTGAGGAAATCTATAGAACTAAATTAAGCGTGTGTCTTGGCTTTACCATAATAAGATTAGTTTATTATTTGGCTTATTCTGTTTGACAATAGAACATGACAATTGTTATATTTAGACACAAAAATCTTGTAAAGCTAAATGCAAAGACAATATTTATTTATAAAAAATATACCCTTTTTTCAAAGAGCTATTTTTACTTTAAATCCAATTCAATCGTTACTAGGGTTAATAACACAAATCTACCTTTATTATCGTAATATCTAAGGTGACACATAAGCTCCAAAGATAATGAACATAGCAACCAATATTGGTTTCGAAATGATTATATATACGTACTAATTATGTTACATCGATATATAGCCATGATTAACAATTTCCGTTATAACTAATGATTTCTACCATCATACTACAGCAATACAATGATTTAGTTTTGTTGGACGTCACAATACTATTCATGATTGGGATGTATTTGATAAAAATACATAACAGTAAATAAAACAAAATTGACACAAGTATTGTTCTAGGGCTATAAATTATTTATGAAAGACGGACAAAGAGAGAGCGATAGGGTTTAAGGTCCACTCGACACAAACTAGGTCATTTCGTGACTAACATGGTTTAGTTGTATTTCAATAATTCGCTTGCGCATAGGGGTCTTTAGCAGTGGGGGAAACCGGAGGACCTGGAGAAAACCCACGAGGTTTGCCAGGCGACCCTACTCCTTGCCACGTACAACCGACGATTCGAAACAACACCAGTTGACTCAATGACAGGCTTTATGATACAGCCAACACGTTCTAACCATTCGGCCATCCAAAACCCAATCCCCAGTTATGTAACCTTTACTTAAGTTCTCTGTTTAAATTAAATCAAATTTCATATTAGCACTGTATAACTGTGTGGTTCATTAAAACTTTGCCAGGCCCATATTGATTTATATTAATCAGGATGATAATACTTATTCTATGGTAGAAATATATTTAATCAAAGAAATTGTTGAGCAGTTAATGATTGGATTGAAGTATAAAACCTTTAGTTCATATTTTAACTATAAGCAGGTTTGTTTTTCTGTATCCTCCGTGCTCGAGTACATTTTATTTTCAAACTTTTCACATATCATTCACTTGATTTGATAATTGTTTATTATTTACAACGTCTATTATCTGTCTTGCCCGCAGGTTTATCTTGTATATTTTTGTTTGCGTGTAGTGCGGCCCTCCTGCACTTACTATTAGAATTAGTTTTTTCGTCTTACACTTTTTGTCTTTATGATATATTAAAGTAGCGAAGTCTCTAACTCAGTATCATCCAAAGTCTTACACGTTGAAAACACGAATCATTTGTCATTCAAATCAACATTGATGTTGTTATATTACCTTGAAAAAGTAGGCGTCTGATATCTAATATTTAAGATAGAATCAACATTTTACCATTGGTACACGAATCGTGTACCATAGTGCGTTTCAGCATCATTTGTAACAAGTGACCAGAAAGAACGAGGCTAGACATATTCCACAACTCATGTCAAACGGCGACTCCATAACTTATGTGGAGAGCATGCGCAATAGACTGAAATAACCAGACGCTAGAAATTTATATTCGGTTGAGAATCATGCGTATTTCGCTGGACATAACTGATTTGATAAGAGTCAAAACGGAAACAATTGAATGTAAATCAGTTCATATCCAATCAGATTACATTATTATGTGCGTTGCGACCCATTTGGGTCAATTTCTAGGGCCCAAATATTAGCGATTTTTAGCTTCTTTAAATGCCGTATAGCGCTATTCTTTGGAAAGTTAAGATAGATAAAAATCACATATTGATGTTATATGGGTGCACATACATACTGATTTCTTTTCAATGTTTATTGTTTTAATTTGCTTGATAAAGACGAGAGTATCATCGTCGAAACGTTGCATGTTAATACACCAGTGATTGTTATTCCATAAATAGTGTAAGTGGGTTACTGTTCAATTACTAAATCAACTGGCTTCGATGTAATGTGTGAACAATCTAGACGGAAGGGCTGTCGTTTGCACCCATTTATAAAGTCTGCAAGTTATCCCCTTTCTCGTCGCTTGTGGATCAGCCAATTTCAATTATTCTCGCATGACGTGTGTTATCTGTTTTGCTTTGTTCACCAAGTTTTATTATTACAAATGCCACTCGCAAACGCGAAATCGGGAACAGATTTTAAAATCTTCATTGTTTCCAAAATAGTGAATATCATTTATTGTGATTGTGTTTTGTTTGTTCAGGGTTAGTGTCTGCTACACTACAGCTGTCTCGAGGCTGAAAATTGATGTATAGGAGAGGCTAGGACTGAGGAGTAACACAGGTCGATGGTGTTGGACTATCACTTTCCGTTTCGGAGTTTTCTACTTCCGGTTCATGGCTATATCCTTGCTACGCCGTGTCAACCGCTAGTGAGTCCATATTTTCGGGTTAAGTTAACATTTGTTTTTTCTTTTGTGGCTTGTGAATCAAGTAGTGTCAATTACTTTTACATTTGACTTATGTGATGTGTTACTTTGTTTAAGTCTTATCATTACAAATGGCACTCGAAATCACACAAAAACGGACGTTGGGAATAGATTTTGGGCTCTGCTTTGCGTTTTAAAAATTGTTCTCACGACAAGAAAACCACATCAACATTGCTTTAAATGGACCAGTATTGGAGTGGAATATTATGGGTAATACTGAGTTTGAACTATAAGCCCTTTAAAAGAAACATGAAAAGTAATTTTGTGACAAAGTAATGAGTGGGTGTACACATTGACTAGTTTGATTCAAATCAAACCGGGGGATGCATACACCAGGTTCTTTAATTCAGGGTCACTGTTAATGTCTCAACATGGTGCATCCGAGTTGTTTCACTATAACATCCAATTCGCTATCGAGTTTATCTGTAGGCATTGAACGTATATTCTATCAATATACTAGATTATTAAATTTCCCTGCATAATCATACAGTGTCATGATTTAAATACGAATTCCATGATAAGATCCTCGGGGGCATTTTTAGGGATTTTCAGTCTTTAAGAAAAAACTCAAACGCTTGGGGGAAAAGAGCAATATTATTCTTAATGTGGACTTATCTTGACTACATTCATCTTTTTTTCGGAAGTGTGTCATTCAGAAAATTGCGTCTTCGTAGTAGCTTACTACAGCAAATTTCAATGCATCTAGTTGAAGCTTAGAAATGATTCATTAGAAATTAAATTATATTTTGTTCAACGTCCTACTCCGACTGGGCTAATGAAGACGGTACCAAGGATGTATTAGAGTTGATATCATCAATTTGTACCGTATGGCCAAAAAATTAAATGTTTTAAAATCAAATTTAAAGAGTATCAAAATAGTAGTGTTCTCTTTTGTAAAGTAATCTAGTTTACAAAAAGGGAACACCGCTACTGTAAGTGGAATATGTAAGCAATCGGTAGTGTATCAAAGAGCTTGTATTCAGTAGTATGCACGTGTCGCACTGTAATCAAATGTGTATCGTATAGCATGTATTACAAAGTATGTATCTACCTTACTGTAATCAATTGTGCATTCGTACATTATATACCGTACCGTAATCAATTAATTGTGTGTGTCGTAAATCTTTCAAATAGTGGTGTGAACCCTAGAGCCTGTAATCTTTGAGTCTTTCGGAGGGATTGTAATCAATATTGCATTATATCAATGAGCTCTTAAATAAAAGCATGCTCACAATAAAGTAGACACTTTAATTAGATATGAATTTTGTTTAAAGTAATTCCATATATCAAGGGTATAATTCAAAATGAATTATGTATGCTGATAATCAAAGCCTTGATTTGTTAGGAAATAGTCTGAAGTACATTGTAGATCGACAAGATATGAAGTGCTCCTCAAAATCTGTTAATCATGATTTCTAACATCTGCACTGGTCCAAATTCTGCTAACGACGTAAACATGTGATGTCTAGATTTAATGTTTGTTAAAGGACAATATTGGTACCAGTCATTATCACATATGTGATAGAGCTGCTTACACACATTCAAAATATACGATAGCTGAGTAATACAGGTTTCCAGAATCGGAAGTGACGAACGCCAAACGAAAATACGAGTCATTTCTCTGCATAACTGACTGGTGTTAAAATTATATTTAGTTATATCACATATGTGATAATGGCAGACACCAATATTGTCCTTTAAGGTGAACATCGCGAGATTGCTCTTGTCGCAGATAATGGTATCCAAACCCAGTGTTTTATTATTGCTATTTTCGACCGATTGGTTTGACGACTTCGAATGCGGGTACCTAGCATTAATTACTATGTTAAATAGGTATATATTGGCAAGGAAACGAGATCGTTTGTGTGCTGAACATATGGTAACGGTTTTCAATCCTGCCGTTGGAAAGTAAATACACACTATCCAATAAGAAGTAAAACAAGCAAACTTTGTGAGAGCACGGATTAGATGTCACCTTGTGGTATGCTTAGATCTGGAAATACATGGTTAAGTGTGATTATTAAAGAGCTAAGGCCAACTTAAGAAACGTAACTATCTTCCTTGTTGTAAGATCGAAGATGTCAATATATATATATTTGATTGTCTACGATAGGCTGTTCATATTTGTTCAATTCTAAATTGAAAAACTCGTTTTTATTAATGTTTTACCAAGATCTCTACAATCGTTACATTGTATTGCGTTTATGTAACTGGTATACTAAAGTTATGTTATATAAATATATAATAATTATAGAGTCTATGAAACAAAATCATAGAGTCTATAAAACTGAGAAAATAGTATATGAAATTATTAAATAGGAAACCATCAGACAAAACATAACTTTTTTGTCACTTTGTCACAACTACTCAAACGAGAAGTTATATCATGTAGTGTATAACAAAATCACCCAATGCCGTGTGCACAACATTCGTCGGTTTATTGACCAACATTTCACTTTTAGACTTTGTGAATAATGTTCCTAGATTTCAGAAACAGAAGTTTAACAGATTTAAGATAACCCTGGAATCAAGTGTCACTGGTCGAAGAGTCCACAGTCCAGTGATTTATGCGCAAAGGTGCATGAAACTTTTCATAATTAAAACATTTAGTATACATTTTTGTTCTGGTCTAGTGAAAGGGATGTATCTTAACGTAAAGGAGTGTGGATTTAAGAAACCGTAGACTACCGCTGTAAGTTAATTAACTTGAGTTAATTAAGGCTCTCGGTTGACTCGTGTCCATGAAATCCGAACACAACTATAAACCATGCAATCTGATGAATTTGCAACCATTATTTGTTAATGAAGTGAGTTTGGGAGATTAATCCCGCGAGCCATAAGGAATTTAATG
Source organism: Patella pellucida (assembly GCA_917208275.1). NCBI lineage: Eukaryota > Metazoa > Mollusca > Gastropoda > Patellidae > Patella > Patella pellucida. The sequence continues at coordinate 45,818,587 of OU795039.1, forward strand.
AGCATTTAATAACAGGTGGTATATCTCATTGATGTAAGCTCTAGCATACCAAGTCATCTGAGAAATGTATACTTCATAACATAGGGCTTACAGCATATTGCTGGATATGAAAAACTAATTAAAAGTTGCTACTACATCATTTAGTTAAATATTTAACACACAAGGGACAAAAACCTAATTAGTAAAGTTTGAGCAAGAAGGTGAAGTCTTAATTAAGCAATGGCAATTATAAAAACAATGGGACATCATACAGGTATAATTAACTACCATAAAACAATCCAATTATTGATTACAACCCTGCTTGAGCCAAGTCACTAAATAACTCCATGATGATAAGCAGCAATAATGAAAAAATATTATGAACTAGAGGGTGACCCGGCTCTGAACCTCTGATTATTTTTGACACCAGATTTTTTTCTTAAACAGAACATGCGATTCATATTATACGCACTGTTCCGTCATGAGACACTGATATAGAAAAAGATGAACACATGGATGGTATGTCAGAACGTACAGCTTAAGATATGTTTCAAATGTTCTTCTGATATTTGGTCTTTATTCATTACGAATCTCAATCAAAGTGTGCAAGATATAGAATCACCACGTAATTAATCATTATTCGCAGGTTCCTGGTATGACAAATTAACACTAAAATTATTAAACTGTCCCACTGGGAATTACAGAACAGTTACTCTTCGCGAAATTAAGATTTAAGTGTATTGCTATAAGATATTGCATTTGGTTTTATAATTTCGTTCGACAATACTTTATACCGGAAAACAACCGGAAAACATCATTTATACTGAATACCACTAAATACCGGAAAACACCCTGTCTAGGGTTAGGGTAAGGGTTAGGGTGGTGGAAACGGGTTAGGATTAGGCTCTGGGTTACATATTTATGGTGTTTTCCAGTGTTAAGGGTGTTGCCGGTATTTATTGTTTTTCCGGTGTTTTCCGGTATTCAGTATAAAATGGTGTTTTCCGGTATATAGTATGGCCCATTTCGTTAGAGTAACTAAGGTAAACAAGAAGCAGCGTATACAATGTGTTTCCTTTGTTTTTTTATTGACCGGCCTAAGATGCTTACATTGCATACCTTCTGTTGTTACAGGCATAAAGTGTCAGTTACAATAAACTAACGGATAAGTATATGGATTTTATTTTATTTTCCTATCTCAGTGTACAGATCTAACATCGCAAACTTTCTGTTATACGTATTGAATTATGTTTTCATAATTGTCTGAATGCATTGACAAAAATATGTTCAAACTTCCACTTAAAAAAATAATCTTTCTAAGAACCTACATTTTAATCTTCATATATTCGATATTTTTGAGTAATATCAAGGTAAAAAAACACCTGGATGGGCAATACACTGTTGATGACCTTTTGTTTTTCTACTATATAAACATTAATATCAGATACCTATCTGTAATATACGTTGAATGCTTCTCTTTCTTCAGATAAATAATCAATGTGTCGGCGAATACGTTTGTTGCTATTAAAGGGTACTCTTATAGAGCTATATGCCAAAAAGCAATATCGACTTAATGTTAGAATTAAGTTTGAAATAAGACAAATAAACAATATTTAAACCGAATGTCTTAAGAAAAAGATAAGAGATTAAGATAGAAAAAAAGGAAAACGATTAAGAAACCATATGAATTAAGTAGACGAGCTCTAAACACAACGTGTCTCTTTTTTTCATTGAAGTGTTTCATGAGAAAGTAATGACATCTCCTGAGAGGCCTGGATTTCCATTAAAAATGTGAAGTGCCATTACAACGGCCGTACCAAAAAAAAGGAAGACTAAATTGAGAAAACGACCACCGCTTCCGATGGAGATGGGCATTGAATTGATGTGCAATGAAATTTTATCAATTTTGTCTGTGTTTGTGCACAGAAATAAAGCAGATTGAATGCAGACGATATCTCTCATATTAACTTCTTCTAATTCCTATAAACGAACAGCTCCGACGGCGTTGTTCATTCAGTAGATGACCTTTTATTTCCTTATTACTCGAAAATAGGATTTATCACGCTCAAATACGCAGTGGTCAACAGCTTGGAATAAGTAAATAACTATTGCACGCTGATGAAATATTGTAGCAATAATTAAGAACGTTCTGTTAGTTCACACCATTTCAACGGTTTATAGGCAGTTGATCAAGGCCGCAACGGGGCCTTTATAATATGCTTGTAAAGAACCACAATTCAAATATTTCACATAATTAGCTCTGAAACAATAAATCTCTGGGTTTAATGCAGTAAACGTCAGGAATAGATGAGTCGAAGTGTTGTTTGAGAACCCAGGTTAAGAAAATGACTTCAATGTCCAATCATATGAGATGCCATTGGTGAGCATTTTTGGGTGCACGAGAAAACATTTGCCGTTATTCGATGACCGTACTGACTTTGATATACATGTACATGTTACAAGAAAACGAGATACCGAACGGGGAAATTATTTTGCTGACAAATGGAATACTCGCACCAGTGTATCACAACCATCAGTAGTGATCAAAGATGTCATCAATTATTGTTCTCCAATTATTGCAGCGTAGAGGAGACGCCAAAGATGACAGAACATGTATTATGTTGAAATAAGTTATTTTCACAACTCCCTACATCTTAAACAAAATTAAAGCTTTTCTTGTCATCTCGGAGACGCATTTCTACCACAGTGGATGTAAACGATTAAGATCAAAGTGTGCCCTATCGATCTAAGGTAAAATGGCATGCACATCGGGTTAATGAAATTAGTCATTATAAGGAATTTACGTTTTTGTCGAGGTTATAGTTTGTAACCCCTGATCGTGAAATATTAATCTGTGTGTGGTGTTCAGAGCAGGTGCTTTGTAATTTTTAAAAACTGTTTCCTATTCATTTATTGATTATGTGTTAACATTTCAAATTATACATCTTGCCATTTCTCTAAATATAAAGGATTCAAGATACCATCTTTTACGGTTTTCACAATGAAATTACGATGATAAAAATCCAAGCAATCAAATAAACACAGACATAAGCCTCTTATTTCGTTTTTAGAGTTTAAATTTCAATTTAATACTCCAGAACTACTAGATATCTTGAAAGTGTATATCAAATGAAGCGACATTTAGACGTGTAATTTAATCTCATATACTTACCACTGTAGTCATTGCCAATCTTTTCCTTCAACATGTCCTCAATATCATGATTTGATGGGATGTAGATATGAAAGTCATACGCAAGTTTAAAATTCTTGCTATAAGCTACAAAAGCTGCAGCAGCCAAAAAACAAAATCGGGGCGTAATATTTCCATGACCGTTCCCATCATAGATAACCTTAACACGCCGCCATTTAAATTCCTTGACCATATCTATCATGGACACTGCTAGAGAATTAAATGTTGCTCCTACTCTGGTCAGGGAAGAGTATTCAGCGTTGGCTATTCTTTTGTCGTCTCCAAAATCATGGGCAAATCCTCCCGGAGAAAGTACCGGTATGTTCCAATAAGGAGCGTAACGTGCTACAGGGGCCAAACTGTAGTCACAAACGGGGCCGAAAAATACATTCACTTCATTTTTCATATAGAAATTAAAAGCGGCAATGGGAGCATCTTTTGATGTACAACGTGAATTGGCATAATTAACGGATATGTGAACATTTGGTAAAATTGTTCTCTCCACATAATCTGTAGTATATTGTAATACGGGTTGGATATTATGAATCGAAAACTTGCGCGAATCCATCCTTGGTAATATGGCCGCAAGCTTCACATTTAATTTTGCACAACTACTTATAAGAATAAACAATGATAAATAAACTACACACACGCGTCCACTCATGGTCACCCTTTGGCTATAATCACCCATCAAGAATTACTGTCCTTGGTATTCGATTTACTGACCTGCGAGCTGTTTTGCAACAAGTTTCTCTTAACATTTTTATCCTGCTGGAATTTAAGTTTACAAGTCAACCGCCACCGTTGCTACAGTTGATGCAAAAGGATCAATGCTTTACCTTCAGTTGAAAGTTCTGGTATGTTTTCAATACATCTCGATATGTATTGCATAAATATTCCATTTAATACCAAACAATGATTTCACTTAAAACTAACACTCCAGCCGAACAAGTGGATTCCAAAAAGACATCGATTAACAGTGATATGTTTTTTGATCCAATTAGTAATTTTCAAAATAAAACGCCCTTAAGGATAAATAATATCGAATTCCAGAACTTGATTAAAGAAATCCCGCTATACTCAAATACGATTTGCAATAATAAAGCGAATTGTCGAAAGTAGAGGCTCACAAGGTTCACGTGTTAATCCAAATGACAATCACGCAATGTATGGAATGGAATGGTATACATGTTGGCACCAACAATGTTCCTGCGAGTATCAATATGTCAGAGTAGAACAATACTATATATCATTGATATACGATATACACAATACAATAAATACAGACCTCAGCAAGTCTTATTCTAGTAGTTAGCTTGGCTGTAATTAAATGCGATAGTATAAATAATCCAAAGAATCGGCGTATACGATTGAATCGAGTCTATTGTCTCGACCATGACAGGACAGATTAATTATATTATTTGTCACTCTTATAACTTCACTGTGTAATATAAGTATCTATCGCTTATAGATCACGCTCCTAATTATTACCAAACATCATGCGCGTTGTCGTGTAATTCTTTATGATCAAAACCACAAATGTCTTCTTTTGAAACGGCGATGACGTCCATTAACAATAGTTGGTAATATTTCTCGATAGGTCATACTGACTGGTAATATTTTGTCAGAAACTCTTCACACTTTTTTAAATTCAAAATATATACCAGAAAGTCGCCAGATATCGTCTGAGTTACATATTAAAACATGTCTGTGTGCCGCGCCACGAGAGACTCTGTAGAAGTGATGTTTCGACTCTGTTGCTGGCAGGCAAAACACCATTCAACATAGGTACTACCAGAGAACGATATTACAAGCGGGAAATCCCCTAATTGACCATCAATCACACATGACCAATATTGACTGGCAGTAATAACAACTCTAAGCAATACAACGAAAGTACAAGAATTATAACCACTCCGCCCCGTGTATCGATTTCTTAAGAAAATGTTTAGTGCACCTTTTACGTACAAATCAAAAACGTTGTCGACATATTCTTTATACTTTTAAAGAAAACTGGTATTCTGAATCGACCAGGTTCAACGTCAAGCATCCTTTATTATCAACCAATAGCCAGGAGCAAGACATAATAGATCTGTGTTATACGCGGAGACTTTTATATTGGTAGGAAGTTGCTTGGGGATTCATTTAGATTTTTGTTCATAAACATAAAGCTTATCATATCATACCCTTGTCATAACCATTTCCTTATATCGTACATAGTCTAGCTGTAGATGTAATTAAAAGGCGACCTTGTTCTGTAAGTCAAGGCTTTCCCGAAAAAAGGCCTTTGTTTGGATGATGTTACTATTTTTATGATAAATCCGTAGTTATTATCGATATGATGGATTGATGCCCAGACCTAATGACTTTAAATCATGTGTCGAATTCATGCACTACTTTATAATCAAGGACTTGATTCACAGCAAGCCAATCACAATACAGAGTGTAATATGAGCAAAGATCACACGGTTGAATGGACCATTGTCATTAACGGTCAAGCCTAATAGACCAGATTAGCAATTCTCTCATTAATTTCCAGGGTTGTTACTATTATGGGACTTCAGGCAAATGATTCCAAATGTTGAACATCTATGGATCCTAAACTACGTATAGTTGGGCGTTGTTCACGGAATGGGACAACATTTTAAATATTCGTTGGTATTTTTCTTTCTCGTATTAATCTGATTAAAACACAGATCCAATTTCGTTTCGTATTTTATAATTCAAAATTTCGTTTTTATTTGTCTTTACTACACTTGGATCTGGAAGACTTATTATTTAACTCGTGTTCTGCTTGAAATAAGGGGTCGGCCAATCAAATGGTCTGTTGTCGAATCGAGCGTTTGACCGTTTTAGCGCGGAACTGTGGGTGGACATTACCAGCGATAGAAATCAAAACAAAGCAAAAGTATATTTAAAAAAGCATGGCGGTCGCTAATCGAATGACTAAAGTTATCAGTCAAACGTCGCTTGCTTGGTACCTGGCGTCATAACTTGCTGGATCTACATGTGACGAGGCCATCGAAAGTATAAAAAACGAAACGAAATATAGATCTTTAATTTAATTTAATTAGATTGTTCTCGTATTAACCCCAATAATTGCTCATTTTAATTTCGTGCTACTCGAATTACAACTATTGTGGGATCTTTGTTATTCGCTGCTAATGTAAAAACAATAAAACCCTACAATTGAATTATTATTTGGCATTCAGTCTTTTAATAATATTGTGCTTTTTTGTTAATTGAAACGAAACTGCTATAAAATAACATGACACGCAACTTTTTCACAGTGATTCATTAATACTCTGGTTGGCAGAGAAATCAGTTTCCAATGCAAACGTTTTTCCTGTTTACTAATTTATTTACATGAACGTTTTGGGCAACTGTACAACCGCAGCACAAACTAGTAACCGTAGGCAGCTGCTTTCAAATAAACGCCTGATATAGGTAAGTACGTTACTAAGTAAGTAAGTTTATTGTATAAAAAATGCCAACGGGGAGGAGCAAACAATTACAAAATGAAAGAAAAATCACATAAGAACAAATATATATACACATAGATAAACGTTGCCTTGTTCAAGGTCGACGTGTACTATGTCTAAATGATTTAAACAATATTTTATTAATTGTAAAGTACAATAGGTAAATATACAAAGAATACAAGGATACGATAACAAGCTAAGCTTATAAACACCGCTTCCTTAAGGGATAGTGTAAGAATATGTAAAGTATGTGGTGGGTATATACAAAGTGAGTCATCAATACTGGAAACGAACATAACTGAGAATTAGAGTTACTAGTTAAAATAAACTTTGATTTTGATTAGCAACGGCAATATAGCGTTTAAAGAGGTGGAATAGGCTAACATTTAGAATTCAGGTTTAAGATATAAATAAAACTGGTTTGTTTTATATGGATCACTGCAAAATATTGAGAGGTAATGGCTTAGTCTGTGAGTTCCAAAGATTAAATTGATTTTAGATATGATGCACATAGATAAATAATAAAATGCCAAGATAGGTAAGAATTAAACTAATGATCACCATTAGGGTGCTGATGCATTTTTTTGTTTGTTACTTTCCTTTTAGTATTTAAGGAGTGTACGTTGGATTATTATTATACATCAGATTTAAAACGTTTAGTAAATATTATATATGACTGCACTGTTTGGAAGATCTTAGTAGAAATTGGAGTATCATCTTTTAATCCGAAAAGTAATATATAAGATGTTTTGTATCTTGTATCTAACAGATCAATTGTACTTGATCTTTGAGATTTATAGTGGGGCAATAAAAGAAGAAGTGGTCGACGTTTTCAAAAGAGTTGCCACAGCTGCAAGTTGGGTCATCACTAATGTGCATTAATAATTTGTGATAATTAAGGTCACTTTTTCCGTTGCGGAGTTTGCAATGAATTATTTGGAGATTTCTATTACCAAGATAATATAAGTCATTACATTTTGTACTGAATTTTGTTTTTAGTTTTGACCTAAAGATAGAAAGCGTTGGCGAATTTTGTATTTCAGGTTCTAGTTTATTCCAAAGTTCGATGGTTGAGGGTAGAAAAGATCTCTGATATAGGTTTGTTCTACATCTAACACCAATAAATGCGCTTGATTTGCGAAGATGGTAGGGTTGATTAATTGAAACTTGCAGTGGTTTTAAATCAGTAAGAGCTCTGGGGGCTTCATTTCTAATAATTTTGTAGAAGTTGTTAAGCTTATGCTGAGTGCGGCGTAATTGCAATGAACAAATTCCTGTTTCGCTATACATAATCGCATGTGACGTTCCTCTTGGAAGACCAGTAATGGATCGCAAGGCGTCGAGATGCAAATATTCAAGTCTACTAGCTTGTTCTGATGTGCAGTTATCCCAAATAATGTCAGCGTAATCAAATATTGAAAAGATAAAAGATTTATAAATAATTTCTAGGGTTTTACGATTTAGTCTGTATTTAAGCGAGCGTAGGCAATTTACTATGCCTAAATCGAACATAATAATACCTAAGTCATACTTACAATGTAATTTTGAAAGTACGCTTACAACAAAAGAAAGAAAATAAACATGACTACAATATATACGATTACACTAGAGCAATCTCTTAAATTAGGAAGTTTTTTTTATCTTCGTCAACAGAAAGGGTACCCTGATTACATAACCTTTGTAGAACGGGTATATTTTTGTACCCCCGCCCCCCTCTGTCTATCTCCAGCTGACGGGAGCTTGGTCGGGGAGATGGCATGGCACTTCCGTGGTGTTTGTTAGTATCAGAGTCAGGATAGTCTGGAGGGTTGGCGATTGGGGCTTTGACTAGCGTATAGGTTCTTAATTTGCGATTACCGTTTTTTGAGGACTTCGAATTTTGTCTAATGGTTTGGATTGTTCGCTGTTGGTTTTATTTTATTATTGGGCGGAGAACAAGCAATTGTAGCAGCAAGTTACATTTGTAGTTTAGGTTTTGTTAACTGATTTTTATCTATTTCAAAATAGTTCATTATCTCGGTAATGGAAGTTAGCCAAGACATTTTATAATTATAATTAGCAATTTCGGCAACCGCCTTAAGTGCTGCAACGAGGAAGGGTGGGTGGTATCGATGGTGCTTTGAAATGTGAGAAGTCTTTTATAGTAGAGCAGCATGCTTTTATAGATGTCGAGCTGGAGTGGAAACAAGCCTACTTCGGCTAGACACCCTATTTTAGCGGTTCTTGGCGGCTATGATAGTATAGATTTACATGCAATTGTGGTTAGTTTAGTGTGCTCAACCTTGATATACATGTAGGTGGCAACGGTGTTACAGAGAGAGAGAGGTGGGGGGCACGGTTGGTAGCCTTGAGGTCGGGTGTTCGATCCCTGCATCGGCTAAGAATGTTCATCTATATTATCCGGAGTGGCTTCCTCTTGTCACTAGTGCTGGGACGACACGTAAAACATCCATTGGCAGTTAGAATTCGGTATAAGAGTAGGCCCGGGCAAAATTTCCCTCATAGCACATTGTATGGCGTATGCCTATCTTTATTAGCCCGTTAAACCCCATTTCATGTCAGTTATACAGAGAGTTGGAGTGATGGTGGTAAACCTTAATGCATAGCTACAAATAAACTATATTATAGGAACAACATATTGTAGTAAGCGTTTCGTTTAGATACATCTTTTCATCGTCCTTTTTGGATGCCCATTCGATTGTCTATTTTTTTGGTATGAATTCAGATTTTTATGCGAAGGGATAAGAATGTTTTTTAAAACAGAAAAGATATTTAAAATCCTACACCAAATGTCACATGGGTAAAAGACTATAACAATATGGGTTAGGATGTGTTACTATCTTTACATAACACCAGTTTAAAATATCACTGTACTTCGAGGTCACTAAAGGCGGTAAGGGGGGGGGGGGGTATCGGACCTGCCCGGTGGTATATTTTTATTCCAATTCTTAAGCGCACATGGTCTTTAGAAATGAGCCGCAATTCTGATGCCCAGAGCCTCGCCGAACAAACCCACAATCGAATCCAGGGCTCAAACTGTTTCCAAATTCGCGATTTGCGATAGAAATATGAGAGAGGTGATTGAAATTTGATTTTTGCGATAATGTTTTGCGGTATTTGAAAAAAATTCGTAAAATTCTAAACAGATTTATCCTGGATTAACCATTATTGAGTATAAATCACGCCACTAAACACTATAATTTGTTAATCAACTGGCTAACAACACGGATGGCGTCGACGAGGACCACTAATCAGTTGTCTGGGATTAATGATTAGTTGATAGCCAATGATATATATTAAACCTTATCTTAAGTCTACGAGACCTAAGACTTAAAATATAGCGTTCGTGAATTTAACAGCATTGTTAAAACTAAGATGAAATCTGAATGGAAAACTGAGTTGGCCAGAGCAAATACTTTTAGATTCAAATTAAACAACGATCTGCTTGTGAAAGCTGAGGTCAATCATTCATCTCACAAAATCTGTCGTTAATCACAAGACTGAGAACTAAAGATTTAATTACAGACATAAATTTAACCCAGCGAAGTGAGAATGTGGCCACAATTTGACCGTTAATCATGTCATCGTTGCGTGCAATAAATTGGAAGAGAAAAGACTCCTTGTAAGAAGTTTAAATGGAAGATGCCAAACCTAAATATACCCTTCAAAATGTCCCCCCCCCCTCTAAATATTTCATACAAAATCTATGAAGCTATCTCGAACTTCATACAAGAATTAACTGTTAATTTAGTTGCGCCAAAAGAAAGATAACTGGTTGTGTAGACCAAGTTGGCCCCCAAGCCACCTGGATACTTTAATAATGTAAAAGAAATTAACGTTAAGATAAGGAACTACATTATCTAGATACAAATGAAGCAGCTATTGTTGTAAGACCTTATGGCGGATCAGCCTGCTGCACGATTTAATATAATCATATAATGACAATATCAAAGAATAGGGACTTGCACAACCATTACTAACAATGAGAGTACATATCAATAAATTTAATTTATGTCAAAATATTAAATACCGCGTATTTTGTCTTCTATAAATGGTTTAATTTGCTTTACTTGTTTTGTTCTGTGTTGCTGCTAGCTCTTCTTTCTCTTTTTACGTAACGTTTATCTGGAGAAAGTCTTGCACAAGAAAAATCTCAAGTTTTAATTGATATCCGCCCCCCCCCCCCCGTGGAAATGGACGTTAAATTCCCGAAACAAACGAACTACGCCGTGAACCGTATTTTAGGACTAATTTAACTTTCAACCATGTGGAACTTATTTCACAAATAGTTTTTGATATGTAAATAATCCACGGGTCCGGCTATGTGTTTTTTACTGCGACCACTTCGCTTATCCGCATAACGCAAGCGGATCCAGGGAGTTTTTTCTATTCGCACTGAAGGCGCAATGTTATGACAAAGGGGGAAGCTGACCCGCCCTCTCACCTCACGATAGCGATTTTATAAGTGTGTTTTGAATTGACTTTTAAAAAATAAAAAAAAGGTATACAAAAACTTTTTATTTTGTGTGTTAACCAATTTTAAGAAACTCTAAAAATAAACGGAAATCTGAATTGTAGGTTTTAACCAACTTTTAACCCATAAAGAATAAATAATTAAATTAAAGCAACCTGTCCATAATATCATAATATATAATGTATTGGACGCTAAATCTTTAATAAACAACAGCAATATCAAGTCATTAGTGGTGAGTATTTGATGTTTCGTTTCGTCTTAATAAAACAAGATATGGTAATCCATATAATCAAAACATATAAGCATCTCTTACAAACATAATTGAAATATAAATCATTCTATCAGGGATCCACATTCTGATACCTTTACGGTACCTGAAAATAACATGGTCTTTTGTACACACAACATATACATTTATATAAAATTCGCAATCCTTGGATGAAATTTGACGTGTAAAACTGACTAGTACAGTACGAAGATGTTCAAATAGGCTTAAGTCCCCTAAAATAAAATCTGACCTATTAAATCCAAACTGTGCTAATGTATTATGTAAAGACGGATTTCTAAACTTGTATATTGTATTGTATATATCGATAATTGTTTTATAATAAGTCTAGCTGAGGCATAAAATTGTTAGATATTGTATTTTCTATCACATATTTTTGGCAGATAAAATTCAGTCGGCGGAAAAATAAATATGAACATATTCTTTATATAAAGATTATCATCCATTTTGGCGGATAAAAAATGAAAGCCAGTGTGAGCCCTGCATAGATATCAGAACCTATGATCTACCACGTATGCATTTGTGAGATTTTAGTTTGCTTCAAATTACGACATAATATCACAATTACCCCCACCACTCGCTTAATCATATTGACTCTGTCTTGGGTTTGTGGGTCAACTCAGGCGAATTCTAATACGGGATAACGTGGGTTTTAATGACTTAAGCTATGTCAAGTATGATATATTCCGATATTCGTTTACCCTGAGTAGAACAGACCCAAGGTACGTCATCATTCTTTTTATTTCTCACTTAGACACAACCATTTATTTGTTAGTAGAGGACCTGTTATGTGGACACTTAATCTTAATTTGTAATGTCAACGTTAGTACAATTCAGACACACTTTATCGTTTAAATAATTTAGAGCATTCTGAAATCGTTATTGAACCTAGCATTCAATACGGTCTATCCCCGTGGTATTAATTAGGCTTTCGTGAATAAATGAGAATTTTAGTCTATGTCCAATGAACGTGTTAACATCACAGCATAATATTTGTTCAAAAAGTTTAACGATTTTCCCATACTTGACATCTCCCCATTTATCTTCAGATTCCTTTGAGAGTATTGTCATCTTTTTTTTTATATACCAGAATAAAGGCACTGTGTGTATATATAGATAGAACAACCATTCAACTGTTCTCGGTATTCGTGAATGTTACTTGGCTAATTAAAATCAAATATTTGAATATTTATTACTGATCAACTCTCGATTAAGCGGATTGGGATACATTTATTGAAGAATAATTGAATCGATAAATGAATAATCGTGACTTTGTTTTTAGTCGTACTGACTTTAGCAATAATGGTCGAGGCTACCTTAAAATTCAAAAGGTAATATCTCCGTTCAGAGATGAAGTATTTGACTGAAATTTTCAGTTAAAATGGAACTTTATTTTAAGTGTGTTTCAAAGAATCACCAGATCAAATTGTGTAGGCATGGTAAACTGTTAATGTTTTAAGTTCTGCCACTAAAAAAATAGAAGGTTTTAGCTAAGGCTTTTAAAGTTAACTTAAATATTGCTTTTCATGAAGTTGGTCAACCAGGTTCGATAACAACAAAAACCTATGAATTGGTGCTGTTACCGGTACCTATTTAATTTGACATTGCATCACGCCATAGAAGCATATTGATGTGTAACGACAACTAGACAACGTAGCTCAAAGTATTGAATAACATCGGAAGCTGTTCATTAAAAACATTGCTTCGTTAATGCAGTCTTACTTGATTTAAGTTAAAGTAGCCAAGTCTCTAAACCAATAACATCCAAAGTCTTACACGTTGAAAACACGAATTATTTTTCAATTGAAATCAACATTGATATTGTGATCTTACCGGGAAAAGGTAGACCTCTGATATCTAATATTTAAGACAAAATAAACATTTTACCATTGATACACGAATTGTCTTGTAACAAGTGACCAAAAAGATCGAGGCTAGACACATATTCCACAACTCTTGTCTAACTTTTACGCCATATCTTATCTGATGGGCATGCGCAGTAGACGCTAGAAATTGAAATTCGGCTGAGACCAATGCCGTATTTCGCTGGGCATAGCTGATTTGGAATTAGAGTCAAAACGGAAACAATTGAATGAAAATCAGTTTACATACAATCATATCACATTATTATATGAATTGCGATCCATTAGGGTCAATTTCTAGGTGCTAAATACGAGCGATTTAGCTCCTTGAAACATGGTTGTGGTCCATAATCGCAGATAACAAGCTGGGAATGTTAACAAAACCAGTTTATGCAAATGTCGAGGTAAATACAACTAATGAATTAATTACTATAACAATTTAACAACATTGAAATGGAGAAAGAAATGGGGTTTAAGATCCACTCAACACAACTAGGTCATTTCGGGACTAACATTATGATTTAATTGTATTTCAATAATTTGTTTGTGCGTAGGGGTCTTTAGCAGTTGGAGAAAACCGGAGTGCCCGGAGGAAACCCACGAGGTTGAGAAGGCGCCCCTATCTGTAAAACGTTTCGCACTTGTTCTACAATATCTAATTTAACAGAATAAAACGACTAGACGACTTTTTGATAAGATTTTAATGAATTTATCATCAATTTTTAAAAAAATTAATAGTTGTAATAAACATACTAAGAGTGATACGCCGTGATAAATTATACACCAAGCGTGTTTTCGTGTATTAAATCATGTTTTTTCTGTTACTTTTAAAAAATTCCTGTACGATGCACGACGTTGGCTGTGATCTAAACGAGGCATACATCACTGGGTAAGTGGAGACATATCCAGCACTGAAACCCCGGTGTCTCAAACATATAATATTAACGAATTACCACTTGATATCCGCCAGTCTGGAATGAGTTAATTATTTTCAGCTGGGTATTAGAAGCTCAATTAAGTAAGACTTGTTGCAAAGCTATTGACCAATATAATGACTTGCACTTTTCTTGACACCTGTACAATTATTGTTGCCAGAGGCGATGCCTATTTCTACTAGGTGTAATGTTTCTGTAAGCTTGTTATCATTTACTGACCAGAAATATCTCCATTTAGCACGCACAGCCTTCGGGGCTACTTACGTGCAATATATTTCCCTATTAGGCCCCCGAAATAAGGCCTCGAAATGGGTACATCTTTGAGCGATATTATAATGTATTGTCTACCAGGTTTACTATCATTTTAAACAACCAATAGTGTTTACTGCCCAAGATGTCAATTTAATCCACTCGTGAACAATAGGCACAGATCGTCGTGTTATCTAGAGTGCCGTCTTCATTAGCCCAGTCGGAGCAGAACTGTAGGACGATAAACCACATTTCATTTCATTTCGTTATCTAGATAAGGGGCGAATCCAGGATTTTCAGAAAGAGGGGGCGTGGCGTCCCCAACTTGGGAGTGCGTTCGCCGTGTGCTCCGCACCCCCCCCCCCCCCTCACCGGATCCGCGCCTCTCGATTGCTTAAATCGACTTGAAATTCAAATATTCCCATCAATAACATTATTTATGCATCGCTTTGCAAGATTCATAATTTTCACCATAAAACTATAAAATTGCCAGATGAATCTTAACAACCAGTGATCACGCGAAACAAATGTAATTATCAGAGTGCATGAAATATTGTCCACTTTTCTGCACCAAACGAGCTATGAGATAAATTGTTCCCACGTAGCATAATTTCCGCCTACTATGCCAAGGTTTCTATTATCTCAAAATAGGGACTGTTTCTTGTCATGCTTTCTGTCCTGTCATTGGGGGCGGGGGCTCTTAAAGGGGAAGACCAACGATTTTCAACAAGGTTTCCATAAATCTTAAATATATATATTGATAACTAATCCCCTCCGTAACACAAGCAAAAAAGTTTTTGTAAGCGAGAAATTAATTTTTATTCAAACCGGAAGTGACATAGTTGGTTCAACACGCTCATTGGGCTCTATAGTAATCATACAGATTTGGCATAAGTTTACTGCTGTATTGTGTTCACGCATCGTCCTTTGGTCGAAAACCTGATCAAATGACCATGTTTATTAGGATATCATAAACACGAATTTATGTTTTTTGAACGATTAGTACACAAAGCCGTCGCGTAAATTCACTCATACTGAACAGCACGCTGTGGTTAAATTCACGCCACACGGCTAATTAGTATGCATCACGTGGTTTGTTTAACACCCGGCAAGTGACAGATTTTTCGTCTGCTTCAATGTGTGTGCGCGTGCTGAGTCTGCTGACAGTGTTTTATTTATTTTAACGGAATCATAGCACATATATATTTAAATAAATATATAAATTCCAAAGTATGTCAACGTCAGCACCAACGTATGAAATATAAAATATCTCGTCTATGGATAATGCCGTATAAACATTCGAGCCCAGCTATTCTCAAGAAGAAAAATGGAAAAACCGATCACGTCGACATTATGTGCCAAAATGCATTATATTATATGTGTCACATGACCATAATTTTGGTCTGTTACTGGTGAAAAACGCCAGCAGCAAGCACAAAAACATCTAAGCAGATGAAATACATGGCACTTGCAAGCTGTCAATCAAACCACGTGATGCATACTAATTAGCCATGTGGCGTGAATTGGGACACAGCGTGCTATTCAGTATGAGTGAATTTACGCCACGGCTTTGTGTACTAAACGTTAAAAAAACATAAATTCGTGTTTATAATAATCCTAATAAACATGAACATTTGATCACATTTTCGGCCAAAGGACGAAGCGTGAACACAATACAGCAGTTAACTTATGCCAAATCTGTATGATTACTATAGAGCCCAGTGAGTGTTTTGAACCAACTATGTCACTTCCGGATTGAATAAAAATTAATTTCTCGCTTACAAAAACTTTTTTGCTTTTGTTACGGAGAGGATTAGTTATTAATATATATTTAAGATTTATGGAAACCTTGTTGAAAATCGTTGGTCTTTCCCTTTAAGTCCAGAGTAGCTTCTCTACACGCGTTTAGCTAACTGCGTGGCCAGAAGATTGGTTAAATATCCATTCTATTTTTTTTTTAACTCAATTGTTTCTGTTATACGTCAATATCTATTCTTGTATCTAGGATGAGTGGGGTCATACAGGTTATATTTGATCCTCAATCCTTTTCAGTTTCCGAATAAAAAATTGTTTAAAAAAATTACTTACGTTTTAATTTTGAACACCTTGTTATTGTTTTTTTCTTTAAAGGGACTATCCGGATTCGAACAGGGTCTCAAAAATAAATAAAAATGAAAGTCCGAGTACGTATGAAAGTTCAGCGCCAAAATATCGAGGAACGGTGTATATACCATGTCTCAAAATTTCAGTTTAAAATATTGACTTGTTTGGACGGGAAAGTCAAAACTGCTTATCGGGTCAATTTTTTCGTTGAATGACCGGATAATCTCCTCTCGTTCCTTTAATGGAAACTGATTGGCAGGATTTATAAGAATGAAATGCTGTCGATTTCTCGACAATTAGGCATCGATTCGTTGCAGGAGTTACATATTAATGATCCTTGGAACATTTTCCCCATATATACATCAAAAGTTTACTCGAAACCAGTCGATTTAATGATATACCGAAAATCATTTTAGCGCACAATGTGAACAAACGCGAGTTTGAGCCTTCATCTTGGATCTTTGTGAAGCGATCGACGGAAGTATACGTCACGTGACATACAAAATGGCCGACGAGTTTTATCAGAGAAAATAAAGGGTAAACATATCTCTGGGATCGAGATTGGGCAAGGTGCTCAGTGGATTTGTAGAACTAGGCGTCACTTGTCATTAGGATATAAAACATAGGGAAGACCCACATTGAATTCCATCGTTAATAAAACCGTTTTGTAGAGTTATTTTTTCTGTTCTCATTTTGAAAGTTCAGTACAGAAATTATGATAGATTTTATGAAACTTGCTCTATGGGAGTTTACATACTGACTTTAAATTTAACCCAGGCGTCTTTGTTGCTGGCGGGCGTATATAAATTATATTAATAAAACTAATTACATTCTCTACATGATTGTTGGTGCATTAGCATGGATTAAGAACATATCACTTGTGTCAACATTGGTAGAATCTTCTATATCCAGAAAATCTCTAAGAATCCTTTCAATGATTGAACTGCTGATTGAGTGATAAAAAAAATTGTTTCCCTATAGATCTTTGACCTCTATTTAAATCACCAGTTCACAGACGTGCTTGTGTTCTTACAATTGCAAGTGTGAGGTCACTTTTTCCTGGATTTTCCTAGATCTTACCCGTTTCATATGACAGTTAACCAATGAGATTAATCCATTCTAAGTTATAGTCTTCTGTCCCCCGCTTTTCGACAACAAACTGGAGACTGTTAAAATGAGGTCGCAGATCTTTCCGTCACACTTTTGGGGACACCATGACTTTAATTTAGCTACAAGGCAGATATAAATGCTATGCCATTTGTCAAGACTTTGGGACACAGTAACTCTGCTTCTTATTGGGGTAGAATGTCCAATCTGAGTGTAGATGTATATTAGGTACAGACTTTGACGGAGTTATATGACGGGCATTTTCTACCTGGGCTAAGCATAAATAAGCAATGCCACGTGTCGAGACTTTACATATACTTAGTGTCGAAATAAGCATTGTGCTTAGGCTAATCAGATATAAACAATACGATTGGTTGAGGCTTTAGTGTTCAATGACCCCTCTTCTAACTGAGGAGATTGATGATACCTGATGTATAGTTTCATTACGCCAGTATCTTTGTTAATTTCGAAGATTTTCTTCTTAGGCTTTGACGATTCATATACAATTTGATTGCTATATTGTTTTATAAACTATATGAATATATGAGTAATTAATAAGTGCCGAATGTTAGCTTTTTTCAATAGCAATGGTACACACGGCAGAAGGTGCTGTGTCATGCATATTAAAGTGAACACTTTTGACAGTTTAGTGATTAAAAATTAATTTAGAAAAAAATATAGAGATCCAGAAGTTGCGTTTACGAATTAGTAGAGTAAATATATTATTATGGTAGAGCGCAGAGAGTGGTCGCGAAATATGCGATTAACAAGATTGTCGAATGTTCTAGCGTCTGAAATGATTACACCTTGTGATTCCACAAGTATATGGGTTAATATAAAATACCTTTTAATGGTATTTCCATGTAGCGATTTTATGAACATTGACTGGATAAACAGTGAAGCTTGTGAGAGTAATCAAATATTAAATCAAAGAAAAAATGAATTATATAAAACATCGACCACGTGAACCGTTTCTTTCTGTTAAGCTCTTTATTTCAAAAGAATTTTCAAAACATGTTCACCTCCAGTTAATGTAATTACCAACAAATCGTATAACAATTGAATTGCAAGTCGTGCTTGTATGTACACGACCCATTTATACTTATTAAAAAGATTTAATGCATCATTGGGTTATTTACATATTTTGTGTCCGATAAGAATAGAACACGGGGGGTGGTGATGGATAATCAATAATGTGGCAAACTAATATTAAGGACATAATAATGTGCCAGCTGTTCTTTTAAAAAAATTGTTATAACCGATCTGATCGATTGTGGCTACTGCTTCCGATTGTTTTTCAATTACCGATAGTCACCTTGTTGAATATCTAGTTCAAAACTATATTTGAAAGCTTTGGGGCAATTGTTATTGGATATAAATATATGAAAAGAAATAACAGGATACAAAAATATGATTATGAGATTAGACCTATCTTTAAAAAAAAAGACCCTGATATTTTCTTAATCATTGCCCTGGTTGGTGTCATGAACATCGACTGTTTTCGTTATCTTAATTAGAAAAATGCCAATAAGATAAATCTTTGAGAAATAAGATAGGACTTCGGTGTATTCCGCAATAGTACATACATATTAATGCTGTCTTTAAATTAGTTTAATTATCATTTACATACCTAAAGACAGTATAATCGTCTTGGATAAGTCGACTTCCTCAGTTATAACCAATAACGATATTAACCTTCGTAATAAAAGGCGCAACATTAATGTCGTTTTCTATCCGTTACTATATGCTTTTGACTCCATATACCGATACCCAATCACTAAATGTATCCTATATAATAATTCAGTGTTTTGAAGCACCTGGTGCTGATAAATCAATTTGCAGCAAATGGTCACCAACTGATACAAATATCCGAAGAAAACCCGATTCTGTGAAATGTATAAAATGACTTATGGCCTGAGAAATGCCTTGTTAACGTTCAAATTCGTGTAATAGTCCCCCTTGCATCGACAGTCATACATATGGTGGATTTTATATTTCGGAATTGTTGTGGTAGCCGATCAACGACTGTTCTACTTCAGCAACAGACACAACGTATTCTATATTTTCAAATCAACAACAGTTGATTACTTTCCAAGAGCGGCGGAAAAATCACTTCATAATATATATTGCAATTTGCCCCATTGAGTATTAAAACAGACTTTTCATTAATTTCTTGGCTATAGCCAGCTGAATACTAAATATAAATGGATTAATGAATGTCTACAGAGCACGGCCTTGTCTATATGGTTTGATTATATCGACGAAGAACATTTTTACATATCCCACTAAATCATCTAAGGGCTCCCGGCATTATGTTTGTTCAATAACATCGCTAAAACTTTAGAGATAGTCTTCTGTACTGTCTGAATAAAGTTAATGATAAAAGCTATAATGATTAAAATTAGATATCAGAGTAAAACCTATTGGTCTACCAACAACAAAAGCAACATGTTTGTTTCAAAGTTGACACAGTCAGATTAAAGGATGGTGATGTCCCATTGACTATCATTTACAACCATTTAGAAGCCAGTTTACTCATTATCAAATGGAAATACCAACCCAAGAGCTTTCATGGTTACTTTGATAGTGTAACTAGTCCCAGGGTTATCATAATGCATTGTATTTTATATTAATAATATTCCCATTATATGGATGAAGATTCATGGTCATTCAGATTTATACGATGTTATGGGCTGTAAGTTGCCCCATTAATCCTAGTTTGTTTAATATCCACAGAAGAAAGCTTGGTGATGGTATCAATGGTTGTCATGTAATTAAATAGAGAAATAAACCACTGTTTTACATACTTCAAATTTTAATTTAAAATACTTATTTCATCCTTATTATTTCTAAAAACTTTTAACGGCGGGAAATTTATATTTTAATAACCAGTGTGAACTGACAAAATAAGATATAGAAATACTTATGTGCAACCTACGGGACATAAAGCACTGATTTTCAAAATAATATTCCCATTGACGCAAAAAACGGGATTTAACTTCAACTTCGTAATACAAAGCGTGGCACGCAAGTATACACAAATATGTATTGATTTAAAGCTTAAGCAACGTACTTTTTAAAAAGCTATCCACAAAGAATTCTTTTGTCACAAACCCTACTCTCTAACTCGTCCACTCGACACAAACTATGTCATTTCGGGACTAACATATGGTTTAATTTTATTTCAATAATTCGCTTGCGCGTAGGGGCCTTTAGCAATGGGGGAAACCGGAGGCCCGGGAGAAAACACACAAGGTTGGACAGGCGACCCTACGCCCGTTGACTCAATGACAGGCTTCACGATACAGCTGGCACGTGCTAACCATACAACCACCCAACCCCCCAAATGACATAAAAACTGCGCTGAATACAAACGAGAGTCTTCTAGTAAATCATGTATCTTTGTGAAGTTATCGTTGTGAATTGACATTGAAGTTGACATTAATTGGACTGGTCAACGAAACCTCGCCACTTCAAGCTAGCCACAAGTTAGTCAATGTCCATCAGTTGAGAAGTAGGTGAGAAAAGTTGGATAGGTCAAGCTGATCTAATTTGTCGGCTCGTCTTAATCAGACTAATATTTAATTTCGTTTTCTTTAACTTTTCTTATACTGTATATGGACCCAGCCTTCTGGTCTGATCACACAATCTCGCTTAACTGAACTATTACTCAGATTTCTATATCTTGTTCCCTTAGGCCCATTCTTAAAGCCATTCGACACACCAGACTATCGCTAAAGCTGACCGAGAATGATAATTACTTCACCGTATTTCATTGTAGTTTGTCTATTTACTGAAGTGAAATGTGGTTTTAATATGAGACGCTAGTTCCAGCCGGGCTATATTATATATCGCCAAACATATGGCAAGTATTTATATCACAGAAAGAATTATATGCATAAATAAAAACAATATTACAGTAAGTGAAATAAGAATTAAAAAAATATATTTTATGCATGAAAAAGTTTAAAATTGCAATTAAAATTTATGATAAAAGCCGGTCTCTTTAAAGGGAACTCAATCCGTAACTCAAAATTCCTCCGAAATCTTCGACACCGAAAACACGAAATATTGGTCAATTTAAAACAACATTGGTGATGTAAATTTACCGGGAAACGATGAGCTTCTGATATCCGATTTTTAAGATAAAATAATTTTTTAACATTGGTACATGAATCATGTATCATAATGCGCTTCAGCCCCAGTTGTATTGAGAGACTCGAGGGACTAGGCTTGACATATTGCACCCTTATACCGCCTATTACAGGGGCCAAATCTCTGTTCTTTGGAACTTAAAATGGACGAAAATAAGCCACACGGCACACATTAATGTTATATAAAGTAGTTTATTCTAATCAGTTATAACAATCGGTTGTGTCTGTCTGGTCAAATCTCCACGGTTTTGGAATGACGTTATAACAAATGTCACTCGAGAGCATAATAATATATAGAAACAACACTGACTGATAACAAAATGCTCATTTTGTCTTAAATATCAGGAGTCTATATTTGCACTGATCAATAAAGATTGAAATTAACAACCTACGCATGTGTATCTGACTACGGCATGATGCAATTATTATTTCTGTTTCTGCTTAAATATCTCCCTGGTAAGTTTTCTCGCTTTGAAACAATTTGATTACTATTGGTATAAAATAGCGAGTCCAATCTTAATATAGTTGTGGTAATTCAGCAACTACTTTCGAGTAATCAAATGCGACATTTCCTCGTCTAGGTGCTAGTAATTGCAATATCGCATGTGTAAACAGGCCTTTGTGCTGGGTTCCCAATAGCTACCACATTGTATCCGCGTCCTGTATTATGAGCTGCTACAATTGACACACTACTCGAGGCTTTGTGCAAGTAAAATTAGGTTCAGTTGCAAATTTTTAACATCTATCATCACAAAACACAGCCGCAAATCCAAAGACTGAAACGTCTGTGATAATCTATAATCTACGTTACTTTATGATTCGTCAGAAACGTTTGTGAATGTTGTTGGTGATTCGATTACCTTTACCATTCTTTTAACTCGCTCATACTATGGGTACATTATTCACAAAAGCATTGATATATCGCTAAATCAAACAACGTTACCAGTTTACCGTAAATAAACAAACTGTACCATCAATATAGCTATAATTAAGACAAACAACATAGAAAAGGTGTCAATTGACAAAACCAATGAAGTCCCTAAGTGAAAACATTGTCATGGATGTTTTAAATAATTGATTTGATTTGTTCAGAAAATTGAATTACACTGCATTTAACTCGGCAGATGTATTTACTGCATGCTTCTGGATAACATCAAGGTGCTAATATATATATTTCAGAGTCCTTATGTACATAATTGCTTAACTAAGTTTCGTATTTATATTCTGTCACTTAATAAAATAAAAAGATTAGAATACATCGTAGAGATGCACAGAGTAATACCTCTGTATTTAGAAAAAACGAAAAAGGTAGGTTTGTTGGATATCTGTTAGAGGGGCCACGTAGTGGAATACCCACGTCACTATGTTAAATTACGTTTTCCTGATGAGATGTGTTTCATGGCATGTATGTGTGTGTGTGTGGGGGGGGGGGAATGGTTAGTGTGTGCGCATTTTATCATAAGGCTTGTCACTGAGTCAACTGGCGTGGTTTCGAATCCCGGGTGTACGTGACAAGGATTATGGTCGCCTATCCAAGCTCATGGTTTTTCTCCTAAAGACCTCCACGCGTTAGCGAAGTTTTGAAACAAAATTAAACAGGTTACTCCGCACCTTTTTCTCCCTCTCTCTCTCTCTCTCTTTCTCGTGGCATGGGTATGGCAGACTGGCCTACATTATGTTTATTTTGCTCTATTGCTGCATTTTATAAACTTCTATAATGTGGTACTTGCAGCGCCGCCCCAAAGTCAACACACGATTTACCGACAGCCCCGTTCTGATACTTAAAATCACCAAACTCGATGAGCTCTTTGACTAGATGGTCAATGTTTGATTCCCTCGAGAAAAGATTATAACTCTAGACCATGTTACATTTGACATTCATATTTACTCTGTGTTGCCCTATCTGTATGCTTTGAAACTGAATTTGTTTTCTTCTTTCAGATACGCTTTAAAGTCACACAAATGTTTAGGATGAGAGAAATATCCGTAAATGCTACCGTTCTGGAGCAAAAAATACCCGAGAGGGTTAAAATTTGTTCACAATTACAGGTAGACATACTATTAATGACTGATATTTGTTATATACAAATGGCAAAGGTTATTTTTTATTCATGTGTCCAAACCGAAATATTCAACGTTTACTGTGACATGATGGCTTTTACCTTCATATTGATCAAGCTCTTGTGGTTTCCTAAAAGGGTTGGTTTGGGGTGAGGGGGGGTCTACATCTAGTATTATAAAACGTCAACAGTTTGATGGTAATCTCAAAATTATTATCTCTAATCGGGCCATAATATCCACTTAGCAATATTAACTATTATTTATAGTGTGCATTGAAATAAGGTTTACCGTCGCACTTTCTGCACCAAGTAAGACGACCTACTCTTCATCTCTTTTTAAACATTTTTATTCAGGATATCTTAATGGGATTAGGGAAAAGACTTAGCCTTCGTTAAACTCACCTGTGCATTCCAACATCGTGGATTCTATTTTTACATTAACAGGACTTTGATTGTGCGTTTTATCAGAACAAGTTGGCACTGCTCATTGCCTGACTTCCGTCCTGCGTCACTGAGTAAACAGTTTGGGAAAACCCGACAACCCGTATAAGTGAGAGAGAGAGAGAGGGGGTGGAGAGAGAAAAGAAATGGGGTTTAACGTCCACTCGACACAAACTAGGTCATTTCGGGACTAACATATGGTTTAATTTTATTTCAATAATTCGCTTCCGCGTAGGGGTCTGTAGCAGTAGGAGGAACCAGAGAAACCCCCCGAGGTTGGACAGACGACCCTACTCCTTGTCACGCACAACCGGGGATTCGAAACCACGCCAGTAAACTAGTATAAGTGAGCCAAGACTATAAAATTGGTTCCTATCTTTATGTCGTCTAAAATAATAACAAAATTCAATTTGGTTTGTCTTGCTGGTATTCCGGTTTATGTATCTTTACTGTTCAAGGACATTTCACAAAGAAAGTTCCAATAGAACACTGAATATAAAATTCGTTCTTAACTTTATTGTATATTGAATCATGGCGATGATACATTCGGAAGCAGATAGATTTGAGAAATCAATTCCCGGCCTTATTTGATTTATTCACCTTCCAGGAAATACGTCCCCTCGCGGTCGCCAATAGCTACTCTAGTAATATTGAATTAGGACTTCATTGTCCGGTCACTTCTCTTGTCAATTTGTTTGTCTTCTCTCTTCATAAAAACATAATTGATTTGCTGTATTTTCTATTCATTATTAGTCTATCACGTCTCGAGGCGATATATCAAATATTTTCATATGTCTTCCTGATCTGTGTATTTATTTATTTGCATATCGTATATAGAGCATTGCGCCTCATGATTTGTGTGGCGATATTAACACACGTTAGCCCGCGCTTTTCCAATAATCTCAAAGATCCACAGAACCTCAAATTTTAGACTCTACTTTACTTTGCTAGTCATTAGAAAGATACAATTCTGATTGGGAATAACTGAACTCACCCGTTAAAGAAATGTATTTAGTTTAATCCAGATTTAATATTGGTCGAAGCGGACATAATCATCCGGTGGAAGTAATAATTTGAGATTATGCGAACTAAACAGTTGAAAGATAGGTCGCCAAGCAACGAAACACACGTCCGGTAAGTCAACAGGAGTAGATTACGAGTCAAAATCTGGCTTGTAGTTTTGCCCTTTGTTAACATTTAGCATATAAAACATTAAATATATATTACAATAATCATCGGAAACCGTTAAAGTGTAATAGGCTTCTTTGTCTCAAGACCTTAAACACTATAAATTTAAAGTCAATTGTATATTAACTTTAGCATTTAGAGCGTCCACGTGATATCTCAAAGTGATCAATGCCCATAACTCTTGCAGTAATTGTCATAAATCGTTAAATATCTATAGACGTTTTCGTCTTATGGCCTTAAACACTTTGTATATATTTAATGATAGTCTGGTTTTAGATTTAGCCTCTAGATATTTCATCATGATCAATGGCCATAACACAGGCAATAATTATCAGAAATTGTTGAAATCAAATAGATTCTTCGTCGCATGGCCTTAATCAAGGTGTATCAATTTTAAAAAAGCTATCAGATATTACCTATAGCCCATAGAGCGTATAAAATTAAAACCAGCGGCTGTCAGGCAGGATACGTCAAAATGGATGGAGAACAAGCTAAAAGAAAGTGATTTTTCCTACAATCAAGGGGCATTATTCATGAAGTTACAATGCGATATGTGCAAATATCGAAAGGAACCAAGATCTTTGGGTTATAAGCATGCATGTCAAGTTTAATCAAAATCGAATTAAAATTGTGACGTATACAGAGTCCACAACCTTGATATACCATATTTTTTTTACACTATTCGCGTACAAGCGGTGGCCATTTTGTCTGGCAATTTTCGTCCGATTTTCACGAAATGGCAAACTCAACCTTCATTACGGTGTAACCGTGATATAATCAAACGTGTTTTTAATCGGATAATAAGTGTTAAGTGTGGCCTCCAGAGGGACCACAAGCTAAATATGGCGAACATAAATGGCATCGTGAGTTCGCATTCTTGGATACGGAAGGTTTTGAAATATCCGAATCGAATGTGGATTTCGTCAGCATCCTGCGTAAATTTGGAGACTGTTTGCGACTATTTATGAGTTTACTATTTTTAGATTGTATTTCATTTTGGAGCTTTTGATCAATTCATCCTGATTTGAAAAAAAACCAACACATCCATTCCCTTTTCTTGTGAAGGATTGCAAGTAGTGACTAGTATTAAATCCGGTATATTACTTTCTTTCTTTTGGCTTTTATTTCTTAACTCATTATTTTCCCTTGTTAAAGCTTTATTGAATCTGTTAGTAATCAAACTTAAAGAATAATTTAGTCTTATTACGAAATTTCTTAATTCATTAAGTCTGGAGTATTTAACTGTATCATTAGACACAATAGTACATACTCTTAAAGCCATATTGTAGGGAATATTACGTTTTGTATGTGAAGGGTGACATGAGAAAAAATTGAGGTATATGATATATATAATATGATATTCAAGACAATGCATAATCTTGACTATAAAATGGTATTCTAAATGCCGTTTTGTATGAATGGGACTGTAGTTCAAAGGTTAGGATCCTGAATCAACAAATTCGCCATTATCAGACATTCCCAAGGCCCCAGCCTTTTGAAGTTTACAAAATATGTTTTCCAATTCCATAAGCGGATTGCATATATTGAAGTTATGTTTAAATCCAAATAACAGAAGAGAGACACTCTCCCGGCCGTCGTACATAGTATATCCACAACCTAGTTGGTATACGTGGATCACAAAAACACATGTACCATGATTGGATCGGCTGTTATACGACCAAGACTTGTGGTGAGTTTGGATGCAGGCTAGCTTATTTAGCCAAATTATTTCCTTAGCATCCCAATTTGACTTTGTTGACTTTAAGGTTCTAAAGAATTGTTGTTGCATGTATGACTTTGGGCTACAGGGCACTATTTGATTTTGGAATAGTCCGAAGGAAATTCCGCAAATATAAAAAATATAATTCTTAATATACCTCTTCGTTGGCTTTTTGTTACGACCTTTTTCGACTTGATGTCGGTAAAATAAATGAAATCCAGAAAATATTGAATGAAATAAATAATAAAATCCCAGACATCGAATGAGGTTAGCAAGGAAGTCCACAGGGAAACGGTTGCGCTTGGGTTTATCTCCGTCGTCCATCTAAAATCTGAGTTTGGTACTACCCTTACGCTTAACCAGACCAATTAATCATTGCCATAGCGACACAAACAGTTATAACATACCCATTTATGCATTGTTATTCCTCCCCCTGTCCAAAGTTGGTCTACATGTCTCTACTAGACGACAAAAGAACATTGTGCATATTATTGAGCATTTAAAAAAAAAAAAAAAAAAATACTGAGGTAATGCCCAAATCATTATGAACCCTAATATTAGAAATTCGTTGACATAATAGTTTCGGGTACCAGCTTGTATGACCAAAGAAGCATATCTCAGATGACAATACAGAAGTACATGTAAATTAAAATGGCTGATTCACAAACTACTGAAGAAAAACAAGATAAACGTGTAGGATGGACTAAGCAGGCGCAAATTTAGACTGTGCGTATATTTTATCGAAGATAATGAGAAATTACTAAAACAACTTTAAAAATTGGATAGTGATGTATTTATATGCACTCATATTACATTAAACGTAAATTATGCAAGAGCTAAATCTGCTTATTGTAGGTATTTCTTTGGGCCTAAAATGTTATCTAAATTATTAATTAGACATCTATTAACTTATCCAGTTCATAATCAACTCTTAATGTCATTGCTAGCCTGTGATATTTACTGGATAAGGATCCGATTTTCTGCTCAACTTTCATTCATGACTTAATTATGATATGTTTTTTATCGTACTGACTTTAGTAATGATGATCGAGGCTGGGCCTAAAATTCAATCGCTACATCCTCGGTTCACCGTGGATTAATTTGACTGGCATTTTCAGCAATTTATCTTTACACTATCTAGTTTTTAACTATTATAGTGCGAACTGACAACTCTTTATCTAATCTCCGATGATGTATCGTCTAGTTTAAGGTTTCATAGAATATAAATATTCGCCCTTTAATGTATTGAAAGATTACACCGTGCAGGGATAAATCTTTCGGTTTTTGTGATTAATAATCTTTTTTCTCTAGGATATTTTTTCTTCGTTTTGTTTATAGTCTTTCGACCTCATTGATCTGAAAATGTTTCTTTTCTCGTGCAGTAGACGTTGTTCTATTTTTCTTGGTCGATGTATCTGTATTGAAAATGAGTCCGAATGACATAAAGATTTTGTAACCTATCAATATTTATCGCCCAGTGCTTATAACGTTTGTATTGGATTTGATGGAAATCACAAGTTGCCATGCAAGATACGCCCGAATTTTGCAACAGATTGACTTAGAACATTAAAAATCAGTAGGATGCATGCCCTGGTCCCCGTGCTTCACATCGAAGGGGTTTAACGTCCACTCGACCTAAACTAGGTCATTTCGGGACTAACATAATAATGTGGTCCGATTGTATTTCAAAATTCGCTTGCGCGTAGGAGTCTTAGGCAGTGGAATGAATCCACTACGTGTAATAAAAACCTATATGGAGGTGAAAGATGAGTGCGCTCTTAAAAATTGCCGTTAAAATCCATTCTAAATTAAGGTTTAATACGCATTAAAAGGGTAATATGTTTACGTCTGGACAAGTAAGTTAAAATTTATTCAGCTGTCTCTATGATCACTGAAAACATGTGGGACAGCTTAAAGGTTATACCGAATTGTCCTTGCAATGTATCCTGTTATGAGAAATCACTCCATGTTATATCATTAATTTTCAAAGTCGTTCAGATCAGTGCATTGTAATAAATCGTCACACTCATTGTCAATAAAAAACAATCCTGCACATCTTCAGGCATTATTGTCTCCATCCACTTAGGTTCCATGTCTTCAATCCAACCATTGTCACGAGTGTCTGTGACTCCATAAACGTTGATGTTCCCGAGTTAAAACATGCGATCTAAGTTTATGAAGCTGCAATGTTTGATGTCAGGGTGGCAGCAATGATGTTTTATCCGTTACACTTGCCTCCCTCTTTAAGTTGTGACAATGTTTGGAATGAAGACATGTTAGGTTTTATCTGAATTGGAAAAAGGTACTTCACAACTTTGTACACATTTCACATTTTGCATACAACGCAGAGACCATAACTCTAATACGAAAGGTCTGATGCGCACTAAAATGGGACTCACCCTTATATATTAAGTTTCATCTGTGTCGGACCATACTGTGCCCTCTGCATGGAGGGTCCACGGACGTTGTAATATTTCACATTTTGCGTAAAAGACAGGAGGCATAAATCCGAAACTGAAGGTCTGCTGCACATCAATATCGAACTCGATCAGGATCGTTTGACCGTCAACACTCATTTTAAGTTTCCACCTTCGGTATACATATGGTATGATTTTCCACAATTTATGTATATTGAAGCAGCCAAGGCCCATAAACTAAAAACACATCTGTTCTTACAATCAGGGGCCATAATACAGGAGGTTAGGGTACACTATGCGCCAATATCTACAGGAACCGAGATCTTTAGGATATAAACATACATTTTAAGTTATATCAAAATCGGGACCTCTGGAGAGTGCAAGAGATAAAAACGCGATTTTTTTTCTACAACCCGCGAAATTAGGTCCGATATGTGCCAATAGCAAAAGGAACCAAGATCGGTCGGACATAAGCATATATTTTAAGCTTTTGCCAAATCGGATAAAAATTATGACCAGTAGAGTGTCCGCAAACAAATGCGAATGGACACGCTGACGGACAGAAGCGACAACATCAGCCAGATAACATTAAGGCACTTTTACGAGCACATTTTCTTAACCTGTGCAGCATAATAATTTTGTACCAGTGGCACATAGCGTGAATATAATATGAAGATTCTCATTTTGACGGTCACACAGCGGTCAAGAAAGACTAATGCGATATTTAATTAGTACTTGGCCTTGCCATTAAGGGCAAAAGAGACGATGAAGAAAATTTGTTCATAATTAGGTTTCCCCATACACCTTTTGTAAGCTAATGTCCAATCCAATATGAATCCTTTTGTTGGTGGGAATAATGCTCCTTGTCTTAATATAATGGTCGCTTCTGGGTCTTTGCTTTGTATTAAGATATCACAATCATGTATAATAAATGTAGGTGATATAATTTGAAAAATAAGATATACACGATGTTTTCTGGTACGGCCAAAACATATTGAATGGAATCTATACCTCCAATTCGATACAGTAAACAACAGCGAGGAGAAATGAGAGGATTACTAGTGAGGTCAAATAAAGGCAACTAAACCATAAACAAGCCAAGAATTGCCTCAAACCAAACCCATATTATCATCAACAACGTCTTTTAGCTGTTAATATTATGTCGGATCATGGACTTAGGTTTTCGACTATTCGGTTACGTGTTGCTTTCATTTGATTTATTCGCTGCCCATTGAAATTTATTGTTCACGAAGAATTTTGTTTTAACATTCACTGGGGTTAAATATTGGACGGTCATTTGCCGAAGGATTTTACATTGAATGAACCCTTCTATCTTGTTGATTTACCAGCCAAATATTATAACTTTCTTTAGTCTTTAGCTTGAAAGTCCGAATCCGACTAAAAATGACCCTTTTGTAATTTGATGTAAGCATACAGATTGGAATAAAATACTAAAATATTGACCTACTCGAATATCCGTTCAAAGCAGACTGGTAACAATTATTTAGCGATTGCATGTTTAATACTCAATGATAAAGAAAGCCAATTCCTTGCGAAGTACAAATGGAGTTTAACATCAGATTAACACATTACTTTTGTCAGGCGGGGTTGGACAGGCGACCCTACTCATTGTCACGTTCAACCGGGGATTCCAAACCACACTAGTTGACTCAATGACAGGCTTTATGATATAGCACACACGTGCTAACCATTCGGCTATCCACCCCCCACCCCCCGCCCGGACAACATCGTTTCCGCCAACGCATCATTTTGTTCCCGTCAAAGGTGTCTCTTACGCGCACTCCCACGAAAATGTAGCAGGAGTTTTGACGGACAGACAGACTATCCAGTCGTGGCTAAAATTGCATAGGCATAGGTTGACTCTAATTAACAAGACAACAGTTTATTACAGGACAAAATACACATAACAAAAACACTTAAGACAGGTGTTTTTTTTCCAGGAAAAAAAAGATGGTTTATAAAGTTATACAATTTATAGGCAACACAATACGAAACACTTGAAATAAGGGATTAATTGTGCTGTAATTAATAAGAGCTACTTACAGATGGATAGAAAATAGAAGAGTGAAGTTAGTAACCACAATCAACAAAGCGGGTACCCAAGGGAATGAAATCTGCTCACTACCCTATAACAATAACATCTTTAAAGTATAAACTAAAGTAAATATCACCACTGAAAAGGCTAGCTGGATACTCAAGACAAAAGAGACTTACTGAAATAGTTAAAGTGGCTATAACATCCTACTAAAATATTGAAAGGGGCTATAACACCCTACTACACTAACAAAATGGGCCTCAGTTATTAGTCTTATTCAAACATATACTTGGCAATTCTTTACTTGTCCGTCCCACTGACACTAATCCATTATGCACGGAGATAGCTATCTAGTTTAGTTTATGCACTACCCATGAATACTTTGAATTGGCCCTTACCTCTTGACTATCACACCCACATCTAGTTTTCTTGCAAATATAATAAGGCGGTGTACACCGATGAAGAATTTTAATTTGTCCCTGTAATAGTGCTGTAGATTTTTTATAAGTTAAAGTACCAGAACAACAAAAACGACTAACTATGTGGTATCATGCGTACGAAAGGGTAAGAACACACTGCTAGAAGAAACAGAAATACCAAGGATAATATTTTCCCTTTTCCTGAAAGGGACAATCCCGAATTAAACAGGGGCTCAAAAAAAAAGTCTGAGAATGTGTGAAAATAAAACGCCAAAATATAGGGGAATGGTGTATTTACCATGTCTCAAAATTTCAACTAAAAATATTAAGTCGTTTGGACGTGAACGCCAAAACTGCTTATCCGGACACGTAACCCTTTTAAGATTTCGGGTCAATTGTTTCGTTCGGTGACCTTATAACCGATTACGGTTACTTGAGAGGGTTATGCAGTGAATAACCCATGTGCGGTACTTGATAAAGAAAGGCAAATTTCAACTACACATTATTTTTATAAAAAAATGTTTTGTTTAATCCAGATACCACAAAATACACCTTGAGGCACCGGTCTCAAATTCCAGATGAAGATTGACGGATTTGAGTCGTTTGAAAACGTATCATAAATACTGAAGTAGTTGCTCGGCCCTTGACTCGAATATATTAAGGGATTTTAACACAAAATGAAGTAGTTTTATTCCCAAAACAAATGTCGGGATTAGCCCTTTAATAGAAAGGTCATCGGAATTTTCCGACTAGGTCAATGGTGTAAGACGGAGGGCATGACAAGGGCAGCTGTCTAGTCGTTTGGATGAGACGAAAAATAGAGGTCCCGTGTACACATTGGCGTGCACGTAACAGATCGTTAGGCAATTGGAAATCGATACATGAACAGGCGATAGTTCCGCTGCCCGGGCCAAATTGTCGTCATAGGACAGTACATGGCGTATGTCCGTTTCATTAGCCCAGTCAGGAGCAGAACAGTAGGACGTTAAACCCAATTTCATTTCATATAAAATTAACAGAGGTCAACCGCTGAGGCGTTGAAGCGTTCGTATTTTAAAGCCCGTACATGACCCACACATTCCCAGGCAATACTAGCGCCCGTCCATTCATCGTCTTGGATAATGTTATACATTTGCGGCTACGTCACTTAAGAATCTCGGAAAATAGAATATTTTGGTAACATAATTTTGCTGGTAGTCTGAATATGTTTTTGGTGGACATCCATGGTTATATCTTTAGGAGCATATAGGACATACATATTTACTGGAGAAAAAAATCTGTTGATGTGTCTTGTTCTATTTGATTCAATATTAGAAAATAATTGCTTAGTTTCCATTGAATAAAGCATCCTATGGTATGCTCAGAAATATCGTCACCCTTTTCAAAGCTATTTTCTATTGTCTTCCCCTTTCTCTTTCCCCCCTTTTGCATGGCGATCTTTGCTGACTGGTTGGTGTAGAATTGAAAAAAGGGGTTTGCATATACATTTTCTGCCAGACTTTGGTGAATATTCGTGATTTTGAGGCGGAAGGATACAAGAGTTAGATCGGGAAATCGCATGCTAAATTCTTTTTGTCCCGACTTGAGTATTTCAAATTTTTTATACTGAACCTTATACGTGCTTTTGGGCAAGAGGTTGTCAACGGTTGTTCCATCTGTGATAGAAGGCGTTCTACACAACGAATTATTTGGGATAAATTAAATCCGGTCTTAAAGATGTCAATTTAACATTAACTCAATAGAGAACTGATTGGTGATCTTTGGTCAAACATGTAAGCCAGATACAAAAGAGTTATCCCCCTTCAAGAGTACTCACACGAAAATGTAGCAGGAGTTTTGACGGACAGACAGACTATCCAGTCGTGGGTAAAATTGCATAGGCATAGGTTGACTCTAATTAACAAGACAACAGTTTATTACAGGACAAAATACACATAACAAAAACACTTAAGACAGGTGTTTTTTTCCAGGAAAAAAAAGATGGTTTATAAAGTTATACAATTTATAGGCAACACAATACGAAACACTTGAAATAAGGGATTACTTGTGCTGTAATTAATAAGAGCTACTTACAGATGGATAGAAAATAGAAGAGTAAAGTTAGTAACCACAATCAACAAAGCGGGTACCCAAGGGAATAAAATCTGCTCACTACCCTATAACAATAACATCTTTAAAGTATAAACTAAAGTAAATATCACCACTGAAAAGGCTAGCTGGATACTCAAGACAAAAGAGACTTACTGAAATAGTTAAAGTGGCTATAACATCCTACTAAAATATTGAAAGGGGCTATAACACCCTACTACACTAACAAAAGTGGGCCTCAGTTATTAGTCTTATTCAAACATATACTTGGCAATTCTTTACTTGTCCGTCCCACTGACACTAATCCATTATGCACGGAGATAGCTATCTAGTTTAGTTTATGCACTACCCATGAATACTTTGAATTGGCCCTTACCTCTTGACTATCACACCCACATCTAGTTTTCTTGCAAATATAATAAGGCGGTGTACACTGATGAAGAATTTTAATTAGTCCCTGTAATAGTGCTGTAGATTTTTTATAAGTTAAAGTACCAGAACAACAAAAACGACTAACTATGTGGTATCATGCGTACGAAAGGGTAAGAACACACTGCTAGAAGAAACAGAAATACCAAGGATAATATTTTCCCTTTTCCTTAAAGGGACAATCCCGAATTAAACAGGGGCTCAAAAAAAAAGTCTGAGAATGTGTGAAAATAAAACGCCAAAATATAGGGGAATGGTGTATTTACCATGTCTCAAAATTTCAACTCAAAATATTAAGTCGTTTGGTCGTGAACGCCAAAACTGCTTATCCGGACACGTAACCCTTTTAAGATTTCGGGTCAATTGTTTCGTTCGGTGACCTTATAACCGATTACGGTTACTTGAGAGGGTTATGCAGTGAATAACCCATGTGCGGTACTTGATGAAGAAAGGCAAATTTCAACTACACATTATTTTTATAAAAAAATGTTTTGTTTAATCCAGATACCACAAAATACACCTTGAGGCACCGGTCTCAAATTCCAGATGAAGACTGACGGATTTGAGTCGTTTGAAAACGTATCATAAATACTGAAGTAGTTGCTCGGCCCTTGACTCGAATATATTAAGGGATTTTAACACAAAATGAAGTAGTTTTATTCACAAAACAAATGTCGGGATTAGCCCTTTAATAGAAAGGTCATCGGAATTTTCCGACTAGGTCAATGGTGTAAGACGGAGGGCATGACAAGGGCAGCTGTCTAGTCGTTTGGATGAGACGAAAAATAGAGGTCCCGTGTACACATTGGCGTGCACGTAACAGATCGTTAGGCAATTGGAAATCGATACATGAACAGGCGATAGTTCCGCTGCCCGGACCAAATTGTCGTCATAGGACAGTACATGGCGTATGCCCGTTTCATTAGCCCAGTCAGGAGCAGAACAGTAGGACGTTAAACCCAATTTCATTTCATATAAAATTAACAGAGGTCAACCGCTGAGGCGTTGAAGCGTTCGTATTTTAAAGCCCGTACATGACCCACACATTCCCAGGCAATACTAGCGCCCGTCCATTCATCGTCTTGGATAATGTTATACATTTGCGGCTACGTCACTTAAGAATCTCGGAAAATAGAATATTTTGGTAACATAATTTTGCTGGTAGTCTGAATATGTTTTTGGTGGACATCCATGGTTATATCTTTAGGAGCATATAGGACATACATATTTACTGGAGAAAAAAATCTGTTGATGTGTCTTGTTCTATTTGATTCAATATTAGAAAATAATTGCTTAGTTTCCATTGAATAAAGCATCCTATGGTATGCTCAGAAATATCGTCACCCTTTTCAAAGCTATTTTCTATTCTGTCTTCCCCTTTCTCTTTCCCTCCTTTTGCATGGCGATCTTTGCTGACTGGTTGGTGTAGAATTGAAAAAAGGGGTTTGCATATACATTTTCTGCCAGACTTTGGTGAATATTCGTGATTTTGAGGCGGAAGGATACAAGAGTTAGATCGGGAAATCGCATGCTAAATTCTTTTTGTCCCGACTTGAGTATTTCAAATTTTTTATACTGAACCTTATACGTGCTTTTGGGCAAGAGGTTGTCAACGGTTGTTCCATCTGTGATAGAAGGCGTTCTACACAACGAATTATTTGGGATAAATTAAATCCGGTCTTAAAGATGACAATTTAATATTAACTCAATAGAGAACTGATTGGTGATCTTTGGTCAAACATGTAAGCCAGATACAAAAGAGTTATCCCCCTTCAAGAGTACTCACACGATTTCGTCCTGTAAGGAAACCCCCACAAGGGTTGAAATGTACCTGTTATCCACAAGGAATCGCTCTC
This sequence comes from Patella pellucida, assembly GCA_917208275.1. Classification (NCBI taxonomy): domain Eukaryota; kingdom Metazoa; phylum Mollusca; class Gastropoda; family Patellidae; genus Patella; species Patella pellucida. The sequence goes on from OU795039.1 coordinate 45,855,082, forward strand.
ATAAAAAAAACTAGACTGTCATGAAGCATCAAGAAACGTGTGCGCCATATTCTAGGGTAGGTACTACATCTTTTACCTGTTCCGCCCACAATGAAAGAGGTACTGAATCCGTGTGCAAATCACGCACATAGTTTGAATCGCTTTCACAAAAAAAACCGATGAAATTCCATTACTTCTTATTGTTGGGTCTGAAATACCACTGCCCGTGTGTGTTTCTGCATGCATATTCACCACGCAAAAGAACCACTCACGCGATAAGCCAGGACTCCAGTCCAGTAAAATAACGAATAAAACATTAGGCGAAGTAATTCACGAGATCCTTCAACAATAGTGTTAACAACTTCTGTTTTCAAAAATATTTATAGCAAAGACATTTACACTGCTGTGGTCTTCCCCTGTATACTTCGTCAAACGCAGTTATCTCCCTTCCAACGAAATACAAATTTAATTATATTTCACAATATGAATTTGATCGTTTTTCCTATGAAAACCGCCGGTCTTTAACATGCCAACTCGGTCATTATTTAACAAGTAATCAGATCGAATGAATGTTAAGCAAATAACTTGAACAGTAAACTAATAAGAATCGAATATTTAAAACTACGTGCGCATTATAGCATACCTGATACCACTAACCATTATTGGTCTGTCAACTTGTAAACGTTATTTTATTTTCCCATAAGGACCTAAGGAGCGAGTGTGCTTCATTTGAATTGGTTTATAACTTATAGTTACTCTCGATAGAACTTTCCATTTGATGTGCTCGCTGTTTTATGTTGTACCTTTAATCACGGTGGCTAAGTGGATACGGCGCTGGTTCGCTAGCCTGGAGGTCGAGTGTTCGATTCCTGCATAGGCCGAGAAAGTTCATCTCGATTTTCCGGCGTGATTTCCCCCTTGTCAGAGATGTAGAAGGAGGGCCTGACAAGGACAGCTACCTAGTCGTTCGGATGGGGCGAAAACCGAGGTCCCGTGTACACATTGGAGTGCAAGTAAAAGATCCCTTGGCAGTTGGAATTCGATATAAGAGTAGGCCGTAGCGCCGCTGCCCGGGCAAAATTTCCCTCATAGCACACTGTATGGCGTATGCCCGTCTTTAATTAGCCCAGGTTAGGTGCTTAAACGTAGGACGTTGAGCCCCATTTCATTCATTGTATCTGAATTCAAGGTTCAAACTATTTACTGAGAGGAGTGGGTTGGATGGCCGAATTGGTTAGCACGTGGGTGCTGTATCATAAAAGGTCGCCTGTCTAACCTTTTGGTTTTTCTCCGGGTCCTCCGGCTTCCACCCAATGCTAAAGACTCCTACGCGCAAGCGAATTATTGAAATAAAATTAAACCATATATGTTAGTCCCGAAATGACCAAGGTTAGTCGAATGGACGTTAAACCCCATTCCTCTCTCTCTCACTCTCTCTCTCTCTCTCTGAAACTATTAACTGGATTTAGCTGTAGATAGTAGTGATTGGTGTCGTTCACAGTATGTGCTTAATATTCACAGAACACCTGATACCGATTGATTGTTGAGATATCGTTATGGTGGTTGGTAACGCGATGCGGATGGATTCAGAACTGTGTGTATAGTGCATGTGTAAGTAATTCAAGGTTCAAAATTAATACGTGACGAGTTGATTCGATACAATAATTAGATTTGAAACCGATCTATGTTTTCATAGAGAATTGTCGGTACCTAGTAAACATCTAGATAATTACCAAGAATTGATCCCCCACCCCTCATCACAATGAAAGCGTCGGTTAATTGACATTTATAGGCGATTATGTGTTATTAATGTATTAGACATGGCGAGCTTAAATCCTGTACTACATCAACGGGATCTTGTATAATTTACGTACCGGAGAAAACATTAATCTTGTTCACACAAAATACTAGACAGAACATGTATTTAACTCCATTTTTGGGGGCATCTACGTAGCATTATAAGTTAAACCCGAAGAAACGTGGAATTGTTTTGGGGACAAAAAAATCAAGAAACTGTCAAATCTTTAATCTGCTGTTCAACGAACGCCAAATCAACACAGCCTAGGTTATTTCTAAACTGACACCGGCAAAATCCATTATTAACCAAGGAAACAAATCTACGGTTTGTTCCTTATCACTGTCGAGTACAAGCTTGGCTTCTAAACCATTAGTATTACTAAGTTTAATGACTATAAAATCTAAAATTTTAGAGTGACATTAAAGGGGCTTATGGGCGATTCGATATAGAGCTGGCAGTTCTCGCTGTAATAGTTAGGTCAGTACGATACAAACATAGTCTCGATTATCAAATTTTTAAAATTAAATAATCAATGACAGTTGATTATGGTCTGAATAAGTTTTTTAATGTATGATTAAAAATTTAGATAACATTCCAGGCCTAAAGAAAGACCCTGTCTTGCATAATATATGTTTAAGTCCGTCTTACTCCATTTGGTTGCCATATAATTGATTACAAAAAAAATGTTAAATCAGAACATACAACAAGTGTAATTGTAAATGATATTTTAATAGAATGTTAAATATCAACATATCTGTAACAGTTTAACCCAAACCAACGCCCGTTCTTACCCTTGGTTAATTTTGTGTAGCATTAAGAAAAATATTTCTGAGCAAAAAGTCTGAAAAATGTCCATTGTTCGTTTTATTTTTGTAAGAAAAATATTGATTTTTAAATAACCCTTTTTCTGTTGCGTTCTTGAACCTTCACAGTGGATGATGTATCGAAGAGAACATATAAGATTGTACAACACAACTTAACGCGATCTAAATGTTCTATCAAAATTTCAGAACTGAGCAGATAAAGGGGAACAACTCTATAACTAAGGTTCCGTTTGATTGGAACTAATCAAGCTACTCACTGCTGGAAAGAGGAGAAATTATTGTTCTTAATTATGTTGTTTTTTTTTTACAATAGTCTGATTAACTACCAATCGCTAACTGCGTTACAAGGGCATTACCCTTAAAACAGGTCGTCACATTTGACCGTTACGTCATGGCTCACGACTTTAGTATGCTCAATTAACAAGTGCATAGCAGAATATTGCAGTAAAACTAATTGCGTGACAAACGAGGCTATCAACATTGACAGAAAGTTAACAATACTGTATGAAAACGAACAATACCTTCGCCGTTATTAATACCTTAAGTAACCGTCCAGAGTTCTAGGGAAGACCCCAGAATAAACGAAGGACTGTCATGTTGCTGTACTCAAGAGATAGATTTGATTGAACGAGAAGAATAGACACAATCCCTCAAAAGTTGAAGTATCAGTCAGAAGCCAATCCAGCAATGGCCAGAGAGGGATTCTCGGGCCATTTATTTGGGAATATGGGGGGAAATGACTTTCATTTTTCTCATTCTAATTGTTGTCCTACAAAATGATGCACTTAATTCTGGCATATAAAAGAACAAATACTGACAGTTTAAAAACTAATTTCAGATGCACAAAAGAAATAAACTTTATTCAATACACTGTCGTGTATTTTATGCTCCGAATGTTTTTTTTAAATGTGATACGGGTACTGTCATCATTATCTATGTTTTACTGGAATATAAAGCTTCTTGGATGGATCAACTCGTTTTGACAATTTTTTTTTAGAAATGTATCACTCAAGCTCAGATCTCTTCTGTTACATTTGTTTTCATAGAGAAACAATCCAATTGCCTTCTGGAAAAAGGCAGTTTTCTCGTAACTGAAACAAAATATGATTACCTTCAGGAAAGAATTGTCACACGCGTGTTCAAACCTTTATCGAAGAATGTCTAATCATATACACGTTTCTAGATAACTTATCACGTTCTGGTCAGAGCAGAAGACCAATTTACACCCTCAAACCTTCGGGCGAACCAAGCCTATTAATTGATTATTTCAAGGTCTCTCCCACATTCAGCAGCTTATCAACAACCTATTTAATATTTTTTAAGGCAAACTTTATTCGATTTATGTAGTTTTTTGAAAAATTGAACAAAATTAGGATGACCTATTTGGGCTAACCTATTCTTGTGATCTAGACCTAAAATGACATTGATTTAATTTTTGTTATTATGAAGGCTACGTGGACCAGGGGCAAACTTCAAACGACGCAAAGCAATCATTGATCTGATGAGTTATTCGATTGGTGGTGGGTGGGACATACGATTAAACCGTGTGATGTATCACTCCATCTGCAAAAAAAAACGAGAGAGAGAGAGAGAGAAATGGGGCTTAACGTTCACTCGACACAAACTACGTTATTTCGGAACTAGCGTATGGTTTATTTTATTTTAATACTTCGCTTGTGCGTAGGGGTCTTTAGCAGTGACAGAAAACCGGAGGACCTGGAAAAAACCCACGAAGCTGGACAGGCGACCCTACTCCTAGTCACGTACAACCGGGGATTCGAAACCACGTGCTAACTATTCGGCCATCCAACTCCCCGAAACTATAGCTTACATGGGATTGACTATATGATTTAAGGGAAATGCGCTCATTTTCACATTAAAAGGCATGATACAATTACAAACAAGGACTGAGATGTAATAATGATTTTGCAAGTTTGTAGATTTAAAGGACCATATTGGTGCCAGTCATCACATGATAGAGCGTGTTAAACACGTTCAAAATATACTTTTAACGCAGAGGTCATTGCTACGTTAGCTGAGTATTACACGCTACCCGAATCAGCAGTGACGTAACGAAAAGGAAAACACGGGCGACTGCTCTATTTAACTGACTGAAGCGACGAGTGATAACAAACACACGGCTAAATTTCTGCTCACTCATAATTCCTTCGAAGACCAACAGTTGTTATATGGGACTGTAAGAGGATATCTGACAATTCAATAACATAATTGAATGTCATTAGATAAAAGAACACGAGAAAAATAGAAAGTGTGCGCCTTAGTTACTTTAGAAGTTACGTTGCTGCTAGCTCTAAATACATACGCACAAAAACATTGAGACCGGAAATTATCCAAAAACAATATGTATTTCCATAGTCTTGATTAACCAGACTTGTCTGATTAAAACAAAAATACAGTGCCGATTAGAGCACTGGAATTCTAATCTTTTAGGGCGTGATAGTTGGAGTTATTTAGTTTCATTTCTCTCTTTTTGTCGTGTGTTCAAACACCAAGGTTTGCGCATGCGCAGAAGCGTTAAATTCAATCGTTATTTGAACGTATTCTAAAAACCGAAGAATCCCGAACTAATTGTTCGTATCAGAGTAGAGTTTCAAAATTTTATGTAACCAAGAACAATAACTCGTTTTGTCTCTAATAATTATCTCCTTTGAGAAATGGCAACCGAAAATATTTTTCAACAAGTTAAAAGTACAGGTCTAGATGTCAATATCGTTAAAATTAAAACATGACCAGACTTTCATTGTTGATAAATGAAGTTTTTGTGGTAAGCCTTATCATATAATGTTAAAATAAACCCCAAATAAAGTGTGTAGGATGAAATCTCTTGTGACCCCTAACAACCCTACTAGTGTTTGAGAATGACTTTAGTTAGTATTGTTATCTGTACTATGATTGTAACCATGTATCCAACTTTGCTGTAAAAAATATAAAAATGAACTGTTACATTGTTACGACTGAGAAGGCAAACGTCTTAAGAAAACTGGAAGAAGTAAACACACAACGTGAAGTGGAAACAAAGACAGCCAGAGACAAATTCTAGACGATCATGAGGCTACTGAAATATGTAGTAAGAAAAGATGCATTGTTTGTATGTAGGATGTTGAGACCGGTCTGCAACACCCGCTCTCCACGTCAGACGGAAAGAGATAGATAGAGAGAGAAATGGGGTTTAACGTCCACTCGACACAAACTACATGTAGGTCATTTTGGGACTAACAGACAGAAAGACCCATGGTGCTACAATAGTGAGAATAACATTAATAATTTAAATTCTTGTTTTCTTAAGTGTTCACTTCTATCATCTATGTGTATTGCAATATCGGTTTGTGTGTATTACACCTACAATTTACTGGTTCGTGGGTATTGCATGTGTAATATTATACAGTCTATATTGGTGTATATTATGTAAAATGTGGTCTACTGGTTCACGTGTATTGCAAGTGTAATATACAATATACTGGTCAGTGTATATTGCTAATGTATTATTCGATCAACTGAACTATGTTTGTACAAACCACTGACTGGTGTGTACGAATTACTCCAGTAATGCTATCTTCAGGATCCGTGTTAACTATCCTGAATTTAATGTACACCTTAAGGTACAATTTTACCATAATCTTAGTCAACGATTTTCACTAAATGAAGTAAACTTCTCTTAAATATGTATTGGACATTCAAGACAGCTGCATTCATTTTCAAGGGAAAGCAGTTTAACTTTTCAAATATCTCCATTAATATTTGTACAAACAAACCATTTTATTGATAAAAATAGAATATACATTGCTGCAAATGGGCAAGTTTATTTGGTATATTTGTCCTTGTGAATGTATCATGCTCATTGGTGATAACAGATGATCCTGTAGACATTCGTGGACCCCTAACCCGTATACATGTTCCTCGCTCACATGCTTGGCTGTTGGTGTTATAAATCGACCATCCAGTGAACTTATACATCCCGTAGTGTTTCGTTGATTAAAGCTAATCCCGCTTAACACTGCTTTAATAGAATCAAATTTCTGTTCCAAATTATGACTGGTCAATAGTCCGATTAACAACCAATTGCTTACTGCGTAACAAGATGATTATGCTTTAAACAAAGCTACAAATTAGATCAAATATGTTAACATAACGTTACGATTTTATTATGCCCAATTAACCAGTGCATAATAGAATATTGCTGAAAAACTAATTGCGTGACAAACAAGGCTATCAACACGGATACAATGTAAACAATACTGTATGTAGACGAACGAGACTTTCATCGTTTTTAATACCTTAAATCACTGTCACAAGTTTTAGGGAAGACTGTTATATTGCTTGATAGTTTTGATTGAACGTGAAGAATAGACATACTCCATCAAAAGCTCAAGTATCAGACGCCAATCCAGCAATGAGCTGAGAGGGATTTCTCGGACCATTGCTTCGGGAATATGATCTATACTTGTCCGTATTTTGTCAATCAATTAAATAATGCGTATCTCTAATATATCAGGTTCTGTAAGAAAATGTTGAATCTTGATCTTCTTTTAAAATGATAGCACACCACTAACATGCCAGAGAACAGACAATAGAAAACTATCACACTGTGTGCTTATAACAAAAGAATAGGTCTATAGTATATCATAAATATTAAAGCGAGAATTTCAAATTTTCTAAGAAAGTTAAAACATAATTATTTCTATGTCTTTTGCTCAATGGGTTACCAACTCACTATTATACGACCACGAGCATTATTTCCCACCCTTAAAAATCATAGACACGGGAAATAACAACACAATCATCTCCCTTCTTTCCCTATTGACAACATGGACGGCCATTTTTCAACGTTGGAATTTGAAGTCGAAAATGATATTTTTGCCAATTTCTCAGCTGGCAATAGTGAATTGTAGGATTATTCTTCAACAAAGTAGGACTGTTTATGGATACAATCTATTTTAAGGCTTTAATTTAATAAATTTTTAAAAATATAACTTAAACATTTGAAATTGCAACTTTAAGCTGTAGCGACCAAAACATCGGTCAAACCCTAATGACCCAAAAAACATACACAGCACCAGTTTTGCGTGCATGATTATGCCCCCCAAAACAAATTTTACAATTAAACACGGTATCACACCAACATGTTTTTAAGAGGCACTATTGATCATGCTTTTGGCTATTTCTAACATACGAAATTAGTGAATTTCCAGATATGTCACGTACACTTAAGGAGCAATATTTACATGCTATTAGTTTTAAATGGATGTGCATTCATGTGTCCAATACGATAAAGATATCTCTTTAGGATTTTATCCCAATGAGGTATGAATTTCAAATTAACCTGGTAGCGTTTCTATTCTGTAGCCATAATTAATGTTCAACCTTTCGAAAACAAACTCTATGCGTCCATGGTATTAGTTCTAACCCGGTGCATTAACTGGATTATTAATGCCAACCTTGGTGAATATATATATAGATCAAACGATATATTTCGAGCTTTACTAATATATTAGCCCATGCATTCCCAATCTAGGTATGTAATTCCGTTTATCGTTCACAGGACGTAAATATTATTTGACTGTTTATCTTCTCAAATGAGACAATTATTACTGACTTAGATGATCATAAGCATATAATATGGATCTATCGAGTGTGAAAAATTGATTTATAGTAAGTGATTTATATTTTAATACAGAATGGCTTTTTGTAAACGAAGAAAACTGTCGAAGTGTAAACAGACTGAATTCTTTTGATCATTGCAATTCCCATGCAGTTATCATTTCCAATATACGTGTAAGACACATAAATTGTTCGTGGGAAATTAGGTAATTTTGGTATTCAGGTTCACGAAGTGTCCCCGAGGGATTCAACTGTAAGGCCACGAAAAGATCGTATTAACTTATTAATGAGGCCCAAGTTCACAAAGCATTCTCAGACTTAAGTTGAGAATTTACTCAACTTTAAATTACTGTTTATGAGAAACGTCTTTGATCCAGCAACACAAACATTTGCACATAGTTTTTTTACTGATGTATCTGATACAACAACAAGTTTGTAAATATATTGCTGATAAGGTCTAATAAATGACAAGTCAACATTTGGGGGCATAGAAACTAGTCGCTTCTAATCTGTTCACTTCCATACGACTGATTGACTCCATTTGCACGCGGAGCAGTTCACATTAGCTCTAGCCTTTGATTTTGTTCAGCCATTCCAATATCTACTCGAGAACCAGAAAAACAAAGCTATCTATTTCTTATCCATCTTAAGTTGATGATTATTACAAGAGTTCTAGACTCCAGGCTATATTTGTCTTAGCAGCCTAAGTGACACGTGAGTCACAACTTTCCATGCTTAAATTCTGTCATTACAGAAACTTATCCGTATTCTTGAATGGACGTGTGTCAGGTGTAATAAACGAAAAAAAACCTAAGTGCTCTTAGCGATGCTCTATCAATGGCTTCGGATATGCTGGGTTTCTAAAATCGATATCTAAGATACAGCGTTATGATGCACCTTTTATAAACCGCACAGCGCTGTTGTCCGTTCAGGATGTAGGTAAGGCGTCTTGTTAATAATCTTTTAGGTAGACAAAATAAGGTCTTGCTAACATCCTTTTCGTTTAAAAAGTTTATCTGGTTTTCCGTTTGTAGATTAAGTGTCATACCTAAAATTTTAAATATACATTTATATCCATTTCACAAAGCAAAACAGCACATGACATGTAATCAACTGCCATTTTGTTTACCTTAAACAAAGAGGTCACGTGATTGTAGCAATCAAATAATTACCTCGACTGGTATAATGAAAACGAGCATACACCATGCAGTATGCTATGAGGGTACTTTTGTCCGGGCAGAGGCACTATGACCTACCCTTATATCGAATTCAAAAAAGACAAAGGATCTTTTACGTATATGGCAATGTATACATCGGACCTCGGATTTCCGTCCTTATCAGGCCCTCCGTCCTGCACCACTGACAAGAGGAAACTATATACGTCGGAAAACCCCGATGAACTTTCTCGGCCAATGTAGGGTTCGAAGACGTGGCCTCCAGGCTAGTGAGCCAGCGTCTTACCCACTTAGCAATAGTTGTCCCACAAAATTGATTACCAACATTAGGATCAACATAGATTACTAACTAAAGAATACTAAAGCAGAAAAAGGGAGATGGCTATGGGCATCATGGTTAGTAGATAAGAGTTGTTCTACTGAAAAATATATATTTCAGCTGGAAACCAAAAGTGGATCCCCACCTTATCCCCTTTTAATTAATCAATTTTCCCCTACAGTGTTTTTGATGTACCTTCAGACCTTACCCAATCATCAGCGTCATCAATCCATTACGTTATCTTCTGTGGACCCCGCTAGTGTATCGGATGTTAAGGAACGGTCACTTGATTTATGTAATCTATTACTCCGTCTTGCAGCCACTTGATCAACAACGTCTGTGGCAATAAATTGTCTTATCATTAGAAGTAATAGGCTTCGAGAGGAAATATATCGGAGGAGGTTAATGCCTGTCATTATCAACTACAGCTATCAATATAGACAACAAGCGAAATAAGTTAAAGCCAGACATTGAATTGTTAAAATATCTGGATTAAATCACTGAATGAGATAGAAAAAAATATATATCACTATTATAGACAGATGATAATATGTAGAGTAATTTATAAAGACATGGGCTCGCGTAAGAAAAATAGATTTTCGGAATTAATGTAAATTTCTATTGTGTTTATACAGAAACTAAAACCCCTTCAGTGCAATATTTCAACCGTTATCTCTAATGATCTCATTATAAAATATACATGAAACATAAAATCCAATCTGGTATCGTTTTTTTTAAAGGGTATCGTCTATTTGAGAGACAATCAAGAACGTTTTCTTGCTATTGTCCCGACTAAAGTGTTGCGAACAACTAGCCTGTCATAGCAATGTCGCCTCTTGGATTATATTATAGTCTGACTACAAAGCGGAATTAATAGTATAACAAGCAAAAGCCTATCTGTGGTGTATAATATTCACATTACAATCAAGTTATATTCAGTTTTTATGGAGCCCCCCCCCACTCTTGCATTATCAAACTAATTGAGAGACAAATTACTCTAACGTCCACTAGACACAGACTAGGTCATTTGGGGAGAAACATGTGGTTCAATTTTATTTCAATAATTCGCTTGCGCGTAGGGGTCTTCAGCAGTGGGAGGACATGGACAAAACCCAAAAGGTTGGACAGGCGACCATACTCCTCGTCTCGTACAACATGCGTTCTTTCAAAGTTAGGTCCCAAGTTTATAGATAATATTTTTCTGTCATAAGACCTGTTCACTTGATTCCTTACTTAAGCACATGATATAAGTATCTTAAAACAAAATAACGCATTGACACCCATCGTCAAATTAAAGCTGAAATTATAAATACATAACCATTAACAGGAAATCAATTTAGCTGCTAAAACATTTTATCTTACGTGGTATTTCAAATAAAGTTTGCTTCCCATTCTAACAAATTAATTTTTTTAAAGCAATCGTTTGCATGCGCTAGGTGATGGGTGAAAGATCGTTGATGCTATTGAGCTTCATTAGAATTAAGTTTTACAACATCTGACCGTTGCTGGTTTACTTCACAATTCCCGAACATATAGCTACTTTATCTGAAAACACGTAAACAGTAGCATCTAATCAGAGATTGTGACATAGCTAACCCCGCGGAAACCTTGACATTTGTCTAACTTTGCTGATTACACTATTTTGCTTGAATACACTATTTTGCCTATAACGTTTTTAGGACTTTGAATTCTGTCTCATGGTTTGGATTGTTCGTACTGTTTTTTTAAAAATTTTATTTGAAAATTTGGAACTCGATTAGCACAGGTAATAATTTTAGCTTGAAAGCGCGAGACTCGGTGTTCGCGACGACCAAGGAATCTGATTGGATTACAAGCTGGACTTATTCCCAATCGAACTTAGTGCCGAAATATGCAGAGTGTTACCTGAAGTTCTTGATAAGATGTACGTATAGTTAAAGCGGGACCAAGCCTTCTATTGAAGATGCATAAGAGCAGGCTTCTCAACTCTAAACAGTAATAATTACAGTGCAATTTGTTAATGTAACAATATCATTTCAGATAAAAATAATGGCAGAGGGGTGATACCTCTTAAGTAATCATACTTGTTGATTGTATAGTACGTGTAGTTCAACGCCCCAAGACGAGGCATTATAGTATCTATTCTCCAGTAATGGATACTGCAAAATAACGAATAGGAAATGCTGACAGAATAAACCAATAGTCTAATTACTTTTCCTTTACCACATAAGGTGGCAAATTGAAAACGCTCCAGTAAAAATTAGTTTCCATTTATCATCATGTCAATGACCCGGCGCGTCATGCTCTTCGACGCAGCGTGAGTACTGTTCTCTAGCTTTCGGCGAAATGTTAAAACACTGCGAGTGAGTTATTAGAAATAGAGAAAGTACTATTAGGTGGGTCGAGGTAAATATTACTGTTGTAAAAAGAATTGGATCGCGCCCTTACTTCACATGCCTACGGCGGTACCACTCCACACAGGCCCGACTCTCACAGATTATGCGTCGTGAGTTATGCTACTCTCCGATTGGCTAAACATCAGCAAGACACACACAATAAGTTACGACTGCAACCAACTGCATCCGACTACGGTTGAACATGTTCAATCGGGCCGACAGGCGACGACGAAACGGAAATCGATTAAATCGTGGTCGTGGCTGTCCACACTGCACTGGTTATCTGAGACAAGACGTTGCGTTGGGTAGAGTCTGGGCAAGTCGTGGCGGTATAGGCCGGGCTTTAGACACCCCTCAGCCGTCACCTTTTGATAGTTGCTCATCATAATATTTTCAAAGCAACAATTTTTCCATTGCAACTTTTCCTTTGTCATTCCAATTGTCATTTTGATACCCTTACACTTTCATTAATTAAATACTGATATTTTTAGAACCATTCATTTAAAGTTCTAAGTATATTTTTTTTAAATTTTCCTTGATATAATAATAATAATAAAATGTCCATTTATAAAGCGCTATATCCACAAACGTGCTCATGGCGCATAACACACAAGTCTCTAATAGTGTAGTTTAAACATATATGTTTTCAAGTCAGATTTTAATTTATTTAGTGTAGGGCTTCTGTGAAGGTCTGATGGTAGTTTTTTCCATTTTGTTGATGCAGCGACTTGGAAAGAGCGACCACCGAATGACTTTAACTTCCACTCAGGAACACAGAGTTTTTTTCTGATTAAGTGACCGTATCTGTCTAGATGGGATGTAAAATTTTAGGAGATCGCACAGGTACTTCGGAGCACTTCCATCCAGACACTGATAGGCAAGAGACAATATCTTGAAATCGACCCTGGCTTGAACAGGCAACCAATGTAGATTTTTCAGTACAGGAGTGATATGAGAGCGTAGATTTGACCTAGTCACAATACGAGCAGCTGTATTTTGAATGCGTTGAAGACGTACCATTTGATACTTGGGTATGCCGACAAGTAGACTATTTCAATAGCCCAGTCTAGAAAAAATGAGAGATCTAACTAGAGCTGCGGCTAGGTCTTCATTGATGAGGTTTCGAATGGAACCAATACTTCTAATAACACTTTTTGCATAGATCATTTATGTAGTTGTCCATGTTTAACTGAGATTCAATAAATACACCAAGGTTTTTAGCAACTGGGGAAAAGGGATGATGACATTGTTGATTGGAAGCGATTTGTCGGTTATTTTCTCGAGTCTTGGTTTTGGTCCTATGAAAAGTATTTCTGTTTTTTCTTCGTTTAATTTTAACTTGTTTATGTTCATCCATAATTTTACATTCTGTATGCAAGATGTCATTTTACATTGTATTTTTGTCTGATTTATGTCCGGAACAAATGAGTCAAAAAGTTGTGAGTCATCGGCGTAGAAGTGATGTACATGGTAAACAGCAAGGGGTCGAGAACAGACCCTTGCGGAACGCCGCACTGTAATACAGTCTCACACGAGGACACTGATTTAATGATTACTGTCTGAGTTCTATTTGACAAGTATGAAGCGAACCAATGTAAGCAAGTTCCGGTTATACTAAATTCAGTTTAAAGTCGTTCCAGGAGTCGAGAGTGGTCGATTGTGTCAAATGCGGCCGACAAATCCAAAAGAACCAGGAGGGATATTTTCCCTCTATCGACACATGTGACCAGATTATTTATTATGCAATTTGGGGCAGTTTCCGTGCCATGTTTAAATCTGTATGCAGATTGAAATTCATACAACAGATTATGTTGATTTAGATGTTCAAAGAGGTTTTTCTGTACTGCTTTTTCCAGAAATTTAGAAAGGGGGGTCAAATTTGACACTGGTCGATAGTTCTTTAAAACATTCTTGTCCAATGTAGGCTTTTCTATCAAAGGTTTAAGAACCGTGTGTTTGAAAAGCGACGGCACTGTGCCAGAAATAAAGCTACCGTTGGTGATGGATGTTATTACTGGAAGGAGAACATCAATATGTGCCAGGAGTAAATTAGTGGGCAGGGGATCAAGTTCACAAGACGTTGGCTTGGAGTCCTTAATGATCCTGGGGATTTCATCCTCTGAGGGAGTGTTGAGAGTGGACGAATCTTTACCACCGTATGTAGGAAAGGTTCTTGTGATGGATTGTTCATCGGGAATAACAAACGAGTTTCGAATGGTTGTGATTTTGTCGAGGAAATAATCACTGAAATTGTTTGATAGAACAGAAATGTCATCAGTATCTGGGAGTGTGACATGTTTAGGTTTTCCTAATTAAGAAGACATGAACGAATAAAGAGCCTTAGCATTTCCAGAACTTGAGGATATCCTCTGAGAACAGAACTTTGCCTTTTCTGATTTTAAGAGCTTATTGACATTTTGTCTCTTTTGAACATAGATTTGTCTGTTAACTTCTTATTTTGTTTTTTTTCAGCGACGCTCTGCCTTTCAGTTTATGCCAGTCGAAATGGATCAGAATACCAGGGAGCAAGAGATTTGACTGTTATGGTTTTAGTGCTGACCGGGGCATGTTTATCAAGGAGGTTTGACGGCGTTATGGAAAATAACGCAGTCAGCTCTTCAACATCTACAGGAAGGTGTGTGCTCATTAATGAACGTAGCAAGTCATTCCGAAATCATTGTGATTGATACCTTTAATGTTTCTACATTGTATAGTTTTGACATTTTTGGGCGGTTTTGTAAGATCTAGTTCCAGGCTTATCCATCGATGATCCGACATTTGCTTATCGACTAACTCAAATTTCTTGATTATCTTGTCTTTGGTTTTTGTCACGACCCAGTCTAATATATGACCATTTTTATGAGTGTCAGTATCAACGTGTTGAAAAAGTTCATGCACATTTAGGATTTGTAAAACTCGCTTTACTTCAGGTTTGTTAGGACAGTCAAAATGAATATTTATGTCACCGAGAAGCAACAGTTTCCCTCTTTTGATACAAATATTTTCCAGAAACCTTGGAAACTCCTGCAGAAATGATTTGGAACTTGAAGGTGGTCGATAGATACACACAGTTCTAAACGATTGACTTGAATATGTTATTAAGAATTCGGCGGTTTCGAAAGAGGAATACGATTCATTTTTGACAAGATTAAATTCTAATATAGTTTTATATATAACGGCAATGCCACCTAGGGGTTTGTGGATTCGTGGGACATGTTGTAATGAATATCCATTCGGGGTAAGTTCTGCTATTTTAGTTTCATCACCAAACAGTTTCAACCATGATTCGGCAGTGAATAGAGCATCAAGATTACAATCTGCAATTCCGTCTGCTATAGTTAAGGTCTTATTTCGAGCAGATTGTGCATTCCAGAGAGCAATTTTTAGATGATTTGTGTTTGAACTACAGTGATCACTGAGTTGATTTAAACAAGAAAATGTACTTTCTGGTTGTTTGAAAACATTGTGAAAAGGCTTTTGTTTTCTTCTCCCAGCTTTATGTGTTATTAATCTTGACGCCCTCCCGCGGTGTAAGTTCTGGATGCATGTTTCTGAATTTATAATTGATTTGCGCTTGAGGATCGACGATACATGTTGTTTACACAAAATGACAGATAATATACAAATACAAATATGAGTTATAATATATAGTCCGGGAGCTAGGTGTGTTTTGTTCAACATGGAAAGTTTTGGGATGCTAGTATGGCAGGGTTAGGAGACCCCAGAAACCCAATTCTTATGTTGCGGCAGTGATGTGTGTGGTAGGGGGAGCCACGCATAATACCCCCAAAATTGATTTATTCAATATAGAAGGTGCAAGTTCCACTTGAGTGGCATTTGATAGAGGACTTTGCCACGAATTGAGAAAAATACCTTAAGAATGCGATTTGTGGCGGTAAGGCCACTTAAGAGAGGTCAAAGGTTAGCAATTTTCGATTTTACTCTGAACGTTTTTCCCGTTACCTGGTGACCTATTCCAGGTATGTTACCCATAACTACATTGACATGTTTTATTCTGCTAGGAAGACAAATATGAGATATAATATTAATGACATAATCTTCAAATTAACAAGAATATCACTTGCCCCCCCCCCATCGGTAATTAAGCTTCTAATCAACATGAAAAGCGCGAGTATGAAACCAAGCCTAAAATGTGCGGAATAATATCAGAAATCATTATCATCAACTTAAGGACCAAATTTCTAGTGGTCAGTGTAATTAAGAAGAGAATAATTACCCCTTAGAAAATTAATTAACATGAAAGGTGCGACATTGGAACAGATGTAACATATAGCCTAGGGAATGATCATAGGATTCAGTACCACAAACTTAAGAATGAAGATGTTGTTGGTAAATGAACTTTAGCACATCAGATGGGAACAATGCCCATAAAAAAATCATTGACAAACAGTAAAACAGACCGGAATGTTAATTTTTCTCTTAATATTTGATGATATTGGTGATACATTCATTTCCACCTACTTCCTTCGTTTCGATGCTCATTTAAACATTGATTGTTTATGGGCATTGGTCACGTCTGCTGTTTTTAAGTTAATTTACCACCAACATATTCATTCTAAAGTTTGTGGTCGTAAATCCTATGATCATTTCCTAGACCCCACATGTTAATGCCTGTTTCAATATCACACCTTTTATGTTAATTAAATTTCTAAGCGGTCACTCGGTGCAAACCAGCATTATCCTCTTCTTAATTACACTGACCTCTAGAAATTTCATTCCTTAGTTAATGATTTCTGATATCATTCCGAAAAATTGAGGCTTTGTTTCATACTCGCACTTTTCGTGTTGATTAAAAGTTTAATTATCGACGGGGGGGGGGGGGGGGGAATTGAGATTCTCGTTAATTTCGAAATTATGTAATAAATTTTATATCTCATATTCGTCCTTATAACAGAATAAAACATGTCCATGTAGTTCTGTGTAACATACCCGGAATAGGTCACCAGGCAGAAGAAGAAGCAGATAACGGGAAAAACGTTCAGGGTAAAATCGAAAATTGCTAACCTCTTCTTAAAGTTACATTATTCAAGATATAGATAAGAACTAGCCATTCTTGCTATACTAGTTCGATAGTAGATGATGTAAAATGAATAATTTGAAAATTTCATTCAAATTACTCTATTGCAAGCGAAGAAATAGGCATTTAAAGATTTGACCGACCTGTGCAATAATTTCAACCACGGTCCTGGTTGATCAAAGCTACGACTCGAAGCGTCTAGCCGCGCCATATTTGATTTACCGCTGAAACGTTTTAATCTGTTTAATATCGGAGCAATCTGATGCCATCCAAAGTTGATTAAGGCCTGGATCAGTTAATTAATGTCTAATTAATACTTTAGAAAACATTTCATGCCCAAATAAAGACCTGCACTAGGCAGATTTATCTCTTGAATAATGCATGTTTAAGTGGCATTTCCACCACAAATCGCATTCTTAAGTTATATTTTTTAATTCAGAGCACATTACTCTATCAAATGCCACTGAAGTGGAACTTGCACCTTCCATGTTGAACAAACCAATTTTGGGGGTACTATGGGTGGCTCCTCCTACCACACCCGCCTCTGCCGCAACTGAAGTATTAAGTTTCTGGGTACTCCTAACCCAGCCATGTATCACTAGCATCCCAAACCTCCCGCACCTTCCATATTGAACAAAACCCACAAGCTCCCGGATTGTAAATGCAACCACTATGACCCCATCCAGCGTCACGTACTAAATAACACTAATTGGTCAGTTTGTATTTATGGACCTTGAATTCACCCCTTAAAATCGATTGTACACTTGTTTATTGCCAATATTATGCAATTATTTTACCGGATCTTCGAATTGGGGAAACTGTCTTGACAACTTAATGTCCATTCGGTAGGAAATAAATTTAATTTATAGATTCACAATTTGTTAATTAGGTTTTTTTCTCTCATAGAATGAGAATTATAAACATCAGACGCAATGATGAAGTCTTCGGTATTCCTCTTATTATATCCCTTCACCTTATTTGAGTGACACAGTTACCTTCCAAATTGTATACTAATTTAATGCATCCATCGAAGGGAAACCGGATTATTTTATGGGTTTAAGTTAGGTAAGCCGTAGAGAACAATTTAAAACCTACATACAACGTATTCAGACCCTTTTCCCAAAGACATATAGGTTTAAACCCCCGCGCGTAATCATCGTGTAGTCAATAAGGACGCGCGAAATACTTAATTGATATCTATATACGCGGAAATACTCGCAGTAAGTCTTTTTCCTAACGCACGATATTCCCACTCCCTTTCGTGACATAAATGAATGGAAGCTACAAATTCACAGATCATCATTAAATTACTTAAAGCATGACTGAGGTTCTTAATATTTTAACACATCGGTGGGATTCTTTCCATTATCTATGGGTTTAAAGCTGTTGAAGGCCAGTACGGCATCGCTTCCTCGCCCTTCAATGGAAATTAAATTTTGATATACAACTGGCGGTAGTTTTTTCTTTGATGTGCATAGCAGTTATCTCATAACAACCTGTCATGACGTCACCATAGGTTGATATTCTGTTCATTTCAACCGCTGATGACGTCGTGACAGGTTGATATTTCATATCAACTGCTAATGACGTCATCTCAGGTCGATGTATTCGACTCATATCAACCGCTTATGATCGAAATAATACAAAAAAACACAAATTTTTAATATTTTGACAATAAAAAATTATTATGGAACAGTTTAAAACATTCAAGACAGAAATAGACGACGTACTTATCAGCATATTTAAATCGGTTATCCATATCTTTCAGAATCTTCTTTCCGTCTACACACTCCTAGACTTGAAAGTATTTATCGCCCAAGATTTCCATAATAAACTATTTTTGGTTACAGTCCATGCACTTAAATAAAACAGTCGGCCAAATCCTTCTGTCTATAAAACATAGCAAAAACCTTCAATCGTAGTTCACTGTCAGAATTATCTGGTAAAAATGTCTTTTGATCCATATTTTCTTCAGGCTTTGGATACATCCTCATCGATAGTTACATTCACGCCAATTCCGTCGTCAGTATGTTGGCTAAAAGGGGTTGATTATTCGTCCGACTTCGTATTACTATCCATTTTGTTTTTGTATGTAATTCAATTCTTCAAAATGGCGCTGTGTTTACAAAAATACCATCTCGTAATTGCACGTGATTAATTCGGTAATCTTCGTTATTTGACGGAAACTACCCATCCGTTATCCAATCATTGTTGAATATTAATGGAAAAGTCCATTTAAATTTAAGGGTGGGCGTTGTATATGTCAGATATAAACGTATCATACCTCAGTTGCTATATTATATAACCCTTGGGCTGTGCCCGCGGGTTATATAATATAGCAACCTCGGACAGGTTAATATCCTACACATATACAATGTGCATTTGATGTGCATAGCAGTTATATCTTATAACAACCTGTCATAACATCATCATAGGTTGATATTCTGTTCATATCAACCTGTGATGACGTCGTTACAGGTTGATATTTTATATCAACCGCTTATGACGTCATCTCAGGTTAACGTATTCGACTCATATCAACCGCTGATGATCGAAATGATACAAAAAACACAGAAATACATTTTTATTCTTTTGACAATTAAAAATTATTATAGTACAGTTTGTAACACTAAAGTCCGAAATAGACGGCGTACTTGTCGGCATATTTAAAACGGGTATCCATACTCGACCATGTCTAAGATGTCTTTCAGAATCGTCTTTCTGTCCACACACTCCTAGACTTGAAAGTATTTATCGCCCAAGATTTCCATTATAAAGTGTTTTTGGAGAGAGAGAGAGAGAGAGAGAGAGAGAGACAGCGAGAGAGAAATGGGGTTTAACGTCCACTCAACACTAGGTCATTTCGGGACTAACATATTGTTTAATTTTTTTTCAATGATTCGCTTGCGCGTAGGGGTCTTTAGCAGTGGGAAGAAACCGGAGTGCCCGGTGGAAACCCACGAGGTTGAGAAGGCGCCCCTAAGTGTTTTTGGGCACAGTCCACATAAAACAGTTGGTCCAATCCTTCTGTCTAAACATAGCGAAAACCTTCAATCGTGGTTCACTGTCAGAATTATCGAATAGATCCTCATCGATATTTGCATTCACTTCCATTCCATCGTCAGTACGTTGGCTAAAAGGGATTGATTATTCGTCTGACTTCGTATTACTATCCATTTTGTTTTTGCTTGCATTTTAATAGTTTTAAAGTGGCGATGTGTAAACAAAACCACCATCTCGTAATTGCACGTGATTAATTCGGTAATCTTCGTTATTTGACGGAAACTAGCCACACGTTATCCAATCATAGTTAATTATTAATGGAAGTGTCCATTAACTTTAAGGGTGGGCGTTATATATGTCAGATATAAACCTATTGTCCCTCAGTTGATATGTTATACTTATAGAACCCTTGGGCTTCGCCCGTCGGTTCTATAACATAACAACCTCGGGTAGGTTAATATCCTACACATAACATATCGATTGATAGATAGTAATCTATACTATAGATGGTAAACCTTTATAGATCGACATAAATTGAGTGTAATATACACAAGTTCCTAAGGTCTCTATGGTCTATCATGTTGCACCTAATACGCTAAAGTTTGTCTTTCTTTTATACATTTGAAATTAATGACCGGTATTCCACCTTACTTCAATTTCGTATAATGTATGTTTTTCACTATTAAATCTAAATATACACATGTTGCTTAGGTCTCTATCAATTTGGGCTTAATGCGATGTTTGTCTTTCACATTAGAAATTAATTACTGTATTCAACATTTCTATTACATATAATGAATGTTTTGCGTTCCCTATATGGGTCTATTTAATCTAAATATACTGTTTGATAATGATCTAAAGTGTATATAACATATGACATGATATGTATAATAATATTATTGCATGACAAGTGTATATAAAAAACATTACATATTATGTAGAATAATATTATTGCGTGCTGGTTGTAGTTTGTTTAACAGATGGATTTCTTGATTGTTAGAAGCCACGAGCAGTAAGTTTGTTTAGACTTGCCAGGAAACCAATAATTATTACGCGTCATCACAGCGTAGGCAGTAAGAAATTCTTACTTTTACGAAGGACCAATGCTTTCTTATCATTTTCTGATTGGGTTGAAGACTTTGGTCTCCCATAAATCCTAAAATGTCCATATGTGGGAAAATGGTATTTGCTTTCCTCTTGTTCTTATATTTCATAATATATAAAGCGATGCGTTGATAATGAGAGCTACACTCAACACGTTTTGCCTTCTGCGTCAATATGTACAGGTATCCATACCCTAAGCCTGGAATTTCAATGAATCAAAACCCTGAAGTGGTAAATAGAACTTCACATCTCTTTTGGTGGTTTTCAAATAAAGATTGACGCATCTAGTACCAAAACTTTTGTTGGTATCATATAAGGTCGAAAGTACAATACCAAAGTCCAAACGATAGCAATACAAAAAAAGCACAACAACTTTTGTTGGTATCATAAATAAGGTTAAAAGTACAATACCAGAGTCCATATAATAGCAATACAAAAAAATGACATCAAAGTATTTGCTATGGTTGATCCGGAAAAAAGATTTAATGATTCTGGAATTTTAGCATCAAAATGTTTGCTATGGTTGATCTGGAAAAAAAGATTTAATGATTCTGGAATTTTAGCATCAAAATGTTTGCTATGGTTGATCTGGGAAAAAAAGATTTAACGATTCTGGACGTAGCGCGAATAGTTATTGATACAAAGACAATTTCCGTTCACTGGTAATTCCTCTGAATATTAGGTGTTTACGTAAAACCGGTTATTTCTATACAGAGATTTAAAACAAGCGAAACAAAAAACTCGCTAAATAATGTAAAGTGAACTATCTACGCCACATGGATTACACATCGCGAAAGCGACCGCAGTTTACGCCTAGCCTAATAATTGTCTAAATTTATCTACGAAATCATTTAAATTTTGGAAATAATGTGTATAATATATATATATATATATACATAAATAATTAAAAATATGAAATCTGTAAGTTCTTTACTTAAAGTTTCCTGTGGAACTCCACACTGATCAGAAGATAATAATTATTTATATTTGCTCTGGATTAATTCATCGAGCACTCTGTGTTTAGCTTATGCACACTATTTGGATTATAATATATATATACATATATATCTATAGAACACGTCCTTCCAGATCGGTCGCTCTTTGCATCGCTTTGGGCGATACTGACAAAAACGCTCTTGGTGATTAGTTTGGTCCCCAATTTGTGTAATAATAGCTACAAGATAGCCTCGAAATAATTAAATCTTCAACGAAGATTTACCAAGATTTGAAATTCGACAAGGAAGAACACTATTTCAAGTAATTGGGGAGGTTATTCCAATATGATGCTTCCAGATATGAAACGATCTTGATCCAAAACGTTTTTAGATTGTAAGTTGGTAACTGAATCTGCATTTAATTATTTCTTCATCGGAGGTTCCTTATGGGCAAATCTTAATGACCAAATTCCTGGAGTTATCCGGCGTGCCTGAACAAAATAATTTAAATTCAATACGTCCATTTTAACCATCTCTGTCCGTGCTCTATTTCTACCAATAAGACATGATGATACCAACTTTAAAACAAAACCACGGATACCACACTCAGCTTCAAGTAATGACCTGTAATGTTTATAAGACAAAATCATGATGCTCTGCGACGAACTGACATCTTTTACTTTATGCCGCGGGGCGAGAGGGCGTGAACAGAAGTAAGATCGCCTGTATCGCCTGTCCAACCTGCTGGGTTTTATCCTGGTTTCGCCCAATGCTAAAGACCGCTACGCGCATGCGATTTATTGAAGTAGATATGAACCATGTTGGTCCCAAAATTACATAGTGTGTGTCGAATGGACGTTATACCCCCCCCCTCCTCTCTTTGCGCGTTTTGACAGATATTACGGAAGCAATTTCCTTTGGAGTAGTTCATGTCGAACTAGTATCTTTGAATTTCAATAGAAATGTTAGTTATCTGTTACCGCGGTCTTATTGATAAGCGGTAACAGTCTGATTGATGTTAGTCACTTCCGGAATTATGGAATCATGGTAATGAATCAGCCATAGCAATTATAAGTATAAACATTATATTATATTTTGAAGTATTTACGATTCCTACCATACATCGGCGGGGTGGGGTGTTGTCTTTTGATATCTGCTATCCTCGGAATTCGACTTCATGGTCGAAATATGAATATGTTTACACGAGTAGGCTCATTGTATCTAATCCACATTGGTTTAGGGCACAAGTCTTTATACGCAGGCTATATCAATACCGTATTTGGCAGCATATCATCTCTCTCAAGATCAAGTTTTTAACCGTAAAGTGACAATCGATGCTCAGGTACCCATTCCTGTCAAAATATCATCCAGTCGTTAATTTAAAAAATATGGGAAAATGTACTGCCTGATCCACTGTCTGGGATTTACATGAAAAGAAATCTCAATATCCTTCACGCGTGTAAAAATGGAGCTATAAAGCAACTTCGCATTGCACAACAATTGTAGACGAAAGTGTGGTTAATTACTCCCAGCTGAAGTTTTCTTTATGGCTTAGAGCTAATAAATAGTCCCATAAATTGCTCCCCAGCTCATATTCTACACATGGTTTTGTCACTATAAGCCTATCAATAGAAGTTAAATTCCCCAACGGAAAGGTCATCAGTCGATTCACGTTTGATCAGTAGTAAAGGAAACAAGCATTAAAACACGTCTAATCCTGATTAGTACAATATAGGACCGTGTCGTTGCTGAAGGAGCACAATCTATATTAGGTCATAATAAAGTAAAGAATTTGGTTAATCTGATGAGACGCGAATTTATTGGAAAGTCGGATTATTGACCAATTCTATAGTTTAGTTTTTACTGTGGCATCACAGTCGAAACTTACTAGAACTACTGAATTTATGGGGAGTCATAGGTCAGACGGTACAGTGGAGTAGGACGTTAAACCCAATACATTTATTTAACAAAACCTTGTAATTCTCCTAGAATTAAAAAACTAACAGTGAATTTATTGGAATTGATTAGTTTTTAAGAATTGTATGTTCGTTGCCTGGCAACCTATTTTAATTTAAATACAAAATCAGTTATTATATCCCCAACATCGACACAATCTGTGAACCAAACATTTTAAATGTTAAGATATACAGATACCTATTTATTTTAATGTTTATTTGTCCCATTTTGTAAAAACCCAGTTTATTTGTTTTCCAAACACAACCTAGACACCAGTAATCCAGTTAGTTTTATACATTATTTCAAAAGATTTTACCAAGCGCAATTATGTTATTACCAGCTTTAGACAAGACCGTATATGACATTTGGCGATAGGATGATATAGTAGAGCTTATATCATTATTGCACTTGGAAATCTTGTATGTATTAGTAATAAGTATTAAAGCATAAAATAAATGTTGGCGTTCCACTCATTGTTCTCAATCATCCAGGTTTACAAAAAATACAAAAGTAATTTTCTACCAGACAACCATGGCTCTATTCACCGAGACTAGATACTTTCTCTCGGTGTAAGGATATTATGGCTATGAATAAGTTCATACACTGTTGAGAAAATAATCCCGTTGGTTTGCTTAGTAACAATTCGAGCATGAATCAACACTGTACTGAAAATTCTGTGCGTAATAAATATGAACGGTCTTCAAACATTCGGTTTATAATTAGCGATACACAGGTACAGTGGTAAGTGTTATGCTAAACAGACCTAATACCTCAGACGTAGCTACGCGCGAAATCCCAGATTTTGGTACATGTAAAACAAAAAAAATAGTGCCCGTGCGCGTGCCAGTAATAGAAAACCTAAGAGTTCGCGCATAAAAAATGCACGAACGTACCAGGCGCGGTGTCATCAAGGAACAAAAAACACAATTAGTTCTCGTCGCTATTCTTCATACCTATTTAACAAAACGAGCAATTTAGAAGAAAATAATTTCTGGATCTTTCCGAGTTAAATAATAGTATATGGGTGCACATTCGCAGGTTAAGTACGAACTGCTGCCAATTACTTCACATCACAGAATGCAATCCGTATTATATAGATATATATGTGTATATTCTTTATTTTATGAAGGTTATCTAATAAGTTACAGACTACTTATCTACCTATTTATTGTTCTGGTCTGGCGTTACTTTATAGTATATTGAACCGTTCCTACTAATCGACACGAGACTTTTGGTCAATAGTTTCCAAAATTTTGCCAATGAAATTAAACGTACAGTAGAACTTGCTCGGGCCTGCACTCCTAATCAGCGAACACTTGCTTCAATGAGCTTAAAAAATCCCTCCCGAGCGATTTATAAGTAATTTAACCCCATCTTAACACGCACCTGATCAACGCGTGCAACGTGCATCACGATTAATTCCCCCCCCCCCTTAAAAATTATTTTGTTTCAACGGTCTCTCCTCTAACGCGGCCAGCGGTCACTATTTTTATTATCGTATCGTTCTTACTTTGTAACATTGCCGTTAATCCTGGGAGTAGTACTTAATTAACTGGACCCCCATTGATCACGTAAAAAGAAATGTAAAAATAACATATTCTAAATATACAGAATTTATATGATTTCATAAATATATTACTGACATGTATAATAGAAATGTTGCCAAAGCGCTGTAATTCCGACTGGTAATAACCATGGCCAACACTGATCGACTTGGGCGCCTATTGGTGGGTCTTGCCAATGCTCTGCAGGACACCATTGAATAATCCTTCGTTACCTGGTAACAAAACTGACAACACGTTTAATAAACGGATAGCTTCCTTTTATACACAGGCTGAATGTAAAGCGGGGTGGGGGAATTTGTTTGCCTCGTCGATGATAGCACTTCGGTGGAAGCGAGCGTTAAATAAATCTCTTTCACAAAGGCTACTTGAACTAGATGAAGCTTGCAGCTTTTAATAAATATTAAACTTAATATTGTTTTATATCAAAATGACATTTCCTATTAACAGTTAAGAATTTCAGAAATATGTAGGCCTACTTACCTGAAATGGATCAATTGCTAATCCTACAGATGAGCATAATGCTTATTTAAGAATTCCAGTGCTTGTTTTCTACTGGTTCCTTGTGGACGTTCTCGGTTGACACCGTGTAACGTTTATATTATAATATGTAATACAATAAATAAATATTATTATAGTTTATTCACATTATGAATAGAGATTTCTATTGTTGTTCCAATCGGTTAAGATTGTGAATTTCTAATACTTTATCAGGTTAACGCGTTGATGAGGTGCACTATTTTGTTTTCAGAGCTTTACTTAGTATTATCTTCCTTTAGAAATCTTGAAATTTCAAATTCTTACCTGTGACTACCAAACGAAATATTTAAAAAGAAATATATCAGACTATCCTCCGGGCATTTGGATTTTTGGAGATAAAATAAGATATATATAGGAGCTTATCTTTATTTTTGATTTGGGATTTATGCCTTATTCAATTCCATCCAGTGCGGTTTAATGGTCAAGAGTATTGAATCAACATAAGTGGCATTAGTCAAGTGTTGTTGTTTAATATATAACTCAATGTATTAAGCTCGAGACCGTTAAACAACTTAAAATACAGACATTTGCACGAGCTTGGCAATGAAAAACTGGTCCCAAATTTTAACTAGTATAGAAAAATGTACCCTTGCACACGATCAAAAGCCGCTTGTATGACACCTGACCTCCAGTAAACAGGCATAGGCGTGCGAGCAAAGGGGGGGGGGCGATTAAAGTGAAACAATTCTTTTTATTTCATCTATTTGGCAAAGTAAAGTGCCCAAAATCTAATTGAACACTACGAATTTGTACTGAACTGACTATGGATTAAACATTTTGTTTTGAGCAACTCTTGTAGTTTAATATCAATTAATGTCATTTTATCATGTCAATATCAAGTAAGCTTGATGTATATCTGTGTAAATTTTACAGCTTGGAAACAAATTTTCAGTGTCATCGTAGGGCCTTTTGTGGTTTTATTGATTCTATAAACACAAGGTCATTTCTATAATACGGAGCTTTTGCTGTTGAACTTTCCTGTAGAATATGTACATATAGACCTGGTCAGTAGTTGGGGAAACGGCAGACAAGGGTCAGTCGGTTGCATGCAATTTATGCTTATATGAACCTATTCATCACGCAATTACCAATATCAGACAATTAAATGACAAGCGCTAGCCAATGGGATTCTAACGACTGACCGGGGTCACGACTACCCACACGAAATATAACTAGTCTTGACAAGATTATCGAAGTTTAGAAATCAATTCTACACTTACGTATCATACCATTTGTGCATAGATTTTATAACATAACAACTTGTAAATAAAATTCGTTCCTACAGTGAGTAAACGGCGGGGGATCGGGTACAAACCTTAATAGAAGGCTGCTACGGTATTTCATAATGGGGAAGTGCACTAGGGTTAGCCCTGGCAGAACATCGCAAAAAAATTATTCGTGGTGGCCTCGTAGCACCACCGTGAGTTGCCGTCGTGAATCAAAATATACCGGAACAACCCTTACACATACCTTGATGATGTCCAAGGGTAAAAAATGTAGTGACACCGTAGGTGAGGCGCGAACTAAACTGACATCCCGACAAAACGGCCCTGGTCTGGGAACCGGGAAAATCCTGGGTAAACCGCGGTCATTTCCAAAAATGTGTGACCCAATCTGATTAAAATACAGATCCTATTTCGTTTCGTTATTTGAAGTTCAAAATTTCCTTTTACTTGTCTTCACAACACTGGAGTCTGGAAGTAGCCAATGAAACGGTCTGTTACGGCGAGGTCTTGCACGGGACTGTGGGTAAACCCCAAGACGTCAACGCTGATTGATTAATTAATGTATGACATTACACGATCAAAAGCCGCTTGTATGACACCTGATGCGACCTCCTAGTAAACAGCCAAAGGCGTACGAGCAGGGGGCGATTTAAGTGAAACAATTCTTTTTATTTCATCTATTTGGCAAAGTAAAGTGTTCGAAATCTAATTGAACACTACGAATTTGTACTGAAATGACTGTGGATTAAAACATTTTGCGGACATTTTTGGGCCTCGATTATTAAGCAACAGTCTGATTGGGTGGTTGGAATTCAGGTCGGCATAGAGTGGATTTTCGGGTACAAAGACACTGGACAACCGTGGAATTGCCTAGAATAGCAGCAAAACACATTTGGGGCCATTAATTTTCAAAATTTTCTCTGGAAGGGCGTGGGAGGCCCCCAAACCCCGCGATGATTAATTGGTTGTTTGAGATACGGGTCAGATTGGTAGGTTTTTTGAGACCACTTTGAAGTTGCTTTGTTTACGGACCGGAATAGCAGGAAAACACATTTGCAGTAGTTATTTTATTAAAATTGTTTCAGGGAGGGCGAGGCCTCCATACCCCGCGATGATTGATTGGTTGTTTTGGATTCGGGTCGGCGGGGTAGGCTACATTGGACCACATTGGAGTTGCTGTATTCACGGGCCGAAATAGGAGGAAACACGTTTTCGGCAGTTAAATTTTCAAAGGGTTGTCCTATCGGTCCCGTCTTCGTTGACTTTAAACGATTGATTTGTTGATTGGATTTCAAGCCAACCACTTTAATTAGGCTATATTAGACCACTCTGCAATTGCTTCGTTCACGGGCTAGAATAGCAGAAAAACGCATTTGCGACGATTGATTGGTTATTTGGTATTCCGGTCAGCCAGGTAGGCTATATTGGACCACATAAAAGTTGCTGTATTCACGGGCTGGAAAAGCAGGAAAACGCGTTTCCGGCAGTTAAATTTTCAAAGGTTTCTCCCAAAGGTCCCGTCTTCTTAGACTGTAAACCCGTGATGAGTTGATGGGAATTCTAGATTCCAAATTAGACCACTTTGAAGTGGTTTTGATCACGGGCCGGTATGGCAGTAAAACGAAACGAAACGAAACATAATCTGTATTTTAATCAGATTGTGTGTACCCCGGACTGTTATATGTGCCCCTTAACATCCAACGTAACACAAGATACAAACCCTTGGTGAATTAGTTAGGATGTACAGTTTGGTCATCTCTTTGCCAATATTCTTTTTCTAATGCTTTTGAACATATGTTAATTCGCTGCTTCGCATTTCATGTTAGCTGTCTCGGCAATTTTGCAACTAAGTTTCTATATAATCTCCCCATGATGAAAAACCACAGACTACCGAATTGACACAAAGTGTGTTTTCTCCCAAGGGACACACGTAAAAAAGTTTCATTAATTTTTTTTGTGAACAAGAACTAAACATATGCAGTCTGAAATTAGTATTAGCGTGTCACGCAATAATCGAGCCAAGACAGCATACCCTATGGATAGCCGAAACACAGGGGGCAGTTGATGAGGTCATATAATGTTTGAACCTCACAGATATTCGCCAATCATAAGTAAATTAATGGATGCTAGGGTTATTTTGTTTGTGGCTGTTGATGCCACTAATGCATATGTCCAATGATAATTCAATTATAAAATGACATCTATAATCCGTATGTAGTCTTCTGTTCGCGCGATTTCCTCGTAATGGAAATTATTAGCACGACCGCAAAGCTGCACTACTTTGTTCCACGGTAAATAATGAATAGATAAAAGGTATGCCGACACAAACTGATTTCAACACTGGTTTAATACCATTTTAACATTTTAAAGTACTTTTCGTTCGTCTTGGGACTATTCATAAATAATGTCATAACATATAGATGGACACTATAGTGTATTTATACATACATGTATTTGCATAGTAACACTGTGGTTTTAATTAGCTATAGTTACCATTGTCTATGGTTACATAGTATATAGGTAACGAGCAGAAAACATGTATACACGTGTCTTAATCTGTTGTTTATGGGTACAATACAATTTAGAAACAATGAATTGTAGATAATAAAGGGATAGCTTAAGAATATTAATAAGTGTGGTTTAATTGTCAACAAGAGGACCGTCAGGTCCGAGTGTTTTTACAATATATTACGCAATGTCTAAACTCAAGACGATTAAACTACTTAAAATACAGACACGTGCGTTTACAGTGAAAAACGTCATGTCAGTCTAATATTTTTATAATGTACGCTTGGCAAGTTGCCCGTACATTATTTGAAATAATGGTACGCCAACATCAAAAGATGACGTCGCATCTGTATTTTAAATGAAATTAATGGTCAATTGTTACTTAATGACTATTAAGTCGAGGAGCGTATTTTTTAATAAAGTAGTTCTCCATTGATTTCCTTTTCGTGCTGTCATCGACTTTCATTTTATAAAAAGGGAAAATTTGAAATTTAACTTGTAGGTGTTTCGCACATTTACAGATGTGTCGATTTACAAATAAGGGCCCGTATTCAATATTACAATCCCGTCTATCCCGTAGATAAGTAGATGTCCCTCCAATATAGAAATTTTCACAACACATAAGAGGGGTTTTATGTGTCACAATTCATATTGTCATTGACGCTAAAGGTAAAGTTATGAAAATTATATTTGTTATTTGGTGTTATATGGTCACAACATTTGCATCGAAGATCCGAGCATTGAAATACATAAAAGTTTGCTTTTGTTAAAAGACGTTTCAGATTTGTTGCTCCGTAACGAAACGAGAACACAAACAGTTAAGGCAAATCGGATTATAAATGGAGCCTCTAAAGTGTTCACAATATTTTGTTACAAAGGAACGATGGTCGACAAAACAATGCATCTAGTTAACTTAATAAAAATAAATTATTGCGAGATTAATAGCCTTAAATCACAAGCCCTACCCCATTAATGACTGATGCCGAACTAAATAGCAACGAAAAAAATACTCCTATTCCACGATTTCTTTGGGCTCTTTCCTTTTTACTAGTCCCTTCTGTCAATCTGTTCGTGATTTAACGATCGTGGAATTACATGTATAGTTAGAACCACATACGTGTTGTTGTTTCACAGTAGGTAGAGCGTTAAACCCCATTTTGTTTCATTTCATTTTAATCCCAGGGTACGATAAAACAATGGTGTCTAATTTCACAGGCAACAGAGCAACATAATCGTTGCTTTACGCACCAATACATATCTTCACTGTTGACTATTTACACACAACGTCAGATAATTCGGTGTTTAATTAAATATAACTAGCATATAAATGTATGAATAGATCGTATCTATTATGTTATGTACGCCTCCGAGGTATAATTGTCTCGGGTCCTTTGGTCTAATAAGATAATTATGTTTTTGTCCTTTGGATATGCAGGACTGGCTACGAGTGTCAGTCTTTGTGTCTAAAGCACGACTTATGGATACCATATTATGCCAACATATACATGCTGTGCTATAATTAAATGTGGCGCTTTCTATAGAGCCAGGTACACGGCAGTACGGGGAAATTACTTTTTTTTTCTCAAATGTTGCTTCGGAGATTTAATGATAGTGCAAACTATAGATAGCTTTTAGTGTGGCGTACACGTCTCCAGTTCAATAGACAAGCAAAAGGGTGTGATCAAGCCCCCGCGCTTTTAAAAATACACAGACTGTCCAGATGATCAAGACACCCCCATTCCCCCCATCTCACGCCTTTCCATCTTTTATATTGCTCCATTTTTTTTTTTAAAATGCCATAAATTTTTTGGCAAGGCAACGAATCGTCCATCCACAATACCCTTGGTAATCTCGGGTACCCATTTAATCACCGGGTTTCTTGGTCCCCAAGTACGTACATTGCATAGCGAAGTTACATGCCTATCTTAATTATTTCGTTTGCAGAATTACACATTAAACTGCTTTGTGCAAGACAATCGAATTTGTATTAAAAAAGCAGATGGATTTATCAAATTAACTTCCCACAATTTGGTACAAAACTCACAGATTGAACGAAGCTTAAAGTAGCTAAATCTACATTGAAGACACAAATTATTTTTCAATTTAAATCAACCCTGATGTTGTGATCTTACCGAGAAAGATAGGCTTCTGATATCCAATATTTAAGACAAAATAAATATTTTCCATCGTGTACCATAATGCATTTCAGCGCCATTTGTAAAAAGGGACATCGAAGAACGAGGCCAGACATATTCCACAAGTCATGAAAAACAGTACGACATATTCTTATCTGGAGAAAATGTGCAATAAATACAACCGATGTAGACTGGAATAACCAGACGTCAGAGATTGCCACTCGATTGCGACTTCTTGCGTATTTCGCCGAACATCCGAGTAAAAACGTAAACGATTAAATGTAAATCAGTTTATATACATTCATATTACATTATCACATGCCTTGCGCCCAATTTGTGTTAATTTCTGGGTCTCAAATATAAGCGATTTATCTCCTTTAAATATCACAATTTTCCACCAACTCCGTATCCGTGCCGTATCTTCCGATGCGCTTCTTCCGACTGTGATGAATTCTTTTCGGTGGAGTGAAACCGTATATATCAAATACAATTGCTTAATTTCATTTTATTTGGTGCACATTCGAATAGCCGATATAAGATACAATTTTGTGCTGTAATCTTTTTATCTAAATGCCGTTTTGCAGTGTCTTAAAATTATTACTGGCAATATCAAAGTACTTTTACGTGTATCTTTCTTTGTAGCCCTGCAACGTGTGATAAATTCCATTAACAGATTGAATATGCTGCTAGGACTCAAACTTGACAGTGAAGTGTTTTAAAAAGAATGATTCAGGAATTCATTTAAATAGAATACTCAGATTAAAAGCATATTCGTTTTTCATAGGAATAAATCCCATTTTATGGAACGCTAATCAAATAACATAAATATTCCTTAAATCCAGGAACTAACATAATAGATCACGACGCCCCTGGAAAATTAAGTCGGTTTGGCAATGGAAGTAAATGAAATTGAACATGTTAGCTGGATGAATTGTAAACAAATGGACACGGGGCGAAATAGGATATATCGATCATGTGTGGGTCTCCAATACAAAGATCGTGAATGGAAGTAGTGTTTGTTGTAGTCGAAGATATCTGTCCTTTATCCGCTCCGTGTTCCGGTCCACCTTCCTCTTTAGCTTAACCTTTCCATAGTGCAAACAAGACGCCGGATATTGACCCTTAGCTAAATTTGTTAAGCGTCTCCTAAGAGATTAAAGGTTATGATACTAACAATGACGTTGTTTATATATATAAATATATTATTTATAATAAGCATGTAATATGTTTTATCCGTATGTAGTCAGATGAAGTCGATGATTTGTGAGTTGTTTTTGAAGTACCCCTGCTCCATTAATTTCTAAAATATTATCACGAATAAAACAATTGTTGATAATAAAAATGAAAGGTAAACAATTTGAGGAATTGAACATCAATGGTGAAGTAGGCATCATTCATAAATACAAATACCTAGTGATGTAGATAATTTGGTATTAGTAACTCGTAAATCAAGATGTTTAAAGGCCTCTGTTATATATTATTGTTCATTGATTTTTAATATCAACGTAAAGCCAAAACAAATGAAACAGAATATACCGCGCGTTTACACTAAGTGAATCATTTAATGACGGTGTTAAACCACTACGGCTAGCCTATAAGTAATTAAATCCAACCTCTTTGTGTTATTTTACGCGATAATAGTGACCCAGAATTACTTAAAAAAAAGACGTTTAGTACATACTTACCGGAGACAGGGTCAACCTGGTATAGACTTCTTTCTCGATCTGAATCGATCGACTTATTAAAAAGAGCGCCATACACTACTTAAGTGATTGGACGGATAATATGCTGTTAAAACATAATTGCGCATTTTCGTGACATGGATTCCAAAGGATGTTAGGGTTGTAAATCATTAAGTAGGGAGGGGGTGGTATATTTAGAGGTCTGTTTATTATCCGTGAAGACCATTACATATAACATAGTTTCATATGGTTTATGGATATAATAAACATTAAACAATAATTAGTTATAACATACGACCCATTGTAACTTGTGCATATACATAATAATTATATACAAATGCATTTGTTATTGTCACATCTGGAGAAACAAACACGACAGGTCCGCGAACTCTTCCTGATTGCTAGAAAACTGAATGTGCTGGTTGCGAAATAAAACACGCGCATATTCGTTGGTACAAAAAAAGTTATCATGAGATGTCATAACATCTAACATTCCTTTAAGCCGGAAGTTTCAATGAGGAGCCTATGCTTTACCATATATTATAAGATTGTATTATTTACTTACAATGTTTCAATAATACATGTATAAGCTTCCTTGAAAAACGTATGGAGGTTTTACCTGATGTTTGTGTATAATATTTTATAAAGACATAATCCCATAAACTGGATGTTTTTGTACGGTTCCTCGTCAGCACATATGAGTGAAGGGTCCTAATAATTACAACCTGTACATGGAACACGATTATTAGCTACATAGGTGTTAAATATTTACTAAATAGTTGAAGTTGAAATACATGTCAACATTGCGAAACCGTGAGTATGTTCCTGATAGGTTTGTGAATACATGGTTATGGGTGTTCCTGATAGGTTTATGCATACATGGTTATGGGTGTTCTCGATAGGTTTGTGCATACATGGTTATGGGTGTTCTGTGATTATATTTACCTACCTGAATACTCTGTTCCTATTTCTGTCTTCATTGAATCAAAAATATCTTGTGGATTGTGGAACTTGAAATACGTGTGGGTGAAATGGTTCTTTCTGAGCCCATTGTGGAGTCCATCCGTAGCAATATGACAAAATAATTCTGTGATGTATCCTTGACCATTTGGATCATAAACTAGTTTCACTTTTCTCCAATTGAACGTCGTCAAGACACATTTCATGAATTGATACAAGGAATTGATATGAGGTCCCACCCTTGTCATTGTCTGAAAGGTGGCCTTCTTATGACGACCGAAGTCACCAGCTATAGCTCCTGCTGTTAACATAGGTATGTTCCAATATTTTATTTGACGCCCCACTGGTGCTGCCGAATAATCACACACTGGCCCAAAGAACACATCAACTTTTTTCTTAGCGTAGTAATCTATAGCTTCGTTCATACCATCCGAAATTGAACACTTTGAGTCGGCATAATATACAACGAGGTTAACGTACGACAAAATTCGTAGTCTTGCAACCTGCTTTACGGCTACTTCTATAGCAGGTGCAACTCGTTTGACAGAAAACATATATTTACCATTACCTGGCAATAAAGTCGTTATTTTAGCCACAGAAAAAGAGCGGGTTACAGCTTCAGAAAAACGGATGCCGCTAAGGAGCAATGATATCGTCAAGAGACGCACATATGCCATGTCGATATGTTGACAATTGACAGTCAAATCTAGTTTAACTCAGATGACAATTTGATTACACATTAAATGCTCTGCAATGTCCAGAAATATCTGTCGGATTTAGCCGAAAGATATGTGTATCCTAATCACCTTAGGTGAATATTTATCAAAATATGAAAGGCAAGTGTAATTTATAGGGGATAAAGCAAGCTTGTTTAAAGTCACTAACACAATCACCAGTTTATTATCCCAAGAGACACATAATTCATGATAGAACACATTTATATCTTATTATGGTGATCCGGTGTTAGTCAAATATTTGCAAAACTATCGGTTGTAATCGAAAACAGGAACGATGTATAACTGGATCATTACATAAACACACAAATACCGATGCGATACGTGCAAGGTATTTAGAATGAAAGTAGATTATCTAGACTACGGTGGATACAGAAGAACTGCAATCCATGTTTTATAACGGGCAAATAAAACACGCCCACGGATAGCATTGTCAATGAGATCTAAAAAATACCAAAATATTTAGCACTGAAACACTTGTGTTATGATATGGCTATTTTGACACTTTATTAGTTGACTAAATGAATTCCCGGTGTGTTTTTTGTCCGCGTAAATACTCAACAAATCGATTGGTCTATTTTCTCCAGTCTTCACGACATACAATCACCTCCCAGGCAATGTTACTGTGGTAGAGATGGCACCTCACAAATCAAATAAGGTTATGTGAAATTGGTTTAAAACTAATGTGACCAAACACAGCCATTGACTACAGGCACTATACGCGTCACGGATGATACGGTATACATTGAATTGATCATTACTCGCATGGAAGTATAAATCCAAACAAATTCTAAACTATCACACCAATAGAAGTGACCTTAATTTTCAACTCTTGCATCTTTGATTCTACCAACTCTGTCCCAGCTCTCTAGTCAAATGTTAAATGTCCCTGTAAAAAAATAATTAAATATTAGAAAAAAGCAAACACAAACACATAAGGCAGGAGGATAAAAAAAAATTGATTAAAGTTTCTAATTTAATACATATATTGTAAGCTTAATAGTAACATTCTGTGAAGCACACTCTTTTTATAATCTAAATCGAATGCGGAGATTAACTTTTGTGTCTTAAGATACTTTTACAGCATAGTTTATGGGATAAATAACAGAATAGACAATAAATGACTAAAAAACAATACAACAAAACGTATAAGGATACAAATTACAAATTAACCCATTTCGGTACCGAGTCTGTGATTGCTGCTATATATTGTACAATCATACAAGTAGAACATAAAGCAAGAGCATGTTTTTAAATTGTATACGCTACACCGACCATAGAACCCCAGAGATGCTTTATTCAAGACTTGGCTATTGATGATCAGACTTAAGGTCTTATTTATGGTCGTTATAAGGGAATGAATCTTACTTAATGACGGTGTCTTGGGGCTATTCTCAGATCAATTTGTTGATCTTTTCAGCAATTGTTGATTGAACACCCAGGGTGGCAACTATACACCAATCTTCAAGGCTTATTTGCCTCCTAATAACATTAATAAGGAGACAATATTGCTCTCGCTAGTGCCATGCTTGGAGTGTAGTTTACGTTGATTTCTTTGACATTTCCCGTCCATTATTCCTGTCTGTCAAATCTTCTACTCACTTAAGGTATCGGCAACAATCACAGCCAACGAAAGTAACCCGAGTCTTGTGTTTAAGAACGTGTTTATTGGAAATAGTAGGTATTATGAGGGAATTATAGATCAGTTCCTGTTACGCGAAGAGCGTGATAGTGTATTCGAAAAATAGATTTATTATACCTGTTATTGGTTGATGCGTAATTAATAAGATGAATTATATTTTATATCCAATAACTAAAATAGCCCAATATCAATAATAGTTTAGAAAAGTAAACACTTTACGTCTGTGAATAAATTCTTGAAATGCATGGCAACCTTTGTTTAATAATTGATTCTAATTGTTCGAAGATCATTGGTCCATACTTTTTTCCTTACCGTCTATGATTTTTTGTGTCATGTAAAATGTGATGTATATTTTGAGTATTGGCTTTCTCGCGCACAATAATTTAACAAAAACACGGTGTTGTCTATGTCCATCGGTTGTCAAAACGATCTCACATTTTTGTCATCCGATACGATTATGACATTAACAGAAAAATACATACAAGTAGTATAAACTATGGCTTGTGATTGTCAATGTAGTAGACACATGTCTATGTTCCATGTCTTGTAGTTGTCATCAACTTCCGGAAATACGTGTTAGGGCATCTTGTTTGTCGAAATAAGAAGACCTGTTGTAATGTTAACATTATTGGCGACATGAATCATTAGCTTTGATTACTTTAGTCATGTCGTTCCAAATAAACAACGATTGAAAACCGCATCCAAAACTACCCCATATTTGTTTCTGATTACAGCATATCTTATTAGATACGACTGGGTTAACCATATTCATATATTCCAAAAGGCGCCATTACATGAATATTGGCTAGTTCTGCCAAACTTATGGATACAGACCACGCATTACTTCCCCGTGTCTCGGTAACCACAATATCGCTGTATGTATAGCAGTTCCCTCCTTATTTCCATATCTGTTGACTTATACTTGTATATTCGCTACCAGCTTTGGTAGGGTGGATAGTTACATGTTTATTGGTATGCTACTTATGTTTGTTTATCCCAAGATTTCCATGATAAACCTTATAAATGCCTTTGAACAAATGTCACCTCACGTTGCTCCAGGTGGGGCCGAGAGTCTTCAACATAACAACAATTTGGAGAAGAGCTAGAGTCCGTCAGAGAGACGAGGATTAATATAATTAAGATCCAATCGGGAAATCATGGTTCATGGTTGATCATGTTTGACCAAATCATGTAAATACAGACTTCTTAAGTCCCAATTTACAACTAGTTGTACAGCACTGGGCTTTTAAGGAATTTGATAGTCTTTCTCCCTTACTTGGGGATGACAAGTCAACTGAATTTTGTTAAAAGATTTTAAAGTATCTTGGTTGTTAATACTAAAGGGTCAATCCCAATTACATTTTGGAGAACAAAACTGTTTAATTTTGTGTTAAAAGCCCTTAAAATCCTCTACCTTAGGGCCGAGCAGCTAACTCAATATGCGTGATACGTCTTTATCTGGAAATGGATGCCGGTGTCCACTAAAGTAATAGACGGTGTCTGGATAAAACAAAACTTTTATATTATATTATAACAAAATCGCGTAGGTGAAATTTTCCTTTCACTACCAAGTTCAGCACATGGTTCAATCACTGTATATACCTCTAAAGGAACGGCGATAGATTATCAGTTCATCGAACGAAAAAAAAAATGACCAATAATCTTAAATAAGCGTTTTGACGACTCGACATTTTGAGCTGGAATTTTTAGACAAGGTAAATACACCATTCATCTATATTTTGGTGTTTAAATAGTGTACGTACGCCGTCTTTTATTTCAGAGCCAGTTAAAATCGATATGATCCCTTTAAATGGATTATTGAAACTAACTGAATATTTCAAATAATGACTATTATATAATGGTTCAATGAAAATATTTTCGGTCACTCACTGGATATTTACTTCAACAACACTTACGGAAGGACAAGATAATAATTACTGACTAAAACAAAGGAAAGGGAACGGACAGTTGAGGGACGAGGTGTATTTATAAAATTGCTTTAATGACCAGTAATTTAGAAGAGTACAGCTAATAATTATAGCGATAATATAGTTAAGAAGGCGAATATAACGGCCATGTTTTCTCGATAATTCCCAAGATTTAACGGCAATATAGGACTGGTAGCTCCCAAATGGATAAATATAAATCATTAGAGCTCGAGGTGCAGCTCGTCATCTTCTCGTTAACTTCAGATATAGTATTGCCTGCTATAAATATACAGATACAAACATAGAAAGGCGAAATAAACCGAGAAAGTATTAATATCCCTTATTCTAACTTTATCAAAAGTATTGATCTTCTTAAAATTTGAGTAACCTATGATAACCTATTCTTATATTCAGATTATTAATATAATTATTTAAAGGAACTAAGTGTCTAACCCAATATCATCAAAAATCGGCAACATTGAAAACACGAATTAGTTGTTTGTCAATTTAAATCAACATTGATGGTGTGATCGTACCGGAAAAAGATGAGCTTCTGATATCCAACATTTAAGACAAAATAAACGTTTCAGCCCCAGTTCTAGCAAGAGACTCGAGAAACGAGACTAGACATATTGCACCAAACAAAACGGCGTATATAGACTGGAATAACCAGACGCTAGAAATTTGCTTATTTCGCGGAACATAACTGTTTTGAAATTAGAGTAAAAACGGAAACGATTGAATGTAAATCAGGATATATATATATATATATATATATACCAAAAATACTAAGATTTGGATGGAAAGACTATATTTTAATTACAATTACATATTTGCTAAGATCTTTCGGCCTTACGGCGTCTTCAGAGCTATGTAAAAAGACAATAACTTTTTACATAGCTCTGAAGACGCCGTAAGGCCGAAAGATCTTAGCAAATATGTAATTGTAATTAAAATATAGTCTTTCCATCCAAATCTTAGTATTTTTGGTATATAAACCTGAGAGTTGAATTTAGAATCTTTTAAATATATATATATATATATATATATATATATATTCATATTACAGTATTATATGAGTTGCGACCCACTTGTGTCAATTTATAGGTCCCAACTGTTGGCGATTTAGCTCCTTTGATATTAATATAGCCCAACTATTACCGAAGTGTTCAAATACGTTCAACAATAACAAAATAAATATACTAATTACGACATTAGCAAAATTACGAGTCTAAAATAAAACCTGAAAAACGTTTGCCTACTAATAAAAGAGTAAAATAATGACACCGCTGTCTAAAATGAAAAGGCACAATCACCATAGCATGATAATCTAGTTCCGAGTTTGCACAAGAAGACCACGTATTTCTAAATGGAGTGTGGATTTGTATTAAAGCTACAATTTAAAAATTGTATGTTATAATTTTGAAATTTATTTAAATGAAGCCTTAAAAATAGATGTTATCCATAAACAGTCCTACTTTGTTAAAGTATAATCCTATAATTCACTATTGCCAGACGAGAAATTGTGAAAAATATTTTTCCAACTTCAAATTCCAACGTTTGAAGGAAGCTTGTGCATGGAGGCAATGGGAGGTAATTGAGATATTGTTTCCTGTGTCAATGATTTTAAGGGTGGGAAATAATGTCCATGGGTCGTATTATAGTGAGTTGATAACCTATTGAGCAAAAGACATTTTGACTTTCTTAAAAATATGAAATTCTGGCTTTAAGTATGGGGTTGAGGAATGCTCGTTAACTAAAAGAAACATGGACTTGAATGTCAACAGATGAATTCGAGTTTTGCCAACGTGTCAAACGCATTCGATGCTTACTATAGCCACGGCGCCAAGAGGTGATGTAAAATGACTAAGGAGTGTTGGTGCTAAAACTGATCCCCGAGGAAAGCCAGAAGATGAAATGTTTTTTTTTTGGTTGAGGTGTGATCACAAATCAGAATTGTTTAATATTGAGTGGCGAAGTATAAAGATATTATGCCATTTTCTATAGGAGGTTATATATTTTTTTCTAATGTGTAAAACATATACTTAAGGTTACGATATAATATGTGACTTCTTCACAACATTACATTATAATCTGGTTTTGCTCTTAACATCTACAAAAATAACCCCCCTTTTTTGTTGAGCTCAATTTTTAATATAATTTACAACTTAAATGTAGTAAAGTGGATTATTTCATACGGCTAGACATTGACCATGTGGATAAACCTGGGTAAATCAGCCCCCTGAATTTAAAGTAAAAACGTCGATAGTTGTTAGGATGCCCATTTTCCCATTTTTCTCCTACTTTTCGGCACTTAAGTAATTTTATCTTATATTTACCTTGAAAACAATGTCGACTCTCAACCAAACATTCATATTTTATAGAAATGGTGCACTGAAATGATCGATGCCGCTTCAAGGACGGTTGAATTATTATTTATAGATTTCACTAGAGTATATCCATTAGAAAGTTGTATTTTCGGGGCCATTTTAGCCAGAAAATACTAAGGAAAACACAAGAATAATTGACACCTTTCAATCGTTTTTGTATTACACTGAAGAAGATTAAAAGTTTCGTGGGATGCCATTTCATTTGAAATATGATACTTTTCTTGGCATTTGACTATAATTAAATAATAATTTCATCCAAGAGATCAGATAATACATATGCATTTCAAAATGTTTCCAAATCTCAAACATATTTAGATGGTTTACTTTCGCGCATTGCGACTCATAGACGCCACAATAATCAAATTATATTGCTTTGAGCATCCCCACAGATCTTGCTGCACCAAGTTAATCATGTTAAACACGGTTGTCTTATTGACTGTCTTGTTCTTTGCATTTTTATGTTATCTAGTCAGATTTTCAGCTGATGATCTCAAAAGACAGTCCATCGAGATAATTGCAGCGCTGCTAGTCTTCTTTACCTTTTTTTATTACAAATTTATCTTCTGTAAATAACCCGAATTCATAACCACTGATTGGAAAACAGAATGTCCCCTTAAAGGACAATATTGAAGCCAGTCATTATCACATATGTGATAGAACTGGTTTGACACGTTCCAAATAAAATTTCAACACATAGATCACAGCTA
Organism: Patella pellucida; assembly: GCA_917208275.1. Classification (NCBI taxonomy): domain Eukaryota; kingdom Metazoa; phylum Mollusca; class Gastropoda; family Patellidae; genus Patella; species Patella pellucida. Next base: position 45,897,221 of record OU795039.1, read on the forward strand.
CGATAGCTGCGTTATGAATGTTTCAACAAAAAAGGAAGTGACAAACGCAAAAGGAATTATTAGCGAGCAGAAATTCGCCCGTGTATCTTATTATAGAGCAGAAATTCGCCCGTGTATCTTATAAGAGAGCAGAAATTCGCCCGTGTATCTGTATCTGTTATCACTCGTCTCTCCAGTCATATAGCAGGATAACTCGTGATTTCCTTTTGCGTTTGTCACTTCCGTTTGTTGAAACCTTCATTACGCATTTATCGTAGCAATGATATCTGTGTTTAAATTATATTTGGAAAATGTTTACCGAGTTCTATCACATATGTGTTAATGACTGACACCAATACTGTCCTGTAACACGATAAATATGATTGTAAACCCATATTTAGTTTCAGGTACATGTATAAACACCGCCAGTACTAGTACACAATCTTTCAGTGGCATTTAGAGGTTAAGAAACACATTTTCAGAATACAATAAGAGCATAACCAGTGATTGATTCCCATAAAAGTTGTGTTCTGTTAAAGTACTAGTACAGACGTAACTTAACATCATGGAAGCGATAAGAACAATAAAATTATATACTGAGAAAGTGAATAGCGAGACTAAATACAATAATGAAATCTGTAAATGTCATTGTCAGTCTCGTGTTGACTTGAGTTCCTTTGATATAACAAATTATCTATTTTTTGTTTAAAGATACATTCGCATGACAGTATAGGGAAGTTATTTCCAATAAAAATCTGGTATATATGGAAAGTAGAGACACTAGGCCTTACTAGGAAACACAGGATACCGTGAAAAACTCATCGGGCACCCACGGGACAAAAATGTAGCTTTATGCCTAACTGGTAACCAGTTGTTTACTTGAGTGACGCAAGGGGCATTTTGTATTTAGCGGACATTGAGGTGTTAAACGTACACCGGATTAAACGGTGGAAATATGAGGCCGGGTACAATCCAAGAATTTACCCTGGCTTCGACATTTATGGTAAATGGACAGTCAGTAAAGACAAATACAAACGAGCATTGGATTCTCCCTCAATCAAGTCAAGTGACAAACAATGCTGTTAAAATAGACACTTTTCTTGAGATTAAAATATTCTGAGAAGGATTTTAGTGAACGTTTGATAGATAGATTAGTTTGAATTACATAAATTATTTTTTATTTAGTCCCAAAACTTTATCAAATCACAATTTGTACTGTACGTGGGAAGGCTCTATGTGGCACTTGATGACCAAATTCAGTATTTTCGTTAAGGACTATTACATTAGACTTCAAGGCTAGTGTACGCAGGAAGCTACGTGTAAAACGCGTGTGAAATAACTGCATGTAACATCAGTTTCAACCGCTGTGATATCTCAGACAATGTTCAAACCCCAGTAGCTTGCTTTTCGTAGTTGGGTTTGTAATTGTTTAAAATGGATTGAGACTTGGAGGTACAGACATCAGTATGCCTATAATGGGTACTAATTTTGCCAGCAGGTGCTTGCAATATAGCGAACGTCTCTGATTCCCCATTCCCAAGACTATTTCTATAATGGCTACTCAGAATGAATAATGCCTGAAATCATCGACTGAATGAATCGTCTCGCCATACCATCAACTGTATCTTGATGACTGCTATCGGAGATAAATGTTTAAGAGTTTCGAATGATTGTGTCTTGGGAAATTATATATAGGTCAGTCTAATCTAGATAATAATATATCCCTGAGATAGGAAATGTAGATAATTGCAAGATTTTAAAAGCAAGTAATTTTGGAAGAGTGCATACACTTGTTTTAAAAGCTTTTTTAAAACCAATACTACTAATTCGACTCTTACCGAAGTTTTCGTCAATTTTTTAAAAAAAAACCCACTCAATTCTACTCTATGATCATGTGAGTTATTCTTTAGTCACCAATATAGAATATGAAAGGTTAATTTGATCATTATATATGTCTAGGTGTAATTAAGATAATCATAAATCAAATCATTGCTAGAAAGTAGTTCCGGTAATAATCATTGAATGATCTAAGTCAGTGCTCGCTGGTCAATCAAGTCACGTAACACATGAATCTAGTGTACTATATTTTATGGATTCCCAACTAAGCTATTTCGTGTTGGTATGTCACTTCTTTATGTGGGGTAATTGTGGCAACTAATTAAGATTGTCATGGATATCAAAATTCCGTTTTGCTACAAGGGGATAGGCGGGGTTAATATGGTCTGATTCAAACCACATTAACTAATGAAGCGTATGTACTAACCCCAGTGAATGATTTCAATTCCCCTTGTGAGATATGTTAGGCTAAATTGAATAATCAAATTAGACAAGTTAATTTCCAATGTGTCAATATGTTTTCCGAGACAGTCTAAGAATACCGGGCCAGCATGTTAAGTCTCTTAATTCTATTTCGGCGGCGTGATTGTTTCGATAATATAGTTAATGAATATACTATGATAATGCTACTGTTACTGACACGTTAATGAATATACTATGATAATGTTACGGTTACTGACACACCTAAACCATAGATGATCATAAATAATGGTATAACGCTGGTCCTAACGATGTGGAGATTGATGGCAACCGGTATTTCCCAATATAACCTGTCATGTTATGAGTATTTTCATTTACTGGATGATGAGCCTGAGAAAATGGTTCTTAAGTAAATATTGTTTACAATCAATATCTCTGCTGTATAACTGTTTTTAGTTCCTTTTATAACGGGTGCTTGTTCCCGCTTATGAGAATCAACATGAATCTCGCCCTCTTTATTGATTTCGTGAATTTTTGTTATAATGGTTTTTTTTTATCTATATTTTAAATCAAGCTTCAACCTGATAATCTCGTTCACACAGCGATGCCATTTCTCTCAGAGTATCACATATGTTATTTTAAATTTTTTTTAAGTGTTTCATACTTTGAACGAACATATTGCATTTTTCTTTGATGTGTGGTTATACATGTATTATTAATACAAATACGTGGATCACTGTTTACTATAAAGATCATGTTATGTTTAGGTATATTGCCTTTGATTTCCCGAACAGGAAATGTGCTGATCACTTGGTTATTAGTTTGAACCAATATTATTTTCTTTACTTCATATTTTAAAGGAGCTAAACAGCTACTTCAATATTTTACATAATATTCGAAATCAAAAACACGAATTAGAATTCTAAATTGTCAATATTGATGTTGTTATATTTTTGTGAAAACATGGGATCTCAATATCAATATTTCAGACGGTTAATAATCAGAACACGAGCAGTGTATTTGGTGGTTTCGAGCGCCATTTGTAATGAACAAAGATTGCATATAGACAATGTGGAAGTAATTAGTAATGGCTCACAAAAGACAAAACGTGTAGAATGGAATAAGACGATTTGAACGACTGTCGGTCAATTTGGACTGTTCACGTAATTTCAACGAACATAGCTGATTACAGATTACAATAAATATAAACACTTTACATACATTCATAAAACATTAGTGTCAGCTTTATCTACTTTAATAATCCAAAGAATAGTCATACGCCCCTTCACAAAATGATGGAAAGAAACAAGTTAAATGTCGTCTTGCGCATCATTGTCGCAGACTGAACTACCGCCCAGGCATCGGTTATTGCTAACAATCTGAAAGGTGACGCTGTGGAATCAATAGAAAACCAGCGGTTGACATACAAGATGCGTAAGATAAATACCCGATTTTTCGTCCAACCAAGATTTATAATCCAGTAACTTATGGTCTAAATGCACGAGTATCGAAAGGGACAGAGGTCTTTTGGATATATTTTAAGTTTTATCAATAATTGTAAAATCGTGACAATAATTGTAAAATTGTGACTTTCATAGGGCACACAACCTTCGTATTACATACTTTTACACTATTTTACAAGGGGCGGTTATTTTGTCGGCCAGTTTCGTTTCGATTGTCACGAAATTTAAACTAAAACATCATCAGGGTGTAACGATGATATATTAAAACAATTTTTAAAATCAGATACAAATTGTGAATTCTCGAGAGCCCACAAGCTAAATTCTCGATTTTTCGTACAATCAGGGGCCATAATCCATAAGGTTACCGTCCGATATGTGCGAATATCGAAAGAAATAGAGATCTTGTACTATAAAGACATGTTTAAAGTTTCATGAAAATCGGATCAAAATTGTAACCCTCAGAGGAACAAAACGCTAAATTTGCGATTTTTAGTACAATCAGGGACCACAATCCAGGAATATTAAAAGAAATGGAGAGCTTGAAATATAAACCATGTTTAAAGTTTCATCAAAATCGCATCAAAATTGTGAGCCCCCAGAGGGTCCACAAGCTAAATTCACGATTTTTCGTACAACCAGGGGCCATAGTTGAGAAAGTTGCAGTCCGATATGCCCCAATATCAAAAGAGGGTCCATAACCTTGATATTATACACGTTTTAAAACACTATTTGCGTTCGGCAGTTTAAATCGGATAAAATTTGTAACCTCTACAGGGACCACCATCTAAAACACGATTCTTCACACTTAGAGGCCACATCGTTTGTAAAGATTGGTTGATTGAAATATTTGCAGGATCAACATCCTGTTACTATGTATGAGCTGAAAGTACATGTGCCTTTAATCACCATGCTGCAAACAACTTGAAATATACCCATTAAAGATCCACAACGCCAGAAAAAAGAACGAAATAGATTCGTGACTTTGGTCAAACCACTATTTTCAATTGCATCAATTTATAGTCATTAATGTTTTTTTCTGTTTTTTGTTTCTTTCGAGCTTAAAATTCCGCACGATGTCGATCTTTCCGAAGCATGTTAATAAGTAATTCAATCAGCATCCAACTTTATTACATGACACCAGCAACCCTCGCCAATTCCGTAAATTGTTAAAAAAAAAAACGGAAAACATTATTAGCGAATCCCAAAATAAGATTAACCCTTTCTCTTCTACGATTGATATATCCGGAGAATTGGGCAGATAGCAAGAATTGGATTAACAATCACGAATCGTATAATGGATTTTTTTGACAACTACTAGTATATAGTTCAAATAGAGCTGGACATTTAATCAATGGCCGTAGCAATGTGGCCTGGTATTATAAATTATAGCATCGATCAGCAGTTAGGCAATTAAACACCCAAATTAACCTTTTATTGTTACAATAAGGCAACGGCAACATTTCTATTTAAATTATCGATTTAAAGATAGTTTGTTTTAACGATTGCAATGTACTGTTCAAACAATGTCTTCTCTGTCATAGTATCAGATTATAACGGCTATCGTTAAATTAACTTATATAAATACGTATTTTCAATTCTTACATTTAATATATGCGAATCGATTGAATAGTGTCCTTTAATCAAAACACAGAAAAAAACAGCAAGCTGGTGATAACACACCACGAATCAATTGTGAATTGCAACTTGAACTTTAGTTGAAGTAAAATTAAGCGTTTAATGAGACGAGATGCATCAACGGATCCCTCTAGATTTCCATAAAATCGATCATATTATTTCCCCTAAAAGATAATCAATACTATAATCGTATATATACAACCATATTTGCGATATTCTATGTGTGTTGTATTCCATGTTCTTTTGAATTAGCTATCTGAATTCTGAAAGTGGTATATTGGTGCCAAGCAAACACCAGCAGTCATCCACCAAGCCTGTTTCCATAAAGGAATAGAAACAAAGATTAATGTTTTACTGTTGATCTTTATGATTTAATACTTTACTTAAGTTTGTCCGAAATAAAACTTTAAACCGGTTGGTTTTAAACTTTGCAAACTGTAAATCAACCACGAATCTATGTACAATTTTTGTTGACATACCTTTATAAACCAGAATAGATGTTTAATGGTATAAAGCTTTGTGTTATTCTGAAATTTAATCAAAACTTTGTTGATTGCTGAATTACGTTCCCAGGGGTATTTATGCACGACTGCGTAAATTGTATCTTCCACTTTTGCTTTCATTGTATTTAGAAACAAATAATAAATTTGACACCCGAATGTGTACAGGGAAAAAATAAAATGACATATCGATCTATAAATGTGTAGTCAGACATTAATTAAAAATAATACGAATGGAAGTTTAGACAGCTGTAGACAGATTTTCGTAAGTCTTTCAGAATATAATTCAATATAAATCTTTATTGGTCACATTATACACACAGATAAAACGCTGCGTAGAATATTTTTTTTTATCAACCTATCCTTTCTTACACGCACAAATAAATAAATATAATTTTTGGGATGGATTTGATTTTATGCAAAGCGGTATACCCCCTCGCTCGGTATAGAATATGAAAGTTGTTACACAAGCGATATCTACTTTAGAACGTGTTTGGGGTGGTACATATGTGTGCATATCAGAAATATAAGAAAATACAGTGTTAAACTTACCTTCGAAAGAGTTACAGACTACAATTAAATGTAAATCGTTGTCGGACAATATAAATATAATTATATATACATAAACATGCATTGGTTTTATATAGCCACATTATATCACTACTTGATCATAGATGTATAGCGCTAATGCTCTTTAAGTTTAGAATAAAAACATCTTTGATTAGGGTATTATCATTAAGGTAAGAAAGTCGTTTAGATGGAGGTCATCACTGTCGCTAATGACAAAATCGATGTGAAAATGCCATCCACATAATTCATTGTTCTGTTTGGCGTCATGGAATATAATAATAGAGAATACACTGGGCAGGGGCCCGGAGGTATGTCCAGCAATGTTTTTTTTTAAAAAATTGTTGGCATAAAATAATTTATGTACTTAGTGGCGTTGGTAGGATCCTGTTAGTCCATCTTTTTTTTTGAAAAATTGGTGAATTAAAAAGTATAAGCCAGCTTCCCGGGACTTGACGCTGAGGGACCCGATCCGTTCTCATTCAGTTTGTGGGCCTTGCCAGGGTATCTGGGCCCAGCAGGTAATCGGGGCGTGAAACTTTTACTTTCGTCTTCGTTATATCATATTTTACCTATTGCGGACCTATTTCCGACCAATATCCGGAAGAAGCTTGTTATCCTTTCGTCTATACCACCTTTTGAGTATTATTACATAAGTTAAAGGAGCTAAATCGCTAATATTTGGAACCTAGACATTGACACAAATTGTGTCAATGTCTAGATGAGTCGCAACGCATATATTATTGTAATATGGACCTATATAAATTGATTAACATTCAATCGTTTCCGTTTTTACTCTAAATTCATATCAGTTACGTTCGACGAAATATGCCAGAGGTCCCAATCGAACAATAGGCTCTAGCGTCTGGTTATTCAAATCTACAGCACTAATATTTATTGCGCATGTTCTCCAGATAAGAATATGAGGTCACTGTTTGGCTTGACCAACAATTTGTGTTTTCAATGTAGAAGACTTTTAATGATATTGAGTTGGAGACCTAGCTACTTTAAACTAAAACGTAGTACATGTATATGTATTTGGTATGTTCCATGTTGTGTCTCATTTTCTGTGTTTTAGCAGAGTTGCTCCAGATTTACGCCAAAATGACGCTAGAGAACATGTTTCTTTCATAAATGTTTGAGCCCAAGGGCAGACCCCACCCTTCGCCGAGTTATTTACCCCAGGTTTATTACATTGGTCAATTATTTTAACCCGATCGTGTGTTCAAATTATCATCAGTATCAGAACATACATTACTAACTATGTGAATTGGTACAGCTATGCGAATTGCCTTAAGTCCTCGATGACAGATGGCCCGTGTGTGGAATAATTTACTTTACAATATAAGTAAATTGACCCCATCTTTACATTTGCATGTTGTTTGTTTTTAGCTCATCTTGAAAAAAAAAATCCTCATATAATTATTTATTACCAGTCGGGTAATATGCAATGGAAATTCAATTATTCAACCCTTCAATCATATGTATTTCACTGAAGGAAAAGAAACCAAAAAATCCAATTCCGAATTCATTTGTTTGGATGCTTGAAATATAGAATGTCAAAAGAATTTGACGAGGATTTCCAAATGATCAAATGAGATAGTCTAGATTAAATATCAAATTGTCAGCAGTTATATAGTGCAAAATACATGAAACGTCTTATTGTTCTCCCGGAAGATGTATTAGCTCATCACTCTCTGTGTCGTTTCTCATGTCATTGCTCATGCTAAGATTGAGTTTATTGCGTTTAGCCTGTACTTTGATCACCGAAAATGAAAGTTGAACCGTTACATGAAAAATAATTAGGCTATCATTTTCCAGATTAAAGCTATAAATGATGTAAAGGCCCAAAGAAAATTGCTGGTATTTGCATGGTGATAATGGTTACAGCAGAGGTCTGTATGTATATTTTTATGTATATTAAATAACAATACCTTAGGGTAAAATATATTTAATGTCCAATATAGGGTTTATAGTAGAGATAAATCAGATGCATTATTCAGCAGTTGGCAATTTTAGAATCTTTTTGATATTAAACTGTAATAATTTAAGTCTGTAAGAATAGAAAAATTAATACGGTATTTTTTAATATCAGATATTAAGATTTGTTGCTAGTAATCAATTAAATTAATGGAGCTCAACCTCTAACTCAATATTTTCAATACAAATTAGAATTCAATCTTAGTTCATTTCAATGGTGCTGTGTTCTTGCCGTGAACATATGAGATCCTCATATCTAATATTTGTGATGAACAAATCAAAATATATCATACAAGACAGTGCGGAATTAGTATTGGCGCGCAGTAAATTATACAGATTGTTCCCAAATGTTCGGGTCTCTTAGCAAAAATATGATCTTTGGTTTAAGGTTAACGTATGTATTCAAATATAAATGTGACATAGCCTTTTTTAATTCATGACGCCAACATTTACCTGCTAAAATAGCCAATATTACTTTTTCCATATCAACGAAGATTATGATGAACCCTTTAAAATATTGATGTTTTATTGCATCAAATTGTGTTAATATAAAGTATGATTATAATACAAACATTTAGGTCATAGTAATACTAATTAGATATACTAGAAATAATTATCTAGACATTTACTTTAAACGCTCGAGTAAGTAATATTTCACAGATAGGTGCGTTAATTGAATATTTTTTCCTTAAAATAATGGGCCTTGTAAAACACATAAAATTACTACATTCACCAGAACGTAACCTAAGTGTCACAACCTGGTGTTCTTAAGGGTCATTAGTGTCTCTATATCGAGGCGTTAATAACACAAGTAGAGAAATTTGGTGCCATAGATAAGTAATTAAATAAAACTTTACTTTCCAAATGGCATTTTAGTGACAACATACACAGCGTCAACGCTTAAATTATTCAAAACGTATCCCTCCAGATGAGACTTGACTATTCTCTAGAAATAGAATTATTGCATTACGAGAAGTGGGTTTGTTATGCATGAAAAAATATTTCACTAATTCCTTTCAGATTTAGATGAATTTTTTATCTGTCTTTCACTTAAGCACTCAAACTACATTTGATTAGATTGTCTCTTAAGTACCGAAAATTTGCTTGATGCTTGACCAGTGTTATAAATTTGGACACTTTTAACATATTAGTTGAATGTTTCTGTCTCGTAAGTAAGATTTCAGAATGTAATTTGTTTATTGTTTAATCGACAGCTTGTGCAATTTTGGGGAAAAGGTTGACATTAATAAAATAACACCTGTTTTTTTTTTCTTAATGATACCTTGTATTAAGTCTGTCTCCTAAGTATGCTGAAATAAATTAATAGTACAAGGTCTCAGTAAGTACTCATAAGAATACTAATTACGTGCCTGGTGTCTTTTAATAATTCTAACATTCTTGATCTGCATTAGTGTGGTTCTGAATCGTAATTTGCGATTGGTTTATTAATTGTTGAAAAATCAAATGATATTATAGAAAAACTGAAGACCGTAGTTGACTTTCTAGAAATTCTTGGGAGTATTTAAGAATTCACATTTGAATAATTCCTTAGAGCTTTCTTATCAGGGCCAGCTTTTATGGTTGTAAGAACACACATAAGTGTCTTGGTAAAAAGACCCCTGGGGTCACTGTTATGATTTTAAGCTCTTTAACAAGCTGTCTGTACAGCTTTCGAACCATACCAGATTGGGATATGTGCATCTACGGATACGACCATCACATTCTACCCAATCTTGTATTGGACATCTTTACCACCTTCAAACATTTGTGGATGTAAAGAACACATCTCTGTAACCTATGCTTGTTTTTTGTTCTTCTTGCAGGTCATGTTAAGCCATAACACGGTCAGTTATATTTAAGTTAAATTGTCCATTACAGAATGTATTCAAATCCACTACATATGTAAGACCATTGTAGAATTTTTACTCTTTAAATTAATAATAGCATTATACTAACTATGGCTGTGATTAATTGTTGGGTTTCATTTTGTGTAGAATTCATATCTCACGCACTTGAATAAAAATGAGTTAGTAGTGGAAACTTATTTTTTTATAAATCCAAAACATAACTGGTTTTTGTAGGAAAAAAAGCAAAATATCACCAGATCACTCGTGTTAGGAATATTACCATTGCATCATTTGGTTTAGTTACTAATCATTATAATTATTTACGTCATATTTTATCAATTAGATAATTGAAAGCTTAAACCCAAGGGTAGAACACCATCAGAGCTCTGGCCGTTTGACACACAGCCAAGCAAATTCTTAGACGGCTAAAGGCAGACAGTCGCTAAATTGGGGGGAGGCCGCCAGTGTTCAACAAACACCAGCAGGGTTGAGTAAACCCTCATTAACATGTATAAGTAGGAAAGTGATATGATGTGTAAATTCGGGTCTGCAAATTAGGGGATAGAAAGAAAGGGATGTTAATGTTAAGTATTGCAGTGGAGCCCAAGCTTGTAACCTATGCATCCAGTGCTTGATGTAAAATATAGAAACGAACTAATGCATTGTTATTCCTGGTAAATAAACGCCTTAAGGTCTGAAAAAATTATATACACAACGGGAGTCCTAAGTAAGGAAGAAGAAACAAATATAACCAGAGACAATACTAGACGATCACAAGGCTATTAAAATATGTAGCAAAGAAGAGAGTATGTGTCACACGTTGGATGTGGGGAGTTTTTTGTTGCTTTTGTACTTTCCACATCTTTCTACAAAGCTCAGAACTTGATCGATTTAGACGCTATTTTGTGTATTTATTCTACAATCTTGATTTAAATTAAACATGAAGTCAAGTTGATTTAAAAACAAAGTGTTGGTCTTAAAATTTAAAAAAAAACAGTGTTTGCCATTCGAATATTATACTTTTTTTCAACGGGCAATATAATTTAAAAATGTGAATCGGTAACTGCTTAAGTAAGTAAACTAGTTTGACAGAACTGGTTATTGTCACGCATAAACATTTTAAAAGGTGCCATTTCACTTAATAGCATAGCTTTTTGTTAGAATCTTAAAATAGTGTATGGTGTTACATTTACATTCATGTGTTTTTAAATGAATTATGCTCGGTGAAATAAGCAATAAGTCCAAACGGAACGACATTCTTAGGCGTCTAATTTAAACATATTTTATTACTTTAAAGTAAACGGATTGGACAAAAGTTGCTAAAGTGTCCTCTCCAATACAATATAATTGTTGTAGGTGGTCAGTGAAGCAAAGTCAATACATATACATATCAAATACTAATAAATAATAAATTAACAAAACAAACATATTTACAGAAGTTCAGTGTAATTTAAAATATGGACAAGGGAGAACACCACGGTATAATATACCTTACAACAGCGAAATATACGAAAGGTGTGTAAGTTTTATTTGGTGAGGTTCAAATATTAAATCAATTTATATTTCAAATATATATTTTTTTTTTTTTTTTTCTTTTTTGCGGGTGGGCGGTAGCGTGTTTTTCCAGTCTAGAACTACATCATGATTTAAATCGCTCTGTATTCTGTATGTATTTCTGTACTTGCGTCAGATTTAGGTTATGATAGTTTTTTAATTGATCAAATAATATAATCCTTTGCTCATCATACAAAGGACAATTTTGGAAATAATGTTGCGTGTCTTCCGTTTCATGGCCACAGCGACATTTCTGGTCATTTACAAGGTTAGATTTATAAAGATGTGATTTTAGTGGGCTACAGCCGTGACGAAGTCTTGTATGCAAGATATTAAGTTTCCTGTTACATGTTAATAAATAGTTAGGTGGAGGTTTCTGTTGATCAAATTGGGTTATTTTTGATTTGAATACTGCTCTATTAGCGGCAGCTTTTGTTGACGAGTCTAACGAATTCCAGGCGCGAATCGTGCTAGGGAAAAACGAATTTTCAAACCGTGAGGTTCGACAACGTGGAGTCAATAGATCGTTGGTTTTTCGCAGAGAATACGTTGTGTTTTTGTTACTATATTGTTGCAAGATATTTGTAAGAAATGCAGGACAATTATTGTTGTATATATCGTAAAAAAGTATCAGTTTCTGTCTGAAACGTCTGGTTGATAGTTTGTCCCATCCCGTTTCTTGATAGAGGGCTTCTTTACTCGCAAACTTGGGCAAACCCGTAACTATACGGGAAGCATCTAACTGAATTTTTTCTATACGGATACTATCATTGTTGGTACAGTTATCCCAGACCGGACTAGCATATTCCAAGATCGATCTAATGTATGCTTTATAGATTTTGTCTAACGTGTTTTGATCCAATTTGTACTTGAGTTTTCTTAAAATGTTTAATTGCTTTCCTGCAGTATTACAAATTCTCTCAATATGGTTAGCCCATTTTAAATCTTGCGACAAAGTAATGCCTAGGTGTTTGTGGTACTGAACAACATCAAGTTCCGTTCCCCCTAATTTGAGGGAGGGCAGTTTCCTTAGCTTCTTCGGTGAAAATAGCACGACTTTAGTCTTATTCGGATTAAAATTTATCAACCATTTCTGTGACCAAATGTGTAATCGGTAAAGATCACTATTGAGCGAATTTTCTATGTCTTCGATACTAGATTTAGTACAACCAATGGCAGTATCATCAGCGAATAGCCTGGCGATGTTGTTCAGTACTTCATAGATGCCATTTATGAAAACGAGGAACAAGAACGGACCCAGCACCGATCCCTGTGGCACACCAGAATTCAGGTTAATCTGATTTGAGAAAACATTATTTACTAATACTTTTTGTTTCCTTCCTTTTATATAGCTTTTTACCCAAGTCAGACAGGCTTCATCGATTCCATATTTGCTTAGTTTATATACTAGACCAGAATGGCATACACGATCGAAAGCTTTTGATATATCAAGAAAAACATAGCAAGAAATTTTATGAGTTTCAATAGCACTAACACAATCTTGATAAATTTCTATTAGTTGGTGTACAGTAGAGTGATTAGGCCTAAATCCAGATTGAAAACTGTATAGTAGATCATTATCTTTAAAATAGTTGTGCAGGTGTTTGAATACAATCCTTTCTAGGAGTTTACTTATACAGCTCAGTAGTGATATTGGTCTATAATTTGCAGTTATGTTTTTGGATCCGCTCTTAAAAATTGGTATCACATTTGCGATTTTCCACGACGCTGGGAATATCCCTTCTTCAATTGATTTGTTAAAGAGTAAACAAAGTGGTGTGCATATTGAGCACGAAGTAGCTTTCAGGAATTTGTGTCCTATTTTATCTGGGCCACAAGCTTTCGTATCTTTTAAACATGTTATAATATCGATTATTTCAGACTCTGAGATTTTTGGAAGAGAAAAATTCTGATTTGTGCGGGAACTGAATTCTGGCAACTCTGTTGATGAGGTATTATTTGACACAGATCAAAAGAAATTGTTCAGAAGCTCTGCTTTTTCATTTTCAGAATAAACTAATTCATCCTCCGTTTTGTTGTGCAATGGAGGAATCTGGGTTACATTGTTTTTTCCTACCAATTTATTTATAAGTTTCCAAAAATCCTTTTGATTTGAGTTAGGGCTAGATATATCAGTTAACAGTTGCTCTTCATATTGTGATTTTAGTGCCTTTTTGTGGTTATTTACCTTGTTCCGTTGAACTTTGTACCTTTGTAGGTCGCTTTGATTATTTGTACGTTTGACCCTATTCCTAAGTTTTTCTCGTACTCTTATATTTTTACGTAGTTCTGAGTTGAACCAAGGTTCATCATTTGGGCGTATTAATACCCGTCTTTTGGGGATGCATTTGTTAATGAAGTCATTTAAGATTCGATAAAACGATTCGCACGAATCATCTGTATTTAAGTTTTCAAATAGGCTATTCCAATCATAACTTTTGATAAGATTATTTAGTTCTTCAAAATTACCGTGATTATAGAGTACAACCTCCCTAACATAGTTAACCTTTTCAGTGACCTGTAAGTATATTTCTCCGACTACACCCTTGTGGTCAGAAATATGAGAATCGAATTCAATTGTCTCACCAAAAAGTACCTTTAAATCTGATTGGACAAGGATAACATCAAGTAATGAGGAGCAAGTGGGTGTTACCCGCGTTGGTTCGTTGATTATATTAGCAAGGCCGTTTGTAATGATAATTTCGTTTAATTTGCTATTCCGGTTTTTAGATAAGTCTATATTAAGGTCACCTGTAACAATGACATTTGAGGATTCTTGGAGTGCCAATTCAAGAGAAACCTCAAACTTTTGCCAGAATGACTCTGTTGAGTTTGGGGGTCGATAGTAGCATGATATCAGCAAAGGAGCAGACCTATTCTGAAGCTTCACTTCGATCCAGATGCACTCGGTGGTGTCAAATTCAAGATCAGGCCTTCTTTTGAAATTGAGTTTTTCATTAACGTAAACAAGAACGCCTCCACCAAATCTATTCCTATCTTTTCGGATTGGTGCGTGAAAATTATTCCATATTAGCGACGGGTCGTGATATGTCCCGTCCAGGTGAGTTTCTGAAAGACAGACTATATGAAATTCGTTGACTATTTCGTATATCTCATCGATTTTGTTCCTTATGCTGCGGGCATTGAGATGAAATACCGTAAAATTCTCGGTTTTTAGTATTGGGCCCGGATTTTGTTCAACGTCGTTAGATAGAAGTATTTGAATAGTAGAATAATACTGCACAGACAATTGTTTCCTTACATGAAAGGATGTAAGCAAGTACCAATTAGTTCTATGATAGCTAAGTAATTTTGTTATGATCTGAATGGTCTCTTCTAGTCATGGACACCGCTACATTTAAGATATCATTCCCGCGACCTAATCTCATTTTAAATACACTGAGGTACATATATACTGGCAAGTGTGTGAATAATTATATACAGCTATTAACACAAAATACAAAACATTTAACAAGAAAATAAACATTTTTGTTTTGGAATAAAGCAGTATAGGACAATAAATATTAATATTTATTCTAGAGGATTAGACACTTATTAGGGGTTTAAGGGGGATTTCGTTGAGGTATTAAAAGTGTATGAAATACGGGATAGTTTGACGGCAGAGTCCTTCAGTTCAACGAAAAAGATAAAGTTATTTCAAAAATTTTCAAATCTACCCAGACTTGACTGAGAGAATACAATGATTTACAGAAATATTTGTCCTACTATCTCGAGCCATATTATGTACAATGATATATACTCATATATTATTTACAATGAGATTACAACTCAACAAAAGAATAATTGACAGGCTGTTGGGGGGGGGGGGTCGCGACTCCGAAGAACAGCCTAATGTTATCAGTATAGCCTAGCACTCAGTAGAAATTTTCGGACTTCAACGAAATCCCATTTTAATTAAATGGTATTGGGGCGGGGGGGATGCAGAGGAGCTATTTCGTTTCAGTGACCCACACCGTATCTCCTAACCTCTATCATAATAAGCAATGATAAACTGGAGACAGTACACATGTAGGATAGGTTGGTGACGACAATTGTGGGGCATGTTTAGATGGTCATGGACACAAGCGAACAACTACTACTCAGACAGGGTAATGTAAGCTTCAAGTGTTGTTTATACCTTTAAGAACAACTCAGCAATGGTGTTTGCATGAGCACTGATTGCGACCCGTGATTTAACTCTGAAGTCAAATATAAGTTAACGTGTTATAATAAATCATTTCGTTACCCTGTTAATAATCGATATTTTAATATGAATAAATATGTCTATTCACAGGGACTTTTTACATTTCGATATTCTCAGTCTCTGACTTGACGTCGGCTATTCTTGCAAAATATTGATACCGGTATTGACTAGATTTACTGTTAATTTTACCGTTAGTGACAATATTACAGTGTCAGAAAGGATACACAATAGATTGGGCATAATTTACAAAACAAAACATACATCGTTCAGATTCAGTATTAGCAGAGACATGTTAACGATATATAGTTGCAGAAACATAGGTGACAGACTCGGTTATTTGTTTTCTGCACACGCTCATACGGTGGCAGTTATTAAAACTGACATTAAAGTTTAATTAGTGTACATTTACCTTCGACAATTCCTCGTCGATGTTCATATGTTTCGTGAGTCTGAACTTTACATTGTTGTGACCAACTACATATAATTTCCCGTTTGAAAACCAAGCAGATTTTACGTTAGGGTTTGCAGTTGCCGATTCCAGTAGTTTTACGTTTTCGCGAGTCATATCTTCTGAGATTACGATCCCGCTACCTTTTAGCTGTTTTCGTCTCGAGATTATTTTGTACCTGTCATCCCGACGTAATATTCTTACTATAATACCACGATGTCTAATCTTGGCTGTTTTGATACCTCCAGTAACTTGAACTACACCCACTCTGTGTGCTGCGTCAACTATTATTTCTTCGTCTATGTGTAGTTTTTCATGAAAGAGTTTCTTAGCTAGTTCTATGCAGTTTTCATTTTCTGTTTCCTTTATTCCGAATATCCTAATATGTGATTTTCTAGAATACTGTTCAAGATCGTTAAACTTACTTTCAAGTTCTTTCAGTTGTTGATCTTTTCTTTGTATTATACTTTCTAGTTTTGTCACCCTTTCTTCAATATGGTCCTGGACCAAACTAAGATTTTCCGTAGCATTTTCTAGTTCAGATAATCGATTTGCGTGAGACACAAGTTTTTCGTTTATAGCTTTATTAAGTTCGTACTCCAGTTTATTGACCGCAGCAGCTACAGCTTTACTAATTATTTCATTTAGAGTCTCTTTGTCTATGAGCAGTTTTTCCGCCTTTTCAGATTTTTCAGTTAGTATTTCACTATTAGATATGTTAAATTTGCCGGATTTGGATTTGATAGGTGTTTCATCGCCCGAAAAACTAGAATCGCTGTGTAACATAAGCTTTCCATTGTCGTTGAGCCGGCTTGTTAGGGTTTGTTTTGTTGAACGAGAATCGGAGATCACCTGAGTTATTTTCTCCGCCATGATTGAAGCAAGTACAAAATATCCCAAGTTTACTCGCTGGAAATCCCGATCCACATACCATTTCTCATAATTGTTTGAAACAAAATGTAGTATAGTTACTTAGATTTACTAATCCATCACTTTTACACGTTATCCTATATGCTAATATTCGAAGTTTTATTTTTCACGGAGCAGAGACTTTTCGTGGCCCACACTGACCGCCATCTTGATTACTCTTGATGGGGCGTCTGCTACGTGAATTCTACATCTCGTGTACTGATATTTCAATCTGACTTGTGTCTTAAATACTTGATGTTAAAATCACATATTTTCACGGGGAGATAACATCAAATATGATTGAAATGGAACAAATTTGAGTTCTAATTCGTGTTTTTAATTTCGAATATTATGGATAATATCGAGTTGTCTCCATTTAATGAAACTGAAATGAAAATGGAATATAAAAGGTATTGGGCAACAATTTGCATTTAATGAGAGCAACGATTTAGATCTGTTAGATATTTGATGATTAAAATTTGCTTCCGCCATGCCGTGGTGTTCCGAACTGTTAACAGACGTGGTATTTTAAAAATAAAATAACCCTACTTGGAGTGCGAAGAAAATGACGTTTGTTTTTGATGTCACCGAAATACGTGTATGTGTATGTAGACGGAGCTTATCTCTTTAAAGGGGTCTTTAGGAAAGTGAGGAGAGGACACAGCAGTGATTTAAACAGTTTATTTATAATCAAACCAAAACCACCGAAAGAATTAATACAAATATATTACAAACATGCACACATGCCGAACAGAACATGGCATGTGTTATTAAAGTCACCTAATGAAACTGACGAAGAAACAAATGACAAAATGAAATGAAGTTCACATTCGTCGATTTATTCCAAATGATCGTTAGACTAAATAAGGCACAGACTGACCATTATAAGTGTAAAATAATACCCGGGGTCAAACAGCAAAGTTACCACAGCATCACAACAAAGTCAGTACCGGGTAAATCCTCCCCTGTTTGCCAAACAAGCATTGATCCGACGTGGAATACTCCTAATAAGACGTCTACGGTCATTTTGGTCTAGATTGTCCCATTCCTGTAGAACGCAGCAGCAAGTTCTTGGACATTGGCAGGATGTTGTTGACGTTGACGTAACCTCTGTCCAAGCATCTCCCAGACATGCTCGATGCTGGCCAAGGTAATGTAATGATGTTCTGTTGTTGGAGGTAACCTGTAACGATCCTGGCCCTTTGACATCTTGCGTTGTCATCCTGGAAGATGAAACGGCGGCCATGACGTCGTGCGAACGGCACAACCCGGTAGTACTGGCCTGTAACACGCCCGGCAACAACATGTAAAGCCGTTATTCCAGCAACAGTGATGCCTCCCCACGCAATAACAGAACCACCCCCAAATCGATCATGTCTGATGACGTTAACGTCTTGGAAGCGCTCGTTTCGACGACGCCACACCCTCCTACGTCTGTCCAAAAAATCAACAGTGAACCTTGACTCATCTGAAAACATCAAATTGCTCAAGCGTCGATTATCCCAGTGTTGACGATCCCTACACCATCGACGTCTTGCCTGAATGTGATGATCTCTCAAACAAGGGATCACGCGAGGACGTCGGGCGCGAAGGTGACCCCTATGCAGTCGATTCCGAATCGTCTGGCCACTCACTCTCACGCCAGTGTCTGTTTGAAGACGAACGCTGATCTGATTTGCTGTGATGACACGATTTCTCAAGGCCAAGGTACGGATAAATCGATCCTGGGCTTGAGTTGTCGCCCTTGGTCGACCTAAGCGTGGTCTGTCCTGTACAGATTGTGTATCACGCTATCTGGACCATAGCCTGCTTATGACAGACTGAGAAACATTCATCGTCCGCGCCACAACCGCCTGTGTTGTGCCGATCTGGACCATGCCCTGCTTATGACAGACTGAGAAACATTCATCGTCCGCGCAACAACCGCCTGTGTTGTGCCGATCTGTAGCTACCAAGGGCACGTAACCTTTCATTTTGGGTAAGCCGACGCATATTAAAAATTTGTTTTCTGGTCACTAAAACAATTAAACTGATGTTTCCACCCTGGAATTCAATGCCACAATGACTGTAACATTCAAAGACAGAGTCGTGCAAATCTTGGGTTGGACCCCCATGATGATCTCAAGCATCACCAGCATTCCATGCGGTAGCTATTGGTGCGTTTTGGCGTCACATGTAACTAGGGTTTGGGCAATAATGACTTTTTTTGAAATTTTTAAAACACAGAATGTTTTCTAGGTCCAAATAGACTGAAAAAAACAAATCTGGCGAAATTTTTGTCGTAAAGTCAATTTTTACGTTGGTGCACGCCCATTTTCTAAAATGGCCGCCCAAATGGTGTCAAAATCTTGATTTACTTGGAAATGCATATATATCTAGTAGGAAATCGCATTGTAATATATCATTTCACATATTTTTAGGGGTTGTGGGTTTTAAACTTACTAAGAAAATTTAGATCTGTTAATCCAAGATGGCGGAATCCAAGATGGCGGCCATTTTCTTCAAAATGGCGACCAATACACCAAAAATTGAATTAAACTTGGAGAAGTTAATACGTTATACAGCGTATCAGTGTAATATGTCTAATCTAATGTTTTCTTCATAACTGAGATCAAATCGGGAGAGGAAATTTATTTTTATTTTCTAAAATGGCCTCCCAAATGGGGTCAAAATCACGATTTTGGTGAAAATGCATATATATCTAGTAGGAAATCGACCTGAAATATATATTTTCATATGTTTTTATTGATCGTAGGTTATAAACCTACTACGAAATTTTAGATATGTTAATCCAAGATGGCGGAATCCAAGATGGCGGCCATTTTCCTTCAAAATGGCGACCAATATGCCAACAATTGAATAAAGGTGGAGACATTAATACCATATACAGCGCACCAGTGTAATATGTCTAATCTAATGTTTTCTTGATCACTGAGATCAAATCGAGAGAGGAAATTTATTTTCAAGATGGAGGCCATTATTCGCAAAATTGATACCTATGCATGATTTTCCACACGAAGCTAGCAGGAAGAAACACTATATAACCTATATAATTCTCAACTTATCAAAATTTATATCGTGTGGTTAAACACATTGGTTTTGGTTGTCTGCTGAGTGCTGAATGGATATAGGCGGCTACTGAGTTCTTGATCTGGTACGTTCCGATACGATCATCAAAAACCAATGCGCTCTGTTGCGATAGGGTATGTCGTTCACGGATCACGGTGTGGATCGGGAGTGAGTACGATTTGAGTTAAAATTGGACTACGGCGGGTATATGAACAACACACCTGGCCATGGACTTCGTTGTTCAACCGAACTTCTACAGCCCACAACCATTGATGATGAGTGGCAGATGACAGGAGTTGGGGATAATGGTGACGTGATCATAATTTGAGGTACGATTGTACCCCGACTGGTATATGAACAGCGCGACTGACCATGGACTTCATTGTTTCCCGAACCTCTACAACCCACAACCATTGATGATGATAGGTCGAGTTAAGGATGATTGTGATATGCTTTCAGTTTTGCCAAAGAAAAAGAAGACATGCAGCAGTCATACCAGCAACAGCCTCAACCACAAACGGCAAGGAGAGTTACAGTCAGGCAGTTCTGGGAGAGGAGACGACAGTTCTAAAACCTTAGACACCCAATTGAGGCTGGATGATCCAAAAACGTTCCGAATCTACACATGGTTTACACCAAAGCTCTTTGAGAGGCAATCCCCCTCACCTGGACTGAATCTGGCAGTGACACTGAAGCACATTGCCACTGAAGACACATATCGATCCCTTTCGTAGTTCCAAGCATCAACAGCAGTGTTCATCTTGGCACCTGTGCAGTTCGGAGACTGCTTATTTTCTTGGCTGTCTTAGTGGGGTGGTATGCTCTGCCCCTTTGGGTCCGGCTCTGGCTGGGCTGGTTTAGGCTCAGCAGGTGGGGAAGTCTTACCCGTTCCCTTCTTGCCTATGGTATCTCTCAAAAACTCAACAAAGTACCAGCAAAAGAAAGTTGACAGTAAATATGTGCTGGGACAACGTAGTCCATGGTCAGGTGTGTTATCCATATACCCGTCGGAGTCCAATATTAACTCAAATCAAAATTCCCTTCCGATACACACCGTGACCCTTGAACGACATATCCTGAGCCCAGGGGCCAATTTCACGCTGATTAATGACGGTAAATAAAGTTATCTATGCTGCCGAGATTGGACTAGGTATGATAAACATTTATACTTAGGTTAAGAACAGATACGCAATAGGACTGGTCGACACTTTGGAAACAAAAATAACTCTGTTTCTAATTGGGTAGGGGGAATCGTTCAGGCTTTTGGCTTGTTCTTCTTACCATCATAACATGACGACAGTTACGTGTAATTCATCTATTTCCAGTAAATTATGCTTCCGGTTAGGTACAATTATTAGAATTGGCCTGCTGCTTCCCGATAGTTTAGATGTTAATTCGTCTATCAATGACTACATAATTATGACCGCGAATGTAAACTATAGGCGAGTTGGGTGTAAAAAGTTCTGTCCTCGGGGGTGTTACCTGCCAACACTAATACCAGATACAGTCGGTATCACTTTGAATAGTTTATAGAGCGGATAGTTCTATTCTTTTGAACTTTAAATGAAATAATGGTTCAAAATGTGTCAGTAATAACAGTGTATATATACAACGGTTTACATTCAATTATTTTGTTAAAATTGCAATTTCTTATCAATTATGTTCATTGAAAAGCGTGTGAAGAGTCCAAATTGAACAAGTTTGTCGCTGCTTTGTTCATTTTGTCGTTTGTGAATCAATCGCTTTGTCTTGAGAGTTGTTTTTTCTTTGGGAAGTATAAAATATTCATTGTCATATTTTCAGTAAGACAACACCACCAGTATTGATTGCAATGGACCAACATTGAATTCTAATTCGTTTTATTAATCTTGAATATTATTGATGCTATTGAGTTTAGTCCCTTTAACTGCATAGGACAGACGGTTGACACAATTATCAGGCGTGTGCATTTCAAAACCTTACTTATACCATAATTGTGACACATCTAGATGCATTCTTTATAAGCACATAATCTATTGATTATCTGTTATTTAAACCAAAAGTTCAAAAATGAGATTCTAGCAGTATTATCTGACGTTTTAACAATGAAATTCAAGCAGTATTACCTTGCGTAACTATTATTATTTGAATATCAGCAACATTATTTCTGTAGATTCGACATGCATCTCTCCTCGATAAGTCATGCAGTGAAGACAACACGTCTTCTAAAGTGCTAAAAAATCCAAATGTACGTCACATGCTTTTGAAAATAAAACGTTTAGCTTGAACTGAAGACAACACTAAAATCCAAATGTACGTCACATGCTTTTGGAAATACAAGTTAATTACCCCCCCTCCCCGGGATGATGTAATCATGTACCCAAGACATTAGACCCTAGTATTTAGAAAATAGGGTTCCAGTTCTTACAACTTAATTTAGTTTAAATGGCACGCACCTTAGCATACAAGCTATATCTGATCGGAAATGTTAGCATCTACATTGTATCACAGCCGCTGCCTGATATTGATACAATGAAACAATCGAATGCTAAAGATTTTTCTTACGGGTGTGTTAATTCTACGCACTTTACAGAAAATGTCTAAGAAGTAGTGCCGAAATGACTTGTACTGATGTGTTCCAGAGATTCTGCTATTATTCTGTGATTTTAACCGTGAAGTGAACCAATCAAGCATACTTGCTTCGCTGTCAACATTATGAAATGCCATGAAATACAACAATATTACTATGGTTGTAACAGGAAGTTTCCGTGTATAGAGTGTGTCTAAAGGTAATTAAAGACGCCGGACTATCAATTTGGTTCATTTTATTTGTCACTTCCTTCTAGAAACCCAATTCGCACTTTGGGGTTTCCAGCTCTAAGAGTGGCTACGTTATACGACTTTTCTTGAGAAAATGTTAGACTCCCGTAACACGACCATCCCCGTGGAACTAGAGATCGGTAATTCCAATATACTTAGGGGTAAAACTTCTAGTAAAAGCCCTTGATGGCCACAATCAGCTGATAGGTCGATGGGTGTAAATGAAAGATTACATCGTTCAATACCAGCGTGGGGTTTTACTACAAACGGTTTTCTTACCCATTTTCTCTTTGATCTCACCATGAATGTCAGGATAAAAATTCTACCGAAGCAAATGATGATCTCTTGAGATGACAAATATTTTAAATAACGTAAGACCTTATTGCTAAATCTGTTTGGACAGAACTTGATAACTAGTCCTGTACTATTTCAATAAATTGTAATGCGAGCGCTAGTTGAAGATACCTGTTAAATTTAGATAAAGAACTGATCGTTCTTGCTATTATAGTTTAAAAATAGATAATACAAAATTAATATATTGAAAGTTCATTCAAATTACTCTATTTGAGTGTTTTTAGTTTTGACAAGATGTGTGCATTGATTGTTTATTATACAATCTCGTTCCTAGAGTAAGCCGGGGGGCCGGGGGCCTCTGGGGCCATATACCATCCATTATCTTCAATTTGTTTACAGGTAAGCCCCACCCATTCTGACCTCTGATTTGTCAACCTGTTTCGGGTCGATTTCTCGAAAACTAAAAGTCGGATCGTCGTTTCGTTTGTTGTAAAATGATCCTTGAGTCAAAGTCAACTCGCTGACAAAAATGGGATCCTAAACGTACACATTCAAGTTTTTTGTAAAGATCTATTTTTCTACGCGTGGGTATATTTCTAAGTGATTCGGCCATTCAGGCACGTAAAATAAATACATGTCACGTGATTCGTCACTTTCGGGAAATGGCTACCCAGAGTCACCAGAGAAATTTCTCCAGCAATTTTTCTGGTTCCGAGATTGTTTATTATAGTAACCACAGTGCTGGTTATTCATGGCCTCGCTTATCCATTTTAAATGAAATCATTAAAAGCCTCTTTTAACATAAATTCTGATGAAAGTAGTTACAGGGTAGATATTTCTAATAAAAGTAAACATGAAAGGTAGCCAATCTTACCAGCAAAATATCGGATTCCCTGAAAACACCCATGGGGCGAGCACTGGGCAAGGGTATCACTAACTGAATTACTGTCTGTCAGCTTAACTTGGTAGTGGTTGTTATTTCTTGATCGAATGGTCGGGTGGTTTGGGGAACATTGGTCGGTTTAAATGTACGCCATTTAAACCGCGGAAAAAAGAAGTTGACCGAAGATAAACCAAGAATTTACTTAAATGAGTATAGCAAATGGACAGTAAGTAACGACAAATACATTCTGAAACGGACCCTTCCGCAATCAAGTTACATTACAGTTATTTTGACTATACTGTTTTTAGGACTTCGAATTTTGTTTAATGGTTTGGATTGTTCGTTTTATTTTATTTCTATTACAAACATGGTTTCTGCAAATCTATGTTTTAAATCTACGGATAATTTGCTCGCGAGGAATTTGAAGTAAGTTTTTGATAGATTTATTAGTTAAATACACCCAGTTTGTCATTAAGAAATATTTATTAAAAAATCGATATATTTTCATATGACAGAAAAAAATATCACCAAACAGTTCCCTCTCTTTACTTGAGCACACTAAAATGTTCATATATCTATTTTCCTCGTTCTAGAAATAAAGCAATTTAAAATGCTTCAGATATCAAATTGTTGATCAAACAAAGCAATTGTGGCAAATATTAAAGACGTGAATTGGATCGTCCATGTAGCCATATCTGATTGCTTTGATGGGCGATAAGAACCATTTAATTTGTGGACAAAGACTGTGTGCATCACCACATCGTTGGTATCGCGTTTATATGTCTGTATTTTTATCGACTTGAAATACATGTTTTTAATACGTAAATGTGATGCATACCGATATGACCAAATTGCCGTTATCCTGTAACAATATTACGGTTTTTCATCTCCAAATACTTCGATGAACTGTCACGCGAATAATTATCTTGCCAGGAATTGTGATGCTATGGTTAAATATTGCGGTAGGGGTCATTGATAGTTATTTTTTGTAATTATCCACACGAAGGTAAAAACTATAAATGATATTTAATGAGTCATGACTCTAGGGGTTAGTTTGACATTTTATGCGCATATTTCTTGCGTTTATTTTATGTAATAATCAACTAACACTCAAATGAAGCAATGTACCACCCATGCGAAGCGTTTTTAAAATAACAGTGAGATACTTTTGAAGTGATAAAATTGATATGGGAAGTGTTCAAATCTTCCACACTAACATAACACTTTGAATTTTCAAGGGGGTTGGGATGGCCTAGTGGTCTAGAGTGCCCCGCTTCGATCTCTAGCTGGCCGGTCACCTCTGGCCTGCGGCTGTGGTTTCGAGCCCTGGTGTTAGCGTATGTGACATGGAGATAGGGGCGCCTTCTCAACCTCGTGGGCTTTCTCCGGGCACTCAGGTTTCCTCCCACTGCTAAAGACCCTACGCGCAAGCGAATTATTGAAATAAAAATTAAAAACCATACGTTAGTCCCAAAATTACCTAGTTTGTGTCGTGTGGACGTTAAACTCCATTTCTCTCTCTCGCTCTCTCTCTCTCTCTCTCTCCCTCTCAAATATTCAATGAAATAAAAAGGGCGAAAGTGATACCATTCGTCGTATAATTTGAACCTATCGATATTCAACGTTCCGCGTCCTTCGAATCTGGAGTTTAGTTTTAGTTTGGGGCATTGTTGTGAAAGGGTGAATCCTATTTTTTTCTATACTGAGTGTGAAGCGATGGAATAGCAGAGGATGAACCGTGTTGATTTTATTTCAGCATTCTAGAGCTTTATGTTTCATAGATACCTGTCAGAAAGAAGAGCATGAACAATGATAAGGATCCGATATATTGACGCCTTAAAGGATCCTGATCAAATTTGGTAAAACATCTGTGGCTATTTTCGAGATGTGTTGTCGTCTGCCCATTGCGTTGCTGTCTTTGTCAATATATTAAAACATTACTATTAAAGCATATGTTTGTGGACAATATACAGGTCACAATTTCAATGCGATTTTGACGAAATTTTAAATATAGGTTGATCTCCACAAGATCTGGGTTCATTTCGATATACGTGAATTATGGCCACTGATTACACGAAAAATCCCGTTTTTAGCTTCTGGACACCCTAGAGGTCGCAATTTTTTTTATCTGATTTTATCGCCCATATCTGACCATAACTGCCTTAAAATGCTGTTTATATCCTAAAGATATTTGTTCCTGAAGATATTGGCGCAATTCAAACCACAACTTAGTGATAACCCAGGAACAGAAGGCTGCGGAATGTTGGATACCTGCAAGTTTCTTCGTTAATTTACAATCTTCGCCGGAGTTTTAATTAAAGGAGCTAAACTTCGTAAAATTATTATTCATAATGTTCGAAATTAAAAACACGAATCAGAAATCGCTATCGGTCCATTCAAATCAATTTGGGTGGTATCTTACCCTGACAATGGTTGATGCTAATACATAACGTTTAAGACAGTAGGTACATTTTTAAAAACAGTGCACAATGTTTTGGAGCGCCGTTTATAATGCCAGTGACAAGGTTTAGGGTCGCCTGTCCAGCCTCGTGGGTTTTCTTGGTTGCTCCGGTGTCTTCCCACTGCTAAAGACCCCTATGCGCAAGCGAATTTTTGAAATAAATTTAAACCATATGCTAGTCCAGAAATGACCTAGTTTGTGTCGAGTGGACGTTAAATCCCATTTTTCTCTCTCTCTCTTGGTAATGCCAGAATATAACACATTACAACTTACTAGTAACTCATTACAAATTACAACAAAAATTGAATTTAAGAGAGTGTCCGTTGAAACCGTTTGTCATTGGTGAAAAAGTGTTGCTTTGGTTAGATTATGCTGCCATGCTAGCCCATACATGTATACACTCCTATGCTACTAACTAAAACATATCAGAATAATTTGTGTCCGATTCTGCAAAGTTATATACCAGTTACGCCTCTTCCTTACTATAGTCGTGAGCGTCCGATTTTGGCATTATGTTATTTAACCAAAATAACATATTTATTGGCTCCGAAGAACGCTTAAATAACACAATATACATGTAGTTCTAATATTGATAGCCAATGGTCATTTGAACTCTTGAAGGTAGTCGTCAGTCATCATTAAAAGAAGAATCACATGGGAAATACTAATTTTATACAATTTCAGAATTAAGTACTCTAATGGGTTTAGTGCCGGTCAGTTTTTTTCTTCTGACATATACTTGGACGAATGCCCTAAATAACCACACCAAGCAATACTATGTCAGACCCACAAAGAAGCAGCTACACACGTTTTAGGGTGACCTAGACCTAGTTTTCACCATATGTAAAACGACCACTTTAAGATAACTTACAGAAAATTTCATTCATCCCCAAACGACGGCATGGTTTTAAGTTAACCAACCGGCCAATCATACCAGAATAATATCAAATTTGTAGGGTCAAAATATTCCGAGTATGAGCGTTTAGAAATTAGGGTAAAACATTTGTCGAAATATGTCAAATTTTGACCAAAAACAACAATTTCCTGTTATACCTGAAGTTGTCATTTCAAAGTGTTTTTATTACATTGTGAGACTTCTGTCATCTAGGGGTCCCCATAGATCAACTGTGATTGAAAATTGCTAACCCAGACTTGTCTTTTATTTTTTCAATTTTTGCATGGTCCTCTAGGGGACTCGTTCTTAAATCACTTTATATACATTCATATTACATTAATGTCGTCTACTTTACAGAATAGAGCTCTATACGCCATTTGGCCTATGAGAACTAACACGCTTTACTATAGGAGCAGTTTTGAGCCATGCAGTTCATATCAATTTCAGAATGATCAGATCATAACTGAAAGCCAACAGGGATTTGGTAACAAAAGTGCACTTGGAGTCGTTTTCGCAAATTGGTAGGCTTCTTTGTTCATTCAGATAGACATCCTATATTAATTTCATAAAGAAATATATGTAGTCTCCCAAACACCGTGACAAATCGACGAACGATCAGTGGTTGCGGCTAAATACTACCAAATTATGTTAGACCAGAGGGAGAAGGGGGGTATTATCCGAAAAGTGTGCAAAAACGGCAGTTGACTTTTCTAGAAGCATTTTTCTTCAGGAATCCGAAAATGGTGGGTGATCAGTCAGACGAGGGAGCGTCCAGGAGTTATCGAGATCAAAAGGTCATCAGTTCCAACAAGAATTCTGTGACAGACAGCATCAGAAGTGGCTAAATTATAAGCCAGCCTCATTTAACCTCTGGTGACCTTTCGACCTCCATAACTCCTGAACGCGCCCTCACCTGACCGATCACCCACCATTTATGGATTCCTGAGGAAAAATGTTTCTAGAAAAGTCAACTCCCGCTTTTTGCCCCCTTTCGGATAAAACCCCCTCCTTTTACCCCCGGTGACCTTTTGACTTCGATAACTCCTGAACGCTCCCTCACCTGACCGATCACCCACCATTTTCGGATTCCTGAAAAAATGCTTTTAGAAGGGTCAACTCCCGCTTTTTGCCCACCTTTCGGATAATACCCCCCCCCCCCTTCTCCCTCTGGTCTATGGCGTATTAAAACAGACAAGACTTACCTACCAATTTATAAGCTAAACGCACGGCTTAGGGCTTTCCCGTGAATAATGAAATGGAATTGATGTTTGCCATTTTTAATTGAAGCGTACACTGCTGTTTAAACCAGATAACATTTGTTTACATAGTAAATTGACTGATATGACATATATCTTGCTTAATCCAATAATCTTCAGAAAGTAGCGTACGGACATAATTGATACATAATGTAGAATGAACGGAAATAAGATTATTATTTGGATATAAAAACTCTATGAGGAATGATCATTCATCCTAGATTTCCTGCGATTACTATTATATGGTCATATGAGATATAATAATTACCCATTGTATATGTAATTTGGAAACTATTGAATAGGAAAGTCAGTCAATAGAAAATTTGAGAAACCCAGTACAGTTATAGCGAGCTAAAGAACAATGTCATTTATGAGATATTATGTCTTATTAAATGCGATAATATTGAATTAAATCGATGCGATGTAAATATTTAAATAATTTACTTACGGTTTAAAGATCTGTTTAATTGAGCCATCCATTTTATAAAATTACATCACATAATATACCAAGGGGATTGAATCGGATAAAAAAAACAAGTAATTTAGATCTGATATTTTTTTTAAAAAAGTATTGATGATGAATAACAGACACACAAGTGACACAAGACATGCTTTCAACCTATATAGAAAACCATTGATAACTTGTCATTCATATCGCTTCTACTGCCCAAGCATGAAGGCTTATATAATGTGTACTGATGTAAGAGGAATCCCGTGCGTCTGGATTCTATAGCAAAGGTTGTATATTAATGCTGGGATCACGGTGGCTCAGCGAGTAAGACGTTGGCTCACTAGCCTGGAGGTCCTATGTTTTATCCCTTTTTTCGGCGTGGTTCCACCTTTTCAATGGTGCAGGGAAAACGTATAGGCGTTCGGTTAGTACAGAAAATCGGGGCCCAGTGAACACAATGCACATTAACGTAAAGAACCCTGGACAGTTAAAACTCGATATAAGAGCAGGTGGTTGTGCTCATTAGGACGATAAAACTCGAATCAAAATGATATAAGTCTTCGGTATTCAAAATATGACTCTTTTCAGTTATGCTTTCTTAGAGACCTAATTATAACTAATGGATTCCGGGCAGTTTTCGCTCTACTCCTAGAAAACCAGAATATGCACTGTTGTGTGTAATGAGGCTTAAACATCTAGATCTAATTTTAAGTACAGTTTAATTTCAACATATCCGATGTGGCAGTTTTCACAGTTCAATTTACATTACTTAATATACGAGGAAACAAATTGTCGTTAAATATAACTTTCCCCGTTTCGTAATTATTTGAATCGTCGCTAATATCGATGCGGTTGTTCTTCTGAGTTTTACACCGTAAAGCATACATCAAACAACCTTGATTTAAAAGCAAATCAGCTGTAAATTATGTCTTTCCGGCTGCGAAAGCGGATTCATAAGAACCATAAACCTCCCTTGAATACCCATAAATTGCTCTTCTGCTTCAATCACCTATACCTAGAAGATTGACTCGAATAAAAAAACAGATACTAAACGCTACGCCTTGATGGTGAATAATAAAACAGGCAAGACATGCTTCCAGCTTAGATAGAAATCTATTGATAACTTGACATTGATATAATGCTTACATGTACTTTGTGAAGATAGCAGTCAAATAAACGTGTAGACTCAATGTATGTATTGCATGCGAGAGAGAGAGAGAGAGGGGGGGGGGTAACGCCCATTCGACACAACTAGGTCATTTCTGGACTAACATGTGCTTTTTATTTTTTTATTTCATCAATTCGCTTGCGAGTAGGGGTCTTTAGCAGTGGGGAAAAACCGAAAGGCCCGGATAAAAACCCATGAGGTTGGATAGGCGACCCCACTCCTTGTCACGTACAACCGGAAATTCGAAACCCCGACAGTTGACTTAAATGACAGGCTTTATGATACAGCACGCACGTCCTAGCGATTCGTCGCCCCCCCCCCCCTGTATTGAATGCTATTTTACGTATATTAATATTTTTGACCGCAGTTTGTTTATCTGTCTGGCTGTTCAGGGTTGCTGCAAAATTGTAGCTCAGGTCGCGAAGTAACCTACGTCTGGAGGCAATAACCCACCAGTTCCGGTGTTATGCTACTTCCGGTTCTACGGCATGTCAACCGCCAGTAATGTTTGAATTTTGGTGTCTGAAATACGTATTATATCTGTGCATTTTCACGAGTATTCTTTGAAGTATAACCAATCTTTCGGACTGAACATTCAAACAATAATTCTAATATGACCATTTTCGAAACTGATTCATGTTAAGAGAATTTCCAGTTTCGCAGCAGTGAATCCCAATCAATATTTATGAGATATTAATGTTTCAGTTTTTATCCACTATGCCGGGTTTCGAACATTAGTACTGGCTTAATAAGTATAATCGTAATAGGATATAACTTATCATTTGTGTAATTCATAGACGATAAATAGATGGCTGTATTTTTAACCATT
Source organism: Patella pellucida (assembly GCA_917208275.1). Taxonomy (NCBI): domain Eukaryota; kingdom Metazoa; phylum Mollusca; class Gastropoda; family Patellidae; genus Patella; species Patella pellucida. The sequence goes on from OU795039.1 coordinate 45,928,668, forward strand.
GTTTCTGTTTCAAGCCTATAATTAACCGTTGCCAGTTGATTACATTTTAGGACAATTGATTAAAGACGGGTTCCCAGCAAAGTATTTATCGGCTGGTTATTTCCTATAAAAGTATGGTAAATTTGGTATTTTTGAAAAGTATAGACACCCAATCTTACCAGAAAAATACTAGATTACGCGAAAATCGCCCATGGGGTAAGGACTGGGCAATATTGTAAGGGAATCACTAACTGTCAACCCGACAGGATTTGCTGGTATATTGTCTGCTAGCTTAGGTCAGGGAGCAGTTGTTATTTCTTGCTCGGTTTTGGGAACATTGCGGGTTGTCAATGTACAAAATACTCTGCAATTAAAAGGTGTAAAAAGAAGTTGACAGAAATAATTAAGACTTTTTTTGGGCCTCAATAATATGGTAAATGTAAAGTAAGTAATGATAGATACATTGTGAAATATGGACCCTTCCACCATGAAGTTAAGTTGCCAGTCATTGCGTTTAACAACAGCTTACTTACAGCTATAGGTATCCCCGGCGAAAACAGAGTTTTGAAAGGGAATTGAAGCAAATTTGTGATAGATTGGTTACTTTAAATATGTGTTTAGTCCAAATATATCGTCAAATCACAAAGTTTGTACCCGGGAATTCATCTTTAAAATAAATAAACAGCCACAATAAAAACCTCAGATGGCATTCTCATCACTATTTATAAACAAAACTGTGTGCTACTGTCCATATATAGATGAGACTCAAATGACAACGCATCACAGGTAATAAACACAATGTGCATGCCCTTGGAACCAGTTTGATGGGTTTTCAATAGTTTACGTTGAGATGCCATCCTAGCTGGTATTGCCATCTTTAGGGTTCGGGGTCATGCGTAATATGCGTATGGTGCAGCACAAGTAATTTGACCAGAAATAAAACAAACCAAGGCAAATCTTTTTCGCATTATGTTGACTTAACCATGATTGATAAACGCCAGAATAGTTACATTTAGTATGTGGGATATTAAATTGTCTTCGTTTTGCCTATAATTAATGTAATAACTGTCAATAACCTCTATTATTGATATTAGCATAATTTATCAGAAACCTTGCGTCACTTCAGACAAATTGCATGATCTTCAAGGTTTAAGGGGATTATAAAGCACTATCAATTCAGTTGGGGTTTTACAAAGACTTCATAACTTGATGGTCTCAAGACATTACTTTGAAGAAGCATCCCACATAGGATACCTCACAAGACTATCAGACCATTTATATTGGATCGCTAAATTAAATGATTTATGGTATATTGCAGAAGAGATTGTTCCTGCATGTACTTGTCTACAGTTAAAAAGATTCAATTCCCCGGGGACTACCTCCGATACTCCTTGACTTGACAGGGTAATTCAGATTGATTGAACTGTGAAACGTGTGCTTTTTTTTTGGCTCTACTTGTGAAAGTTGTCGAATCATATCGAGGGTAGCTATACTATGTTTTCTTAAAGAGGGAACCCAAAGGATTAATGTAAAGTATGATGAAGTTCAGAGTGACTGATTGGCAATAGACGATACTTTTCGCGGAACGTACCAGAAATAACAAAGGGTTGATATATCAAAACAAAACAATATTGGAACTTATAAGCAATTAATCCTGGGTTCAAAACTGTACCTTCATCATTACCGTTTTTAACGACTTCGAATTTTGTCTAATTGGTTTGGCTTGCTCGTACTTATTTTTATTTTATTTACATACGTTACATTTTATTTATGATTGATGTATGAACTATATAAGTAATTAAACAGGAATCGCATGTGTATCCAATTACATGTCTGTGAACATTACCCGACAATGGGACCACTATTATCCCTTAAAACATAATTGATCAAGTTTATTAACGTTTTAATATTGGCTATTACTAGAATGGCTCACTTGCTTTTCCTGTTCATTGCCGCAACAACCAGGTTATCGTCACATCCGAATAACTAGACATCGTTTATCTCGAAAATCCAGAACGTCTTGATCCTGAACCAGTGATGCACGTCGGGTCTCTTGATTAGTGAGCCGATGCCTTGCTGAGCCACAGTCCATATTATGGTTTTCAAAGAGTTTAACATACGCTTATGGAACAAATTTCTTTACTTTTAGTGAGCAGTATTTTCTATAATATAAAGAGGTATTAACAAGAGCCAAAATTGCATATCATGGTCATGTTTCTGGCTTCAAATGTTATGTAAATTAATATTTAGACATTTAACCACACGAAAAGCTTATAACCAATTATCTAGGTCATCTAATGGCCCAGATGTTTAGTGGATTAGAATTAGAGAATCTCAATTATATCTACCCTGAGACTAAATAGATGTATCTACTATACATTGTATAATTTTAGATATATCTAATTGAAGGAAACTCGAAATATTTCAATCCAAAATTGCATGTTCAAATATAATATTGATAACTATAACTTTTTAGATTCAAACTACACAAATAGTGTTACATGCTTTAATCGCCCGATGCATATAGCCATTGCTTGTGATTAATGCTAGGGCACTTTTAAAATTTCTAAATAGCTGGGATGAATGTTTAAACTAACGACGTTGTGTGTACATAATCCAACTGAAGTATAGGCAGTGTTGATATTTGGTAAAGTACCCGATTAACCATGAAGATCAAAATGATATGGGCAATTCGATATCACATGACACTACTCTTGAATGTCCACTTTAATGAGCCATTCAGTAGGACAAACATCTACTGAAGAGATCTCTATCAATCCTAAATGTTCCCAGCAGCCTAGCATGGCCGTCTATAAAATCATCTGTAAAGCGGCACATTGTCACCATCTTTATACACCAACACTCGAAAGGGGGGCTCGTATCTTCCCTTTCATTTTCACTACGCGAGAGCGGGAATATAGCTCATAATGATGCTATTAAAGAAAGTTGATCTGTCCATGTTTCGTGGATAGTGCTAGCTGTCACCAGTAACTAAACTCCGACTGGGCTAATGAAGATGGGGTCAGCAATAACAATTAGATAAATATATAACTACACTATGCGATCTGGTTCTATATCTTATATGGTTTCCCATCAGGATAGAAGAAACAAGTTTTAAAACAAATAAGATTCACTAGTCAAACCAATGGTCGAATTTTAAATTTGTTAATACTCGATATAATATTGGCTTCATCTCAAAACTGGCTTTTTTCACAGTCTTTGAGTGGCATATAGCGACATTTTACAGTCGTAAATTGTTTATAAGTCAAATAGTTGGTTGTCTCATTGTTAATAAAGATATGAGGGAAGTTATGATATTGTTTGTCGTATACTAACGCCTATATCGATCAAAAACCTGGGAACTTCATCAAGTTCTACCGAGGTTATGACCAATTTATCAGGCTCCACTTGACATAATCATTCGATGTTGATGACCTTTTTTAATTTCAGCAGAGCATACCGCCTTCTTGCATGACCACTTGCCTTAATATGACTGAATCTTTAACCCGATAACCTAAGTTAAGAAGTGTTTTATACTTGTGTACCGGTACTCTTAAGGAAAATTAAGCCCGCTGGCTTTGTTCTGACGACGTTGTATCTAGATAATAATATATGGCATATTGATTTGATGTTACGTGACTTTATACATCTTCCAGTTAGGAATTTGTCAGCTTAATTTTACAGTACAATCACTTCTCTTTCATGTAATAAATACAGCCAGGCAGGATAAGCTTACTCCACATTTTGCCTGATTACACTATTTTGCCTATACCGTTTTTTTAGGACTTCGAATTTTGTCTAATGGTTTGGATTGTTCGTACTTGGTTTTATTTTATGTAATAAATACAGTAAACAGTATGTATATAAGTTATATACATAATATTGATACTAGAAATTAAATAATATTCCCATGATATACTAATGCTTTCATATATGTTACGTCTTTCTTAATCTTAACAAATCCATGTTTTCCCCGGACTCGTACGTCATGCGTATGTCACCATTTCGACCCACAGATCATATTTAATCTGAAAATATATTTCTAATGACCGAGATATTGCATAGTCAGAGTCTAATAAATTTGGTATAACAGAAGAGTCAACGATTTGATCTTGGCTATCTGATTGCTTGCGGTTATCTGAGATAATCTCACGTTGCTCAGTAACGCCAACCACCACCAGTTAATTTCCAAAGACAATTGATAGAAAATAAACTGGACTTGTCTTAAATTATCGCGTATGATATATCTTGGCAACAAATTATTTTTCCAGTAATCTGAATAGATATTGCGACCGTTTGCTATATCTTTTAGCACAAGTTAAGAAAATTTGTACACGCATCAACCAATTATATTAGTGTTGTTTGCTAATTTGAAAATCATAAAGATATTTTCACACTGAGAGTGTCTAATATTGTTCATTTTGAAATTTATCCTAAATGTACATGAGAATGGATGCCTTAGCATATTTAATTGAACTTTCTCGTCTTTAGAATAGTTGCGTGGATACGTTTACGGCTTACAGAGGCATCCCCCAAGTAGGTAAAGGGATATGTAGACGTACATTCTTTGTGATATTTTTCTTTTGTATTACTGGTAAGATAAACGATTCAATTAAATATCCATTAGCAGTTTCTTCCATATGCTCCGGAATAAAACTGTTATACCCCCCAACACTAAGTCAGGTTATAAAAGTGATCAAATCAAAAGAATTACTAATTAGCAAATGACCTAAGTATCTACTATAATTGGTTGATATGTGTTTTCTAAAGATATCTTGGAACGACGGACAGAGCCATTTCAATATCCCCCAATTAACGGTTTATTCGATATGTTATATCAAAAGACGCGTTACAAAAATGATCAAATCCAAGGAATTACTAATTAGCAGATGGCATAAGTAGTTAATATAATTGGTTGTTAATACATGTTTCTAACTATTTTTTGAGCCGGTACGGAATGCCGGACAGAGACCATAAATTTCGTTCCACCGTGGGATAATAAATAGAGAAGTTCGATTTGTTCCACACACGCTTTTGCAAGTCAATACGCCATTAATAAGGCTAGTGAAGTATTAGAATAGAGTAAACTTGTACATGCCCCAATATCGACACAAAGCTAACTCTGTACTGACCATCTATGACAATCACTGCTTGGACGATCAGATGGGAATGTCATTATAGATTTCCTACTCATTTCATCCATGGCAAAAGTAGGTCTATATCATGTCCATTCGAGTTAGGAACATATGTTTCATAGTGAGATCTTTATGTACTTACATTGAATCAATTATATATGAAGACTTCAATATGAATTGAGAGAACTCCTAGGGTTTTTCACAGGACTGCAGTTAATGAAAAACATTAATCTCCCTCTTGATTAAAAGCGTAGTAGAATATTAAGGTACGATATGTTGAAAGCCACGTATGTGCTGATTCAATTAATTAAGATAATACCAGACAACAAAGCATCGTCCCCTTAATCCAGAATCTGGCGTGTCTGGAATATCGAGTACATCATCTGACGAATATGTTACATGCTATATGTCAATACCCTATATAATATACCATCGGGCGTCGAAACTCCAAAGACAAAATTGTCAAAAAATCAGACTTTGGGTTACATTTTTTTTTAAATTTTATTTATCCATCTTTAATCATTTACAAGCATAATAACATACATACTATTATAATATAGTATAGTATAAAACAGCCATAGTACACAAAGTACATACATAGACATGGGTCCATCAATAAGAGTCTAGCATTGGAATATTCTTACAATATCTTAAAAGGGTAACCTAGACTTATTGTTATGAATATGATACATGTTCCATTTCTGGAAGAATGTGTTAATTTTATCGTTTTCTATAGAGATATGTTTTTCTAAGTGATATTGGAGGCTATAATTCCAAGAAAACTCTGTAGGCTAGGATTATTCATCGATAAACTACATCTTAATATGTAGTATTTACAGCTGATAATAATATGATTTATTTGAGATTGAGCCCCAACTTTACCGAGCATTATCTCTTCCATTGTTAAGTTGGTGTCTTTACTTTGCCATGCTGATATTACAGAGGAATTGTTATGTATAGCAAGCCTTATTTTCGGTTTGAATATAGAACTCCACCTACAAAATCCGTTTGTGTATTTTTGTTATTATCTTGGTATTGATTGGGCTGCTTTCCTAAACAGACCCAATAATTAGAATGCTTAAAGTGTTAGCTAAAATTATTGAATTGCCTATAATTCGATTTTTCTCAATTTCGTTACAATATGTGCAGCGCAGCGATGCATCAATAAACAACATTAAACAAATCTCTGTAGTTCTTGCATACAACGCTAAAGCAGTAAATCCTACAAAATACTTCCACAAGATACATGGCTAGCATATAAATTTTAGATTTCTCGGTTTCAACATTCCTAAAGTATGCGGAGGTTGTATACGGGCTAGCAATAAAACCAACAGTTCCTACTTTTATAACCGATAGAGCCCAGTTTTATTACTTCGATTACAGTTTTCTTGAGTTTCCTAATAGGCCGATGAGATGAATTTTAAACTGACTATGGTTCGATCATTCAATTACTATTCCTTTTTAGTCATAAAACCAAACCTTACAGCAAGCAATTGTTAATACTGATTTTATCACTTCAGAATACAGCATAAAATGCATTATTATTTACGCTGGAATTCAAACTTAAATTGGTTTAAAATGTAATTCTATCGATATTCCTAAACGGTAGTCAAAACACATAATGTATACTATGAAAAGGTCGATTTGTGGAATTCACCATTCGGACGTGTCAGAATGAAATGAAATGGGGGTTCTGCTCCTACACTGGTCTAATGTCAATAAAGACGGGCATACACCACAGTGTGTTTGCTGGGTCAGCGGCGGTACGGCCAATTCTCTCCACAAATTACGTGTACACCAACGCCAAGGTGGAATCTGATTAAAACACAGATCCTATTTCGTTTTTAGTTCCAATTTTGTTTATTTGTCTTTCTACAGTCTACACTAGGATCTGGAAGAGTTGTTATCATTGACGTGTTCTGGATGATGTGAGGGATTAGCAAATAAAACGGTCTGTTACAGCGAGTTTTTAGCCTATTAATGCACGGAACTGGGCAAACCACTAGAAACGTCAACGCTGATTGGTTAATCAATGTCTGACATCATAGGGTCAAAAGCGAATCGGTTGACCCCTGATGTGAACTCCCGCTATTAGTTTTTAGATCTTTATGTAGTGTAGGCCATCGAAAGTATAAAAAAATGAAACGAAATATAAATCTGTATTTTAATCAGATTGGCCAAGGTGTACACAGGTCTCGGATGTACGTCCGATCTGACTTGATACTGTCCCTTGCCAGGCCCCCGACCTACACCACTGTCATGGGAATATCGAGATCTAATCATGGGACCCCTGATAGTGAGCCAGCGTCGTATTGTTACTTGTCCAGGTGACATACATAATTGAATTACCTCTCTACTAATAATAACAAAGACAACGCATATGTATGGCATACTAAGTCATGCCAGTGAATATTGAATCAATGCCATGTTAACCTAATTGCAACCGTAACTTAATCACATGGAGGTGATATAATATGCATGCCACGCGAAAATCGTTCTTATATTTCGTCGGGGTTTTTTCAATGACAATTTACATTTAGCTATTAATTAGTTTTCAAGTATCTGATACGGAAACATGGTTTTATCGTGCTAAAAAAAACTTTCGCCGGGTCCCACCGGGTGTAGATAAGCACCAACGCCTTATTAACGTGTTATCCGCTTTGATAACGAACCATCGTGTGCCCTCGCCGTTCTCCACCGTCCGCAGACATTTTCGCGCTCGGTGGCACATTAGTCACATTAGCGATGTCCTAATTAGCATGAGCATAATTATGTTACTTTGTTGTTCGCAATTGAATCCCTCTGTCAAATCGTATTTTTGCCCTGTGCCTTTTACACCGTGGGAAATTCAAGCAATCGATTTAATTAGCTCTTACAAGGAATATATAAGTTGAATTTTTTAGAAAAACAAGCTCCGGGTACATCTTTTTCTACAATTATATGTTATATCTTCCGAAAAAAGAACAACAATACTTTCTTAAGGCGATGCGTCAAAATAGGTGAATTCATCCGTAGAACCTGCTATTATTCTGCTATTGACTACACATTTACCACGTGCATAATTGGTCTACAGTATAATCTGGTTGATCTTTTAAAATGAATGAATGAATGAAATGGGGTTTAACGTCCTACGCTTAAGCACCGTACCTGGGCTAATTGAAGACGGGCATACGCCACAGTGTGCAATGAGGGAAATTTTGCCCGGGAAGCGGCGCTACGGCCTACTCTTATATCGAATTCCAACTGCCAAGGGATCTTTTACGTGCACTCCAATTTGTACACGGGACCTCGGTTTTTCGTCCCATCCGAACGACTAGGCAGCTGTTCTTGTCAGGCCCTCCTTCTGCATCACTGACAAGGGGAAATCACACCGGAAAATCGAGATGAACTTTCTCGGCCAATGCAGGGATCGAACACTCAACCTCCAGGCCAGCGAACCAGCGCCTTATCCACTTAGCCACCGTGATCCCCGATCTTTTAAAACAAAATGACTTCGAGTGATTACATTTTTATATGTGCGTATTTAAATAACCTTTTGGTTATTGCCATACTAAGTATGAAATCTGTGACATCTGGGCCCATGACATTCACCGCAACCTGTCGTACTGGTAAAAGTCCTACTCCTCGATAAACTGTGGGCGGAGAGACAGAGCTAACTCAGTTTGTTAAATGTCAGATCTCCATACACAGTTTTTATAAATATCACCATAATATATCATTTGAGTTCACATTATTCTTGTTCTTTCTCTTTTTTTTTAAAAAATGGCAGGGTTTGCGACATTCTTGTTTTATAATGAAATGGCAGGGTTTGCGAATTTATTGCAAGGAGAAAATTCAGAAAAACGTCCTCGCAAAAATGAATATACAATACCAACAATCAGCCCAGATAAAATCATCTGTTAACACTGTATCCAACAGTTCTAATAATACAAATATATCATTGATGCGACAATTGTATTCAATACGCGTCCATTCCCCTACCTGTATGCTATCAATTATACCCAGCTCCAGAAACCTAAAGCCCCCCCCCCCCACCGATGAAGATGTGGATATACCCCTTGAATATTTAATTATTTCAGTGTTCAGATCTGATTTATTTGACTGCCAACTGCACATTTAATGAAGCGACTTTAAGAAAACAATGTTTGCTTAGAAACACATTATCTGGCAATGATATAAAGAAAAAGAACAGAAAGTTCACTCACATGAACTGGGATTGGCATCGCTTATATTACAAGACTTCTGTTTTTAATCATTAACTCGGAATTAATCGCCATCCAATATTCTTTCTTCGGCATCTTCATATATCAAAGTGGTATTATTGGCTCCAAATCGTTTTAATTATTTCCGAACAATAAATCATTTTTATTAATTTGCTTCGTATTATTTATATTATCCTCGTGTAATTGGGTGAAATTTATACATGTAATATATTAAGGTGAAAAACAACTTTCCGGACAAAATATTCAACGTTCATTTTCATTTGACAGATAAATATCCGGGTATAAAAATAAACTGTATATCCTCATCATTTTTTTAACGGTTTAAAGGATTTTCTTTTATATCAATCAAATTTACCTGTCGGACCATGTCAGTGTAATGCCATATTAGACTTTTTTTGTAATGTCAAATACACTTATTTGAAATAGAAAAATTATAATAGCAGTTAATCGTAGTTATGAGCTATTTTCCTTTTTGCCAAAAAATAAATTAAAGTCTTAGTTCAATTGTTATCCAAAGGGTAATTGAAATCTAAAAGACTATTCATGATTCGATCTTTTTCACCAAGTTAATTATTTTGAATATAGTTACGAGTTGGGATTCCTTAATGTAATATAACTGATGAACGATAAGATATCTGGGAACTGACACGTCACTATATATTAGACAGTTATTATTACTGCCTTCTTGTCAAAACTGTCCAGCTGAATCACATCTTTCACTTGTTTGTGCGTAATCATACTTTCAATCACACGTATCTTGTATGGCTCATAGCGCCTCTGATTTATCGATATAACGCGACACAAAAACTTATGTTTCAACGCGAGAAGTACCACTTCCAGAGTTTGGGGTACCAATCGAATCATAATTGAATCTGCACTGCGTTCTAAATTAAATATTTCGTTGGTCTACAATACAAAAAGGTCTAGCGTTTTATCTTTAAGTTAACTCTTTTCTTTGAAGTAGGGTTTAATCTGTTGATAAGAAAGGGCAGCTCTTTATTTGTTAAATAAATTGAATTCAAACTGTTTATATACGTGTGTTAAGACTGGGGATCTTTAAATACCGACATTGAAGTCCATACATGTTGAGCGAAGGTACATGCATAAGACCAACACTAATACCTCAAATAAGCCTTCTATCATGTTCATTGTTAGACCTCAAACTATTTCCAAAGCATACACACTGTTGTTATTCAGGTCAAAACAGATCAGTCCACGGCAGATAAATCTGGGCAGTTTATAAAGTTTGTCGCGTTGTTATTTTTTTTGTAGGTAAAGGTGCATTTAGCCCCCCCCCCCCCCACTCCGCCGGGCCTGCATAAGAACGTTTACATTGGATTAGTGCATGTTAAAATTGGAGTTGGTTTTTACAATTTTTATTTAAGCAAAATCCACCAGAATATACCTTACCACTTAATGGAAAATCAACTGTCCGGGACACTTTTGTTGACAATGTTGTTATATGGGAGATTGGATAAAGAGCTAGCAGTTCGCTCTATAATGGTTAAAAACTAAATAGATGTAAGCAATTGAATTTTCGTCCTAGCCTCAATCATCATTACTAAAATCGTGAATGGAAGTTGAGCAGCAAACCGGATCCTAATCAGTACATATCGCAGGCTAGCGCTGACATTGAGAGTTGATTATGGTCTGGATAAGTTAATTAATGTATTTTAGATAACATTTCAGGCCTAAAGAAAGACCTGTAATAGCCCGGTTTAGCTCTTGCATAATTTTGCATAATTTTAAATTTGAAAGAAATGGAAAATGTGGTATTGTTAAAGAACTTATCCCAAAGTTCTATCATTTCATTTATCTATCCCGTTTGGTTCAGTAAAACGTTGTCCGCGATAGCTTTCATATTGCTGTAAACATGAGCATGTTCCAAACAACCCAACCAAGTTGTCAAATCAAGACCATTAGGAACCCTGTCCTGTATCATGTTCATAGCAAAGCTTGGAAGTTCGCCCACATGGCAACTTGCTGATAACGACAGCTTATCCGAATGGAAAACTTAGTTGTTAACCAAATTATAATAAATATAAGGATTCTTCCAAGAAAGCTGATCTCTATCCTGTTTAAAGGTGGTTTTTTGGCACATAATCTATCGCATAGGGGGTTGGTTTAACGCGTGCGCATAGAATCATAAGATATGTCATTGAGTAAAGTGGTGTGTTTTCGATTCGATTCATCGCTTGGGTGACGAGGAGTAAAGTCGCCTATCTAACATGATGAATTTTTTCCGACCCCCCCCCCAACTTCTACTTGTAAAAAGACCCCTACTTAATATACGCGCAAGCGAAATATTGAAATAAATTTGAACCATATGTTAATCCCTAGTGGGCGTTAAGACCCATTTATCTCCCACTCTGGCACAGACAGTCCTAAAATGCTAAAAATCATTAGGTTTCGTCCTCTTCGATCCCAGTGCTTCACACCAAAGTTAAAATCAATAGGGTTCATCCCATCAGTCCTAATGCTTCATCAAATTCGAAACAAAATCCAATAGATGCAGTTTATATAGAGTCTGATAAATAATAGTTTTTGATGTATGAGACAAGTGAATTTTATCAAGAGCAAAGTAACCACGTACAAAAATCAAACTTTTTAAGTGAATTTCATAAACCGTGTAGACTTAAATGACAATATTGGTGACAAATCAATAAAGTAATTGAATGTCATTAGAAAACAGAAAAGTCCGTGAATTACCATGTTTGGATGTGTCTCATGTTCTCTTGTCTATCTAATGACATTCAATTACGTTATTGAATTGTCAGATATCTTCTTCTTCTTTTTGGTGTTTAACGTCTGCTTCCACTTAAGTGATATCGCAGACAAGACATATGAGAGCCGAAGCTGCTTCCTGTTTTTTAGAATATGATTTTGCAATCTTTCCATTTTTGGCCTGAGGCCATGGATTTGGTTTAGTGGGAAAACATATCGTTTGGTAGATGGTCTCTTCTGCTTCAGGATTGGTAGATGTCATCTTTGTGGGATTAGTTTTTTAGTGCCAGACCTGTCGTCTCGTGACCTCCCCTTAATCCACTATCCCACTTTATAGGTTTGGTATCTTTTTTTTGGCAGAATAGTGTCAGATATCTTCTTACAGACCCATATATAACAACTTTTGGTCTTCGAAGGAATTATCAGTCAGTTATATAGAGGGATGCCTCTTGTTTTCCTTAGCGTTCGTCACTTCCGATTCATGACACGTGTATTACTCATCGTAGCAATAATTTCGGTGTTAAAATTATATTTGAAACGTGTTTAACAAGTTCTATCACATGTGATAATGACTGACACCAATATTGTCCTTTAGAATACATGTACACGAATTCTATTATATACAGTAGTTTTGTGGAATGGGCTTATTCGCAACATGTTCAATTACTCTGAAAACGACAATTCGGTGCTGCTGAAAATATATATATAGCCTAGTCATTCATTAAAAACATAATTGCTTGTGGATGTTAGCATACATATATTATTGCAATGTCCGGTGACCAATTGAAACAAATCAGCATGAATAAACAGTAATTTTTTTTCAAATAGGCTACATTAATACTTCTTGATTACATTGACTTAACTCAACTTATCCCATCCCCGGGTAAAATATAATTGTGCTAATTAATCATGTTTTTGAACCCATTATTTCAACATAGTAATTTGGCTGGATAATACTTGTTAATGATGAACAGCTTCTTAATCTATATAAAACCAATTTTTGTAGAAAGTTATTGATACTTTTGACCCCAAAGCAGTTATTGCGCAAAGTCGCACAACTTACCCCTCTTTCAATTATTATTATTATTATTATTATTATTATTATTATTATTATTATTATTATTATTATTATTATTATTATTATTATACATACATTTATATAGCGCTACTCCCACAAGATGTGATAAAATTCAAAAAATAGAAATAACAAAAGTTAAGACGTGCAATATAAAAAATAAAATAAATTTTAACTAAAATATAGAAATAGAAATGACAAGTTAAAAAGCTGTTAAATATAGAATATAAAATACATTTGATTTAAAATATATATAACAACAGACACAGCATCAGGGGTTAGTTAAAAGCTTTCTTAAACAAAAAAGTTTTAAGTTGACTCTTAAAAATGGGTAAAGAAATACTACTGCGAATTGTATAAGGAAGCTTATTCCATAGTTTCGGTAAAGCAACTGAAAAAGCTTTATCACCAAAAGACACAAGATTCGCATTTTTTTCAACAAGGGGGTAACAATCTTCAGAGGATCTTAATTGACGACTAGGTTTATATAAGATCAGATAAATAGGAAGGGATCAAATTATTTAAAAACTTATAGGTTAAAAGTAAAATCTTATATTCTATTCTAAAAACAATTGGTAACCAATGCAACTCATAAAGTACAGGTGTAATATGATCTCGATAAGATGATCCTGAAATAAGACGGGCTGCAGAATTCTGTAGTTTTTGTAACTTATCAAGATGTTTAGCTGAAGTGTCATATAAAAGTGAATTAGAATTATCAATTCGAGAAGTAACAAGGGAGCTAATTAAGGTTTTCATTGCATCAATTGAGATATTTTTTTAAAATTTTACTGATGTTACGGAGATTAAAATAGCCTGTTTTACAAATACTGTTAAAGCTGCATTCCCGGGTAAAAACTTTGTGATTTGATGATATATTTGTACTTAAACCATATTCAAAGTAACCGATTTATCAAAAAGTTACTTCAAATCCTTTTCAAAACTTTGTTTTCACCGTGGATACCTATAGCTATAAGTAAGGTGTTGTTAGACGCAAGGTTTGACAACTTAGCTTCATTGTGGGAGGGTCCATTTTTCAAAATGTATCTATCATTACTTACGCTATATTTACCATACTTATTGAGCCCTAAGTAAATTCTTAATTTTCTTTTTCTACCGTTTAATTGCAGAGTCGTTTTTACGTTGACAACCCTCAATGTTCCCAAAACCGCCTAACCACTTGAGCAAGAAATAACAACTGCTCCCTGACCTAAGCCAGCAGACAATAAGCTAGCAAAATCTGTCGGGTTGACAGTTAGGGATTCCCTGACAATATTGCCTAGTGCTTGCCCCATGGGCGTTTTTCGCGTAATCCAGTATTTTTCTAGTAAGATTGGGTGTCTATACTTTCCATATATACCACATTTGCCATACTTTTATTGGACATTACCACCCGAAAAATACTTTGCTGGGAACTCATCTTTAATGTGCGATTCCATAGACATCCGACAATCAAAAATTACGAGAATATTTCTGGCGGATTTAGAAGGAGTTATATAACTATTACCAACTTGCACAGGATTACACTTAATTTAAATTTGTATTAGATCCAATAATTAAATACTCGGTCTTATCATCATTGAGCTTTAAAAAGTTGTTGGACATCCACATTTTCATTTCTGAAATACAATTTTGCATTTTGAGTTTAGAAACATCAAGATAACTTTGAGACGGTTTAAAAGAGATATATAGTTGTGTGTCATCAGCATATAAATGAAAAGATAATATTCCCAAGGGGTTTAGTATCTCGTGAACATGTTAGTGTATACAGAAAAGAACACATGACAGTTGTAGCAAGAATAGGTCGTAGCGACGCTATCAGAGCAACACTTCCTTCATTGTACACTACATGGCGTATGTCTGTCGTCATTAGCACCGTGGCACAGACAAGTTTTGACATTACACCCGGGGGATCACGTTGGCTATGGGGTAAGACGCTGGCTCGCTAGCCTGGAGGTCGTGTGTTTGATCCCTGCATTGACCGAGAAAGATCATCCAGAATTTCCGGTTTGGTTTCGTTGGCCTGACAAGGACAACTGTATAGTCTTTCGGATGAAAAGCCGAGGTCTTGTGAGCACATTGACGTGCACGTAAAATATTCCTTGGCAGTTGGAATTCGATATAGCACAGTTTATAGCGTGTGTCCGTCTTCATTAGCCCAGTTTACACCTCCATTCATTTCATATTTCCTGTCTCCATTAGGGGATCACGGTGGCTAAGTGGATAAAGCGCTGGTTCGCTAGCCTTGAGGTCGGGTGTTCGATCCCTGCATTGGCCGAGAAAGTTCATCTCGATTTTCCGAAGTGATTTCCCCCTGTCAGTGATGCAGAAGAGCGCCTGACAAGGACAGCTGCCTAGTCGTTCGGATGGGATCAAAAACCGAGGTCCTGTGTACACATTGGAGTGCACGTAAAAGATCCCTTGGCAGTTGGAATTCGATATAAGAGTAGGCCGTAGCGCTGCTGCCCGGGCAAAATTTCCCTCAAAGCACACTGTATGGCGTATGCCCGTCCTCAATTAGCTCAGGTTAAGTGCATAACAGTAGGACGTTAAACCCCATTTCATTCATTCATTATGTAGGACGTTGAACCTCATTTTATACTCCTGTTAGAATTGGTATCATCTGAAAGATCGATGTTACCATATAAAATTAGATCCATTGTAACATTTAGTTTAAGCTGGTTTATATTATTTTGGAGAAATGTTCTTGTGGAAAAGTAGGCTGGACATATGTAAAATTATGGTTATTATCTTCGTCTGTAGAATTACAGATAGGGCACATTTTTGTTTCACCCAGAAAATGGTGGAATACGTGATTATTTAAGTTACTAGCTTTATGTCTTAATTGACAATGAATAAATTCTCTTTTCTATTGCCAGTATTATAATATAAGGGTGGTCTAATTAAAGGATATGCACGTGAAGGGCCAGATTTAAATGTACTACGTTTGTGAGGTTTAATAAGTTCTGGTAGATTGTTCCAAAGTTTAATTGTACAGGGAAAGAAGCTAATTGCAACATATAGATCTTGAACAGTAACAAAGGTTTTTTATTGTTGACACTGAAGTAGATAATGGTAACAGCTGCCCGGACATTTATTATCCCACTGCAAATTCCCATGAATACGAAGAATGTGGGTGTATATCTCTTCGAAACCTATTCATAAAAAGAATTGAATGCCACGAGTTCAGACAGAGCGAGAAATACAGAACAGGCAGTCTGTGCATCAACATTACAAACGATAGATAGGGTTTATTCCGTTCCGTTGTTTTCCAATTATTCATTATACGACTAGTTCCTCTGCAAAATGGGTAACACAATGACTGTTCGGCTAGTGCTCTAAAGCCACAATAAGGCAATCTTCAATAGCCTACATTAATAATCATTTCTCATCATACTTATTAACATTTCCTGCAAATTTGTACAGTATCCATATAAAAAATGACATATTTGGGAGTTTATGTACTTCTACATAGGTTTGCACAAAATATCAAAATGAGACCACACCAATCTGATTTTCTGTTCTTCGGGAACGTAAACATTTTCCTTATTTTTTCGGGAATAAAGAAATGCACTCGGTTGGGCTGTTCAATAGCACTTAGTTCGTTATTTTGAAATTCTAAACACATCTTGGAATTCCGCTTGCATTCGAAAACTGCAAATCAGACAATCTATATGTATCGATAACTGCACTTAGTAATATACTATAAAAAGGTGCTCGGTGCCTTAAGTGTTTTAGAATGAGTAAGATTACCCTGCCTCGTTACTTAAAGGGACAATAACACTCTTGCTGGCTTGACAGGTCCAGAAAAAAAAATGCCTTATTCTAACTACTAGATGTTTAAGTGTCCTACCTGTTGTGTAAATTATCCATTACAACCTATCTTACTTGTCAAGAGGGTTCGAAAATATGTTTAAATCCAAGTTACATTTGAAAGTGTTTACGTAAAGCTTTTCAAACCATGTTACGGCATGTGGTTGAATTTTTCCAATTTTTAAAATTAGGTGTGTTAAGATGAAACTCTGCATCATTTATTAATTGGAATATTGTAAAATAGTACAATTTCATGACCAGAAAAAAGATTGGGACATATTATCCAGTTACAACAAGAGTGGTATTGGGGCTTTAAGAATCAGGCACGGATATCAACATTTCCAGATAAATATTAAGTCTCACTTTATTTTTTTTAAAAATACAAACAAGATGAACTGTAAACCTTTTCAAAAATTCAATATATTTGGGGGGTTTCAAAATGATTTATCATGAATTCAATGAAACTAACTACAGTATATTAATTTTATAGAAACTAATGTATTATCCATAATGTGTGTATCAACTTTAACTTACAGAACTTAAAGATGCATTATGTATAATCTAAATCTGTCTATAGCGGGTCTTTTTTCTTTGTTTAAAATGTTGTATTTATTCTTATAGCAAGCCAATTATCAACTCGCTAAATGGATTAGAACTTTCGCAAGATTAAAAAAAATAACGATAAATAGACAATCGAGAATTAGCCTCGATCGTCAAGTAACGTTGCTACGATAATAAACAATGTACGCTTTATCTTGTCTAAACTTCAAACACTAATGAAATCGTTCAGAATACAGTAATTTAATGAAATTTCCAAAATTTTCATATTTCATTATCTATTTTTGAACTGGTATGGAACGAACTGTGGGCTCTTTATCTTAATGCATCTTTAAGAGTTCGAATGGCCGTCATGATAATTGTTGGTTATCAATAAATCTGCCTATTGCACGTCTTTTTTTTTTGGCTTCAAATGTTATATAAACTATCATTTTGGGCATTTATTCACACTACAAGCCCATAATCTATCAATAGACCATCAGCTGGCCGAACTCGAAATGGACTCGTGTGTGATTTAATAATTCACGCACAAACTGGGTAACCGAGACCTAAAAAAACCCTAATACTTCGCTCGGAACAAAGTAACATAAATGAAATTTTCAATTGGTCTATATTTTAACTGTTATTCCACGAACGGCTGGCTACTTCTTTATCTAAAACATTTCGACTGGGTGTCTTGCCAATTGTACGTTTTCAGTAATGTCAAAAGCGCATATAATTTCTTCTCTGGGCCTATGCTAATGATGATTTTGCCTTCTAATATGTTGGTTAAGATTGAAAATCTAGTAGGAATGGCATGTTTTCTAAAACAACAAGTAGAAGAGACAATATTATGAAGAGCTGAAATGGTGTCTGCTGTTTTCCTGGCGTGGTCCGTATCGTCAGGTCATGACTAAGTATCAAAGCTCAACGATAGAGGTTAGAAACGGCACCGCCTTTAACAAATGAATTTAATTGTCAATCTATTACAAATGTAAATGTTATTTTGTTTTGTATTAAAAGGGGGTAAAAACTATAATACACATTGGCGCATACTTCATATGGATGTATATCGCTTGTTGGGGCGTCCATTAAAGTATACATGTTTTCACCAATAACCCATTAAACCAATGCATTGTTTTATAAATATCATAATTGTAATAAAGTTTAATCTCGGTTACTTCCAATACAATTCTCCATAATTTGCCAACCTGTTTTACCCCTCGTCAGTGGTAGTGGATGTCCTGAAATGAGACAACGCCTTGTCGTTCAGATGGGTCCATAGGGTCCATAGACCGAGCTCCCGCGTGAACGGAAAAAAAATATTTGGCAGCCTGTCCGGTTGATTTTCCCTCAAGCACCCTACAAGGTGTACACCCCTCGTCATTAGCCCGGTTTGTGCAAAACATAAGATGTTGAAATCTCCAGTTCATTTATTTCTTTACACGAATGTAAGCGTAATCAGGCAATTTTGACATACAGGGGATTTATTGCATCTATGTCATAATTCAATAAGTAAATTTCGATAAAGAATATTTGGTCACCACTTCTTCATCAAAAACAAGTTTAAATAATGATGGGGGCCTTATAGTAGGAACCTCCATAACCAGTCTAAATGCTCAATTTGCCTTTAATTCATTAAAATCACTAAACATTGCCTTAACAAAAATAAGCTAGGTTTTTATTTATTGTAAGTGTAGGTTATTTGAATTACAAGGTATCTTCATGAATAATCCTATTTTTATTATAGATTTTATAGAATTTATAACAATATCTATGCCGCCTGATAAAATTACAATGCTATAATTAAAAAAAACTTAGTTTTACATAATTAGAGACTAAACACGTGTTATTACAGTCCTTGATTCGTGTACCCACAGAGTAGTGTTGCTAGGAAACATTTGCAACTTTTTCAAAATGCCATAATTTGATTTATCTTCGATTATATGAATATTTCCAATATGATATGTCGTACAAGTAGTTATACTGTTCATACGTAATGTATTATTGTTGAAGACATAAGGAGGATATTCTTATAACAAACCATTCTAGATAGCGAAAGTCAGTACCTTTGTTTAATGTGGTCATAGGTATATGTTACCGTCACTCCTGTCTGTTTGTAGTTCACAATGATTCACATACATGTTAGAAATGCATGTAGTTCGTCCATCTCATTAAAATTAAGAAGCCTGAAGAACTCAACATCCTTTGGCAATCCCTTCCAGAGTTATTCCCCTTGGTTATAAAACCTTGTTCGCACTTTGAAGCGAAGAATCATATTGGCTTTTTTTTAATTTCTTTTTTCAATAACATGTGCGTTATGTGCGTTTTTTACGAATGTTGTAAGAACTCTATAGACTACAGTCATTAACCTATATTTTTGAAATTTATATTGGTTTTCTATCCTAATGAAATGAAAAGCCCTGTTCACTTGCATGGATATTGCCCTTTGCTTTGGAATTCTGTTAGCTAGATGCTTTAATTAAGATCCGATCTTTTCGAAATGTTTTTATGAGTTGTTGAGTGTTATAAACTGTAGTTAGAAACACAATCTTTGAATGATATTTAGCGATTGGACATAACACAACAAAGCAAGTTCTATGAATAAAAATAGCTACGTTGTTATAAATTTCTTTTTTTATTAGAACATTAAATAGTTTCTGAATTATGTTATTATGGATATATACATTAAAGGGATAGCTACATATTTTCTAAGAAAGTCAAAACATATTTATTTTTTATGTATTGCTTACTAGGAAGTCAAATCACTAACATACAACTATAAGAATGCTAGCGCTTAACACCGGACATAATAGCAAAACTATCCCCCTTTTCCACACTAATCACTAATATACAATTATAAGAATCATGCTAGCGCTTAACACCGGACATAATAGCAAAACTATCCATCTTTTCCACCCGCCCCCTGGAATATCAACCTTGCTACATAACCAGAAAAATAAATACAAGAAGACGAGCGAGGGGAATTCTGAGAACGGTCTAAAGAATCGACAATTGTTTGTCTTGTTTTCAAATTACTGGCTCCCAGGGCCATCCATGCAATACTTAAGCTGCTCAAGATATCGCGAAATTAACCATGATCCGATTACAAAGGAAGAAATCCCCAAAGTTTCATAAACTAACAAAAGGAGTCACGCTTAATGCAATCTAATTAAAATATAGAACTATAATATTTCGTTTCATTTTTTATACTGTCGATGGCCTGCACTACATGTAGATCTAACAAGTTATAGTGGGAAATCGCGTTCTATGACGTAGGGTACAAAGCAAGCGACGTTTGACCCGATAACCATAGTCATGATTTCTATCGCTGACAATGTCTACCCACAGTTTCGCACAAAAAAGGTCAAACGCTCGATTCGACAGACCATTTGATTGGCTGACCCCTCGTTTCAAGAAGAACACGGGTTAAATAACAAGTCTTCCAGATCCAAGTGTAGTAAAGACAAGTAAAAACACAGCATGTTGAACTATAAAAACAAAACGAAATTGGATCTGTGTTTTAATCAGATTGCGTTTAATGAGGATGAATATAGCGTTTGGTTAATACAATTCTAGAGTAACGACTGGCTAGTGACGTCATCCACCCGTTAATAAGATCAGAACAACAAGGAAATGTCTAATGTTTTTGACGTTGGCATTCGGAACATTTAGCGTTAGACTTGGTCAGTGGCAGTCACGACATAGTTGATATACAGGAGAGAAAGCAATGTTGACAGATCAAGCAATTCAGAAATAGCATTGCGTGGTATTGTAATAGTAAGTGCATGAGGACTGCACTACACACAAAACTACAAGATAAGGTTTATATATTTGTACCACTAATATATTTGAAATATGAAAGAACACATCATATTACTGTATAATAATCTTTGCTTTACCCCCCCCCCCCACTTTCAAAACAAAATACAATAAAATGAATGATCTATTCACAAATGAGATGTTATGAGCGTACGTAACTAACGTAGTTGGCTTTTTTTTCGCACGGCTCCCGCGTGTGTCAAATGTACGTTAAACTTGCTTTTTCTGTTAAAATCACATTTTCTTCCGGGGATTTATTATTCAATCTCGAGTTGTGTCCGTGTTATTGCACAGACAAGCCTGCTACGATGCAGGTTTTCTGTTCGTCGAAGTCATTGTATTTTCGTTTGTTTGTTTACAAACTGTCTTATGTGCGTTGACCTCGCGACCTGTGACGTTTAGATAACGACATGTAGATATCATGGCTGTTCACTGTTTCAGAGTCACTTCTCTGCAGGTAGGGTGAGTCTGTCGTTCAGATTGATGTTATTAGGTGTGGTAGAAATGACAGGCCTTAACACACACTGTATATACACTACACATGAGCTAAGTGTTGAGAGAGTGTTGCAATTAACATGGTGTGATAGAGCTTTTGGTAGTTGACTTTTACTAGAATAATCAGTTCTAAAAATCTTAACATACCGAATTTAAAAAAAGTTTTATTCAAGTTTGGTGCCCTGCGCTGGCAAAACCATATGCGAAACCGTAATGTTACGTTCGTTTCATTTCTGTCTCGTTTGCCTGCTTTTATTGTGATACGAGCATTCACATTCACAGTTTTATTCACTGAATATATCAGGAATTTGGCAAGTTTGGTGCATTTCGCGGGCAAAACCAATGTGAACCGTAATGATTCTTGACATTGACTGCTTCAATGGAACCGTAATAGTCCATCGCACTTTGAACAGATTAGGTATACAATTTATTATGGCTACAAAACTGTGGATTTGGTCACTGTTGACCAGAGAGGAACGCATTGTATACATAAAGACAATGAATACATGTATAATTTAGCAATCTTTGACGTCTGCTATAGTGAATCGTATAATGATGACCATGGAAAAGTACTTCCGTGCCATCTGCCACTATGTGGGCTCCAAGATATAGGCTACTAAACGGATATAATTATATCTATAAACTTTTCACATTGGATGCTTGTAGTAGGGCAATGGAAGCCACCATTATAACCATAACATCCTTACTTTACAATGAAACAAGCGGGCCATGTGTAGAAGTCCATAACTGCATTTGGTTGAACGTAACGTACCGCAGAGTGTAGCTGACGACGCCCGCTGTTGGCACTGATGAACCCATACTATACTATTCAAAAAAAGTAGGGGAAATTTGATTTTTAACTGTTATTAAAGTCACCTAATGAAACTGACGAAGAAACAAATGACAAAATGAAATGAGTTCACATTCATCGATTTATTCTATATGATCGTTAGACTAAGTAAGACACAGACTGACCATTATAAGGGTAAAATGATACCCGGGGTCAAACAGCAAAGTTACCACAGCATCACAACAAAGTCAGTAACGGGTAAATCCTTCTAATGAGACGTCTAAGGTCAATTTGGTCCAGATTGTCCCATTCCTGTTGCAACGCAGCAGCAAGTTCTTGGACATTGGCAGGACGTTGTTGACGTTGACGTAACCTCTGGCCAAGGTAATGTGGTGAAGTTCTGTTGTTAGAGGTAACCTGTAATGATCCTAGCCCTGTGACATCTTCCGTTGCCATCCTGGAAGATGAAACGGCGGCCATGACGTCGTGCGAACGGCACAACATGGACTGTTAAGATGTTGTTCCGGTAGTACTGGCCCTGTAACACGCCCTGTAACACGATACCGAATCGTCTGGCCACTCACTCTCACACCAGTGTCTTTTTGAAGACGAGCGCTGATCTGATTTGCTGTGATGACACGATTTCTCAAGGCCACGGTACGGATAAATCGATCCTGGGCTTGAGTTGTCGCCCTTGGTCGACCTGAGCGTGGTCTGTCCTGTACGGATTGTGTATCACGGTATCTGGACCATAGCCTGCTTATGACAGACTGAGAAACATTCATCGTCGGCGCCACAACCGCCTGTGTTGTGCCGATCTGTAGCATGCCAAGGACACGTAACCTTTCATTTTGGGTAAGCCGACGCATATCAAAATTTGTTTTCTGGTCAGTTAAACAATTAAACTGATGTTCCCACCCTGGAATTCAATGCCACAATGACTGTAACATTCAAAGTCAGAGTCGTGCAAATCTTGGGTTGGACCCCCATGATGATCCCAAGCATCACCTGCATTCCATGCGGTAGCTATTGGTGCGTTTGGGCGTCACATGTAACTGGAAATGTTTCTTCTGTTAGGTTCTATAGTGACTATTTTCGTAGTCATTTGCATATTTTAGTATTATGCCCCCAAAATCAAATATCCCCTACTTTTTTTGAATAGTATATTTACAGTAGCGGTAGTACGAGAAAGGACATGAACTTGTGGTGTTAAGTGCTACTTTTCTAGATCAACGGGAATAAGGAAGACTGGCATAAGCCAGGAGAATTCCCCATACAGTTGGGCGTCAGTGCAGCAAACTGGCCGCTGCAGATGTAGCCGTATAATGGGCCAGTCTTGAATGGTTCGGTCAGTCCCAGGATAGTGGTGTATTGGCATCCAAACCTCTGGGTTACGGCTCTGTTACTCGTCCAATGTCCGCTCATGTAACACAAATGCGCGTTCTCGGTGTTCAGATCATCGAGTCAAGCAGCGTGGTTTCGATCCCAAATACTGCAGTCCTTAGAATCTTGAAAATTCTAGTTTCGTAAACAATTTTGTCACCTTGAAACGATTGTATTTGATTTTGACGAAACTTGAAATATAGATTTATCATGTAAAGATATGTTCCTTTTGATATTGGAATATGCCCCTAATTTTATTGTGCGAAAATCACTTTTTTTTAGCTTGTTGCTATTCTAGAGGTCACAATTTTTATTCAATTTTGATTTTTGATTTTTGAGTATGTCCCCTAATTGTGCGAAAATTACTTTCTTTTTTAGCTCGTAGACATTCTAGATGTCACAATTTTTATTCATTTTTGATGAAACGTGAACGAAACCTATATTCGTAATCTAAAGATCTCGATTCCTTCCGATATTCGCGCATGGCGGGCCCCTGATTAAATGAAAAATCGCGTTTTTAGATTGTGGTCCATACAGAAGTCACAGTTTTTATCCAATTTAAAAATGAAGCTCGAATAAATCACCGTTACATCATACTGGCAGTTAAGTTTGAATTTCGTAGATATCAGAGTGCAACTACTTTACAAAATGGTCCCCCGAAAATGTATTCGTTACGTCATAATGACAGTCGAGAAATCGGAACGCAACTACTCGACAAAATGGCCACTTCTTGTGTGTAATATCAATATGTAGTTCCTCTAGAGGTCACAAATGACTATTTTCCAACGGGGTCCTTTCGAAATTCTTGCATATCTTAACCAAACTTTCTGTGATTTTCCTAACAATCGCGTTTTTAGTTTGTGGACTTTCTGGAGGTCACAATGTTTATTCGTGTTAATGAAACTTAAAACATATTTCGATATTCGCGCAAATCGGACTGTAACATCTTAGCCCCTGATTAAAAGAAAAATCGCCATTTTTTTTTTGTTGTTCTCTGACCATCTCGTGCAAAATGTTGGCGTATCTTGCATGATTTTCTGCTCGCATGCATGGAACGAAATGCAATGTCATTAACGACCAAAATATATTTCAGTTCATGTACATATAATTATGATCTAGCAAATAAAAAACCCACAATAAATCGAATATAAATCATCAATAATAATTTAGTTATTTGATCTGGTTCTAATTCCTTACAAACTATACCCATAAAACATCTATTAAAATAGGACAATATTATATAGTGGTGTATAGCCATGATCAACAGATTTATATACAGTATAAGCAAAAGCGTTGTTTGAAAATGGGCGAGATTCTATATTGCACCCGTAAACTTCGAACCCCAAATCGACCTCGATGACGAATTAGTGGAAATGCCAGATAATCGACTTCAATGAGTAAACATTATTTCTTGAAACAAGGATATTTTATGTGAACAGACCTACTGTCTCGAAATGACGGACCCAAGCATGAGTTAAAGGATAAATTAGGTAATGTAATTTGGCAGACTTTATACCAGACAAATTTTGTCGATAGTCACTGGTCTATTTTTTGAATAATTTTACAGAGAGAGAGAGAGAAAGAGAGAGAGAGAAAGCGGGGGGGGGGAGAATGGGGTTTAACGTCCACAAGACACAGCGGGGGGGGGGGGAGAATGGGGTTTAACGTCCACAAGACACAAACTTGGTCATTTCGAGACTAACATATGGTTTAATTGTATTTCAATAATTTGCTTGCGCGTAGGGGTCTGTAGCAGTGGGTGGAAACCGGAGGAACCGGAGAAAACCCACGAGGTTGGACAGGCGACCCTACTACTCCTTTCCACGTACAACCGGGGATTCGAAAAATAACAGTTGACTCAATGACAGGCTTCATGATACATAGACTGGCCCAGTCTCTTCTATTTATTTTACATTTCGATTTATATAAAAGTATTAATTTTTAGTAAACCAACACTTTCGTTTCCATTTGTATAAAAAAAAACTTTGAGTAAACCTGTAACCAGCACCAGAGACTGGACAATTTGCGAACTTCACAATAAAATGGGCGTTCTGGCCATGTTTTTCGTCCTACCTTATTTGGAATGATTGACAGTTATCAAGCACGCCCCGAGTCATGTGACATGAATTTGTAAATAAAGTCTCGATAATCGCGGTTTCACACACACGCCCAGTCTCTAGAGATTACGGGTTTTTTCGGGGGGGGGGGGGGTCTTTGGAGAGTACTGGCAAATTTTTGGTGTGTGGAGAAAACTGGCCACCAGTCTACATGATACAGCGCACGCACGCTAACTATTCAGCCATCCACCCCCCACCCCCGAATAGCTTTACAACTAAATATAAATATGCTGTAGATAAAAAAAATACACAAACTATAAACTTAGTCCAGAAAGCTATCACACCACTTCGTCGATCCCCGTACCTAATATTATAGCTAATTGTACCGTTGATGTGGATGTCAAATACAAAAATAAATCGCCTTTCATACACGACTGGTTACTTAGCCAGATTTACAATCTACACGTTAAGCGGGGGTGGGATATAAAAGTTAAATTTTATGATTTTCCCTACGCGAACAATTTTTAATGTCACGGATTTTGTAAGCCTTTTTTATAAACACACAAATGTAACCCAATCTTATCTTAAAGAACCATGTAGATATTATGTCTCTAGAGTTTTACAGAGTCGACATTAACGTCTTTTTTAGTGTTAGAATCCCTGAAGATGATATTGAACAGCGGACATTAAAGTACGGTGTTATTAATCTAGCCTCTTATGACAGATGTGGTCATTTATACATAATGTCTTTTCGTCGATAATTATGTTATCTCCTAATTGTTTTCTTGATGCCCTACCTAGTCATTTGTTTGAACTTGTAAATGGTAGCGTTATAAAGGTCTAACGACTCAAATGGTATCCAGTAGCAGAGGGTCGATACTCAGTATGATGCATGGTCAGATAATGTAAGATGTATGTCACAGAAGACTCATTTGCTATAACTTCCTTCGAAAAGGCGACTATAACACTGAGCTTGCCTATACACATATCAACTGGGCTACTCAACCATAGAATGACTTTCGTCGAGTATTTCAATGTATGACTTTGTTTCTGAATTTGTGTAATGTTCCACACTAGCACTATTTATGGAATAACAATTACTGGTTTATTAACATGCAACATTTCGACGATGATACTTTCGTCTTTATCAAGCAAATGATAACATAATATGTAAAGAAGTTGTGTAATGCTGTATAGTTCTTCGAATATCAGGGCCGTATGTACCCCCAGGAAAATAAGCCGCCACATTAAAACATTTGACAAGCTGTAAATTATAAAATAAAAGGCCTACACTTTATTATGATCACACATCGACACCCTTAAGGCACTGATGAGTCGATCGGGCTAAAATGGCGTCCACAAGCGCGCCCACAAGCCAATGGGTACCTGATTCGTTTGTCCTGATCCAAACTTTCTTATTTCACTTATGTGGAGGCACCACCACAGGCATGGATACAAGGGGCGGGGCACCACGAGCATATGCCTCTCCAAAAAATCTGCCGCCATATAAAATACAAAATCGACTCCCAGATATCACCCTAGTGGCCGAAAAATGTGTTTTAAAATCCTACATATATAGCCCTGGGCCATACTTTACTGTACTCTGTTAGTCCGAGGTAATGCATCCGCGAAGTAAAGCTGTAGGCCAACACTGACTGTAGAACTAGTATCACCAATTGGTCCCGGTTAACCCTGACAACTTACAAAAGTAAATTTCCAAACAACCATGTTCTGTTCTATCGTATTTGAAGTTCACTTCCAACTCAATCCAGCATCTTATTCAAAATACATTTTTTAAAACATTGTTAAACTTTAGTGTAAATAACAATACTAGAAGGACTTCTTATGATCAAAGTTAAGATGGGCAGCTATCCATTAATGCTGTAACACTATGTTTAGGCTTTGGGGCAAAAACATGAAAGAGGATTGCAATCAGATTCGGTTTAGTCAAACAGTTACAACCCTATATCGGGTGCCTTTTCATCAATTCAGATAATAAGTTTCTTCTCATTAAAAAACTGTCAAATGTCATACTACCGAATTTCTGTTAAATTCAATCGTCAAATATTCTTTTAAACTATTGTCAAGATTAGCCGGTGTCTGTGATTCTCTCAAACACGACGAATGACGAACGAAGTACTAATACGACTTGGTGATCGAGACTTCTTTGTTTCCTGCGTATTTTTCATTCTGTGCTAATATATAGAATTATCTGAGAATTTGTAACGATGCGAATAAATACAATAATACGACTTGGTGATCGAGACTTCTTTGTTTCCTGCGTATTTTTCATTCTGTGCTAATATATAGAATTATCTGAGAATTTGTAACGATGCGAATAAATACAATGTGCAGATAATACGAGAAGGCGTCTATTTTAAAATTATAAATGTCATTTATTAACGACGTGCTATTCACCTAATTCATTTTTAATAAAAATATTCGCTTATGGTGTTAATAAATATTATACGCTAATGAAATAATAATTAGTATTAACGAGTTTTCGAAGAAAATTAGATTTCAAGATAATTTAATTTCAGAGTTTTCACCTAATTCAAATGTATAGAATGACAAACAAAAAAACGTTTTAAATTTCTGTCATTAAAAATGCATTATGCAAGAGCTAAATCATCCTATTGCAGATCTTTCATTAGGCCTGACATGTTATATAAACTATTAATTAGACATTTATTAAAAAAAGAGACCATAATCAACTCTGTGCGTATATTGTCGTCGCCCATTTCCGTCCGTCCGCCCACAATTTTTTGGGCAAAACTTGAAATATAGGTTTATCTCCAAACGATTTTGGTTCACCTACTTGGTATACCAGGTATACGGTGCAATAATCAAATGTTTTTTTCTAAAAAAAAATCGGATAATATTTGTAACCTCCGCAGCGACCACAAGCTATAAAGGGCGATATTTCGTACAACAACGGGCCATAATTCAGGAAGTTGCGATTCGATATGCGTAAATATCTTTGGGTTATAAACATGCATTTCAAGTTTCATCATAATTGGTTCAAAATTGTGACCTCTATAGGGTCCGCAAGCTCAAAACGTGATTTTTAGTTTAAACAATATTTTATTCAATAAACTGAAATGGGTTGAACAACAGGCAAACCTATATAAGTTCTCTCCAATTTCATACAATTAGAGGCCATAATCCACGAAGTTTCGATCCGATACATGTCAATATCGACAGCAACCTTCTGGCGGTCACAATTTTGTGCCGATTTTGATGAAACTTGAAATGCGTGTTTATAACCCTAGATCTTGGTTTTCTGTCGATATTCGTGCATATTGGATCGAAACATCATGAATTATTTTGGCCACTGGTTGTACGAAAAATCGCGTGTTAAGCTTTTGGACACTTTTTGTCCTATTTTGATGAAACTTGAAATGCACATACCCATAGCACTTGGTTCCTATCGATATTCGCGCATATCGGGTAGTAACTTCCTGAGTATGGGCCCTGATTGGTCGACAAATCACATTTTTGGCTTGTGGATTCTCTAGAGGTCACATTTTTTCCGATTTTAAAAACCGTTTAGATATATCACCATTCCACAATAATGAAGGTTGGAATTTTGGAAAAATCGAAATGAAACTGCCTGAGGGAATGCCGACCTGTGTATGCAAATTGTATAATCAGTAAGTGTATTTCAGACCATAACTTTCTGAATTATAGCCCCTGATTGTACAAAAATAATTTTTGTTTTTAGCTTGTTCTCTATCCATTTCTTGCAGAATGTGAGCGTATCCTGCCTGGCAGTCGCTGGTTTGTTTGTATATTAAAGATTTACTTATTGATGTTTTTTATAATGGATTTTCTTTGATACATTTCAGACATTGTTTTATCTGGTGTTCAGTCAAAAGATGTTGCTTATGAAAAGTTAAATCTTCCTTTTAGCTGTTCAATATAGACATCGTATGTTAACGAATAAGAATGTGTCTGCTAATTTAATAGATTTTTTAAAAAGGATTTTAAAATTAGCTTAAAAAGAAGTTTAAACATATTTTAAATCTAAACCTGTGGAATTTCATGGAAAATTTTTCTCTTTCGTCTCTTACATTGTATTAGACAATTACCTTCATTCTTTACTAATTGGAACATTATCAAATAACACACTATTTATGGATAACTATTACAATGGTTTATTTCACTGCGACGTTTCAACAAGACAATAACTGTGTGAAATATTTATTATTTATTTACTTATAATTATATCATTTATTTTCTTTCTTGCATGATTGTCTTTTAATGTTTGATTTTCAAATTGTATGACACGTTTAAACGTATGTTTCTGAATTTTAATTTTAAAAAAGCAAAAAAAAAGCACGTGTACGCTGTATCATAAGGTTTGGCGTAGATTCGATTCCTCGGTTTGGCAGGGAGTAGGGTAGCCTGTTCAACCTCGTGGGTTTTCTCTGGGTCCTCCGGTCTCCTCCCCCTTGCTAAAGACCCATGTGCGCAAGCGAATTATGAAAAAAAATGAAAAGTGTGTTAGTCCCAAAATGACCAATTTATGTAAAAATAATTTAACCTGTTATAAAATCATGAGGAGGTAGAGCAACCGTTTAATGGTTAAACGGTATTCTGTACATCTGTTGATAGAGAGATGGGGATGGTTGATTTCTTCACCAATATCACTCGGTGGAAGCAGACGTTAATACCATAGAACGAACGAAAGCTGGTTGTTTTACACCTTCACATTTATCTGCGGTCGTATTGTGTCGTCAACTAATCCTTCCACCACAATTGCTGCAGGCTTAAACTATCGGATTGATTTAATTTAAACAGTGTTTATGTTTATGGGGCGATTTCCGATAATTACTTTCTTGATTCATGCCTTTAGATACTTTAAAAACCTCTCTTGTGCGCTTTAGAAGCTATATAGTTAGTTATCTGGTTGACTTGAAATTGATACGCTATGGTGTATTACCATTTGGTAACCGGCACATGTTTGTGTTAGTGCTAGGAAGACGCTAGTCATAATTTGATTATTTTTAATGATTACTTAATTGGTAGTGCACAGCGTATGCCTGTCTTCATGCTCCATAGAAGTAAGGCGTTAAACTCCATTCATTTCCCAAAGACTATTGTTGCCCTTGCGTTGCAAACAATAGAATAACAATTCGTCCGTCTTTATTGACAGCTTCGGCCGACCAAGCGGTCGTGAATTTGTGTATGATGGTCCGGTAACCCAGCCTGTGTCCAAAGTAGGCCTACGCATTGTATATAGTCGCCGTGGTAGTCAGCAAATACTCAATTGAATTACGTCGTCACAGGAGCAACTTTGCTCACACTTTAAAACATCTTACTATTACAACTGGCCGCAAAGCATAAAATAGACGCAACAATAACATTGTGTTTTCTTAACTGAACGACGAATTGTGAAGAACCGAATTAAAGGTCATAAAGGTCAAGGTTACTTATTTTTACTCCATGACGTTTAAGTTACACAAACATACAAATTAGTAATCTTAAAATATTTTAAAGTATCGTCAAAAACAGAACTCCGTTAAACAAAACACGAAATCAAGAACACTGTGGAAAGGAGTTTAGAAAAAAAATTAATACCCCCAAAGTGAAGCACTATGAAATTATAGGCAAAGCACGCTGTACAGCTGTTTTGCATGTGATTTTGTAATTTGCGATGTGTATACATATAACTATACTGTAATTTAGATTGTGTAGATACTGGGGGTTTTTATAGAGAAAATTGGTGTGGGTCCTTATCACTATAATTAATTTGTATAGATACTTAAAAGTAGTAATGTTGTAGATAATCGTCTTCAAATTACAAATTACAATGTACAAAGTCCTAATACTGGTAATGATCAAGTTAAATGTAAAACGTCAAATGTAATGTGTCAAATGACAAAATGTTTTATTGGAAATTGCAGGGGGTTTTTTTTACCTGTTTCACTCATTACATTTTATATATTTTCTCTGACGCATCACATTTGTCCTTTACGCTTTCTACATTGCAGTGGAAATCACGAAAAAAAAATACGCTTCTTCGTCTCATAATCTTAAAAACTGTGTATAAATTTAAAGTCAATCGGATATAAACTTTGGCCTCTAGAGCGCCCACAAGATTTTTTGAAGTGATCAAGGGCCTTAACTCGGGCAGTAATTATCGCTGAAAATCAATTGGCTTTTTCGTCTCATGACCTTAAACATTGTATAAATTTAAAGTCAATCGGATATTAACTTTAGCCTGTATAGTGTACACAAGCGTGAAGGACAAGTGAGATGCATCAGAGAGCAAATGTAGAATGTAATGAGAAAATATAAAATATTGACACGTCAAAAAAGGCAATTTCCAATAAAGCATTTGTTATTTGACACATTACTTTTTACGTTTAATATGAACTATTGCTTTAGAGCTATTTTGACTAGCATTACCGGAATGTACGTTCATTGTACTTTTTACACATAATCAATGTCGTTTGGTTTAGGTTGACCCCCCCCCCCAACACACAACGCTTTTAATTATTGTCCATAACAAGAACTATCAAAATTAAAGTACGTCTATGACAAG
Source organism: Patella pellucida (assembly GCA_917208275.1). Taxonomy (NCBI): domain Eukaryota; kingdom Metazoa; phylum Mollusca; class Gastropoda; family Patellidae; genus Patella; species Patella pellucida. The sequence continues at coordinate 45,961,251 of OU795039.1, forward strand.
ACGTGAAGAAAATTATGAATGGAAACTCGAACGGCATACTTTTAAGTGATAATCTGAATATGACCAAGCAACTTGACCTCGTGGTCTAATGCACACGCTTTCTATCATTCACCCTTATTTATCTAAGAATACAAAATCAAGTACAAAGCCTACAGGTCTGTTGTGTGGATGTGAAATGCCACACAAGTTTCTTCTTCTTCTTTTTCTTCTGAGGGGTTTAACGTCCACTTCCACCTAGGGTGATATCGTAGACAATTGTTTCCTAAGGAAACTTGCCAGAGGCGGCCACATGTGAGGCCAGGTCCGGCGTAATCTAAACGAGACATAGTGTCTCTGCAGGGAGCGCCCACGGTTTCATCCAAATGAAGCGTCCGGGTATGGTTGGAGAAAAGTGGTGGCGAGCGGGCGTTAATCTTGCCCGCTTTGCCAGGATACATGGGTAGATGGGCCTGTCAGTACGGGGGGCCCGAGGGCCCAGCCCGTGTCGGCCCCTTTCAAAATAAGAGATGGTTGGGTGGTTAAGAGGCCCAATGGGCTCACCTCCTTACAAATTTAAACGATTCTTGTGTAGATTTACCCCAATTCCAGGAAAGATGTGCGATTGAATTATCCCATATAACTGTAACCGAACTGGACGTAGTTGATGCTATTTCTACGTTAGAAGCTAACAAAGCTGTGGGCCCGGACATTATAAGCAATAAAATGTTGATCGCAACTAAACGCGAAGTTTCAAAACCACTTTGCATGCTCTTCACCAAATCTCTTGTAGAAAAATGCTTTCCTGTAGACTGGAAACTTGCCCATGTTATTCCTCTATTTAAAAATGGGGATAAATCGTTGCCAAATAATTATAGACCTGTCTCTCTTTTATCTTGTACAAGTAAACTATTGGAAAAGATAATATTCAAACATATCTTTAACCATATGATATCTAATAAGCTGCTTTATAGGTTTCAGTCGGGATTTATACCAGGTTTTTCCACTACTCATCAACTTATTGAACTATACCATGAGATTTTATGTGCACTTGAAAAGAAACAAAAAGCTAGCATAACTTTTGCTGATATTAGTAAAGCATTCGATACGGTGTGGATTAAAGGGTTGCTGTTAAAATTGGAAAGATATGGGATTAAAGGAGATTTACTGAGTTGGCTAAATAGTTATTTGACAAATAGATCACAGAAAGTAATGCTTAAAGAAGCACTGTCTGACACACTCGAGCTCAAAGCGGGTGTGCCCCAAGGGTCAGTCTTAGGACCTCTACTTTTTCTAATATTTATCAATGACATTGCCGACGGTACAGTAGGATTAGGTAGACTTTTCGCAGACGATACGTCTATTGGACATGTGACGTCTAATTACAACACTTTAAAAAATATAATTAATTTAGATTTAGAATATTTAAATGAGTGGTCAAAAAAGTGGCTGGTTAAATTCAATGCTAATAAAACAGACATAATGGTTTTTAGTTTGACAAACACAGAAAGTAATTTGGAATTTGAATTTGATGAAACAATACTTAAACCTGTCAATATACATAAACATTTAGGAATTATCTTCAGTAGCGACTGCAAATGGACTAAACATATTGATAAATTGATTGGCAATGCCTCGAAACAGTTAGGCGTTTTAAGAAAACTAAAATATAAATTAAAGAGAGAATACTTGGAAAAAATGTACTTAACATTTATCAGGCCAATTTTAGAGTATTCTTCTGAAGTGTGGGACAATTGCGGAAAAGTCAACTCTGACCGATTAGAAAAGCTCCAAATCGAAGCAGCTCGAATCGTAACGGGATTAACAAGTTATGCGAGTTTAAAATCCATCTATAAAGAGTCGGGGTGGGAAACTCTAAAAACTCGGAGGCTGGTCAGGAAATTGTCATTATTTTATAAAATTGTAAATGAGCAGACACCTCAATATCTTACAGACCTTGTGCCAGATATGGTATCGCAAAATAACAATTATGATCTGCGTAACTCCCAGGATGTGAGCCAGAGTCTAATCAGACTGTCAGCGTATCAAAATTCTTTTTTTCCGTCCACTATTAAAATGTGGAACTCTTTGGATTTACAATTGAGACAAGTGCGAACATTTTCTCTTTTTAAAAAGAAACTATATGCGGTATATTTTCAAAATGCAAATGTTCCAAATTATTTTTCATGTGGTGATCCGTATTTAAATATTTTACATTGCAGGCTGCGTAATAAATGCAGTGCCTTAAATGGCGACTTATTTCATGCCAATTTAGTTGATAATTCTGCCTGTTCATGTGGATATGATACTGAGAACGCAAAACATTTTTTATTATCTTGTCCAAAATATAATATTCACAGAGACGCGATGATAACTGAATTGAAAATGTTACAATTTGATGATATACTATTAAATGTTGATATTTTGTTGTTTGGTAATGATTTACTAAACCGCGAAACTAACGTGCATATATTTTTAAATGTTCAGAGGTATATAAAAAATACTTGTCGCTTTTCTCAGTGACATATTGTAAGTTCAAATAATGCTCATTTGTGTGAAATTTTTGTAATATATATTTACCTATAATTAATTGTTTAAAGATAGTTACTAGGCCCGTTGGACGATCACACATCTTTGTTTTTTTTGGGTTTTTTTGGTGTCGCGAACCACAGACAAAACACTTTATAAAACTTCTGTAAATTAAATGATATGCTATAATTACTTTCCACATATCTGGAACTTTTATCTGAGAATATGAGTTTACTTATATAAAGTGTACAATCAATCCACTAAGGTCTGACTAACTCGCGAGACGATTAAAGTGAAATAGTTTAAATAGTGTACTTTGAAATTATGATGAAATGACATTTCACATAGTTTCTACACTTATTTTACTGTTATTTATTTTTCTTTCTTTCTTTTCCTTTCTTCATACTCGGATATGCAAAAAATTGATTATATATGTAAAATGTTCGATTATGATTATTTGTTTATGTAAATGTATATATTGGAGATGGCGTTCTAAGTTGTAAAACTTGTGCCTTATCCACTTGTTAACTAGAACAATAAAATATGTTTAAAATTAAAAATAACCTCCTGACCTATCTCATTGGAAACTAAGTATAAGGTAGTTGTCATTACCGATCCAGGTAGTACCAGCAGCAAATAAATTATCATTCTTCAGCCAAGCGTTAAAACGGTCCCATGGTGTAAGACCTCCCTTCACGTAGGGTGGTCCGTCTCCCGATATCCCTCGGGTGATCACTTATGGATCCCGGCCGTTGGGTCCTGGGGTAAGCCCCCAGCCACACAAGAGATGGGCAAGGGATTTATATGCACAGGTTCCTCAAAAATGCAAAAAAAAGGTCAATTTTTATTGTGGTAAATCTTGTAAAAATTGTTCCGTCCGGAATTTAGTAAAAAGTAGGCCTACTAGTGTAGCCTGTCATTCGTGTTTTTAATGATTTCAAGCGACCCTAGATTGTTATTGTAGTTTGAAGAAATTTCCGAACCAAATGACATATTCACGTCATTGTTTTTTTGGTTTTTTTTTTTTTTTTTTTTTTTGATGAATGAATATTCGAAAATTTGTTATGAACTTGAGAAAGCCACTTTGACATAGGCCTGGCCTTAGTTAAGTAGACCTACCCGGTACGGTAGATGTTTTTTTCGATTTAAATTTTGTCTGTATGGCATAAATTCCTGCGGTTTTGGTTAATTTGTATATGTTTTATGAATTCATTCATGAGTAAATTTTCGAGAAAAAAATATGTACTTTGAATTGGAATAACACTTTTGAGTTTGACAGTGTAGGCCTAAAGTTATCTAGACTACGGACCTGGCCTAGTTCGTATGTTTTTCGATTTAAACTTCATCGATATGGTCATTTTTTGTATTTTTTTAATAGGCCCCTTAGTGATTATGTTTGATATCTCCATCCAGGAGTGAATCTTCAACACTTTGTTATCCTTGAGACACACAATGTAGGCCTAGCAAAGTTCCCGCCTGACTATATATATCTTATGCAGAACTGACAGAAGTCATTATTATTAGTTATTCGGATTAAGCCGTTCAGTCTGAAAAACTTGTTTTTATTAAAATTTACATTATTCTTTTTCTGGTCTTTGTGGGGAGTCGAAGTTTGAATTTCGTTTTCCTGCAATTTTGATTCAAAGGCTAAAACAGTTTTATTTGCTCCTGAATAAAAATAGAATATCCACAACTTCCCCGGATTTGTTCCCACCGAGACAGAGAGAGGCAGAGAGAGAGAGAGAGAGAGAGAGAGAGAGAGAGAGAGAGAGAGAGAGCTAACGTAGACCATTAATAATTCGCTCGTGCGTAGGGGTCTTTAGCAATGGGAGGAAACTGGAGGACAAGTAGAAAACCCACGAGGTTGGACAGGCGACCATACTCCTTGTCGCGTAAATTTTTTAGATCGAAACATCGTCGCTTGATTAAATGACAGATCTTATGATCTAAAGCGCGCGTGTTACATCACACGAACACCCAACTCCAAGGAAACACACAGTTAAAAATACGAAAGATTTCTAATTAGCAAAAGGCACAACTACTATAACGATGTGTTTACAAATAACACAGTTTCATAATGATTGTTTCAAGATCTTCACCTTACTTCCTTCGGCGCGGAGAGGGGGGGGGGGGCGGAATGGTAAAGCACGTGTATCATAAAGCCTGTCATTGAGTCAACTGGTGTGGTTTCGAATCCCCGGTTGTAGGTGACAAGGAGTAGGCCTAGAGCCGTCTGTCCAACCGCGTGGATTTTCTCCGGTTTCCTCCCACTGCAAAAGTCCCCAAGCGAATTATTGAAATAATATTAAACCACGTGTTAGTCACGAAATGACCTAGTTTGTGACGAGTGGACGTTAAACCCCATTTCTCAATCCATTCTTCGGCGCGGGATAAATCATATGATAAAAATAAAATAAAATAAAAAATGAGTTTCTAATTTCACAGATAATCAATCATTATTCGATACTTTCAACCCTAGTTAAACGATATATATATTGGATCATTGCAAATGCGCTATTTTTAATGTCATTTTTTTAAAATTCAGAAACGAAATCGGAAACAACCCTAAAAAATAAAATAAAAATTTAGTTTCTAATGTCAAAAGTAATCATTATTCGATACTTTCGATTTAACTAAGTCAAACGATATATATATTGGATTATTGTGGTGTTTTTAATGTTAAAATGATGAAAATTAAATATTGTGAATAAAATTTACATATTGTGATTAATTGATTTATTCCAATTATTGTCTACCAGTACACTTGAGTGAACACAAAAATACATTTGCGCAAATCTAAAACATATAAATCGGTCTAACGCTGCACTGTGGCTCTATCTGCAATGTAAGAATGGGTTACAAAATGGCGCCCACGACGTCAGTTGGCCAGACTCTCTATATTATATAAGGCTCTGGGTGAACCCTTTTAGAAGAAATTGTTCAAGTTGGAACATTTCTTACATTTAGATACTCCATACCATTAAAAGGTCCATATTAATGAGAAATATCCATAGAGGATTTTCAATCCAGCACAGACAATGAATCTTCAGACAACATTAAGTCTTAAGCTTAGCTTTCCTATAATAAAAATTAAAGTAGTTTGTTCTGATAGTCATCTTTTTCCTGGACTTTAAAGTAGCTAAATCTCTAACCCAGTATAGTCCAAAGTCTTCGACATTGAAAACACGAATTTTTTGTCAGTTAAATCCGTCCTGATCTTACCGGGAAAGATAGGCTTCTGATATCCAATATTTAAGACAAAATATTGTACTATAATGCGTTTCAGCGTTATTTGTAACAAGGGACACGAGGGACAAGGTTAGACATATTCCACAAGTCATGTCAAACGGTTACGTTATATTCTTATCTGGAACGCATGGGCTATACATACTATCTGTGTAAAGTGGAATAACCAGACGCTAGAGATTGCCATTTGATTCAGACTTCTGGTGAATTTCGCAGAACATAACTGATTTAAAATTCGAGTAAAAATGGAAACAATTGAATGTAAATCAGTTTATATTCATTCATATATTACATTATGCGTTGAGACCCACTTGTGTCAATTCCTTGGTCTAAACATTAGCGATTTAGCTAATATCAATGAATTACATTTAAATTATACCGTCTCAATCAAGTGAAAATACGCTAACGTTTTCTTTCTTTCCGTATTTTATACATCCTTTATGCCATTGTTACTTCATGGTTAGGCCATCGTCCAAACACTATCTGTCGACAATATGGCAAAGTTCTCCTTTCCAAACTAAACCAGTCGGAAATATTATTTATATAATAACGGGAAACGTCTTCGATCGTGCGTGGGATAACGCCAGTGATATATGTTTTGCTGTATGCCTACATTCCGTGTAGACAAATATAGTTGTATGATAGAGAATCTCCTATGAGTCTTTTTATACGCCCGCATTTTCATGTGGACGTATATTGCCATCGCCCCTGTCCGTCCCTCCACAATTGTTTGTAAACAGCGCATAGGTCACAATTTTTATCCGATTTCAATGGAACTTAAAATATAGATTTATCACCATATGATCTCGATTCCTTTTGATATTGGCGTATATCCGACCGTAACTTCATGGATTATGGCCCCTGGTTGTATGAAAAATCACGTTTTAAGCTTGTGAACATTGTAGAGATCACAATTTTGAACCGATTTTAATGAAACTTGATATGCATGTTAATAACGCAAAGACCTTGGTTCCTATCGATATTTCCGCCCATCGGAACGTAACTTCCTGAATTATGGCCCCTGATTGTCCGATAAATCACCCTTTTTAGCTTGTGGTTTCTAGTGTTCGGCACGAATATTCGAATATTCGCTCGTCGAATATACTATTCGAATATTCGAATAGCAATCACTATATTCGAATAGTTTCGAATACCTGATCAAAGGCCATAACTCTGGCAGTATTTATGGGAGGTCGCTGAAAATTATTAGTATTCTTTGTCTCATGACCTTAAACAATGTGTATAAATTTAAAGTCAATCGGATATTAACTTTAGCCTCAAGAGCGTCCAGCGGATTTTTTGAAGTGATCAAGAGGCATAGCTCTGACAGTAATTATCTCTACGGCTTTCGCTATGGCTTTTTTTGTTAAATGTGTGGCGCCCGCCGTTCCCTGCAATTACTAGGCCATGTCTGCGTGTAAGGAGTAGCTATATAAGGTTCATTCTCACCCAGCTAAAAACTTAAATAATCATGTAAGTGTGACTAAGAATGATTAGCTGTAGTCTGTTTCACATTGGGCACTGTTTATTTCATTAGGTTAAACCGAATAGTAAAACGAAATCACTTGTTGTACGTGACAAGGAGAGTAAGAATGCCTGTGCAACATCGTGGGGTTTCACCGGGTCCTAAGGTTTATTCCCTCTGCTATAGACCCCTACGCGCAAGCCAATTATTGAAATAAAATTGAACCATGTTTTATTCCGAAACGACCTGGTTTGTGTCTAGTGGACGTTAAACACTCCTCTCTCTCTGTCTCTCCCTCTCTCAGCTTGTAAGGGTGCTACCCCTTCAATGCCAGTTATTCGGTAACTAACCAGGGAGTTCGATGCTCTCCCTCTGTCCCTCTCCCTCTCTGATGAATTTGTTTGGATTCTTCTTGAAGAAACAGCTGGGTGACTACACCACAATGATTTCCGTGAATGAGGCAGTGTACGAGATGCCCTTTATTTCGGATGCAGCGCGGATAAATTCCTATACATTGGTGATTGAAATCATGTTTTGACGTCGTGGAAGGCCGAGTACTTGTGTACAAATTGGCAGTTTACGTAAAAGATCCACTGGCAATTGCAAAAATATTTTCTTGTGTGTTGCTCACAGAGATTTCACGTATTTAATAATTGATTGGGAATTATAATACATTGAAAATACACCACTTTAAATATATTTAAAATACTAATTTCGAGACCCGTCGAATATTGGAATAGTGTTCGTGTTCGAATATCCGAACACTAGTGGTTTCTCTGTAGTTCAGAATTATTACCCGATTAATAAACTATATCGCCGTTACACCCTAAGGAGGGTTTGAGTTCAAATTTCGAGAAAATCGGACAAGAATTGCCAGTCAAAATGGCCGCCGTTTAATAGGGAATGGTGTAAAAAAAAATAGTGGTATATCAAGGTTGTGGACCCTGTAGAGGTCAAAATTATAATTTGATTTTAATGAAACTTACAATACATGTTTATAACTCAAAGATCTTGGATCCTGTCGATATTTGCGCCCATCGGAACGTAACTTCCTGAATTAGGGCCCCTGATTGTCCGAAAAATCACCTTTTTTTATTTTGTGGTTCCTCTGGATGTCAAACTTATTATCCGATTTAACAAAACGTTTGATTATATCACTTTTACACCCCAAGGAAGGTTATGTTAGAATTTCGGGGAAATCGGACCAAAATGGCAGCCGTTTGTACGCGAATAGTGTAAAAAATATGGTATATCAAGGTTGTGGACCCTGTAGAGGTTACAATTTTAATTCGATTTTGATGTAACTTGAAATGCACGCTTATAACCTAAAGATCTTGGTTCCATTTGATATTGATATCTAAGTACGGTATCACTGGTAAATTACATGATCTCATTTCATCTTATCTCTCAAATCGTCATCAGATGGTACTGATAGACAGAACATCATCTGATATTAGGCATACAAATTCTGGGGTTCCACAAGGGTCAGTCCTCGGACCTTTATTATTTCTTATTTACATTAACGATATTTCTGATGGTTTATTTGGAATCACGCGTCTATTCGCTGACGATACGTCTTTGCCTTCTTCTTCAAAATGTTTTGAAAAGATGAATTTTAATCCAGAAAAGACAAAATTAATGATCTTCAGTTATCAAAAGATTAGTTATCCACTTAATATTAAATATGATAACACGTATATATTAGATACGTCGGTCCATAAACACCTAGGTGTGTTTCTTCAGAATAACGGAAAATGGAATCATCATGTTGACTTCATACTTAAGGCAGCTTCTTTCAAACTTAATCAACTTCGCAAATTAAAATTTTTAATTTCTCAAGATTCACTTAATAAACTCTATAAATGTTTTATTTTGCCTATAATTGAATACTGTTGTGAAGTTTGGGATAATTGTACTAGTTATAATTCAGATAAATTAGAAATTTTTCAGATAAAAGCAGCTCGGGTTGTTACAGGAAATACAATTTACGCTTCCAAATAATGTTTATATTTTGAAACTGCATGGTCAAAATTAAGTGAAAGAAGAAAAATTAGACGTTTGTATCAGTTACATAAAATAATCCATGGAATCTGTCCCGTGTATTTTAGTAATACTATAAATTTTGTAAACGAATCCAAAACACATTACAATTTACGAAACTCCAATATTCAGGAATCCCGTTGTCGTGTTAGCATCAGACGGGAATCATTCTTTCCGAAAACTATTCGCGATTACAATAAATTATCAAAAGATTTGAAAGACATTACAAACGTTAACGAATTTAAAAAATCTCTAAAACCTAAAATAAAGCCACCAAAATTCAGAAGTATTGGTTCTAGGCCATTCTCTATATACCACAATCGTATTCGACATAAATGTAGAAGTTTAAATTTCGATCTATTTCGTTCACATATAACTGAAAATCGTTACTGTAGTTGCAATGCTTTATCTGTCGAAAATTCGTATCACTATGTTTTTGAATGCCCAAAGTATAGTACTCAACGCTGTGTCCTTTTTAGTAAACTGACATGGCTTGGAAATATTCCTTTCACTGAATTACACGAAATATTTCTACATGGCTCGTCGCTACTACCAAAAACATTAAATAAAATGTTAGTTTTACTTATTCAAAGGTATATCAAAGACTCAAACGGTTTACATAAACAAATACTATAAGTAAACGTATTAATATTCATTAGCTTATATAATTTTCAAGGTAGTTTTGTAAATAGATGTACATATAATTATGTTAGTTGAAAAAAAAAATATATAAATTCGCCATACTATTTGTATATAAATATTTGATCGACATTATGGGAGAAGATTCATAATTTGTTATAAATTGTTCTTATCCCTTTGTAAAGAATATTTTTGCAATAAAATATGTTTTAGTAATTGCGCATATCGATTTCTAACTACGTGAATTATGGCTCTTGGTTGTAGGAAATATCACTTTTGTTTTAGCTTGTACTCGTGAAATATGGCCTTTGATTGTAGAAAAAAAATCACTCTCTGTTTTGCTTATTCTCTATCCATCTCTTGAAAATGTGGGCGTATCTTGCCTGGCAGCCGTCATCCCATTTACTTTATCAATAAGGAGATTTTATTTATCACCCAAAACCTTCTTACATTCAGAAATAAATAAATATAATTCCTGGCTATAGATTTCACTTGTACTGAACCCATTATGGCGTAGTGATACATCAATGTTTTGACAGCACTACAACCATAGCAAAGTCCTTATATTGACCCAGTCTTTCCATCAAGGTCAATTAAGTGTGGTTTAAAGGTCGGGGGCGAGACATTAAGTAATATATTGTAACAGCAAGAGGACCGTCAGGTCTGAGTGTTTTTACAAAATATTACGCAATGTCTATATATATAAAGCCCGAGAAGATTAAACTACTTAAATTACAGACACTCCGCACGTGCGTTTACAGTAAAAAAACGTCATGCCAGTCTAATATTGTTATAATGTACCCTTGACAAGTTGTCCGTACATTATTTGAAATAATGGTACGCCAACATCAAAGGATGACGTCACATCTGTATTGTAAGTAAAAAGGTTCGGTTTTAATAAGAAAGAAGTTACTTTTAATAATAAAAATGAACTGTTCTTTGAAAATAAACAAGTAGTTCCGTTTTTATTGACGGATCAAATTCACGTAGATTATGAAATTTATCACACACGCGATATCTACTGTAGAATGTATTATTGGGTGATACATAAGCTTATTTGTTGAGGATGTGTCATTTTAAACATTGTGACAAAAATGATAGACGACAAAGGACAAAGTAAAGTAAACAAATAACTCACGTTGATATTTGTATGATTGTTTATCTTTAATTTCTATTTGTGTAAGCTGCATATTTTATGTAATCCACAAGGGCTGATGAATTTCTCGCAAAATAGGGAAGGGTTGTATAAGGCGGGGACTTGGTGCGCTGAATATTCACTCTCTTGAACAGCAAAGACTATAAATTTCAAAATATGTTGATGCTTTGGCACAAGATAACTTTGGTTCTAATTAATATAGCGTGAGTGATAAAACTTGGTGCATGGTTGCATTACATCAATACCTTGACTAAGTTCGATAATGAGCATTTTCTGCTCAGGGTAAATAGAGCGATACGCAATTTGATTGGTGGATACATTTGACCACAATAGCTTTCATAACTGAGGTATAATATGGGTGTTTTTTTTTTTAGGTGAATGCCTTAAAGAGGACGAAGATGAGCATTTTATGCTTACGCTAAGCAGAGATAAGCAATTTGATTGCTTGATGCTTTGGGACACGATAAGTTTGGTTCTTTTAAAATAAAACATTATGGGAGATTAGAAAAAGAGCTGACAATTCTCGCTATAATGGTTAAAAACTGGATAATGTAAAGAGACTAAGCTGAAAATTTCCGTTAAATTGCTCAACTCTAAGCCGAGAAAAAATTATTTTAAAATCACTGTAGCCTCAAACCAAAGTATGGCCGCATTCATGATATTTAACAAAGTATAGATTATCTATTTTAGCGGTTAATCATCAATGCGCGTTGAACAGCAGATCGGATTCAAATCCAATGAAAAATTTAATGAGAATTAGACGTAAAGATGGCATCGAGAGTTGATTATGTTATTTTCGTGAACCAAGATCTTTAGGTTATAAACATGCAGGTCAAGTTTCATCAAAATCGGTTCAAAATTGTGACCTCTATTGTGTCCACAAGCTAAAAATGTGATTTTTCGTAAAATCAGGGGCCATAATCCATGAATTTTCGATCCGATGCATACCAATATCGAAAGAAATTAGTTAAATGACATCTAGAAGCACGGTCAACTATTCATAATAAAACACATCACAGGGTATAGATGTATATGGATATAACTACTTCTGTGTTATTTAATATTGTAACATGCTTAAGAGTGTACCTCGCGTTTTGATTGGTCAATTAGACTATGTCTACTGGACAATAACACCCCTCTGTTTTAGTAATATCTTTTAAAATTCTAAATAGCATGTTACAATGTCGATAAACACTTCCTGTTTGGCATTTAGAGGGGTATTGTTGTCAAATAGACATGTCCGGAGATTTTACATTAGAACCCGCGAGGCTACGTCCACTTCCATCTAGGGCGATATCGTAGACACAGATATTTTATTATAGCTAAAACCAGCTTAATTAATAATGACAATTATCAGTACCTAAAATAACAAAAGTAATACAAACAGCCATAATAGTAATGCTAACTGACCCTTAGTGGGGTGATAACAGGTAATCAGTACTACATATAGAGGACCACATTGCTATAGGGTTTCACCATAAAAATATATAATACAGATATTACTAATAATATCTGACCCCTAGTATGATAATGACAGGTAATCAGTACTAAAGATCAAAGACCAGCCTTAATAGGGTTTCATCAAAACACATGATTGTTCATTAGACCAACATTACTAATACAACTTAATCAGTGTTAATTAAGATATAGGCAGCAATAAGGACAATATAATGTGTTTCCAATACTAGAGACAACCCCTTCGACCTTCATGCCAATTTCATAGAGTTATACAAAATACAATTTCAAGTTTCGTCAAAATCGGATAAGAATTGTGGCCACATGTGGACGGACGGACAGGGCGACGGCATAATACGTCCACATGAAAATGTGGGCGTATAAGAAGGTAAAAGATAGTAAGCTGGCACTGCCAGGCAGGATACGCCCACATTTTCGAGAGATGGAATACAAGCAACACCGAAAGTGATTTTTCCTACAATCAAAGGCCATACTTCATTAAGTTACAATTTGATATGAGCAAATATCGAAAAGAATCAAGATCTTTAGGTTATAAACATGCATTTCAAGTTTCATTAAAATCGAATTACAATTGTGACCTCTACAGGGCCCACAACTTTAATATGCCATATTTTTACACTGTTCGCGTACAAACGGCGGCCATTTTGTCTGGCAATTATGGTCGATATTCTAGAAATTCGAACTCAACCTTCCGTAGGGTGTAATGGTGATAGAGTCAAACGTTTTTTTTAAATTGGATATTAATCGTGACCTCCAGAGGGACCATAGGGGATTTGTCGGACAATCAGGGGCCATAATGCGCAAATATCGAAAGGAACCAAGATCTTTGGGTAATAACCATGCATTTCAAGTTTCATCGAAATCGAATCAAAATTGTGACCTCTACAGGGTCTACAACCTTGATATACCATTTTTTAACAGTATTCGCGTACAAACGGTGGTCATTGTGTATGGCAATTTTGATCCGATTTTCTCGAAAACCGAATTCAAGATTTCTTAGGGCGTAACGATGATATAATCGAACAGTTTTTCAAATCGGATAATAACTGTTACCTCTAGAGGGACCACAAGCTAAAATAGGTGATTTTTCGGACAATCAGGGGCCATAATTCTGATAAGCTCAAATATCGAAAGGAACCAAGATCTTTGGATTATAAACATGCACGTCAAGTTTCATCAGAATCGGCTCAAAATTGTGATCTCTATAAGGTCCACAAGCTAAAAACGTGATTTTCCGTACAATCAGGGGCCATAATCCATGAAGTTTCGATTCGATACATGCCAATATCGAAAGCAGCCGAGATCTTTTGGTGATAAAGCTATATTTCACGTTTCGTCAAAATCGGACAAGAATTGTGACCTGTAGAGGGTCCACAAACTAATGTGGACGGACGGACAGGGGCGACGACATAATACGTCCATATGAAAATGTGGGCGTATAATAAAACGGGGTGTTCTCATCCAGCTCAAAATATTGATTAAGGGTTTGGGCTGGGGGATTATGGTCTGTAGCTGAAATGTGTTCACCTTTTTTTTAAATAATAATAATAATCCTATATTTATATAGCGCGATAATACTAAAACTAAAGTTTCTATTGCGCTTTTCAAGTTTTCCCAATTGAACTACAGGAACGTCTTTAGCAGGGAATTAAATGCATCTTGGGACTCAATGGTTCTTATGTTGTAAGGCAGCGAATTCCATAAGAGAGGAGCAGAGAACGAGAAAGATCTTTTTTGCTATTTCAAGATTCACTGATGGTTGATACAGAAATTGTTTATCTGTGGATCTAAGGGTTCTTGTGGATTTATATGGGGTAATCAGATCTTTGATATATTTTGGTGATTGGTCATGTAACGCCTTGAAAGTCAACAGTAATATTTTGAACTTGATTCGTTGTTGAACTGGGAGCCAATGTAGGTTTTCCAGAATAGGAATGATGTGGTCTGATTTTTTTTATACTTGTCAAACCTCTGGCGGCAGCATTTTGAATTCGTTGAAGATGTTGAATTTGATAATACGGAAGGCCAAAAAATAAGGCATTATGGTAATCTAATTTATTTGTAATGAATGAATGAATGAGGAGTTCTGTACTATCAGCATTTAGATATTTCTTTATTTTGTTAATTCTGTGAAGATGGAAATATGAAGAGGAGCAGACAGATTTGATGTGGGAGCTAAAGGACATTGTAGAATCTAGAACTGCACCGATATTTTTGGCTTCTGTAGATTGAGCAAGACTTTCGTGTTGGAATTTAAGAGATGGTATTGATAATCTACTAAGTTGTTGTTTTGTTCCAATTACCAGATACTCAGTTTTTTCGGGATTTAGTTTCAGAAAGTGTGATGTCATCCATAACCTGATTTCTTCCAGACAGTTTTCAATATTACTTAAAGTTGAATTAGTGGATTGTTGACTGAAGGAAGCATATATCTGTGTATCATCAGCATACAAGTGAATATTAAGACCAAACTTTTCAGCAATTTTAGTTAATGGTCGGGTGAAAATAATGAACAGTACAGGACCTAGAACTGACCCTTTGGGCACACCACACATCATTGGGACCTTAACAGATTTCACGTTATCGATCTTGACACACTGTTGTCTGTTCTCTAGGTATGCTCGGAACCAGCTTAAAACAGTGCCTCGAACCCCTATTTCTTCCTGCAGAGCTTGGAGAAGGTCTTCGACATCAAGAGTATCAAAGGCAGCCGAAAGGTCCAATAGTATCAGCAAAATACATTTTTGATCATCAATAGTTTGGTATATATCATTTGTTATTTTGATTAAAGCTGTCTCGGTGCTGTGAAAACGTTTGTATGCAGACTGTAAGATGTTTGTTAGGTTGTTCGATTCCATGTGTTTTGACAGTTGATCAGGTACACATTTTTCTATTAGTTTTGAAAGGTAGCTGAGGTTACTGACGGGCCTGTAATTCTTCATCATGTCACGATCAAGGTTCTGTTTCTTGGGAAATGGTCGAATGAGGGCGTTGCCCAGTTCTTGAGGGAACACTCCCTCTTGTAAGGAACTATTAACAATGCCACAGAAAACTGGACGAAGAAGATGAATGTTGTCTTTGACAAGAGTGGTTGGTGATGGATCCAACTCGCAAGACATCGATTGAGATATGGATTAACCGTTTAATAAGTACATGTGAACTGTGTTTAATAAGTGTCATGTGAACTGTGATTTTTAACAAAGTAATGAATTAATTTGGTTCAATTAAACCCTATTTAAGGGAGTGACATATTCAGATGATATGTCAAAATGGCATATGTAAATGTAAATTAAAAGTGTTAAAATAAACTATAATAAATGTTGAATAAAACATTATCAAGTGTTTTTGTTTTACTATTAGGTTTAACCGAATGAAAAAAAACAGTGCCCAAACATGCCGCTTCTATCGGAAATGAATTAATAATGCTTAGTCCTAATTTTATTTTTTGTAAATGGAAGTTTAAATATTGTACTGGGATCATAGTGTTCGCCCAAACCAATATTGGATAGAAATTCATCGTCGCACTCGCAAACCAGTCCTTCTAATCGAACCAAATGACAATAAAGAGGTGCCAATACCTAAAGAAATTAAAAACGTAAACCTTGCAAATGAAAAGAAACTTGCAGGTATTATTTATCTTGTCTAAAGTGAGAGCTTGGCAGATATGAAATCGTCGAAACAAAACGATATCGGTCTCGAGATATAGCAAATTGGAAAATACAATGTCTACAAATTTAACGTAGTTAGCGATCCAATAATATCTTAAGACGAACGCGAAATGAGATTACTTTTACATGGCTTTATAAACTATTTGATTTTGAGATAATGCCACGTGCATGGCCATATTAAGTAGAGACGGCTCGACTAGTCCGCCGCTATAAAACATACTATAAATGTATGGTGGCCCATTTGTATCATGCCGACATTACGACCTAAAAAAGGTCGTGATGCCGGATTGTCGGCCATCTCCCTCTCAATATACAGCAAGATTATATACACTGTTGGTCAAGACGGTTCCTCCGGGACTTTGCAACAAGGTATCTCGTTGTCGGTATTACAGGCCCAAGGGTCGGGCTTAGATCCGTGTCTAAATAAGATACAAAAATACAAGGTTCGTTGTACACATTGGCATGCGCATAAAAGAACCCTTCACAATTGGAATTCAGTGGAGTATGCAGCAATTTTATTACTCGCATTTAATTAAAACTAAAGCATCAACCAATATCAATGCATTCATCTTATAAGCACCTGCATCAAGTTAGAACATACTAGCTCAATTAGAAGGAATGCCCCCTGCTTTTTCAGAAAGCTGGGGACAATAATCTGTTCGCTACTTCTCAAAAAGATAAATGTGTAATTAATTAATATGCGTCCTCTATTTACTTTGGGGGGGGGGGGGGTCTTATCATAAGGTCTGTCATTGAGTCAACTTTTGGTGGACTATTTATCCGATCATTTTGTTGTGGAGCTGAGATTTTCATTAAAATTATTAGATTTGATGACAATTTTGACTTGTTTGAAGTCTATAAAAGCAATAACATATCAAAGCTGGTGATATATAGATAACCTGACTGGTCCATTTAGATATAAATAATATTTTCATTAATAATCATGTGGGCGCTTTCATGCAGTATTGGGACTGGTGACTTCTGAGGATCTCTTGCCGCTTTCAGATACAGTCAAATCACATCACAGCTCTTTAAAAGAGAATTATACACGAGTTGGCGAACGATATATAAATTATGACGTAGGGTAACGTCTTGATGCATCGGGGATGACGTGTATTGAAATAACCCACGTCCCTGTTGAATAGAATACTTAAATGATTTGTACTAGCTTTAGTTTTCAAGAATTACATTCCCTCGACAGCCGCGATCATAAATACATAGCACTTGCTTGAAAAATATATTTATCAAATTATATCTTCCATAACATTTCAATGCACGATTTTCTTCACAATTTAACGTAGTGTCTATTACCGGTTACATTGTGCAACATCGACCAATTCGGTGACGTTAACGGTGAGTAATACGCACCCTAAAGTGGCAACAACAGACTCGGTGGCTGACGTATTCTTTCTAACATAACAATTTTAAATAAGTTTGAGGATAATAAATTAATATGCTCGGGGGAAAAAATGTTAACGTTATATGATAGTTCGTAAATGTTAATCCAATCATTACCTCTACACTATTTATTTTTAATCTGCTTACAAACGTAAGCCTAATATTTTTGTGAAATGTTTAAGTGTTTGCGTCCTAAATGAGGTACTACTAACACGACTTATAAATACAGCTATATCCTTATTTTATTCCCACTTTCAAAAATGAACTAATATTTTATGTTACGCAATGGAATGTTTTTCAATAATCAACAAAAAGTTAGGATGTGCTGTTACAGTGTATTTATATTGTATTTGCAAAATACAGCCACGAACTTACAAAAACCTGTGTACCAGCTTAATATGAAAGGCCATCTTATAATGAAAACCAGATAAAAGCTAAAGGGAACGTTGTTATTAAATTGGTACAGATACGTGAAGTAATACCCATTCCCTTCATTTAAACCAAGTGGAAAATGTTTATCCGATAAATCTGCCCGCAGAGGAACTCAAAAATCAAAGGTTCCATTTTGAATAGAGCATGATATACGGTTCTCTGACCAATAATCGACATATATGTCGTTTGATGCGTGTTGGCATTAAGAAAATGAACCCCAGAATATCATATGGTCGAAAACCACTTTGTCTACAAAATCAATTTGACAAATGTTTATTGTCTCCGAAAAATAAAACGGGGAAATTAGTAGTATGTTGAAGAAGTGTTTTGAAGATAAACATCCATGAAATAGAAAATAAGAAGTGAAAATATTTTGCTAAAAACGATAATGGACACTTTTAAGGAGTATTCGAAAAAGAAAATTTACTTGAGGGATATTTTGTTATAAAAATAAATATTTTAGTTATCAATTTAACTTCCAAATATTTTTTTATTTGGATACATCTTCTACAATTAGTATATCATTATTTGTTTAAAGATTATTTTGTTAAGATCGTTATTTGAAAAAAGAAATGGGTATTTTTTGTACTATGCTATGTTCTTTATATTCACTTCAAGATCTCAAAATTAAATTAGGTTTTAAAGATGCATTCACACAAAGGTATTTATCAGGTGGCTATTTTCAATAAAAGTCTGTCAATTTTGGTATATATCGAAAGTAGAGACACCAATCTAGCTAGAACAATACCTTATTCCCTAAAAAAAGAAAACACCCATGTAGCGCGCACGGGACAAAAATGAGAGGGTGACGTCAAAGGTTTCGCGCGTAGAGATTGGCTGACCTTTTTGTATTATGATGGCGAGCAGACGTGGAAGACCGAAATGTAACAACAGATTCTGGGACTAAAATGCGGAAAAAGAAAATAAGTGGGCAGCGGTTAATACCAGATATATATGGCAAATTGGCAGTGCTTAAAGTCAATATTGTCTTTTGTATGCAATGGATTCTCCCTCGGTTTGGCTTGTGACGAAAACGGCTTAAGATTGTTTTATAGCTTGGGGTATTACCTCGCGAATATTGGCTTCAGCCAATTTTTAATAGGTTAATTGAATATGCTGTTGGTCAAAAAATAAAAAACACCAAGTTTAAATTCCAGTTTGATAAATAGACTACTACACGCCCTCAGGGGTCCAGTAACATTTATTAATGGGAAAAACGGTATCAATTATCGAACCATTTAACGAAACAATGGAAGGCAGTGTTAAAGATTCATAACAAAACACAACACAAGGTTTATAATGCAAAATATGTTTGCACTTTGGGAACAAGAATCCGGCTACTTTTTTAAATTTGTGCTGTGCTATAATATTCTTCTTTAGGAGACGCTTATTCTCAAACAATATCTTACGAATTTCGTGAATTCTGAATCGTTAATCCTTATGTAAGTGGTTCCCAAACCCGGGCATCATCACTGTGACCATAACGTTATGGGCATGTCTTTCGTCACTTATTGCGACATCCTGTCAGAAAATCAATCTGTGAAAATTGATTTTTCTGGCATTTGAAAACCATGAAAATGCAATGGAGTGTAACATCATACGTTTTAACACCGATTAGACTAATGAACACTGACATGTACAGTGAGCTATGAGGAAAGTTGTGCTTGGACAGCAACACTTTAACCTACTTTAAGTGTCCAGGAACAAGAAGTCTTGAACACATGTGGACTTCAGCCTTTCGCCACAGCCAACCAAACAACCCGGCGTATTTTCCTTCCCGGATCTTACGTCCTGTACACTCAAAGTTAGAAAACTGACTGGAAAATACTCGGCTTAAACCTGGATCTAAATATTAACCTCCTTAATATGATCCAGTAACATATTCACTGAATCAACGTGGCCCCAAGAACGATTGGCCTATGACGCAAATATCATTTGAGAATTATCTGAATGGTTAACAATTATAAAATGATCGTACAGATCCTATCTTAATCAATCTAACTGGTTTTTCTTTGAATTCGTGTATATATTCCGGATACTCAACTCCTGACAAACAACCCCCTCCCCGCAAAATACAGAATGCTATCATGGTTTCATTCAAGATGGCCGGGCGGCGCCATGGGAATTTTCTAGTTATTTAGTGGGGTAAAATTTGTGACAGATTATCTCGGACCACGGTTTGAAGCTGGTTTTTATAAGAACTCAACCTTTACTGAATCCAATGAACTTGGGTATTAGTCCTTAAAGTGCTGGCTAATTCCGCTAGGGGCCGAAATTCAAAATGGCTGCTTATTTTGGCAAGAAAGTTATAAATTCCCCTAAAAAGGTGTGTAATATATTGAAATATAGATTTTAGGCGTATATCTTCAATATGTGTAGTTTCAGAATCTGAATGATGCCACATTAGATATCCTTTGGGGAATTGAAATATTTACGATAGCCGTCATGAGGCATTTTCTGGTTAATTACTTCAATTTAATCGGGACAAAATATCCAGACCTCGATATGAAGGTAGTTTCTGTAAGAATTTAACTCGCTGAATCTTGTGTGCTTGGGTATTCTGCATAACAACTCGACTAATTCCACTAGGGGGTCAAATTCATAATAGCGGCTCGTTTTTTTTATAGGTAAACTCATAATGCTCCTTAATGCGGTGTGTAATATATTGAAATATAGGTTTTCGTTGTCAATTTCGTCAGATATAAACATAAACACATTTTCGAACAAAAGGTGTTCCAACCCGAATATATTCCTTTCCTTATATTCTTATAGAGACATAAATTAAACACGGTCAAACACAATAATCAAATATCAGACCATCGTGAGTTGAAAGCAAATGTTTCTTATGGCTAACAGGGGCTCACATATTTGTCTTGTGCTACGGTATTTGTCTAACACATTATCTCTTTAATAACTGAAATTCTTGCAATCGCTAGAACAATCTGATTCGTCATATTCCAGCCGTGTTATGCAACAGGGATGACATTTGTCCTGTCAGTTATTTGGCCATTTATACGCGCCGGTAAAGCTGGGGTTTGTATCACGCTGACAAACATGTTTTCCCATCCCATATTCCACTCTTTTTTCTAGAAGAAAAGGTGATATCGACGGGTGTCATAGTGGATCATAATTTATGCTTGACAATTTGCTTTCCGTAGCTTCTGTTCGTATGACTCTGTATATTTTTTTTCTTTTAGTTTTGTGACACATACGATTTTACATTACCGATTATATTTTCTTCCGTGGTCTACTGAGCTTAGATATTGTGTTGAATTTGAGAATCATATTGGTATTTCGGTCGGTCATAACACAAATCGCCATTCAGACATGAATTCAGCGAACCCGAAAACCTATAGTATATTACATGATTAATAGCGTTATGTCTTGCCAATATGGCCACCATTATATATTTTTTTATGCTTATATCTTAATTAAATGACACCGAAAACCTATAGTTTAATATATTTCACAGCCTCCATTTTGAATTTGGCCCCTTGTGGAATTAGTCTGTTTTTTTAGGAGGAATATCCAAGTTCATTGGATTCAGAGTGCCAATTTCTGATAGAAACCACCTTCATACCGAGGTCCGAGAGAATATGTCCCTAATTTTAGCCAACTAAATTAAAGTAAATAACCAAAAAATACATCGTGACGGACGGCCATTTTGAATTGTTTAATTTCCCCAATTCTGAAACTACACATATTGAAGATATATAATACATCAAAAACCTATATTTCAATACACACCTTTTTAGGGATCATTATAAGTTTCCTGCCAAAATTAACCTCCAATTTGAATTTGACCCTCTGGCGGGATTAGCCATCACCTTTAGGGGGAATACCAAAGCCCACTGGATTCGACGGGTCGAATTTTTATAAAACCCATCTTCAAACGGAGGTCTGAGGTTATCTGTCACATATAACCCCACTAAATTATCAGAAAAGGCCTCGTGACGGCCATCTCGAATATTGTAATATCCCCAAGGGTGCCAGGGTGGCAAAATCCGGATTCTTAATCTACATATAGAGAAGATATAAAATCCACCCAAAAAACATAAGGTGGGCTATATTTCCAAGTTAAGGCTTAAAATGGGGTTTAGCAACTGGACTAGTAGTATAATAAAATTTGATACGACTGGTAACCTAGTACGTTAAAACTGTAGTACGGTATAAGCAATATAAATACTGTACATGCATATTACAAAAAAAAATATTGGATCTTCTAGTAATGCTTCGTCAGAGAGACTCTTATCCAGCTATCAAAGCTGTTTATCTAAAAACAATCACACAAATTAACGTTGTGAACATCGGCGTTTATAGTATTACTATTATTCCCACTTATCACCCGAGAAGCAATTGTATTCCTTCAAAATATGTGGATGTATAGCAAAATCAAACTGTTTTCCATTACAAATTATAATGGGATTTTAAATATTATATACAAAGCCAGCACTATTTATACAGTATATGGTTGAGAGTCAGAAACGGGAAAATTTCAGTGACTTGAATGTTCTTTGTGATGTTACGGGTATTCTTAAGTCTAAAATAAACCTTACCTTACATATAGATTTCTTTACACTAGTATAAAACTCTACCGATGGACCACCGGTGGTACTTTTAATTCCTTATTATTCTTAGCAATTTGTATTAGAAATTATTCCAAGGAAAAACTTATAGGGATTATCTTACTTGAACGATCTGCTCGCTGCACTATTAAGTCGCGTTACAGTTGTCCGTTCTCTACATGTTCCTTTCTTTGATTGCAGGTTCTCTAGGAGCGCGACTGTTCACAAAACAAAAGAAAAAGACCGACCACAATACTTCCACAGCGAGTTGAATCAATACGAACCAAACATATTGATGCCTTTTTTAATCATATTATAGCAAATTAGTTTAATATTTATTGCAATGCTATTGTGGCAGCGAAAAAGGCGATACTGATCTAATTGTCTTCTTTAATAAGAAAGGTATTTAAGATATTTGTAATCATGCTAGTAGTTCTTTATCTTTCGATGTGTGTTAATTTGATTGCCTTTTCTAGTAATAGTATCTGGGCAACGCGTTTTAAACTTATTAAAGAAATTACACAAATTAGAGCATATAGATCGAGTCTATTGTAACCTTGAAGTGAAACTGAATGAAGAATGGATATGGTAATGACAATGCCGCATGCCGGTCAAGAATAATTGTGACCGTTGAGGTGTAAGTACATGGAGACATTCCTAAATTGTTTACTTCAAAACAGACCATGTCAAGCAATAATTATTGTTAAAAGGCAAAAATATAATAATATTATTATTCTTACCTGATGTTTTCGCATCAAATTAGGAACAAATAAAACAAAAACTTATGTTTCCGTGTGAAAATAATGCTGCATATGCTATAGCCTTACAACAATGAGTCGGTATGTCGTCTGCTAAAGCTCCAACACGCGTCTGCGCAAATCATCACCTACAGAAATCGATTTAACTGAATCTTCTAACAATCTCTGTTTTCTTCCTGTCGGCAGACATTTCTGTCGAAAACTGACATTAAAATGTCATAATTTCTCAAATTTAAGTTTTCGGTAATTTCTCAACATGACACTTTCCTTCGATCTCTATCGATTTTTTTTGTATTTATTTTTGATGTAACATGTGGCTTAGAGAGTGATATAATGATTTTCCTTATTCATATATATATATATGTAGTTTAAAATGTACAATTACTATATTAACAGTAACACAACTCTTGTTACTCAAACAATACAACATACACTATACAAATCGAATTGTATAGAGAATCATTTTTTGTCTATAATCATTGCATATTTTCTTTTATCGTAAAGAAGTATAAGACGATCGGTCGTCTCTGGCATCAATAAATTAATAGCTAATCGAAAGCGTTTTACGTCTCCTGCTGTGTTATTATATTGAGAAACTGTATCATGGCTTCACAGCGGCAATAAATTCACAATAAGTCGGGAAATAATATAATTTTCTAATATTGATGATTGAGTTACATGCTGTTTTAAAGAACAAATTGCATTGTCATTTCATACATCTTGTATTACATATTTCTGTTCTTAAGCCTTACGCTATCAATCTAAATACCACACCATTGATTTGTACATTTATGGAATTATTAGTTTAGATATCTCCCGAGATATTTTGAGCATATAAACATGTAACTGAAACAAAATCTAAACCAATGGAATGTTATTTTACGTCTCGTCAGATAAATTTTTACGCAACAATGAACAAAAAGAGCCTAAAAAACAGTAAAGAAATTTAAAAAGGCTCAATCCCAAAGTTATTGTGTTTAAAGGGTGTGACGACGGACTGACGTACGGACGGATCTATTTTAATAGTTTCCTTCTCCTCATGTAGTGTAACAGTACATTACAGGTTAAATGCTTAACAAAAAGCTTAAAGATCAAAATCTGTCAGGCTTTTCCAACATATGGAAGGGTATCGATGACAATATTAGATGCTCTGCTAAAATCTGGGATCTGGCAGAGCGCATATGTGAAATGTACTGACGGAAATGTAAAATGTAGACACGTCAAAAACCTGCCTTTTCCAATAAAAGATTTGTCAATTGACACATTAAATTTGCCTTTTTACATTTAACTTTGTCCTTAAAGGTATTTTGACTTTATCCTTACCGGTATCAGGACTTTGTACATTTAGAAAATACATTTTAGCAGAGCATTTATTATTTGCAGCGATACCCTTCCATAGAAAAATACGTTTATCAGCACTGTTATAATAGTGTTACCATGCTAAATGCATTTGAAGAAAAAAAAAACCTAAGAATATCAATCATATTTCACACCTGCTCAGACTTTATAAAATAAATAAATGGCCAATAACAAAGTAAAATCGACAAGAAAAACGATCATTCATAGTCCTTCCGTGTTTCTAAATGGCTTATTTTAAAAGCAATCCAACAAAATGTTAGTCATCATAAGCTTTTATATTTTGTATTTCCAGGACAGCAATGTTTAAATGTTTCTTGTACATCCAATATTTTGAAAACGATTCGGAATATTCACTAATGCCCAGTTTAATAATAATATTAATAATTTTAGTTAAATTGGTTTAACAAGTTTTTAGACCGAAACCTGGTGGGTGTGTTTAACATCCACTTGACAAACTGGCTGATTTCGGGACTAACAACTGGTTTAATTATAATATTGCAATAATTCGCTTTCGCGTAGAGGTCTTTAGCTGTGGGAAGAAACTGGAGGACCCTAGCAATCACACTTTTTATCACACAAAAGCGGGGGATCGAAACCTCGCCACTCGACTCAATGACAGAAACCTTATGTAAATATCTCTATATGTATTTCTTGAAAATAATGGGTCTTAATATCCGGTTTCCTCCGACCTAGTTAAACCCCATCTCTCTCTTTATCTCTCTCGCTCTCCCTCTCTCTAAAACTGCCTGTTGTGGGTCTCTCTTTAACTCTGAAAATTTTTAAAAACTATTAATTAGACGTTCATTAACATATATATTTGAATTCAAAGGCAGCGGTTAAGTTTTTATTTGCATTTATATTTGACATGTTGAAAACAACTCAATTATTATACAAAAAACATTTTAGTGACATTTGAAAAAGTTTTAATAATTCTTACAAAATTGCTACTTTGTGTACTATGTGATAAAGAGGTTAAATGGCAATACACGCTTGATACAAAAACCATTGGATATTTGGAATTCATCATTTAATTTTTATCCCGCGCCGAACGAAGCTAGGGAGGGATATTGAAATGGGGTCCGTCCGCCCGTCCCGATTTTGTTTCCGGAGCATAGCTCATAAACCGTTCAAGATATATTTCTGAAACTTTGTACACAGATCAGCCTATTACTATTGCAGTAGTTGTGCCTTTTGATATTTAGGAATTTCTGGGATTTATATTTTTAGTGTTTCCATGGAAGAAAATTGACTTAGTTTATTGGTGTTCACTTTTGTTTCCGAAACATATCTCATAAACCGAACCGTTCTGAATCTTTCTCGGATTTATATTCGTGGTGTTTGCATGGAAACAAAATTTGACTTAGTTTTTGGTGTATAATGTTGTTTCCGGGGCATATCTCATAAACTGTTCATGATATCTCTTTGAAACTTTCTACATACATCAACCCATACATTAGTTGTGGGTTTTTCTAATTTGGAATTTCTGGGGATTTATTTATTTTTGTGTTCCATCGAAACAAATTTGACTTAGTTTTTACGCACAATTTTGTTTCTCATAAATCGTTCAAAATATATTTTTGAATCTTTGAACACACATCATCCTCTTACAGTAGTTGTCTCTTTTGCTATTCAGAGATTTGATGGATTTAATCATTTTGTCGTTTTCGTGGGAAAAGAAATCTCTACTGAGTGACTTTTGTTACACATTTGAATTAGTATTTTGGTATATAGTTCTTATTCCAGAGCATATCGCAGAAAATGTTCAAGATACATTTATAACACTTTTATTTTAAATCTTTTTGATAACCTTCCTTCTGTCCCGATATTAGTTCTAGAGTATATTTCATTATCTGTTCAAAAAAATCTTATTCAAACTTTATACAAACATCAGTCTATTAAAGTATTTTATTTTCTGACGTATAAGCTTAATGTTTAACATACAGCAGCTGATTGAGGAAGTCACAGGTTGTTGAGCAAACCTTACAGGGAGTAGCGCAATTTGTATACTAGCGGCCAAGCGAATATTCACTGCGGGATCAGTGTGGGAGTAGCGACTGCGCATTGTCGAGCTACTATGACCAGAGTAGGGATCTTCGGACTAGTCCCATTTATATTCCAAGAAGTTGATTTTCTGTATGCCCTCGAAACAAGTTTAAGGGCTCGGGATGGTGATGCAGATGTTAAAAGAGAAGAGAATACTCTGGCATATACGCAATAGGAATCAGGCAGCAAATACATAAGCAAAAGCATTACTGTGAGTCGGAGCGGCTCCGATTTAGTGGCCTATCTGGTTATAATCTCTAAAATTTTCGGATAAAATTCGGAATCCCAAATGCAGGATTCCGAATTCCGACCCACTCCAGGCACAGAAAGTCTATATTATATCAGCCCATTCCAGACCCTAGACGTTAAAGCCACCGGCCACTTACAAAATGATCATTATCGCTCCATGGCCGGTCGAATACCCCCTACCCACCCCCATATAATTTTCAGCAGAAATTTTTTTTTTAGACGAATTGGATAAAATTATTTTTTTCATTTTTTGTCCGACGAATTGGATAAAAAAAATGTTTTTTCATTTTCTGCCCGATCACCCAATCCGTCCCTGTTGTGAGTTGTAAGCCAGGGGCCCCTTCAAACATTGTGCCTGATTTGCATGCAACAGAACTCTGCATGTGGGAAGCAGATGCATACCGAACTCTTCGCTACGTGTAAAATGTACAGGAGACAAAGTCACTAAATTTCATTAAGTAGTGCACAGACGTTATTACAACACACTATAAAACACGTGCACCCACGTGCACCGACATGGGTTAATCCACTCTTATGGGTCGGATTTTTACTGAATTTGAATCCGATCTGCTGCTTGACGCTCAAGGATGAAATTTTCAGCATATTCCGTTTACATTATCTTGTTTTAACTAATTAAGTGCGGAATGCCAGCTCTTTAACTAATTATGCCATTTTGCTATCAATACACGACCTATAGTGGTTTCGAGTGCCTTGCGTAATAAACTAAGAAACATATCCCAGAAGACAATGCGAATAAGCGTCCCCAAATATTTCGCCAACAATTTCTTTGGGGTGCTCTTAGCTGGCCACTTCCTCAGCCTCTCCAAAAACCTATCTCAAAAACTTACCATTTCATTTCTGTATCCAGTTGACTATAGTTCATATAGAGTTCTAATTTGTGTTGGACTATTTGGTCATTGAATAAATTGTATAATATTATAAGGATATGCAATAAAATACTTAAATGGAAGGAAAATTTTCATTAATTCGTCGAGCACCGGACACCTGGGGCATGTTTCACGCAATTTTAACTAAGATAAAATTCAGATTTTAGTAATTTGGTTGGATAACATTAGAATGAAGTATCTACTAAAATTTGGATTTAACTTTAGTACAACTTTCGTAAAACAGGGCCCTGGTATAATTCGTCCTCGATAACTCTCATTCTACAAAGTTTACAAACGGACTCAGACTAGTTATAATTATTTGCCCATTAACTTCAATATTAAATGGCTGCAACATCAAAGGCTGTAGCTTTTTGCTCAACATTCCGTTGATGTCAATCTTTATAGGCACAATAGGAACTACATTTGGCAATCTGCTCATCGTAAATTTGTAGGGGGGGGGGTTACCATTTTGATATTTTGCACTGGGGTGACACAATGATTGCTCTGTAGAAAGACACTTTAAATATGGTACCACTCACATCTAACTTGACAAAAAGCGCGTGAGAACTTTATTCATATAAATTGATTAGTTTAACAAAGTCATATAAAATTGAAAATGAGATTAATGAGTTACTATAAGACGATGGGCAAAATTTACAGTTATCTTGTACTGTAACCGAATCCATTAATCAATCGACGACACTTTTTAAGTTCGTCATTCAATATACAGGAACACAGTACTCAAGAACTGAGAAAGGTCATGTGTACGTGCTAGTTCTATTCAGATGGCGTACGTGTTCATCATTGACTGGAATGCTTTCTTTTCGCTTCGATATTATTACATCCCCCGCCTCGTACGCCTATGCTGGGAATTACACTCTTTCACAAGATTGATTTAATTCTCTGATGTCCTGACATGTAAGTGTCTCACATCAGAGAGGCTAATTGAGCCGACAGGAAAAGACGACTCCAGGGTATCTATACGGGCTCAGACTAGTAATTATTTGCCCATTGACTTCAATGTTAAATGGATGTAGCATAACAGGCTGTAGCTTTTTGCTCAACATTCCGTTGGTTCCAATCTTTAAAGGCACAATGGGACCGACCACCATTGACAATCTGCTCATCATAAATTTGTAGGGGGTGACTATCCCTCCGCTGTAATATCATCAGTATTACCCAAAACTGCTCTGAAATTGCAAATTTGACCCTTTTCTTCTATTCTACACCAAGGAAGTCAACCGAAAAATGCAGGAAAAGAGGAGAAAAAATTAAGGGAAAAATTTAGATGTAGAAGTCCCACTACATTCGTCATATCATCATAAAATAAGGGGAAATAATTACTAGTCTTAGTCCATACTGACATAATTATTCTTGATGAAAATATAAACTTTCGAAAAGTCCTTTAAATAGTAATTTGAATGATTAAAATTTCAAAAATAACCGTTGGTTGTATATGTTGTCACTTGAGCTCGATGTTCGTGGATAGAAACGATAATCGGTAAAAACACGATAGCGACATGAAATGAGTAGAAAGTAATAATGCAAACCTTAAAAGTCAGCAACTTCCGCTAGAATTTGAATTATCCTTTGGACCAATAAACCTTTTAATAAGACCAACTTTTATTGTATATGGTATATTTTCATTTTAGTATGTAATATTGTGTCTATGATAAAGAACAAACCCTGAAAAAAAAAAAATCTTACATATTCAGCTTATTACCCCTTGATATAAGGAAGTGCGTAGCATTTTGTAGCATACTGCCAATATAACTTAATGTCTGAGTTAGTAAAAGTAGTATCCTGGTGTTTAACGTCTGCTTCCACATAAGTGATATCGTAGACAAGAGACAGAGAAATGGGGTTTAGCGTCCACTCAACACAACTAGGTCATTTCGGTACTAACATATGGTTTAATTTTATTTCAATAATTCGCTTGGGCGTAGGGGTCTTTAGTAGTGGGAGGAAACAGGAGTGCCCAGAGGAAACCCACGAGGTTGAGTCGCAGACAAGAAATAGGAGGGCTGAAGCTGCTTCCCGTTTTTAGAATATGATTTGGCAATCTTTCCATTTTCGGCCATAGATTGGGTTTTGTGGGAAGTTCTTCCAATTATTTAATAGAAAAAAAACATATTATTTGGTAGATGTTTTCTTCTGCTTGTGGATTGGTAGATGTCTTAGTTGTGGGATGAGTGTTTAGGTGCCAGGTCCGTCTTATCGTGAACCCCCTTACTCCATAATCCGACTCTATGGGTTTGGTATCTGTTTCTTTTGCGGAATAGTGTTTAGGTGCCGAGTTGTATCACCCAAGACTAATATGAACAGACAAAAAGGAAATAAATTTGATTGCGAAAACAATAGTCTGTAATCTTTAAAGAAACCAGAGGGGTGACACTTAATGCTCATGGTTATTAAAATACCTGTTCAAGCTGGGTGATTCTTATAACCCAGAGAATAAGCAAACCACTGTTTATAGTGTCTGGTCGTACAATTTTTCGCGTGTTGTTTAAATGTTTCTTTAGTTGCAGCTATGGTATCACCAGTTGATAAAAGTCTTTACACCAAATGGGGTGATGGTGATTATCTGTACGTCCAGCCAGCTAACATCTTTATATTCGCTGAACGAAAGGATTTATCTTTGGTTCTTACTAGTATGATTTTATATAATTAAAATTAAAAAACACTGTGTAGGTCAAATCTTGACTTCTTTATTCTCATCTTCTCCAATAAAAGTGCCACTTACAGAAACCATATCGTATGGAATGGCGTAGTATCACGCACTTGAAGTATGACGTTTATAGAACAATAAGTTCGGAATGTGACACATTGTTACAGAATTTGCTACTAGACAAGCAAGTTACAGAAAATGTTCAGCAAAGACTAAGCACACCGAGCCAATAGCGAAAGACAAAAAGATCAACATTCGTGTGTGAATTGAGAATGGCCAATTTTATATATTATTTAAAAAATATTTTATTACATGCGCAATTCAGTCACTAATGCCTGAGTCACTGTAAGGGCGTTTACACTACACTTTTTTGTGCCGA
This sequence comes from Patella pellucida, assembly GCA_917208275.1. Taxonomy (NCBI): domain Eukaryota; kingdom Metazoa; phylum Mollusca; class Gastropoda; family Patellidae; genus Patella; species Patella pellucida. The sequence goes on from OU795039.1 coordinate 45,992,184, forward strand.
GGGGCGTGGTCCTGATGTAGCTGGACTTATCGATCATGACACACAGTACCGTTGATCCTACAGGGTCAATTAAATTCGAAGCTCATTTTGTCTACGATATCACCCTTGGTGGAGTCGACGTAAAACTCAAGGAACGGGGAATGAATGAAAGGTCATAAATACAAATGTACAAATCGATGCAAACGTATGTTGACCTTCTAAAAGTGTTACATAAAGCATAAGAAACCTGTTCTTAATTTCGCTGGTATAACAATAGCTGTAAATCAAGAGCATCGCTACCGCTGAAATACTCGTCCATATTCCTGCGTTACACCATCCCTATGGGTCGGGTCGTGCACCAAAATAAATAGTTACTGTCCTTACGGAATAAGGTAAGAAAGAAATAAAGTTCTAACTCTAAGATGATCCATTCCGAATTCTAGTTTGTAGACAAACGACACAAAAACTGGCGGTGGCTCTGTCCCTGTTGAACGAGACATGCACAGATTCTATAGTTGCCATCCTTAGGCTTTAGACTATAAGCAATACACGTGATAAGTAACATTGAATTTTATCTAGACGAAAGCGGGGATCACACTAGCCGAATCATTCGCCGACGAAATTTGCCTAGTTTGTTCTGAGCCTCAAAGCCAAAATGTATTCGCCTGGATGACTTATTCGTATCAAACATATTTAATGTGTTCGGCGGAATTTTCATTCGCCGTATTTATATTGGCCTAGTTTGTACGGTTCACAAAAGCATTCGCTCGACTGTAGAATTCATTAGCCCCTGAAGTCTAGAAGTAACAGGATTGTATGGAGACAAAATGGGGACTTTTAAGGCTTCATAATTGCCAATTCTGGATTCACTCTCCGACGGATCCCTGTTTTCGCCCAGACTCTCCTATTCTCCCACCTCTCTCTACTTTAACGCATGCGGCGTAAAATTAAAATCGCAGCACAGAAGTTATATTGTGGTTTTTAGTTTAATCATGTGACGTGAAAAGTGATGCAATCGACTGGTGAATCGACAATTCGCCCAGTATGTCTACCGCATAAGAAAAAGTAATGAATCAAAAGAAAGGAATATTGTAACAAAGGCAGAAAGCTCCGCTGTCCTTTTGACCTATCCCCTGTTACCAACATCAATATGATTATTGTTAAGATAAGCTACTGTAATATTGAAATAGTCATGCCGGAGAACCCACCGACCTTCAATTTATTTATTAGAATCTAGCTGTCGCATCATAATTCTTTTTCTTCAATATCAATAATATGTATACGTATACTTAATTAACTTCACACCTCACCTAAAAATTGGTTTAGGTTTCTGATGAGGTGAGTTCAGTTAGTTAAGTTTAGTAGCTCAACACAGAAGAATGGAGGCAGACATGAATTAAGACGATGACCGTAAAGATTACAATAGTATAATATGCATTGGTCGTTATATATGTAGTGCAGTTTAATGTTTGTTACCGTCTTGTTGAATTAAAGAAGCCCAATCCACAGTTATTAGATTACCTGATTATGTTACAATGTTGTACATGACTGTTCCTGCGTTGTGTTGTGTTTACTTCATTCATTTGTCTTGGTACTCCCACATTTTCATGTTGGCGTATGTTGTCGTCGCCCCCCAACCACCCACGTGATTATATAAGAAGTGACACAATGATAATATGTTGATGTAATAATATAGTCGAAGACTGTTCTATTTCTCATCTTCTATTGAGCATCCATCAATGCATCTTACAACCAAAAAAAAGACTTTATACTATTTGAAACATACATTAGCGTTTTCGGCGGCTTTACACCGATGGATAAAGAATTATTTTGATTTGATGTTAACTTAATAATAATAATAATGTATATTTATAAAGCGCATATATCCATCCAGAAATGCATGCTCAAAGCGCTACACAATTATTAACCCGGTATCTAGGATACGGAGGCAGACCACCATTAATTTCCCCATTGACTTCAATGTTAATTCTAGCCTCTTTGCCCACCTCCAACTTTTCCCCAAATTTTCGTTGGGCTGAATGCTTTTCACTATAGACAGAGGAACAAATGACCATGTCTTTGCACTAAAATTTGTATGACGTTGACCACCAAAATCTTGAGATACACGAAGTTGAAGAAGTATACCCAAAACATGTAACTAGTTGCCGTACATATCACCGTAGCCAACCTGATAACTCAGTTATCCTTCCGCCTCAAAATCCGGAATATGTACCAAAACCTGGCAGAAAATATTAATTCAAACCCTCTTCTTCCATTCTAGACCACAAAATCAACAAAAATGTCCATGCAAAGGGGAAGAAAAGAGAAGGAGAGAGAATTGCTATAAATAGACGAACTACAATTTGTGCTGAGCGAGAGTGTGAAATTTAATGGTGGTCTGCCTCCATACAGGTAAAGCCTGATTACCTCCCTTTACCTCGAACTCTTAGAAAGAGCCCCAACACATGCAGCATCAACTTGAAATTCAAGGAGCGCATTAGTTTTTTGTGTAACACATACACCATCCTACCGGTACCCATTTACAGTTGGGTAGACTGGAATACAGGGATAAAGTGTCTTATTCAAAGACACAAGAACTCGGCGCACAAGTCGGGTCTCAACCTGCAACCATTTGGTCACAAATTCTACTCTCTAGCCATTGCGCCAAATCCCTCCCTAACTTACCTATATTCCTATCTAATTGTATGTTACATTTGGGACAATTCACTTAACGTTATATCAATATACTGGTCGGTTAACCATCGCACGTGGAAAACACCCTACTTTAAGTTGTGCTTGTTTTATTTTGATTAACATTTGTGGGACTGGTACTAACGTCTCTTGAAATATTAAGGCAATTTAAGGGCCCGTAGTAACGAAAAACGTGACAGGCCACCAAAAATTTCCCCGCTGAATTTAATTCTGTTCTGTTTTACGGGCTCGAAATTTGTCCCAGATTCCCATTGGGCTGAGACCTTTCCTTTACATACGGGGCAACAACTGGCAATGCCTTTGCTCCGAAGGCTGTATGCGGTTGAACAGTTTGAGATACATAAAGTATAGCATGCTTAAAACGTAAAACTGTTCGCAGTATCAATGTCTGATTTGTGTTATCCTTTCGCCTCACAACCATAAATTTTTAACAAATCATAGCAGAAAATGAACGAGCTAATCCGAAAAGAAAACTTGACAAAATCATAATCAGGATGTCTTCACGATACATTGTCTCTATGTTAAAACGCTTTGCTCTATTATAATGAACGGGGATTACTCCGGAACGCTGAATATCGGTCACTTCCATCCCCTCATGACCCGCAATGCTTAAAGAGCTATACACGTATGTGACACAGTAGCCGCTATCGCAATGTTTTCGACAAAGGGGAATAACTTTGTAACAGAAGGTCGCAGAATATTGATTGGCTTCGTCCTCTCGCGACCACATTGCTTCACCTCATATTTGACGTGTTGACGGCCACAATTTGCGTTATGATAGTTGTGTACAAATGATAAAGTTGGTGGCTTAATTAATGGCGAGTGGGCATTAATTAAATATTTTGATGATATCTTTTGAAAGGTAATAATATTACTAATAAATGAGAAACTAAAATATATAAATAATTTCTTTATTCTTCTGTCGATCGTAAAATATGTCAACAAATTCCCCAATAAATAACAAAATAAAGTAAATGGATTTAGTCAATCGCTTTATATTTGTAAAGACTAGTCCCTATTTATCTCCTGTCTATAAAATTCTCTTCTGTTTATCTTTCATGATCCCGGACGTCTAATGCTGAAGTAAATTCCTTCCAGAGACAGATATAAACGACGAAGACTCATCTGGAGAATGTTCAAATGACTGTCTGAGAGCAAACAACCCAAATTATAGATGGTTCTTGTTATCTTTCAAATTAAAGTCAGAAGTAAAAAGTACGTATGTTACGAGACTTCGCACAACAATATAGCCGTTGTTTGGTACTTAGGCGATCTAACAAGAGATAATTATAACATAAATTTGAATTTTTAGTGTAAATGAAATAAAATTGCGGGAAGACATAGAAACCTGTCTGTAGAACGTCAACTGTAGGCTATCACAATACAAATTACCGAGATACACACAGTATTATTAGTAAATACATATCGACTTCTTGACGATATTAATTTGCATATGTTTGGTATGGATGATAATGTTCGTAATTCATTTGAAAATGTGTGCTACATCTGGTAGCTTATAAAAGTGCACATAACAACGTGAGCAACGTCACACATCACAATCGTTTAAAACATTGTACCGCGTGTTCCTGTAAGCACGCAAAAAACTCGTTGATTTATGGAAATGAAAAATAAACCAGGGTCGTTTCATTTGATATATATATTTATGTCGAGTTCTGACTTACTAGACTCTACACGATAAATGTTTTTCTGTGGAGTAAAAGATAGTCCGTCTATTCGTATAGCTTTCAATATCCCGGAGTCTGTGATTGTCCTAAAACGGCGAGTGGGGATAATGCGAATTGATGATCGGGATTCCTTTATGTTCCGTGTAATTTGTATTCTACTGTAAATATTAGAACTACCGGGAAATTCATAACGAAACGAAGAAATATCATGTGCTGATAATACGAGAAAGTGTATATTTTTAATGCAATTTAAGGACAAGTCTTCTATTCACTTTTTTCATTAAAGATACATAATTGGAAATTAGTTAAAGAGTTTGCAGTTCTCGCTATAATAGTTAAAAATTAGATACCGGTACTGTAAAGGGAATTTTCTGAAAATTTCATTCAAATTAATCTACTTTGAACCTAGATTTTAGCGATTGAACTTTGAGTCTAGCCTCGATCATCATTACTAAAGTCGTTACAATAAAAAAAAAACGCAGTCTCGATTATCCATTTTTTGATTTAATAATTATTGGACGTTAAGCAGCAGATATTTTTCTAATCCAGTAAATATCACCGGATGTCGATCCCATCGATAATTGATTATGGTCTGGATAAGGTAATTAATGTCGAATTAATCAGTTAGATAGCATTTCAGACCTAAAGAAAGACGTACAATTGTCAGATTTAGCTCTTCTGTAATGTATGTTTAAATATTGGATATGTGTTAATAATTCTACAAGCGAACATTTAATTTAATTAATTTTAGTGCATATAAGACATGTTTTTAAATGGAATTAAAAAAAACGCCATCCCGTATAATCAGCACATGACATCTATTTGTTTCGGTGTGAATTTGGTAGATCTAATTCTTACAGTTGAATTTAACAAAAAATACGCGGGGAATAAAGGAATCCCGTTCACCAAGTCGCATTAACCCTATTTTTTGGCGTTGGCCATTCGCCGTTTTGGTAGAATCACATCCACCGTTCAATATACCGCCGTGCAGTTATTTTCTAGTTCGCAAAATTAATAATCAACGCCATTGTATACAATTAAAAGATATCCATCCTACCCGCGGTTCATACACATAAAATAGTACCTACTTCCTAAGAGAAGATAAATTATTTTAATGACGGTACATAGTGAGTGGGTAAGCCAAAATCTTGTATCAATATTCGTTTTACGTAAATTCTTTCATAAGGATGAACAGGTGACTGGTAACGCTGCGATTATTAAAATGACAGGAAGAAAAAAAAGTTTTATATAAGAACAGACTTCCGCTGCTCTTACCCACCGCTACTAATAAATCGATAATATATAGTTTTATATATTATTAACAGACCCTGATTGTCAGGTAAAACAATAAAAAAAACCAAGAGCTTTGGCTAAGTGTCGAAGTTTATTGGAGAAGCATTAAAACTTGAAAATGTACCATTAAAACTCTTCAGGACTGCTGACTTCAAGAGGTTTCAATTACCACTTGGTCTTGTCTATACTCTTCACTGGGCAGTTAAGATTCGAGTGAGAAGTAGCAAGTAATTTGTGTAAAGGTTACTTTCACAATAAATCTCAAGTGACCTCAACTACACCATTGAGACGCAATGCATCACAATTACTAATCGTTAAAGGAGGTGACTTCGTCAAGATATATATCCCAAACGTGAACATTGCTAAAACGTTGATATATATCCAGTTAAATGATGCACAACATATTAAATTTAGATGTATCACTGGTGGCTTAGCTGCATATTGTGTTATCTAATTTCCTTCTACTGAAGTTTTAAAAGATCCGAGTTTTCACTTGGGCCAATTTTCTACAATTTCCGGCCATTTTGTGCTGTTCTGGATAAAGTTAGGATGATCTATAATTTGCTTACAAGATTCTCATGCAAAAATTTTATTCTTTCTATTGTATGAGAACCTTGTAAAATGTTACATCGATAAAGAAAGTTATAGCGAAAAAAAAAAATAAATGTCTTAGGGGAGGTAGTGAGGTTTAGTTGTATAACGCTTTGGGTCATAAGTTTTGTGATTGAGTCATAAGCGTGGTTTAGATCTCTATCTTGAACACGACCAGGGAAAGCCCCTACGCACACGCGAATTATTCAAATACATTTGTGCCCTGTATGTTAGACCCGAATCGTCAAAAGGCCTCTATCAAAGAATGCATATTCACAAAATACTTTAAAGCTAACCCCACTGTCTTCTACAAACACGATAAAGACTTCTGGGCCCATTGTTTAAAATGAGAACATAGTTTGGACTTCGCTGCTAGCCTTGAGTAATTGTTCCGCTTATCGTATGATACATTGGAGTATTGAAAATAAATATTAATCCGAGATAGATGAAATAATGGCTAAGCTTTAGCCCCATTATCACATGTATCTTTATAATCTAAGGTCCACTTAAACACCTTCAAATTTTACAGAAACGGACATTGTACATGCATTTAGTTTTTAAACAGTTATGAACGATACGACTGACATCGGCCCATATAAAAGATATGTGGGGGAAAGTCTAATCAGGCGGTTAGAGCTATATACCATTCACTAGACTAGCTCCAACCTAAGGAATGGTCAAGGGGGGTCCAACGAGTAACACCGATTTCACACTTCATGAACCGCACTTCCCTAGCCCCAGATGAGTTATCTCCCCTATAACCGAAGACTTTCTTAACTCTATTTCTTCCCAATTTCTCGATGGGTGGAATGCTTGCTACCACAGATAGGGCAACGTTTTGCCTCAAAGCATACATCGACTGAATGCTACAACCTCAAAATTCATTAAAACCCAGCAACTGGGCAGATAATGTAAATTTTAACCAGTTTCTTCGACTATACTACAAGGTCAACAAAAATCGCTACGAAAACGGGTAAGAGACGCCAGTTATGGTGAAATCTTGGTAGAATGCATGTTCCTGGTGCAACGGATACTGTCTTATAACTATTATCCGTTGCTTTCACAGCCGACTATTCTCGTCACTAATTTTGATTGGTCGAGGGGATATTCCAGTAGCCATTGAGATTCCTTGAAACTAAATTTTCCGCGAAATATAGACGCTTGATCTCCAGTAGAAACCCCTATTTATGTTAATCGAGTCACAAAGGGGACAAGGGGCAAGGCTGTCAACATTCCATCATCATGGCCGATCGTATCACGTTTTGTCGAATATTGGAATTATTGGAGTAAAAAACCGACGATTGTTATTTTCCCGGCTTTTCTTGTTAACAATGAACTTAATGAGATTCGGGGTTATCACTGCCACTACTCTATATGTTACGAGGTAGTTAATTGGACAAATCGAATAGTGACGTAGGTTCTGCAAAGGGAGGTTATTACTCATAAGTGACGAGAATATGGTGCTGCGTAAGCAACGGATAATAGTTATAAAACTAGTATACCGTTGCTTCAGGAACATGGGTAGAATGGGTCTGTATTAATTTTCTTATTTGTGTTTCTGTGTTATTAAGCTTCTAAAAGTCATTATCAATTGAACCAAGTGGGATGAATTTGGCGAAATTTCCTCGTGAGAAAACCAAATAACAGAAAGTGATACATTGCATAAAGCATCAACCCTACCACTCAGGGCCCGTGAGAATGTGGGGGAAGTTGGGACACTTTTCCAGGAGCCCAGGGTTTAGAGGGTCCCGAAGGTATGTCGAGTAATGTTTAAAACATGTTGGTATATATTTTTTTAAAATACACGGTTATGTAGAAGAAAACTTGTGACTTTTCTGAATGTAGGTAGGATCAGAAAAATTGTGGCCCCGACCCATCCTCGTCTCGTTTGAGGCTCTCGTCACCGTCAGGGGATCCGAGTCTCTATAGGTAATCGAGGCCTAGTCCGGACCTGTCTATAGAACGCTACAACGATGATCAATCAAGCGATTGCATGTCGATCGGTCTAGGAAGCTAGGCTGGCCGGTATTATTAAAAACGAAACTGAAAGCAACACTTTGACTTCGTTTCGTTAGGCGCTACAAATTTCGAAAATTTCGATATTTTAGCCAATTGCGGGTGTTTTGCCGATCCAGTGGTGGCGTGATTCATCTCCATTATATCCATACCATCTAAAGATTGTATTTTAAATAATAAACGAATGATTTCTAAACCATTTTTTTTGGCGATTGCTTGCTTAAAACTAAAACATTGTGTTAAATCTCAAGATGTACCCCAGATATATGCCAAAATGACGCGGGTGCCCTGCTACAACTCTCGTAGTTCGCTACAAGTACATGCAATTTCAATGTACCAACATAAAGGTATTTCCTAATAAAACAAATAAGAGAACAGTTTTTTCCAATAAAAAGTAAGTTTCAACCATTTATCATGGTAACAATTCACGGGAGCAATAGATTGAAGAATAACATTACACTACATCTTGGCAACTTGATGTTGACGTTTCGGACAAACTTGCTTCTCATTACATAAGCTTGCATTTTTGATAGGTCTGTCACCGAGTCAAGTTGCGTGGTTTCTATTTATCTTTCCTACGTGACAAGGTGTAGGGTCATTTGTCGAAACTCATAGGTTTTCTCTCTCTCTCTCTCTCTCTCTCTCTCTCTCTCTCTCTCTCTCTCAAATATATCATAGCAGCCATTTTGGATCTTTACGGCTAATGCTATGCAAAAACATATTCCGGGTTCTTAGCATACATTTTCTTGGCCAAGGAATACAATTATACAATATAGAAGATTATGACTTATGCTATTCAAAAACACATCCCCGCTTCTATACAAACCCTGGCGTTACATACATTTTCTGAGCCAAGGGATACATATATACATGTATGTAAACGAAATTAAGCTGCTCTCAGTATATAATATTTTTAAAAAAAACACAATTTTTAATTATTAACGATTCATAAAAACTAATAAATTTATCACATTCCGCCGATTACTTTCGACCGTTGCGGTTTCTTCATGGGCGAATGATAATAGAAGTGACAATACGTTATCATAGCGGCGTCAAAGGTTGCAAGGGATAGTTATTATTTTTAGCATTTTACATTTAGCTTCGCATTAAAGATTGTTATAAAGCTGACTTCTTTAAGTTAAGTTCCATCAGATATCAAAATTGTTCATTTTATAAATTGGGAAAACTTTAAATTTCCCCTTTCCACATACATCAAAATGTTTACTGACAGGAACTGTGTGGTTTTCCGGAATCTTACTGTGTGAGAGATGAAGTTTCATTCTTTGGAATAATTTTTGGTCCGTTTATTTTCAAAATTCCGCTCATTGCAACCCCCACAAATCATCATCTACACAGCATGCTTAGTAGACGTGCAGTTCATATCTTGACGAATATAGAATGTTTTTTTCGCTAGAAATCCGAATTTCCGACCCTTCTATGATGTGAAACTAAAAATCAAGAAATATCAAAGTCATCTTACAGAGTCCAAAGCAGCATACTTTTATGGGTTACCCACACTACACAAAAGAAAGCTAATGCAGACACAGGTGAGAGATCAAAATTCTGAAGTTATTTATATCGAGGAACCGGAAGATCTAACATTCCGGCCAATAGCGGAAGGCCCACAAAGTCTAACCCAACGTTTGAGCAATTTCGTGGATATTATGCTGAAGCCACTCTGTAAACGCGTGTTAAAAGCTACCTAAGAGACGGAACTGCGTTTTTAAGTACACTTGTTAGTTTTGATGTTGTCAACCTGTACAGCAACATCGACCTATCTCTTGGTGTGAAGGCCATCGGATATTGGATCTCCAACTATAATGAAATGGCCTGGGCCAATATTGCTGTTTTTCTATGTTTTCATTCGTTCGCTTGTTGACGTTCGCGAGCCTTTATTCTACTTATAGTAGTGTCATAGTGTGCAACAAACAATATATTTTTGTTGTGCACTAACAAGTAACTAATTAAAGTTTAAGCGATTAACTTGCTTTCAAATTGATAATCCCCCTGGTCCAGTTAAACCACGGTTGTTAACACGTCTTTGTCTGGGTTATAATCCCCCCCCCCCCCATTAGAAACGGATTAAATACTTTAGTATGCACGCTAACCAAATCTATGGTAACCAAAATTAGGATATAAACCCAGAAACCCAAGAGCATAATCATTATTACCTCTTGAAGACATTAAAGACATTATGTGTTAACAATCTATTCTTAATATTAGGTGAGTCATTCTATGTTCAATATATTTCATTTTCATTATATTCCTCAGGTATATAGTACGCTGTTTATATCTTCCGTGTAAAATTATATTATTAGTTTATGTCCAACTAAACATTAAGCTGATTTAATGTAGAGATCCAAATATATTGTGTTTTAAATAGTAGTGTATAAACTACATACTCGTAATAGCAATATTAAGTATAATTGATACAATAGCCGTATGCTAATTATCATCAATTGTTATACTTGTTATGAAGTATTAATGATCGTTCACATTCGATAAAATAACCTTTCGTGTTCATATCGAATGTGAGGAACAAATAACTTACGAGTTCACGTTCATATCTCCAATAAATTGGCTACGTCATAAACATCATTAATAATGAGAAAGCATCTCAAATTAAATATTACTGACACATGATGTCATATATATAAGTATTGCATAATTGCATATTTCCATAATTGCATATTTTTATAATTACAAATTTTCATAATTGCATATATTCATAATTGCATTATTACAATATATTGTATATGTACCATTATTACCTCTTGAAGACATTAAAGACATTATGTGTTAACAATCTATTCTTATTATAAGGCAACATTGTGAGAACTAGTGACAAATAACCCAAGGGTTGCGTCACAGCCAAGACAAGATAAGGGCACGTTCTCAGCAGCATGGGGATGCCTCTCATATCTTTATGTTAACTTATGTAATCGGTGATTGTTTACGGTCATTGTAATGATACATTTTATATTTGTATCGATGAATTTTGACGCGTATCGTCGTTTCAGTAACATTAAACGTGTCAATTAAATATCAGTAACTTGCCTTACCTTCATAATATGCTCACTGCTATATCCACGAACGTTTATAATCCTGATTCACACAGCAATTCCGTAAAAGTTCCTAACAATAAACGTGTCAATTAAATATCGCAGTAATGTCCTTACCATCATGTGTGCATTGTTATATCCAGTGGATATTGGAAATAAATCTAGTTTTAATTTAAGCAGGTGTTTATGGGTTATCCTCAAGAGGCTGGTCATTCATGACATCATTAATGTTTCTCTCATCAAAACGTTCTCATCATACTATCATGTAACTTTATATAATTACCTCTATTGTCATGTTTGATATGTCTCTTGGAAGAATAAAGAAATAAATAAATAAAAATCCATGAACGGTTATATTCCTGATTCACACTAGAACTTTAGTGTAGCCTAGCAATTTCACTTCTGTGGGGTGTTGGTGACAGTTGGCAATAAAGTTTTTGTGGAGAGATGGCTAGATGACGTCGCGCCTGGTACGTTCGTGCATATTTCTGGCACGCGCACGGGCACTATTTCTTTTTCTTTTACAAGAACCAAAATCTGGGATTTGGCGCGGGGGTACTTTTGAAGTATTTGTCTGTGAAGTAGAACACAGTAGAACACTTGCCACTGTACCTGTGTATCGCTTATTATAAACCGAATGTGCGAAGACAGTTCATTTATATCACGCACAAAATTTTCAGTACAGAGTTGATTCACGCTCGATTTGTTGCTAAGCAAACCAATGGGATTATTTTCTCAACAGTGTATGAACTTCTCCATAGCGATAATATCCTTACACTGAGAGAAATTATCTAGTCTCGGTGAATAGAACCATGGTTGTCTGGTAGAAAATTACTTTCGTATTTTTTGGAACGGAAAATAGTGATTTTAGAAGCAAACTAGCCTGCCGCACACGAGGAAGTCATTATACTAATAATAAAAGGCGAGAACTCTCGATAAAAAAATAACATTCGGATTATAACTCTAGGTAAGGTGTGTTATTTAACAAGGGTGTAAAATAGGAAGCCTAGTGACGAGTGTAGTATGTAGGCTATAGACTATTGTTTTAAGTCGAGATTACTCGCTTTCAGTTTACTCTGTTTTTGCGATAACCAATTATGTGAGAAATACCATACTGACATTCGGTTTTTAAAAGTTGTACGCAAACGAAATGCGTTTGTTAGATACTGACAGAGCAGCCCGGAGTTGAACAACCGCTGCCCGAGCTGTCTTCGTCAGCTAGTTTCAAAATGGCGTACAACCAGTGCAACTTGGAAAGACGACAATAAAATCAGAAATATGTTATTTATTATTGTCGGACTTATTACATCACACCTGTCTAACAAATCATAAAGCTGTGGTGTTACGGTGGCGGCATAGTATGTCACCGTAACACCACAGCCACTCTAACCATTCATAATACATCTAACTATCCCTTCCTATACATTTCCCCTCGTCTACTTTCCCAAACGTCAACAACACATCTCATACATCCATTTCGCTGATTAACCCGTGTACCATGTCTACTTGATATTTTTTTACCGTTTGATTGTCTGTATTGTTTGTTATATGTGATTGTGGACTACTGAAACTGAAAATTTTTCCGCGAAATAATTATGAATCTTTTTCTAACCATCATTTGTGAAATTGTGACTTAGTTTATAATATATTTGTACACTTCTTCTTTGACTCCTTTTTATTCTTATATATTAAGGGATCAAACAGCTCGTGCCTGGGAATTCCTCTCTCGCCCCCGGGCAAGAACAATACAGTGCATTGACTGACACGTATGAAAAAACTGTCATCCCACTCTGCCGTCTCCTACATGAGTCAAAAATTACTAGTTCATTGACATCTGGATTAATAAGTGTCAATAATGTGAAAATTTTTGTAAACTGTGAAACTTTAAAGTGAAACTATCCGAGTAGTCAATGTCTCTGAAGCTGGTGAAGTGAATAATGACAACGTGTCTACAAGTTTAGGGGAAAAAACTAGCCAAAATGGAACCGGTGACCCTCGGGCTCAACAATGTTACCCAAAATAAAGATGACTAGCCAACTGTTAATCCTGAGGACAGTGCCTCGAACACCTTCGCAAAAATCGCTAAAATTAATATTAGAGACTGCTTCAAACATGCTAATTCTAAATAGGCAAAAGGAATTCGAATTAAATAGTCAATTACAAGCTCACATCGAAACAGCAGAATTGAAAAAGAAAAACTCCGATTTAACCGTATACAAACGATCGAGCCGATAAAGAAATAGAGGATATGTTTGTAAAATATGCAGCTAGGCCTACTCCGGAAAGTGAGGTGACTTTTAAACGACCTCAAATAAAAGAGCCTTTACATATGAACAGGAGTCAGAAGAGACCAAACGTGTCTAAAAATAGCCTTGTTAAACCCGAAAACCCTGTGGCATGTGACCAACCTTTATCTGAGTGCGGAAAATTGCGTCCCCAAAACTAAAGAACAATTGGCGATTTTTGCCAGTTAATTAAAGCTCCGACTACTGGATATAGTATCAATACCAATTTGTAACTGTTGAACTCATTGATACTCTGTGTATGAGAAATAAGCTTGTCAATTTATCCGTGAAGACTGTAAATAACGAGAAAACTGTGAAATCAGGTCATATCACTGAATTCATTCATATAAGCAATTTAAAGGCAGAAAACCCGTGTAAAATTAATTCAGCTTTCATAAGGGGCTAAGGGAGACAATGCCTGTTACTTTGGAAGATGTATTAATTGACCCACACTGACTTTGCAAAATGGAATCATTTACGTGACATTAAATTTAATTTCCAAGTTGTCTGGCATTCGTATTCCAAGCGTGTCCATCATGATTGGAATGGATGTTCGGTGAACCCTATGCAATTCGGTCGCCATTATGACATTTATTTTATGGATTAGCCTACCTGGAAAACTTGCATCTGTTATTCAGACGTCGGTAACGATGATATCTTCGAACCTTTTTTTAAATCGGATAATAATTGTAACCCCTAGCCACAAGCTAAAATCGCGACTTTTCGTACAATCTGGGTACATAATTCAGGAAGTTACGATCCGATATGCACAAATATCAAATGAACCAAGATCTTTGGGTTATAAACATGCATTTTAAATCTTTGGGTTATAAACATGGATATTAAAATCAGATGAAAATTGTGAACCCTAGAGAGCCCAAAAGCTAAAAACGTGAATTTCGTACAATCAGGGGCCATATTCCATGAAGTTATTATGGAGGCCGACCACCATTAATTTTCCCATTGACTTCAATGTTAATTCTGGCCTCTTTGCCCACCTCCAACTTTTCCCAAAGTTTTCGTTGGGCTGAATACTTACTATAAACTGGAACAAATGACCATGTCTTTGCACTAAAATTCGTATGAGGTTGACCACCAAAATTTTAAGATACACCAACTTGAAGAAGCATACCCAAAACATGTAACTAGTTATCCTTCGCCTCAAAATCATGAATATTTACCAAAGCCTGGCAGAAAATATTAATTCAAACCCTCTTCTTCCATTCTAGACCAAAAAATCAACACAAATGTCCATGCAACGGGGTAGAAAAGAGAAGGAGAGAGAATTGCTATAAATAGACGATCTACAATTTTACCGAGAGTGTGAAATTTAATGGTGGTCTGCCTCCTTTTAATATGGAATGGTCTCCCTTGGCTTGTGCTTTATAAACTGATTGCAGATAAGGCTGCTGTCAGAACTATATCGTATTTATTTACCCATCCTCACATTACCCTTTCTATTATTGAATTAATAATATAACTGTGAACAGTGTTATATAATAAACTCTTATTTGGTTAATAGTATTACCTCGTATCGCCGTATTCTTTATCAATATCATACAATGGGGTAAATACGAATCTCTATTTGCTCATTTGTTTCTATAGACTTTTTCAAAAACTAAAATATAGTTACATCCTATGACTTTACTCTAGTAGTGATGACAATTAGACACGGAAGTCCTTCCAATTTACCGAGCAAGTAGGTTGCCGGGTCTTTTTGACGAGTTGGGTATAAAGGGTTCGAGGGAGTGTTGACCAGCGGGAAATATTGTGCTTTAATATTAGCTATATTGTTGAACACTTAGAAAAAATATTACCGGTGGATATGCAAACATTTTTGTTTAATTACCAATTTGTGGTCACGTGCGCTTGAGGCACGTGTTGGTGATATATGATTTTTTTCGTCTTGACATGTGTCCCTGCATTGGCCGAGAAAGTTTATCTCGATTTTCCATGTCAGTGATGCAGAACGAAGGGCCTGACAAGGACATCTGTCTAGTCGTTCGGATATGACGAAAAACCGAGGTCCCGTGTACACATTGGCGTGCACATTAAAGATACCTTGTGTGCACATACAAGAGTAGGCCGTAGCGCTGCTGCCCGGGCAAAACAAGTCCATCATAGCACACTGTATGGCGTGAGCCCGTCTTCCATTAGCCCAGGTTAGGTGCATAACATTAACAGTAGGACGATAAAGCCCATTTCATTTCATATGTGTGTATTTGTCCGTCTTGACAAGTGAATATTTTTGTCTTGACGAAATGTGAAAAATTATCTCTATGAACCGTATTATTGACTTGACTATAACAAAATAATCTTTACTGATATATGTTGTACAGAAACAATGCTTGGAGGGTGATGATCTTTTTTTTATATTCTCGATTTTTTTTCTCTTTCCATACATAAAAACGGTCTTGCAATTAATTCCGCTATGACTTGTCATAGTTTTGACCCCCCCCCCCTACCGGACGGTGAGTCTGCATTGTTTGAATGTTGTCGAATCACGTTGACACTGATCTGACTATTTTTTGACGTCTGTATGGTGGGGGGGGGGGGCGAAGTTAATTCAAAATGGACGTCCGTGATGCACGGATCTAGTGGGGTGCACCAGGTAAACGTCCCCTTCCCTCCACACAATTTTGATACAGGGAGCGCTCTGTTACAACCCGTATTGTAATAACAACCCCTATTGTAATAAATGTAATAAAATTTCAATCAACCCCTATTGTAATATCAACCCCTATTGTAATAAATGTATATTACCATACAATAAATTCGACATCTAAATCAAAAGTCTATGAAATTTGATAACCATCTGAGTATCAATATCTAGAAGTAATGGTATGCGTTTACACTGCATAGAATATTATTAAACGCCACAACCGAAAAATGACTAAAAGCCGTTAAGGAGTTTGGAGAAATTATTAAAATGGAAGGTCCAACCCCTATGATATTTAAATAATGGTAAAGTATAATCTCTGAAAGATCGGTCGACTTGGGATTTCGATCATCTAATCCGTATGTATATCGGATAAAATAATTTTCCTTGTAGCATTTTTTAAATCCTTCTCTACACTTAGCCACATTTATTACAATAGGGGTTGACATTACAATAGGGGTTACACGACATAACCCCTATTGTAATAAAATTTCTGTCAACCCCTATTGTAATAAATGTAATAAATGTGTTTGCCATGCCAATAAAATCGACATCTAACTGTAAAAGTCTATAGATTTTCATCACCATTAGCGTATCAATATATAAGATAATGTTATGCCTTAATACTGCATAGAATATTATGAAACAAAACCACCGACACATGTTTTAAAGCCGATTGAAGCATTATTAAAATGGTATGTCAACCCCTATTGTAATCTATACTGTGTAGAATATTATGCCCTCCCTCCCCATCCCAACACCGGAATCGTGTTTCAAAGCATTTTGGAGAATTAATAAAATGGAATGTTAGTCCCTATTGTTATCAATGATATTTTAAAAATTTTTAAGTATAATCTCTGAAAGATCGGTCGTCTGGGGATTTTGAACATATTTTTCGTATGCATATCACATAAATAATCGCCCCAATTTGCATTTTGTAAATTCTCCTCCACAGTTAGACGCATTTATTACAATACAATAGGGGTTGATATTACAATAAGGGTTACACGGTATAACCCCTGTTGTAATAATATTTATGTGACCCCTATTGTAATAATTGTAATAAATGTGTTTGACTATGCCAATAAAATCGACACCTAACTTTAATATTCTATGGCTTTGATCACCATTTCCGCATCAATATAAGATAATGGTATGCATTTATACTGTATAGAATTATAATGAAACAAAACCATCGAAATCATATTGGAGAATTATTAAAATGAAATATCAACCCCTATTGTAATCATTGATATTTGATAAACATAAAGTATAATCTCTGAAACTTCTGTCGTCTGAGGTTATTTAAAACCCTTTCCATGTGCACATCAGAAAAAAAACTTTCTGATAGTACTTTTTAAGTCCTTCTTTACACTTAGACACATTTATTACAATAGGGGTTGATATTACAATAGGGGGTTACACGACATAACCCCTATTGTAATAACATGTATGTCAACCCCTATTGTAATAATTGTAATAAATGTGTTTTGCCTTGTCAATAAAATCTCGACACCTAATTATAAATATCAATGGATTTTGATCATCATATCTGTATCAATATGTAAGAGTGATGGTATATCTTTATACTGTATAGAATATTATGATAAAAAAAAACCCACCGAAATCATGTCTCAAAGCCAGCCGTTTGGAGAATTAATCAAATGGAATGTCAGCCCTTATCGCAATCAACAATATTTAATAATAAAAAAACAAAGTAAAGTATATATCGTCTCTGAAAGGTCGGTCGTCTGAGGATTTTGAATATCTTTTCCGTGTGCATATCAGATAAAAAAATACTCCTGATAGCATTTTTAATATCTTTCTCTACACTTAGACACATTTGTTACAATAGGGGTTGATATTACAATAGGGGTTACACGACATAACCCCTATTGTAATAAAAGTTATGTTAACCCCTATTGTAATAATTGTAATAAATATGTTTTGTTATGTTAATAAAATAAATATCAATTGATTTTGATCACCATATCCCTATCAATATGTAAAAATACTGGTATACCTTTATACTGTATAGAATATTATGATAGAAAAAACGAAATCAAATCATGTCTCAAAGCCATCCGTTTGGAGAATTAATAAATTGGAATGTCGATATTATTTGTATGGTAAAACACATTTATTGTTTTTTTCCATTAAATATCATTGATTACAATAGGGGTTGACTTTCCTTTTGCTTAATTCTCCAAACGGCTGGCTTTGAGACATGATTTCGGTGTTCT
Source organism: Patella pellucida (assembly GCA_917208275.1). Taxonomy (NCBI): domain Eukaryota; kingdom Metazoa; phylum Mollusca; class Gastropoda; family Patellidae; genus Patella; species Patella pellucida. The sequence goes on from OU795039.1 coordinate 46,010,709, forward strand.
TTTTATCATAACATTCTATACAGTATAAAGAAATACCATTACTCTTACATATTGATACGGATATGGTGATCAAAATCCATTGACGTTAGGTGTCGATTTTAATAACATGGCAAATTATATTTATCAAAATTATTACAATAGGGGTTGACATAAATGTCATTACAATAGGGGTTATACCGTGTAACCCCTATTGTAATATCAACCTCTATTGTAATTAATGTGTTTAAATTTAGAGAAGGATTTTAAAAATTCTATCAGGAGAATTGTTTTATCTGATATGCACACGGAAAAGATTTTCAAAATGCTCAGACGACAGATATCTCAGAGTAAATACTCAACGTTTATTTAAATATCATTGATTACAATAATAATGCTCCAAACGGCTTCAAAGCATGTTTCTGTGGCTTGTTTCATTACATATTGATACACTAATGGTGATGAAAATCCATATACTTTTACAGTTAGATGTCGATTTTATTGGCATGACAAACACATTTATTACAATTATTACAATAGGGGTTGACAGAAATTTTATTACAATAGGGGTTACGTCGTGTAACCCCTATTGTAATACCAACCCCTATTGTAATAAATGTGGCTAAGTGTAGAGAAGGATTTAAAAAATGCTATAAGGAGAATAATTTTATCCGATATGCATACGGATTATTTTTTCTGATGTGAACATTGAAACAGTTTTCAATATCCTCAGACGACAGAATTTCCAGAGATCATACTTTACGTTTATTCAAATATCAATGATTACAATAGGGGTTGAAATTTCATTTGACTTATTCTCCAAACAGATTTCGATTGTTTTGTTTCATAATATTCTATACAGTAAGTTAGTTGTCGATTTTATTGGCATGGCAAAACATGTTTATTACAAATATTACAATAGGGGTTGACAGAAATTTTATTACAATAGGGGTTATACCGTGTAACCCCTATTGTAATATCAACCCCTATTGTAATAACTGTATTTAACTATAGATGAGAATTTACAAAATGCAATTGGGTCTATTATTTTATCTGATATGCATACCAAAAATATGTTCAAAATCCCAAAACGACCGATCTTTCACAGAATATACATTCCATTTGATTAATTCTCCAAATTGCTTTGAGACACGATTTCGGTGTGGGGTCATAATATTCTATACAGTATAGGTTACAATAGGGAGTGACATTACATTTTAATAATCCTGCAAACTGCTTCAAAACATGTTTTCGGTGGTGTTGTTTCATAATATTTTATACGGTGTAAAGGCATACCAGTACTCATATATATTTATACGGAAATGGTGATCAAAATCCATAGACCTTTAAAGCCCCAATACCACTCTTGTTGTAAATGTATAATTTGTCCCAATCTTTATTATGGTCACAAAATTGTACTATTTTACAATATTCCAATAATTAAATGATACAAATTTCATCTTAACACGCCTAATTATAAAATTGAAAGATTTCAACTACATGCCGTAACATGGTTTGAAAAGCCTTACGTAAGCCTTTTCTAATGCAACCCGGATTTAAACATATTTTCGAACCCTCTGGACAAGTAAGATAGGTTATAATGGATAATTTACACAACAGGTAGGACACTGAAACATCTAGTAGTTAGAGTAAAGCTACGTTCACAATACATGCGCATTGAATGCGAATTCCGGAGACCGGCCTCCGGAATTCGGATTGGTTTTTCCCGCATTAAAAGTGGTGCGTCACATTACAGTTTATTCGGATTGAATTCACGTCATTGAGTACACGGAAAATCTGTCTTTCGTCCCATCTGAACGACTACATCCATCAGCCCCCCCCCCCGCCTTGCAACAGCAACAATGGTATGGGAAACCACGCTAGAAAATCACGTTGACTGCGAATAAACCGTTCAGAATAATTGTTCCGGGTTGAATTCGGAAAAATATACGGATTCGTTAATTCAGATACAGTACGGTTTTTATCGAATACAGTGTGGCGCCAAAGTCCGGAATAAGACTTTATTCTGAATTCAATGCAGGTTAAAGCCCTAGTGTGAACTCAGCTTAAGGCTATTTATTTCGGAACCTGTCAAGCCAGCAAGAGTGTTATTGTCCCTTTGAAGTTAGATGTCGATTTTATTGGCATGGCAAAACATATTTATTACAATTATTACAATAGGGGTTGACAGAAATTTTATTACAATAGGGGTTACGTCGTGTAACCCCTATTGTAATATCAACCCCTATTGTAATAAATGTGTCGAAGTGTAGAGAAGGATTTAAAAAATGCTATAAGAAGAATTATTTTATCCGATATGCATACGGAAAATATGATAAAAATCCCCTGACAACCGATCTTTCAGAGATCATACTTTACGTTTATATAAATATCATTGATTGTAATAGGGGTTGGACCTTCCATTTTAATAACGGCTTTAATAACGGTTTTTAGTCATTTTTCGGTTGTGGTGTTTCATAATATTTTATGCAGTGTAAACGCATGCCATTACTCCTAAATATTGATATTCAGGTGGTTATCGAATTTCCTATACTTTTTGATTTAGATGTCGAATTTATTGTATGGGAATATACACTTATTACAATTATTACAATAGGGGTTGATGTTACTAGTGGTTAAGTAAAATTTTATTACAATTATTACATTTATTACAATAGGGGTTGATATTACAATAGGGGTTGATTGAAGTTTTATTACAATTATTACATTTATTACAATAGGGGGTGTTATTACAATAGGGGTTGTAACAGCGCTCTATAAAAAAAAAGATTCTTGTCTCAGAATCAGATCACTGGATATGGCATTTAAGTGGTTTTGCTGCCAATGATGACATCTTGGCTAGTGGGAAATTACTGAGGTCGACATCACGCACGTTATGTCAGTTCAGGGTGTAGCGCGATTCAAGTACGTAACTAACGTGACGAATTTTATGGTAGTTGGCTTTTTTTTCGCACGTATTCAGTGAATGGCCATTTTGCTCAGTAATCCCAGTCAGAATTTGGCTATTTTTAAAAACTGCGTTAAAGTTTCAAATTTTTGTTTAGAACTGATATGAATTAACTATTATTCAATCCCCAAGATAAAAACATAAGCAGAATTCATTGTGTTTATGTGAAATAGACCCGACCGAAGCACAAAATTGTGCCAAAAGTGCGGCCCCCACGTGTGTCAAATGTCCGTTTAAACTTGCTAATTCTGTTAAAAACCCATTTTCTTCCGGGTATTATTATCCAATCTCGAGTTATGTCCATGTTATTGCTCAGACAGCCCTGATACAACGCAGGTTTTCTGTTTTTAAAAACTGCGTTAAAGTTTCAAATTTTTGTTTAGAACTGAAATAAATTAACTAATATTCAATCCCCAAGATAAAAACATAAGCAGAATTCATTGTGTATATGTGAAATAGACCCCACCGAAGCACAAAATTGTTCCAAAAGTGCGGCCCCCACGTGTGTCAAATTATGTCCGTTTAAACTTGCTAATTCTGTTACAATCCCATTTTCTTCCGTGTATTATTATCCAATCTCGAGTTATGTCCGTGTTATGGCTCAGACAGCCCTGATACAACGCAGGTTTTCTGTTCGTCGAAGTCATTGTTCTTTCGTTTGTTTGTTTACAAACTGACTTCTGTGCGCTGACCTCGCGACCTGTGATGTTTAGATAACGTCATGTGGTATCATGGCTGTTCACTGTGTCAGAGTCACTTCTCTGCAGGTAGGGTGGGTCTGTCGTTCAGATTGCGCGATTCAATATCCAATGGCTGAGGTAACGTGATTATGCAGAATTTTTCGAATGGAAATTGTATTTTGCCTAATGGTAAGGATATATATTTTGCTTGATATGTTCCCGGGTGTTTCTTGTCAAAGGTAAGTATTCCCTAATAAACTGACGAACGACCATATATTCCAACTTGGTATCTCCTAAATAAATTTAATAAAAATAAATTATAATTTTACAAAATCTCAATGTATTGAAAACACAAAATGAAAAAAATTTAGTTGATACTTGTGCAGCGTTAGCTGTTTTTCAATTGTGTTACAACTTGCAATTTTATTGATTTTCGGTAAATCAAACAGTTAAAGATATCAGTGGAGTATCAGTTCATATTGTGTTTATGTAAGCACTAACAATGTGAAGTTATTTACACCATATTAAGGTGCTGTCCTCAGTTTTTGTTGGTTTGTCAAACGAATAAAACTGCAAACAAACAAAACCCGCCAATAGAGATCCATTAAACCGTGACGTGGCTGTACCCTATTCTGGGAGCAATACAAAGATATTACAGATTGTAACAGCTGAGTGATATTCTCGTCTCATTGACTGGCTCTAACAATTCCAAAAAATGTTCGTGGTGTTGATCGAATGCTTTCTACCATAGATGGGGCAGCATGTGGCAACCTCTTGCTCAAAAGCGAGGGAGATAGAGAAATGGGTGTTTAACGTGCACTCGACACAAACCAGGTCATTTCGGCACTAACATAAAATATGATCTAATTTTATTTCAATAATTCGGTTGCGCGTAGGGGTCTTTACCAATGGGAGGAAACCAGAGAGCCCGGAGTAAACGAACGAGGCTGCACAAGTGATCCAACTCCTTGTCACGTACAACCCGGGAATCGAAACCACGCCAGTTAAGTTAATGACAGACTTTATGATATAGCGCACACGTGCTAACCATTCAGCCACTCAACCCCCGCTACTTAAAATCAATTTTGATGTTCACCATGGAAACCTTGAAATACATAAACTGGAAGTAGCAAACAAGTAAACATGCAACTGTCCACCCAACATTCAAAGGTAACCAACCTCTTAACTTTCTTATCCTTCCACCTCAAAATCATATACAATCAATTATCGGTGAGGTTAAAACTTTTAACTTTCTTATCCTTCCGCCTCAAAATCATATACAATCAATTATCGATGAGGTTAAAACTGGATGGGTGTGAAGCCACAAAAGATTAACAACCAATCGCCAATCAATTATCTCTGAGATTAAAACTCGCTAGCGCCGGCCTGTGTTGATTTCTTTGATAATATTAATCTCTTGTGCGACAGTTTTGACAAATACTCAAGAATATCCAGGAATTTTCTCACGAGTTTACAATCGTAAAAATATTCCAAGCACATGTTGGAAACATTCGTTGCGCATGCCGATTGGACCTGAACAGCCTGTACGTTTGGTTACCCTCGGGGTGGCGACTCGCATTGCTCCCTATATAGAAACACTCCGACGCGCAATGCATCCTAGGAATTGTCTGTAATCAACACATACTGACGACAGTTCGCTCAACGTTACGGTTACGATGTCTATATCGATGAACTAAATCTCTTTAATTTTGTAGTTTTATTGTGTTTCGGTAACAAAACTACTGAGAATTATCACATACATGCAATCATATGTTAGGTGTGTGTATTTCGGGAATTTATAAACCATGATTCATATTTTTTAAAACATGCATTAACGGAGCTAAGTATTGTATAACCCGGACTGGTGTGAAAGACGGCTCAATCGAGTTCGCCCATTATCAATGAACACGTGAATGCAAAGACAAGAGTGCGATTATCTGAAGAGATAATTTAACGACAGACTTGACCTATTCAAAACGCCTACGCATGTTAAATAAAATAAAAATTAATGTACTAAAATTTTGAACGTGCAGAACGGTTTATCACTTTTTTAAAGGGAATAACATTCTGCCAGATAACACTATTTTGCCTATACTGTTTTTTAAGACTTCGAATTTTGTCTAATGGTTTGGATTGTTCGTACTTGGTTTTATTTTATTCTGGTGATTCGAAGCTACATTATAATAATACTTCCGGTTTTCGAAGTTACAATATTTCCGGCTTTGACAAAACTTGGTATTTCGACATTCTGCGTGATCAGACATATTGTCGGATTTGACAGATTACACTGTAATTTCACCAATAGCTGGCAGAAAATGAATATTCAAACCATTTTCTTCAATTCTACCCCAAAAAATCAACAAAATCGCCATGTAAGAGGAGCAAATCGCGGAAAGGGACACAAAGACTAAAGGTAGCTGTATTCTGACAACTGCAAAAATGGTGGCTCGTTGAATATACATGCTGATATGTGTACAGCAGTGCATATTAGGTATATTGGCCTGTTGTGCAAATATTAACAAACCTCTCATATTAAAGCCCAATATTAGATTTCCGTGAAAACAAGCCGCATAAATTTTTTTTTCAAAATTATAACTTTTTATTACCACGTATTTTAAAAATGCCAGTAAATTTTCCACTATTAAGATAACTAAGCTGGCAAAGAATATTTAGAAACTGTGGACAATATGCAAACGAGAAAATCACAAATCAGTTGCATAAATTGTAATATTAGAGGTAAAAATATGCTTTTGAGCGTCCAACTCCTTACATGTTCGATCTCGATTCCGTAAATTGTTTCGGTATGCAAATGAGGTTCTGGTAGGTATAATGTTCTATTATACATAGCCCAAATACATTTAATTTGACTATAATACAGAATTGAGAAGTGTAATGTTAAAATACACTGTGACATAGGTATTGTTGAGCAATGGAAATTGTTAAATTAAAATGAGTACTTTGAACTGCTGACATAATATGCATTTTAGGTCGTGGACATTGAAATACTAATGGCAACGTTATCCTTCCATAGTTTTGTATTATACACGTTTTGTAGGTTACTGAACGAATCGACACATAGCGTGGGGGAAAAATTCGTGACCTTTAATTACATTGCCACGTGTAGCCTAACCACATCCCCGTCGGTATCTTATCTCGGCAAGCTGTTGGAGGTTGCGAGATGAGGTCCTCTATTTTTAGATTTCGGTTTATTACTGAAATAAATCCGATTGAATGACTGCAATGAACACGGGGTTAACGTCCTATTTAACCCCGGGCTATCTGTATAATAATACCTATCAATTTGTTAGCAATGCTAAAAAAGTGATGTAATAAAAAGTGATCCTATTAATAAACATGACACCGATATCGGACAATTGCATAATTGCTTGTTTTGGGGTTATCTTTCTTTCTATTGTTTTTGGTTTAATTATCAATGGTGTTTTATGTATAAATGCAGTGGTAAACGGGATCGATATAGCATGAATGAATGAATGAAATGGGGTTTAACGTCCTACTGTTATGTTATGCACTTAACCTGAGCTAATTGAAGACGGACATACGCCATACAGTGTGCTATGAAGGAAATTTTTACCCGGACAGCGGCGCTACGGCCTACTCATATTTAGAATTTAAACTGCCAAGGGGTCTTTTACGTGCACTCCAATGTGTACACTAGACCTCGGTTTTCCGTCCCATCCGAACGACTAGGCAGCTGTCCTTGTCAGGCCCTCCTTCTGAATCACTGACAAGGGGAAATCACGTCGGAAAATCGAAATGAACTTTCTCGGCCAATGCAGATAGCGAACCAGCGCATTATCCATTTAGCCACCGTGATCCCCGATCGATAGAGCGATAACGTCGTTTTCATCAACTGATTGCACTTGTTCGCGACCATAGCAACAATGGTCATCGGTTTAAAATAAATGAAATGAAATGGCCGAGAAAGTTCATCTCGGTTTTCCGACGTGATTTTCCCTTGTCAGTGATGCAGAAGGAGGGCCTGACAAGGATAGCAGTCTAGTCGTTCGGATGGTACGAAAAACCGAGGTCCCGTGTACACATTGGCGTGCACGTAAAAGATCCCTTTGCAGTTGGAATTCGATATAAGAGTAGGCCGTAGCGCCGCTGCCCGGGCAAAATTTCCCTCATAGCACACTGTATGGCGTATGCCCGTCTTCAATTAGCTCAGGTTAAGTGCATAACAGTAGGACGTTAATACCCATTTCATTCATTCAATTCCTTCACCCACTTAGCCGCGTGATCCCCGTTTTTTTAAATAACTGACATCAAACCAACTGTAGCTATATAATAGAATTTGGATTGGACGGGTTAAAAACAGAAAAGGTAATATCGGTGTCAATAATATAGTGGAACCATTGTATAGAGTTTAACGTATTAATATCTGTTTCTGTATCCTTCAATATCATCGCGAAAATATAATCAAGTAAAATAGCACTACATCATGGGTAATAAAATGTCGGCTACGGTCTAATGCCAATGGCCATATTTCTTTCAGTCCTGGGTAAGCAAGTATAAAAAAGGAGATTAGTTTTGATCCGGACTAAAGTGAATCGATTTGATTGGTTTAGGGACAGTTTTAACCAACTCACTATGACGGGGAAATTTCCACTTATATCAATAGCTACACAGGTTAAATACAGCATTCAAACTGTTTTAGCTCTCACAGTTGGTGGGAGCGTCGACCTAGAAGGTAATAATTCTATGTACTGCATACTAACCATTCTGATAATAGTGATATTAATGTTTGAATACAAAAATGAAATCCACATTTCTCTTTTATATATCATATAAAATAAAATCTCATTCTATGAAAATATACGTATGGTTTTGAATAACAGCATGGTAAAAGTAACAATTTTCTTTTTTTATATTATGGAATAAGACTTACGCCTAACTGTGACTGAATGTAGCAACAAGATATGACCCTCCCACTGCTGAAGACCCTACGCGCCAGCGAATAATTGAAATAAAATTAAACAAGTTTATATTTTTGTTAATATATGTCATTGAATTATATGTATACATATATATATATGTGTGTGGTAATTGATTTATGAGATTAACAAACTTGAATATAATGGGAAGCTCACATTAAATTTGGTTTAGTATATAAACCCGGCAGATTGTGGCTGTGTATATCTTTTATTCGTCTGACAATTGTTCATTGCCATTCACGTACCTAAACAAAGGCAGCCGCCCATCCGTCATGTCAGTGCAATAATGTGACGGAAATGCATACATCAACATGGATTATGTACATATCGGAATATAGCGAAGGGTAATGACCGCGGCGTACTCAAAACAACTCAACTGAGTTGTACTCGTCTAAGATAATACACTTGAGCTTGAATGCACTGGGTCAATCCGGTTGGTTTGTATGGGGAAATTTTTGGCTAAACCTTATCGTCGATAAACTATGGAAAACCAAATGGGACAATATTCATGATTTTTGTTTCTACATTCCAGTTTGAACATTTTAGACACGAACGCAACATTCTAAACTAATGATTCTTGTTTCTACATTCTTATGTCAACACTTCATGCACAAAATCAACATTGACTTTATGTTTCATTTTCGCCGAATATTAAAATTATAAATAATTTCTTAATTTTACACGACAAAGAAATCAATTCATTGGTTTCTGAAAGTGTCTAATAAAAAAATCTGAAATTTGAACTCTTGTGAAAATATCTTCTACGTTTCAAAAAGCCTTGAAGTTAAAATCTTGAAATGAAAATGTCCAGAAAAATAATGAATTATCAACATTATTACACCAGAGGGCGCTAACCGAAAACAATTTGGCGACCTATTCGGCTAGCGACCCATTCGACAGATCCAGCTGGAAACCTGTTCGTTGGCATCCTATTCAGAATAAATTCAACAGTCGACCAAACTCATCTTTTTTTATCAACCAATCAAATCCAACGTCAATTTTTGTTTGAAATGTTTATTTTGTGCATGAAGTGTTGACATAAGAATGTAGAAACAAGAATCATAAGTTTAGAATATTGCGTTCGTATCTAAAATGTTCAAACTGGAATGTAGAAACAAGAATCATGAATATTGTCCCATTTGGTCTTCCATAATAAACCTTACCTGAAATCGTCCAATTAAACTAAACTAATGCAAAGGCTGTGTCTATTTAAATTAGACGGGAGATTACCCAACAATACACAGAGTTAAACCTCTTGAGACGAAAAAGTGGATTGAGTTTTGGTAACTTAACAGATAAATCCATGATATTAAATTGTTGTATACTAAACGTTCTAATGATGATAAATGTTTTATTACCGACAAAGGTAAAATTATGCTACAACTGTTATTGACTGTCCGGGCGATTTATCTGCTTTGGGCGTATCTTTTCTCACTAAATTATGGGTAACTGTAAACTTGAATATCGTTTACTCACTTTTTTTTAAATTTGGGTTGCCCCGCGATGGATGTCAACCTCACCATAGACTTGTTTATTCTTCTAATCTGTCTGTCTGTCAGTTTGTCTGTCTGTCATACTCTATTTGAGCTAGGGTGTTCAAACTTGGTGTATTGTCTGCTTTGGGTAAGCAATTTAAGCGAGAGTGATGAAACTTGATGTATAGTTTTATCTCATGAATACCTCGACTAGGTTTGATAATAAGCATTGTCGGCTCAGGGTAAGCAGCCATGAGCAGTTTGATTGATCAAGACTTTAGAGCTCCACAATTTTGGGTAATAGTGGCGACACTTTGTGTTAGTTTCATTACATCAATACCTTAACAAAGTTCGACACAAAGCATTGTCGGCTCAAGGTAAGCCGAGCCATAAGCAGTTTGATTGATCGAGACTTTAAAGCTCCACAATTTTGGGTAATAGTGGCGACACTTTGTGTTAGTTTCATTACATCAATACCTTAACAAAGTTCGACACAAAGCATTGTCGGCTCAGGGTAAGCAGAGCCATAAGCAGTTTGATTGATCGAGACTTTAAAGCTCGATAATGTTAGGTGATAGTATAGTGGCGAAACTTCGTGTATAGTTTCATTACATCAATACCTTAACAAAGTTCGATACTAAGCTTTTTCTGCTTATGCAAAGTAGAGATTTCAGTCTAATTGGGGTACATGTACATGTATAATGTTCAAAATTAGTGTATGTGTCTATTTAACTCTATTAGTCGAATGACTGGACAGAGTCTGATCATGCGCATTTTTATACGCCCACATTTAAATGTCGTAAATTGCCGTCGCCCCCGTCCGCCTGTCCGGCGTCCACAATTGCTTGTGTTGACGCTCTAGAGGCTAAAGTTAATATCCAATTGACTTTAAATTTATACACAGTGTTTAAGGTCATGAGTCGAAGAAGCCTATTGATTTTCAGCGACATCCGATTATTACTGCCAGAGTAATGGCCCTTGATCACTTTGAAATATCTTGTGAACGCTCTAGAGGCAACAGTTAATATCCGATTGACTTTAAATTTTAAACAGTGTTTAAGGTCATGAGACGAAGAAACCTATTGAGTTTCAGCAATTTCCGATAATTACTGTAGAGTTATTGCCCTTGATCACTTAAAAAATCTGATTGACTTTAAATTTATACACAGTTTTTAAGGTCATGAGACGAAGAAGCCTATTGATTTAAGCGATTTCCGATATTTACTGTCAGAGTTATGGCCCTTGATCACTTCAGAAAATATTGTGGTCGCTCTAGAGGCTTAAAGTTAATAACTGATTGACTTTAAATTTATACACAGTGTTTAAAGTCATAAAACGAAGACGCCTTTTGATTTTTAGCAATTTCCGATTATTACTGTCAAGAGTTATGGCCCTTCATCAATTCAAAAATTCTTGTGGATGCTCTAGAGGCCAAAGTTAATATACGGTTGGCTTTAAATTTATACACAGATTTTAAGGCCATGACACGAAGTAGCCTATTGATTTTCAACGATTTCCGATAATTACTGTCAGAGTTATGGCCCCTGAACAATTCAAAAAATATTGTGGACGGGCTAGAGGCTAAAGTTAAAATCTGATTGACTTTAAATTTATTCACAGTGTTTAAAGTCATGAGACGAAAAAGCCTATTGATTTTCAGCGTTTCCGATAATTACTGACAGAGTTATGGCCATTGATCACTTTAAAAAATTTGTGGAGGCTCTAGAGGCTAAAGTTAATATCCGATTGACTTTATATTTATACACAGTGTTGTAGGTCATGAGACAAATAGGTATATTGTGTTTTAATGAATTTTGATAACTTGAACAGCATGGAGGAGAACTTTATCAAAGCCAAACAAATTAGAATGTTTTTCTGATAATTACATAATAAGTTGTTACTTTTAATCAGATTTTAGTGAATTATAAATATTTCATTACCGAAAAAAGTAAAATATGCGACAACTCTTGTTGACTGCCCGGACGATTTAGCTGCCGTGAACGTATGTTTCATTGCTGGCAACCTATCTTCTACTATGGCTAAGCAGAGGTGAGCAATTTGATCGGTTGAAACAATGTCCTTGGTTCTACTTGGATGAGAGCGACGACACATGAGTATAGAATCAAAATCAATACATTGACTAAGTTTAAGGATGAGAAATTTCTGCTTATACAGTGTATTAGCGATAAGCAATCTGCTTTTAATTTTAGGTGTAGATTTAGGCGAATGTATTGACTAAATTCAATCATTGATATATTTCCCATTAAAGCGGGGCTAAGCAATTGCATTGGTCGATACTTTGGGACAAGATAGCTTTGATTCTAATTGATGGAGACTGGAGAGTGTATAGATTCACTACTACGTTTCTTCAAAACGATATATGCGCAATTAATTAATATTTGTCATATGTTTTTTTTTTTTTTTTGTTGAGTTGAGTTATTGAACAGAAGGTAAATAAGTCTGTTTGCGGCCATGTCCTTTACAGAGACTCAGAAATAAAAGTCCGTGCAGATATGACATTTTAACGTAAAAATAGTGTATTTAACTTGTCTCAAAATATTGAATCGTGTTCACGTTCAAAACTGCTTATCTGAGCACGTTACCCTTTTAAGATGTCGGCGCCCTGTTTTACGAAATTTTGACTAAAGATGAAATCCAAATTTTTGTGGATACTTCAATATTGATTGGCTAAGCACTAAAATCAATCTAATATTATCCGATCAAATTACTAAAATTTGAATTTTATCTTAGTTAAAAATTTCGTGAAACAGGCCTCTGGTCAATGTTGTTTTGTGTGACCTGATAATTTATTGTCGTTCCTTTAGAGCCGCGTTTCTCAACCTGGGGTGAATTCACCCCCAAGGGGGGAATGGATCGCGTCCATGGGGTGAATGACCACACTCTCAGTAACCTAAAAAAAAATGGTCATATAAAGGTTGTGGAGTCCGATGAGAGGTGAAGTTGCATTTCAAGTTGCATGTTACAACGACATACCTTTGTGAAACCGGATTTTCAACGCGGGTTTTGATAAAAACCAAATGCTGGAACCGACTGAATGTCCGAAATGGCATGAGATTAGCACTCTCAAACACTGTCCCGAGAATAAAAAAATCGTTTGTGGCAATCACCAGGAACAAATGTCGCACTGAACTGGAAACAACGTATTTTCATTCAAAATTAAATTTGGTCATTATTGAATCTCAACTTCGATCCGTATTCTTTAATTCCATATTCATTTTCAATGTGGTCAGGGGTGCAGGACCGTGCAAGGATCTGCGGTTCATGTCGGATGGCTTCTATAGAAGAGGCAATTTTTTTAAGTTCCTCTGAAACGCCTGGAAGAGTGCCTGAAATGGGTGGAAATCACGTTTCCGGGCTTCAATTTCTAAACAATTTCTGCCCCCCCCCCGACCCTCCTCGACGGGCTTCGCGCCTACGCCGCTCGCTATGACCGGCTTTGCCGTGTCAGTAACCTCCTCAAAACTATGGGGGTAAATGGGTCGGTTGAGAATTCATTAAGGGGTGAGCGGTGAGAAAAGGTTGAGAAACGTGGCTTTAGAGGTATTATATATTGCATGTCCCACGCACTGTACTTGATAACGAAAGGTACATTACAACTACACGTTATCTTTTTTATAAAATATAATCTGATTTTAAAAACTTATCGGGAAAAAAATGGGTATCCGATATTTAAGATAAAAATTTTTTTTTTAACAAGCGCTTAAGTCCCACTTGTGATGAGATACTCGAGGCTAGACAGATTGCATCAACCCAAATGGCTGGAATAACTAGACGCTAGAAATTTTCATTTCTATTGAGATTGTTGGCTTATTTCGCCGAACATAACGGATTTGAAATTGGGGTAAAACAGAAACCATTGAATGTAAATCAGTTTATATACATTCATATTACAGTATTATATGCGTTGCGACTTACATGTATTTTTGTGATTTCTAGGCCCCAATGTTAGCGGTTTAGCTCCTTAACAATCATTTCTTGCAATATTGTATTCCTTTAATGTTCAGTTTCAGTTACAATGCTCCCACTGAAGAATAAAATGCGAATTCTTTTATGGACTTCCAGGACCACATTAACTGCTGCCGGTTTAAGTTTCGATGGCTAACATCCCATGTATTAAATATTTTGGGTTTGGATACACATTTAAAGGAACTCTTCCACATGCGGTGGTAATTTGGGGACTATCGGAGAAGGCAACCGAAGGAAAGCCCCGTGAAAACCCACAAGGTTGAAATCGAAACATCACTTGTACTCGGCCTACAATAACACATTTCGTGTATCTTGTACCAAATGCAACAAAATTATTATTTTATCGTTACAGAATAGCAGTATGGATTCCACTACATCTCCTCACCGTGTCATCCTGTGGGCAGTTCCGAGATCCCTATCCACAGCATTTGTAAGGTGTATGGAAAGGGTTCCGAACACGAAGATCATTTTTGAACCATACGCTAGTGCAGATCATTTTGGTCCTGAAGGTCGATTACGGGCTATTGATGAATTACCACCAGAACCGGAGGGGACCTTTCAGGCTGTTAAGGATCATTTAGAAGAAGACCATAGCGACTCGGATCTGGTGTTTGTTAAGGATATGGCTTATGCGGTCGATGATAAATACGAAATGATTGCTTCGGGATATCAGCATACGTTCATAATTCGCCATCCTGCTAAAATGTTTGTCTCGTATTACAAAAGTATTTGTGATGGCAGTGCGAATGATGAAGATGTCGACGAAATCTTCGATAAGTGGTTGCCTGCTGGGCTTTGTTATCGGGAGCTGTTCGATCTCTACGAACACATTATCAAGTCCGGGTCGCCAGCGCCTTTAATCATTGACGCCGATGATCTTATAGAAGATCCCGAATCAATCGTGAGTTTATATTGTAGGGGCGTAGGGGTTGATTTTTCGGACTCTATCTTGAATTGGGGGGTTGGGACAATAGATAAGTGGTCAATTTCCCAGGTATTATGGGATGTAGCACCAACCTACAAATGGTTCGATAATAGCATGAAAGCGGGGGGTTTCAGGAAGGGGGTAAGTAAACCGATTCCTAGTTTATCAGATTTGCCCAATAGAATTATCGAATGTATTGAAACCTCGATGCCCTTTTATGAAAGCTTGTACGGGCAGCGAATCCAGCCACTGGGATCAAACGAGTAAGCTCAACTGAGCTTCTCGGTCATATCACTTCGCGTTTTTTTTTTCGTATTATACACAAGGTTATAACGTAGTAACGGACTTTAGAACTATATCAGTCGTAGGCCAACCTAGATATTATTAATGTTTTTACTCATATTATATATGAGTTTAAACGACATGGGTAATCTAATAATTATTACTATAGGAAGTCATCAACAATTAATACTAGTATAGTGTGCGTGCATTTAATTCACATTACTCTCAATTATAGTTTAACGTGATAGCGCACCTTAATTGGTTCAATTTATCTTAATACTATCTATGCGTTTAATTCATATTGAATTAAAGTGATACGCATATATTTTCCAGAATATAATCGTAATTAAAGACAATTTATCTTAATATTATCTATGCGTTTAATTCATATTGAATTAATGTGATACGCGTATCTTACAGAATATAATCGGAATTAAAGACAAGTGTGCGCAAATATACATAATAATTAACTCACGTTAGATAAATAATGACAGTGTGCTCATTTCACTAAATCTACGACTTTCATGTGTCTGATCTCAAGGACTTTCGTGCGTTTAATAATTGTGACCGAATAGAAAACATTAATAAATAAAAAGTCCAACGCAGAAACGTTTCGCAATAGTGTACATGGGTATTGAGGATAATCCTTATACCACACGTGACCATATCAATATACTTATACAATAAATGAATATGTATCCCCAGTAGCCCCAGAATAGTGAACTTTAAAAAAAAGTTCTGCTATAGATTTCTTATTATCACTTTTGATTTTTTTTTTTAATTTGGAAATATTCTCACTAATCCATCTTTTTGCATTAATATTCTTTTATATTTATTTTGGCAATATTCATTCTTAAACATTTATCGGAACTAGTTTATGTATAATTACTCATCTTTCTTAGAAATCATTGTGGTGTGGAAAACATACAAAATTCAAACATTGTCTTGAGCTACTGGGTCGAAAAGTATACACATATCATTAATTTTTAAACATAATGAGTCATGATTTGATTTTTCATTCAGTTAAAATGAGAACGGTGACGTGGCAGTCTATTTAAACAAAAAATTGAGACATTTTAACTTTATTCCAAATTATATTAGTTTTATATAACCCTTTCGCTTTAAATGTCAAACTGAATTTGGCTTGATGGTTTCGGCTAATGATTTATGAAGATTACAAAACAAAAATAATTTAAAGAGACTGCTTCTATAATTTATTTTAATTATTTTTTTTGCCACAACGTATACATGTGGACTATCGGTACATCATATCAATCATTTTTTTTAATAATCATAAGAAACAGATCTTAGTTCATTTTCTTCTATCAAACACTTCAATGACAATATTGGTGTCAGCCATTATTGTGTGACAGAACTGGTTTAAAAACACATTCCAAATATAAGCGATCATTGCTACGGTAGATGTGTAACGGGCGATAACTGACACGTGGTCCAATTGCATTTTACTAATAATTACGTCGGAGGTGAAAAGTTTTTATATGATACGGTGAAAGGATATCTGACAATTCAAAATGAAAAATGGCTGTCATCTTCAACGGAATTATCAGTAAATTAAAACTCAACCGTTTGACTATTACTTCGGTCAGTTATATGGAAGGATAACTCGCGTTTGTCATTTTTGTCTTCATTTCCCGTTTCTTTAAGTGTTTGTTACACATCTATCATAACAATGGTCACTGTTTTAAAATTATTTTTGGAATGTGTTTAACCAGTTCTGTCACATAATATGTAATAATTGCTGACACCAATATGTCCTTTAAATTATAATAACAATACTACGACCTATGGATATGTGAACTCTGCACAGTTGTGATGAAATAACCAAAATGACGGATTGTTTTTAACCATAACATATCGAAGTATCCCTTCCCCCTTTTTTTCGCCTCTCCAACCTCGTGGGTTTTTTCCGGGTCCTTCGGTTTCTCCAACTGCCAAAGACCATATGTCAGTCCCGAAATGACCTAGCCTGTGTCGAGTGGACGTTAAACCCCATTTCTACCCCTCTCTCTTTCCCCTTTTCATCAAATGCGGAACAAATCTGTAAAAAAAATGGAATGTCTTTTTCATCACAAATGTGCAGAAGTAATAGATCATAATATTGTGGTGTTAAGCGGGGCGAATGTCGACTTTTCAACCGTGGGCAACTGCTTTCAATTACTGCTTTCAAGGGACGCTTAGCACGACTTATATTCGTTTACCGCATATTGCCGCAACCCCATTTGCTCTCAGTTATAAGGTCGACATACGCCCCCGCTAAAGGTCTTGGGCTTGTTTCACGAAATTATAACTAAGATAAAATCCCAATTTTAGTAATTTGGTTGGATAATATTAGATTGATTTTAGTGCTTAGCCAATCAAAATTGAAGTATCTACTAAAATTTGGATTTTATCTTTAGGTAAGTTTTCGAGAAACAGGGCCCTGAATGTAAATTTGTTTTGTCTGAAACACTTTTAACCTGAATATTATGAATTAAGATCTATAATATATTAATTACAGAATTAATATCCGAATATCATATCCCATATATTATTTATAGTTATCCGCTTGAATATTTTGTTAAAAAGCTGGTTATGGTTATTGTCTTTGGGTACTATGCTCAGTAGTTCTATACATTAAATCCACAATCTGTCTAGATTACTTAAAGGAAGGAGCAGTTCCATTTTCGGCGATAACTTTCCAAGCCACATGTCTTGGTTATCGGGGTGTCATATAACCGGTTTGAAACCTAGTGCAGGGAAATAATCCCAGTTCTATCAGATGTAATACTGCTTGTTTGACAAGAAAAGTGTGTAGTCGTTCGGGACACAGGAAAATCTAGATTGTGCATGCTGAAGATCTCTTGACAATTGGGGTGTGGCTGTCTATGCAACCCTCTCCCAACTTGAACCGGTTGAAGCCATGCATAATTAAATTAAAGTTTATCTTCTAAAATGATTAGAGAACTGACAGTTTAAAGCGTCGTCAGACTATCCCAATTAATCAACGCCCAGGGATAAAATGCTTAAAAATGATTTCGAGTAATAACATAGATGTTCCCTTTGATAATCGTTTGATAATGACCCATCTCTTAAACATCCTGAAACCATATTTTCAACAACAATTTGCATATTCAGAACAAATGCTGCTCTTTTAAAGGGACCACATTGATAGAAATTTAAATTGGGTATTTTGTCCTTTTGATTTTTAAAAACTATTTTGTTCTCTAGAATAGGAAAGAATAAAATACATCTATTTCATTTGAAACAGATTGCACAGTCGGTAAGTTGCTATCCAGAAGGCGGAATACCTGTTCCGCGGACTGGGTAGTTCTGGGCCCTTGGACCCGTTGGTGTGCTTGGATCCCCACCTCGGTAAATAATATATAACTTGAGAAAACGAACCTAGCTTGATTCACCCTTCCCGCATCACACTCCTAGCTCATGTTTCTCCTCAAAAATATAGGCCATTGTGTTTTTCGGTGAGTGCTAAGATGGCGGTCCAAGGACCAGTCCGCACCCAGCACTTTCAATAATTAGAAACCCTAATTAATCAATGTTTATAAGTCTCGCCGCCTTTGGTCATAGTCGTTTTTATAAATTTGTAGCGTTTTTATATAAAAACAACTTTCCTGGGCAAGCAGTAAAGCATGCCAACTTCGCTTGATCATTTATCTGATTATAGTTGCTGCTTTTACGTAATAAGTATGGACAAATCGACCAATATTCGGTTAAAAAAAGAACCAGAATGCGGTTATGAATTATAATTATGTATCACATGACAAAGGTTCTGGTTGTGGTATGTGATGATGAGACAACATAAAAGAATTTGTGATATGTGACCGGGTCGGTCATTGCAGTGAACACAGAATCGTTCAGATATCACCAATTCTTTATCATTCCTAGTAAATTGGGTTTTTTTAAATTTTGAACCCAAAAGAAATAATCTATTAAAGAAGACAGTGATTTTTAAATGGAAATCATCAGAACTTACAGGGCAGTCTTGGCGCGTTATCCACGAAAAAAATTGTAAGGGTTAGAATACTATAATATAGTAATTCTTAAAGATGCTTTATGTAAGATTTAGACGAACAGCTAATCGTTTAACTGTTTAAAAATAGATAATGAAAAATTAATATATTCAAAATTTCATTCAAATTACTTATACTCAGCGAAGTTATGACAATTTGAAGATGCATTATAGATCGTTTATTATCTTAGCAACGGTACTTTATTTTCAATGTTTTAATGTCAAAATGCTTTTAAATCTTGGTCATACGATGTTTAAATGATAATTTATACAAGGTTTGAAGGCAGAAAAAGGCCTGTAATAGGCAGATTTAGTTGTTACATAATGCATCTTTAAAACAGCGTATTCATTTCCATTATTATTGATTGTTGAGTTAATGTTTTGACAACGGGTATTCATTTTTCAAATTCTCTGAACTTGATAAATAATACAGAGATGCGCGCTCTCAAAGAGGCGTGGTCTAGTATATATCCCATTTCCGTTTCTTATTAATAGTCAATTAAATATATTTGTTAGATGATACTCTTTTTACATAATATTTGTTTATACAAACTAGTATTCTAATGTATTGTGTTTTCTTCTTTATTTTTGGGACCAGCTAATAAAATAGACAGAAGAAGATGTTGACAAAACCCTCCTTTCCATGTGTGTGTCTGCCAATGGGGGCATCTAAAAAAAACTTTATTTGACCAATATTCGCTACCAGAGGAGAAGACATATACACACATACCTATGTTTCCATATGTCAAAATATTAACATTTATTACGTAATAGGCCGAGGACCAACTATCTAGACAATCGGATCACCAAGATATTGGATGGATTACAATATTCGCCCCAAAATATAATAATTATCCCCCGGCTTTCGAAGAGACCAGGGGCCTATTAAAATGGGGCCGTCCGTCTGCCTGCCCGCCACACTTTTCGGGACACGTTAATTCTCCTTCTAATTGAGCTAGAATGTTCAAACCTGCGTGGGTGTTTATTATCTGAATGCCTTGATGGCGTACGATTCGACGATGAGCATTGTCTGCTTAGGGTAAGGAAAGATTAATTGAGCATTTTCTGCTCAGGGTAAGCAGCGCGATTAGCAATTTGATTGGTCGACACTTTGGAACACGCTAACTCTCCTTACTGAGGTGAGGGGGGGGGATGGTTAGCGCGTGCCCGTTGTATCATAAGGTCTATCATTGAGTCAGCTGGTGTAATTGCTCTTATTTTGAAAAGATAAATGTGCAATTAATCAATATGTGTCATCTATTTATTTTAGGATTTTGATTGGGGCTATCAGTCTCACTATAGGCTTATTTATGTTAAAAAAGATAGTCTTTAGCAGAGGGGGGGGGGGGTCGGAAAAAATGCTTGAAGGCACCTGATTATGGAAAATGTAAGCACTGGCTTAATTTAGGTGTTTTTCCCCATCCTTGAAAACAGTTTAAATGTGTGCGTTTCTCGGCAAGGGATTCATTAAAGAACACTACCATTAAAATCACATTAACTCAAGCGGTTAAGTGGTCACTTTAAGTTCGTTCGGAATTCAATAGACCTGTTTTATATTATGAGTTGGTAATCAGTTATTGTGACTGTTTTGTAAAAAGCAATGTCATTATTTGAATAATATGTCAGATTTGACACCAGTTAAACCCAAACATTATTCAAATGTAATGTAACTGATACGTTGCCAAAATCTTATTTGACCAGTCGGTGCAAAAACATAGGCCTACCATTTGAACCGCTGTCATGGTTACGTTCTTTTGAAGCGCATTCTTGGGGGGGGGGGGGGCATAGGATAGGTGGGAAATCAGGTGAACTCCTATGGACACTTTGTTATAGGAATGTGGTGGTATTTTGCCGTTCACCAGGGATACAATCCGGTGAACGCACAATATGGGTGTAAGTTGGCCCAATGATTTAAGCTATGCGTTAGCCAAATGGGGTGAGTTCGATTCTCGGCTTGCAGGTAACAAGCAGAAGGGTCGTCTGTCCAGCCTCGTGTGTTTTCGCCCAGTTCTCTGGTTTACTTCCACTACTAAAGCAAATTATTGAAATAAAATTGAATCATTGCTTGGTTCCGAAATGACCTAGTTTGTGTCGAGTGGACGCAAAACCCCATATGTCTCTACCTCCTATTGAATTTCAACAAATAACATATTGCGTTAATTTTGGCGTTTTCCTCATTTGGATGTCCAAACCTTTTGAGATTAAAGGGAGACAACTATGTTAGTTCATTTGTTCTAAAAACAATTACTTATGGTTACAACTCACCAATATTTCTAATGTAGGCCGAAAGCTTTTTTTTAGTCTGTCTCCCCCCCCCCCCTATGGCGACCAGAACGAGAATCTCTAATAATGTCATTTGACAAGGCCCTGTCAAATGTGAATAAGGGCGACCAAAACGAACCCATTAATGTCATGTGGTGGGTCAGGCGCCAACCCAGAAAGAGGTTATAATATTATGAGGTGCCCCTCGCCTATCGGGGAGGTACTCATGTCTGGTGTCCTCCCTCAGAAAATTTGGATCGGCGCCTGTGGTCGCGCCCGATAGCCTCCACACAAGAGATATAAAAAAGTTTGGATCAGGTATAGGCACCATTAAAACCGATCGACTCAACAGTGCCTTAAGAGCATAACTGTGTGATCATTATCAAGTATACTATTTTATAATTGAAAGGTTGTGAAATTTTTGGAGGAGCGCCATTTCTCGGGGTGCCTTATTTTTCTGATCAATATTTATCAATATAAAGGTTTTACTTTAAATCGCTTATTTTCCGAACGTAACTATTTTCTGTCTATGACATATTTTAGGTACCTATTTCAGGGCTGGCAGAAGCAATTCTTGATTAGGGGGTAGGAGGGGCTACCTTCCTAGGTCTTTGGGGGTCTAGATTGTGGGAGACGCTTTCTGTGCGATTTCATGCCAATAAATTTACTCAGCAATGAAGTGAATTTTATTTCATTTTTAACCCTCTTACCATAAAAAAAACACAATCTATGGTGGTTTATTCCTGTGATGCCGAACTTAACAAAAATAATACCAAGGTTGTGGACACTGTAGATTTCACAATTTATATCCGAATTTGATGAAACTTACAATGTATGTTTATTACCGAAAGATCTCTTTCCTTTCGATTTTGGCACATAGGACCACCGTCACTTCTTGGATTATGACCTCTGTTTGTACGAACAATCACATTTTAATTTTTGTGTACCTTGTAGAAGTAACAATTTTTATTTGATTGTAAAATGAAATGAAATGAAAAGGGGTTTAACGTCCTACTGCTCTGCTTCTAAACTGTGCTAATGAAGACGGGCATACGCCATACAGAGTGCTATGATTCGAGGGACATTTTGACAGGACAGCGGCGCTATATGGCCTACTCATATATCGAATTCCAACATCCAAGGGGACTTTTACGTGCACGCCAATGTGTACATGGGACTTCGGTTTTTCTTCCCACCCGAACGACTAGACGGAGGGCCTGACAAGGACAGCATCACTGACAAGGGGAAGCAACGCCGTAAAATCTGGATGAACTTTCTCCGGGCTAGCGAGCCAGTGTCTCACCCACTTATCCATATTTGATTTTAAAAGCTGTTCACTTATATTAGGTCACCGTTTTTATCAGATATTGGCGAAACTTGAAATATAGGTCTATCTTCAAAATATCTCGATTTTGTTACTTTGGTAATTGGCATGTATCGGGCCGTAACTACATGGATTATGACCTCTGATTAGCTAAAGTACACCCTGGAGGTCACAATTTTCATGCAATTTTGATGGAAATTGAAATATATGATTGGTTACTTCCATATTCACGCATATCGGATTGTAACATTCTGGATTATAGCCCCTGATTGTACGAAAACGAGGCGTTCGAATATATTACAGTTATAACAATTACGGTTTTATTCATATTTCCGGAAAATCGGACCCAGTTGCCCGTTAAAATAGTCACTCCCTAAACGAATATAATATTATTACCCTCGTTAGATTTAATTATTAAGGCCACCTATATATACTATTCAAAAAAAAGTAGGGGATATTTGATTTTGGTGGCATAATACTAAAATATGCAAATGACTACGAAAAAAGTCACTATAGAACCTAACAGAAGAAACATTTCCAGTTACATCTGACGCCCAAACGCACCAATAGCTACCGCATGGAATGCAGGTGATGCTTGCGATCATCATGGGGGTCCAACCCAAGATTTGCACGACTCTGACTTTGAATGTTACACTCATTGTGGCATTCAATTCCAGGGTGGAAACATCAGTTTCATTGTTTTAGTGACCAGAAAACAAATTTTGATATGCGTCGGCTTACCCAAAATGAAAGGTTACGTGCCCACAGATCGGCACAACACAGGCGGTTGTGGTGCGGACGATGAATGTTTCTCAGTCTGTCATAAGCAGGCTATGGTCCAGATACACAATCTGTACAGGACAGACCACGCTCAGGTCGACCAAGGGCGACAACTCAAGTCCAGGATCGATTTATCCGTACTTTGGCCTTGAGAAATCGTGTCATCACAGCAAATCAGATCAGCGCTCGTCTTCAAACAGACACTGGTGAGAGAGTGAGTGGCCAGACCATTCGGAATCGACTGCATAGGGGTCACCTTCGCGCCCGACGTCCTCGCGTGATCCCTTGTTTGAGAGATCATCACATTCAGACAAGACGTCGTTGGTGTAGGGATCGTCAACACTGGGATAATCGACGCTGGAGCAATGTGATGTTTTCAGATGAGTCAAGGCTCACTGTTGATATTTTGGACAGACGAAGGAGGGTGTGGCGTCGTCGAAACGAGCGCTTTTAAGACGTTAACGTCCAATAACTTGCTGCTGCGTTGCAACAGGAATGGGACAATGTGGACAAAAATGACCTTAGGCGTCTCATTAGGAGTATGCCACATGGGATCAATGCTTGTTTGGCAAACAGGGGAGGATTTACCCGTTATTGACTTTGTTGTGATGCTGGGGTAACTTTGCTGTTTGATCCCGGGTATCATTTCACCCTTATAATGGTCAGTATGTGCCTTACTTAGTCTAACGATCATTTGGAATAAATCGATGAATGTTAACTTCATTTCATTTTGTCATTTTTTTCTTCGTCAGTTTCATTAGGTGACTTTAATAACACTTAAAAATCAAACATCCCCTAATTTTTTAATAGTATATTTCGCAAATCACGAAGTTCCTGTTTATGAAATGCAGCAGGATTCCGGGGAAGGAACAGAAAGAACGAGTCACAGATATCGTCTCGACCATGTGCACCCCCCCCCCCACACACACACACACACACACACCTCGTCCTCCTGTAGCAGGTACAAGAAGACATGTGAATTAAACACATTTACATCTGTATTAATAGTATGAGATCACACGTTAAATGGTAAGATTATATTCAATATATTTTATTGTCAATATATTTTAGTCAATAATCATCGATTGCTTACAGATGTTGTTTGGTTTAAGCATGACGTCTTCGATCAATATTCGTAACATGTACAGTATTAACGGCTATAATTTAAAGTGGTGTATTTGTGTTATTTATAATATTATTTTCCATAATATTGTTTATCTGCATTTGGTGTAAACTGTTATTTTGCATGTCATTTAAGATCATAATATATTGAGTATCCTGAAATAAAGAATCGTACAATATCTTTGGCGTGTTCTTCATCATGACCCCGTGACATAAGCTATGTTATTCCCAAACAAACTATAGTCTGGGTTAAGAGGACGTCTCCCCCCCCCCTCTGTCTCTTTACCATTAGCAAGGCGGTTCATCCACTGCAGCTGCGTTATCCCTGGGCCATTTCTTCGGCAATATTTCGCTTATAGACAAAATAAAGATTAGATTAATACTGCCGTTTCGTTGTAATTGTACTGCAATGTGCAACAATTATGACGCTTATGGTTATAGAAAATAGCCCCTTTCTAAATTAATTAACAAACAACCTCTCCCATTATCTAACCTTTTGGACGGTTATAAATCATGAAATGGGTGCATTTGCTATTTAATTTGTTCAAGGATAAGATGAGGAAGATCAAAATGTTGCTAAAATCAACAGTGTCAAATATATTGGAGACAGTCATGTGTCCTACCCTGTGCCATGTTCCTTAAGAAATGACTGCGAGTTTTACAACATTCGAACGTTGCTTCATGTAGATTACTTCACAATGTCACACGTATAGCTACGTTATCTGCAGACACGTGAGCACTAGCGTCCAATGAGAGGTTGTGGCATCGACACCTCAACGGAACTTTGCAACTCGATTATCACAGGTGCACAATTTAGACTCACAAATTGGGCTTGTACCCAATCAAAATTGGTGACGAAATAAGCAGGTTATTCAGTAAGGGCCTTGATAAGACGTAGTTAAACGAGATTGAGCCTTCTATTGAAGATGGGCTGTACATAACACCTTTAATCACTTATAGACCGCTGAAGAAAATTTACTGGCCCGTCTGAGGGATGAATTAATGGAATTTGTTCAGGCAAAAGTTGTTCTTCGGGTAGACAGATGAGCAATTTATTTAGAATTTAGGCATTTTAACGTTTAGCCCCAACGCGTATCTTATGCAAATTATTTGGTGTTGTTTCATGAAAGAGCCCAAGTCCTATAACGTCTATGCAATGATAGAATACACTTAATATAAGTGAGGAACAGCTGTGTCAATACTACCATATTGTCATAAATATGTCAATAATTGTATAGTTCACATACACACAATTTTAGATTGAATCGCATGAGTTAAAATGTAAGTTAATCTCTTAAAATTTATTTTTATATCTAAACAAAACACTCAGGCTATCGGGCATTTAAACTCTAATTCTACTAAAAACTCGAAATAAGCACCCCTACTTAAACTATTACAGTTAATTTGTAGAGGGGGCAAACTTCATTTGAAAATGACAATACTGCCATGGGTTATGCACACGGGTAGGACATGAATATCAGCTTTTATTTAAATGCAATGAATTGTTATGAAAGCGAGTGATTATATACAGTCAGGGGCGGACTGGGCCCCCTGCAGAATAACTGAAGGGGCCCTTTGTAGTCAAACACCACGAACAACCACGGACGGAGAATTCCCGATGCCCCGAGCGCCGAAGGAGCGATTTTTTTAAGGGGGGCTTTGGGGGGTTCCCCCCCCCCCCCAGAATTTTTTTGAAATTTGCCAGCCGGAAACCCGTTTTCCAAGCATCTGGGGATCTATTTTGGAAAAAGTAAAACTCCATTTTGGCGAGGAATTTCTCTGGAATAGTATCGTTTTCCAAGCATCTGGGGATCAATTTTGGAAAAAGTAAATCTGCCGAATTTCAAAAAACAAACACTTAAAAAATAAAATTACTTAAAGATGGGTTCCCAGCAAAGTATTTATCGGCTGGTTATTTCTAATAAAAGTATGGCAAATTTGGTATCTATGAAAAGCATAGACACCCAATCTTACTAGAAAAATACTAGATTACGCGAAAATCTGGGCAATATTGTCAGGGAATCACTAACTGTCAACCCGACAGGATTTGCTGGCTTATTGTCTGCTAGCTTAGGTCAGGGAGCAGTTGTTATTTCTTGCTCAAATAGTTAGGCGGTTTGGGGAACATTGCGGGTTGCCAACGTACAAAATACTCTGTAATTTAAAGGTGTAAAAAGAAGTTGACAGAAATAATTAAGAATTTATTTAGGCCTCAATAATATGGTAAATGTAAAGTAAGTAATGATAGATACATTTTTAAATATGGACCCTCCCACAATGAAGTTAAGTTGGCAGACATTGCGTTTAACAACAGCTTACTTACAGCTATAGGTATCCCCGGCGAAAACAGATTTTTAAAAGGGAATTGAAGCAAATTTTTGATAGATTGGTTACTTTAAATATGTGTTTAGTCCGAATATATCCTCAAATCACAAAGTTTGTACCCGGGAATGCATCTTTAAAAGTAATAATGTCGGCCAGTGATAATAAACAAGACTTCGACATATATTTTTACTGTATTGATGTATTTTTGAGTTTTTAAGCCAAAATTGGGCCCCTCTTGAGAAAAATGGAGGCCCAATGGTCACCGAATAGAGCCCGCTTAGTGGGCTCTATTCTACCAATGGCAAGTGGGCCCCTACTCCTGACTATGGGCCCCCAATTTTGACCGAAAAAATCACTCTTTACTGAATTTTGATGTATTTTTTAGTTTTTAAGCCAGAATTGGGCCCTCTTGAGGAAAATGGGGCCCCTTTGTCACATGTAGACTACTGACATGTAAAGTGGGGCCCAGCTTACGTCAAATATAGGGCCCAAGTGGAGGGAAATTGTAGGGACAAAGCTAGCTGACATGGGGATGGGGGTCCCCAAGTTGAGGCAACTGGGGCCCCAAAGCCTTGTCACGGAAATCATGTCACATGTAGACTACTGTCATGTAAAGTGGGGCCCAGCTTACGTCAAATATGGGGCCCAAGTGGAGGGAAATTGTAGGGACAAAGCTAGCTGACATGGGGATGGGGGTCCCCAAGTTGAGGCAACTGGGGCCCCAAAGCCTTGTCACCGAAATCATAAGGGGGTGCAACCCTCCTTGACACTCTTTTAAAACCCTTTATGTTCACTTTTACATTAAAATATTTGTTCATCTTGTTTTTGGTTTTTTTGGAAGTGGGGGGCCCGCCTTTGCAAGCACAGGCGCACAGGCGCACAGGCGGGCCAGTCCGCCCCTGTAAGCAGTTTTTAAGAACAAACTGTTTATAATTTATCGATGAGGATTATCGCAGTTATTTAAGTTGGAGCGCGTCTAGAGAGGTTTTAACTTTTATCTATAGCGCTTCACATGACAATCTCGTTGCACAAGTCACAATAATCAAACTTTATCCAGGAACGCCCACTTATGGTCAATTATATATAAAAAAAACAGCACAGTACATGCGTGGATCGGGAACTGGGTATGACCGTATCGCAGCCATCTTATAAGTATTGAGACGTCATGTCAAAAATCGAAGTCAGTCGTCCAAAAAAAAGGCAAGTAGATTCATGTCAATCGCACATTAATTGGCGGGCGGAGTCTTGGGCTTTTTTCGAAAAGCGTCACCCAAAAGAACAACAAGAACAACTAGGTAAGTAGCGGTTAGGAACCTACCATTTGTGATTCGCCTAATCCTTATATAGCTTTAGCAATTGCACTTCGTATAAATTGAAAATATTATACCCGTAACATGTATATTATATACATGTACTACTATGTACTAATAACAATGTTTATAAATAATATTACACAAATATCCTTCCTTTCGGAAGCGAAACTGTAGGCCTACTACATTAATACAATAACATTCGTAACTACGACGTGTATCCGTCGTGGAAGATGCATTTCCTGATAGTTATGTCAAGACTGCTTTTAGGAAATGACGTTACGAAAAGTAACTGACTTCTTATAATATTATTATATTATCTACCCGGATAAGAGGTGGTATGAATGTTTACACACACATAAAGAGATATCCACTTATCTTTCTGGGTTGTAAATAATAGTAATAAATTATCCATAATAACTCAAACAAAAGGTGAGTACAACATTATTTAGTAATTGTTTAGCGGTAAATATATTATATTCGATTGGATGACCAAGAAGGTCCAGAGTACACAATGCCAACGGGCCGCAAGAATTGAGGGGTGCAAAAAGGCTTCTTAGCCGTAATTATCTCGGTGTCAATTAAAATGTCACTTCATCCTATATATAGTGAATATTTATCGCGCTTTAAGATAAATTATCAAAGTGGTGTGCATATTGCGGGGTCAATTTCAGGGTACATCATATCAAATGGCTAAATCAAAATTAAGCCGTTTCTCTTTTCAATATGAAATAATTGCTTTAATATCTAGGATATATATATTTTATTAAACTCATTCAAGCATCTGAGACAAATAACAAATTGAGTTTAACTCCAGAAATGGTAATCGCTACTCTCTTCCTTTAAACACCCGGGCATTTCATAATGAATTTCCATTTTCCGTACATCATGGTATACATACCAAGAAACAACAACGTACAGGTGATAGTCGTTTAACAGGAAGTACATACCAGACTGTGCATGTAGTTCTACATATAAACGTTTTAAATGTTAATCGTTGTAAACATTATAGTACTTCTATTATACAATGCAGTCACGCTGTAATACAATGCGGCTGATATATACATAACTTTACAAAACCAAACTTCAATACCCTTACATCACATAACAAAATATGAATGTAGTACGAGAAGATAGCCAAAACAGGAGGTCGTAAAAATCTTATTCTTTTACAAAAAGTGTTGTATCCATTGTCTTCAAGATTGTCTAGAAGTGATGCAGAAGGAGGGTCTGACAAGGACAGCTGCATAGTCGTTCGGATGGTACAAAAAACCGAGGTCCCGTGTACACATTGGAGTGCACGTAAAGATCCCTTGGCAGTTGGAATTCGAAATAAGAGTAGGCCGTAGCGCCGCTGCCCGGGCAAAAATTTCCCTCATAGCACACTGTATGGCGTATGCCCGTCCTCCATTAGCCCAGGTTAGGTGCATAATAGTAGGACGTTAAACCCCATTTCATTCATTGTCTAGAAGTGTATCAAATTCTTAAAAAAGGTCCAATGTTATTTTATTTTTGGGGTTTGTTCTCTTATTTTCCAAAACAACTTGTTGATGCCTATGCTTTTGCGATAACAAATCTTATTCACATTGTTGATTATTCATAACTAGGCTATAAATTTATTCTTAATATCCTGTTTTTGTTTATTTCAGTTCCACAATGCGTAACCCAAAATCAAAATGGATTATTATTAGTGTATGCATAGCACTGGTATTAGTCTGGAAGCTTAATAGTCCTAGTCAACAAAACAAATATGCTAAGATAATCAAATGGCTTCCGACAAAAAGCAATGACATGGTGACACCAGTTCAAACACAGTCGTCAAAAAAAGCATGCGTAACGTTTGAAGGCCGATTAGGAAATCTTCTCTTTAAATATGCGTCACTGTTTGGTATTGCCAAGAAAAACAATGTAAAGGCCACTGTATCCACCACTCTTCCACTTTTACGAATGTTTCAGCTTTCTGCTCCAACTGGGAGTTGCAAATGTGTTAACAATTTCAAAGAAAAGAAAGGGTGCACTTTCGAACGTGAAGTAATGCAAATCGGCGGGAAACATGACATTTGTCTTACTGGGTATTACCAGTCGTGGAAATATTTTAACGATTCCCAGTCAGAATTACGAAAAGAATTGAAATTTAAGAAACATATCGAAATAAATGCGAGAGAACAACTTTCGGTACTCAAAAGAGGAAAGTGTGACAGCAGTGCTTGTGTATTGGTCGGTGTTCACGTGCGAAGAGGTGATTTTGTACACAAAGAACATTTACGTAAATATGGCTACACGTCACCTGACAAAAACTACTATATAAAAGCAATGCAGTATTTTAGAGATAAATTTAAATCTAGATTATTCATAGTGGCTTCTGATGACACTGCGTGGTGCAAAACACATATCAATGGCGACGATGTTGTGTTCGTGCGGCAGAATAATACACCGGAAGTCGATATGGCCATTTTAGGAATGTGTAAGAATACGGTGATGTCCGTCGGTAGTTTCAGTTGGTGGGCTGCCTGGTTAGCTGGAGGAGAAGCTGTATACTATGGTGGTTATCCTAAGCCTGGTTCAACACTAGCCAGTCTTGTAAATGAACAAGATTATAGGTTACCTGGATCGATAAAAATGTAGAGTAGTACTGGTGCAGAGGTTGGGATGGTGTTGGGTGCGTTCCAATACAAAATGTCCATGATGATAAGAGACAAAGGGCAAATTACTACCAACCCGTGAAGTATATGTATAGACCTAGAACATAAACCGTTTTTTAATGTTTTGACAATATGACCATTTAGTTTTAGTCTCACAGAGAAATAAATAATACGTTGCGCAATATGTATTAAAAAACAATTAGTGTCCGACCTGAGTATTCATTAATTCAATGGAATACCCGCCTGATATTCTATATAAATTTAATTTGGTACAACTCAGCTAGTTTCTAATAGGAATAACTATTTTAGCGAGAATGGCTCTTCATTGGGGATATATAGCTGCTCTGAAATTGCATTAGAATATGTCAGCTTGTGAGTCATCCGCAATAGAATCATCGCATATAATGGGAATCGAATAAGCATCGATTTTCAGACGTTTTCATCAACAACAGTAAAGTGGTTATTGGATAGATTTTAAATTATACACCGTGTGGTCATGCGATATATATTATCAAGGATTTTCAAAAATTACAGCCGGTGTTATGACATTCGATTACTTCGAAAAAATCTTGCGGATGTTGCAAAATAATCTTTAGATTGATACACAGAGTTTAAGATCCTGGGACGACGAAAATGATTATAATGATTTTTTAATAATCTGATAATGCGTTGCTACATTTAATCAAACTATAGGATATCCAAAATGTTTCATTACAGACAAATTAAAAACAAAGAGACATCTCTTGTTGACCGACCGCACGATTTAGCTTCTGTGGGCGTATGTTTTGTTGCCTGGTTACCTATCTTTTTTGTTTTGCCATTGTCAATAGTAGATATATTGGCTGATTGGTATCCTATCGTGTTGTCGGGTTGTCGGCGACACCACTGCATGATACCAATCAGCCACCATACAATAGCGCCCACAATATTTGCAAACACTGACCAGCAAGGAAAGGTTTGTTATAAATATGCATATTCTACACATTATATGCAAAATTTCAATGGTATTTTAAATATTGAGCGTATATATTTTTGAGCGTGTACTTTAACTCAAAGGTGAATAGTGAAATATAAATGAAAAAGACGAAAATAAGTTTTGCAATCTAGACGCAGAGAAGTATGTCTTTCCCGACAGGACCGGATTAAGTATGTCGTAGAAGCTTTTCGGAATTGCCTTACAAAGTCGTTCAGATACCTGTGGTGCTTTTTAAGATGTGGGAAACACGATGGCCTAAATATCAGAATCATCTTATAAGGCCGACACCAATGAACATTTAGAATGTTTCATTGACCCAGGAGGAGGTTCTTGCGTACAACTGTCTTTCAAGTATGCCACAGACGTGGGTCAATGGCATTGCGAGCAATTATCCCCAAAATTAAATTGCTATTATTTTTATGGGGAATAGGCCTAGCACATAGTATTCTGGAAGAGCGAAAGTGAAACCTCATTTGTTTTAGAATGGTGGAATAGGGTTTTATAATTTTAGAATCGGCCAATGGCTTAATTTGATAATTTTGAAAGCTTGCGGACCAATAAACCGAAGGGTATAGTTTATGTTCCCAGTAAAGTATGCGATGCTAGTACAACAACTGGTCTCCTCGTTCTGTAATTCATTTCCTGCTTGGTTATAGTTCAATGATATTCGTATCCACAAACAATTCTATCTTGTGCACATGCTTAAATCCCTTAATATAATGGCTTTGCCACCTTCAGCTAAACGGGAAGTAGATGAAGTTGGTTGATAAACTTCTCCAGCACTTTAATACCTCCACTCCACCTTTATTAAAGCTGTTGGTAGTTTGTCTCCCTTTGAACATGAAAAGTAATAATTCGTTTACAAGCTCTTTAACTAATAAAACATATTTTACACGAGTGTTTGAGATACTAAATTGTAAAACATTCAATATTATCTACGGTATAGAATGTACACTCTGCGGACTGGTTTATGTTGGCATGCCAGCAGGGTAAGGTTACTCTTCCTGACACCTGTTACCACTGTTTGTCGTGTTTTTTGTACAGGGTGAACAGTCCATTTGCTGAATACACTATTTGACCTGATTATACTATTTTGCCCACACCGTTTGTTTTTGGAACACAACCGGTGTAGACTGTCATTGATAGTTCATTGTCCAATCACACTATTTTACCGAGATTTCGTCTAATAGTTTGGATGCAGTTATGGCGGGTGTGGCGCCAGGCAGGGTAAGCTCACTCTTCGGGACACCTGATACCACTGTTTGTTGTGTATTTTGTACACGGTAAACAGTCCATAATATGCTAATAACACTATTTTGCCAGATTACACTATTTTGCCTATACCGTTTTTTTAGGACTTCGATTTTTGTCTAATGGTTTGGATTGTTCGTACTAGTTTTTTTTTATTCCCGAGCATAATACATTGGTTTTGTAAAAATCCCATCTTGCATTACGAGCCAAAAGCACAACGACCAATTTCAACAATCGTGTCACTGAAATGGTGTCCATACTGGCGGAGTGTGTCGCATACAGCTCTTCTATTGATGCAAAAAAATAAGCTAGATTAGCGGACAAACCATGCATACTTGAAACACCTCAATCTTCTACCGGGGTTTCATAATGTGTTCAGCTTGGAACCGGTTCTGGAGTAGGAACCCAGGGGATATTTTGTTCTGAAGGGGGGGGGGGGGTAATTACTTCGGGGCCATACCCATCAGCTGAAACAGTTATCAAAGTTGTCTGGGGTCACTATAATAGGGGGTGTTCTGAAGTACAGAAACCAGTAGTTACTTTAGTAACGAAATTCTAAGAGCTCTATTCACATAGTAGGCTCCCACAATTTTGTTACTAAAGTAACTTAGAAACCAGGTGATATTCTCTTCGGAGTGGTCCTTTTTTATAGGTCAATAGTGCCACTTTGCTCTAGAACGTAGGATTTTATCCGCCATACTTGAAACAAATCAGTCTCGCACTTACACTACCGGGATTTTGTGATGTGTTCATGTTTAAACCCGTTCTGGAGTAGGAACCCAGGGGCTTATTGTGTTCTGAAGTTGAGTTTTATCTACTTTGGGGCCATACCCTATCAGCTGAAGAAGGAATGAAAGTTGTTCGTCATATTTTGATATAAACCTACGTACTCTGGTCACTAGGGGCGGTATGAAGCCGAAGCCAGCTGATTTTTATACGCCCACATTTTCATGTGGACGTATTATGTCGTCGCCCCTGTCCGTCCGTCCGGACGTCCGTCCACAATTGTTTGTGGACTCTCTACAGGTCTCAATTCTTGTCCGATTTTCAATATAGGTTTATCCCCAAAAGATCTCGGCTGCTTTCGATATTGGCATGTATCGGATCAAAACTTCATGGATTATGGCCCCCGATTGTATGATAAATCACGTTTTTAGCTTGTGGACCCTTTAGAGGTCACAATTTTGAACCGATTTTGATGAAACTTGACATGCATGTTTATAACCCAAAGATCTTGGCTCCTTTCGATATTTGCGCCTATCGGAACGTAATTTCCTGCATTATGGCCCCTGATTGTCCGAAAAATCACATATTTTAGCTTGTGGTACCTCTGAAGGTCACAATTATTATCCGATTTAAAAAATCGTTTGATTATATCACCGTTACACCCTAAGAAAGGTTGAGTTCAAATTTCGGAAAAATCGGACAAAAAATTACCATACAAAATGGCCGCCGTTCGCACGCGAATACTGTTAAAAAATGGTATATCAAGGTTGTGGACCCTGTAGAGATCACAATTTTAATTCGATTTTGATGAAACTTGAAATGCATGGTTATAACCCAAAGATCTTGGCTCCTTTCAATATTTGCGCATATCGGATAGTAACCTCCTGAATTATGGCCCCTAATTATACGCAAAATCGCCTTGGTTTAGTTTGCGGTCCCTCTGGAGGTTACAATAATTATCCGATTTAAAAAATCGTTTGATTATATCACCGTTACACCCTAAGAAAGGTTGAGTTCGAATTTCGGTAAAATTGGACCAAAATTGCCATACAAAATGGCCGCCAATCGTACGCGAATACTGTTAAAAAATGGTATATCAAGGTTGTGGACCCTGTAGAGGTCACAAGTTTAATTTGGTTTTGATGAAACTTGAAATGCATGGATAAAACCCAAAGATCTTGGTTCCTTTCGATATTTGCGCATATCGGATCGAACTTTCTGAATTATGGCCCGTGATTATACGCAAAATCGCCTTCGTTTAGCTTGTTGTCCCTCTGGAGGTCACAATTATTATCTGATTATATCATCGCTACGCCCTAAGGATAGTTGAGTTCGAATTTCGGAAAAATTGGACCAAAATTGCTATACAAAATGGCCGCTATTAGTACGCGAATACTGTTAAAAAATGGTATATCAAGGTTGTGGACCCTGTAGAGGTCACAATTTTAATTCGATTTTGATGAAACTTGAAATACATTGTTATAACCCAAAGATCTTGGTTCCTTTCGATATTTGGGCATATCGGATCGTAACTTCCTGAATTATGGCCCCTGATTATACGCAAAATCGTCTTTGTTTAGCTTGTGGTCCCTCTGGAGGTCACAATTATTATCCGATTTAAAATATCGTTTGATTATATCATCGCTACGCCCTAAGGATGGTTGAGTTCGAATTTGGAACAATTCGGAACAAAATTGCCATACAAAATGGCCGCCGCTTGTAAGCGATTACTGTTAAAAAATGGTATATCAAGGTTGTGGACCCAGTATAGGTCACAATTTTGATAAAACTTGAAATGCATGGTTATAACCCAAAGATCTTGGTTCCTTTCGTTATTTGCACATATCAGATGATAACTTCTTGAATTATGGCCCCTGATTGTCCGAAAAATCGCCTATGGTCCCTCTGGAGGTCACGATTATTATCCGATTTAAAAAAACGCTTGACTCTATCATCGTTACACCATACGGAAGGTTGAGTTTGAATTTCAGGGAAATCGGACCATAATTGCCAGACAAAATGGCCACCGTTTGTACGCTAATGGTGTTAAAATATGGTATGTCAAGGTTGTGGTACGCTAATAGTGTTAAATATATGGACCCATTATAGGTCACAATTTTAATTCGATTTTGATGAAACTTGAAATGCATGTTTATAACCTAAAGATCTTGATTCTTTTCGATATTTGTGCATATCAAATTGTAATTTAGAGGATTATAGCCTTTGATTGTAGGAAAAATCACTTTCGGTTTTGCTTGTTACTATCTTTTGTTCTGAAGGGCATTTTTCAAGTTTGCCTTAGCAACGTGGTAGCAAGAATTAACTTTGTCCTCAAAAAATTGAATTAAATCGACTTTTTTCCGCGATTTCGGTAGCGTACAGTCCCTAACCCTAGGGGATTTGCAACCCAAGAATTCACATTCTGATCATCGGCCAAGATGGTGCTTACGTTAGGCATAATACCAATTTTGTCCGCGTGTTTAGAAACAACAGTCAGCTAGCTCCCCTACTATAAGGGGATATAGGTAGCCCGTTATACCCAATTTTCTTTTTATATCTTAAACCACATTCCATTCTGTTCTACACATTAATTCCTCCGCAGATGTGGATGGCCAAAGAAATAAATCATTGAAGGTGCGGTAATGGA
The DNA here is from genome assembly GCA_917208275.1 of Patella pellucida. Taxonomy (NCBI): domain Eukaryota; kingdom Metazoa; phylum Mollusca; class Gastropoda; family Patellidae; genus Patella; species Patella pellucida. Next base: position 46,047,349 of record OU795039.1, read on the forward strand.
GGGTGGAAAAATGAAATAAAATTCACAGTTTATATGATTTTATTTAGCAATATAAATATAAATATCCATAAAATTCAACAATAGTTATTAAACAAAAACATTTTATAATATCTTATACAAGAACAATTATTACAAAATATAATAAATGACATACCTCAAAGGTAGTCTCAAATTATTTAATAAAGTGTAGATATGTGGTTATTGATATCTTTAATGGGGTTACTCTACACAAATGTAACATAATATGCAATCTGATTAAAACACATACAATTTATTTTTTTTCTTTAAATCTATTTCAAAGAAATATTATTTGACATAATTATTTGCACATACATGTACTTGTGACTACAGGTACATAAGAGTATGTATATCATTGATACCTATCAAACAATTATAATTACATATTTCCATGGGTTTTTTTTTAAAAAGAGTAAAAATAACTCTTCATACATTACAATCTGCTTTTAGGCCCATTTAACGTTTCAATGAATATAGCCTTATACCCCTTTAAAATACACATGTATCAGAAACGGACTAGACATAATGTATTACTGTATATATTTTATTCCTCTATACATTTTAGCTACACAGTATATAAAATAATGTGTTAGTTTTGTATTCAATTCTCAACAAGTATGGAGTGGATCTTTGAACAGTCAACTGATGAAGCATAGTAGTCATACCCTCACTCTCTCGAAATATTTTATATCATAAAAATGATAAGACACTGTAATGTACCTGTTTTTAAATATTGTGAACACAATTTATTTTTAAAAAAATAAATTGTGTTCACAAAATTTAAATTACCTAAGTTTAACCACTGGTTTTCCAATACTTATGACATAGGATGATTGTTGGACATTTTGTACTAAAATGGTTATAAAAGAAACCGGGCAGTTCAAATAGAATTAGCACATGTTGGAAGCTTAGATCTGCATTCCATTTGACAGCAGGATCAGGAGAACCATCACCACAATCAAGGTTTGACAAAATAAAGCATTTGGATTCACAGATCACTAGCTAGATCATTTAAACAATATACGACCACATTTCAATGTGGGCGTATAAAAACGATCTTGAGTCAATTGTCTATAGTTTGTTTCTGACTTCTAAATCACAAAAATGTTAGAATTTTATATAAACTGTGTGTAGACCTGGGCCTTTTGCCAGGAGATGTTGATCATCAATTGCTTAGTAACCAGGGGTGGATGTTTTAACTGTGAACAGTAGTGCCAGTGTAACTAATAAGTGGTGGATCTCTCAACTTTTATCAGTAGAGCAGACATATGTAATTGCTGTTTGAAGTGAAGTTAAACAATATCCTTCTTCGCCCATAATATATCTGTAAAATAAAACATTAGTGTGACATATATTTCTTTAAATCCTTAAACCGATAGTAATATTAGTTCTACTGAGCTGACAGAACCCAAGTATTAAAGATGTTAAAAGACAATCAAATCTAATACAATGAAAAACTTTTTTTATTTGAAAATATCATATTTCTTACAACTAATAAATATTTTTCTTTTACCACCTGTGACAATAAATTACTGGTAATGACCAAAGATTAGTGATAATCAAACACAAAATAAGATCTCTGCTAGTGTCACGCTGCGAGTAAATTACGTTGAACATGTAGCGAATCGCCGATATCGTAAGATTGCTGTTGTAACTTGCTAAAAAAAAACCTGCAGAATACCCAGAAGAGCTCATTCAAAAAATCGTAAGTTGTGGTACAGGAGTTACATTGCACGCTCCAGCAGTGGAGGCAGACATTTTGAGATCATGTGACATCAATCATGTCTCTGATTGGCTAATAAAAATGGTTCGCCCGACAATATACGCTGGACTTGATCACAAAAGCGAATCTGATAGCAATCGAAAATAATTGGTCGCAAATATCTAATTTAATATGAGCGATTGATCGGCGAGTTTTTCACTAAGCAGAATCGGGCGAGTTATTCACTGAGCTTCATTAATATACCTACCCTTCATGTATAAATTCAGCCATGGCTTGACATTCAGAGACTAGTTGAGGTTTACCACTCTTTATAACAATATATGTCAAAATAGGTAAAAGATCATCAGCTCCACTACAAACAAATAACATGTACATATAATTACTAGCACCACAATAAAAAGAATCCTTGTTCATAACATTGAGAAGTATTGCTTTAAAGTTGTATGTGTGACTTAAATCTCTAAAGATCAATGCATACATACTTGTAATTTCAATGTTGACTTTGACTTTTTTCATACCTAAAAACAGTTCTTTAACACTCGGTACATGGAGAAAAGTGATCTTTTTCAAACTGATATACATGTATGTCCAAACTATGGCTCCCTTGTCGACCTCGAACCACCAATATCATGTAAATAGCTCAATGTATTATATGATTGTTTACTAGTTGTTGGGGGAATAATAACTATTCATATTACACTAACAGTTCAGGAGAACTTGTTTCGAGCAGACCAAGTTCTAAAGTGTTAAAATACAAATATAATTTACTTACACACTTGGTGTACTGGATATTTCTCCATCTTCTATTTGTTTAGTAACATAAAAATTTTCTACACAATCACAAACCAGTCGACATACATTAACTGTAATTAAAACGATATTTTATCAGCTATAAAGAATAAGAGTAATTGTGTTTAACATCCACACAACCAACCCTAACCAGGTCATTCCACACCAACGTGGTTTCACACTTGTCAGTAGTGCATAACGGTAGGCCTGGCAAGGACAGTCATTTGGATGAGATGAGAAACCAAGGTCCATTGTATGCAGTGGCATGGACGTAAAAGAGCCCTTACTGGCATAAATGTCTCTCATACTCAGTCATAGCACAATGTATGGCGTATGCCAGTCTTCATTAGGCCGGTTGATGCAGATCTAGAATAGCAGGAAGTTAAACCTAACTTCAATCACTTTTCCACTAACATAAATATGTTGTTTTATTAAAAATATTTGCTTGTAATGGGGTTTTGTCTTGAAGTGGGATGGACTCTGACTACCTGGAGAAAACCCAAGAAGTTAGTGAGGTAACCCTACTTCATGCCAGGTAAAACCAAAAGACTTACATAGAAAAAATGTAACAGGTCTTAAGATTTACAATGTATTAGACGACTCATCCATCTAATCCCTGTATTAGACACTATATAAATGTATTTATTACAGGGAGTCACAGTGGTACAGTGAGTACAATGTTTCCATCCCTAATCTGGAGGACCGATGTTTGATTCCTGTGTTGGTCAAGAAAGTACATCAAGATTTTACAGAGTCGTTTCCCCTTGTCAATGGCACAGGATGAAGGACCTGCCAAGGGATAATGTATAATTGTTCAGATGGGACAAATAACCGAGGCCCCGAGGACACATTGGCGTGCACATTAAAGAATTTAATATAAAAGAGTAGGCCATAGCACCGCTGTCCGGGCCATAGTTACCTGTATGCCCGTCTTTATTAGCCCAGTCGGAGCAGAGCAGTAGGACGTTAAACACTATTTTAGTAAAGGTCGATTTTAGATTTATTGATAGATCAAATATTTTTGACATTGAACATAAAATGTGGATTATGATAGCTTAGTATGGCAGAATAATTCAGAATCCGGACAGTGGTATATTGAGATTTGGGCTTATAAATACTAAGCTGATACTTACCAACACATTCAAGTTTACTGAGCATAGTATAGTGATTCTTTAATTTACAAAGTTCATTAATAGCACTTTGAAATGGTAATAAACCTTTCATATCAGATGTTAAACAAAGTTTTTTAGATACACCGTAATCCTCTGGTGTAGACAGAGTATGTTCTGTCATATTGTAAGCCAGGGCTATCTCTTGATTTTTATTCGACAATCTAAATTGAACAAAAAAAAAGAAATACATGTATATTGATTATTTACACACCAATTATTTATATTCCTCATTACGTTTAGGCCAGACACATAATAACTTCTGTTTTACAAGACATACAGTTTATCTAATTTTTTCTTAATTTCTACTTTTCAGTAATGTAAAATATATATTCATATATATATATATATAAATAGAGAGAAATGGGGTTTAACGCCCACTCAACACAAACTAGGTCATTTTGGGACTAACATATTATGGTTTAATTTCATTTCAATAATTCGCTTGCGCGTAGGGGTCTGTAGCAGTAGGAAGAAACCAGAGGACCCGGAGAAAACCCATGAAGTTGGACAGTCAACCCTACTCCTTGCCACGTACAACCAGGGATTCGAATATATTCATATATATTCACAGTAAGCCATAATACATACCTAAATAAAGTGAGTAGATATTTCCATATTGGTTTAAAGAATGGTTCTTCAAGAGATGCGTAACACTGGTCTTGTCCCTCAGCACTATCTAATTCCTCGTACGTTATAGCAAACATAACTATCAATTTCTCTAACGAGTTATGAACATCTTGTGACATACTCTTTAAATGTCTAGAATACGCTTCGTCTTTTAACTTCTCACATTCTAAACTCTGCCTTCTAAAATTGAAAAACTTGTCTTTAGAATTAGATTGTTGATTAACATCTTTCACAGATAAAACAACATATGAGTCCTGATTACTTGGCTTCGGTAAATAGTCTGCCTTATCACATTCGGGTCTCCCAGCATCATCATCATTATCATCATCAAACAAATCATCCATATCTTCATCGTTGTACTGTTCATAATCTTTTGATAAGGAACGATATGTCAGTGATACTTTTTGATTTTCTTCTTCTAAATTTTGACACAATTGCTCATTTTTATCAACAGCAATTTCTAAATTTTTCATCACATTTTCAGTGTCGGACACAATATCACAGTCCTCTTTATTATCTTTATTATTACTATTATTCCCAACATCTACATTTCCTGAGCTACCATTATCACATTCATCTTTATTATCTGTCTCAATATTATTGCCAATGTCTACATTTTTTGATCTACCAATATCACAGTCATCTTTATTGTCTGTTTGAACATTATAATTCCCAATGTCAACATTTTTTGCACCATCAACACATTCTACACTCTTTTCATTGTCAACTTTTTCTGGTGATATCTCTGTAGGTGTTATATTTGATGGATAATATTTAGGTGGTAGTGGAACAGATATCTCATTGATATCTGCCATCTTGGTGGAAACTAAAGGGTACAATCTTTCATATATCTTATACTGATAATTCTTTAACAACACTGTCAGAGGATGGTCTTCACATCTGAAAATATGAAAAATAATACAGTTATATTATAACTGAATTAATACTAGGGGCCTGTATGATTATGGTCACAATATCATACAAGACATTGTTGTCGTGACTTCGTGACCATTTACACTATCAGTGTAAATCTGTCTGGTGTGTTCCCACTTTGGTGGCAGACTGTTTATCCTTTAATTGATCTTAAAACTATAGTCTGTTTAAAAGTAGTTACTCAAAAACTGTTGTTCAGCATTAATGAGCTCTTAATCCCTCTTAATAAAATTTATTAACCAACTAATTGATGACATTTTGAACATAGTTCATGCAGGAGTTATGCTTTCAAACATGAATTTAATTCACTATATTAATATAGCATGACATCCTAATATTTACAAGTTCATTAACTTAATAAAACAAAAAACAATCTTATGTCGAAACAACCATTTCACAGATATTATTTGGTGGCACCAAAAGGCTTCGAGTTAAAAAATATCGTCAACATGATATAAGAATTGACCATTTGAAAACACAGTTATTAAATGGCACTTTAAGTGTAAATCAGTATGGAACAAATATTTCCTACTTAGTGGGGCTGTAAAATGATTGTTTTGTTGTAAGGCATTTATTTATAAAATATATAAAGTTAAATATGTAAAGTGTAATGCATTTTTATATGTGTAAATTTTTTAATGTTTTTTAATAAATCTTAAATTTGTTAAAATCAATACATTTATATATGTGTAAATTACTTAATATTAAAATTCAACAAAAGTTAAATTTGTTAAAAAATAATAAAGTTTTATTCTTAAAAAGATAAGGACTATAGTTTATAACACCATTGTTCTAGGATTAACTCTGGATTAGCGACAAAATTTGACATCAAAGCCTGCCGGCAAAGAGGGAATACCCCACTGTCTACATTGAAATGAATTTGTAACCATACTTTGGATAGATATGATTATCTACACCACAAATCACAGACTAATGCATTAGAATAATAATTATATCATGATATTACAGTACAAACCGGAGTATTTCGGTAATAAGTTGACTAATAATAACAGGATCTTTCGGTGAATTGCACAGTTTCTTTCTCCATTCCAGTAACCATTTCTACAAAAGAATTAAATTTTTCAATAATTCACAGCAAAAGTATTCAGATTTATTCCTATTAACAAACTCAGTAATGTATACAATATATGATTGTTATGGTGAACTTTCTTGCGATATCTTAATTGAAGAAATATCGCAACTTATAAATGCATTTTAATTCTCACATGCTTTGGAATGAGTTGCTACAAAATGGACCAACTGTCTTATGACAATGACGTTTAAAATATTGATTAAAATAATAATACTTAAAGAGTATTTTGGAGCTTATCCTGTCATTTGAAAAATTTAATGACTTGAAGTTACATGTTCTTACAGCTTGCTGTTCGTATTGTAATATTTTCTTATATATATGTCTCTGTTCTTGTTCATCTTCAGACATACCTACGGGTGAGGCAAACCGTCTGAAATATACAATTCAATTTTCCTAAACCCAAAATAGTCAAATTCATACATTGATTAAATAAATTTGACATTGCAATTATAAAAATATTGATTACTTAGCTACATATATAAACAGTTTTCTTGAATTTTAAAAAAAATCATATGCACCAACATTTAAAAGCAAAAATCCATACAAAATCCTTTGAAGAACCTTTGTTTACATTCTTAGTTTTATTTTTATGTTGTTTTTAAAAAAAAAAAAAAAATATGGATTACTAAACAATTATGGAATTGTAAATAAATAAGTCAAATTATCAATTAAACACTGATAAGATATAGTATACCCACCTAGCTGCTTGATCATCTAGTCTCCTTTGAGTATCTCTCATTTTCTCTGATAACTAGAACTCTGATTAAGGTAAAATCAATGTCCAAGCACATGTTTGACCTATTTGAACATAAAACTAAACACAATGTCCACCCACAATATGACATGGATCTATATCAATAATTTGATTAAGATCTAAAGGTGACTTTCAATATAAATATATGATTAGATCAGTCTCATTCAGTCATAACATTTCTATTAATGACCACACACAGCCATACCATCCATACCTGTATGTTGATTATTATTGTAATTTATTATGACCAAAACAACACAGGTGTGCTATTAAAAGAATGTCAAGCATGTGTAAAAATGTGAGATAATCCTATTGTACTGTTTCACCCCCACACTATTACTAATCTTCATAATAAATAAGGTTTTGTACTTTGATTTATCTCTATGCTAAACTAGTATATAAACATATAAGTTTGCCAACATTATCATTATTAACAACAACTTTTTTTCGGATTTTACATTAATGTAAATTTGTTTAATAATTAAATGAAATCCTATTTACCTCTTTTAAAAAATCATGGGTTAATTTCCGTTGCTATCTAACGCTATAGTGATTTCAATCGTTCCTTGAAGTGAAACGCTCTCTTCCACCGTGGGTGATACCACAGACAAATCTAACACGTATAGTAATAGTAATAGTACACTTGCCTGCTATACTACATGTATTCAAATTAGAAGCCTGATTACCTTTTTGGATTAATGACCTTACTTTACCCATGTATTGATTTTAGTCTTTTCATAGAAATAATTTTAATTATAAAATACCTGATAGTAATTAACGTTGAGTTTATATAATACTTAAAAGGGCACTAGGTGAGATTAGATGATGAGCTGACAGTTCTTGCTATAATATTTAAATTATGATAACAGATTATACTGAAAATTTCAGTCAAATTGCTTCACTATGAACTGAAAAATTAACGATTCAAGTTTAGGCTAGCCTCGATTGTCATTACTAACGTTAGTATGATTTTCCATTTTTACTTTAAATTATCCATCACAAAATGTACTCAAATCCACTAAATACATCACAAAATGTACTCAAATCCACTAAATACATCACAAAATGTATTCAAATCCACTAAATATCACAGGCTAATGGTGGCATGGAGAGTTTATAAGGTTTGAATAAGTTTAATAATGGATAATTAATAATTTAGATAACATTTCAGGACTAAAGAAAGACTTGCAATAAACAGATTCTAGCCAAATCATCTCTGGAGATTTAGAAAATAATTATCACAATTAAAACTCAACATATAAAAATAGTTTCACCGACATCTAAGAAAACAAACAATATTCAATTTACCAAAACAGATATTTAAAAGATACAGCCTGTTCTTGAGCATTAGCTATAGCTAAATTTTCAGCTAATTTTCTTTGAATAGTTAAACTCTGAAATAAAATACGAAAAACAATCATATAAATAAGAATGCAATAGTAAGAGACAGTGGAACACTAAATGTCCAATTATTATACAGAATTCAGATAACCTTTTACAATCACATACTTAATACTTTATTGCACCAAGTGAATGTTAAGATGAAAATGATATGATCAGCTAGAGTACATGAATCTGCTACATCACAGAATTGTCTTTTAACCATCTCAAAATATGATGTGTTACCTATGCTAACATATATTTCATGTACCACTCTGAGTGAAGACAATGATCCCTTAGCTCTTTTTGGATCAATAATGTTGGTGATGAGAAAATGTCTCATTATATATAGTGTAAATCAAAAGACATGTGTTTATCCATGACTGATGACAATCTCATCACAATAATGACATCTGATTTCAGCAAGCGGAACCAGAAGTGATTGAGAAAAGAAAGAGTGTAGGTAGATTAAGTTGTTAATCCCATTAAGAATGTTGACCAATAATGACTTATGTAATAATGTTGACTAGTAGTTCAGAGGCTTGTGTAGCGAGGTGTGGATAGAAACCTAACATGTATTATATAAATACAAATGAAACAATTACAGTACCCATGACAATGTATCTTAAACAAGCATTTATATCTTTTTTAAAATTCTATTGCCTGGGGATTCTTTCCCTCCTCAGGGTTTTTTCTATCCGCTCTGATGATGCCAAACATCAGTCAGTTGGACCTATCCTGTTTTAACTTTATTGTGACAAAGGGAGAAGATGACCCGCCCCCTCTTATCACAACAGCGAATTTATAAGTGTGCTTTAAGAAATTTGGGTATCTGAGGATTTTTTTCTTTGTGTTTTTTAACAATTTTGAAGTGTATATAATTTAATTAAATCCACCTGTCCATGATATCATATTCATTGTATTGGATGTTAAATATGTAATAAACAACTATTGCCTGATTAATTAGAGGTCTTACTTACTATGTGGTGTACACTGTATAGCCTAAGGCATCAGATACATGTGTTAGGTCAGTATACTACGAGGAATGTGGGCGACAAATTATAAATATGTGTGTATCATATTTCTTCCATTTTTATACGCCCACATTTTCATGTGGACGTATTATGTCGTCGCCCCTGTCCGTCTGGACGTCCGTCCGTCCACAATTGCCTGTGGACCCTTTACAGGTCACAATTCTTGTCCGATTTTGACGAAACTTAAAATATAGCTTTATCCCCTAAAGATCTCGGCTGCTTTCGATATTGGCATGTATCGGATCGAAACTTCATGGTTTATGGCCCCTGATTGTACGAAAAATCACGTTTTTAGCTTGTGGACCCTATAGAGGTCACAAGTTTGAGCCGATTTTAATGAAACTTGACGTGCATGTTTATAACCCAAAGATCTTGGTTCCTTTCGATATTTGAGCTTATCAGAATTTCCTGAATTATGGCCCCTGATTGTCCGAAAAATCACCTATTTTAGCTTGTGGTACCTCTGGAGGTGACAATTATTATCTGATTTGAAAAACCGTTCGATTATATCACCGTTACACCCTAAGGAAGGTTCAGTTCGAATACAAAATGGCTGCCGTTTGTACGCGAATACTGTTTAAAAATGGTATATCAAGGTTATGGACCCTGTAGAGGTCACAATTTTAATTCGATTTTGATGAAACTTGAAATGCATGGTTATAACCCAAAGATCTTGGTTCCTTTCGATATTTGCGAATATATCGAATTGTAACTTCCTGAATTATGGCCCCTGATTATACGCAAAATCGCCTTTGTTTAGCTTGTGGTCCCTCTGGAGGTCACAATTATTATCCAATTTAAAAAATCGTTTTATTATATCACCGTTACACCCTAAGGAATGTTGAGTTCGAATTTCAGGTAAATCGGACTAAAATAGCAATACAAAATGGCCACCGTTTGTACGCGATACTGTTAAAAAATGGTATATCAAGGTTGTGGACACTGTAGAGGTCACAATTTTAATTCGATTTTGATGAAACTTGAAATGCATGGTAAGAACCCAGAGATCTTGATTCCTTTCGATATTTGCGCATATCCAATCGTAACTTCCTGAATTATGGCCCCTGTTTATACGCAAAATCACCTTTGTTTAGCTTGTGGTCCCTCTGGAGGTCACAATTATTATCTGATTTGAAAAAACATTTAATAATATCACCGTTACACCCTAAGGAGAGTAGAGTTCGAATTTCGGGAAAATCGGACAAAAATTGCCATACAAAATGGCCGCCGTTTGTACGCGAATACGGTTAAAAAATGGTATATCAAGGTTGTGGACACTGTAGAGGTCACAATTTTAATTCGATTTTGATGAAACTTGAAATGCATGATTATAACCCAAAGATCTTGGTTCCTTTTGATATTTGCGCATATCGGATTGTAACTTCCTGAATTATGGCCCCTGATTGTTCCGAAAAATCCCCTATGGTCCCTCTGGAGGTCACGATTAATATCCAATTTAAAAAAACATTTGACTCTATCACCATTACACCCTACGGAAGGTTGAGTTCGAATTTCTAGAAAATCAGACCATAATTGCCAGACAAAATGGCGGCTGTTTGTACGCGAATAGTGTTGTGGGCCCTGTAGAGGTCACAATTTTAATTCGATTTTAATGAAACTTAAAATGCATGTTTAAAACCTAAAGATCTTGATTCTTTTTGATATTTGCGCATATCAAATTGTAATTTAATGAATTATGGCCTTTGATTTTAGGAAAAATGGCTTTCGGTATTGCTTGTCCTCTATCCATCTATCGAAAATGTGGGCGTATCCTGCCTGGCAGTGCCAGCTTACTATCTTTTGTTAATATCATAAATTAGGAATGTGATGGGTAATAATTTAATCTAATATAACCAAAATTTTGTTGATTGGTGATAATGCAGACAAGAACTGATTAAGGTTCAGTGCTTTGATTTCACTTATTTTGAAGAAACCAGGTCATCGTTAGCCGAATACATAATACATGGCTTGATTGAATTTACCAGATTTAAGTGCTTTGGTTTGGTTTCATTTTGACGAAACAATGTTATAATTAACAAAATACAACATTCTAAAAATGATGTTAAAACTGTGTATCGATAAGCAAATTTAGTAATGGTTCAATAGGATGAGGGCAATATACAAGTGGTGTTTAAAAGCAAGTTGAAATAATCACACTGAATAATCAACTATTTTTCAGATATATATCTATCTAAAAAAAATATACCCACCAAACTTGCTGCCTGCGGATTGCCACTACTCATTTTTGCCATTCTAGCCTTATAAGCTCTCATTATGGACTGGTTTTGACGAAAAGCAATTTCTGTTGGTGTTAATGTTCTACATGTACAAAAGAAAGAAACATCATTGTGAAATACATGTACAAATGATTCCCCAATTTTTATTCTCTATTGCCAATAGATTTACACCATAAACCTCCTTAAACTGGCTGAATCAAATGGACAGAAAAGACATGTTCCCAATTAAAGAGACAATTTTACCTTTTGTATTTGTCATAAGATACCCCCAAAACTTAATTGGAACTATTGTTTAAGTACGTTTTAGTTAGCAACTGTACATCTCCAATGTTTATTTAATATATATTATGTTTTATATATTAATGACAGCTTGTTGAGACAATATTCACCATTATTCAGCCATTATATTTTCTGACTAAAACCAACCTCTTCAAACTGTAAGCAGCATCTGTATTGTTTGAAGGTAATGGTGGCACTGGAGCAGCAAATCTTCCAATCTGTTTGACATGAGAATTAGGTGATTGTGTTGTGTTTGTCTGTTGAAATGCTGCTGGATTAATCAAGAACATGGTCAAATAATTATACCAGAAGACTCCTAATTAACTCATATTTGCCCTGGCATTTTATCACTAAAGCCCTTAGTTCACATAGTTATTGTACCCATTATATGTGTCAATATTATATTCTGGCTAATACATACTCATTTCATATATTTTCTGAAATTTCCCAAATTTTAAACTTATATCTAATCAAATAAAATCTCTATCTAAATATTCTAAAGGATAAACAGAGCCAAAACTCTTTTATCGAAAATATAGGCTTCAATGTGAAAACAGAACAAAAGGTAGGTTGCCAGGCAACGAAACATATGCCAACTGCAGCTTTATCCTCCAGGCAGTTAACAAGAGTTGTCACATATTTTTACTTTTTTGGTTGATGAAACATTTATAATACACTAAAATCTGATTAAGACTAGGGTAACAACTCTAAATTAATTATTAGAAAATCATTAGAATTTATTTGCCTTTGATAAAGTTCTCTTGCCCGCGTACGTTTAGTAGTACCATTTACGAAACATTTAATTTCATGGATTAAGCCGTTCCAAGTTTCCAAAATTCATTGAAAATCAATATACTTGTACGTCTCAAGACGTACGTCTCTGTTTATAAATCTAAAGTCAATTGAATATTAACTTTGGATTCTACATGTAGGACGTCCACAATCTTTTTTGAAGTGATCAAGGGCCATATCTCTGACAGTAATTATTGGAAATCGCTGATAATCAATAGGATTCTTTGTCCCATGACCTTAAACACTGTGTATAAACTTAAAGTCAATGGGATATTAACTTTAGCCTCGTGAGTGTCCACAAGATTTTTTGAAGTGATCAAGCGCCATAACTCTGACAGTAATTATAGGAAATGGCTGATAATCTTGTCTCATGACCCTTAAACACTGTGTATAAAGTTAAAGTAATTGGATATTTACTTTAGCCTCTAGAGCTACCACAAGCAATTGTGGCCGCCAGCCAGACGAACTGACAGGACAACGACAATATATGACATTTCAATGTGGGCGAATAAAAATGTACTATTTTATTACATAAAACAATGTATCAATTAATTGAACTTCCTAAAAAAGTTATAAAATTGCCTTTATTCAAAACACTTTCCCTACTATTACACTATAAAATGACAACCTATACTTACTAAATTCTTCTCTAAGTGATGACAATCTTTCCATACATTGTTTACCCAATTCAATCTGCTTCTCTACAGATCTACTGATAATAATATTACCTCCTAAACCAAAAATATACATTATAATTACAATATACATTTTTTCAGAAATCCACTTTTAACGTTATCTAAAAATGGGTCCTACATAAAAGTAATTAAAGAAAATGTTTAAGGGTGTTGAGCAGTCTAAATTGCACATTTTAAAGCTATCACTGAAAATTTGTTAATATGGGCTTTTTGATTACTTTGGGTCGTAAATTACGGTGACTCTGTTGGCCATAGTGATTCTGTTGGTCACAGTGACTCTGTTGGTCGAAGAGAACAGTCATCATTTGACGGATAATTGTTATCATTCTGTATATTTTTAGATACAAAATACCACCACATCTTGCAATATATTGCATTATTATAATATGGCTAGTAGAAATACTGCTATATATTGCAGTTAAGTTGTGGGCTGCAATACTCAGTCCTAATACATACCATCTGCTCTGACATACTGCAGGAGATTACTAGCAATATTCAATACACATTCGACATATTGTAAATAGGCATCCTACAATAAATAAAATATATCTTAGGCCATGCTAAAAAGAAGTTCCAAATGATTAATTATTGCATTATGCAAGTGAAAGGTTAAAAGATAGGTTACCAGGCAACGTAACATACGCCCATAGCAGATAAATCATCCGAGCAGTCGACAAGGTTTGTAGCACATATTTATTCATTTGTAGATAATTAGGGGTATTTATTTCCAAGACAATTTCATATAGATCAGATAATAATTTTCATCATTCGAGGGTTCACAAGGTTTTACAAATTGAAATAAGGGTCTTAACTTTGGAAGTTAATTACGGAAATTGTTGAAATTTGACAAGCTTTTTCAATTTACTAATTCAAATAATCTATATAAATTTAGGAGACATTGGATTAAAACTTTTGCCATTTGAAAGTTCACTAAAACAAGGGCCATAAATTTAGAAGAACTCGACAAAATTGCTGAAATTCAATAGGATTCTTGATTTCCCTAATTTAAATAATGCATTATATAAATTTTATACAAACTTGATGATAACTTTCATCATTTGCACATTTACAAGGTTCAATAAGGGCCATAACTTTACAACTGTCAAATTATTTGAAAATGCTGAAATTCAATACGATTCTTCGTTTCACTAATATGCATATAAATTTCGAACTGATCAGATAAGTTTACAAGTTTCAACAAAGTTAAACAAGGGCTATAAGTAGGTGGAAAAGGTGATTTTGAGATTATGATCATACATATGATTTTATTAGTTTTTCAAGTAGATCTCAGCATTCTTCTCACAAAACTTTTTACAGATTGAAAATCGGATGAAAATTAATTTTTTTATTGAGGCTCAAAGTTGCGATTTTTGACTTTTCGCGGAAGAAAGGTTTTTCAACACATTGAAAAGGTCATTTTTGGTGTTTTTTGCAATACCATATTTAATTTCATATCAAAACTATCAAAAATGTAGATGTAAGTTCATGAAATACAACTTTAAGGCCAATTATGTATAAATTTGCAAATTTGTATAACAATTTTTCTCGTTTCCCCAGCAACTCCAAAATACCTAGGTTTTTTCAAAAATTTCATTTTGCCAACGTGATTTTGGTCAATTTTTTCATCAAAAATGGTCTTGTCTATGTTATATCTGAAATAATTAACCTGGTGGTTATGCATTTTTAAATTAGTAGCTATCAAGTAAGATAAACAGAAAAAAAATTAGCAAAAAAATCCATATGCCTTATCTCAAGAGCTGAATATATGTTCATTTTTGATCAATTGTCCGCGGCACACATTTGCCTAGTTTTGGGGCGTTTTGGGGCGATTAATAAAATAAGAAGGAATGGGGATACACAAGTGAAATTATGGGAATATGTCAAAAATTTTGTGAATTTTTAAAATTACATATTTTCAAACTGCCATTTATTATCAATTTTGGTTGCCATAGCAACCAAAATGGAAAAAATGCCATTTTTGACCGATTTCAATGGTCTTTACCGTAACCCAAAAGATGATCACCAGATTTAAAAATAAGCATTTTCAAATATTTGAAACCTGTGTAATGTCAAATGATATGGATTGTATAAGTTTGAGCAAAATATTAAGGAAATTGGGTGGTTACCATAGCAACCATTTTATATTTTTAAAAAATGCATCATTTTCCGATTATTTTCTCATTAATATTAATTTTTATATTATTTTAAAACAGTAGCTACTGGGGAAGATTGAACAAATAAATACTAACAACATATTTATATTGCAATATCTTTATATACTGGAAAGGGGTTCACTTTGAAAAACATTCCGCAATAGGAAATTGCCCAATATTAGGCCTAAAAAATATATGAAGGAATTGAGATTTTCAAGTGAAATTTTGTGTACAGCGCCAACAGTTTTATATATTTTAAAATTACATATCTTTACCCTTGTATAATTTCATATAATGTTGTTATAGTCAACATTGACAGAGGAAGGCGTGCTAATTTATATTCTAATCATCCTGGGACGCACCAGTTACCTCCCCTCCCCTTAAAATAACATAACTGTTGTTTCCCTATTATTTTGTTCTCTAGCATTTATTGCTTACAATCTTACATGTTACAAGATGATTTCTATTTTGATACATTATTAACTAACAACATTGACCAATAAAAACAAATTATTTTTGGTGCATCTAATTCTAAATAATTCTCCCAACCTTAAAGACCCATGATTTACGGCAGTACGCTACTACTGTACACAAGTATGCTTAGGCCTCGAAGCTATAGGCATATGTTTTTACAATGTAGGCCTACTTTACATTTGAACATTTTCATTATTGCTTTTAATACAACTCCCTTTTCTTATTCGTATATTTTCGTCAACAATATCAAATCTGGGCCTAATAAATTTAATAAAACCTTCACCTTGTCGCCCTGTACTGTAAACACTAAGTGACTAGGCAAAAACAGTGTTTGTCGGTCTAGAGATTCAATTTGGCCAATTTGTTTTTTTTTAGGTGTTAAATATTTCTCCAAAATCACAGTGAATTTAACATAATAAATAATTAGTTTGAGAACCGATATATAATGATATAATATATTGAATAAACTGTGAGTGTGACTTTCATCTTTGTAACTGACGGACGGCCATTTTTATTAGGCCTAATCTCAATCAAAAGTAAAAGGAAATGTTGTAAATCGTTAACGGAAATCCAGAACTTGAGCCATTATTTAAATTATTTTTTTAGGCTTTAATTCTTTTGCCATTCCAATTTTATTTTGGTATTACAATGGTCAGAAATTATATTATTATCACTACCTAGGAGTGCGGTAAGTTAAAGTCAGTTCAACCTTTACCATACGGTACCGGAAATGCTTCTCGAATACTCGTGCCGTATGTATTGATATTTTGCGATTTCATTTTCATTCGTGTGCACATTAAATACTATAAATTAGGCATGCATAACAAAGAATTTAGTAATTTAGAACATTGAAGTACGTGTCCATGTTACGCAATTTTTTAATTGTCGAAAAATATTTGTTGTTAAACGTCAGACGTGCAGTCTAGATCGTAGGAAATTTCCTTTCAACTCAGAACAGGAAGTTCTGACTGGATCTATTTTTAACGTTGAACTTCGACCCATTGTTTTTATAACTTAATTTTCGGTACGGGTCCTTTTATTGGACGATCCTTGTAAACATAATTATCATTGGTTTATTTTTCGCGGGGATTTAGCAATTGCACTTTGACCTGTCTTAGCAGTCACGTAGCACAATACATCTACATTCGTAGGTCCGCTTGTGGAGAGAAGAATGAATTGTCTTACTTTGATTGCTCTAATTAATATAGGAGTCATAATAAACCCGGAATAACTTTTTATTTTGCAGGCAAGTCCTTTATTTATATAAAACACACTTCACATGCCCTTGTTCACAATGTGACAACTCGGTCTAGATATTTTTCTCAACTTAACCATATTTCTTCTTTGACATTATTCGCTATGTCAGACGACGTCATGACGTCACAAAACTCGCACGATTTTCATTTTTTCCTATTCTGAAAAAATCACGTTGTATACCATTTTCAAGTGCAAAGTTTTTGAGCTTACTATGCTCCGATTTTGTTGATTTTAATAGCATTGAAACGACAATAAAACAAAGTTTCGATCGTACCTGGATGCGATATTGACAAATCGCCTCAAAAAAAGATTTTGTGAATTGAATTTTTAACTTTAACAAAAATGCCTGATATTTCGGAATGCTAACATCGCATCCAAGACCGATCGAAATGTCGTTCATTTGTCTTTCTAATGATATTAGAATGAAATAATAATATTAATTATAAGCTCTGCATAAAAGAACTTGAAGTGGGGTACCCCCATTTAAAAACGTGACAAAAAATTTCAGCGTAACGTCAAAACACGGGAAATTGACGTTTTTAAACTTACGTTTATGAAATTGATAAAATGAACACATACATAAAAATTATATCAAACAAAAGCACAGGATATCTGCTTCCAAAATATTTTAAAATTATTACAAAAGATTAAATAGCCAGTGTATGACGTTAAGTTTAAAAGGGGTTACAAATCGGGAAAAAACGACTTTCTTCCAACGTGAGCAATGGAGCTGTGACACCTACTATAAGTTATAACTCTAGACATAATTATTGGAAATTGCTGAAATTCAATAGGAGTCCCTGTGTCACTGATTTAAATGATCTGTGTAAATTTCATTCAGATCGGAAGAAAACTCTCTATAAATTTCATACAGATCAGATAATAACTTTTGTTGTTGGGACATTCACAAGGTTCAGTAAAATGAAACAAGGACAATAACAAAGTGAAACAAGGACTTAATTAATGGAAATTGCTGAAAATTCAATATGCTTCTTTGTTCCACTAATTTAAATAATGCATATGAATTCCATACAGATTAGATGAAAACTTTTATTGTTAGAGGGATCACAAGATTCAACAAAGTGAGACCAGGGCCATGACATAACTCAAGTAAAAGGAATTAACGAAATTTATTGAAATTCAATAGGGTTTGTCGTTTTACTAATTAAAATGATGTATATAAATTCCATACAGGTCAGATGATAACTTTTGTCGTAGGAGCGTTCACAAGGGCCATAACTCTAAACATAATTAAAGGTAATTGCTGAAATTTAAAAGGCTTTTTCATTTTACTAATTTAAATGATGCATACAATTCCATACAGATCGGATGATAACTTTTGTTGTTTTAGCATTCACAAGGTTCAACAAAGTTAAACAAGGGCCATATCGGAAATTGCTGAAATTAAATAGGATTCTTCATGTCACTAATTTAAATGATGCATACAAATTCCATACAGATCATATTCATATGATAAATTTTGTAGTTAGAGTGTTCAGAAAGTTCAACAAAGTTAACAAGGGCCATAACTCCATAAGAAAATTATTTAAATTTAATAGGATTCTTAACAACATAAAATAATATTTCAATTTCAAAACAATCAGATGATAACCATAGTCTGTAAAGTGTTCACAAGAAATTGTGCACGGTGGACGGACAGAAGTGACGGCAATATACGACTACATTTCCGAGAGGACTTATAAAATATCGACAGTCCAAGATGAAATGAAATGTGGTTTTATGGCACATCATCACCCACCGGGATATACTGCGCCAAACATTTGGTGATTTATGCGAAACAAGTTAAATAAAAATCACAGAAAAATTATAAGCTAATGTATAAATAAGTACAATATCACAGTAAATAAAATTTAAAAAAAACTTTTATACATATGAAAATTTAAAATACAAAAATAAAATGATAAATATACAATTAAAATTTATGATAAGAATATGTCTCTTTTGAAAAGTCTAGTACCGGGTATGTTAAAATATATTATAAACCCAGTTGGGCAAATAGATGACATAGAGACTGGCAGTATTATATTGAAGAAGGTGTCCACTAGTAAGACCACTATATTTGATTGTTTCTTGATCTTGTTTATTAGATAGAGCTTTGTAATACCAACAATATCCTCTATCAACCTCAATTTTGATCAAAATTTTTAGGTTGCAAATTGACGTGAAATGAAAAAAAGAAAGTGAGGACCCTTTGATATTGAAGTAATTGAAGAATTTTGTCCGGTTAGGATAATATAATAAGGTAGGCATAGGCCTACTATGTGGTTGTAGTTTGTAGTATTAGGTTAGAATTGGGAGGAATTTGGCTAATCTTTAATACGCTTGAGCAACAGGGCTGATACTATATTAACAGACATTTTCAGTTTATTAAAAATTATGAAAACTTTGTGCAAATTCTGTTAATCAACTCAGTTTTTTAGTGTATCTCTCTCTCCCAAGTCTGAAGCCTTTATAAAAGTTTATCATGGCTATTAAAATTGTGTGACCAATAACCTGCCAAAACAGGCCCTTTTGCAAATCTAGCCGTTAATTTTTCAAGATTTTGAAGAATGATGTCTAAAGTTTAAAAGCAAGGTAGGCCTACTCATACCAAATAACGGACACCTCATCCCAATATATAAGACATCTCATCCCAAGTTAGAAGACAACTCATCCAAAAATACTAGCTATACTGAAACTCATACATAAAGATAAGGATATAATATCATATTCTGACGAATTTCTATCAGGCAATACTAGTATTATGGAAACAATCGGCACGACTGGGGCCAACATTTTCAGTCACAGGGTATGGTTCAAAGATGAAATTGAAACGTGTACACAATGATAAGTATACAGAGCGCCCAAAACTTAAAACAATTTTTAAAATTTAAACAGCAATATCAATTTTTTTTAAAATAACAATATCAATTTTATTAAGATAACACATTTTTAAAACAAAATCAGAATGGTCTGAATGGTATTCAAGGAAAACAATTATATTAAAACAAATATAACTGGCACATATATTTGTTGGGATGAGTAAAATTGTCTTATACTTTGACCTGTTTCGACGCATGTTTACTTTTATCTTGGGATAAGTTGTCTTTATATTGGGATGAGTTGTCTTAGATAGCCTACTGTCATACCATGCCCAAGACACTCCAGAGTGTCTTGAGGTTTCGTTCAAAGAGTGGGGCCTAACATCTAACTTGTTGGATTAGGATGTAGCATCTTAATATTATTAATTAATAAATATATAATCTTAAAGGAACTAAATCACTAAAATTTGGGCCCTAGAAATTCACAAAAGTAAGTAGCAACGCATATAATACTGTAATATGAATGTATAGGCTATACATGTAAACTGATTTACATTCAATGGTTTCCGTTTATACTCCAATTTCAAATCAGTTATGTTCCGCGAATTAAGTCAGCAACATCAACTGAGTACAAATTTTCTATCGTCTAGTTATTCCAGTCTACATAACTCTGTTTGATTTAGTACAATGTGTCTAGCCTCGTCCCTCTCAATACAACTGGGGCTGAAGCCCATTATGGTACACGAATTGTGTAAGGTACCAATGTTAAAAAATATATTTTATCTTTAATATCGGATACTAGAAGCTCATCATTTCCCGGTAAGATTACATCACCAATGTTGATTTAAATTGACCCAAAATTTGTGTTTTTAATGTTGAAAATTTTGGAGGATTTTGAGTTATGCCTACAGTACGGACTTAGGTCCTCTAAAAATTTCATCAAACTATTCTTACATTACAACAACTTACATGATAATTATTGTTGTCATCTAATTTTAAAGCCCCACCAATATTTCTCATCACCTTTGTCAAACACGGATCCATTTTATTCTGAAAGTGAAATAATATTTTTAAACAAACAGTTTCTCCAGCATTTAAAAATTTAACACCTTAGTTATAAACACTCTACTACTACTACTAGTATAATAAGTCACTAAGTTTCTTTAATTTCTTACTCTTTTTTTTTTACAACTAGGCCTAGGCCTACTGAACTAGGCTATAAATACTTCGTGTGCTTTAGTCTTTAGTGAAAACAGGGGCATAACTATTTTAATTTACGACACAAATATCAGTCGCTTTAAAGTTTAATTAACAAACCCTGCATTCATTAAATTTTACTATCAGTACGCCCTTCAATCGGCAATAATAACAAAACCTAGTAAGGTTGGCCGAATGCTCTGGATGATGACCTTGACTTTTTTCAGATTTTTACGGAAACCCCCGATGTAATGTTAGTTATATTCGATTTCATAATTTTAAAAAGAACATTAATAAATTGTATAATATTTATATTCTACAATGATTTGCGACATACACATATAAAATGCAACTTAATATCTCAATTCAGCAAAATAAAACGTATTTTCCGGAAATAACGAGCACTGCCATAGCTAAGTTTGGGAAAATGGCGGACGACGAACCGATTTTGGTTGAAGGGAAAACTTTAGGTGAACTCCGGGTCGTAGATCTAAAAAAAGAGCTTGAAGCACGAGGACTGTCAAAGAGCGGCAGCAAGGGACAGCTAAGTGCAAGATTAAAGGCGGTACGTATAAAGCACACTGCAGTACTTACATTATTTTAGTAGTGTCTTGCATTTGCAAGTTTCGAATACGTTTGGGTTGTGTCTTCATTGGGCATAACATAACCATAATCACCCATCTAAATCACGTCACTACACAAACATTGTTGTATTATGGACTAAATATTTCGAAGAATTTAACTCTATTCTAAATTCTGCCCAAGTTTCTGCGAGTAAATGATTTACTTTTACTATTGACACCGCAGAATGGACAGTCTTGTTTTACAAGTAAACATTGAAAATGCCGCTCGGTGGCTTGTGTTATGGTTGATTGACCTACTTTTTACTTATTAAATATTCACATATCCCTGACCGTCCAATTGACTAAGGATTTAAATATGAATTGATAATATTGATACTTGACATTGTGGTGGTGGGACGTTATTTTTTTCAATTTTGTTTTTGCAGCAATTGCAGTTAGAAAAATTACAGAATGTACCTGTTGATACTGAAAGTGAGTACGCCTACTCTACCTAGAAAAATGAGTGGAGTTGTTTCCCTTCGAGCATACCGTAACTTTTTTTGCATACCTTTGAAGTACTTTGAACAAAACTTGCTAAACAAGGACAGGTGGGGGATGAAATAAAGTTGCAAGGCTTACTATCATTGCTTATTAAATGGTACTATTAAAAACCACTAACCATTTTTGCTGATGCAGTATATTTGTTTCAAAACTAATGGACAAACTATTGACGAAAGTTAATATTAAAAATTAATCCTTCTGTTTTCGTATTTAACTTCGAATGACAGAGTTACATTCAGCTTTAAAGACTGTAATAGTATTTCTAAATCTAATATTAATATCGTTTTAAATTTAAAAAACAAATTATTTCTTTTTCAGACAAGGCACCAAACTTAGAAGTAAGTAAATAATATATTTCCCCAGTAATTTACAATTAAACACTGTATATGTACCTTAAGGAAGATTATGATTAAAAGTTCCGATAACTGTGTGGTACATGTACTACAGGTTTGTAGAATTGTGATATAATTGAACACAGTGAAATTCATTTCAGTTGTCATGGTTGATGCATTCGATGTACTTGTAAAACAACAGTTTTAACGCAAATGTCAGTTTATATCAATACATATTGTACATGTATAGTATATGATATATCTAGGATTGGAGAATTCTATATTTCTGGATGTTCAATCAAGCAGCCTATCCCCAGGGTAATGTTGAAGCCATATATGTCATGCTTATAGGCTATAGCAATGATTTTATAAAATAATAATAATGAAATATTATTTTGCAGAGATGTATTATAACCAAAATGTGTTTTGTTGCTAAAATAAATCTGTATAAAAAATAAAAATTGGCAGTTTAACACAATTTTAGGCCAGAATTGACATAATTGGAACACTAAATGAACTTATGCATCTTATTTTTAGCTGCAAAATGATGAAGTTGCTGGTCAAAGTTCCTTTATTAAGGAATACCTTGCAAGACAACAGAAAGCACTGGATATGCAAATAGAAGCTAAAAAGAAATTGGAAGGTACACCAAAAATATATAAAAAAAATTCACGAGATGAAATTGTCGTTATAAAATGTACAAACTATATAATTGATCCCTATGCAAAATACATTTACATTTTGAATGGTTGGTATGATGAGAAGTCAAGTGGCATATAATAGTTCCTGCAAATCTTGTAATGCGCATACTGGAACACTGCCATCGTAGGGCTGTTGGTATGTGTCATAATCATGAGAGGTTTCGCAACCAGACTAGTATGAACTACGAATACAGCTTCATACTTCGGGTTTTTGAAAGATTTCTGTTTCCGCCAAAATGCGAAATCCGATCTTTAGTTCAAAGGTTGTTCACCTGAAACAAGGAATAACACTGTTTAGTTTTGCTAAATAAAAAGTAGCAAAAATCCAGAACTGGTATATCACCATGATAAAACCGCTTATGATTTTGCCGATATTACGCACTAAATACCGAAATATCAAGCCTGAACTCAACTTTCGCTTTAAATCGTAAACATCTAGCATTTCCGCTTTGCGTAGTCGGGATTATAAGGACTCATTTAGAATCACTATATTACTTTAGCGGGGTATTCGAGACTATTTATGTCGCATTGTCACCATAACAACAGTAGCACGCGCTCATTTCATTCAGCCGGTGTGTAAATACTATAAAACTAAAGTAGGCCTATAGTAACCAGAGAACACGTTTTTTTATATTAAAGGGACAATCCCGAATTAAGCAGAGGCTCAAAAATAAAAGTCTGAGAATGTATGAAAATAAAATGCCAAAATTTAGGGAAATTGTGTATTTACCTTGTCTCAAAATTTCAACTCAAAATATTGAGTCATTTGGACGTGAACGCCAAAACTGCTTAACCGGACACGTAGCCCTTTTAAATTTAAGATTTCGGGTCAATTGTTTTGTTGGGTGACCTTATAACCCAATATGGTTACTTGAGAGGGTTATGCAGTGAATAACCCATGTGCCGTACTTGATAAAGAAAGGCAAATTTCAACTAGACATTTTTTTTATAAAAAAAATGTTTGGTTTTATCAAGATACCACAAAATACACCTTGGGGCACTTGTCTCAAATTCCAGATAAAGACTGACGGATTTAAGTCGATTGAAAACGTATCACAAATACTGAAGTAGTTGCTCTGCCCTTGACTCGAATATTTTAAGGGTTTTTAACACAAATTAAGCAGTTTTTTTCCAAAAACAAATATCAGGACTAGCCCTTTAAGGGAATTTAGAGCATTGATTGAACCAGTCCCAAAAATGAATTTCTACTCTTTTTAGTTTTTATTTAGTTAAGGTAAAATCTAGCGATATGTGTAAGTATCGTGATATAATTTTTAAAATGAAAATTTTTCATATCGCCCAACTCGTATCATCAACTGCTGAAAAAACAAATTTCACAACTCGAAAATTTGCCCAAAATCAGAACACTTACCAACCGCTTTGACGCTGATCAAAAGGATAAAATCTTTTTTTAACCACAGACTTTTCACAATTTCTTCGTAGAAAATGGACGAATTGAACGCTGCTTATGTCAATGACATCACACATTTGATGACATCAACATAAACACTTCTTAGTTGTACTGCCTGCAGAACCTCACTACATGTATTATGCAGACAAAGGAACACTCTGCAAAATGTTTGGCACAATAATTCTACCTTGGCTTTGCACCTGCAACCAAGAAGTAATGAAAAGAAAATAATTTTATGTCTGCTACTAAATTACATGTCAAATGTCAATCATGTTTCTTCATTGACATCCCTAATGAAAGTCTCCAGAGTGATTCACAGCTAGAATATCACTGAAATACAATATGTATGTATTGATATCATCCGCCAAGAGATCATGTAATAAAGAATAGCATCAGTAGTCCAGTCGGACAATGGTTTAAAAATGCAGCAACACAAAAAAAAAAATATGATTAAAGTATGGAATGTCACATGTGGAAGGAATGATTGGTGATTAAAATATTGTTTGAAAGTTTGAATTAAGAATGCCATGCAAAACTAATGATGGTGTCTCAGAATAAAAATGATTGAAAGATGGAATATTACCCCAAAAAATGGAATAATATGGCTAAGAGTAAAAGATTGAGTATCATGCAGAATTGCAGAAATATAGTTAAAATATGGAATAATTAAACCAATGATGGAAAACATTAGTCCTAAGAATACATGAAGTAAATAATTTGGAATATGGCTTAGAGTAAAAGATTGAGTATCATGCAGAAATATGGAATCATTAACTGAATGATGGAAAACATAAGTCCTATGAATACATGAAGTAAATAAATTAGTCTTATCACCTATTTATGGCTCACAATGTTCATCTATCTCAGTAATTGTCATGGATAAAATGTGTAAATGAAAATATTCAGTAAATTTCCGTATGTGTTGAATTAATCCTTTCCTAAATGGTACTCACAAAGTCAACACGGCTAATTACAAGTGTTAATTACAACGCATGTTTTCACCCCTTTTACACTAGTTTATTATACAAATGTAGATAGCATTATAAAGAATCTACACATGTACATGTAAATTGAAAGATATTTATGGATCCCCACCAAACATGTTTAAGGGATCTTATTATACTAAAGGTATCACAGCTCAATTCCTGGTTTATACTACCATCAGGCACAAAACACAATGTCAATATTTTAGTTATTGAACAATCAAATAATTTGGTCATCTTCAATTAGAGTAGATTATACTTGTTAATTAAATAGAATTTCAGGGTAGCATGATCTGTCCTCAACACACAGCTGATAAAAAGATAGGCCATAAGACAGAATTCGAAATCCTAACACAATTTATAAAACAACTCTTACAGATCCTAGTGTAGTACAGAGACATTTTAAAATTTTGAACTATAAAAAAAGTAACTAAATTGGATCTGTGTTTAAATCGGATTATTGTAAATGTTTTCATTACTGATAAAAGAAAAAGTATGACAACCCTTGTTGACTGCCCGAAATAATTATGAAAAGCAAATTTATAGTGGAAGGAGAAATACATTTGTTATATATCAATATTATACAGTTTGTTGATGTATTATATTAGAAATGGTTATATTATATTAGAAATGGTTATGATTGTTTATGTCTTCGAACTCTACAAGTAGGATTGCATAAGTACATTTGAGACTAGAAATTTTCCCATTGTGTTATACTATACATGTACATAAAAAAATGGGGTTTAACTTCCTACTTTTCAACATCCACTGGGCTAATAAAAATAATCAAACAAAGAGCTATTAGAGAAACAATGTCAGGGGTTCTTGTACAGTGTTCACACACCCTTGCTTGTTTTTTCTCATCTGAACAACTAAATGTAGATGCAGTACTTTGCCAAGCCCTCCATCCTGCACTACTGACTAGAAAAACTTTAAAGTTACATTAGTTAAGAGCTAAATCTGCCTATAGCAGGTCTTTTTTGGTTCTGAAATGTTTTCTAAAGTATTAATTAGACATTAATTAACTGATCCAGGCCTTAATCAACTCTGGATCGCATCAGATTTCTCCGAATTTAAACAGATTAAAACGTTTCAGCGATACTCTGATTTAATCAAATATGGCGGACCCAGGCTTAGCTTTGATCAACCAGGACCGTGGTTGCACACGTCTGCCAAACTTTCAAATGCCAATATCTTTGTTTGCAATAGAGTAATTTGAATGAAATTTTCAAATTATTCATATTACATCATCTACTTTCGAACTATTATAGCAAGTATGGCATGGCTAGTACTTTATCTATATCTTGAATAATGTAACTTTAAGGGAAAGTCCCTGATAATACCAAGATCAAACCTTGGACTTCCCAATTAGTGATCCAGCATCTTGCACAATAATACTGTCAACAACACTGGGAGAAGGGATGTAAGCAGGTTTAGAAGAAGGTAAAACAGAATGAACAAATAATAAATATTAAAGAAGTAATGCAGCCTATAACTATTCTATAAAAATGATAATTAAATCAACTGGGAAACAAATACACAGCACAAATTCGTAATATAAAAATTCATGGAAATAGAAGAATATTTAAAATAGCTAAATCTCTAACTCAATTTTTTCCATAATATTAATATTTGAAATTTAAAACAACAGTTGTTATGTTGCCGTGAAAATATAGGATCTTAATATCTAATATTGTCATATTGAAGACATTATTAAAATTTTATAATAAGTACACGAATTGTGTATCCTATGGTTCAAATGTCATATTGCAATAAACCAATAAAAACATGTACTGTACAACTGGTATTTATGTACATGTACATATAATATGTCATGGTAGTAGAGGCTATCGAAACGAAATATAGATACATATTTAATCGGATGTTGGCAGTTCTCGCTATAATAGTTAAAAACTAGATAAAAACCATTAACCCAGATATAAGCTATCACAAGTTCCGCATAGCCTTGGTCATCATTACTAAAGTAGGTACGACAAAAATTGCCTTTTACATTGAAAAATATCAACACTGGTAGTATTAGTTGTGAATTACTACAAAAAATAATAATCTAATTCATGATATTCATTTCCTTTTTATTTTATGCATTCTTGATGTAAACAAATGGAGGCTACAAAATTGCATGTAGAGTGTATAGTACCTAATACTAACTATACACACTCATAGAAACCCAACAAAAATCAAGGACAGAAAATAGCTGATGTAATTTGCATTTTTCAGAATAACTCATTGTTCACAGCTTAAAAGTTACATTGATTATGTAGTTAACATTTAGAATTAGATATTGGTATGACAAACCAAAATCTCAACAGTAGATAATTGATTGCAAGCAAGCAAAGCTACTCCCCCCCCCCCCATCCCTTCAAAGATGACACTTTGGATATTTCTTGGAAATTCTTTAATACATGTGGGTTTGAAGACCAATGTTCATGTACAAGCTAACCGGTAGTCACAGAATACAATAATTGTACACATTTGTCCGATTCTTAATAAGTGTAATACAAAAATATGACTGATATATTAATTTAAGATTTAGCTGTTCATTTCATGTGTTTTTGTGTTCCACAGCCAACAGTAGGCGGATCCAAAATTTATATGCATTGTACCCTGTAATCAATGGTGTGGAGACTATAGTGGTATAAATAGTTTGGGCCTTGGCCCTGTAGAAATTTTTCTGTTTAAAAAAAGTGCGGTTGCCATGCAGGATAAGCTCTCATTTTGCAAGAAATGGACAGAATAATTTTACTACAGGGGTCATAATCTAGGAAGTTACTGTCCAATATTGTGAGATTTGATATCTTTGGGTTATACATTTTATGTTTTATCAAAAAGAATTAAAATTGTGACCTTTATAGGGTCAACAAGCTAAAAACGTGATTGTTCATATGATCAGGGCCATATTTGAGGTTGGGGATCAGATAATACAGCAAACAATTGGTTTACCAATGGGAACTGATCCCATCTCATTTTTGGCAAAAGCTTTATATAAATATGAATTCTGTTTTCAGAATCATAAAAGAAAGACTGATTACAATACAATTTACTAAGTAGCTAAAAGTCTCAACTATGTGTACCTTGCGATACATTGATAATGACAGAACACCTATCAATGATAACGGAACTTTCAATAAATACAAAAATGAAATATCTCCCGGAACCAATATTAAATAAAGAAAATTCTGGCACTATAACTGCATCTACATGTAGGATATTAATATAATCAACAGAAATTTTAAGGTCTGTATTTCGACAAAAGGAACCAATTTGGTTTTGAAGTGGTAAAATACCAGTCATTTTATAGTAACATACCAGATGTTATGCTATATATATGATTTTCTATTCACTGAAATTAATATGATTTCTAACAATATGAAACAATAAAGAACTATTTCTTTCTAGAATAAAGTCTCTTTATTTTATGTGTACTGCCAAAGGTGGAAAACAATTACCGGTACATATTTTAAAAGAAATTTCAAAACTTTCATTTTTGTAACTGACTACATATTGGATAATGATCTAATTGAATAATTATTTTAAATCTCCATTATGGCCCTTTTTTTATGTCTTTGTATAAAAATACATTGTCATAGTACAATTTCTCCAACATACTTAGTTTGTATTACTTCTAATTGTATTTCATGACCTGTACTGTATTACAATATGTTTTTCTCTGGGTTATATTATGATAGTTTCAATTTTTGAGCGAAGTCTGTATCACTACAGGCCTGTGACTGAACAGTGCAGTGGAAGCTTACGGCTAGCCCCCCGAAACCATTATTTTAATCTGATATGTATTTTTTTTGTGATTTCTTCGTATTGTGTCTTGTCCGTATATTTGTTTTGTGTAATAAGGCCTATGTGACTATTAGCCTCGCTTCTATATTTCTAACTTAATTCATTAAATGCCTGAACTGTTATAATCTACTTAAAATCACAGCTACGAGAGTGACAATGCCCACTGACAGTTCCTATCTGGCGCTATCTAGCTGCAAATATGAAAATACCGCTCTTCTCCACCGTTGTTCTAAAGCTATTTTGGAATCCGTACCTATTTTTTGTGACCTAGATTCTACTTTATTTACCAAAGGAATCATTTCTTGCCACAGCTGACACACATTTATAACGATTCAACACTATTTTCAAGTAGAATTCTGCGATTAAAAACATACACAACAAACGTTTGAACTGATAAGCCATTGCGAGACTCGAACATGCGCAAACCGCATGTTTATTTCATCGCTAAATTAAATTGTACTTGAAAATGGTGTTGAATTATTATAAATTTGTGTCAAATATAGTGAGAAATGATTCGCTTAGGCAGAAATTAAAGAATTGTGGTGAAAAATAGAAGGCCAGGGTTCTAAAAAAACAAGAACAGAGGTTGGGAATGGGAAGAGCAGTATTTTACCGTATTTTCATATTATAAGGCTGGATAGGAACTAGTTGTCTTGTCTAATAAAAAATGTGTAAATTTTAATAATTTATATATTATTATACATGTATGACACATGCATAAGGTCCAAAGAAAGACCTGCAATCAATAGGCTAGTTCCTTCATGAACTGTCTCTGAGCGAACGATGTCTTGCTAACAGTTCCTCACAGGCCTTATTATCAACTAGTATGAAAATAAAGCTTTACCCCATCTCGGTTCTAAGGCTATTTTAGATCCTTACCGTCTATTTTGCACCGTGAATCTTTTTTGATCACCAAAAGAAATCATTTCCTGACACAACCGAGACAAATTTATAATAAACCAACACTATTTTCGTGTAGAATTCGATGTTAGAAAAAGACCGGTCTGCGCTGACGTCAGTTAACAAACATGGCGGCCAGATTTGAACGATTTTGTTTATCTTTTTCTAACGTCGAATTCTACATGAAAATAGTGTTGAATTATTATAAATTTGTGTCGGTTGTGTCAGGAAATGTTTTCTTTTGGTGATCAAAGAAGAATCACTGTGCAAAGTAGACGGTAAGGATCTAAAATAGCCTTAGAACCGAGATGGAGAAAAGCCTTATTTTCATACTAGTTGATAATAAGTCTCGTGAGGAACTGTTAGCGAGACATCGTTCGCTCAGAGACAGTTCATAAAGGAACTATCGATAGGCATATTTAGCTCTTACATAATAATACATGTTTAAATACATTACAGACAGTGATGTCAATGAGTTCAGTGAATAAGGATAATAATTCAGTGAATAAGAGTAATTAATAATGCCTATTTTTTTCAGTTTGGGTAGGGTTATTATTTGGGTACCGGAATTTTTGTATACCACAATATTTGTAAACTTTGTATAAATACCAACCAACATGCCCAAAAGTCTGCACGATGCATTTCAAAAAAAAATGTCTCGGCTAGGCCCTAATAATAAACGGTGATTTGACCGACATTTTCTTATCACGATTCGGATTAGAATAATAATAGATATCATGACATGTTGACATTTATTATCTGTACAGTGAATCTCGTCGAATGGCGTACATGCCTTGTCATTCTATTTCTAACAATAAACATAACACTCTTTGTTTAATATCAATAAATTTGTACTTACAAATAATTGACATATCTTTTTAGAAGAAGAACTCAGAAAATCTACCGAAGATGAAGGTGAATCAGAGACGGACGATATGCAGACAGCTGAAAAATCTGCAAGCGGCGATAAACCGGAAATAATACCGGTACAGGACGTGACGTCAAAACACGAGAAAGTTGAAGACACGGAAAACGCACCTGCGACGGGTGAAAAAGAAGTCGAAGACATTATGGCGAGACGTAGAAGTAAAAAAAATGATGTAGAACCCGGCAGTCCAGGCAAGCTTGTTATTAAATCTATCAGTATATTATGGATTCATTATTAAACAATTTGTAATTAAATAAACCAACCCCTGAAAGACGAAATAGACTAAAAATAGTAAAAACACCAATAATTATTTCAATCATCAATGCCAATAGTGACATGGAATCCACGGAGCCGTTTGTAGACCGTTATTAAGAATTAAAAGAACATATTTTCGACAATGTATGCACAGTGGTCTGGATATGTAAATGATTAAAGTAGACGTATGACTGCATGCAGTGCATGTGTATTTAAATCCTCATGCATTGTCCTCCCTAATTTAGTGCCGTTATAAAGGTTGTCGTAGTTCATTAGGCCTACCATTCAGTGACACATATATTATTGTAGAGACAACCATTATTGAGGGCATTTCATTTCATGTCCCCCCCCCCAAAAAAAAATAGGTATCAGGCGTATTCAACACCAGGCTAATTCAACACCAGTAAAATTGGCGTATTCAAGACCAGTATATTATAAGACAAAAGCAGGATAAACAAGATATTTATTATATATCTTAAATTAAATAGTCATAATACAAACAACAGTTGAAATATTTCATATTCGAAGACAATATTTACATAATATAAAACAAGTAATAAATAAAATGGAACCGGTCCCCGAGTCTTCAGTCGAGAGTTGATTCGGTTATGCCAACCCTTGACGTCTTAATTTGGCGAACGAGGTGCATAAACACGGACCAACTCTTTGCACTAAACACTCGGTTTGATATCCATTGGTTCTTGACGACTCAAGGACATCGGAATTGATTTGAAGTTTAAAATACAAAAAAACAATAGGCCTATATACATAATATGTGTACTGGTCTTGAATACGCCGATTTTTCTGGTGTTGAATTAGCCTGGTGTTGAATACGCCAGGATTCGTTTTATATTAATATCCCTGGGTATATGGGCCGATATATTTTGTGAATCCTGGCGTATTCAACACCAGGCTAATTCAACACCAGAAAAATCGGCGTATTCAAGACCAGTACACATATTATGTATATAGGCCTATTGTTTTTTTGTATTTTAAACTTCAAATCAATTCCGATGTCCTTGAGTACGTCAAGAACCAATGGATATCAAACCGAGTGTTTAGTGCAAAGAGTTGGTCCGTGTTTATGCACCTCGTTCGCCAAATTAAGACGTCAAGGGTTGGCATAACCGAATCAACTCTCGACTGAAGACTCGGGGACCGGTTCCATTTTATTTATTACTTGTTTTATATTATGTAAATATTGTCTTCGAATATGAAATATTTCAACTGTTGTTTGTATTATGACTATTTAATTTAAGATATATAATAAATATCTTGTTTATCCTGCTTTTGTCTTATAATATACTGGTCTTGAATACGCCAATTTTACTGGTGTTGAATTAGCCTGGTGTTGAATACGCCTGATACCTATAAAACAATGAATATAATGTAATGTTTCTTTCAGGCTGCCTTTTATCTTTCAACTATATAAGAGTAACAAACTTGACATTCATGTTTTTCTGTTTCTGCATTGATAAAAATACTTTGTCTTGTTTTGAACAGCATACCATGCATCAATAAAGACTTAGCTAAAATAATTTACTGTGCATGTTCACATACTTGGAACGAGCACTGCCAATACCAGTAATAGGGGTTTCAGGTCACGTCACTTTAAGTTGAAATCGGGACAGCCAACAGCTGAAATATAGCCCACTTCAATCTACGATTCTGAATTACTAATTGATGTAAATGCATTCCTAACAATTGTATTACAATAGTTTAATATCAATCTCAATATCTGCAAAGATTTAGGCTAAAAAAGTATCGAAATGTTAGCGAAATTACCGTTTGTTTACAGGAGACGCTAGCGGGAAAATACCGCTCTGACGTCACGCGGCTGGTAAATTTCCATTGACGGCATTGCTACGGCCCACTTCATTGGTGATTCCGATCGTTAGTTTTCAGGGGATTTTCATATAGAACCAATCAAACGATCGATAACATTTTTGTGATTATTATTGTACGTGATACCTCGAAATCGGACAATTAAAGCCGTAGAAAATGGAATTTATCTGTTTTGATGACTGAAAATTGCTAAATTTCGACTAAATATAAAAAAAAATTCTTGAGGTATCATCTAGATTATAAATATTTGACATATTATCATTCAAATTATTACGATTGTAATAAATTTTAGCTGATAACAACGATCGGATTTCAGTTTTAAAATTAGTACTAGCGATTCTGAAGGGGAAATACCGCTTATACGTCACTCAAATATGACTGAAAAGCACTTATTTTGGTGACGTGCTACGCATTGACGGGTATAGAGCAGTTTGATTACATTATTAACGTCAATCTCGGATTTTAAAATTCCATAACTTTGGATCTAATTAGAATATTTTGATGAAATAAAAAGTATTGGGTAGCATTTTATGTATATTTTCAAAAAATATTTAAAAAAATTTTTTTTCTCTCATTTAAAACTTTGACCTGGAACCCCTACCAGTAATGCTTTTATTATAAATTATAGCAGTACATTTGGTTTTGTAAAAAACAAAATGACTTCAGGCCATTGTTGATTTATGTAACATTTAATGCAATTTATAACATTTAATGCATTCAATTTTTTTGTTTAATATAAGTTTATTAAAGTAGAGTAAATTTTACTTTATTTCTTGAATAAAAAGAATCATTATTAAAAAAAATCTGAAGCGTCCTTTGCATGACACCCATCCATACACAAATAATTACTTGCATCTGAAGCCCCATTTACATGACCAAATAATACACATATGTGCATATTTGGATATATGTATTAATTACCGGTACTCATGTATGCAAAAGTATATTTGCTGAGGGTTTACATGTTATACATGTATAAGCCTTCACAGTTAATATGTAATAAAGTGTTTAGATGCCATTTAGTCATGCAGCAAATAGCAAGGATTCGCCGTCAAAGAACCTTTCCATGTTTTCTCTAAGCCTTTCTCAGCCAGTTCTGTTGATAAACTTTTATAAATGCTCTCATTATTTACAGTTGGGTCCTCTAACTGATGCCCAAATACTTACCATCCCATGGGATTCCGCGACTTTTACGACCAGCTGACCTCAGGACATGTTGCTGTCTATTCACAGACTAATAATGACGTATTTGTTTTACCCAAATCACCACTCAACATCATATATTTAGGGATAATGAAATATACACACATGCAAATAATGCTGAGCCTTTTTATATGACACAATCTGCACAAATACTCACCATAAATACTCTATGTATATGCAAATATACTTTTGCATCTGGTCAGGACTAGGTGTAAATTTGCACCTGCAGTATTTTTACACATGGATGAATCTTTGCATTCAGTTAAAATATGAAATATTATTTCATCATTGTCATGATCTTAAAACTTACTGATTCTTAGTCACATACACAGGGTTTCAGCCAGTGGGGGGTGCAGGGGGTGCATGTACCCCCCTTTGCTTGAAGAAGGGGGGTATGCACCCCCCTTCAGTCACCTGAGTAATGTTTTCAAAAAGTGTTTTGTGTAAGAGAAAGAGTGTTTAAATGATCTGTAACTAAAGAAATATCATATAACATCTCAAGATGTGATAGAGTGCATCTTTTCTGCCATTCAGGTCGATACATGTACACCCTGCCTTTCTTTTGACTTTTTATTAGTGGTATTAGGCGGGCGCTTATTGTACCCCCCTTCAAGCTTTTTCTGGCGGAAACCCTGATACACCTCCCACATTTTCCAACATTTTTGAAAACGAATACTGTTACAATTTTTAAATTATAATGCATTTTCAAAAATTAGTATAATCATTAAAGCTGATTAATGACAAAACATTACTTCGACTTGCATTCATGTTGGCCGCCTTAAGAAATTTTAACCACTGTTATATTAAAATTTTGTATGTTTAGTAGATACCAACAGTATTGGAGATGAAGTGGTATCTGCAAAAAAAAGTAATGAAAAAGCAGTCAAATCTAGATCACCATCACCCAACAACAGCCGATCATCAAGGTACTAGATTTAAATATTATTAATCTTGGGCTTCTTCTGTATTTTTCTTATTAACATGATATCATTACTCAGGGTAATGGGAGAGAGAGAGTGAAATGGGGTTTAACGTCCACTCAACACAACTAGGTCATTTTGGGACTAACATATGGTTTTTAATTTTATTTCAATAATTCGCTTGCGCATAGGGGTCTTTAGCAGTGGGAGGAACCAGAGTGCCCAGAGGAAACCCACGAGGTTAAGAAGGCACCCCTATCTCCATGCCAAATACGCTCACACCTGGGCTCAAAACCACAGCCGCAAGCCAAAGGTGACTGGCCAGCTAGAGGTTTGAAGCGCAGCACTCTAGACCACTAGACCATCCCAACCCTCACTCAGGGTAATATCATGCAGAGTAATATCATGCCTTCAAAAAGTAAGCAAGACATGGTTTTGTATTTCTTCAGAATTTTCAAAAGGTAACTGCACATAATCTTATTGAATATTGGATAACTAAATATTTGTAGCACTAACACATTAGTAAAAACGGTACAATATGAGTTCTGAACAAGAGCATATTATCTGCTGCTTGATGAAAGGTTACATATGATTACCATAGCTTATGACTACAAAATTCAGTATGTAAAGTTAATAATTTCCTGGTAGGCCTGGAGTTTGTGCCTTCATGTAGATATATCTAGACTTTGTAAAAAGAAACCGACATAAACAATTTGCCTGCATAAGTTAGCCTATTTAATTGTCCACCTGCCTTTTAAAGAAACCAGGCTTTTAAAATGGGTTAGTCCGTCACACTTTTTGGGACACTATAATGCTCTTTCTAATTGAGCTAGAAGAATGTTAATAAACTTTGTGTAGGTGTTTTATTAGGTAGATGCCTTGATAGAGTTCGAATATAAACATTTTCTGCTTAGGGTAAGCAGAAAAAAGCAATTTGATTTGGTTGATGCTTTGGGGCACAATAACTTTAGTTCTAATTGAGTGAGAGTGAACAAACTTGGTGTATAGTTTCATTACATCAATACCTTGACGGAGTTCGATAATGAACATTTTCTGCTTAGGGGGTAAGCCGTGTGAAAGGCAATTTGGTTGAGACTTTAAGACACAAAAACTGTCCTTCTAATTGAGTTATAACGTTTATTAGGTCGATGTCTGGATGTAGTTCGGATATGGGCATTTACTGTTTGGGGTAAGCAGAGATAAGCCATTTGACTCGTTGATACTTTGGGCAATGACTTGTTCTAATTAAGAGAGAGTGATGTCGTAACATAATACCTTGACTAAGTCTGATAATGACAATGTAAGCAGAGCAATAAGCAAATTGATTGTTCAAAGTTTTAACACAATAACTTTCCTAATAATTTCAAACTTGGTGTAGGCGTTCATTAGATGAATACCTTGATGGAGTTTGATGAACATTGTCTGCTTACCTTACAGTAAGCAGAGATAAGCAATTTCATTGGTTCATGAAGTTGGGCACGATAAC
Organism: Patella pellucida; assembly: GCA_917208275.1. Lineage (NCBI taxonomy): Eukaryota > Metazoa > Mollusca > Gastropoda > Patellidae > Patella > Patella pellucida. The sequence goes on from OU795039.1 coordinate 46,084,679, forward strand.
TTTGGTTATAACTAAGTGAGAGCTAAGAAACTCTTGAGAATAGATTCAATATATATCATTACTTTAACTAAGTTTGATAATAATTTCCGGCTTGGGCTAAGGAATGATAGGCAATTAGATAGGTCAATGTCTTGACAATTTTTGTCTTTATATCTTCCAAGACTTTCAAACATAACTACTCTGCTTTTAATATGAATGTCTTGACCGAGTTCAATGATTAACATTTCCCGCTAAAACTAAGCAGAGCTAGGATATTTTTGTCTTTGATTCTGTCTGAAAGAGAGTGACGAATATGTGTCATCTATTTTTTTCCAGGATTTTGGCGGGGGTATCGGCCTCACTGTTGGCTTGTTTGTCTTAGAATTAGAAGTTTTATACTAGAGTATTATTTATATTACAGGAGTAGAAGAAAATTAGCAGAAGAACATGTTACTAGGCAGAGACTTAATCAAACTCCTGAACCAAGCAAACCTACTTTGAAGGAGGAGAAAAGAAATGGAAAAGAAAAAACAGAGGAAGGAAGTGAAAGCAAAAAGGAAGACGTCATGATAACTGATGAAGTAGCAGATGACAAGAAACTGACTTCAGATTCTAAAAGTGTTGAGCCATCACATCAGCCTGAACTTAAGCTGAAAGATCCAGAGGCTGTTAGTGAAGATAACAAAGAAATCACCTCTGAAGTAGTAAAGTTCAAGAGGAATCGCTGGAATAAGGGACCCACTGAAGAAAGCAAAGAAACACCAAAGAGAGTTTCTATACCTTTTCCAGAAAAAGATGTTGATAAGGAAGAAAAAGAATCATCTTCTAGGCCTCGTAGATTAAATAGAATTGAAGAAGATAAAGATAAACCAGTTGAAAAAGAAATTGATGAAGAAGATAAACATTTTAAGAGATCGAGTCGCTCCTCTAGGGATTCATTGGAAAACATGGAAGTATCTACAGATACTTATACTAAAGAATCCTCTAACACTACAGAACCTGAAGTTCCGTTAAAAGAAAAAAGTTCAGACAAGACAGATCATTCTTCTCAATTAAAAGAATCCAAGGCAGATTCAAAATCAAGAGATGGAAACAAATCTGAAAAAGTTGCAGAAAAAACTCAAAAATCTGGAAAACTGAACGAAAGTAAGGAAAATCCAAAAATAGAGAAAACCAGATCTGATACACCAACAGAATCAAAATCAAAAGAGAAAAAATATATATCTAGGAGGATCTCAAGGTCTAAAAGCTCTGATTCGTCAGATGATAATAGTAAATCTAGATCTCGGTCCAGAGATCGATCTCGTTCTGGATCACGTGGTCGATCACCATCTTCCTCCAGTTCATCTAGTTCCAGCAGTTCTTCAGATTCTTCTGATGATGAAACCCCAGTCAAAAAAGGTCCAAAAGGGTCTGTAGTATCTGTAAAGAAAACTCGTCAGCGGTCTCCATCGCCAGAAAAATCTGCATCACCATCACCTGAACCACAGCCAAAGGCAGCAAAAATTCCAGTGGCGGTAATTTTTTTTCTCCAACATTGAATTTGTAACACCATAAAATATTTCATCTCTATAAATCTGCATTGAGACCAATCTAATTAAGATACAGATCTATGCTTTGCTTTATATCGCTGCTAGGTAATGTCTACCCACAGTTCTGAGCAAAAAAGGTCAAGTACTCGATTTGAAAGACCATTTGATTGGTTAACCCCTCATTTCAAGCAGAACATGAGTTAAATAACAACTCTTTCAAATCCTAGTGTAGTAAAGACATGTTAAACGAAATTTTGAACTATAAAAAAAACGAAACAAAATAAGATCTGTGTTATAATCAGATTGAATTGAAATGAGCGGCATAAGTATCCAAGCCATCTGCCAACTTAGAAACGATCTTACAAATGATACACATGTACATGTACATAAATTTAGATTCTAAAATACATAATAATAATTGTTTATTACCTTGAAGGAATTCTTAGACGTAGACAAGAGATGAGAAATTGAAACAAATAAATAGATATAAATAATACATAATACATATGTGTTAATAAGTGACAGCCTATTGCCCATGTATTATGTATTATATATTATTTATTTGTTTGTTTCAAATTTCTCATCTCTTGTCTACGTCTAAGAATTCCTTCAAGGTTGGGTATTTAAATTCTTTTTAGAACACCTGATAAGACTTCGCATTAATTGAGTTGAGGTAGCTGACAATATTTAAAAATTACTTTTGTATGTAGTCAATTTAACTCATGTTTAATTGCAGACAAAATCTAGTCCTGAGAGATGTGTTAAGAAAGAAGAATCTAGATCACCAATAAAAGCTATTCATAAGGATGAGCAGACTTCTGATAAAGAAAAGTATGTTAAAGTAACAATATTGCTATTTATAAAAGCCAACTCTCTCCTGTCTTTGCATGGAGTTAAAATATAATTATACCCTTCTTAATGTGTCTTACAAACCTCAACATTTCTCAAATGCAACCATTCCAAACTTTACTTCTCTTTTTAGTTGGAAAAGAAAATGAATAATGATAACTTGGTTGTTTAGTCACTATCATTAACATCCCAAAGAGAGAACACTTTCTAGCGCCTAGTGGATTAAATAGTTGCGCGTTATAAATATCATTACTATTATTATAAACAAAAGGCATTATTTAAGATTATTCCAAGTACTATAGCTGAACGTGTTTGTTTTCTTTTATTAAATGGTTGAGTACATTTTAGAGTGTATTTAGATATGAAAAATGTGATATTTTCCGCAAATAGATGTTTAAAATAATATTGGTACATATTTTGCTTTGATGTAGAGGTGAAAGAAAGGAGATTAAAATGGAGGTTGATGTGGTTAGCCCAACAGTAGATGCAATTAAAAAGGTATATATCACTGTTAATTATATCAAAATTTTGTAAGTACCAGGGATGGAGATGGTTTATATATTATTATTAAAATATATATATGAAACTTACTGTCATATTACAGTGAAAATATTGATGAATTTTAAAAATGCACTAAAAGTAATTTAAGCCATGAGATCATTTCAGATCAAAAATATTAACTTGTCAAGTTCCAAGTAATCTAATTAATTGGGTCATTCCTGATCTAAAATGTAAGCTCATTAAGTTCCATTGTCTTACAGACTCTAGAAATTGACCAATTTCAAAATTAGTTTGGACGTGAAGTGATTTCAATTTTGATGCGTCATTGATTAGAATGCTATAAATCAAACATATAAAATTTGGCTTTTATAACCAACCATATTTAGTCAAAATTATTGTGCATTTGTATTTTTCTCCATCCTTGGTTCAACTATCTTTCATCGTTGACTCGTAGATAGGTCAAGTGTTGGCAGCGCACCACAACAAATGGGCTTCTTGTAGAAACATGTATCTCATACCCTATGATGACCCTAGTACGGTACCCATAAGCTAATTACCATGATGAAATACCTGAAAGGTTCCTAGAGGATAAAATCTAATAGATGGACGGAGGTCTTTGAAGTGAGGACACAAGATGCATCAGGATCCAAATAGTGCTAGCAAGCTGGATCAAAAGTGACAAAACATCCAATAATTTTTGACACAATAACAGAAACATTTTTTCTGGAAATGAACAGTTTCATTTTCCCTAGGATTTCTATTTTGGATGAAAATCACTTAGGACATACTTGGTTAACTTTGAAATTGTGGTTCCTTAAAATTGCCAGTGTATACTGATGTAATAACAGTGTTCTGGATGTTCATAAGTCCTTACATTCAATGAGTATAATGAACTATGTTCCTGAATGCTGCCATTCAATCAGTGCTGAGGTAATGGCTGTGTCCCACGGTTCCAGAAAATACTAACATTCAAAAGGTATTAGCATAATCAACAATGTTCCTAAATGCCAATCAATAAATAAGAAAGTGGATGAAGTGTTTCTTGATATGCAGGCATCGGCTATCTTCCAGACGTTGCCGTAAAATCAGCATTGATGTACATGTATTTGGCGTTACGAAAATTACTGACATCCAATCACTATGGATGTAATACGCTGTGTTCCAGACATTCCCGGAAATGATTGACATTTAATCAGCCATGTTCCTGAAAAATACTGTCATTCAATTAGTCTTGATGTGACTAGCTATATTCCTGCTGTTCCCGAAAAAATAATGACATTCAATCAGTATTACAAGACCGAAAAATACTGACATTCAATCAGTATTGATGTAATAAACTGTGTTCCAGAAGTTCCTGAAAAATACTGACATTCAATCAGCTGTGTTCCAGAAGTTCCTGAAAAATACTGACCTTCAATCAGCCATGCATGCTCCTGATGCTTATGAAATAAAACTGACATTTAATCTTGATGTAAGCGGTTATGTTCTGGTGGTTCTAAATCCTGTCAATTGGTTTAGAAGTTCGACAGTGTTGATGTAATCCCCTGAGCTTAGAGATGTTCCTGAAAACTGGCATTAAATCTTTATGGTCAGTTATGTTCCAGATGTTAAGAGAATACTGAAAAAACATTGATGCTGTGATACTAATCGTGAAGTGACATGAGCATTTAGTGTTCTGATAAGAAGATTGATATGAACTGTAAAGAGTATTGTGGATGGAGTGAATTTCAAATATGTAGTTAACTCTTTTGTGTGCGTGAGAAACCTACAAAATTTATCCTTTCGGTGACGGTGTTGTGATTTAGGGAAAATATTTGAGGATAAACAAAGTGGTTAGTGAATTGTCGCAAATTGAAGATACTTTAATAGTGATCAGATTGATTTGTGAAAATATAAAAGTGATCCTGAAAAGTAGACTATCCACATTAAATATTTTCTGAAGCTTCAAGATATTCTACCGTTTAATTAAATGAACTAAACCAAAATCAACTGTTACCGATTTCGACTGTAGACCCATATAATTGACTTTAGATTGTTACTGCCCACAACCACTTGATGACAGATGTTGGTGTGATATGTAGTGTATTTTGGTATTTAATCCACATCATTATCCCCCTTTGGACAGGAATTATTTTTAATTTTAATATATTTAGAGTATACAAAGTGCCTTAATTTTTCTTCGGAATACTTGAGTCCCAGAAAAAATCTTTAAGTAATTTTAAATATTTATCCTTTGAAAATAAAATCATTGTTAAAGTCTTAGAGATTATATCTTGATTACCTATTCTTACACATTTGTCATTAAGCTCCTTCCCTATTTTTCAGGTTGACGCTAAACCGAAAGAAACATATGTACCTAAATTACTACGAAGAAGATCCCTAAGAACAAGTATGAATTTTTTACATAATTAAATTTATTACTGATACATGCCCATTATAATTTGATATTGTGGCCAAATGTTTTATTTATTTTGTAAACAAATAGGTGTATGTTTTGTTGCCTGGCAACCTGTCTTATGGAGATTAATTGAAAATATTATTCAGTATTTGACCACCATTCTAAAATTAATTTTGTGCAGAATACTGCAAGTATGACCCAAAGGGATTACATTGCTGTCACTAACCATGGAGTTAAATTTACTTGCCTTTGCTTTAAGTCAAAGCCGTACTTAAAACAAATTATATTTATATTTAGCCGAAGAAGAGGGCACCAAGAAAGAAGAAGACACTGGAGAACCAAAGGAGGAAGAAAAGAAAGAAAAACCAGTAAAGAAAAGGAAATGGGGAACTTCAAAATCTACCAAGAAATCAACTAGTTTAGAAATATCCACAGAATCATTGAAGGTATGATGAACATGATTCCGTTATTGACATTGATGTCTATTTCTTCCTTTCACAACTGTCTCATGTAAACTAAATATATAGAAATAATCAAGATTAGTCGCATTTTCAATTAACAATTATCCAGGTTTCTTAGAATCTGAGCCATAGGTACTGGCTTAGGTATTGGCATAGTTGATAAAGCTGCTAATATTTCTTTATTGAAATGAATTAAACTTTTATTGTTTTTTTTCCAGGGGTTAATCAGTGATGTTATACCACCTTTATTGAGCACAGAACCAGTATTAGACCTAGGTGTTGATAATGATGTATTATCAGATAAAGAAGAAGATAAAAGAGACGTCAAAATAAGACGCACAGTTCTTCAGGTTTGTGAATTTTCTCTGAATGAATCAACGATTTCACCCTATAGACAAAAAGAGTCCTATACCTACATTATGTGAAGCAATGAAATAATCATATCACAAAATTTGTGTATTAGTCCTGAAATAATCGGAGGTTTGTCATTGAGTCAACTGGTGTGGTTTCAATTCCCTAGTTCTACGTAAGGATGCCTGTCAAACCTTGTAGGGTTTCTCTGGGTCGTCCGGTTTCCTCCCACTGCTACAGACCACAAGTTTTAACTATATGTTCGTCCTGAAATGACCCATTTGGATTTTATGTTATAGGTAACTTCAGAAAGAACAGTAGAGGAAAAGGAGAAAGTTCTTGAAGTGAAGAATTCTGATTCTGAAGGAGAAATAGTGGATACAGAAGTTAAACCAGCTAAAGGTAGTTATGTATTATTTATGCTAAAAAAAAATTTACCTCATGAATTTCAATCGGGATACTCTTGTTATTTTCGACTGGACCAATCAAAATGATATACAAGTTGTTAGAAAGACTTTTTGAAATTACAATGTTACTTTTACTACCATCGTTCTGAATTCTTCTATTATGTTTCAGAACCCAAAATTATTCGACGTTTAAATAAAGTGGTACCTGAACCAGATGAACCTACGGCAGCTAGACGAAGTCCCTCACCACCCCGTAATCCTGTTACTAACGTAGTGCACATACACAACTTAGTCCGGCCATTTACTCTAGGTCAGTTGAAAGAATTATTGAAGCGAAGTGGTGAAATGGAAGATGATGGTTTTTGGATTAATACGATCAAATCTCATTGTATTGCTGTGGTAAGTTATTTCTAATTGGATTAAAAAGAAGCCCATAAGAATTTCAATTCATCACATCTTTGTACATCCTGTATGAAATTGTACCCTTTTTCTATTGATTTTACTTTTGGAGTTTCAGCTTTCTCATAATGACCAGCCGCTTTAAAATTATTACTGATAATCAAGGAATCTAATTTTGAGAAGGGAATAGAGGGACTAGAAATTAAAATAATAGCAGCATTAATGTTCTGAAAAGATAATCAATATATTCTTTGGACACAATTCATCCTACTGAAAACATATTGGATTAGGTGACACAAATCACTTACATGCTGTAACAAGATGAGAGATAAAACCAATAAGCTTGTGTTCTTGACTTTATTCTTTTTCTTCCAGTATAAAACATCTGAAAGTGCTGAAGATGCCAGAAAGAATTTACATGGAACAAGATGGCCTTCATCCAATCCTAAAGTATTACGAGTAGATTTTTCAACAAAAGAAGAGGTATGATGATTATGGTGTAACTAATTCATTATAAAAATGGGGGGGATCACATGGACCTGTAAGACGCTGGCTCACTAGCCTGGAGGTCAGTTGTTCGATCCCTGCATTGGCCGAGAAAGTTCCTTCAGATTTTCTGGCGTGGTTTCCCTTGTCAGTGATGCAGTCAGAGGGCCTGACAAGGACAGCTGTCTAGTTGTTCTGATGGTTAAAAAAAACCAAGGTCCTGTGTACACATTGGCATGCACGTAAAAGATCCCTTGGTAGTTGGAATTATTTCTGTCATAGCACACTGTATGGCGTCTTCATTAGATCAGTTTAGGAGCAAAACAGATGGTCGTTAAACCTCATTTCATTTATAAAAATGGATATGCTTAGAGATATATTTTCATGGTGTTTATTAGTATGATACCTTTAACGACTAAGGCAATTAACAATAGGAATAATATTTATTAAACCTTTCCTGTTTTCATTGAGCCCAGTGAGTGCAGAAGATTAGGATGTTAATCCACATTTCATTTCATTTATTAAGCCTCTGATAAAGGATTTTAAATGAGTTGATAGACAACTTCTTTTGAATTAATGTTTATGGAATGTATACAAGACTTGTGAGTCCAATTTTCTTTATTATTTCCATCTTAAATAGTGTATCTTTATTTTATAGTTTGAAGAGTATAAAGACAGTAATGAAACAACTGATATACTTCGTACTAAACCCGTACCACATATTCAGAAAGAAAAAGAACGAGACCGGGAACGAGAAAAGGAAAGGGAAAAGGAGAGAGAGAGTCGCGATAAGAGAAAGAAAGAAGAAAAACCTATTCGAGAATGGGATAGAGATAAGATAAGAAGTAGATCAAGAAGTCGAGAAAGAAGAGAAAAGGAGCGAGAGAGACGGCGTCGTTCACGTTCTGCAGAAAGGGAAAAACGACGAAGAAGCAGAGATACAAAAGAAAAAGACAAGAAAGGTATGTCATCCATTGATTATAGTCATTTACGTGTTTTACAGATGTCCCAATCGTATTCCATGCAGGCCAAGAGTTTTTGCATAAATTTTGTTAACCCATCTTAATATTTTTTGTCAAAGCTTTTTCATTTTCATGCTATACTGGAACAACTCTGGTTATCTTTTATTATAATTATCCAATCTGGCAATAAAGATTAGTCGACCTGTAATCTATCACACCAACCTGTAATTAGTCTTCTTCTCCTAAATCTGAATTTGGAATTGAGATTGAATTTTCGGTGAAGAAAAGAAATAAATTTGATGACCTATTTTCTGTACTGTGGTTTGGATACCTAGTATCATCGGTTCAATGTTATATATTGGTTTTTGGTCTTTTCCAGAGAAGAAAGTAGAAGAACCACCAGCTAAATTATTAGATGATTTATTTAAAAAAACAAAATCTACACCTTGTATATATTGGTTACCATTAACAGAAGAACAGGTACCTAATAAATTTTCTTTTGATTTTTTTTTTGATAAACATTGGTCCAAAGCTATATATTATTTATGATGAAATCGGTGTCCTGCAAAAGGCAGTCTGTTTTTTCTTTCTGGAACACTGGTTATATAGCTAACACTTTCGTTGCATATCTGGGACTTAAAAATGACTGATACACGTTCTATGAAAATAAACTTTTTAATTTGATTGTTTTGCAGAGTGAGAGTAGATTAGCTGCTAGAAAAGCTAGACAATTAGAACGGGAAAAGCGAAGACAAGAATTGGATAAACAAGAAGAATTAGAAAGAAAGCAACGATTAAACAGTGGTGGTAATAGTGGTGTTGGTGCATTAGATTCCAGAAAAAAAGAAAGGGAAAGGGTAAATATACAGTGCTCCTTTTGATAACACCAGGTGTTTAAATATACTGTCTTTAATTTTGGAAGTTCTGAATTTACAGACTGTCAACATTGCAGACTTTTAACCCATTTAACCCTAAGCCAATTAAAAGATTAGCTACCCTACCCAAAAGCTCATTTAATCAGCAGGGCCTATCTCCCTAAGCCAATTAGTGGATTATTGGTAATCCTCTAGACAAAATTGCAAATAACTTAAAATAAATATTTTCTATACGCAAAAATACTGTTACAAAAATGTACAGATTGTGTTATTTCCAATGATATACAATTCAATTGTACAAAGTAGCAATTATATTACTGTAAATAATGTTGAAAAGTAATTTCCAATAAAATTATGACTTTTTTGTCATATAATGGTAAAATAACAGGTATCCCCTAAAGATTTTTTTTTTAAATAGAACACAAATATAGTCCCTCACTTTGGCAGCAGTGTTCAATGTGAATATAACTAGAACTTTTAAATAGAAATATCACTCCAAATGATGTCACTTCATCGTTATCTGCATTGCCATTCTTTGGAATTGTCGTTTTCTTTGCTTCATTATGTCTAAAATAAAAATATATAGATAGTTGAAATCTTCGACAATGAAATATTCCTACATATAGCTTATATTAAATCCTAAAAGTTTTGATTCCATTTAGCTTCCCAATGTCTAGAATTATTAGCCCTATTTTTTGTGTTATAGTCCGTTTGAAAGCATATCCAAGATGGCAATGACATGCTTGATCTGGGCTGGGGTACATGTATTCTTTGCCTTATAACGTCCCCAAAAAAATATAAATAGTTGATTTCTTCGACATTATCATATTCCACTATATGCCTGGCAGTAAATCAGAAAAAATCTGATTCCATTTCTCTCTCCATATCATGAAATTATTAGCTGTAAGTGACAACATGAAAATATTGGAATAAGGCTGAACGAAGTTGTTGACACTGTGTGAATTTTCACCTCTGACCAATTACGTAAATACTGGAAGATCCATTGTTGAAACATACATTTTTTATTCGATAATTAGGGAATGTAACATTCCTTTACATTGTGTGTTTTATTTTTATTACTCGATCCCCATTAATTTAAGAAATAAAAACAATAGAAATCTGATAATTGATCCCACGTTTTTTTTCTCACTAATCCTGTTGCCAAGTATGATAGGTCCGCGAGTTGATTCGCTATTGTCAAGAATGGGTTAAGTGAACAAGAAAACATTAATGACAAATCCTAGAATGACGTCCTCTTGGAATTGTGACGTCCAAGTGTCGTGTAGATATTCATACTTTAATTGACGGAGCATTTGGCTTTTTTCGAAACATCACTTTTATGAAGAACAACAACAAATTAAAGGTGGAATTTGATATTTGTTTGTACCACAGACAATACATCTTATAATTTGTAACTTATGCTGTGTTCTTATAAATGTGTCATTTGTTTGTATTTTTTGATTGCAAGTTTTCTACATTTAAATTTTCTTTTCCAGGGTCCTCCTCCGCCACCACCAGGTAGACCTAGAGACCGACCCAAGAGAAGTCCTAGTCCACATAGAGATCGACCCAAGAGAAGTCCTAGTCCTCACAGAGATCGACCCAAGAGAGGTCCTAGTCCTCACAGAGATCGACCTAAGAGAAGTCCTAGTCCACACAAAGATCGACCTGCAAAGAGTTATAGTCCTAGAAGACAACAACAACCAGAACGTAGACGATCACGGAGTAGAAGTCGAGGAAAGCGGTGATAATATATTTATAGTATTTAGATATATGTACATATGTATATAATTGTCATGGCACATATTTCAAATCTTTTTCTGGCAACATCACCCTAAGAGCTCATCGCTATTTGCATCATGGATAAATTCTATGGTTTGGCTCTCTTTTTTTTATCATTTTTAGACAATTTTATTGTAAAATGGTTCCCTCTCCAATAAATATTAGGTTTCCATTCTTTTAATTATTTGTATAGGTATATAGTGTATAAACATTTGTATATTTAATTTAGTTTTAGAAATAAACTTTACATAGCTTATTTTTTGTTTGTACATTTCCTAAAATTTGGGATTTTAAACCCTGCATGCATTACGTAAAATTTAAATAAATATCTGCTCATCCTTGCTTTAGCAGTTCAAAAATAAATTTGAGATGTCCAGCAAATTATTTTATTTTGAGCAAAGTTATGAGTTATTTAAGTTGTGTGTCATTAAATAGCAAAAGGTGTTGATTATGAGCTTTCCATAAAGCAAGTGGGATCACGGTGGCTAAGTGGATAAGGCGCTGGTTCGCTAGCCTGGAGGTTGAGTGTTCGATCCCTGCATTGGCCGAGAAAGTTCATCTCGATTTTCCGGCGTGATTTCCCCTTGTCAGTGATGCAGAAGGAGGGCCTGACAAGGACAGCTGCCTAGTCGTTCGGATGGGACGGAAAACCGAGGTCCCGTGTACAAATTGGAGTGCACGTAAAAGATCCCTTGGCAGTTGGAATTCGATATAAGAGTAGGCCGTAGCGCCGCTGCCCGGGCAAAATTTCCCTCATTGCACACTGTGGCGTATGCCCGTCTTCAATTAGCCCAGGTACGGTGCTTAAGCGTAGGACGTTAAACCCCATTTCATTTCATTTCATTCCATAAAGCAAGAAAAAGGAATGAAATAAAATGTAATGGGATTCAACATCCTATTTCAGCACCATCAAGGCTAATGTGTTTAACCATAACAGGGTAGACTGAAGTATACTATGTGTATGTAAATGTAAGAGACATTACTTTTGTAAGTAGTATTTTTCATTGGTACATCAAAATATCAAGTTATTAGAGCATATTCCTGATTATCTGATGTCTGTATTGTACTATTAGAAAAGTTACTTGAATACAGCTGGTCAAGCTATCTTTATAGTCAAACATTATCACTACAGGCTCGGAAGTACAGTGCAGTGGATGCTTACGCTACCCCCCGGATCCATTCACTTAATTTGATGTTTGTCTGTTATTTATGGGTATTGTGTCCGTAGATTTGTTTTTGTGTAAATTATATGTCTCCCTGTACTTACTATTTGAGGACGACAAAGACAGCTGTCTAGTCATTCAGATGGGACTGAAAACAAAGGTTCCATGTAAACATTCACATGCAAGCAAAATCCTTTAACAGTTGGAATTTGATATAACTTAAGAGTAGGCCAAGTGTATAGTATGTCTGTCTTCATTAGCCTAGTCGGAGCAGAACATTAAACCCCATATTCCACGGTGACTCGCGTGACATTTCTACTCATCACAAATATTTTAATACGAATATAATGAAACCTATTAATCAGTTTCCATAAAAAAATACTCCCAAGTAAAGTTTTTGTGTTCTGTTACACGAGAAACACTTTAAATATTACTCTCTTGGGCAAAATTTGGTGCAATGTGATCATAATGAGTTGTGACTCGTGTGATATGAATTTGCAGTGCGTTTATGGGTAATGATACTGATCCCCCATTTAGTAGAAAGGTAAATAAAATATAGGAATATGACTTATATATATGTGAAGCTAAATTGTTCAGCTGTAGCATCATTTTGTTACAATGAGGTGTTTTATTGTTAAGTTTTGAAATGAACTGAGATTTTGTATGTGACTTGCGTGACATGAAAAGGTGACTCGCGTGACTAGTAGGAAAAACACTAATGTTTCAGTATAATCAACTAATTTTTGGGTTGTATTTCATTGTCAAAACAATCAAGAATCAATTTGCTCAAAAAACATTGTGATAAAAATTATAAATTCTTTAGTCACACACACCCACCCCAGATCTCTCTCTCTGAACACATTTAATACAAGATCAATATGGTTAACACTATTTCATTAATATTGAATATTCACTCAAGAATTTCATGCCTTTGTCAGTATAGATTTCATTTGGATCTGCAAGTTAAATTTCATAGTTGCAAGTTGCAACTATCTGGAGGACTTAAGATATGCTCTCCTCATTAACAATGAGTTGACCTCTACTATAGTAGGCCTATAAGTTTTAGCTAAACTGACTGAGACATGATGCAAACAAGATCATTTATATTTAACCAGGACTCCTCTGGATCCAAAGGCTGAGTATATAGATTATCTTGGAAATAAAACATGGTACAAGCCGTATAGCAAACTGAATTACTGCCCTAAAGCTAAAGTCACTAAAAAGGAATGTTAAAATAGAACAATTAGCGTGTTTCAGTAGAACAATTAGCGTGTCTCAGCAGAACAATTAGCTTGACTTGTGTGACATGTGACTCGCGTGACAGGACTTAAAGTAGTTTTTTTTGCACTTGAAAATTAAAATAGCATTATGAAAATACATTCAGATATTCGGCTTTCTATGCTTATTTATCATTAATATTTGTCAAAAAATAAAGTTATTTTAAAGGGGTGCTATTAAAGAAATATACTCGCGTGACCATCAAAATGAGGTAGTTTTCCGATCCAGAAAAATTGGGCATCAACTTAACACATCATCAAATAACAGAGTGGACGATGAGCTTTTTGATATCATTTGTTCAAAATTGACCCAGATTGTAACAGAATGTTCCTGGTATAATCCATTTTTATACGCCCACATTTTCATGTGGACGTATTATGTCGTCGCCCCTGTCCGGACGTCCGTCCGTCCGTCCGTCTGGACGTCCGTCCGTCCACAATTGTTTGTGGACTCTCTACAGGTCACAATTCTTGTCCGATTTTGACGAAACTTGAAATATAGGTTTATCCCCAAAAGATCTCGGCTGCTTTCGATATTGGCATGTATCGGATCAAAACTTCATGGATTATGGCCCCTGACTGTACGAAAAATCACATTTTTAGCTTGTGGACCCTATAGAGGTCACAATTTTGAACCGATTTTGATGAAACTTTACATGCATGTTTATAACCCAAAGATCTTGGTTCCTTTCGATATTTGCACCTATCAGAACGTAAATTTCTTAATTATGGCCCCTGATTGTCCGAAAATTCACCTATTTTAGCTCGTGGTACCTCTGGAGGTTACAATTATTATCCGATTTGAAAAACCGTTCGATTATATCACCGTTACACCCTAAGGAAGGTTGAGTTCAAATTTCGGAAAAATCGGACCAAAATTACCATACAAAATGGCCGCCGTTCGTACGCAAATACTGTTAAAAAATGGAATATCAAGGTTGTGGACCCTGTAGAGATCACAATTTTAATTCGATTTTGATGAAACTTGAAATGCATGGTTATAACCCAAAGATCTTGGTTCCTTTCGATATTTGCGCATATCGGATCGTAACTTCCTGAATTATGGCCCCTGATTATACGCAAAATCGTCTTGGTTTAGCCTGTGGTCCCTCTGGAGGTTACATTAAAGGAGCTAAATCGCTAACATTTGGAACCTAGAAATTGACCCTAATGGGTCGAAACGCATATAATAATATAATCTGATTGTATATTAACTGTTTTACATTAAATTGTTTCCGTTTTGACTCTAATTTCAAATCAGTTGTGTCCAGCGAAATACGGCATGAGTCTTAATCAAAGAGGAAATTATAGTGTCTGGTTATTCCAGTCTACTGCGCATGCCCACCAGATAAGATATGGCCTCAGCGTTTGACAGGAGTTGTTGAATATGTCTAGCCTCGTTCTGTCTGGTCACTTGTTACAAGTGACGCTGAAACGCACTATGGTACACGATTCGTGTACCAATGGTAAAATGTTTATTTTGTTTTAAATATTGGATATCTGAGGCCTACCGTTTCCAGGTGAGATCACAACATCAATATTGATTTGAATTGACCAATAATTCGTGTTTTCGATGTCGAAGATTTTGGAGGATTTTGAGTTACGGACTTAGGTCCTTTAATTATCCGATTTAAAAAATCGTTTGATTATATCACCGTTACACCCTAAGGAAGGTTGAGTGTGAATTCCAGAAAAATGGGACCAAAATTGCCATACTAAATGGCCGCCATTCGTACGCAAATACTGTTATAAAATGGTATATCAAGGTTGTGGACCCTGTAGAGATCACAATTTTAATTCGATTTTGATGAAACTTGAAATGCATGGTTATAACCCAAAGATCTTGGTTCCTTTCGATATTTGCGCATATCGGATCGTAACTTCCTGAATTATGGCCCCTGATTATACGCAAAATCGTCTTGGTTTAGCTTGTGGTCCCTCTGGAGGTTACAATAATTAACCGATTTAAAAAATCGTTTGATAATATCACCGTTACACCCTAAGGAAGGTTGAGTTCAAATTTCGGAAAAATCGGACCAAAATTACCATACAAAATGGCCGCCGTTCGTACGCAAATACTGTTAAAAAATGGTATATCAAGGTTGTGGACCCAGTATAGGTCACAATTTTAATTCGATTTTGATGAAACTTGAAATGCATGTTAATAACCTAAAGATCTTGATTCTTTTCGATATTTGCGCATATCAAATTGTAATTTAATGAATTATAGCCTTTGATTGTAGGAAAAATCACTTTCGATTTTGCTTGTTCTCTAACCATCTCTCGAAAATGTGGGCGTATCCTGCCTGGCAGTGCCAGCTTACTATCTTTATTCCATAATATCATGTTTATATCATACTTGCCATTGAGGTCAAGTGTTGCGGGTGGCCAATATTTATAGAAAATGTTATTATAAGATGACATATTGCATAATTTAAGGGGGTGATATTAGGATACAAATGATGTTCGAAAAACAAAATAATTTTGAAATTTTAATTTTTGATTGGATGTTCTGATAGCGTGGAATGGCTGATATCTTTGTGTAGAAAGTGCATTTTGGATAAGATTTCATCGAATCGGGTACTAATGCAAGGCTGGTATGTAACAAGGAGTAGATTCGACTACTTAGATTTTCTGCATGAAAGCTTATACTATCACTGTCAACTGAGAGTCAAAGATAGGGAGCCCCACCATAAATAAATATCTCAATATATCTCGACACTTAATCCTCAATATTTAAATACATACCAAGCCTTAAATCAGTTTCGCACATTTACGGTCCATAAAAAAAACGATCATGTTGTACTTAAAGTTACATTATTCAAGATATAGATAAGAATTAGCCATTCTTGCTATAATAGTTCGAAAGTAGGTGATGTAAAATGAATAATTTGAAAATTTCATTCAAATTAATCTATACAATTGATTTTCAGCAATTTCCAATAATTACTGTCAAAGTTATGGCCCTTGATCACTTCAAAAAATCTTGTGGGCACTCTAGAGGTTGAAGTTAATATCCGATTGACTTTAAATTTATACAGTGTGTTCAAGGTCATGAAACAAACAAGTAGATTGAGTTTAAATGAAGTTTGATAACTTGAACAGCTAAATCCAGAATATTAAATGTATCGTAATCAAAACTAAGCATGGAGGAGAACAAATTCGAATGATTTTCTGATAATTACATAATGAGTTGTTAACTGCCTGGACGATTTAGCTGCTGTGGGGGTATGTTTCGTTGCCTGACAACCTATCTTTAAAGCTGCTGTAATAACCAAAAAGCCCAATATTACTGCTATTCAGAATCGTCAACAATAGATTTTTTACGACTGTAATAGTAGATAATTGCACCTGAGGTGGCTATTTATAGACACAGACACTAGCGCGGAGTATTATTTTCACTGCATGATTAGCCAGAAATCACTTCGAGACGAAGTAAGTGGAGTGTGTGCATTCTCCATGTCGAGTTCAACGTTCTGTAGGGAAAATTTTCGCTGCACGGGACACCCTATCAAGATAGATGAAGTACAATCGATTACAGAATTGTAAAAAAAGATTTCAAGTCATAATAAAATAAATTTATTTATCACAGTTATAGGACATGCTTATTAAGCTACAGAGTATGTTTTATTTAAAGTATATTATATATTTATATATATTAATATTAACCAATAGGCATAATAGGAAATGGATACTAAGTGTGGTTTAATGGTCCAGAGTGAGAATTGAATGAATATACTGAAACAACACAAGTGATGTTAGTCACAAGTTGTTGTTTCAATACATTACACAATGTCTTAAGCTCGAGACCATTAAACAACTTAAAATACAGACACTCGCACATGTTTTGCTATGAAATAATCCAAAATTTAAACTAGTATAAATAATAAAGGCTTGGCCCATTGCTGGTACAAATTGAAATATGGTTAGATAATCTGACATTAACTGTACTTCTATTAACAAAACAAAGTTGCCATGCCAAATTAAACCAGCGGCTGCCAGGCAGGATACGCCCACATTTTTGAGAGATGGATAGAGAACAAGCAAAACCGAAAGTGATTTTTCCTACAATCAAAGGCCATAATTCATTAAGTTACAATTTGATATGCGCAAATATCGAAAAGTATCAAGATATTTAGGTTATAAACAGGCAATTTAAGTTTCATCAAAATCGAAATTAAAATTGTGACCTCTACAGGGTCCATAACCTTGAAATACCATTTTTTAACAGTATTCACGTACAAACAGCAGCCATTTTGTATTGTAATTTTGGTCCTATTTTCCCGAAATTTGAACTCAACCTTCCTTAGCGGTGATATAGTCAAACGATTTTTTAAATCAGATAATAATTGTGACCTCCAGAGGGACCACAAGCTAAACAAAGGCGATTTTGCGTATAATCAGGGGCCATAATTCAGGAAGTTACGATCCGATATGCGCAAATATCAAAAGGACCCAAGATCTTTGGGTAATATCCATGCATTTCAAGTTTCGTCAAAATCGAATTAAAATTGGGACCTCTACGAACGGCGGCCATTTTGTAT
This sequence comes from Patella pellucida, assembly GCA_917208275.1. Lineage (NCBI taxonomy): Eukaryota > Metazoa > Mollusca > Gastropoda > Patellidae > Patella > Patella pellucida. Next base: position 46,102,645 of record OU795039.1, read on the forward strand.
GGTAATTTTGGCCCGATTTGAACTCGACCTTCCTTAGGGGATAACGGTGATATATTCGAACGTTTTTTTAAATCGGATAATAATTGTGACCTCCAGAGGTACCACAAGCTAAAATAGGTGATTTTTCTGCCAATCAGGGGCAATAATTCAGGAAATTACGTTGCGATAGGCGCAAATATCGAAAGGAACCAAAATCTTAGGGTTATAAACATGAATGTAAAGTTTCATCAAAATCGGTTCAAAATTGTGACCTCTATAGGGTCCACAAGCTACAAACCTGATTTTTCGTACAATCAGGGGCCATAATCCATGAAGTTTTGATCCGATACATGCCAATATCGAAAGCAGCCGAGATCTTTGGGGGATAAACCTATATTTCAAGTTTCGTCAAAATCGGGTAAGAATTGTGACCTGTAGAGAGTCCACAAACAATTGTGGATGGACGGACGGACAGGGGCGACTACATAATACGTCCACATGAAAATGTGGGCGTATAAAAATTATTGACAAGAGATCCCACCGAGAAAATTATAAAAATACTATTATTAATTTCTAGGAAAGTCTGTACTTTTCTAAGCTTTCAAGGTTAAATTAACTATGAAATATACGGTGAAATTATTTTGAATTTCAAAAGGCTTCCCGTTTATTGGTGTATAAACAATTACTTTTAACACAACCATTGCAAATTTTATTCTCTTTGTTCAGAAGCTTTAACATCAAAATGTGAACAAGAAAATAACTCATCCATTGGGGTATAAAAAAACATTAAAGCCCTAAGCAATACAAAAGAGTAAATCAGTTTTGTGACTGGTTTCTCTATACAGATCATATCCTCCTTTAAAAAGATGCGCACATTGCACTTAATTAGACAGTTAAACTTATAAAATAACAGTATCTATAAATGGTCACATCACATATCCTCCAAATCCCATGTGGTCACATTCAAATGATCTGCCCTTGATGTTTGTGCTATTTTTTTCGACAAATAACAGGATATGCAAGAAACAGCAAAACAACTTGCCACAGCCTGACTGACAAAAACATAGGTTGCCAGGCAACGAAACATACGCCCACAGCAGCTAAATCGTCCGGGCAGTCAACAAGAGTTGTCGCATATTTTACTTTTTTCGGTAATGAAACATTTATAATACACTAAAATCTGATTAAAAGTAACAACTCATTATGTAATTATCAGAAAATCATTGGAATTTGTTTGGCTTTGATAAAGTTCTCCTCCATGCTGTTCAAGTTATCTAAATTCATTGAAACTCAATATACTTGTTCGTCTCATGACCTTCAACAATTTATATAAATTTAAAGTCAATCGGATATTAACTTTAGCCTCTAGAGCGTCCACAAAATTTTGAAAGTGATCAAGGGCCATAACTCAGTCAGTAATTATTTGAAATTGCTGAAAATCAATAGGCTTCTTCGTCTCATGACCTTCAACACTGTGTATAAATTTAAAGTCAATCGGTTATTAACTTTAGCCTCTAGAGCGTCCACAAGATTTTTATAAGCGATAAAGGGCCATAACTCTGACAGTAATTATCAGAAATTGCTGAAAATCAATAGGCTTCTTCATTTAATGACCTTAAACACTGTGTATAAATTTAAAGTCAATCAGTTATTAACTTTAGCCTCTGGAGCGTCAACAAGATTTTTTTAAAGAGATCAAGGGCTATAACTCTGATTGTAATTATCGGAAATTGCGGAAAATCAATAGTCTTTTTCGTCTCATGACCTTAAACACTGTGTATAAATTTAAAGTCAATCGGTTATTAACTTTGGCCTCTAGAGCGTCCACAAGATTTTTTTAAGTGATAAAGGGCCATAACTCTGAAAGTAATTTATCGTAAATTGCTGAAAATCAATAGGCTTCTTTATTTAATGACCTTAAACACTGTGTATAAATTTAAAGTCAATCGGTTATTAACTTTAGCCTCTGGAGCGTCAACAAGATTTTTTAAAGAGATCAAGGGCCATAACTCTGATTTTAATTATCGGAAATTGCTGAAAATCAATAGGCTTTTTCATCTCATGACCTTAAACACTGTGTATAAATTTAAAGTCAATCGGTTATTAACTTTAGCCTCTAGAGCGTCCACAAGATTTTTTGAAGTTATCAAGGGCCATAACTCTGACAGTTATTATCGGAAATCGCTGAAAATCAATAGGCTTTTTCATCTCATGACCTTAAACACTGTGTATAAATTTAAAGTCAATCGGTTATTAACTTTAGCCTCTAGAGCGTCCACAAGATTTTTTTTAGTGATCAAGGGCCATAACTCTGACAGTTATTATCGGAAATCGCTGAAAATCAATAGGCTTCTTCGTCTCATGACCTTAAACACTATGTATAAATCTAAAGTCAATCGGATATTAACTTTGGCCTCTAGAGCGTCCACAAGATTTTTTTTAGTGATCAAGGGCCATAACTCAGACAGTTATTATCGGAAAACGCTGAAAATCAATAGGCTTCTTCGTCTCATGACCTTAAACACTGTGTATAAATTTAAAGTCAATCGAATATTAACTTTGGCCTCTAGAGCGTCCACAAGCAATTGTGGACGCCGGACCGACGGACGGACGGACGGGGGCGACGGCAATATACGACCACATTTCAATGTGGGCGTATAAAAACCCAATGAGATTAAGATTGGGTTCGAAAACTTTTTTCTGATTTCGTAGAATCAAGCTACAATCGAGGGCAGATAATTTAAATATGTGAATACCCCATGGATGAACCCAGGGCATAGTGGAGTAGAACGGAATGAGACCACTAGGGGATACCGAGGATGAACCCATATGACAACTTTTCCATATGTGCATATATATAATAATAAACTTTAATGTACTGGGGCCTGGTTCTCGAAATCTTGACCAAAAAGATAAAATCCAAATTTTAGTAGATTGCTAAGCACTAAAATCAATCTATTATTATCCAATCAAATAACTAAAATTTGGGTTTTTATCTTAGTTAAAATTTCGTGAAACAGATCCCAGGTACCTAAATTATTTTACAATTCCACTTAATTACTACTACAAATATCTTATTACACAGCGATAAGACTTATATGTACCAATTCCATGTTAATGATTTCTTAAAAAAATTGTTATAACTATAGTGTATTCTTGCAACCAAATTAAAGATGTCAAATTTTTTCTGCTATTAATTTCTTAAATGTTTATAGAATACTTTTAAATAAATAAATGAGGTATTATAATGGCAAGAATTACTCTATCTAATTCATATTGCAATTGATATCATGGATTCATAAATAATTTAAATAATGTAAATATTCAATGGACAAATGGAATTCTCTATGATTCAATGGACGGAAAAATAGAATACTCTATGGTTCGGAGACTGATAGGAGCCTAATAAATATAGCCCGATTTATTCATCAAGACGATCATCTTTATCAGCTGGAAGTGTTAACAATTCATCATCTTCAATATCATCAATTTGTCCTGTTTTGCGTGTTTTTCTAATTGTGTCTTTTAAACGTGTATTTTCTGAGTTTGCTGCTTGCCACATATTTTCTAAATCATCTTCTACAGATCTGGAATAAATAAATTTTTTTCAATTACTGTAAAGAATGATCCCAAAAACTGTATAAGGTCTCCATTAGTTAGTTACTATTAGTATATTTTTTAGACTGGACAGAAAAAAAATAGGTTGGGGCATTTTAGTATCACTTATACTTACTTTTTTTCATTGATCACTGAACCCAATAATTGTTCTTTTTCGCTAATAACAAGGCGTAGATATTTAATTTCTCGTTCGTATTCTTGACTCTGTCTTTTAAATGCTTCATCTTGTTCTTTTAACCTGTTAAGTTAAATACTATAGTAAGTATATCTTATTTGGGCAGAGAGAGAGAAATGGGGTTTAATGTTCACTTGACATAAATTAGGTCATTTCGGGACTAACATATGGTTCAATTTTATTGCAACAATTCGCTTGCGCATAGGGGTCATTAGCAGTGGGATGAAACTAGAGAACCCAGAGAAAACCCACGAGGATAGACAGGCGGCCCTACTCCTTGTCATGTACAACCAGGGAATCGAAACCAAAAATGTTGACTCAATGACAGACCTTATGATGCAGCGCGCACTCGCTAACCATTTGGTCACTCAACATCTTACTGGGATTTTAAGAAGTCAGAGAGAAAAGAAGAGATTAACATCTGCAATATTTGAAGACAAAAATGTTTTTTTAGCAGTGGGAAGGAAACAGAAACAAGGTTAAACAGATGATCCTATTCCATGGAGCATTGAATCGTATGATCAAACCCAAAGTCATAATGGTGAAGTTAGTGAATCAGCAAATTTGAAAATTGGACACTACTGTTATCCTGTAAATCCCAACATAAGACACTCAATATTGTAAACTGTTTTAAACATTTTAAAGATTATGTTGATTCAAAATATCCCTCTCACTTTACCTTTCAGCAACTGTTGATAGTTTTGAAGCAGCTTTCATTTTGTATAGCTGTAATTAGAAATCAATAAAATTGTTGACATCCAATATCTGTGAAACAGTTTGATGTTCTAGTGATATCTTCCAAATTTCAAAATGTACTTGAAAGACTGCTTGTAGGCCAATCTTATTAAATTAATGTTACAATTTGCATCATTTTATTGGATCTGATTTTCTACAATAAATTGGGAATGATTATGGTTCATATGTCTAATGTCAACTCTGTTTAGTAGCATTTAGACAATACAATCAACACCCTACAACCCTTTGATGCTACATATTGGACGACTGTTTACACGAATTTATCCATTGTATGGCAACATTTGTTTTTCTTAGTAACTGAATAAAGTGGCAGCAATAGACCTCAAGGCAACACATCTCATCCAAGTATCGGGTTCCACAAAGTCCATGCTTACTATAAAGAGTTATTAGATATCCAAATTTACTCTCAGATCCATTTAGGGAATGTCAAAGTACTCAAAGCAACCGTAGCATCTGACGATTGTTTTGTTGGGTTATATCATTTAAACACTGCTATAAGGATAAGACTTTAGTTGGCTTATACATAGATGAGATTGGAACAACTGTGTTTTCATGGGCTATTAACAGTACACAAGAAGAGAATAATTGTTACTGTATGTAAAACTGGGTCAGTAAAATATGAAATATAAAACAAACCAAAAACATAATGAAATTTGAAAAACATCAAATTAGACTTGTCAAAGACTGTTGATTGATAAAATCTGGAAATTAAATTGATATTACTAATGTGAAGTATATTGTATTCGTCAAAATTAATACCGGGTGGAGGGGGCATTTTTGTTTTATCACTCAATAAAGCAGACCTTACCTTTAATCTTTCTTCTAATTTACCAACAGTAACAGATCTTTCTAACATTTTATTTAATGTTTGTTTACTTTCTTTTTCTTGTTCTTTAGCCTGCAAAATTTTCAATTATAATATACTTTACCATTTCTGAGTCAAATATTCTCCACTGTCATCAGTTTCCAAACAATTATTGTAGAATTTTAACAATAAAATATATTTAGCACAATACACGATAATCTTTAAGATAGCATTTTATAACAATTTGATAACTTACAGCTTTGGCATAAGTATCTCTTTCTAAAGCTGTTAATTCTGCCTAAAAGTAAAAAAAAAAAAAGAAACAATTATTAGAAACCATGACATGGCACAATGCAGACAAGTAAGGTGTTAAACCTCATAGATGTCTCTAGCTTCTCAGTGAAAAAACAACCTTTGTCAAACATAGTTCATGAGAATAGCATAACTGTGTTTATAGGAATGTGCCCCATAAAATTTTTAATTCTGTATACATTTTCTATAAATTATGTCACCAATAGGGCATGATTTAGACTGTTCTTTTAAAAAGATTAATTAACAAACAAATGAAGGAATGATGTTTTCAAACATATCACTTAAAACACAATATCTTTTACACTAACACACCTTTTTTTCTACATATGGTGATGTGAACAATACTAAGGAGGAGAATTTGCCAGCTACATACACTTCATTAAATTCAATATGTCAAGAATTAATTTACGACTAGAACTTGTTTTTTTTCACTCCAGCGGAACAACTAGGAAACATTTTGTTTGTCAGGCTCACTAGCTCTACACTTGACACGTAGGTACTGGATTTGAAAAATTCCCAAGATTCTTCACAGATAACTTCATGATTTGAACCCATGACATTCTAGTCACTAATGAAGATACTTATATTACTCACAACTTTAATTATATTGGCTAATTGTTCTTGTGTCATCAATTCTTTATTTTCAGATTGTTCAACTGCTTTATGGAAAACTGCTAATTTTTGTTGGGCTTTGCTGAAATAACACAATACAAAATAAATAAAAATCTGATACTTTATATTCTTGCCCAATGTCAACCAAAACAGAAGTTCATAATTTAAATGATAAGTTCGGATATATACCTGTATGTTCTTTCTAACATCTTAACCTGTGCATGAAGTTGACGATTCTCAGCTGTTACATCTGCTACCTGTCGAGCTAAACATTTCTGTTCTGATTCTGATGCCTGTCAAAAAAATATGTAAAGATCAACTAGTATACAAATATGATTAATTCAAATTAAGTTGAGAGAGAGAGAGAAATGGGGTTTAACATCCACTCAACACAACTAGGTCATTTTGGAACTCACATGGTTTAATTTTATTTCAATTATTCGCATGCGCGTAGGGGTCTATAGCAGTGGGAGAAAACCGGAGTGCCCGGAGGTTGAGAAGGCACCTTTATCTCTATGCCACATATGCTCCCACCAGGGCTCGAAATTACAGCCGCAAGCCAGAGGTAGCCAGCCAGCTAGAGGTCGAAGTGCAGCACTCTAGACAACTAAGCCATCCCAACCCCCTCAAATTAAGTAACAAAATTAAATTCATATTAATATTTAGTAACAATATAAAAAAAAAAATATCATTTAACTAACAATTAACTTTAAATTCATTTTATCATACATACAATTAAATTTAAATTCATTTTATCATACAATTAAATTTAAAATCATTTCAACAATTTAAATAATAACTATAAAATCATATCAAATAAGAACAATTCTCCTCCTTAATAGAAAAACAGAATTAAAGCACAAGACTACAGTTGAAATTAAATGTTAAATGAAAGACAATTACACAGTATAAACTTCTCACCTGTAATTTATGCGTCAATGATTCGGATTCTCTTTCATGGATTTCTTTATCTTCATTTATCAAACTAAAAGAAAGCAGAATTTATAAACATGAACTTTACTTACACAAATGTTAACAATTATCAGAGTATCCCATCAATAGAATGCTATAGAGAGACCTCAATATTGTAAATGTTTTCAGGACTTTCATTATAACACTGACAAAGTATTCGACTACAATCAGTAGCAGATTATCATTGAGGCTGATGAGGCCGCAGCCTCAGGCCCATAGATTTTGTAAAAAAAAAAAAAATTCCGACTTGGTCAGAAACGATTAAAAACGCATAGACAATGAATGTTAGGGGGCGGGGTTTAGGCCCAACTTGAATCAACATAGGCCCTGACCCGAAATTAGTTAGACCCACGCCTTTTTAAATAGGCCCAATAGGCCCTCCAGCAACTGCCGCCTCAGGCCTTGGTGGAGCTTAATCCGCTACTGACTACAATACACTGAAAACAATTTGTACTATTTACCGTTTGAGATTTGCTATAGTAGTTGCATGGTCTTGTACCGAGACTTGTGTTTCTGCCGACATCATTAAAACATCATTTTTATGTTTGGCTTCGCGTAGTTTTATTTTTAACTCCTCCATATTTCTTTCTGATTTAATTTTATCGGCTTCTGTGGAATTCAGCTTTTTGGTCAGCCTAGTTACTGAAAATTGAGTGAATCACAACTGAATGACGACTAGCAAATATCTAATTTTAAACAAAGAAATACCAATGAATCTGACAACACTTATACAGAATAGACTCAACTATCCTGACACTGATACAGAAATAGACTCAACTATCCTGAATAATTAATATCTCTAATCAATACAAATTAGGTATCACTAATCATTAGATAATGAAATAGCATACTACAACACTAATTAAAACTACAACAAAGACACTTATAATGAATAATTAATGTATCATCTTATTCACATTCTTGAATGCTGATACAAATCTGTTCATATTCTGTCACTGTCAGTTTCATAATTTACAGATTCATATTAATACCAGGTTAACAAAGTATTCCATGCGGTTTGCTTCAAATGGCCACTTTTAAGTTTATTTTACAATGTCTTTATAGTAATAATAAAAACAATGAATCTTTTATAATAGGCCTACTGTTGTTTATCAAATAATTAACATCAAAGATATTAATGAAACATATGGATCTAACAAGGTGGCTATTTACAGTTTCAAGAAATAAAACATGAAATGAATGTGATATGCTCGACATAAGTATACTTTCAACTGGCTGCTGCAAAGTTGACCAATCTGATTAAAATACAGATCTATATTTCTTTTCATTTTGTTTTATACTTTTGATGGCCTCCACAGCATGAAGATCTGACCAGTAAAAGGTCGCGTCAGGTGTCATACGAGCAGCTTTTACCCTATATTGTCAGACATTTGATTAACCAATCAGCGATGATATTTCTAGTGGCTTACCACAGTTCTGTGCATCGCACTCTCAGAACTCGCAGCAACAGACCGTTCATTGGCTAATCCCTCACGACTCTCCCAGATCCCAGTGTAGTAAAGACAAGTCAAACAAAATATTTAACTATAAAAAACAAAACGGGATCTGTGTTTTAACTCATTGAACCCTAGACCTAATTTAGTAACTACCCCTTAATCTCCCTGAGCCAATTAACTAGACAATAGCTTATCTCCCTGGAGCTAATTAAAGGATTATCCATTAATCTCATATACTGTAGATTAAACAAAATAACACGAAAACTATCACTCCAATCAAAAAATGTTTATATTATCAAATGCAGATAAAAAATCAGGCATTGCAATGGTATAAAATTTAATCAATAATACAAAATAACAACAGAGTTATTATTTAATAAAAAAAAACATAAGTAAAAAAACATTCACATTACAAGATTATACATTTTGTCAAGTCAATAATTCTTCCTAAAATGTCTTTTAAAGTCAACACTTTGAAAAAAATAGTTAGTCCAAATATATATAATAATATTATAGGTTTACAAGAATATCAGTGTGGATTTAGCCATTTGGGATTTTAGTTCACAACAGATTATAAATGTTTAGCACTGAGTAAAGTTCATCAAATCAAGATGTCTGTTTACAACACTCACAATACTGTTGTTTTATTAAACCAGCAATTTTGTAATTACCTAAATAATAGTCTCGCGACCAATACATATTACTTCTTGGCTGCGTTGATATACTCATAAACACACGTTAAGCCAAAAATTCTCTAATTTCTTCCGGGGTCACGTATTTCCTATTCTTCTCCATTTTCATATTTTTAGCATCGTCACACGTGGTACCGATTCATTTCATCAGCGATTAACGTGTATAAATTTAATCCGACAAACAGACTAAATAAATCAAACTCGTTCTTCCCCTCTTCTAATATATTGTTGGCCCATGCTCAGGCCCTAAAAATGACCGACTGGTCACTGGATTTAATGTTGTTTGCCAAACTCGTTATACTGCAAGACGGGCCGCCATGTGCTGGTTTTCGCTGGCTGTTGTTTATATCAAGATCCTCGCCTTCTTCGCTCGAAATATCGGAAAAATCACTTCCCACGGCATTAATAATATCGATATCACCATCCAAAATATCTTCGGGTAAAAACCCTTGAATTCTGAGTCCGTATCACTTTCCATAATGAAGATATTGTAAGAAAACAGAGCGCAGTAATAATCGATAATAATACGTAACAAAACAATATGGCGACCAGTGAAAAAAATTTGTACCGCAAAGTTCATGACCTTATAACCCCTAAATTTTTGTTGTGACGTATGCATTTTTTGTGGTCATTCGTTAGCCAAAACTATATTTGATTTGATAAATTACTTTTAGTTAGCCAATTGGCTTCTATTTAACAATTATGGTTCGAGGAAACAATGCATCAACGGGACCGCGAATTTAAGTCTCTCGAATATATGACACTAATAAGCAGTGGACCGTATATTCAAGCAATCGGTATTAGAGAGGGGTTTAATTGGTCCTTATATTTAAGCAAACGGACCCAATGAGTTAATCAGATTAAAAGTCACCATAAGCCCTGCTTTAATTCATATTTTAGGAACAAAATATTACTACTTGAAATAAATCTGAATGATTAACAGTATTTAAAAGAAATCATCACTGACATACCTTCATTTAAATGAGCATTATACATATCTTTAGATTTACTTTGTAAAACTTCTATTTGTTCCATTAAAATCTGGTTTTCTTCTAAAACAAGACGTGCTTGTTCTTGAAGTTGCTGCCTGAATAAATAATACAAAACCAAAACAATTGATTATTTTTCGGAAAATCATTCGACTTTTAAGTTGTCTATTTTTTTTTCAATACATAAAGTCTTTAGCAGTGGGAGGACCCGCAGAAAAACCACAAGGTTGGACAGGCGACCCTACTTCTTGTCACGTACAACTGGAGTTTAAATACCCAAGTTGACGCTAACCATTCAGCCATCCACCCCCCTATAATAAAGCACTTGCTTTAAACTTATATTCCTAATGCTTTAAAATTACATTCCCAATGCTTTAAACTAACTTACATTCACAATACTTTAAATTTACATTCCCAATACTTTAAATTTACATTTCCAATACTTTAAATTTACATTTCCAATACTTTAAACTTTCATTCTTAATCTTAATGCTTTAAAATGACTAAACATCTTTGATTTGGGTCAAAACAATCTGATTAAAACACAGACCCCATTTCGTTTCGGTTTTATATAGTTCAAAATTTACTCGTATTTACTATGCTAGAATCTGGAAGTGTTGTTATATAACTTGCATTCTGGATGATTTGAGGGATTAGCCAATGAAAAGGTATTTTATGGCGATAACTCACTAGAAACATCAATGCTGGTGATTATTAAATGTCTGACGTCGCAGGGGCAAAAGTGGCTGGTATGACCTCTTATGCGACCTCATACTACAACCAGTCAGATCTTCATGTAGTGAAGGCCATCGAAAGTATAAAAAATGAAACAAAAATAAATCTGTATTTTAATCAGATTGGTTCTGTCTTAGTTTTAAAAAGTCTTTTACTCACCATTCTGTGGAATCAATTGGACCTATGTCATTACCATAACCACCTTGAATTCTTAAGTTTTTGTTTTCTTTGGCTATTTCATCTGCTCTTTGTTTTAAAATATCTAACTCCATCTATACGAAAGACATTTAAATAAATTATCTCTATTATGTATATAAAGTTATCAATACATCGGTAGCCTAGAATAAATACTTATTGCTTTTAACTGTGAAATGAACAGCTAAAGTAATTATTACTTCCTTGATACATCAACTGAAATGAAGCTAACTTTCATGTACCAACTGGTTAAATTTTATTTCAATAATAACTGGGTTAATAAAGATGGGCATATGTTATACAGTGTGATGATTAGGTAAATATGTCTCAACAGCAGTTTTTTTGTCTATTGTTGATAGAAACATTTAATTAGTAATTATTGCCTTAATTATTGAGCCACACTATGTGGCTTCTCATAGACTGTTTGAAAATCATCTTACACAACTTTGGATTTATGTTTAACATTATAACCCTATTACGGGTGTTACCTCAACACCCTTGTCTATATATACTATATCATGCTACAGACCCTACATGCAAGTGAATTATCGCAAAATGACCAAGTTTGTGTTGAGCACATCTCTCTCCTGTCATCACTAATCTCGATGAAGTATAATTTCAGTTATTTGTATCTTTATAAAAAGATTACTTAGTTTACAGGATAATTTTCATACAGCAGTATGTGACAACCAGAATATATTTTTTCATTGCCTGATGTTATTTACCTGATATTTCTGAATACGTTCATCTTTGGCATTTAACTCATCATCATAGGCTAAAAATAACGGTGCTAAATACTTCTTACTGATCTGTAAATGCAGGTAATTATACATTGATATATTACTTATTAAAGATACATTAATATATTACTTATTAAAGATACATTATGGGAGATTAGTTAACAAGTAGACAGTTCTCACTATAATATAGTTAAAAGCTAGATAATGTAAAGGCAATTTGCTGAAAATTTCAGTCAATTGGATCAACTATGAACCGTGAAATTAGCGCTCGAAAGTTCTGCATAGCCTCAGTTATCATTACTAAAGTTGGTAGGAAAAACATCATAGTCTCGATTATCCATAAATCGTTAAATCGAGGAGGAAAGTTTTTCAGGAAATCGGATTAACCAACACATATCATAGGCTAGCGTTGCAATCAAGAGTTGATGATGGTCTGGATACGTTAATTAATATCTAATTAATAGTTTAGAAAACATTCCAGGCCCAAAGAAAGACCTACAATTGGCAGATTTAGCGCTTGCATAATGTGTATTTAAGTACTGTTTCAATCAGATAAATTTATCAATTAATATGCTCTCTGAAACATATTGTTGAATTATGGATGCTTTTCAACTAACGTCTTTTGCATTACTAATGATTAGTGCTGATATCAAGTATCGATGCATCGGCGATGCATCGATTCGGCTGACACCGATGCGATTCTCGGCTCTTTTTGTATTATCGATCCATCGGCAAAAAGATCTAAGTACCTTTTTGTATCAGAGGATTCTGAGGGAGTTACTTAATTCGTCCACAAGAAAAGAGCAAAACGTTTTGCTGTGTTTTTTTTATAATTCAAAATAAAACAATAGACGTGTAATAGAACAAATCAATGAATCCCGCACGTTGTTACGCTATACGCTTCCATTATGTCGCCATTATCCAGTGACTACCAAAATTGTCATTGCTGGTTATTTCCCCTGGCAATCATTTTTCTGAACTACACGGTTCATTTAAATCCCAAATCTATGGTCTATTGGCAAACAAACCAACCATGTCCGGAGGATAATATTTTCCTGGTCGGGTTTTAACACTTGAATAGTATTAAAACGATTTAATCTTATTTTCTTTCACGGGCAATCGAGAATGACTTCATAAATCCCGGCTATTTATACGGCCAACAGTCTCATTCAACGAGTGTCAATCGAAGGGTTCGAATCGGACAATATCAATGTCATAATTATAAATAACAGAAGAATATTGTCGAAATATATTTATTCAAATAAATCGACATTTCTATAATATTGATAATATAGGGAAATCTGTGTTTCTTTCGGAAATACTAGATTATTTCTGTAATTATTGAATAACAAAATGGCGGCAAAAAATTCCCGATGCATCGATGCGAGTATCCATGTTTGCGTCCGATGCATCGATGCGTAAAATTTTACTTGATATCAGCACTACAATGATCATAATAACTCCTTGAGTCCTTACAGAAGCAAAATCAAAACAAGACAGTAAAGTAATTTTAAAATTAATACAAAACATACTAACCAACCAAGATGGCACTGGTCCATTTGATGGCAACCCTTGTAACTTCATTTTCTACAATATAATTTTAAACAGTTTATAATGCAATACTGTTAGTGCTAAGAAGAAGAATATTTCAGTTGGTCTGGAATGTTACGAATTCAAAGAATTGTAATCGAGTGACATAGAATTCAGTCATCCTAGTTGTACCAATCTCAATAATAGTGATGGTCAAATAATCAGTTTCAACATCGGTAATTGGCAAATAAGTGGCAGGGGAGGGCAATGGCGGGAGAATATCATGTGATTGTCACTGTTGACAGACAGGAAGCTAGTGCTTTGATATCGTATTATTTTTTATATCCAATACTATCGTTAATTGTATCGGATTGATTTAATTGAGGAGAGTGAATTTAAACTATTGAGGCGGGCTATAATAAGCGGACTTCTACTGACATCATGGGGATCAAAGGCAATTGCAATTCTTTACATGAAGGCCTAGTGGAACTGGTTTCCGCTGTCATGTTTGGTTGGTACCTTTTCTTATTAAGTTGCAGCATTGTTGTAGACCAAAACCCCATTTTCATGGAATGGTCACTTTTTGGAACATTCAATTCAGTAAAATATACCTGTTTTTCTGTTAATGGTCTATAATGTGCTTGATATTGACTTAGTTCCTGATTAACACGATGTACTGATGATTTCAGATGTTCGTTTTCTTCCTTTAATTCATCTACTCTTTGTTGAAATCCTAGTGAAGCTGCTTTTTCTAGATCTTAAAAAATAATAACAATCATTTGTAAAAAAAATAATTGACACTATTTGCTAAGTGTGCATGAATACAGTTCAAGTCTAATGAAGTAATATATCACATCATGATGACCTGTAGATTATATTCTGTTAAAGGAGACTCTTTTCCTTAGCAAGAACTGAATAATGGACGAAATAAAACAATGGATAGAGTACAAGCGAAAGAAGAAAATGTGATATTTTGTACAATCAGGCCCTCCATCCTGCATCACTGACAAGGGAGAATCATGCTGGAAAGTCTGGATGAACTCTCGGCCAATGCAGGGATCGTAGACATCCTGACCTCCAAGCTAGCGAGCCAGTGCCTCTGATTAAAAGAAGTACTACCTGTTCCAATGTAACAAACACATTTCTATCTCACAATAACAATACATTTTTTATCTTAATCTAAAATTTCGAAAACAAGGCCAAGTACCTCCTTCACTAATGGCTGTAGCTACATCACGTAAAGTACCCAACTCTTTCTGCATCTCAATATTTTCTTGCTGTAGTCTTTCATTCTCCATACTAATATGTAATGTGTTATCTTTTATCAATACAGTTTCTTTATCATGTCTTGAATGCTGCGTAGTGCTTCTGTCTGAACGACGGCCTGATTTAGCTATAATTCAAAGTTATCATTAGCAAAAAAAATATATCATATTTATGCATAGTTCAATCCATTTATATCTAAATTACAGAAAAACAAAGAATGTTAAACAGGTGTGCAATTAGTGCTTAATAATAAATACATAAAGAAGAAAAACATGTTATGAAGAAGGACAAAAACAAATCATGCAACATCTAGTGCAGTTTATTCAACACAGTGTGCTATTTAAAGACATGGTTAACAAAACAATAATAAGGCTTTCCTTTAATCTTACAATTTATTTATGGAGTACCTGTTGGTACCAAAGCAAGCAATTTTACATCAACCTAATAGCTAGAAACATTATATTTTTATTTATACAATGATACAATTATTTCTGAGAGAATAATCTCAAAATATAATTGTTCTCTGAATTGGATCTCGAATTCCTGATTTAAAACAATATACCGGTACCTCTCAAAGTATTGGCATCACTTGGCATAGCGGGTTCTTGGTTTGCAAATGGAAAATTTGTGTTATTATTTTTATTTTGTCTCTTTGGTCGATGATTAACATTTGAAGCATGAACTTGGGATGCTATCGTTGGTTCAACAACTTCTATCATTTGCTTTTCTCTGTTATTATTTTTCCGATCGGACCTCTTCAAATCATCAGCTAGTAAGTCACCAATTTCAGCATAACCAAGGTCAGCTTTCTTTCCCTTTGCTACATTTCATGAACACATTGTTAAAATTTAAAAATGACATTAATTCATTTAAAATTTGAGATTAACAGGATTCTTGTTTATGCTTTCAATGAACAATCTCTATAAATTGGAAAAAAAATTCTGACAAAACCCAAGATGTTTACAAGAAACTGATGACAGACGACAGTCAGATGCAGGTTATAAAGTCCATATTTGTCTACATTAAATGTAAATGTATATATATTGACAAGTGCTTAAAAAACAACAATAACTGTAACAAAACATAAGGATACATGTAGGTGCTGTGCTTTAAAAGATAATAATAATGAGAGTTGATCACCAGATGACAATATTATGAATGATTACAACATAAAAGGGAGAGAAAGAAAAATGGGGTTTAAGGTCCACACAACACAAACTTTTGGGACTAACATATGGTTTAATTTCATTTCAATAATTTGCTGGCGCATAGGGGAGGAAACCGGGGGAACTAGAGAAAACCCAAGAGGTTGGGCAGGCAACCCTGCTCCTGGTCACGTACAACTGGGGATTTGAAAACATGCCATTTGACTAAATGACAGGCTTCATGATACAGCGTGCACTTGCTAACAATTTGGCCATCTAACACCCCTTACAACTTAGGAGACCTATTGATCAATGCTATTTGATTGATTAAATCAAAGAGAAAAGCTAAGACCTACTTGATTAAACTGAAGAGACACAAAAATGTTCATTTGTAGCATATAGATTGCCAAAATGAAACAGACACCCAAAACAGTTTAGATGTCAAAGCAGTCGACAAAAATTTTGATGTCCAAACAGTCCACAACAATTTAGATGTCCAAGCAGTCCATAACAATTTAGATGTCCAAACAGTCAGCAACAATTTAAATGTCCAAGCAATCCACAACAATTTAGATGTCCAAGCAGTCCACAACAATTTGTGCTTGATAACGATAAGATAATACTTGTCGAACGTCGTGCTATATGTATATAAACCAGTGATTGTTATTTCCATATAAATTGTGTTGTGATTTTCAATGTGTTCAAACGCTTAATGCCACTCAAGGATTAATTTAGATGTCCAAGCAGTCCACAACATTTGTCACATTTTTATTGAGTAGAAGTACAAAACAGTGGAAAGTACCGTATTTCCTTGAATACAACCCCGGGGTTCTATTTCATTCAGCACCCCCCGACCCCCGGGTTCTATTCGAGGCCTGGGTTATAATCGAGGCCGGGTTGTATTTTTTCAGAACCGAATTAATGCTTCAGAATCTTCTATAGGAGTGACATTTTGGACAAGTAAAACAAGCAGACAGGGTCGGTCTTGCAATACGAAGGCTTAACTCTCTGTGCGTGACATGAGACAATTCTTCTTCTTGTGCAGGGATCATCAATTAAATTATATTTTGACAGGGAGTATTCAGTTTTTACGTTAGACCTGGGTTATATAAGAGACCCGGGTTCTATTCGAGACCCGGGTTCTATTCGAGACCCGGGTTGTATTTATCTCAACACCCCCTTACCCCCGGGTTCTATTCGAGGCCCGGATTGTAATTGAGACTGGGGTTGTATTCGAGGAAATACGGTATATCATAAATCATAACCATAGTGATTCAAAAAACAAATACACAGCCATCAAGATAATTCAGATGTTGGATTTTTTAATTGATAATATCTTTGTTGAATTTGGAGGGGAAATTTATCAGCAAGTGGTAGGTATCCCCATGGGTACCAACTGTGCACCTTTGCTTGCTGATTTGTTTCTCTATTCCTACGAAGCCGAGTACATGCAGGCACTCGTAAAATCTAATAAACGTTTAGTTATACATTTTAATTTCACTTATCGATATATCGATGATGTTCTATCACTGAATAATCCAAAATTCAGTGATTATATAGAATTCATATATCCTGATGAGCTCGAAATTAAAAATACTACTGACAGTGACAATTGCGCTTCCTACTTGGATCTGCGTCTCGATTTTGACAATTGCCATAAACTAAGTGTTAAATTGTACGATAAACGTGATGACTTTGACTTTCCGATTGTTAACTTTCCATTTATTAGTTATAGTAGTAACATTCCAATATCACCAGCTTATGGAGTGTTTGTGTCTCAGCTAATTCGTTACGCGAGAGCTTGTTCATTCTATTCTGATTTTTTGAGTAGATCGAGGCATTTGTCATCTAAGCTTCAACTACAGGGATACTTGCGAACTAGACTTATTAAAGTAAAGCCTTTAAAAAGTTTTATGGTCGTCATATTGACTTGATCGGTAAATATAACATGTCTCTCTCGACTATTATTCTAGACATATTTAATTGACGGGTATACTATCTCCCTGATTATATATGTGTACTACATCGTTAACACTGTTCATCACGTGCATTTTGCATACCGATAGTTCACTGGTCTATCACGCTATTTTACAGAGTTTTTCGCCTAATAGATTGGATGCAGCTATGGCCGGTGTGGCGCACCAGGCAGGGTAAGCTTACTCTTCCTAGGACACCTGTTACCACTGTTCGTCGTGTATTTTGTACACGGTGAACAGTCCATATGCTGATTACACTATTTTGCGATTTTACACATTTTTGCCTATACCGTTTTTAGGACTTCGAATTTTGTCTAATGGTTTGGATTGTTCGTACTTGGTTTTATTTTATTTTAATTTTATAAGAAATACTTTGCTTATCATCAAGAAATAAATCATTATACCAATATGGTATGCATATCAAGATCTATTTTTTCATGTTTCTCTATCCATGCTGACTGCTTTGTCATTTGTTACATTCTACATGATTTCAGTTGTTGTACAGTTGATCTGTGATCAAAGGGTAGATAACTAGCTGTGATATGTTGTTCATATTTCTCTATTCATGCGGACTGTTATTTCATTTGTTTCAATCTACAAGACTTTGGTATTCTAATATTCTTGATAAATGGTCAAAGGGATATAACTTTGATCTTTTTTTTAATCGGTCTCTATCCATATATGTTGATGGATTTGACATTTTCTTTCTTGTGTGATTGAAAGTAACTAATTTGTCAAGTTTTAGTCTTATGCCTACTTACATTTTCTTGCAGAACTTCTGTTTTTTCTAGATGATTCTTGTATGATCTAGGGGATAAAAATGTTCATTTATGAATACACATAAGATACATAATTATTGAATACCTATTTATTTTAATATTCCTTTCGAGCAACTTAGTCAATAACTGTAAAATATAGCTCATCACTTACTTATGGAAGAACAATTACTTATTTATTAGTGCAATGCTTTAAAGAGTATTTTAATAATAATCTCAATATAAATGTGCATATCTGTCTTGTTGGATTAAAAGTACATACTGTCTCTTCTTGAGGTAAGTTCTGTACGGCTTCCATGGCATCCATTACACCTAATGTAGTCTTTAGTGATGCATTATTATCTTGAAATTCATTTTCTGAATTAATAACCTGTGATTTCTGAGAATAAAAAAGGGGGTTGCCAGGCAAGATACGCCCACATTTTGCAAAAGATGGATAAGAGAACAAGCTAAAATCAAAAGTGATTTTTCGTATAATCAGGGACAATTATCCAAAAAGTTATGGTCTGAAATGCGTAAATATCGAAAGGGGCCGGATAAAAAATTTGACATCCATTATTACATATATGTAGCTTTTCACAATTTGTTTACAAACAGCAGCCCTTTTTATTCGAGCAGTTTCATTTCGATTTGCCCAAAATTCGAAGTCAATATTCATTATAGTTGAATTACTTGAATCAGATTATAAATAGTGACCTGTAGAGTGTCAAATTGTGACTGTGGCAACTACATGTCCACATGAAAATATGCTCATATATAAAACAAGAAAAATTACAATACATCAATCAATAATTCATCCCTTTGGTTTTACTAAAAAAAGAATAAATTAATTTTAGTACCATACTTGTCTACTTACCCTAAATTTAGGTTTGTCAGGTATTGCATAGATATCATTGTTATTTGGTTCTATGATATGATACAATCCAGGAGCTGAACACAAAAAAATATAATTTCATTAAAAATATGACAATTTTGCACTAATTATCACAACAAATCCATATGCAGTGCATGTCACTGTAAAACTGGACTCGGACAGTATCCTACTTAAAGTAAATTGACAATTCAGATTTGTTTTCATGAAATGCATGCAAAGTTAACTACCCTACTTTCCAAACTTCTTGAAATTTCAATTGTCCTTTTAAGATATCATAAAAATTTAGAAAAATTATCAGTGGAAGGACTTTAGTATGACTTACATACATACGTAGAAAAAACAGAAAACCAAATTTAGTCGATAAATAATCAATAACTTGGAAGAGATATTAATCAAGGGACTATAAGATTAGATACATTAATATAAGCATTTCTTCAATTGATACAAATTATTAACACCTGTAGAAGCAGCTTGTTGATTAAAAGATCTTTGAGACTTTGGTGATTGGTTAGACTTAGATGGCCTTGGTCCGCCTCGTCGTGGCCAAGTTCCAAACTCAACTGTTGAATAGCTGTAATAACAAACAAACTGCTTAATAATAGTAAACATTGATAAAATATGAAAACTTATCTAAGGCATGAGACGGACTAATAAAAGCTAAATTATACATTTAAACTTCCACAATCTTGATAGGGTGGTTTGATAAAAAAGAAATCTTCCATAAAAACCTGCAGTGAACTAGGAGCACCACCATTTCAGGATTGCTCATGCTGAGAAATCTGCAATGTTCAAGAGGACTGCCAGGAAAAGAAATAACTGCAGATAATTATCGATAACCAAATTAAAAACACACCCTGCCTCATCCATTTGTTGATAGTCATACAGACTGCTTTCTGGATCACTAAATAGATCATCATCTGACATGGGTCTTCGTGAAGCAAATAAACGAGGTAACGTTCCAGTACCAGTCAATGTCATATTTATATCACGTTGCATACCCCAAGGGTTATCAGGTGGTTCTACAGAGGTTTTTGGCACAGCGGAAAAAGCAACAGCTGGTATTAAAGCAGGAGATATATGTCGATGAGCTCCCTAAAATAACAAAATAAATTAATTTTACTTAATGTCATTTGTATTTCTTGGAAAATATCAAGTTTTGATAGCTTGATCTCCAGTACAATGTATTGGAATTCGCTTGTGTTTACTCTATCCTTATACAGAGAGTAAATGTACATTGATATTACCGGCACACAATGATGTTGATAAGCGTGATAAAACTACTTTACTATTGCCATCAGACTGGGGTGGTGCCTTACTGTGTTGCAAATGTGATCACAACATAAGAAAATGTCAAAAAAATAATTGCAAATTTGAAAAGATAGTAAGCTGGCACTGCCAGGCAGGATACGCCCACATTTTCGAGAGATGGTTAGAGAACAAGCAAAATCGAAAGTGATTTTTCCTACAATCAAAGGCTATAATTCATTAAATTACAATTTGATATGCGCAAATATCGAAAAGAATCAAGATCTTTAGGTTATAAACATGCATTTCAAGTTTCATCAAAATCGAATTAAAATTGTGCCCTATACTGGGTCCACAACCTTGATATACCATATTTTAACACTATTAGCGTACAAACGGTGGCCATTTTGTCTGGCAATTATGGTCCGATTTCCCTGAAATTCAAACTCAACCTTCCGTATGGTGTAACGGTGATAGAGTCAAGTTTTTTTAAATGGGATAATAATCGTGACCTCCAGAGGGACCATAGGTGATTTTTCGGACAATCAGGGGCCATAATTTAGGAAGTTATGATCTGATATGTGAAAATAACGAAAGGAACAGTATTCGCGTACAAACGGCAGCTATTTTGTATGGCAATTTTGTTCCGAATTTTCCCGAAATTCGAACTCAACTTTCCTTAGGGTGTAACGGTGATATAATCAAACGATTTTTAAATCAGATAATAATTGTGACCTCCAGAGGGACCACAGGCTAAACAATTCAGGAAGTTACGATCCGATATGCGCAAATATCGAAAGGAACCAAGATCTTTGGGTTATAACCGTGCATTTCAAGTTTCATCAAAATTGAATTAAAATTGTGATCTCTACAGGGCCCACAACCTTGATATACCATTTATTAACTGTATTTGCGTACGAACGGCGGCCATTTTGTATGGTAATTTTGGTCCGAAATTTGAACTCAACCTTCCTTAGGGTGTAACGGTGATATTATCAAACGATTTTTTAAATCGGATAATAATTGTAACCTCCAGAGGTACCACGAGCTAAAATAGGTGAATTTTCGGACAATCAGTGGCCATAATTCAGGAATTTACGTTCCGATAGGTGCAAATATCGAAAGGAACCAAGATCTTTGGGTTATAAACATGCATGTAAAGTTTCATCAAAATCGGTTCAAAATTGTGACCTCGATAGGGTCCACAAGCTAAAAACGTGATTTTTCGTACAAACAGGGGCCATAATCCATGAAGTTTTGATCCGATACATGCCAATATCGAAAGCAGCCTAGATCTTTTGGTGATAAACCTATATTTTAAGTTTCGTCAAAATCGGACAAGAATTGTGACCTGTAGAGAGTCCACAAACAATTGTGGACGGACGGACGTCCGGGCGGATGGACAGGGGCGACGACATAATACGTCCACATGAAAATGTGGGCGTATAAAAAGTCACGTTCTCATAGCTTTTCAAGGTCAGATTGCAAAACCTTGGCGTTGTTTTGAATTTGCTCAAAACAAATGCTGTGATGTGTCGATCATTTGCGACCATGCAAACCACAGTATGATATCTGGCGTTTCCACCACGCTTATTTATGGTGATCTTGACGACTTAGGAGACCACTTTTTCCGCCATTCACCATAGCAGCACAGTAAGGGCGGTGCCCAGGTCTGATGGGCGTATAATTGTTGGCTTAGACTACCTGTATACATATCTGCAGCAATGAGCCCAATTAATTGATGATACAAATTTCATCTTAACACACCGAATTTAAAAAATTGGAAAAATTCAACTACATTGTAACAACATGGTTTGAAAGCTTTACGTAAACACTTTCAAATGCAACTTGGATTTAAACATATTTTTAAACCCTCTGGACAAGTAAAATAGGATGTAATGGGTAATTTAAACAACAGGTAGTTAAACATCAAAGTAGTTAGAATAAGGCTATTTTTTTTTTCTGAACCTGTCAAGCCAGCAAGAGTGGTATTGTCCCTTTAAAAAAGCAAATAGTTGAAACAGATTGATTTTGATATATCAAAATGTGATATCTGGACCTTACATGTGAAGTCATAACTCAACAAGAAGTTACTTTTAAAAGGACTAATTTAATCCAGTAATATAACATTATGTTGTTTAAAATGTTTTTATGTACCGGTACAGTAGGCCTACCGCGTGTCCCATTGGCATTGCGTTGATTATCGCTATCAATACATTTGAAGATGATTAGAACTGTCAAGTATGCAACATCTTTAAACTAGAATTAATTGAGGGCATATAGCCACAGTGGAGGACAAAAATGTGTTTGGTCTTACTCTTTAGTGCAATTTGTGCGCTAGCTAATAATCATGCCGACAAAAAAGTGATCAATCAAACAGATGAAAACTTGAGGAACATAAATAAATAATTAACCCCTTGAACTCCGCTGGCCCCCAATCAAACCGCACCCCCACCTCGGGCTCCCAGGGCGCGATTTACCGGAAATGGTGTTAAGTGGTGAACTCTCAAAATTTATTCTGTCTGGAATATTCGTAAGCCCTACTGCTTGGTTAGGGCTGAAAGAACGTTCATTGAACCCTCTTTTGTCTCTAATCCTTCCTTGACTGGGGGAGAAAAGGGTCTGACATAAGAAGCCCTTCCCCCCACTCTGCCACGTGTTCCTGTCCTCTGGCATTCTCTGCAGCATCGCCACACCGACCAGGAATAGCTACAGGAATATCATTATCTGTACTGTCTGCGCTAGAGTATATTGTCAGTAAGATCGCGGTCAGATTCGCTTTCAAATTCACTTTCAGTCATGACCATCGCCTAGCACACTCTCTACACATACCGGTACTCAAAATCTCACCGATTATGTCACAAAGAGTTTCATAAAAGCACTCATTTTGATACGACAATTCCACAAGTCATAGAAAACCGAAAAGATGGCAGTAGATCGTCGACGAAAGTTAAGATGTAAACACGGCTGCTAATTGGTCAAAAAGCGGGTCGAATTGTGACGTGTTAAAAAAGGGGGGATTCCCCATGCCCGAAAACCGGCCTGGTGTCAAATACGTCCAGGCCAGAAAACCGGCCTGCAGAGTTCTAAGAGTTAAATATATGTTTGTTACGGCTCCCACACAATCTTGAAACGTGAAGGACTCTTGATCTATATATAACGATGTATGGAATTTAGGTAATGTATTATTGATTGATTAATAATATTATTAGGCCTTTCTTAAGAAATTGAGCTTTCTTTTCAAGGGAAAGACTTTGATTTGAAATCAACCCACTAAAAATGGGGAAAACGGATTTTTAATAACATTACTAGGCCTGAAAATAAATTTAAAACAATATGTTTTTAAAAGATAAGCTGCAGGTCTATCTAGCTGTACACATGACATGTACGCGTAATATTATTACTAATAATAAGGGCTGCGTATCATCATGTTCTGTCATGTCAATACTCAACAATAATATAAAGCCGGTATCGTTATGTTGTGTTTCTATGCCGTTTATATATTAACCTTAGATTCAAAAACCCGACATAGTTTAGGTAGTGCGTTGGCTGTTATCAAAGCGAAATAGCAACCATTGTGCGTGTCGATCTTGAACGATTAAAACAAAACATACCCTGTCTAAAGATTTCGTCCGCCGTCGACTGGCAGCCATCTTGAAACTAATGTCACTATTAGTTTTGATTATCATGTCGATTGGTGTAACAAGATCGTCAACAACACTCAGAAAAGACTTGTTGTTCTTACCTTCGAAATTTTCAACCACGCCCACTCCAAGGGAGGGCTGTCGTACCAACGGGAAGTAACTACATTTAAGCGGCTAAATCAAGATTTCCCACTAGCACATTTTTGAGAGAAATGATATCAACTTGTTTAATGGCAAACAGAACGTACCAACCAGGATATAAGGCGCCAGAGATTTTTGAGGGGGTTTACCTTTTTTAAAAAAAATAAAAATGATTGAAAACCTATTATATGTAATAGATCAGATAATTTATTTATTTATTTCATAATTTACAAAAGAGTAGGCAATACAAAAACTAAAGATCTGTAACTAACTAATTCCATATTTTAATTAATGAAAAGATATTTATTTTTTTCATTATTACCTACTCAATTACTCTGGCCTTGCAAATACAATCTGGAGCCCATCTCAATAAATATAAAGATAAGTTTCCAGGCCACAAAACATACACCTTATATCAGAAAATCATTAGAATTTGTTTGGCTTCTAGTTCTGCCCCATGCATGTAGTATACACAAAATTTAATATCATGGATTAAGCTGTTCAAGTTCAATATACTTGTTCATCTTAGGATCTTAAACTTTGTGTATAAATCTAAAGTCAATCGAATGATCACTTTGGCCTGCAGTGCATCTGCAATAAAAACCCAGAAAGGCAGCTCTAGATCTCTTTTTTTACCATAACAAAAATTTTTTGATTAATATCACACTATGATTACAATCTATTCTTATTAGTCAGTTCAGACTACATTGTCAAAGGTCATACTGAAGTTCTCATGTCATACAATTGATATGTTGAGAGGAACAATGACCTTTGCCTTCATTTAATTTTTATAGAATGCATTGTTACACAGTGGGGTAGGAAAATATTTCCTGAGAGTCATTATCACATACAAAATTGATGCTATTATGTCCATATTAATATACATGGTCTTCATATTAAGTTCAAAGCAAAGACAGTATAGTCTGAAATGATACTTTCAATTTCTATTAAAATATATAATTTACTTCATATTTGTTTATTTAGTTCACAACAAAACATTGACCAGCAAATTATATATCTAAAGTTTTGAAACTTGTTGTGAGGCTGGTGGTTCGGATACAGGTGACACATGACCACCAGGTAAAGGTATGTTACATCCTACTATTATATGATCACTTTCTCCTGATAAAAAAGTTCTGTGCTGATTCAGAAATTTGTGATTTAATTCCTCAAGTGTTTCAGATAATTCGGGCTGCTCCTGTTTTCCTTCAAAATCTGGTTCTTTAGGATACAAATCATCACCTAAATAAAATATTACATAAATTGATTAGTTATTATATTATTGATCAGTAGGCTTCTCATGAAACAGATATGAGAAATTTCTGGGGGATATATAAATAAGTTAAATAAATTACCAGGTAATAAAAATAAGAATGCATCCTGACATCGCACTCTAACAGGTAAATATTGTTGAACACGATGTTCTTCTCTTTGCCATATGAATCTATGTAGATCATCTATATTTTCAAAGTTGAGAAATCGTGATAACTCATAAAGTTGTGGAGGAGCAATTTTAGCACCACCATTCATATATTCTGCTAGAATATCAGCTGGTGATCCCCACTACAAAATAAAATACAGAAAATAATTACTTTATGTAAAAAATGAATATGCAATTCTAGCCTGGTTTCGTCAACTGGTGTGGTTTCAATTCCCCGGTTGTACGTGACAGAAGTTGGGTCGCCTGTCCAACCTCATAGGTTTCACAGATATCATCCTACTGCTAAAGACCCCTATGCGCAAGCGAATTATTGAAATAAAATTGAACCTTGTATTAGTCCTAAGTGACCTAATTTATGTCGAGTGACTTAATGACAGGCTAAATACAGCTCATGCAAGCTAACGATTCAGCCATTCATGAATTGTTCATTAGTTACGTTACCATGATAATCTAAGATAATGCTCTCAACCTATTACATGGGGCAATGAATTTGACACTTCACAAAATGTTTCATAGCAAATTTTGCAATAAACTTGATAAACATGTACTTTTGTCTAAGAAATGGTAAAACTCCTCTGTACTACATCTAAGGCAGCTAAACATTTTAAAATTAAATCTGTTGATGTTCCTAGAAAATAAGGTGTTTCATGTTCAACACCATTCATTTCTTGAATTACAGAGCCTATGAACTAGAGCTTGTAAGCTCTACCTTGACCTTCTTACCTGGAGATGAACTGTCTCTCCTTGATCTTCCATGGCATGTGGTTTATCAGGAACACAAGCAACATAGAAGGCTGTATCATATCTTCTACCATACTTAGCAAACTTATCTTGAGTTGGTGTCAACCAATTTGACCATTCATACAGTGACCATACATCAGGTATTATATTTAACTCCTGACACATTGTTACAAACTCGGATGCATCTGCATAAACTTTTTTACGCCAGGACTCAAGAATTTCACTCGTTTGAAAGGCTGTAGCTTTCACTGGGCCATGCTTCATGAAGTCTGTATCAATCGTCTTCAGATCTGCTGCATTTCTGGCTAATAAAACCCCTGATTCCTCAAATGTCTCTCTAATAGCACAAATTCTAAAAGCTATCTCACTTGGAATTAGAGAAAACTCTGGTTCTCGAACACGACTAAACATTGGAGAACCAATACCACCCCTTTTAGCGTATTCAAATGTCTTTTTAACAAGTTCATTATTACTACCATGAAAAATGTCTTTCCATTTTTCTGAAAAGTCTGCATCACTAGCTACACCCCCTGGGAACACATACAAACTGGGCATAAATTTACTTTTACTGCTTCTCTTAAGCAGCATTACCTCGAAGTTGTCTCCCTTTAATGCGTTTTCGTCTGCATTATTATTGCCATTGACATTATTATTGTTGATAAATGGAGCATTCACCGGTTTAAACCGAATGCCCTCACGTAAAGATGTTTGTCTACCCGTTACCAGCACAAGTGTGGCAGCTTCCCTCCAGTGCTTTAATACCGAACTCATACCTGCAGTTCGGTCAGTTCTTAAAGGTTTTCTGTATTGCCATCTTTTTCTAGTGCAGAAAGGGCAAGGGTCAAAGTCAGCATATCTTGATTATCCAGTCATATATTATCAATGAGCAAATTTAATCTATTAGAATAGCTCTTTTTAAAACGCAAGTCCTTTTATTAATCGTAAATTATCCCTTGTACCGGTCCGTCTGCATCATTCATAGAATAAATTCTAAAACGCGGAAGATTACATCAATTTTATCGTGGAGTGTCGATATTGTCGATTATTGGAATATTGCACAGCGGTTAACGCTATTGAGCAACCAAAGCAAAGTGACAGGCGTCACAACCACTAGTCCAGAAATGATTGACAGCTGTTAGCCTTCACCTTCGAAATATCAAGGGAAATAATTTGAACAACTGGGGGCAGACCACATTGACTACTGCATAAAGGTTAAAATCCCTTTACCGGCTACTCCAGACCAGGAGTTAAAAGTAGAAAAATATACTAATATAGCCTTATTTATATCGCTAACTTTTAAACTCTGTCACCCATAATGCCATTAACACCCCCCCCCTCTCATATACACAAAACATTATGAAATAAATAAATATTTTATACACCCCCACCCACCACCCACAAACACTGGATTTATATCGTAGCAGGTTTTTTTTTTAAATTTACGTTGGCCCCAAGACACGATTTTATATTTCGAATCGTGTCGCAGCAGGATTTTCTTCAGTGGTCCCAACAACAGGATTTGTTTAGGTTATCACTCACGGCAGGGAATTTTGCTCAGATTCATCTCCAGCGGGATTTTTCGCTACTGATTCATTTTAGTTCATATTTGCCCTCACAGCAGCATATTCTATAGCTTGGTCCCAACTCTTAATATTTCCTATAGATTACTACCACAACATAATTATTACTACAACAGCATATTTATTAATATAACAGCATATTTATTACTATTATTTATTACTTTTACAGCATGTTTATTACTATTACAGCATATTTATAGTGCACCCTTTCATATACCGTGTTCAGAGGCACTTTACAAACTGGCAATGTAACCATATATAAAAAAACAACAAAACAAAACAAACCAACAAGCAAAAGTATGGACATATTATCAGTCGTTTACTGTGTCAGTTAAAGCCTGTTTAAATAAACGTGTTAAGTTTTTTTTAAAAGAATATAAAGATGAACACTATTTTATACTAAATGAAAGATTATTTTATAAAACAGGTAGTTAAAAACTAAAAGAGTTTCGGCGATAAGACACAAATGAAACGTAGTTTATCCTAAAATGTAGGCTATGAATGTTCGGCGCATCAGAAATTTTCGTC
Source organism: Patella pellucida (assembly GCA_917208275.1). NCBI lineage: Eukaryota > Metazoa > Mollusca > Gastropoda > Patellidae > Patella > Patella pellucida. The sequence goes on from OU795039.1 coordinate 46,131,569, forward strand.
ACAATAGCCATTACACCAGAATGGCATTTCAGCTTGTTTCTATAACCACTACACCAGACTATTTCTTTGGTCCGAGCAATTGGAATTTTGATTAGATTATTCAGCAGAGCAGGAATTGTCGTTAGATTATCCACCACAGTAAAAAAAAAAACATCACAAAAGCCATTATACCAGAATTTCTCATCACAATGACCATTACACCAGAATTTTTTTCACAACAACCATTACACCAGAACGGCTTTTCAGCTTTGTTCTCTCAGTAGAATTTTCTATAGATTGGTTCCAACAGCACTATTTTTCATTAGAATATCATTTTATCAGGAATTTCGTGAGAGTATCACTCCCAGTATAAATAGTCAGCAGAATAACCACTACACCAGAGTATTTTTTTCGTCCGAATAGCTATCGCGGCCGTATTTTCTATAGAATGGTCCCATCAATTGGAAATTTGATTAGATTATTCAGCAGAGCAGGAATTGTCGTTAGATGATCTACCACAGTAAAATAAAACCGTCACAAAATCCATTATACCAGAATTTTTTTTCACAATGACCATTACACCAGAATTTTTTTTTCAAAACAACCATTACACCAGAAAGGCTTTTCAGCTTTGTTCTCTCAATAGGATTTTCTATAGATTGGTTCCAAGAGCACCATTTTTCATTAGAATATTCATTACATCAGGAATTTCGTGAGATTATTAATAACAGTAGAAGTATTAAGCAGAATAACCACTACACCAGACTGTTTTTGGGGCCATAATAGCTATCGCTGCCAGAATTTTCTATAGAATGGTCCCAGCAATTGGAATTTTGATTAGATTATTCAGCAGAGCAGGAATTGTCGTTAGATTATCCACCACAGTAAAAAAAAACATCACAAAAGCCATTATACCAGAATTTTGTTCACAACAACCATTACACCAGAATTTTTTTCACAACAACCATTACACCAGAACGGCTTTTCAGCTTTGTTCTCTCAGTAGGATTTTCTACAGATTGGTTCCAAGAGCACCATTTTTCATTAGAATATTCATTACATCAGGAATTTCGTGAGATTATCAATCACAGTATAAGTAATAAGCAGAATAACCACTACACCAGACTAATTTTTTTTGTCAGAATAGCTATCGCGGCAGAATTTTCTATAGAATGGTCCGAGCAATTGGAATTTTGATTAGATTATTCAGCAGAGCAGGAATTGTCGTTAGATGATCTACCACAGTAAAATAAAAACGGTCACAAAAGCCATTATACCAGAATTTTTTGTCACAATGACCATTACACCAGAATTTTTTTCACAACAACCATTACACCAGAACGGCTTTTCAGCTTTGTTCTCTCAGTAGGATTTTCTATAGATTGGTTCCAACAGAACCATTTTTCATTAGAATATTCATTTTATCAGGAATTTCGTGAGATTATCAATAACAGTAGAAGTATTAAGCAGAATAACCACTACACCAGACTAATTTTTTTTGGCAGAATAGCTAAGGTATCGCGGCAGAAATTTCTATAGACTGGTCCCAGCAATTGGAATTTTGATTAGATTATTCAGCAGAGCAGGAATTGTCGTTAGATTATCCACCACAGTAAAAAAAAAACATCACAAAAGCCATTATACCAGAATTTTGTTCACAACAACCATTACACCAGAATTTTTTTCACAACAACCATTAAACCAGAACGGCTTTTCAGCTTTGTTCCCTCAGTATGATTTTCTATATATTGGTTCAAAGAGCACCATTTTTCATTAGAATATTCATTACATCAGGAATTTCGTGAGATTATCAATAACAGTAGAAGTATTAAGCAGAATAACCACTACACCAGACTATTTTTTTAGGTCAGAATAGCTAAGGTTTCGCGGCAGAATTTTCTAAAGAATGGTCCCAGCAATTGGAATTTTGATTAGATTATTCAGCAGAGCAGGAATTGTCGTTAGATTATCCACCACAGTAAAAAAAAACATCACAAAAGCCATTATACCAGAATTTTGTTCACAACAACCATTACACCAGAATTTTTTTCACAACAACCATTACACCAGAACGGCTTTCCAGCTTTGTTCTCTCAGTAGGATTTTCTATAGATTGGTTCCAACAGCACCATTTTTCATTAGAATATTCATTACATCAGGAATTTCGTGAGATTATCAATTTTGATTAGATTATTCAGCAGAGCAGGAATTGTCGTTAGATGATCTACCACAGTAAATTAAAACGGTCACAAAAGCCATTATACCAGAATTTTTTGTCACAATGACCATTACACCAGAATTTGTTCACAACAACCATTACACCAGAACGGCTTTTCAGCTTTGTTCTCTCAGTAGGATTTTCTATTGATTGGTTCCAACAGAACCATTTTTCATTAGAATATTCATTACATCAGGAATTTCGCGAGATTATCAATCACAGCATAAGTATAAAGCAGAATAACCACTACACCAGCCTATTTTTTTTTTGTCAGAATAGCTATCGCGGCAGAATTTTCAATAGAATGGACCGAGCAATTGGAATTTTGATTAGATTATTCAGCAGAGCAGGAATTGTCGTTAGATGATCTACCGCAGTAAAAAAAAACGTCACAAAATCCATTATACCAGAATTTTTTTTCACAATGATCATTACACCAGAATTTTTTTCACAACAACCATTACACCAGAACGGCTTTTCAGCTTTGTTCTCTCAGTAGGATTTTCTATAGATTGGTTCCAAGAGCACCATTTTTCATTAGAATATTCATTACATCAGGAATTTCGTGAGATTATCAATAACAGTAGAAGTATTAAGCCGAATAACCACTACACCAGACTGTTTTTGGGGCCAGAATAGCTAAGGTATCGCGGCAGAATTTTTTATAGACTGGTCCCAGCAATGGGAATTTTGATTAGATTATTCAGCAGAGCGGGAATTGTCGTTAGATGATCTACAACAGTAAAAAAAAAACGTCACAAAAGCCATTATACCAGAATTTTTTTCACTATGACCATTACACCAGAATTTTTTTCACAACAACCATTACACCAGAAAGGCTTTTCAGCTTTGTTCTCTCAATAGGATTTTCTATAGATTGGTTCCAAGAGCACCATTTTTCATTAGAATATTCATTACATCAGGAATTTCGTGAGATTATTAATAACAGTAGAAGTATTAAGCAGAATAACCACTACACCAGACTGTTTTTTGGGCCATAATAGCTATCGCTGCCAGAATTTTCTATAGAATGGTCCCAGCAATTGGAATTTTGATTAGATTATTCAGCAGAGCAGGAATTGTCGTTAGATTATCCACCACAGTAAAAAAAAACATCACAAAAGCCATTATACCAGAATTTTGTTCACAACAACCATTACACCAGAATTTTTTTCACAACAACCATTACACCAGAACGGCTTTTCAGCTTTGTTCTCTCAAATAGGATTTTCTATATATTGGTTCCAACAGAACCATTTTTCATTAGAATATTCATTACATCAGGAATTTCGTGAGATTATCTGTAACAGTAGAAGTATTAAGCATAATATACACTACACCAGACTGTTTTTTGGGCCAGAATAGCTAAGGTATCGCGACAGAATTTTCTATAGACTGGTCCCAGCCATTGGAATTTTGATTAGATTATTCAGCAGAGGAGGAATTGTCGTTAGATGATCTACCGCAGTAAAAACAAACGTCACAAAAGCCATTATACCCGAATTTTTTTTCACAATGACCATTACACCAGAATTTTTTTCACAACAACAATTACACCAGAACGGCTTTTCAGCTTTGTTCTCTCAGTAGGATTTTCTATATATTGGTTCCAAGAGCACCATTTTTCATTAGAATATTCATTACATCAGGAATTTCGTGAGATTATCAATAACAGTAGAAGTATTAAGCAGAATAACCACTACACCAGACTATTTTTTTTTTGTCAGAATAGCTAAGGTATCGCGGCAGAATTTTCTAAAGAATGGTCTCAGCAATTGGAATTTTGATTAGATTATTCATTAGAGCAGGAATTGTCGTTAGCTGATCTACCACAGTAAAAAAAAACGTCACAAAAGCCATTATACCAGAATTTTTTTTCACAATGACCATTACACCAGAATTTTTTTCACAACAACCATTACGCCATTTTTCAATAGAATATCCATTATATCAGGAATTTCGTGAGATTATCAATCACAATAGAAGTATTCGGCAGAATAACCACTTCACCAGACTAATTTGTTTGTCAGAATAGCTATTGCGATAGGGGGTGGTTGGATGGCTGAATGGTTAGCACCTGCGCGCTGTATCATAAAGTCTGGCATTGAGTCAACTGGCGTGGTTTCCATTCCCCGGTTGTACGTGTCAAGGAGTAGGGTAGCCTGTCTAGCCTCGTGGGTTTTCTCCGAGTCCTTCGGTTACCTCCCACTACTAAAGACCCCTACGCACAAGCGAATTATGTTAGTCCCGAAATGACCTAGTTTGCTAGTCCCGAAATGACCTAGTTTGTGTCGAGCGGACATTGAACCTCGTCTCTCTCTATCTCTCCCTCTCTCTCTCTCGCTATCGCAGCAGAATTTTCTATACAATGATCCCAGCAATTGGAATTGTGATGATTAGATTATTCAGAGGATTGGTTCGAACAGCACCATTTTTCTTTAGAATATCCATTATATCAGGAATTTCGTGAGATTATCACAGCAGAAATCGCTGCAATGGAAATCAGGCTTTGACTTGAAAGAATCATTTGACAAGCATGCTAATTTGACGGGCATTTTGAATACAACTTGGAAAACAAATTTATTGATATGAAAATACGTTTCCTACGCATTGAAATTGCGGGTCTTTCGGGTTACAAAATGGGTGGTCTCCTCCTGAATTTCTAGAATGTAATGTGGTCGGCAGTTCCATCCTCATTTCTCTGCTCTGAATAATATCCAGAGAGCGACCTTCACCGATCATGTCAAGGCGTGGTTAGGCTTTTTAATTCCCGCCTACAAATACGTTAGAATGTCTGGTCCTTTGGTCATTGGTAGCTCCTCCCCTTTTTGTGTTTTAATTGGATGCCTAATAGCATCAACCTTGCACAGCAGGTGCCCGTATTCTCTGTTCCCCAGACCATCACTATGTATGTCCACCACAACGAGTTAAAATCTTTTCTGAAAACACATTCTTATTTATTTACGCCACTACAATATTCAAAATGGATCATTTTCCGCGTTTTATTTATACAAAATAGTCGCTTTTTTCTTCCTTTTATTTGGCCGGGGGAGGCGGGGTTTTTTTTGTTTGTTTTTGGTGTTTGTTTTGGTTTTTTGTTTCGTGTCAATGTTTACCCCCACATCCCTAAGTCAAATTTCAATTGCCACCAGAACAACATTTCGATCAATTTTTCTGAAACCCTTTAACTGTTTTAAAGATGAACTTACCCCAAATATAAAATTATAATTTAGCCATTTTCATGAAAATTCCCTGTGGTAGTTAGGCCTAAACATGTCGACAACGGCGACACCAAGGAATCTCCCCAACAGTCATATGGGGTGATAATTTTTCGAAACCAATAATACAGCCTTTTAAAATGTTTTTAATTGTTCCTTCCTTTGAACAACTTCATATCTGAATATGACTTTCAGAACGTATTCAAATTACTAACCAAGTGAAGATCGACAGTGCTTAATGTCTCACCAACACACTACTTCATAGGTGACACAATCTTTATTTTGTATGTCTATGTTACGTTAGACTGGCCCAGTCTCTTCTATTTATTTTACATTTCGATTTATATAAAAGAATTAATTCTAGTAAACCAACACTTTCGTTTCCATTTGTATAAAAAAAAATTTGAGTAAACCTGTAACCAGCACCAGAGACTGGACAATTTGCGAGCTTCACAATAAAATGGGCGTTCCTGTCATGTTTTACGTTGTTCCTTATTTGAAATGATTGACAGTTATCAAGCAAGCCCCGAGTCACGTGACATGAATCATGAGTCTAGACTGGAGTGCAAAGCAGTCATGCTTAGACCGTCTGAGGGTTGACGTCACGTTGTTGTTAGATATGTCGTGATCACGTGCACGACGTCACAAGACCTACATAAAGCAGTTTGACCTACTAGATGAGAATGAAGCTCTATTTGCCCAGTCTCTAGAGATAACGTTTTTTTTCGGTTTTTTTTTTGAGATGACTGGCCAATTTTTGCTGTATGGAGGAGACTGGCCACCAGTCTAATGTTACGTGTGCAATGCGACCACACCTCAATGAATGCGACTTAGGATAATGTGACCGGGCAGTGAAGTTATCGTACCCTTCTCCGATTTCCTCCGTCAAGCGTAGGACTATTCTTGTATTTGTACGCCAATATGCACACAGATAGACCTCTTTTTTTCGTGCTTTTCGAACTTCTATATATAGTCGGGTCATTAATTAAAATCCGTCGTGGAGTAAGCTTTATTTGGTAAGTTTTGATGTTTGATTTCATACAATGAAAGGCCATTTGAGGGTAGCCATTTTGCGATAATATTCCAAATTATTTTTTCATTTTCACCCCATTTATAATTTTTCGACATATCAACTGTGATTCGACAATGTATTGATTTGGCGGCATTCATGACTATTTCAGATTGTTTTCCATCGTTTCATGATGATAGGCTATTCCTAAGATTGCGCCCATTTTTAGCGCGAAAATCGGTCGATGCACTGATTTCGAAAAAGTGTAGGCCTAGTGTATGGTGTCAATATATATCTTTTCGGGGTCACAGTTTCCATTCCTGACATTTACAACCTTGTAAAATGATCACATGTTCATATACTTAGCATATCACCAAGATGGCGAGCATTTTTGGCGGGAAAATGAGACGATGATATGCCGATTGTAATTAAGTGGTAGTGCTTTGTGTAAATATATATGTTTACGGGTGCACATAATCAATTTCTGACATTTACAACCCTGTAAAATGATCACATGTTTACATATTCAGTATATTTTTAATATTGCTGCCACTTGTAACGTGAAAGTCGGACGATGGGTTGATTTCGATTAAGTAGTTGTCTTTGGTGACAATATATATGTTTTTGGGGAGGCAGATTCGATTTCTGTCATATACAACTACGTAAAATGGTCGTATGTTCCAAGATGGTGGAACGTTTTCTGAACACATTATTATCATCTATTCATCATCGATTTTCCTGGGAAATCAAAACCTATACCCGGCATGAAGGTAAAGGAGCATAGCGGTAGCGTGGTGCTTACGCCCAGTGCCCATTATGCGCCCGCCACGGCCACACCAAGCGCTTACTTCAAGATCTTACTACTCTCATGGCCAAGCTCTGGCTGCGCGAAAAGTGAAGTGTCCCACAACGATCTCGCCGTTACCAGTCAGACCGGGATACTTTCTCACCCCAACCCAGTGACGTGTCTACCAGGCGTAAGCCGTTCCCTCGCCACGCCTATGGAGACTGTACCGTGCTCACCGTCATACACTTCCAAAGCAGAGAACAACCAAGCAATCAAGAACATTTCATAGCGTATAAGCGAGCATGTTCAGGAGCTTCGTTCCAGCCTGGCAGCAACGTGGATGATAGTGGTGGGGACGCGACTGTCAATGAAATACTTGCTAAGAAGCCAACGCAGCATAAATTATGTTATCATTGACTACCAAGATGAATGTAGAATGACCATGTGGAATGATATTACGTTGGAAACATAAAGTAAGTCACCACTTACACAACGACGTGGCTTGCTACTTTGACACCACTGCCAGTGGAGATGGCAGAGATGTCATAAATAACGGACCACGGCGTCGTTGAAGCGGTGATATAGTTTGTTTTTCCAACGCAACAGCAATCCTCTGAAAGATCCTTCCACACGCATGATGTTGGGGTCAGTTGATAATATAACCTATGTCATAAAGGTTTCTTATAGCAAGCATTACTACTGCATTTGCAGTCCTTGTTTTTACTTCGTTGCATACCACTTTACGTTTCTGTTCTACTCCTTAATTTATTAATTACCCTTTCAAAAGTTGTAAGTCTCACATTTTTAACCATGGTTAAACGTAAACAGAAGATATCGATGGCGCCACCAAGTCTTAAAATTAGACTCGGTACGGGCTTCAGGAACATGCCAAAGGCTTATACATAGCAGAATTGGATTCATAAACCTTTTTCAGTAATTTGTTTAGAAAACGTCCTGCCACAAACAAAAATGTGCTGAATGTGTGAACATACCACCATTTCCCGATTTTGTAAATGGCAGAAATCGAATCTTCGCCCCTGAAAAACAAATATTAGCACAAAAACGCGACTACGTAATCCAAATCAGCACCTCGTCCCATTTTCCCACCCGAAATCTCGGAAATTAGCTAAGTATATGAACATGTGATCATTTTACAGGGTTGTAAATATCAGGAATGGAATCTGTGACCCTCGAAACATATATATTGACACAAATCACGACTACTTAATCGAAATCAGCGCATCGCCATCTTGGAAATATCATCATGAAATCAACGAAAATAATCTGAAGTAAGCCTACAGTCATGAGCCCTGCCAATATTATCACATTGCCAAATCACAGTTGATATGTCAATAACATTATAAATAAGGTGAAAATAAAAAAAAATAAGTTTGAATATTATAGCAAAATGGCTACCCTCAAATAATGGCCTCCCACACTGTGAAGACCTACTCCGTTAATTAATGAAACGTAGAAGCCCGTCTAATTTCAACAATTTCCAAGTATTTCTTCTGGGGTTATTTTATTGTGTATAATTTTATGTGAATGCTTTAACGACGAAAATTACTTTTTTAAAATGTATATGAATTGTTCAAGTTATTGCAATTACATACCGGGTTATAGCTGTTCTCTTTGCGGAACCTTGTAATCTTTCTGGTAACCCAAGTAAAGGTCATGGTGTTATACTTCACATTCAAATGCTTTGTTATTGTCTTTGTAGAATCTGGTCTGCTTGTTTCATATTATTATGGTTTAAATTAGCTATGTCTCTTGTTACCTTTGTAGATTCTTATGAATGCACGACAAACATAATACATCGTATTTTGTCTAGAGGACCCAAATACCGGGAACCGCAACACCTATCATGGGATCAAAATTTCTAACTTGTTATGGTTGCCGTAGAAGACTACGCTAAATCATGGGCAAAGAGGGAAGATGTTATCTCTGATACTCTCTCAGATTGGACTAAGTCTATCAGTCGTTTACTTAAACCAACAATTTATATGAAACGTTTGTTAGTAGACACTAGGCCTAAATCTATTTTCAATGGGGGATTGGGATGGCCTAGTGGTCTAGAGTGCCGCGCTTCGACCTTTAGCTGGCCGGTCACCTCTGGTTTGCGCCTGTGGTTTCGAGCCCTAGTATGAGCGTATGTGACATGGAGATAGGGGCGCCTTCTCAACCTCGTGGGTTTCCTCCGGGCACCCCGGTTTCCTCCCACTGCTAAAGACCCCTACGCGCAAGCCAATTTTTGAAATAAAATTAAACCATATGTTAGTCCCGACATGAACTAGTTGTGTTGAGTGGACTTTTAACCCTATTTCTCTCTCTCTCTCTCTCTCTCTCTCTATTTTCAATGATGTTAGCATTGTTGAAAATCTCAAAGCCTTACATGACAAGTACGTCATTGTTTGGGCTGACTAAGCGTCTAATAACTCGGGGTTTATATGTAAACGAAAATATTATGACTGTCTATTCAAAGAACTTAATATCAGGAAACCAATCGACACTGCTACGTATAAACGCTCTACTCTTAGTAAGGATGGAATTATATCAAATCACAGATATTATTATGTACTCGCTTCATTTGGTACTCCGTGTGGAGATACCTATACAGGTCTGTCCTTGTTATATCGGATACCTAAACTACATAAAAAACCTACAAGCAACGTTTTATAGCAGGTTCCCCCGTTGTTCCATAACACCACTTTCAAAAGTAATGACATCTATACTAACGTCAGTTAAAAAAGGGGATTCAAAAATACTGTGACAAAATAATATACACTCGTAGTGGGATTTAAAAATTGCAAAGAATTACTTGATGGTTTACTATCTAGATCACTTGCTTCAGTCTCATCTATACAAACGTTTGACTTTACTACTTTTCACACCAAAATTCCCTATAGTAAATTAAAAGCTCGGTTACAATTAAAAGACATTATGGACAGTGTCTTTTCATCTAAATCGGGAAATGTTAGATATCAATATTTAGTTGTTAATAACAATTCCACATATTTTGTGAAAAACCATAGTGATAAATTTACCGCCAACATGATAATTCAGATTTTAGATTATTTAATTGATAATATCTTTGTTGAATTTGGAGGGTAAATATATCAGCAAGTGGTATGTATCCCTATATGGACAGCAACTGTGCACCTTTGCTTTCTCTATTCTCACGAAGCCGATTACATACAGAAACTCGTGATCACAATTAAACGATTAGTCAGACACTTTAATTTCTCTTACCGATATATCGATGATGTTGCATCCCTATATAATCCAACATTAATTTGGTGAATGAGTAGAATTCGTATATCCTGATTAGCTCAAAATTAAAGACACTACTGACAGTGACAATTACGCTTCCTACTTGGATCTGCGTCTCGATTTGGACAATTGCCATAAACTCAGTGTTCAATTGTACGATAAACATGATGACTTTTACTTTCCGATTGTTAACTTTCAATTTAATAGTAGTAACATTCCAACATCACCAGCTTATTGAGTGTTTGTGTCTCAGCTAATTCGTTATGCGAGCGCTTGTTACTTTTATTCTAATGTTTTAAGTAGATCGAAGCATTTGTCATGTAAGCTTTAGCTGCAAGGATACTTGCGAACTAAACTTATTAAAACCTTTAAAAAAGTTTTATGGCCGTCATATTGACTTGGTAAATATAAATGTCTATTTCGGTCATTATTCTAGATATATTTAATTGACACGTGTTCTATATCTACATCATCAACACTGTTCATCACATGCATTTTACATACCGATAGTCCATTGGCCAATCACGCTGTTTTACCGAGGTTTCGTCTTATAGTTTGAATGCAGCTATGGCGGGTGTGGCGCCGAAAGGGTAAGCTTACTCTCCCGGACACCTGTTACCACTGCTTGTAGTGTATTTTTGTACACGGTTAACTGTCAATTTTCTGATTAAACTATTTTACCCGATTACACTATTTTGCCTATACCGTTTTTTGGGGGGATATACTACCGGTGTAGACTGTCATTGATAATCCATTGGCCAATCACGCTATTTTACTGAGATTTCATCTAATAGTTTGGATGCTGCTATGGTGGGTAAACATACTCCTCCATTACAACTGTTTGTCGTGTATTTTGTACGCGGCGAACAGTCCATATGCTGATTACACTATTTGCCTGATTACACTATTTTGCCTATACCGGTTTTTTTTCGTTTTTGTCTAATGGTTTGGATTTTTCGTACTTGGTTTTATTTAATTAATTACTCTAAGTCCATAATGCACTGCTCACACCACGCATCTATCGAATTTCAAATATTTCTGAATAAATTATACGTATTGTTAGCCTTGATTATGTCACATAATCTTGTCAGCGCACCAATGATATTAGCTATTGTGGGCGTATGTTTCGTTACTTGGCAACCCCCCTTTTCATCAGGGTATATCTCTGAAAGGGTTTTTGATAAAATTAAAAAAAGATATCTTTATAAAGCCTTCAATTGAGTCAACTGGCTAGGTTTCGAATCCTCGGATGTACGTGACAAGGAGTAGGGTTGCCTGTCAAACCTCGTGGGTTTCATTTTTCTTGTTATAAAAAGCCTAATAAGTTGTCGAATCAGCTATTTATCATGTGCCATTCTTAAATTTATTGTACACCGCCATGGCGTGGTTTAGATTCCCCGGTTGTACGTGACAAGGCGTAGGGTCGCCTGCCCACCTCGTGGAGTATCTCGCAAGCGAATTATTGAAATAAAATTGAACCATGCTTGAGTCCCGGAATGACCTAGTTTGTGTCGAGTGTGGACCGATGAACAGGAAGCACATACACCTTTTTTCTGTTTAATTGAATCAATGTGCACAAGGCTAAGGGGGCAACGGTGGCTAAGTGGGTAAGACGATGGCTCGCTAGCCTGGAGGCTTGGTGTTCGTTCCCTACATTTGCCGAGGAAGTTCATCCAGATTTTACGCGTTCTTCCCCGAGGACATGTGTACACTTAAAAGATCTCTTGACAATTGGGATTCGATATAAGAATATGCCGTAGTGCTGCTGTCTGGGCAAAATTTCATGCTTTTGGGCAAGAGTTTGCTACATGTTGCTACATCTGTGGCAGAAAGCGTTCTACCCAACGAAAATTTGGGGAAAAGTTAGAGACGAGAATTAATATCAAAGTCAATGGGGAAATAAAAAGTGACCTGTATCCTATATTGGGATGAATTGTCTTCATTTGCCCAGTTTGGAGCAGAACAATAGTGCGTTAAACCCAATTTCATTTCATTTCGCTCAGGGCTTAGGAGTTTCAAAGACTGATTTCTAAGGGAATAGGCGCCAAATTGTTCAATGGGATTTAGATGTTTATTTGAAACAAGTCATAACTGTAACAAAGTTTCGTTACATTTTGGAGATAAATATAATAACAAAGTTTCGTTACATTTTGGAGATAAATATAATTATATATGCAATTAAAACCCTATTCTGAAATATGTACACGTATACTTAAAGTTGCTGATATGATTGATAACATTCAGGTTTCATCATGCAACAAAAAACGTTAATATTAATGAAGGACATTGCTTCTAAAATGCAACAATATTAAACAAATATAATTAAATTATTCATATTATGCTATGGTTGTTATGATTTTAAAGGACCTAAGTCCGTAACTCAAAATCATCCAAAATCTTCGACATCGAAAACACGAATTATTGGTTAATTTACATCAACATTAATGATTTAAACTTACCAGGAAAAGATGAGCTTCTGATATCCGATATTTAAGATAAAAAATTTTTTCTAACATTGGTACACGAATCGTGTACCATAATGCGCTTCAGCTCTAGTTGTATTGAGAGACTCGAGAGACGAGGCTAGACACATTGCACTGTAGCACACGGCATATGTAGACTCGAATAACCAGGCGCTAAAATAATTGCACTGGGTTAAGACTGAATGGCTTGTTCCGCCGAACATAACTGATTTGAAATTGGAGTAAAAACGGAAACCATTTAATATAAATCAGTTTATATACATTCATATTACAGTATTATATGAGTTGCGACCCACTTTTGTCAATTGCTAGATCCCAAATGTTAGCGATTTAGCTCCTTTAACTCTCAACATAATATAGTATGTACAAAAATATCACACAATTTAATAGTATTTTTTTTATAAGCAATATTTTTATTCAGATTTGTATCTGAATAGGGATTAGGGAAGTGTAGGGAACAGACATAGTCTATATTAAACCCCTCTATGATAGTATAGATAAAGTCTTTATGTTATCCACATCTAAACACATCTGAAACTCTTGATACTTCTACCATTTCTATGTTTTCGTTCGTTTATCTGAAAGAATATATTAATAACACCATTTTAATACCAATACCCACAAAATTTTCAATCTATCTTCATTTTAAATTTAATAGTAAATATTTTTCGGCTTGAATGGTTACCATTGTTTTAAAATTCATTAAAAATATCATGTACACTTACAAAAATAGAAAATATCGAATTTTTAAAATATTTACCATTGTATTTATTCGGGTAGCTGTACATATACCATCGAGTTGTCCGAACACAAGTTACCATATGACTATTCAAGACAGATATTGGATTACTCTCATTCTCAAGAAGTTGTACCATCGATGGTGTAGATGTAGAATAACCATTATGTATAATTCAAACATCAAGTAATTCGCCAAGAGGTGCCATTATGTATTATTTGGACCATTGAAAAAAATCTAAGATGTGCTTTAGGTTTACCATCGAGTAATCTATCAGGAGGTAGTTATATCGTCAAGTAATCTATCAATAGGTAAGTTGTACCATCAATAATCTATCAGTAATTAGTTTTACCACAGAGCATCCAGTTGTAGTTGTCGGGAAGTAGCTGTACCAAAACTATCGGGTCGTTGTACCATCGAATCATCTGCACTCGTACCATTGCTTTGGTGATTGGTGCACCATCATTTAGCCTAGTCTATTGGTATGTCCTAATCCACTCGTGTTTTCTAAATTTTCTTCAGGATGCGTAGAAAGTGTTCCATTCAGGATGCGCAGAATATGTACCATACAGGATGCGTAGAATGTGTACCATTCGGTGTGTAACTTGTACTTGTATAGTGTATTATTTTGCTTATAGATATAACATGAACGTTAACAAACTTTGTTCAGCAATTTGGAAAAAAGGAACATGTAAATATTATATGCGTGTAAGTGTTTCTGAATGAAATGCATGTATATATATATATACATGTATGTATATAACCAATATGGATCCTGTATTTACAACACTAAAAGCTCTAACAACGATAGAAACTAATTGAAATTAATATACATATAACAATTAAATAAACTTTTAACTATTAATTCTAGAAACTATACGAAGACAATAATCTAACCGTTATGAAATAAAATAACAATAAATAAATGGTTTGAATTATATCAATACATATTGTTTACAATACGTAATATGAGTATACTATACTAACCAGCTAATCTACACACACATAGCACGTGACAATCTATCCCAATTCTACTATCTAGCACACACAATGTTAATTCAAAGTCTAAACCAAAGGTTATCCTCACAAATAGATTAAAATACAAACAAAAGAAAAAAACATAACTCTGTGAAATATATAGAAACAGCACCCCAAAACACTTTAAACTGTGCTGATTCAGTGAATGGTAAACAAACACATACACACCCTCACACACACAGTTAAAAAAACAAAATGTCTGGAAAGCTAAACACTAAGGTGATTTGGGATTTGTAGAACAAAAGTTTTAGATTTTCTAGAATGAATATTTATTATCGTATTCCATAAAGAAATACCATTAGAAAAGCTAAAGCCATTTAAATATATTTTTAAAAACATGTAAATTGACCACAAAGTTTTATGTTCAAGAAGAAAATTTAGTGGTTTTGGTTTCATATTTTTAAATATGCTAACAACGTGCAAAATATTAATATGCGGTTAAATTAAAGCAAGTTACATGCATTAGTAAAGGAAGCTACTCTGAAATACATTGAAGATGCATTATGTAAGATTAAGATAAATTAGAGCTGGCCGTCATTTTTGCCAACTAGTACAAAAATAGATAGCTATTGAAAAGTGAGTCAAATTAGTGTATTTGGGCGCAGTTATGAGTCTTTGAAGGTTTGGAATAGTAGTCTTAATTTTCAAGTACCATGGTTCCGATAATAAACAAAGTCTCGGTTATATATTTTTAAATTACATTTTTAAATGGCGAATGTGTGTTAAGCCGTAAAATTCATGGCCATCGGTGTTCTAGAGAGTTGGTTATGGCGTTTCATGTAAATGAATGTATAAATAATAATGTATTATAACATTTGAAGCCAAAAGAAAGAACTGCAACAAGCAGCTTTAGTGCTTACATAATGCATCTTGAACTGCTTATAGTTAATATCATACTCACATGCGTAGTTCTGTTAAGATCCAGCTAGAAGGTTGGATGCAGTTTAATTTTTTTTTTCTACACCATAACAAAAACAAACCCTCACCAAATTATTAGGATGTAAAATTAGGGTCGAAGCCTAATATAACAAGATGCATTTAGTGCGTTATTGTGACATCAGCGGTTCACCCAACCTGCAAATGACGTCATAGCTGAATACCACCACCTGTAAACAAAAATATCACACGTAATTAGTAGGGTTCCAAGCTTCTAAATCAGCAAATATAATTATTACCGACCAGTCATTCTCTGGAATGATTACACCTATGTAATCAGGGTCACTTATATATAAAAGGCTACCACATTTATTTGATTTTTTAAAAAAGAAAGAAGCTAAAACTAGATTCATTAACTATTACTGCACATCGACCTATTCACTAAGCACGGAATAAGGAAGGATCATTCTGAAATAATTGGCTAACCATCTCTCACTATATATATACTTGTTAACCATGTATTAGTAATTTCCAAATATGAAACTGAAACAAAAATATTCTCTTGTATCGAAAAAAAGAAAGAATTGATTCTCCAAATACTAACCTTTGTGATCAACTGCCGACAAGAACGGAACGAAAAATGACAGCCGTCGCTATACTCAAATTCTACTAACCAAACGGACGACAGAGGAACGCAACGAACGCGGAAATCGACTAAAACAACAACACAACAATGGAGACTAAAACAATTTAAATCTTACCACTACCTCTAAGACAATACCTCTTCTCCTGTTGGATCCGCAGATGACCAAATCAGATGTCACCGTATATTAGCTATAACCAATTTCCATTTTCTAGCCAGAGATAACTCTATCATGTGAAAAAAGTAGGACCTCTTTGATATGAACCAAAAATATTTGAATTTTATGGGTTTCTATTTGCTAGATGTTCATAAATAAAGCGATTCTTGGGTTATAACCTAATTTTTTGTATTCAAAAGACGAAATTAAACAAACCTACACCCGCTTTCTCGTACTAAGTAAATGTTCAATGTTTAGATTGATCAACTAATTTGTTTCGACCTAAATCAAACTGGTTTGGCACCCTAGATGTTCTAATGGTTTATTTTATCAAACTTTTAGACTGAAATGCATTATCTAGAAAAAAAAGAGATATCTTACAGCAATAATGGTTTACAGCAATTGTCCGGTAACATCTGGAAGAACAAAAACACTCAAGACTTTCACTCAACCCAAAACAACTATAAACTACTGGTACTCACCTACACAGAATAAGCTCAAAACAGTATGCAATTCTAGACCGTTAACTACTTATAAGCCAAACTGAACCAATTTAATGCCAATACTCGTCAACTGTTAACCCCAAAATTTGTTAATAATTGTGTTAAATTGTCTAATATTAATTTGTTATCATGTTATCAATATAGGTTGTTAGGTGATGTGCAAGGGGGTGGGGGTGTTAAAGCTGTCCCTCGTAATCCAGAATGGCATCTTCTTTTCTTTGAAAACCTGATTCGATATCAGACCGGTTATAGGGAAACTCATAATTGCATAGTAATTGTGACTTGACAGATGAATAAAATAATTACGACGATAGATCGATGCCATACGGTTAGGCAAGTTTTACGTTTATAATTCAAGCATGTTGCCTACATTATGTTAGTCAACAAATTTATCAACATACTGAACCATATCTTTAAAAAAGGGCGAATATAGGACTTATTATTAAACACTTATGCTAACATATGTTTAATAATCCTACTCTAAAATTTCCTTTACGATTATCAAACGCCAATATCCATGAAATGTTTTAGTTTTCGTAAAAAAAAGAAGATCCAAAGTAATTAATTCATGGTGCAAAAAAAAGAGAAGAAAGCACGATTTTTGTTAATGGAAACCCTTTACATGTCTTTCGAGTATTATCTAGGCAATTCTGAATTTCCCATCAAACATCCGTTGGTTTAAACATAGCATATTGAATTTCCAAAATGTCTATGATTTGTGCACTTATTTTTTAAAAAAAATATTTATCACCGATATCTATTACAAATTTGAAGAAAAATTTCCAGACAAGAGCATCTTAATGATATATTATATTTAAACCAAGGAATGAAAATCCCGGTAAGAGATTTATTCACACTATCTCTTACCTTCATCCAAGCTTTAACCCGTGTACTTCGAAACCCTGCCCACCCATTGAATTGTTATAACAAAAATAACACAAATTATAGATAGAATTCCGCCACCTACCTCTTCTAAACTGGATTTGTGAAAGAAAGAAAGAAGAGAAGAATAGTACATACGAACTCAATGATTAATTTTTCATACGTTAATGTGTTTACTTTAAAGAAACGAAATAAAGGGTTTGATTGGTTTTGGTCAGATAAACAAATTTCAGCCCATCGGTCTCTTCTTTCTTTCGTACTTCGTAATAAAAAGTAACTCATTTTATTATATATTATTGTAAATATTTAATACAAGTATGAAAGGTATAAAATAATTTATGTACAGAGCAATCCATCCCGTAGTTATTTACATAAATATATAAGAAGATTAACAAATTAATGCGATGGTATATACACGAAATTTATAGTTCATTCACCGGCTTATTTTTTTGTTATTTTTCTGGACTTAAAAATGTCCTTATGTAGTAGTAATTGTTGGTTCTTCCATTTACACTATTTACACTGTAGATAAAGACTACATATATACATAATATATTTTATAAATACCGCGATAGCGAAATTAGCGCGATTGTTGAAATACATTTCGAGTATAGCGAATATCTTTTCACACGGCTGTTGACGAAACAAAGCGAATACTGCAAAGTAACTCTGATGCTATACGAAACATAATGAGAATACAAAGTGCTGGAACAATATTAACCATGGTACCTGTGTGAAAGGTCAAAAGTTTCTTATTCCCCCAAAGTTCAAATCTCATGCATCAAAGTTCTCAAAAATGAACTGGTCAAACACGTTCGACGAATTTTTCCGCAAAAAAACAACCGAATATGCAAAAACTCAATTCTAAATTATTCTTTTAAAACCATAAATAAGATTCTCCATGCCTTTAACAATTCAAGCAATATCGTAAAAGACGATTTAGTTTGCCTCCGTTTATAATTATGGAGCCATAATATTTCAAGTGTCATGCTTTTAATTAGTGAAATTGTCACCGATACTGTGTGCAGTACGTGGGTATAATATATAGTTTTAATCGCGCAAAAGTTTGAAGCTTCAAACATTTGCCGTTTTTCTCCTTGTTTGCCAGCGTTCTATCTTTACTTAACACGACTGGCAAACACAGAATAGAAATAGAACAAGCACATACTCATATTTGCATGCTATTTGATCAATCATTAGTCTTTGTTTCCTTTTCGATATACATATTTTCAGAATGTTATAACCAACATAAAAGTACACCTTTAAATAAATTTGAAACGAGCTGCAAAGATTTGAGAGATAACGTCTTACAAGGTTAACATACAATATGGAGGTGAAATCCATTGTAAAGTGGCCTCCCAGAAAAAATTGTGGACGAAATTTCGAGATCATCTTTTTTTTTCATTTTGCGATTTGATTTCTTTGTCTATGTCTTTGACAATTAGTTAGGATTGGTTGTGTTTAGGTTACAATTTACATCTATCTATATCAAATAGGAAACTTGGGCTAGGTCAAAGTGAAGAGTAACATTCAAAAAGGTTAACAAACATATTTTCAATCACCAGGTAACTCCGGTCATTTCACTCAAAAAGCCCCCGCATTTCGCTCAAACTGGAATACTTACATACTGGTGAGCGTAAATAAAAGGGTTTGAAAACCATACCATACTGGAGATGTTTGTCTGGACTCTGGAACATCAAGATTTCTGTAACAACATCGAGAACCAGATTCTGCTGCTCATCTACACAAGCAATGGACACAACGCAACTCCCGTGTCCCATTATATTTTCCAAAGTTTCACAAAAGCTCGCACACAAATATCACATGGAAAATCACGGCTAAAATCAGTGAGTTTCTGGAATCAGCCCACAATTCAATTTGAACGTACTGATCAGTGCTGGTAAAAAAAGTTTGATCCATCTACATATTTACATATTATCTGCCTTATATAGGTATAAAACTGTACATTGGATTATATATACAAGGATTAAAAGATACTGTATTGGTTGTCTACATATCCCGACCCGTTATCTTGTTGTTAGGAATTGTCCAGATAAAGATTTGATATGTATGTGGTCCTTAGTTTATAATGTCTAAATTAAATACCGTTCCTTATTGAATAATTTCACACTGACAAATTAACAGCGGACATATCGTCTGCATACAATTCTCGCTGCACCAATTGTCAAATCGCTTCAAACCGGAATATCGCCCGATCGCGTGGCAATTATAGTTCTTTTTCCTTCTCCAAAAATGTATTCTGGATCTTAATTTGTTCCGTTTGTTCTGACTTACAACTTCTTTACCAGAAGACGGGTGTGCTTTTTGTCGTTTGTCAGGGACAATACTTTGTTTTGTTGTTGTTTTGGGGACCATGCTCTTTCTAGAACTTTTTAGTGTATTAATAACCCATGTTGTAGATGTGCGCTTCGGAGCTCGGCCCAACTTTTCCGATGCTTTAAATGACACTGAATGTGATTTTGGTCTTGTTGAGGTAGTGGGCAAGACGGGTGATTTGTTTCCTGGTGTTGTATTGCCTGTGGTTGGTGTTAATAGCGTTGACGAAGTGGTTGTTGGTATGATTGTTGTTGTTTGTGTCGTTTTAACGATCTCGGTCGTGGTTGTCGGAATCGGAGTTGTGGGTGAAGGTGTTTCTGTCGTCGAATTCGTTGGCGATGATGACCGTTTTTGAACTCTTGCATTTACATTTGGTACTATTTGATTTGATTCTTGCGTTTGGCTTGTCACTTTAGCCCTGATTGTTGGTGCAAACTGTTTCCTTATTATATGATCAGGTTCTTCTACAACAACATTTCGGTGGATTGTATTACGTCCTGTATACATAGGTGGCTGTTGTTGTTCTTTGATATTTTGTCGTTTATATGCTTCTAATTGTCTTCTTTGTTCCCGATGTAAGATATATGGATTTTGCATTGGTACAGGTTGTGGTGTATCAATGCCCCCGTTAGGTGTGTAGCTATTCATCCAACTCTGCGCTTGTGGTGGGTACACAGAATACGATGGATACACGGACCTCTCAGGCTGACAAACACACATGCCACCTGGGCAGAAATTCGCATTGCAGTTAGCAGTACACCATTCATCCATGCCACCCCCAAGAGTAATGGTAGCATGACACTTTAATACCGGGCGCACGTTATTCCATAGATTAAGGATAGGCCTTTGATATTGGTTCCACCAATAACTTATCAATGGATTAGCATGAGCACTGCTTGGATTAGCAAAGGGACTGCTTGATCGGAAAGGGAGGCGATGACGGTGAACCTGTGGATGCTCTGGTTGCGCATTCTCTATTACTGGATGTTCGGGATATTCGACAACATATTCAGGTTCGTGGGTCGAATCTTTATTTAACGTATTTATTCCATTATCGGCGTAATCGTAATTATCAGAGACACGTAATTTAGGCACCACTTTTTTATGCCCATGATCCACGCGAACTTTTGGGTGTCTTGTGATGAACACGGGTGATCGAACTGTAACACTAGATGAAGAAGGCGAAGAAGCTTGGGTATGCGGATAGCCACCTCGAAGACCAACAGCAGGCGAATCGGGGATATCTGTGCTCGCCATCATTGATTTTGATAGATCTTCGACTACACGAACACTCTTTTCATTTGCGGTTTTACAAGGTGGAGTTGGTTCCTTGACGCGTTTCGCTGGTCTAGCGAGAGTTGCTTGTCGCTGTGTTGGCGTTGGCGTTGGTGTTGTTGTACTGGTAGTAGTTCTTGGCCAGTAACGTTTCATTTTTTGCTGACGTCTTTGTAATTTCTGCTTACGTAATGCTTCCTGTCTTTTCAGCAATTCTTGTCTTCTGGCTATCAATTTACGTCGCCTTTCTTGAATTTTTCTCGTATTTATAAGCCATGAAGGTAATTTGGTTTTCTGTGGCTTACTGAAAGTAGCTTTTGGTCTTTCTGTTGTGGATTGTTGAGATTTACTCCTTAACCATTTTGAAAGTTTGTTCTTTTTAGCTACTGCCTTCCACCTGTATCTGGGCTTACCAACCTCAGTCTTGGGTTGGATAATGTAAGTTTGTGACGAGGTTTTGTCGTTTTTGTTTTTTGTTTTCGTGCGCAGTTTTTCTTTGAATTTGCCAAGTTTTGACGGTTTAGGCGTTGTGATCTTAGAAGTTGTTACTTTGGAGACGATTTTTTTCGCGGGTCTTGCGGTAGTTCTTTCCTTTGTGGTCATAATGCTGTTTTTTTGATTGATTCTACTACCACGGATTGTAGGTGATATAGTAAAAGGGGTAGTCGTAACCTTATCAATAGCCCCAGAACTTGTTGGTGGGACAGTTGCTTTGACCCAGCCAGATTTTTGTCCTTTTGGTAAAATTTCGACATCAGCGCAGTTGTAGAATTCTTCCTGTGGTCCGCACCCGAGACAAAATACGCCAGAATTATCATCTTTATCCCAAGTGTTACCTGCAACAAAACAGTTTATTAGTTTATGTACAACAGGCATCACTGTCCGTTTAAATTTTGTTACTTCCAAAATGTAAAAAATATTTTTATAGTTTAGTTTTGAAATATAGGATCGTCTAAATTTTGATTTTTCGGTATTTTGCAAAATATAAAGTATTTATTAATCAATCTATATCATACCATTGAAAAAAACCTAAAGAGATTAGTTTTTTTAAAACAAAAACGCGGGTCAACTTTCAGAAAACGGACGTATCCTTTAAAAGTTTCTATGAAATATCTAATCTACATAAGTAGTGATTATTAATGGTAATTATTCTGTATTGTTTAATGATCGAGGGCGAGACATGAAGTAAAATATTCAAGAGGACCGTGAGGTCACAGTTTTTTTTTACAATATTATTATATTACGCAATGTGTTAAGCTAGAGACCCCTAAACAACTTAAAATACAGATACTCCGCTCGTGCGTTTACAGTGAAATAAGTCACGCGAGTCTAATATTTCACAAAGTACGATTGACAAGTTGTCCATACAATTATTTGAAATAATGGTACACCAACATCAAAGGGTGACGTCACATCTGTATTTTAAACGCTTTGAAAGACATGTGGAGACATTATGATTCGGAGGGAGTTCAAAGAAATAACCCACTAGTTGTATACATTGTCATATTTAAACTGCGTAATTTTCTTGTACACAACTATAATAACTAGTACAAACATGTACTTTCTTGATAATTCCACTGGATTGTATTCACAGCACGGACTATCTCGTTTATTAAAAGTTTATACAATCTAACAGCAAAAAAAATTTAAAATAGCTAGGGTTTAATGGATTAGTTTTAATATTATTGATTAAAGAATTTACTTTGTCACTTATATTTCCACGTAAATTATACTAAACTTCCAGATCTGACGAAATTCTCAAAATGTTATAAGAATGGGGGCTTGTTTCATTAAATATTAACTGAGATAAAAATCAAAATTTTAGTAATTTGATTGGATAGTATTAGATTGTTTTTAGTGCTCAGCCAATCAAAATTGAAGTATCTACTAAAATTTGGTACTTTCTTGATAATTCCACTGGATTGTATTCACAGCACGGACTATCTCGTTTATTAAAAGTTTATACAATCTAACAGCAAAAAAAGAATTAAAATAGCTAAACACTTTTGGTTTGCATTATTCGGACAAATACATATGCCAAGCGAAGAAAACAAGCTAGGGTTTAATGGATTAGTTTTAATATTATTGATTAAAGAATTTACTTTGTCACTTATATTTCCACGTAAATCGAAAAAAAGTAGTCGGTGTCTTGTGTCAATATTTAAGAACGTTCCCTTATTCTATTAACGGCGCACATGCCTATGAAATGACTAAACGACACGTAATACCAAACCATTCAATAGGGTTTCCGGTATAGAAACAACTTGTGCAGGTTCTAGACTAAAATAGACATAACCTTGTACAGGTTAACCCAGTTTCCTACGACATTTCACAATTTATGCGTAAAATCTATTTATGATAATATATATTTTGCCAGGGTCACTTTGTCTATACAACAACAAATAATAATATTATCACCAATAATGTTTCATTTATAGCCAGATCATTTTAATCTCACGTCGACAAGAAGGAAAGATGTCGAAGCAAATGGACAATTCAGAATTTCGGGATTGCAAGTATGAGACCTTTCATTATAAGACTTTTGGAATTATACTAAACTTCCAGATCTGACGAAATTCTCAAAATGTTATAAGAATGGGGGCTTGTTTCATTAAATATTAACTGAGATAAAAATCCAAATTTTAGTAATTTGATTGGATAGTATTAGATTGTTTTTAGTGCTCAGCCAATCAAAATTGAAGTATCTACTAAAATTTGGTTTTTATCTTTAGTTAAGATTTCGTGAAACGGGGCCCAGAATATTAATTTACCTGTTCTGTATTTCCATTGCATTACACACTGTTTACACGTTAATCCTTCTGGAAGTTTGACACTAAAGTTGAAGAAAGCATTATATTTTCCTTTTGGAATTGGGAAGGTGTTCCCTTTTCCGTCAGCTCTTTCCAAGATATTTTCATCTAAGCATTTTTGGGTAACCTTTTTCTTAGGATCGTTAACTGGACACATTTTGAACTCAAACCATCCTTGGTGATTGGCCGTTAAATGAACTACAATAGGAATAATATCGCCTGCGTGATAACTTCGTCCTATAATTCCATTAGCAAATTTTCCTCCCGCCTCGTGGTCTTTCTTGCCATGATAAGCATCTCCACAAATACCACATTTACCCTTGTTTCTTATCCACTGAACCTTAAAATAAAACAGCCACTTATAGAAATAGGAACATGCGATAATTTAATATGGGGAATCCTAGTATATGTTTTATTTAGTTGAGGAGCGTTTCAAAGCGTTTGTGTGTATTGTTGATTGTTCATTCGATCTGCTAATGACCATTTCCTCCAATTTATTAGTGAGGTAAGAAAGAAATTGCCAAATACACTTCTTGGATTGGTTTTATTGTTTTACCATTAAATCTTTGTTTGAACTATATCCGAGAGAAAGATGCATGCGACAGATGCCAGTAAGAATCGAGAAAAGGGCACGTTCACCGATTGTTAAAGTCGCCAACGCAAACTTTAAATTCCCTGCTATTTAACCTTAATCAACAAATAATTGCAAACCAAATAAATTAAACATGCCCGTGTTAATGTTATGTATCATTTAATACACAGAGCGCCTTTGTTGAAGTACTGCTTCAAATATTTAAGAACGTCAATCATACAAAATTAAACCCCACCTTGGATTGTAGATCACGAGGCATTGTGAACTTGGGTTTTTGCGATTTCCGAGGGGTTTTGGAAGCAATATGCAAAAAAATTGTCTATACATGATACCGTTTTTGTCAACAACATACAGTGTATATATTATCCAATACTCGATGAAAGCCAAGTTGGATAATGAACTCATTTATTGTACTTCGCCAGCAGTGTTAACTTTAATATTGGCCTTCTTTAAGTGATCGCGTGTTGCCTTCCCCTATTTTCAAGATTTGTATCCCAAAAAATTAGTTGATCCTTGATATCGATCTGTAATCTCAAATATTATTCAGGAATAAACTCGCAC
The DNA here is from genome assembly GCA_917208275.1 of Patella pellucida. NCBI lineage: Eukaryota > Metazoa > Mollusca > Gastropoda > Patellidae > Patella > Patella pellucida. The sequence goes on from OU795039.1 coordinate 46,156,943, forward strand.
TTTGAAATGTCATAATATGACAAGTATCCAGTAAATATATGGTTCATTTCTCTAGACTTTACAGAAGGATTGGCATTCTTCCTCACAAAACACAAAAAACTGAGATGTCTGGATTACGAACGCTCTTATATGGATTATTGGATTTTAGTATGTCTATAAAATGAAAGAGTTAAATTTGAAGAATCTTGTCAGAATAGAGGTTTTGCAACAGGATACTGATTCTCAACAGTTTTGACAAATATTATAACTTCACTGTAAATGAGCGACTGAAGTGTATTCCAGGTCAGTCAGAAAGGTGACTTCAAATGCACCAACAGCCATTTATACCATGTGCGCTTCCCAGATAATGACAATTCTTATCAGGGGAATCTTAATCCTAAGTGTACTTTTATGTGTTTACAATCTTGGGTATTTATTATGCAATCTTCAGAATTGGAGGAAATAAACATATATATATTTTTATTAATACAAGCTGTTTGGTAATGCATTAATTTTACTTACCATACGGCCACCACAATATAATTCATTATCGTTGTAATTAATAGGGTTGTTAAATCCAAGTCTCCACATACTATTTCTTGCCGGAGGATCCATCATTCGACCATGTCCATCAGAAGATGACGGACACAGAGTAAGCAATATTATAGTCACTAAGATATTTCTAATAATCATTGCAGTAGATTTACAAATGATCATAACCAGCCTTGTAAAATCTTTAAAGTTAGATTTCTTTAATCCAGATCTCAGTTAACAAATCAGTAAAATCGAAGTACAATATCTCCACAATAACAGATCTCTTGTGAGAATAATAAATAGGAAAAGACAAGTAACAAAAAGTTGCCGGTTAGTCGATCTCGTCCCGGTTTCACGTTTTAATCCTTTGGAGGTCTTGTACCTTTATGATGAAATGAAGGTTCGGGCTTTCTTTTAGATCAACTCAGTGGTGTGTGTCAAGCTGAAACAGCCAACCTGATTCATGGAATCAGTAAAGTGAAATATGTCGAAACCGGATCGGTACACAAACTATGAGGACGAGAAGAACTGCTAACACCGTGTTTGTTTATACGTTCTCATGGCGTCTTCGGAAAACAATGAGGCCTATTTCGCAGCGATCAAACAGTGGAGAACTTCGAACATAGAATAAACACGACAGCCGTTTCCATAACATACCTTCAAGTTAAGTTATTATTATAAAAAGTTGGAAGATTTGAACAAGATGTTTAGCCATCTTCAACAATGTCCACCCTTTCCTATTTTTATAACATTATGTTTTGTTCCTATAATGTTCCTTAGTTCAAAACCTGTTAATGCTGGTATGTGTTTTCAGTTGAAATATTTCCGATAAAATGTTTTTGTGACATTTTCTGTCATCCAGAAATAAATATCACTTATTTGAATCATTTAAGCAAGTGAATTCTAACTCTAAGTAAAAGAAAATAAATGAAATAATAACAAATACACCAAAATGTATTTCGGTTGGATTATTAGTTATCGGTACTAGCGAGATCATAGTCTGGGAATTTCCTGATATTATACATGTATTTATCGAATCTATAGTTTTGATTCTTGGGATTAAGCAGTATAGATTTTTGGGAAAGACAAAACGTTAATCTTCGGATTTGTATCTGAACGATAAGTATATTATGCTTTCAATATTTCCGACAATGATTTTCATTTGTTGACTTAATTGCATTTATGGTTTTACGCAACAACAGCATGGTTATAAATGATTAAAATACAGATGTGACGTTATCCTTTGATGTTGGCGTACCATTATTTCCACTAATGCACGGGCATCTTGCCAATAGTACATTATCTAATATAGTGAGTTCGTGTGACGTATTTCATTGAAATGCACGTGCGAGATAGTGTCTGAATTTTAAGTAGTTTAATGCTCTCGCGCTTAAGACATTGCGTAATATATTGAAACAACACTCGGCTATCGCCTCGTGCAGTATCAATATATCACTTAATGTCTCGCGCTCGACCATTAAACCACACATATTTGTCAACGCTTGAGATTGTAAGCTTAGTTTCTTAGCGGAAATATATTGTTTTCGGTCTTTTATCTAACATTTATTGCCGCACATGTCTTTCGTAATTATGAGAAACCCTGACACCAAATCCTTAATTGGCGACATACATTCTAGTTTGTAATAAGCTTCACAACCAATTCTACTATTGATGGAGGGGGTGTAATCAGCAAATGTAGAAAATGGAGCCATTAGGTCAAGACGATTTTATTATTTTAAAAACAGTTAACCTGTCTATCAGTGCTTTAGTATCAGATTCAGATGTAAAATAGTGAATCTGTCAAAAAAAAACCCTATTACATCAGATTTGGGCAATATTTATTTCTGTTTAAAAGGGGGGTTATAGTTAACGTCGAGCGAATAATCCGACGATTTTAAACATACGCTTTGATGGGTTTAACCTATTTGTTTGTCAGTCTTAACTGTGTTTGACATGAAGATAAAAAGAAACCCCAGTAAATCGCCTTTCTACAATCAAGTGCATGTATTAAGTTGAGAAACTTGTCAAAGGTTTATCCTAAAAACAACAAGCAAATAATGAACACATGAATGGATACCCATTCCCACTGCAAGCAAGAATTATTAATGAGGAAGATGAAAGCTATGCTAGAAAAATATTAACAAAGATTGAACGGCGGAAGTTCGCTAATGTTACATAATCTATATTGAGATGCAAGTTCTAATACTTTGATCTTGGTATTTGTAAATACTTGCCTAGCTTTATAAGAACACATGTATAAAAAGATAAGTAAATAAATGTAATAAGCAGGCAAAATGGTGGTTACTGGCCACACTAGAGCCCTTAATACAGTACACCCAACAACTTAGAACCCCAACAGGCTATTCATCGGGTGATGCAATTACAAGAGGAAGATCGAATCACGCCAATTGATTCCAAGACAGACCTATGATATAAAGTGGACGCGTCACACTATTCGGCCACCAAACCTTCGTGTTTGACAGTTTAATTTTTTTTAAAATAAAACATGGACATACACAACAAAACAAACACTTTCATGCGATGGTATGTTATGCTTTCCTTTCAACAAGATTTACTTTTAAAAGGGATACCAAAACATTATTTTTAAACTTCCAGCATAATTCTCAGACAAAGAGCAGTACATTTAATTCAACAGAGGATGTTTTAAGAAACCTAGGGATTTGTTAAACATTCAATGCCTCGTTGCACCCTAAAACCCTAGTTCTAACTCCTTGCAATTATGCAACTAACTTTGGGATAAAAAGAACGTCAATAAATACTTGCTGAAATAACGTTCATTTTAAGGCAACTCAAGTAATGTTTTTTACTTATTGGCATTTCCTAACAAGATAATTTCTTGATGCAAAAACGAGCGTCAATACATTCTATGGAGATACGATTGGACGTGTAAATAAAGAATAGCCAATCTCAAAGACATGAGGGTCTTTTAAGTTGAAATTTCTAGCATGTCTGCATATTCTTGCACAAATGTTATAGGAAGATTTCGGGACGCGAAATATAAAAGAGATTGTGGGAAATTGGGTTTAACGACCACTGGACACAAACTAGGTCATTTCTGGACCAACATATGGTTTAATTTCATTTTAAAAAAATCCCTTGTGTAGAGATCATTAGGAGTTGGGGGTGAGGGTGGAGGACCTGGAGAAACCCACGAAGTTGGAAAGGCGTTCCTACTCATTGTTACGTGCAAGCGGGAATTGAAACCACGCCACTTGACCGTTGCCAAACCTTGTGATCTTAACACCCCCTCCCATATTAAGATTTAGATAAAGAGCTGGACATTCTTGCTATAATAGTTCGCAAGTAGATAATGTAAAATGAATAATTTGAAAATTTCATTTAAATTTTAATTACTCCATTGCGAGCGAAGATATTAGCCTTTTAAAGGTTGACAAGACGCGTGCAATAATTTCAACCACCGTACTGGTTGTTCGATGCGAAGTCTCGCTCCTCAATTTTTGGATTAAATTAAAATGTGGCTGAACCATTCTAATCTATTTAATATCGGAGAAATCCAAAGCCATCGAGGGTTGATTATGGCCTTGGTCAGTTAATTGAAGTCTTGCTAATAATTTAGAAACCATTTCAGGCCTAGAGAAAGACATGCAATAGGTAGATTTAGCTCTTGCTATAATGTATGTTAAAGTAACACTGGCTTTCTGTCCCCACACCTAATGTTGACGCATCCTTTCGTCTGCTACATCCTTGGAGTGTGGTCAATCTTCTAAATAAGTCATAGTATAGAAGCCTATCGAGTTTCAGTATTTTGAAGCTATATTCCAATTCAGATTTTGGATTTCGTGAGCGTTATGAATTTCGTAAGAGTACTACAAGACAGTGAGTGGCCCCTGGGATATTAAGATTTACTGGGATTGGTGTATTGTGTATAAAAACATTCTCCTGGTATTGTTGGTCCTTTTACACAAGGTAACACAAAAACTTGTTTATGGATTAAAAAGAAACAATATTTAAATGTATAAATGTTTACAAGCTATTTGTACATTGGTAAAAAACAACAATTTTAAAGTGCAATTTCACTTGCCATTTATTTACTGAAATCCTTCAGTGCTCTAAAGGCTCTGAACTGACATTTTGTAAAAGCAAACATTGATATTATCAGAAAAGAATTCAGGCCTGTCTTTTTTGTTATGACCAGCAAAAAATAACATTAATTATACGAATAGACGTTTTGATTTTTGCTTTAAAGAGGCAGTAGTAGCTGAAACAAAATGGGAGTATGCATGGTTGCTAATAAAATTTCTGTTAAAAGTTTACCCAGCCCGTTTAAGAACTCCACTGGTTTTGTATTGATATAAATGTCTGAAAAAAGGATTTCTTCACCAAGACCTGCTTACATGACGTAAATATTGCCACAACCTTTCTTCTTCTTTTCAACTGTTTGACAACAAGTATAGTTTTGTTCCACATACTGACACATGCAGAAGAATAAATATTTCATTGTCATTATAGGTAAGGTGACCGAGAACATATTTTGGCAAACGTGGGAATTGATCTATACCCATGTTAGCGAGTCCAGCTACACCTTACATCACGATTCAAAATACAAGCTTTTCAGTATATACATTAGCAAAATTGGAAAAGCATACACTACATTTTCTGTTTTTACTTTTTGTAGTCGTTTTAAAGGGAGAGAATCAGAAATGGGTTAAACATCCACTCGAAGTAAACTAAGTCATTTCGGCACTAACAAAATGGTTCCATTTTGTTTCAATAAAGGGGGATTTTAGCAGTGGTAGGAAACCAGGGGACCCGGTGAAAACCAACGAGGTTGGACAGGCGACCTTACTCCTTTCTTTACGTACAACAGGGGAATTGAAACCACGTCAGTGGTTCAATGCCATACCCTATGATAGAGTGCGGGCTAACCATTCGGCCAATCACCCTCGTTTAAAGCACTATGGTGCTATAATATATTAATTATTGTCGGGTTAGATATATGAAAATATCCAATATATAACGGATACATATGTTTATCCCCCCCCCCCATCCAGCACACTGGTATCAATAAAATAATCATTTTCTCGGTAATTGAATATATTGTATCATATCTGTTAGGTGCGACACATTTTTATGGAAGTTTTTATACCGTACCACAAAGGTGTAAGCAAAATTGTGGTATTATTTACAGACCGTTTCATTTTCGAAAATTTCCAGGCTGATATTGGCTTTTCGTTGAAAGAGTTAAAGCACTTTTTACAATTTGTATAGTAACTGTTGCATAATTCAAGTCACGTTTGATTACATGAATAGGAAAATCTGTCTGTTTACTAAAATAAGCATTACATTAGATTATGATTGTTGTGAAGTTGTAGTCTTTATAAAACTTTCAATTCCCACAGCTTACAGAGTGTATGATTGTCAATTTCCTTGGAACGCCAGAGCATACCCGATTTAAAATGCCCAATCAAATGCTTTTATCATTTATACCTTTAAAAGCGATATTTTTATATGCACACATTTTCATGTGGACGTATATTGTTGTCTCCCTTGTCCGTCCGTCCACAATTGCTTGTGACCACACTGCAGGTCACAATTTTTTATCCAATATAGGTTTTTCACCATAAGATCTCGGTTTCTTTCAATATTGGCATATATCAGACGCTTTGGGGCTGTCGTTACAAGCCCTGGTGTGAGCGTATGTGGCATGGAGATCGGGGCGCCTTCTCAACCTCGTGGGTTTACTCCGGGCACTCCGGTTTCCTCCAACTGCTGAAGACCCCTACGCGCAAGCGAATTATTGAAATAAAAAAAATAACCACATGTTAGTCCCGAAATGACCTAGTTGTGTTGAGTGGACGATCAACCCCATTTCTACTCGTAATGTCATGGATTATGGCCCCTGATTGCGCGAAAAATCAGGTTTTTAGCTTGTGAACACTGTAGAGGTCACAATTTTGAATCGATTTCGATGAAACTTAAAATGCATGTTTATAACCCAAAGATATTGGATCCTTTCGATATTTGCGCATCTCTGATAGTAAATTCCTGAATAATAGTCCCTGATAATACATAAAATCGACATTTGTTTAATTTGTGGTCCCTTTGGAGGTCACAATGAAGGTCATGGAGGGCGGAATATCGATTGGGTTCGTTAAAGAATATGCCAAAAGCTGTAGCCTCTATCTGATTCAAAACGTTTTCAGTAGGGGTGGGTGTGGAGGTTAACGTAACTCGAATATCGAAATGAAATGTTCTGCTCAGACTGGGCTCATGAAGACGGACATACGTCATACAGTGTGCTATGAGGGAAATTTGCCCGGGCATCGGCACTAACCTTACATCGAATTCCTACATGCAAGCCAATGTATACACGGGATCTCGGTATTTCGTCTTATCTGAACGATAAGATAGCTGTCAGTCCATAATGAAATCCATTAAAACACGGAAGAAATAATATTACCACATTTAGGCTAAATAATCTGAAAAGGAAGGTCAGTGATAGTCGAATATCAATAAAGTTGGACCTTTCATCCCTGCCCCAATGCTTTCCACCAAAGTTGAAAAAAAAATAATATGTTAAAACCGGCAGCCCCTATCACGTTACAAGGTTTTCTGTAAAGGGGAGGTAACTCCAAAACGGAAGGGGGCTTGCAAATTGATAAGTCTTGTCCTGTTACTACCCAAGTGCTTTGTACCTAAACTAGACAGAATCTGTTTAAAGCATAAGCCGGAGCAAAAGGTCGGAGTGCTGAAAATAGATAGGGTTTGTCATCTCGTGATCCCAACAGGCGCGGATCCTCAGCCCCAGTGAGACTGGTTATCACTGTTCAGATCAGCACCTGCAGCTAGCTACGTATACAATTGCTTTCGGAATGAGGCCGCGACGAAGACTCTGGGGACTAAATTGGTCAGAATCTGTTTAAAGCTTAAGTCGGAGCAAAAGGTCAGAGTGTTGAAAATAGATAGGGTTTGTCCTCTCGTGATCCCAACAGGCGCGTATCCTCCGCCCCAGTGAGACTGGTCATCACTGTTCAGACCAGCTACGTATACAATTGCTTTCGGAATGAGGCCGCGACGAAGACTCTGGAAACTACACCAAACCACTAATGCATGCGGCACTCTGATGATAACCCTTTGCTCCAATGTATGCCCCCCTCGACAAAATCCTGGATCCGGGCCTACCCAATGCTTCCAACCAAAATTTGTTGCCTCTATCGCATTAACAAGGTTTTCGATAGGTTCCATTCTTATTGCTTCACATCAGATTTTAAGAAAATCTGTTAAAAACTGTGGCCTCTTACGCGTTAACAGTTTTCGTCAAAAGGAGGGTAGCCCCGGGAGGAAAGGTCGTGGAACGCTTTAAATCTATAGTTTTCGCACTTTTGTAACCCCAATGCTTCACTCCAAATTTTAAAAAAGAAAATTTTTACAATTGTAGCCTACATTGCGTTAATAAGCCACTGTGTTGGACACGGGTGAAGACATAATAAGAATACGTTTATTGCGGTAATATAGGTCAAAGACCAAATCTACATTTAACTAGAAAATAAAATGCACAATTTTATTTTAAAAGATGCGATTAATTACACAATTATTTATTGTTGACAATTGAAGGTGTATTTATAATTCTGATATATTTAACATATATATATGTCCAAAATAAAGTATGCACATTGAAAATATGACTAAATTTGTTTAAATTAAAAATATATGATAAAACATTACTGAGCTTTTCTCTTGCGTCCAAACTCGACATTTCAGCAAAAAAAAGTGAAACAAATTGACATTCTACCCAAATACTGCATAAAGTGGAAAACTACTTTGGTTGATGCAGCACGAAATGCACAATGTATATTCTATTTTGGACATTTGTAAACTGTAAGCAGGTCTGATGATAAACTTTTAAAAAGTGTGTTTATGTTATTAAATTTCAAAATATCTGTATAAATAAGTATATTTTTGTAGTTGCAATTGAGTAGGTTATAATATTTACAAACAATCAACTGGCACGGGCATAATAAATTACAACAATTTATATATGATACCTAGTGACCCTTTCAATATTATTGGAGATCGATAATAATATACAAGGATCGTTAGAATTTGACATGGTTTAAGAAGTTACAACGACTGATAGTTACCAAATGTCACGTTCAAAACCAACATCTCTGATATTCTTCGTTTCTAACATTAAATGATATAAATCCTTCATCGCCTTGATAGCATAATGAAAGTAATGGAAAACTAGTTTGATTTCGTCTACGCAAATTCAAACATGTTTGTTATAGATTTAGCCTAAATTTTGTAATATTTCTTCTGTGTAATATTGTAATATTCCTGAATTAGATATTTTTTAAATTTGCAATAGTCTAACAAACTTTCGCTTTCTGATAATTTAGGTGACCATTCTTGTAAGTTTATATCTGATAATCGAAACTGAATTAGACTTATAAACATGTTACAATTGCCGATCATTTCAGTTTTTAAAATATAACTACTGTATGTCCTAAGGAATATAACATAAAAGTGACATTTGCCACCCAAATAACCCTGCCGACTTTCTTTAACATACTTGTTTAGCATACCGATATATGGGCATAGGGGATAGTTTACACCAATATTTATTACAACAACAGTATAATGTAAGCCTTCTCCGCTTTAATGGGCAAGTTAGTAATATTTTATTCCAGTTTAATCTGGAGGGAAGTATTAGGCCCAGATGATTATAATAAGTTACAGTTAATATTTGTTCATTATTCCAGAACCATTCCTCATTTTGCTTTATTACATCACCGTTTCTAAAACAATTATTTTGGTTTTATCTGGATTTAATTTAAGATTACATTATACTGTGACAAATTAATTTTATATTGTAAATCTCCGACTGAATCAGAGAACAATGACACGTCGTCCGCCGCTCGTCATCATAAAATAACGAAGCAATTTCTGAGGCTTATGGAATGGTAAATATACCCCGGCAGTTTGAAGAATTTAGGATTTCAACAAGATTTTTAACATATAAACAAAATAACAATGGACTTAAAATACATCTCTGTCTTATACCGGTATCACAATTAAACCACCGTGTTACATAAGAATCAAGTTTTACGCAGGAGGTAACAGATTTACATACATAATTTAATATAGCATACATTTTCCTTGGAGACCTTTATTTATTAATACAGATAGCATTTTAATTCTGCTTAACCAATCATATGCCCTGCTGAAATCAACGTACAATACAAATAACCTCCGTCTGGATTTGGATAGATATTTGTGTACCAGAACTTAAAGAGTAAACGCATGATTAATTATAGACCACCGGCCCTTCCGATATCCAGACTGGGCTTCATCAATTTTACCCTGTATTTTAATCAACTTTTAAGCATCGAGTTTAGTACTGAAGCATATAGTTTACCAATGCTATCTAACGACGGAATTCCTCTGTAATTTTTTGTACAAGGAAGTTACCAGTGCTTTGACCATGTAGTCGGAAATTACCCAGAGTCAAAGATATTATCAAATAGCAAAGTAAGAATGGGTATGAACTTTTCGATAATCAACCCATCAGGACCGATGGGGGGGGGGGGGCGATTTAGCCCATTTAAGTCATTTACTAACTTCATGTTCTGAAATTACAGAATTTAATAATAAGTTTGATCTTTACAAATATCCTTAAATGACTCCACGACGTCGACTTATGGGTTAAGTAAATTTTCGAAATAGTTAGCCCATTGGAAATGCCACGATTGACGATATCCCTTGGTTTCCAACTTTTAAGTGTTTTCCAAAATTTGTTTGGATCAGATAAGTTCTGAATAAATACTTGACACGTCATTAAATAATACGCGTCTTTTCATAAATCTTACAAATAGGAATATTTTAAAGATGTCCGCATTATGTAATATGTAAACATGTATCTCCTCTCCAGAGATGCATTGCCAGTTTCACATTATGTCGGTGGATCATTGATCAGATATATGTTGTGTTGGCACAGGAAGAGCTTTGCACAGTAAACACGTAGTTTAATATCAGTATCATACATTCTACAAGACTGTTTGACATTCAGTACGTGCATGAGATTTGTTGATACCAAATATTGCAGTTACTCACCATGGTTCTGTATAAATAGTACCACGTATTTGGTCGCCAATACTTTATAGAAATATGTTTTCTGTACCTAAATACGACATCATTTACTGAATAAACAATACACGGATACCTACATCATAAACATCCAAAGTGGCGTTCCCTAAAATCTTATCATTGGGCAGATTAATAAAACATTTCTCAGATTTGCCTAAATGTCCTTGGACGGATAAGACCGCGAATAGAAAAACATTGGTAAAGGACAAGTAGCGGAAACCATAAATGAATGTATAATTAACACCATCGTGATTTAAAATTTATCGATACGATACCTAGCAGAGACACAACGGCCCTTACTCTAACTTGGAGATGTTCGTGGACTGGCGGCCCTTCCACTAGACTATGGGACATATATGCGCTGACCCTGGAGGGTCCACACCAAGTTATCCATACAGAATCGACTTTTTCTTACCCTTCAAAGCTCTACTGATTGCCCTACAGTGGAATCGTTATGTTTCTAACCAAGCTATAAACTTAATGTCGGGCTAAAGACCCTGTGTTGACAAGGTTTGTCTAGTCGTTCGCATTTCTCAGAATAAGAAATTATTGAGTATTCCGGTGGTAAATATTCAATACTGTTATTTTTTCTTCTTTATTGATTTCATCGTATTTATGTAACGAGGAAAAGTTTATTTTTCTAATACAAGCAAGTTAATAACAATTATTCATCCGAACAACATGGGTGGTATGACCGTTAAATTCATTGGAATATTTCTAAACTGTTCTAGACATTGTCAGACAACAGTGACCATATTAGGCAAACACAATATTGATTGAAAGGGTGCACGTGACATGAAGAATGTTAAGATGCAATGCTACAAATTTAGAACTCAACTATGATGTAACCGGGCTCCATAAGTTGTTGATTATAGAGCAGCAATAGAGAAACATTTTTAACGATCTGTTGGCATAGGGTTAAGCAGGAAGACACAAAAGAGCAAATATGTACGTATAACACTCTTTCCATATCCCCATCAACTATTGGATCAACTGAGGATTGAGGGAACCACAGAAAACTAACCATTCCCCGCATAGCCACAACGACTCCCGGTACCTTTTTTTATGTTTTTCTTAAAGGACTATAGAGCGAAAATCTATGATAAGATTGGAGACACATGGACGACAGAGAGATATTGACAGAGGAATTAGCATTAAATATCCAAAACGCCCTCTGACGTTTTTCTTGTTCTATTATCCGAAGCACCTCGCGGTATGAAAATGTGAACTTTTCCAAAAATGCAATCTTGCAAAAGCAATTTGTATTATAGATAAGTCAAAATTTCGTTAAATCAGGATGTTAGAAGCATGTCTTAGTAAAAGCGGGGAACATGACTTTTCTTAATGATTTTGGTGTTTTCAATACAAATATATCCATGTTCCCAAGCCGAAATTTGAGTCTTTGAGCATCTGATTAGCATAAATACAAAATAGCCACTAAATGCTGCAAGATGTACAGATATCTCGGTAAATATCGACTTTTTGGCCTATAAATGTATTACAGATATTTAGGAAGTTGACCATGTTGTAAAACACCGATTCCTGGTATTTTATCAACGTTTGTCTTTTACACCATATAAAAGTTTGCTTTATTACTTGAGGGGGTTAAGGATGGGTTATAACAATATGTATACAAAATATCGCTTCTGGCAATAACTGTATTTTTCCCTCCTAGGTTTGTTCTTTGTATAACCTAGGGCATATAGCAAGGTATGCCATAGATTATATTGACAACGTGACCGACAAAAACGCAATCCCTATGTATGTAGAATTTGCTACGTTAGAGATTTCAAAGGATGAATTTGTGTTTTATTAAGACTGACATAAGATACGAAAAACTGTTTTAACACCGTCGATTGTTTGGTTTGAGATACATAAGATAATCGTAGTGCAAAAATAGTATCATGTTAAACCTTCAGAAGATTTATGAAGAATTATATCCTAACATGCTTGCAGTCTGAAAAAAGATATGACTTAAAAATTTGTATAAGGTTAGTCATGCTTAATGTACGATTATCCTTTAAACTCTCTATTGATCTTGTGTATCAAATTGATGCCCATACCAGTTGATGTTAAATGCATAGACAAATTGCAGATTGGGTGTAATCCAGTAGAATCCAAACGACGTGCCTAATGTATCTCTTTTGGCCACAGCTCTTTTCCGGTGCAAGAATTTTTTTGATAATAAGAATTAGTAAGCCCGTATTGATATGGTTGACCTGTAGACGAAGGTTCGACAATTTCTGTTTCATTAGAGTTGGGCTATAAACTAGAGATTGTCGTTTTTTAAAGTTGCCAACAGAGAAGGGGGTAAGAGTAAGGTGTAAATTATGGTTAGGAGACTAAGATTTCTTCATATTATTGTTTATGTTGTTTATGGAGGCTTACAGTTGAGTCCATGGACACTGGAATGGGATGAAATGAGGTTTACAGTTCTATTGTTCTGCAACGAATAACGAAAACGGTTGTACGCTATGCAGTGTGCCCTGAAGTTAATTTTTACCGGACAGCGGTGCTACCTTCTACTCTTATTTCGAATTTCAACTAATTCCAACGTGTACATACGACCTTGGTGTCCGTCCCAATGAAACGAACATACACTTTCCTTTTCAGACCCCACCACTCTGATACCACGTTTGGTACCACTCACAAGGTGAAACCACGCTGGAAAATCTCGGTAACTTTCTTAACTGATACCGGAAAAGACCCCGGGAAGGCAGAGAGTTTTACGTGGTATCGTAGACAAGGAGGTAAGGATTATGTTGTTGTTATTAGGGTTTAACGTCCGCTTCTTTGCGCGCGCCCAGGGCTGTTTCTTGTGGAAGGAAACTGTAGTACCGAAGTAAACCCACGAGGTTGAGTAGATACCTTTATTTCAAAAACATACCAGAATATAATTTTGTAGAAGATTTGTTCGCAACGTTTTTCAAGATGATATGATAAACTATTGTTGTTTAAGCAAGATAAAAAGAAAATATTTCATAAGTTTTTCATGGTCAACTTTTCCAAACGCCCCGAAACCTTGTCATGCCTAACATTTTGAGGCATTTTGGTAATGTTTGTCGTATAGGTTGCATGTGCAATTGGAGGGGTATATTTTGTTGAGAAAAGGCTATTCTTCTTTCAATCCCTACTGTGAGGTGTTATTTTACCTGTACATCTCGGATTTTGGTCCCTGTGCAAACAACTTTTCCCTGCAGCTACGTAGGTGTGACCGGTGACAAGTGCAGATAAACACCGAGAACAAAACCCAGGGTATTCTGGTTGGGGATCAAATGTTACGACGCTCTACTAGTACAATTATTTATCCATTTGACTATGACAACCCATTCATCTCACTGCATCACGAAAACCACACTATTAGCTCTGATTTGCCCAATCCTGACACGACCCTGAATTATTACCTTCGGCTACTGGAGATCGTTCCGGGTCTTAATGGGCGTTGAAATACTAATCATTACCTATTTCTAAATTTCTAAAGTAACTTTTGATGCTCTAGAAAATTCATATTTTACAAACTAAAACAACAGCGTTTTCTACGTATACGTAGATCTTTTTTTTTAAAAAAAACGCTTAAAAGGTGCAATAGGTCGGATCGTTCTGATCGTTCATATATACAAGACGCTGTTCTCTGTGGACTTTCCGACTCATCAAAGGTGTTTGGGTAAATCGTGTTTGGTTTTGTACAGCAAATAGCCTTGAAAGCAATTGGCTTTCAATACATAGGTACGATATAAAGAAAAACTGATATGTGGCAATGGATTGAGTTTGAAATAATCTGACTAAAGGTCTCAATCGAATAGCAATGCTACGAAACATGCCTTGAGTCTATTTAGAATCGCTTGCATCTAAATAACTTATGTTACCCACGATCACGATCATTGCTGATCTAATAACACCTGTGCTAATTTAAGTAAATGAAATAAAACCTTGTTATTTTATCCATGTTAAATATCGCTTCTTTTCAATGTTGAAAGTCAATATTTAGGCGAATAATGTCATATCCTCGAAGACACGAAAGTGTTTCAGTGTTAACATTTCACTTTTTGAAATGCATGAACGACGTTAAAAGCTGAGAAAGTAAATAGTAAGAAAACTAGAATTTTTTTGTCGACTTTCCCAGTATCGCTTTTTTTTAAACTAAACTTGTTTTCCATTTTTTAAAGGCAAGGGAATCTAAGTAAATAACGTTGAAGGGTCTGGTAAGGTAGACTGAAAGAAAGCATAGATTTTTGACGTAAAAGACGATGCGCCATTATGACTTTACTGTCTGAGATTTGTTTATGAAAAAATTGCTGATCAAAGTATTTGACATAATATAGTTTACACAAAGGGACAATAATTCAATGGTTAAAGTACTGTATCTTGCTGATTCAATAAATATACAGTACACTTGCTTTAGGCCATTTGCATTTTTATAAATCCATAATTTTTTTGTTAGAAATGAAATAGTAAATTTCTTAAAACCTAAATACAGACGCGATATATCACATTCATTTCAAAATAACTCTTTTCGTTTATAAAATTTATAGCGTTTATAAACTAGCAGTTCATCATACCTATTTTATCCTGGAGGACAAACTCTCTTAAGATCCAAAATCTAACTTCAAACACCCAAACTGTCAAAATTTAAAAAGGGAAATGCCTGTACTTAAAGAAGAAAAAAGGCATCAAAGACCACCTTTCAGATCTTATAATTTTAGAACGCATTTTATGTCTTTGTATTTGAGTTACTGCGACATTTGTTGCGTAAATGTTATACGACTTTCGATTTTGTATGTAGTGAATTCGACAAAAGGGGAATACCTTGAACACCGGACAAAGAGGTACAAGTAAATTTAATAGTTACCGACACGATCGCAACATAACCAAGATACTTTCGCACACAAGCAATCCTCCTTTTATTTTCTTGGGATAAACACCTACGGGATAATCCTATTGTGTCCTAAACACAACAATGATTGGAATAGCTATCCCCACCTTAGAATTCAGTCACATTTCTAGAATTTTAATGTAACCTTTGCGTTCATTTAAATATAGATGTTTGATCTTATGGCAATTGTCATTGTTGAATATAAAAGAGGAATCAAACGTCCTACTCACTAAGCCATCGTATCTCCCACTTCATTTAGATTGCGGACAGGGGATCTCGGTTATTTGTATTAGATCCGAACGACTATACGCTGTCCCTTTTCAGGCAACCAGTCTTACACCAGTGACAAGCGTGGACATCGCCAGAAAATCACAACGAACTTTGATGAAGTAAGAGAGCAAACGTCCTACTCAATAGAACCAACTTCATTTCGATTCCGGGCACAAGACATCGTTATTTTTAATCCCATTCGAACTACTCGCCATCCTATGTCACCGACGAGACCACGCATAAAAAATGCCGATGCTGATGGTGAAGTTGGAGAGCAAATAAAGATTCGATTGAAGACTTCAAATCGATTACAGAATACAATATTATATGTGCAAGTATTTTGAACTATTTAATTGTCTAGAACTTCAAACATTTCCGCTTATTATAATCTCGTGTTCTCGGGGCGAGATCCTCGTATTCTCGCCCTGTTTCTTCGTGTTCCCCCCCCCCGGCACTCTCGCCCTCAAGTTCACGCGGCGAGAAGTCGAGATTCTGAAATGGCCGCCATTGGCTTCCATAGGAACCACTTTCGCAATAAAAAATCTTGCCTTCTATATCCCTGAATTAGATCGTCTTAAGCCCAAAAAATTCATAGAATTCGAGTTTGACAGCGTGGAATCACATTCGCAAAAAAAATCTTGCCCACTTCCAGAAGTATTCAACTTCAATCAAGGACCACATCTCTGAATTAGATCTTCTTGAGCCCCAATCTCTCATAGAATCTAACAAAGTAAACACAGATGATTTATAGACTTAGTTAATTTTGCTGATGGAAATAACTCGGATGATTGTCATCTTGTAATGGATTCTTTTAACGATTTCTCTCAAGAAATAAAACACTGTCTTAGATATTTTTGTGACTGGGACAATGAGCTGTTTGATCAAACCTTAATATAACAGACCAGATACACTAGGCGACATCGAAGTATTCATTATTCTGGTGACATCGGTCGTTTTTTGCCAGGTTAATCAAATGTTTTAACATCTTCATGGACAAAGAATTGGTTGTTTTTCTCCTCTTTTAATAGTTGTAATTGTTTCTAAAACAAAAAACACAAAAAAAGGAAGACAACTTGTAGACTTATTTCCTGAAATATATGGATGTCCGATATGTCTTGGCGGAATTGAATGAAAGTTGTTAGCTAAATGCATGATGACCATCGAACCTTCCAGAAATTGCTTGAATTAAGTTTTTTAAGTCCATTTAGATAAACTATTTCAAATCTGTATCAAATCTATAGAACAGATATCGCAATAAATACTGGGGTAAAAACAACATCACATGAATGATATCAGCAGTCTGGGCCCTGTTTCTGGAAATCTTAATTAAAGATAAAATCCAAATTTTAGTAGATACTTCAAATCTGATTGGCTAATCAATCTAATATTATCCAATCAAATTACTAAAATTTTAATTATTTCGTTACTAAAATTTTAATTATTTCGTGAAACGGGCCTCTGCACATATACTTTGAGAATAGATCTCTGCCCTAAATGGTCGCCATATTCAAAACTTTTTTAAAATGTAGTTTTATTATAATTAACATATTTTAATTTGCACAAAGACTAAATACACATATTTGATTTTATTAAATGGAAGCAGAATACACACTTCTCAAAATTTTCGAAGTATTAATGTGTTCAACTAAAAACGATTAATGCCGGCCAATTATCTTCGTGTCTGTTCTCGTTGTGGATATAAGTTAGAAATAAATATATTTCTTTTAGTTTTACTATTGCAATGAATAGCAATTACATCAAGTTTAGATAATTATTTCCTGATCATCAGTCGTTTAAATCCATTAATTACCGCAACCAAAGAGATAGTAGCCCAGTTTTTAAACTGTTTGTAAAACAGCTTGTAGCAATATAGTCGTGGCGACATTGTTTTCAATTTAAAGGCAATGAATGGGAAAATAAGATGGCAAGTTTTTAGTTTCAAACATATTCACATAAGTAGTGTTGACACATAAAAAGATTTATATGGCCAAAACATTTGTCTATAAAATACCATGAGTAATCACGTGCATGGAAATTTACTTATTGCGTCATTTTGCTTAATGTAATCAATCATATCGTTAATTGCACTGGTTCAGGACCATGAACACACCCTGTTATGTTTGATATACGTGAGTCATATTTAAGAAATCTATTTAAAACTGTCAAGCAGACTTCCATTGGATTCCAGAGAGGTTCCATCTGAGATCCTAGACAGCCACTCGGTTCCAGAAGGGGAAAGATGTAGCAATTTCTAATCAACAGACTCGGCCTAATCGAGTCTGGCTGGCTAGGGTTGAGAATGACTTTAGTAAATATACTATGCATACATGTATCGGCTATAATATGGTATAAAACTGTAGAAACTGTACCTGTCATCGTTTTTGTTAAATATACAATATTTTGGGGCTGACAACGTGGCAATTAAAGATACGTCCTACCCAGTGAAAGAATTACAAACACAACCACGGACGATCACAAGACTGTTCTGAAATATGTAACAGAGAAGAGAGAGTATGCACAACCCGTTGGATGTGGGGAGTTCTATCGGCATGTTTTCCACATCTAACCAGCAACTACATAACACTGCATGGTGCTACAAGCTTGGGACATTGTATATTATTAACTCTTCTTTATTTCAAAGTATGTTTTTAACATAAAACACAAAAAAATAAATAAAAAGTGAACGTACACAACAACGAAATACATTTAGTTGACTTTAGATACATATTTGATTAGTTTGAAGGTCAATAAAATACCACTCAAGGACATAGTTACATTGTACTGTTAGAGTACGGTCGATAGACAACTGCACAAATTCAATTGAAGCGAAATGTAAGTTCATAATTTATTGGCTGTTGGACCTACATGTACTTATATCTGCGAGACAAATCTTCCCTTACAAATGGCACCATGTCTTTGATCTGGGTGAAACTTAGAATCCCGGTTCCATTTTATTATATGTTTTCTAGGTTTTGATTTGGTTCAAAACGTTATGTCCATAGATAACCGAGTGATATTAGTGTCGACAATGTAAGCAAATAATGAATCTAAAATTGGTAAACAACCCGACTTTCGCTTAATCCTTCGAAACAATCAAATCATAATACAGAACTTGCACCAATCTAATAAATAAATCGGATACATTCTTTATTTTAACCTAAAATAAAAGTACTTTATCTGGACAAATTGCATTGTTATGTAGGCCTACATGATATCGCTTACACATTTTTTGTTCCAAGTCATTTCAAAGACATCGTATTTTGAAACCTACTATCTGTCAGCATCACAAAACTTTAAATATATTTTAACAAATCTACAACGATTTTTTTCTGTTCTAAATAGAAATAAAATCTAAAAATTAAACGACAATTATATTATTTAAGTAATAAAATAACATCAAGGTATAGTCAAAAAAGTGTAATCAGGCGAAATAGTGTAATCAACATATGGACTGTTCACCGTGTACAAAAAAAAACACGACAAACAGCTTACCCTTCCTGACCCGCCACACCCGACATAACTGCATCCAAACTATTATGCGAAATCTCGGTAAAATAGCGCGATTGGCCAATGGACTATCGGTATGCAAAATCCACGTCCTTTTACGATCATTAATGATCACGGGTAAACAAACTGTATGTTGCTGGACTTAACTTCGTAATTTCTTAATTCTTGAAGATGTACACCTTGCTGTCTCTTCTCATCCCATATCGACCAGCAATGTCATTCCAGAGAGCCAGAGTATATTTACTGATTGTAGAAGGATTAGTGCGATCTATAGAGAATCTAAATAACTTCCGGAATCTCCCGTGGGGTAAATATCTTCACCTCCGTCATCGCACATACGTGGACGTGCCCACCGAATCGAACATAACCACCATTTTTCGAACGTCATTTAAACAATGAACCTATTGTATTTCAAATTCTTTTCAATAAAAAACGTGGTGGATATACCGCACGGGATTTTGCTGCGCTGTTAGAATCAAAGTTTTACCTTTGCTGACTACAATTTTTTAAGTACAAATTTAAAAATAAAATTGCCATCAATAATTCTCCTCGCAGACAGTTGTCCTCACCGCCAGTTGTCCGCTAACAATTATCCTGACGGCAGTTGTACCACCGGCAGTTGTCCGCCAACAATCGCGTTCTGCCCAGTAATTGCGCAGTCCAGCGAAATACCGAGCAAGAACGAGAATAATCTTGATTCATTATTTTTTTGACATCCTGTACTAAAAGTAGACAGAAGTCATGTTCCATGCTCCATGAGCGGTTGGTATTTTATAAACTTTCGGTTGAATTAGAATTGATTTAAACTTGGTATGTTGCCTTAAGGTTGTTAGTAGTGTGTGTACAAGTTTTAAGAGTCAATGAGTGTAACAAATTAGAAGAAGGGTTCTTTTTGTTCTTGTGGTTTATCACACCAGGAACATACATGTTTGTTCGTCAATTGTACACTTTTCGTTTTTGTTAATATGGTTGGTTTTTCTCCTGACAAAAACGTGTGATACCCCCGCTATAAAACAAATGAGAATTGAAACGTGTGATATTCCCACTTTATCACCCAATAATACATTCTACAGTAGATATCGCTTGTATGACAAATTACATAATCTACTGAGCGATATCTCCTTAGGAGATATCGCTTTACATGAACTTGAAATCTATAGCAAATAATTTATATTTATTTATTTCTGCATGTAAGAAGGGATTGGGTAATAAATAAAATTTCCTACTCGTCTTTTTTGATATCCAAACAATAAAAGATATCTTATTGGAATTTGATTGTGAAGCTAATGGCATTTAATCTAAAAGTGGTTCATGTATTCAAAATCGATAGATGGCTTCGAACTGGAAAATGTGTTCTAGGACAAAACAATGATATCAACATACAATAAAACCGTGTTATTTCGTTTGGTTTTCTTTTTTTTCTTTTTTGTGGAAAAAATGATTTTTTCATAGTACATTTTTTGTTCTAAAATTGATTCATTAAAACAAAGGCACTACTGAGACAAACTTTGTTTATTAAAACTTTTAACAACCATGAAGGGAAAATTTGAAATATGTTGTTCCTAAAAATTTACATGAGAAACACAATCATTGTATTATTGAATCAACTTGTTACGTGAGAAATATAAGTTTCTTTTCAACCATATTTCTAAACCAGGAACAAAAATGATGAAAGCAAATATTTGTAATTATTGGTAAACGGCTGCAACTATTGCATAAGAGAAACGCTATTCAATATTGTTGACCGTGTCAATAAAACCAATTCTCCGAAGACAATAAAATAAAAAAAATGGGAATTGATAGAAACATTTCTTTTTTAAACTTTTAAAAGCAGTTGTACGTTGGTCTTGTCCTCAAACATTCCTAGTTTAGTCTGTATGTTGTCCATTGTTGAGAGCAGATAACGATAAATATTAATGTTTACAGTAACCTAACGTAACGTTTGTTTGCAAACTTCGTGTTGTTAAAACAGTATGTCAGGATTGGACTTTTTACCAAAAAGCCCCCGGTGTTCAGCTATTCACAACTTGAAAATACACCCTTTTTCTTTTCACACATGTTTGTGTACATGTCATGGGGGGAACTACAGAAGTGACTGCTCCATCGATTCGTTTTATTTGAAGTATTTTTCGGCGAACAGTAGCAATTTTTCTGTTTGGTTGAACCTGAGACTGACATAGTTAGGATAATTCTCTGAACATACAATTGATTTACTTTTAAATAATGACCGTTTTCAACATCCTCATTCGGAATGTATACAATACACACGTGAACATTATGCACCTTGTAAAGATCTTAAGAGGGGGGATGCTTTTCGTAATTAGAATGTTTTAAATGTCAATAATAACAGTATTATGTTGGCTACGACAAAGTAAAATGGTTCTCTGTCACGTTGACCTCCATCTTTCTTAATCTATATGCTTTAAGGTGTATTGTTATGCGCATTATTTAACAAAGGTATTCATTTGTTCCTTTGTACAGGCCATCTACAGCTGCAGTGACGGAACGGATACCACCAACCCCCAACCCCAAACCACGCTTCACCCCATGCCGAAAAACCCAGACTAAATTGTATCTACCCCCTTTCAAGTTAAGGAGTGAGTAACCGGGGATGTGGGAAGCATAGGCGTACGGGCTCGATGACAATTAGGGAGTAGAACCCGAAATGTCCGAAAAAAATTACAGACAGCGACGCCGGTCTTCTTCAATAGGCAAAGTAGCGGAGCTTACCTTTTATGGATACCCACCCCACTTGTATATTTGACGGCTGCAAACACGTTTTACTGCAACTTCAAAGTGGTCTGATATAGCCGAATTAATCGTTTAATTTAACTGCCGCAAACGCCTGTTTCTGCTATTCCAGCCTGTGAATACAGCAACTTCATTTTGGTCCAATCAATCGTTACAGTCCACAAAGACGGGACCGTTGGGAAAAATGTATTGAAAATGTAACTGCCGCAAACGTGATTTCCTGCTTTTCCAGCCTGTGAATTTGGTCAAAATATAGCCTACCTGGCTGATCCAAATTCCAAACAACCAATGGCGGGCCTCATCCTCCAGGAGAATATTTTGAAAATTTAATCACCGTAAATGGGTTTTCTGCTATTCTAGCCCGTACAAGCAACTCCAAAATCATTCAATGGTTTTGTTACCGAAATCCCACTCTGAATTCCAACCATCCAATCAGACTGTTGCATCTACATTTACAAACAATAATCGTTGCCCGAAAAATGTTGCACAAAGTAGGGTGACCCAAGAACAAAATGTTTTAATCCATAGTCAACAAATTCGTGATATTCAATTTAGTAAAGTGAAATTAGTGTTTTATTAGGGCTCGATGACAGTTAGGAAAGCAAAACTAGAAACCACTGAAAAAATTCGGGTTTATAGACAACGGCGCCGGTTTCTTTGAGAGACGAAAAAGCGGAGCTGACCTTGTATGGCCCCCCCCCCCCCCCAAGAAAATTTTGTAATTTTGGACGGTCGCAAACTGACGCAAACGCGTTTTACTGCTATTCCAGCCCCTAAAATAGTGTTTTATTAGATTTCGTGCACTTTCCCGAAATTTTCAACCAAAATAAAATCTACAACACAAACTATTGTTTTCGTCATATTATTTTTTTATTATTGTCACATCTTCTTGTGAATAATTAGGTAGTTTGTGTAGGTGACTTTATTTTGGTTGAAAATTTCAGGTAAGCCATATGTTGTTGCATATATTGTTTTGGAGTAAAGCACAGGCTATATTGTAGTAGACGCAGTTCATTTTATTATTTACAGGCTTCCTTGATCAGACATTTTGCAATCTTCAATAATTTGGTATACTGACTATTCGGGAAAGTAGAGCAACCAGTCAAGCGTGTGTAGATAATAAGGCCGGATGTTTACACCTGTCTGACAAGAGACAAACTGTAAGTGAGATCAGCTGACCTTTGAAGAATTGGCCTACCGTATAATTAGTCGACAGCGAGTTCACAAATTACTAAACAAATCACTTCTTAATGAATTGAATGCTACAATCACATCGAAAGTTGTCACAAATATCAAAATAATCATTCACCTCTTAAGGATTTTCAAGCCACGAATCCGACGTTGAAACGTGGTCGTTCAGAAATATGCGACATAGCATATCTCTCGATACATTTGTCTTAGTTTGAGTACATACCAGTTTCTAGTTTTGAAACATACACATGTCCCTAAACGTCTATAACTGACATGATAACATGAATAAGAATCAGAAACAGGGTGTAAAATGACTTTTATTTCTTCATGTTTATTTTACGACAACTGTATCGCATGCATTATTTAAGTTTACACAGCGGTAACCTGTAAATTATCGAGATAACTTCTATTCCGTGTTAAAATATACATGCTTACAGTAATATTACTAGTTTACTGTATACTATTTACAGCTCAACTGATAGTAAATTTACGATTATTTCAAACAGTGAAGAGAAGTGGTCCGAGGACAGATCACTGTGGGATACCAACAGGGACAGTCAAGGGGGGGGGGGAGGTACCACTGACAATCACAGATTGGCTCCTACTTCTGAACCAGTCCAGTAGACCCCCTCTTTTTCCCACCGCCAAAGCTTATCTCAGAGTCCTGCGTGCCAGACTCTATCAAAAGCCTTGCTAATATCACAGAACACTGCCCTCGTGTACTGGCCCCAACAATGCGTGCCAGACTCTGTCAAAAGCCTTGCTAATATCACAGAACACTGCCCTCGTGTACTGGCCCCAACAATGCGTGCCAGACTCTGTCAAAAGCCTTGCTAATATCACAGAACACTGCCCTCGTGTACTGGCCCCAACAATGCGTGCCAGACTCTGTCAAAAGCGTTGCTAATATCACAGAACACTGCCCTCGTGTACTGGCCTCGTCAATGGTTTGACATCAGAAGTGTGTTAGATCAATCAATTGATAAGTCGTTGATTCGCCGTACAAATACTTCTGAACCAGTCCAGTAGACCTCCTCTTATTCCCACCGCCCCAAGCTTATCTCAGAGTCCTGCGTGCCAGACTCTGTAAAAGCCTTGCTAATATCACAGAACACTGCCCTCGTGTACTGGCCTCATCAATGGCTTGACAAAAGAAGTGTGTTAGATCAATCAATTGATAAGTCGTTGATTCGCCGTACAAATAAAAACATACAGATTTGTTATAACGGAGTGTGTCCGGAAGAAGTTAAAACAAGCTTTATACACATTTTTCAAAAATTTTAGCGGCTATACTCATAAGCGAAACAGGTCTATAATTTCCACAGTCTGCTGGGTCACCTTTTTTCAAGATAGCTATTTCATTAGCCGTTTTCCAAATGGAGGGTACTGTTTTAGAAGATAAAAAAGAGAGAGGGCCATAGGCGTAGGAGACAGGGGGCAGAGGGGGCAATATGCCCCCCTAAAAATTTATTTTCGGGCAGAGAAAATTTCGACGACCTTTTTTTCTATTAACGTTTAGAGAAAAAATATAACTTACTTATTTCAATGAGATCCAAACTGCCCGAAAAGTATTTTCTCGTTATTTTTTGTCCTCTGCATACCCGACAAAATGTCCGAAGCTCTCCTTAATAGGTATGCCAAAAAACGGTATTGCCCGAAAAACTGGCATCGAGCCGGAAAAAGGCAGAGGAAACTAGCAGTAAAACGCGTTGGCGAACGACAAATAATCCAAAATTTTCTTGGGGGTCATTCGCCCCTCAAAGAAAACCGGCGCCGCTGTCTATAAACCCGAAATTTTCGGGCATTTCTAGTTTTGCTTCCCTAACTGTCATCGAGCCCTAATAAAACACTATGTTTACTTTTCTTGTAATTGAATATAACGAATTTGTACTGAGTTGACAATGGATTAAAGTATTTTGTCTGGAGCCACTCGACTTTGTGCGACATTTTCGGGCATCGATTAATATTTGTGAATACAAATGCAACAGTCTGATTGGATGGTTGGAATTCAAGTAGAATTTCGATTACACAACCATTGAATATTGAATACTTTTGGAGTTGTTAACACGGGTTAGAATAGCAGAAAACGCATTTGCGGTGATTAAACTTTTCTCCGGGAGGGTGAGGCCCCAATACCACACGACGATTGATTTGTTGTTTGGAATTCGGGTCAGTCATGTAGGCTACACTGGACCAAATTGAAGTTGCTGGAATAGCAGGAAAACGCGTTTGCGGCAGTTACATTTTCAAAATTTTCTCCTAAAGGTCCTGTCTTCGTGGACTGTAAACGATTGATTATAAATCGAGTAAGCCACCTTAAAAAGGTTTTATTCGACCACTATGGAGTTGTTTTGTTCACTGGCTGAAATAGCAGGAAAACGCGTTTGCTAGAGTTAAATTTTCAAATTTTTCTCCTAACGGTCACGTCTTCGAGGACTGTAAACTATTGAACGGAATTCAAGTCAGCCACCTTAATTAGCTCTATATTAGACCACTTTGAAGTTGCTTTGTTTACCGGCGGCAATAGCAGGAAAACGTGTTTGCAGCCGTCAAATATTCCAAAATTTGCTTGGGGGGGGGGGGGGAATACAAGATCGTTGCTGTCTTTAAACCCAATTTTTTTTTCGGGCATTTAGGGTTCTGCCCCCCTAACTGTCATCGAGCTCCCACGCCTATGGGTTTAACGTCCACTCGACACAAACTAGGTCATTTCGGGACTAACATAATATGGTTAAATTTTATTTCAATAATTCGCTTGCAGTGGGAGGAAACCGGAAGACCCGGAGAATTAACACGATGTCGGACAGGCGACCCTATTCCTTGTCACGTACAACCGGGGATATGAAAACACCCCATTTGACTCTATGAATGGCTTTGTAATACAACGCGGGCACGCTAGCCATTTACCCATCCAACCCCCTTTAGAAGATAAAAGAGATATGTTAAATAAATTACAAAGTTGTACAGAAATTTCAAAACTTAAAGACTTCACAAGTTTACCATTGATTTTGTCTGGTCCAATAGCTTTCGAAACATTAATAGATACATGTAGAAGCATGTCTTTAACCTCCTGGGGTGTTAGCTCAATATTGCAAAGTGAAGCTGTATTTTGTTTAAGAATTGAAAGATGTGCATTGACTGTGTCGAGCTGTGATTGTTTGATAAAGAATGAATTTGTTAAGTGTGTTTGTCTTTTCGAGGTCAGAAAACGCCATGGCTCCGTTGTTGACAATTGGGTGTAAATCTACGTTTTTTCACTCAGCCAGCTCGCTTTAAAGAATCGCAAATAGATTTCATCGAGCCGGACTGACAGTGGGGCTCTGCCCACTGGACCTATTCTAATACCCATAAATCAGCAATAACCTTTGTAATGTAAAATATGAAAACAATAAAATGGTAAGTTCTAATATGGGAGCATATCGTCGATAAGCGTAAGGTATTGCCAATGTCAAATGGGTTTGTCAAACACCAGTCTTGACAATCTCTCAAACAGCGTCTTATTCCCTTGCAGTTCCCTTGCTGGGCAGCTAGGGGGGCGCTCGATTCAGTCCAGAATGTCAAGAATTGACAGAATTGCAATCGAGTGTCGCCGAACTCAGCCCTGTCACAGTTCTTTCAATCCCGACTACAGAGCTGGTGTAAGTAGAATTTTGACGTAACTTAACACAACGAATAGGTTTCGGCTGCATGATTGGTTAAGGTATTTACTTATCTAGTCGACGCTTGCGTTTTATCACAAATACCCCTTTTTACTCGATTGTCGCTATTTTTAGGATTGAGAGAATTCAATTCCGGAACGTTCAATCGAGTACGCCCCAAGACGTGTGTTGGGAGTGCAGTCCTGACAGAGCAAGGGAGGTAACTACAGTTGTGATCCGGATTAAGACTAAGACTAGTAATTGGACAATTTTTCGCTTATTTTTTTTTCTCCCTTCCTGCATTTTGCGGTTGACCTTTTGGTATAGAATTGGAGAAAGGGGATCAACTTTGCGTTTCAATAGCAGATTTGGGTAATACAGATGATTTTACAGCGCAGGGAGGTAGTGTAAAGTGTCTTTCTGCAGAGCAATCATTGTGTCGGAAGTGGGATTTTCACACCCCAGTCAACATCAAATTCCCGTTTCCAGTGCCGGACTGGTGGGCCGAAAGCCAACTTGTCAGGTCATTGACCAAGGCCAACACAAGTACGCACCGATCACGAAATCCAAACCCGGTAGTGTTATTAATTTTTTCGCGAAAATTCCATTTTTGGGCGATAATGACTAGAGGTTAAAAAATGAATTACACAGTTCTCGGTATAATGAGGTGAAACTCATACAGTTTTTGGCGAGTATTTCGGCGATAATGACTCATGAAGAGCTAAGTAGAGGTTAAAAGATGAATTACACGGTTGTCGGTATAATAAGGTCAAACTCATACAGCTCTTTCCTTGTAGTACACTTCTTTTTTTTTGTGTTGTTTGTCAGTCATTTTTTTCCTATCTTTTGTTTCTCCTGCCATGTGTCCTGTCCTGTCCGTCCTTCTTTCTTTTTTCGTTTTTGTTTTTTGTTTTTTCTTTGTTTTTTCTTTTTTCTTTATAGGCTTAGTCAGTCCGGCACTGTCCCTAGCAAATAGTTACTAGTCTTGATCCTAGTCTTATTCAAGGTAATTTCCCAATTCAACGCGCCCGTAGCGGACATGTAGTAAAGGAAACTTATATTAAAATTAATGTACCTTCACGCCTAATTAGTTCATCTGTTTCACCCGTGAAACTTATTTGCATGGAATTCGCAACGATCAGATACCAGCGTCATGGATACAGATTGATTACTGAACCCTTAGATAAAAACACTACGGAGGGAAATTCATGACATAATTCTAACTCGTGGCCTTTTAATGTTTCTACATGTAACGTATTTGCCTTGTACCCCAGAGTTATACTTTTGATTTGGATGTTGCTCTATTTCCTTTATTAGTTTGGTTATTAGTTTTAATTTACTCTCATATTTTTTTATATGAAAGCAGGCTGTAGTCTGTTTAGTTTGGTAAGCATCTTGACATTTCACAAATGTTGCAATGCGAGATAAAAACGACCAAATGCGCATTGGGGCTACAGATGGCGTAGTTTAAAATTGAAGCTGTATATGTTAGTCTAAAGTTGCGTTCACACTAGGGGTGTAATCTGCATTGAAATCAGAATAAAGTCTGATTCCGGGCTTTGGCGTCACACCCAATTTGATAAAAACCGAACTGAATCTGAATTAACGAATCCGTATATTATTCCGAATTCAACCCGGAACAATTATTCTGAATCGGATTATTCGCAGTCAAGATTTGAGTATGACACGCTTGATTCCGGTCAACAGTTTTACCAGAAACGATAACTTTGCGCGTATGTGAACTTCTATGTCGTGTATTTATGAAACAACCGAGGTTCATTTTGGTTTCTCCTTCTCCAACTTTGGAGAGATGACGATGTTGAGGCACGGCTGCAGGCCTCCAATCGTAACCAGCCTGTATATAGACGGTAAGTTGAACTTTTATCAGATCAGGGGTGTGAGAGAACGGTCGTCCAGTGTCGTAATAAGCTTAAAAACATGAAGCACGGTTGAGCTAAAAACAAAAGAAAGAATCTAAACAAATCTGGCACCTCCGGGCGGAATATATCAGATGATGAAGAGACGTTTATATTGTACGAGATATTGTCGACTAGAGCAGTGTATAATCCACCCTACGTTGTAGATAGTATTTTGATGGGGGGGGGGGCAACCATGGGCACGGGAGAACGATTACTAACCCGGAGATATACATGACGATGATGATGATGGTAATAATGACGTTGTCCTTAACCTTCAAGCAGACAAGTTGCTTTTCATGACCATGCCACAGATGTGGTTTATTGTACAATTGGCAATTAAAGATACATTCCCACGGATTTATTTATATGATTGAGGTGGTTTATTGTACAATTTAACATTAAGGTGTCGAAAATGTAAGACCTAGCATCGCTGATGTAGGCTTGCTTGCCTCGGGAAAAATTAAACATAAGCAACATAAGATCGTCTATACGAATGTCTGGCGCATCGATCTTGGATATAAATGACCTTCACTTTGCATTCAGTGTGGTGCAGAATATTCTGTAATGTGACGCACCACTTTTAATGCGGGGAAAACCAATCCGAATTCCGGAGGCCGGTCTCCGGAATTCGCATCGAATGCGCATGTAGTGTGAACGCAGCCTAATTAAACTTAAAACTGGTATAATTGTTGATTATATTGATTCATAAATGTATGTCAAAAGAACACATTTTGATAGTGGAAATGTACATTTTAAATGCAATGCCAAACAAATGCTGACTGTGAAAATGAGATTGTATCCCCCCCCCCTCAATAATTTGGCCGCGAGTATTCTTTTTTCCAGGTTATTGCGGCCCCTGAACTCTCGCCTATAGAGACTTAGGATGCAAGCCCTCCCCCTCTCTGATATAATGTGTCTACTATTCACATATCCGCATGTATCATTTGCTTGATCTAGATGGGATTGTCCTCGTCGAAACGTCGCTTTGTATTAAACTCAGTAATTGTGTATCAATAAAATTGTATACCTCAAATTAATATGTTCAATTACTAAATGCCTATCAAAGAAGGTGTTTTATGGTAGTTTAAATATTCTGTTTCGTTTTCATTCAACTTATTATCACCATTTTTCGACTAAATTGCTCCGTTCAGAAAGTTCCTGACAATAGTTTTAAACCATGTGGTGAGTATGTCTATATAATAAAGCATGATCATTTCACGTTGGTTTTGACCGGGCTGCTTAAACTACAGCTGATGGGCGTGGTCAGATATTAGGAATTACAGACGTCATTAAACTAGTTCTTATGAGTCTGGATTTGGGAAGAAAAAAGTTTGTTGATGTTCTTGATTACAAAAGCGTTTGGAACCATGGACATAAAAACTTCCTTATAGGCTACTGTGGTTCTGTTTGAAGTAATCTGGGCTTATCTGACTATGGCAAGTAAATGTTATTTTTTATCCTTGATAGATTTTTCAATATACCTTCCATTACTCTGCTTCCTTTCGGACAGAATCTGCTATAAACCCCTCTCGTGACGGAACGCATTTCAATCAAATCAGCACGGTAGGATGTCATTCAAGATGGCGGCTGAGTGTCGTCTGGCTGTTAAAACGAGATTTTAATCATGGCTATGGGGTTTGGCTGTACATGTAATTAGCGCGGAATCCGGACAGCCATGAAATATTAATGTATTTTGTCTTTCCTGCCCTTTGCTTCATTAATTTTTTAAAGTTGGCCATGAACAAATTTCATTACTGAGAAGTCGAGGTAATATATTTTTTTCAGACTTTAATCAAACACAGTTTCTCTTTTATCTGCCAGATCTCGGTTGGTGATAAAATCCCCAGACACCTTGACAGGATGGATAAGCCGTTTTTCTAAAGATTTACAGGATAAAACATCTTTTAATGAAAGGCTACAAACAAAAACCACATATGTTATAAGAGCTTTTACACAGTTCAGTTGTTAGTGGGTTTTTTTGTTTCGAAATTAATTATTGCTTTGAAACTATTGATCAAATTCTCTTTGGAAATAACCTGACATTTACATGCTACCGATCAAGAATGCGACAGCAAAAAATTAATTATACATATCCGTTGTACAAGTAAGTTCAGGAGGACCGCACTACACGAAAAACAAATATCTACAAGATAAACCCGCGGACAAGACAGAAAATAGACATTTTATTTGTAAAAATATCAAATAAAGTGAATGGATCCGGGGACCATTAAGTAACTAAAAGTAAAAGTAAATACGAAATGTATGTATGCCATTCTGTAAAACCTAAGAAAGCACCAAAAATTATTATTACGATTGTTGGAATTTCACTGTTATGCAGTCGGTAATAATGTATAGTTTATGTTTTATTCCAGTAATACGTTAAACGGAAGAGCAATCCCAGAGAACCAAGAGCAAAACCACACGGTTAAGACAGACATGAAATGAAAAGGATTTAACGTCCAACTGTTCTGTGCGAACTAGGCTAATGAAGACGGGCATGCGTCATACACTGTGCTATGAGGGACATTTCGCCCTGACAGTGGCACCGCAGCCTACACTTACCACGATTACGTGTATGCTAATATGGACTCTGGACCTCTGTTGTATTGTCACATCCGAAGACTGAAGGTTATAGGGGGCCCTACTCCTTTGACTACTGCTTCGGCCCCTTCCTTCCCCTGTAGAACCAGAAACGGAAGTCTGAAATCGTATTGAGGATTGGACACTGATCAATGTTTTAACGATGACTTAAATCCTATGGCTTCTCCTAGAAAGCAAATGGCTAACTGTTGCAAACAATTACATGTTGCCATGCAACTGCACGTCGAAGACATCAAATCATTGTTACCATTTTACATCGTTTTGCACTCTCTAGCATAGTCATTTCTCTCTTTTTTCCCTTTTACAAATTTATCACCAGTGATTATATGACTCAGACAATAAATATTGTACTATTGACAATGATTATTGTACTTTAAAGAAGTGTTAGCGGCGGGGGTGAAGATTGTTCTCTATAAAACATAACAGTGACGTCAATCATATGAGAAGTACAGTTGACCCTGGGATTTTCCTGAATTAATCTCAATATTATTGATAATGTGTGAATATTATTAAACTATTTGAAAATTTACTTCCTTACACTGATAGAATAATATTTGTGTAGACCACAATTCGATGATTGGGGTAAAAAAGGGTTTAATACTGTGTCAAGGTTGTTGGTGTTGGGGGGGGGGGGCAGGTCTAGGGATGAATAAAATGGCTTTGGTAATAATAAATTAAAGGTAAAAAAGCAGGCTAAGGTGATGTTAGTTATCGTCACAATTGAGAATTTCTTTATACTGCATGATTAAGACGATGTTATAAATTTCATAATGCAAGATTATGAGATCAAGGGGTTATTAAACATGATAGACTTGTTATAATTCATGATTGAAGAGTTATTAGACAGTGACATTGTGCGCGCAGAGTCAGTTCGGAGCTTCATTACAGCTCTCCATCAGTGTGAATAATCACACATCTCTCTCCCGCTGCAATTATACCGAAAGGTCCTGCAGTGTATACATTCAGATTCAGATTCAGATTACACACTTAAAATATGAATTAAAGGAGCTAAATCGCTAATATATTGAACCTGCAAATTGATACAAATGGATCGCAACGCATGTAATAGTGCAAAATGAATGTTTTTAAACTGATATACATTCAATCGTTTCCGTTTTTACTCTAATTTTAAATCAAGGAATATATGTTGGGCGAAATACACCAGAAGTTGCAATCTAATGGCAATCTATAGCATCTGGTAATTCCAGTCTACACCGATAGTATTTATTGCCCATGCTCTCCAGATAAAAATATTGGGTCACCGTTTGGCTTGACTTGTGGAATATGTCTAGCACCGTTCTTCGCATCTGTGTTGAAACGCATTATACAACAATTTGTGTACCAATGGTAAAATGTTTTTTTTCTCTTAAATATTGGATATCAGAAGCCCATCTTTACCCGGAAAATCACAACATCAATGTCGATTTAAATTGACAAATAATTTGTGATTTCAATGTTGAACTCTTTGGATGATATTGAATTAGATACTTAGCTACTTTAAGGGGTTATCACTAACTTTATAATTCATGATTAAATGGTTATAATATATGATTAAAGAGTTATAATTCGTGATTTAAGGGTTATTGCAAACATTATAATAATGTATGATTAAGAGGTTGCATTTTACGGCTACCCTTATATCGAATTCCAACTGGTTCTTTTACGTACACGCCAATGTGTACACAGGAACTCGGTTTTTCGTCACATCCGAACGGATACAGGCAATGTTGTTCCTGCCGTGCTGCCAGGACTTCAAGCCTGCACCACTGACACGGTGGAATCACGCCGGAAAATTCCGATGAACTATCTAGGTTATCATAAGGATAGGACATGGGATCTCCAGATTAGCGAACCAACGTCAAATATTCAATTAATAGTGTGTAGGTTTGACAATGACACAGTACCCCATGTAAATATAGAACACATGTTTCATCATTAAAGTAGATTTACTGTAGATATGTGTCAGTCGATGTCAGTTTAACACGCTAGCATAGTCACACGACAAAGATACAGGAAGCACACTAATAGCAACGACATCACAGACCTAAAAATGAACATAGGCATTGGTATAACCAAAGGCGTAATTATAATCTGACGAAAGAAAATATACCTTTTGGGGTTTTTATATTTTCTCCGTTTAATTTCATGACGTACGAGTTAAAAAAAAAACCTAAAATGTTATTTTCTCACACGAAAACTTGAAATAACAATTACTGGTTAATAAACATACAGCGTTTCGACAGTCGAATCAAAATAATGACAGCGATATCCACATCTGATATAAGGAATATTATGTAACATCTTGAGAAGTGTTACTCTATTTTTTGTCTGTGAGGAATTCCTTGACGTTCATTGTAATATATTCCCAGGTAAGAAACAGTCAAATGTCATTTTAAAGAATTGTATTCCTTTATTTCAATAAAGTACTTTCGTGTGTCAATACAAACGTGAATAAAGAGATGTGCCAGTTTACTGACACGTAAGTAAATAATTAAAGTAATTTGCAGTTGATTTGTTTGCCAATTCCTGGTAATGGGGTTTACGTATATTTAATTTGCTGCCCGAAAACTGTTCTAGCTAAAGTCTTGAATTGGTGGACCATTTAATCCGGATCTATTACAATCTGATTAAAATACAGATCTATATATTTCGCTTCGTTTATTTATACTTTCGGTGGCCTCTACTATATGAAGATCTGATCAGTTGTAATGGAAGGTCGCATCAGGGGTCATACGAATGGCCTTTGACTCTATGTCGTCAACCATTAATTGCAGTTTCGGTTGCGTTACCCACAGGTTCGTGCATTTTACGCCAAAAACTCGCTGTTATATACCGTTTCATTGGCTAATCCCCCAACCTCACCTAGCACGTGGATTATAATTATAACAAACGAAATTTTGAACTATAAAACAAATAAAACGAAATAGGAAATGTATTTTAATCAGATTGGTTCTGTTAATTTTCAATTGATTTATTTGTTAGATTATTATTTTTAAAGTTATTATCTTTAAAGCTTGCCCTAGCGCGACTCCATCTGAACAATGTAAGACAACCACTTTTTTCATTTGTTTTTATTGTTTTGTTCATATTGTATTAGTAATATTATAATGAAAATACTATTAAATCAAGGATGAAATATTTGTGAATAGTAATCATCTCCATGTTTTCAAATCATACAAAAACCAATAACAAATAATATTATTATAGGTAA
The DNA here is from genome assembly GCA_917208275.1 of Patella pellucida. Lineage (NCBI taxonomy): Eukaryota > Metazoa > Mollusca > Gastropoda > Patellidae > Patella > Patella pellucida. Next base: position 46,191,545 of record OU795039.1, read on the forward strand.
GACAAACATTTCTCATTAGTAGTAAATGTCGTGTTACTATTCACCAGTTCAAACTATAGTATATTTTTTATTGACGAATAGCTAGGGTCAAAAAATTACCTTTTATTTGTAACTTATATATTTTGGGCCCTGTCTCGAAATCTTAACCAAAGATAAAATCCAAATTTTAGTAGATATCTCAATTTTGATTGGCTATGCACTAGAATCAATCTAATATTATCCAATCAAATTACTAAAATTTTGATTTCATCTTAGTTAAAACTTTGTGGAACAGGCCCCTGGTTCTCAAATTTCAAACCAAATTTTATCAGTACACATTATTTTCAAATTTCAAAACCTTATATTAGTGAATTGAGATATATTGCCGATAAACCGCTGACCATGAATATTCTGAACACACCACAATAAAAGACCCAAACAAACACTGAGGTCATTGTTATTGTTTTATTATGACTAAAATAGATAAATGTCAAAACACAAGAATTTTGCTTTAAAGTGTAATATATCCAGGCCGTTCTGCACTTTTATAAATGCAACACTCCTAAGTTTACATTACATTTATTTGAAACAGAATGTTTACCGCAGATTTATAAATCTGTTTGGTTGATCTGAGATAGTAAAGTAAAGTAACAGATAAACAAGAACTAAAATATAAAGTTTGTTTAAGCAGGATACTGCATCAAAATACGCATTTGCCTGAAGCGCTTATAACAGAATTGTATGGAATTGCTTGCATCCTCTTTTAATTTTTTTACGGAGGTGTTTTCTAATAAAACAGTGCACAGAAAAGAGGCCGTGCTTAATCAAGAATTGAATCATCCGCGGGTTAAATCGGCTTTCGTTGGGTAATTTTTTTTAGGACGCATTAAAACTGAGTCGAAGACCAAGAGGAAATAAATCTGCAATGGCGATCAGGACTAAGACTAGTAATTATTTAATTATTTGCCTAGTTTTCTTGATGGACGAATGTAGTGCGAGTTATTAATAGACAATTTTTACCTTATTTTTTTTCTCCCCTCTTCCTGCATTTTTGGGTTGACTTTTTGGTCTAGAATAGGAGAAAAGGGATCAAAATTAATTTGCAATTTTATAGCAGTTTTGGGTAATACTGGTGATATTACAGCGGAGGGATGGGGGATCAAAATGTCTTTCTGCGGAGCAGTGAAATGTATCGTAAGTGAGATTTTCACCCAAGTCAACTTCAAATCCCTGTAGCAAAAAATCTAAACCATATTAACCCTACAAGTTTATGATGGGGAGATTGCCAAATGTGGTGCCCATTGTGTCTAAAAAGATTGGAACCAACAGAATGTTGAGCAAAAAACTACAGCCTGTAATGTAAAGGCCATTTAAGTCCAAGGGCAAATAATTACTAGTCTGAGACCATCAACACAGTCACCATTCAAGCTTTTTAAATCCGTAAGAACAATGGGAAGTCTAAGCTATGTGAGCGTCATATGAAATATAGTAAGACCACCTCCAGAAACAATAAACATACCACCCTTTTGCTCGATACCTTTATAACTTTTACAACTGGTACAATTATTGTTTATTATAAACCTGTAACGGTAAATCTCTTTGATCTTTGGTGTATATTCTAATAGAATTTCTATGTCCGGTATAAACCTGTAACGGTAAATCTCTTTGATCTTTGGTGTATATTCTAATAGAATTTCTATGTCCGGTATAACCTACTGTCTGGATATTTTACAGAGTAGGTTTTTTCCGTAGGAAAACATGATATAAAGTTCTTCGTACGGGAGTTCTGGGATATTCTCATTTTACGTCCATCTAAACACGGAAGTTTTGAAAGCAAGATAAAGTCCTCGGCTTAGGTTATCCTGGGGAATAAAGACTGAAGATGTTATTTTCTTCAGTCTTTTCCCCCAGAATAACCTTAGTCTCGTGCTTTATCCTACACATAATATTGAATTGTAAGTATTATGTTAAAATAAATAATATTTCATGGTTGCAAATGTATTTAAAGTAAATACGTTTTTTTTTCATATACATATCTTACTGTTTCTTGTCATGTTGTAAGCTTTACTTAAAAAAACAATAAATTAAAAACAAATTATAAAAAAATATCTCCCCGATCTTGGTAACCGCGATTTATTTCATTGTGTTCATTGTTTTTTTCCTTGATATGCACAGAACTGTCAAGTATAGAAGTGAATGATTATGTATAATAAGGTTGGCATTAAACAGCATATTTTTATAAGACAAAAAATGAGTCACGTATCAAGTGACAAATTAAGGGTATTAATAACGACAGGAGATGTCATTGTGGTGTTAAGCATCTCTACACTTTATTACTGAGTGTTTTACCTCCAGCTTTATCTTTCATCTCGGAAGTTTGACGTCCAATTCTGATAGTCACACAATGCTTCAACAAATAACTGTTGAATTATTTATATGTTCATCAATTTTATTCGCAGATCTTTTGTTCGAGCTCGTCTAACATTTATTTCTTTTTTTTTTCTTTGTTGACAGTTAAATATTATATAATTTAATATTATACTGATTTTTCTTTATCAAGAGTTCCCACAAGGTTAAAGTTTCAATTCTGGATATAGGTAACATAAAATTGGTTCATCTTGGATGAGATGAAATGGGGTTTAAACAGAGAGAGAGAGAAATGGGGATTAACGTCCACTCGACACAAACTAGGTCATTTCGGGACTAACACACGGTTTAATTTTATTTCAAAATTCGCTTGCGCGTAGGGGTCTTTAGCAGTGGTGGGAAACCGAAAAACCCGAAGAAAACCCACGAGGTTGGACAGGCGACCCCACTCCTTGTCACGTACGACCGGGGATTCGAAACCACGCCAGTTGACTCAATGACAGGCGTTATGATACAACACACACGTGCTTACCATTCGGCCATCAAACCCCTCTGGTATTTTTAATAAGCAGGAGTAATGGAGGCGGGCAGACGCCGAGCAATATTGGGCTGCGTGGAACAAGCTAGAGTCTAGTTATTTCAATAACGTAAATTGTATCGGCTTTGCTAGCGAGTAAGCCGATACAATTTACGTTACTTGAAGTAACTAACTAGAGTCAATTTGTAGCATATCTGACACACGGTATATGTTTTATACTGGTAAAGCATAATGATTATGATTATAAAGTTGAAAACCGCATTGAAACCGCATGTTTTGGGGGTTTTTTTGTCATTTGCGAGTAGGCGCAGAAACTCAAAACCATGACGCAAATCGCATACGAAACGGACTGTGAACTCTTATCTTATCATGTGGACACGAGACACCATTAATTCCCGAATCTACATGTAGTTCAAAGGTTATTATTAGTCTTTTCCCCTCTTTCCCTCTCCCCATTTTTCGGTTTGAAGGAAAGAGTTTGAATATACATCATTCATCACCGCGACCAATTTGGGAAAGTTGGAACCAGTCAAGGGGGCGAGAATTAACGTCAGAGTCATTAGGAAAATTAATTCTGTACTGTCTCCGTGAAAAAAGAAAGAAATATATCCAGACAATTCAGACGCCTATATGTTACCCGTTATAGCTTTTACGACCATTACATTCTATAACATTGATCGTTAGTACAAAGTTACTTAAATTCCCGTTTTATAATAGAACTGGAAATATCAATAATTGATGTGATGAGAATTATTAAGTATCGCCCGTGTTCTCGGTCAAAAAGGTGACAATATTTCTTATCGCGTTTGTCTCCCTTTAATAGATTTCTATATAAAATATTAACAATCTTGACAGGCATTATAACGCTGGTTTACGCTTTCCGTAGGAACATGAAAAACTGTCTACAGTATCTCCGGATAATTTGTGTAGACTGACATTGATTTTTCCACCTCAAAATATGAAAGTACATCTATCTAAATTTCAAACGATGTTATAGAGGTATGTCAGGGTGTGAAATTATCTTGCCTTTTTCTGTTAGGTTAAAAACAAAATTCATGTTGTATATAAAAACTGTTCCTAACTATTAAGTGGAGTGCACTTTCTAAGCTAGCTACGAGAACGTAGCTAAAAACGTTGAGATATACGGAGGGTTGAGATATGAGATTTGTTATCTATTTCTAATGGTGTAACCGTAGAAAATTTGGCACGAACTACCATGCATGACTGTCTAATGTGTAGTTTGTACAGTAGTAAGGTAGGTACGACCAGGACCGCCGTAAATGTATAATTGGTACCACCTTTGAGCGGGTGACATCACAATGTAGACCTGAATACGGCCCAGATCTAACATTCTATTTCACAATTAACGACACTGCTAATTAATTAAACGATTTAAAAGAACGCACTCTCGGATTTATATACCAAAATCTACTAATATTTGGATGGAATAATCTATATTTAAATAACTTTTACATTAGTGTCAATTAAGCGACGCCATTGTCTTTTGTATTAGCCATGAAGACGCCGTTAGGCCGAAAGATAATGTAAAAGTTATTTAAATATAGATTATTCCATCCAAACATAAGTATTTTTAGGTATATATATAAATATGAACCAATATGTTCATATTCTTTGAGCGGCATTAAACAATTGGCATAGGTAATAAACACAAGCACGTAATACGGAACACAATTACTGTTTTAATTAAAGCGACGTTTCGTTCTCTCAACGTTTTCAAGCAGATGATAATGAACACAATGTACAAAAGGTTTATATACAAGGTTCATATAAACGTCGCTTTAATTAAAAATAGTAATTGTGTTCCATATTATATGTGCTTGTGTTTATTACCTATATTTTCATATTTTCAAATTGAATCTAGGACACCCCCCAAAAAAAACAGAATCCCACGAGAAGGACCGGTAAGAAAGAGAAAAATATTTTTTCATTCAACTGGTGTTTAAAGTCAGCCAAATTATGATTTGTTAACTTGTTGGCGGATACAAAAAATGTTACCCAGGGGATTTCTCACTATCATAGTACTATCAAACATATCCACGATTCCATCAAGCATGCAAATTAACTGCATGATTAAAAAACAGAATGGCATTTTATAATGTCAACGTAAATATGTGGATTTCTATTAGTCAAGAAAAATGTTCTTTAATTTGGCACCGTGATATATTGGAATATTACTTAGAGGCATTGTTACTTTTACCAGAAAAAATTGAAATAATAAATATAATTTTAGACATATTATTATGTTTCCAAATTCGAAGAATTGCCCTACGTGAAAACAGATCTACACGTAAAAGAGTTTTATCGGCAATAATGTCATGTGATGGTTTCAGGGTATTATTACTATCACCAAGACAATAACTATAATTATTCATGTATATATTCGTATATTTACAATAACTAGCTTCGTCTTATCAAAAATCTATGCACCGACTTTCTTTGAACTCATTGAAGTGAAAACCAGTAAGATCATATGCATATGCTCGCAATTTAAGATTTATAAAGTTTGTATCTCGGTAATTGATTGTCTGATTTTTTGTGTTAGATATCACGAGAGGGAGAGGGGGGAGAGAGAGAGAGAAAGAGAGAGAGAGATGGGGTTTAACGTCCACTCGACATATCCAACTCTATAGTCACATCAATCAAATCGAATATTATATTTAAAGACTGGTGAAAACACGGAACACGTCATGCTTTACAGATACAAAGAATGTATCAGATACAAAAATTATCAAGCTTTACAGACACTACAAATGTACCTTGCTTTACAGGCACAACGAATGTGTCATGTTTAACAGACACAACGAATGTATCATGCTTTACAGACTCTCGAAAAGTAGACACAGAGAAAGTATTGTGCAATGTATTATGCTTTTTAGACACAACGAATGTATCATGCTTTGCAGACCAAACAGATGTATGATGCTTTACACACACAAAGAATTATAATGCTTAACATATACAAAGAAAGTATCATGCTTAAAGTGCTCATAAGACGACAAACTGAAACTCGGCGTAGTGATGGACAGTGGTTATTATATGCACATTACGGAAAGTTAACATCAATCTGATTAAAAATAAATCAGCTATCTTCACTCAAAGTCGCAAATATAGACCTCCCGTAAAAACGACTTGGCCAATTATCGAAAACACTCTTAATCCCCTCGGTCCCTAGTGACGTCACAGTGTACAAATGCATATTCGGAATGTTTATTCCTTAATTACCTATATACAGCCGGCGTGTGTATTCATTAACGCCTGACTGGTTCCTTAATCCCCTAATTAAATAAAACAACTGACTACGGAATAATCTGTTTTTTTAATTTAGAATTTGTTTTATAAAGCCGATTGCTGTAGCATTGTCTTTTTAATCAGAATAAGCCGACCGTAAACTAACAATTGGCTTCTGATTGAAACACGATTGGTGTAGAATTGGTGTAGCCGGCGCTACGGACATCTATGAAGCCAATTGAAATAATTAATTGTCGGCATTTAAGAAACGAAATGGTTTTAAGTAGTAATCATATAAATAAATCATTAACACGTGTTATTGGTCATTCTATCATACACCGAGAGAATGGAAGCAGAATATTTAGAGTTATCCTATAGCAGTAGTTCTTTTAGCTCTGGCAATGTATCGGATACAGATACGTCGCGAGAAATGATAACTATAGCGCCATATATTATGTTTGAGCCGTATCTATCTGACTGTGGCTCCATAGAGGATGGCGATGTAGATGATACCGGATCTAATAATGAAAACCATCCGATTGTTGCGAGACTAGATTCATAGATTTCATTAAATTATCTATTTACAGCTTTTATAAATAAATTGATTTCATTAAATTATCTTTTTAGCTGTAAATAAATTGATTTCATTAAATTATCTATTTACAGCTTTTATAAATAAAAGAATTGATATTACATGTACACAGCCTGCCCTATAGTAGTAATTTACACACAAAGGATATTTAAACTAAAATTGCTTCAGCATTCCACAAAATTTACATCCGTTATAATCGAGAGCCGTTTTCGTTCAGTTTGGGTTTCAATAACAGAATTACCTCGTGATATAATCGTATATGTCCATAATACAACACCTCAAAGAAGACTTGCTGTGTTCTATTTTTAGGTTCAAATAATCCGACCATATCAGAAAGCATGCATTTGCACCTTGCACGGTGAAATAATCGTATATACGACCCATGAGATGCCATGATATAACTGTCATCAAAGGGAAGCGTGCATGCACCAATTGGGATGTGTTCTATTTTTAGGCTCAAATAACCAGACCATATCAGAAAATGTGCACGAATAATAATAAATGACTAACGATTTTTTTTATATGTAACGAATAATAAATTACGTTTTGCATTTTGCAATTCTAAATTAATTCAATGTTTTTAAGCGCTTTAACAATCAGATTCACCAATCAATTGTCGTCAATAATCTTAACTCGCTGAGCAGAATGGGTTCGATAATCAACACCAGATTTAAAAAAAGGCAGGTTATCGTTTATTATTTCAATTGGGAATTTAATTGGCATTTATTTAATTAGGTGATTGGCGGTTGTTGAGACCGCGATTAACACTGCTAGTTCTCCTTTGTTTTGTTTTATCTGCGAGTATAAAACTTGCCAAAATGTATTGTTGAAAATTTGTGCATATTTAGTAATACTTTGTTGTTTTTCTTTTATCAAATAGTTAACGAACTTGATTGACCTTCCACTTACCAGTGGCTTGTTCGCACCAATTTATCGATTGGTATTGACATCTACGACAAGCATGTCGTCAAGGTGTAGCTCACTTATCAAAGAACCGTAAGTGCAACTAATGTTTTATCGTTTGGTTGAGCCTTTTACTAACCACGTTGTTCTTGATTTTTTCTTTCGTGTTTTGAATATATATATATTTCCCAAACGTCGTATACCAGAGTCCCAAACTTCGTATATCCGAGACCCAAACGACAGATATCAACTCTCGCGTCATGTTTTTTTTACTACTCCATAACAATTAATGGTGTGTTTATTTCATAATAAACAATGAAGTTTATTCGACAATAAGTACAACTCGGTTAATTAACTGCTTCTATGATAACAAGTGGGATGAAACAGCCCGAAAGCAAATCAGGTGTGGGATGAAACAGCCCGGGGTGAACCAGTCGTGGGATAAAACGACCCGCATCCGCCAATCCGTAATTAAATTGTTGACAAACGCAATCCACTCTTTCCGCAATATTTCGTCTTTGGGAAATTTATAAAACGTCGGTACATTATTCCCCTTTTCTCTGCTGGAATTTCCACAACTCTCAATAATACAACGATAATTCGGCATCGTGAAATACACTCGGAAATATTATAGTAACAAATAAAATCTATTACAATTCAAGACGAGAAAGGTCTGCGTTTGAAAATGCTTTGAATTATATAGTGATGTGTAGCTTACATAATTACGAGCTAATGATTACCGACAATACACACTTGTTAACTGTTGGTATGTTGATACAGTGATATATTATACAGGCAGTGATATATTGGATAGATAATGTGTATAGTATGTGTAGTGCCTGTGACGTCATCAGCCAATCAACCGGATTAAGGTCGTTCATGAAAATTTGAAAACCGTTTTTGGCTGTCCCATACTAAAACGTAAATAGCTCAGTTAATTTTAATCAGATTGATTTGAACTTTCCGTAATATGGATTTAGTAATCATTGTTTATTATAATATGTAATAGAAAATTATGATCTTATGTGCACTTTAACAGATACAAAGAAAGTACCATGCTTAACAGATACAACGACAACGAAAGCATCGTGCTTTTCAGGCACAAAGAAAATATAATGCTTTAAAGCCACAAGAATGTAGATATAAAGAAAGTATCAGGGTTTACAGACATAAAGAAAGTATCACGCTTTATTTGTTTATTTACTCATCCGCTGTTAACGCATCAAGTATAGAAAAGTCTTAGCTATTTGTCGCAAATAATCAGAAAAATACACTTGTTAAGCTTGGATTTAGTAATTTATTATTCAGTGATACCTAAATAAATTTCATCGTCATGGTAATGATAAAATAACAACAATTTAAAGTTAAAAGGAATTTCGGTTTCATTTCACAAGAGTACAGAAAACTACTTGAAATATTTTTATAACCTGTCAGTGTATTATTTTAACTATAAGAGAATAAAAATAAGTCAACACAACCCGCAGAGAGCAATTACATAAAAAATCATTAAACGTGTGTTTTTGTTGAATATGATTCAAATTAGATCATTATGCAGATGATGTCTAGTTTATGTATCACTAACTCAACAATCAATACTTTCATTAGGATAATAACAAGAACTCTAATGTACAGAAGAGCAGAAAGTAATGCAACATGGTATTTTTAAAATCAATTTCATCCCTAATTATAATGAATAGGAAGTGTTCGTAAAACCCCGGATGTATGGCAATGTGTGGGATACGTTTTATGCATTTGCCAACGTGTGTCTTCTTTTGTGTCGAAGATTCACGAACCTTTTAACTCTAAACTTGAGATGTTATTGTACATAAAATATAATTGTGGATAAGGTTTTTGTATAAACAAATGTTTTTTATTCGAGATATCTGAATGGGTTTGGCAAATAAATAGGCTTAGTCTATTAGGGCTACAACCAAGATTTCTGGCGTGAACTTCCGCTAAACAAAATATACTTTTTTGAAAGCTTATAACACCAGGAATACAAATCCGAGAGTTTCCAAGCAGCTTATTGTAGTCACTCGATTTATGCCCTATTGAAAATCGTCTTAATGTTCAAGTAAATGATATATATTAACAATTAAAGTTGGCATAAAATTAACTATTGGCGAAAACATCCAATGTCTTTATTCCTTGCAAAGAATACGGTTTGCGTTAAATTTAGATTTCAACAAAAATGCCGCAAACATAATGGACAAGAGAACATACGAAAATTTGGACATTCATTAACGATACAGGGTACAAGGAGTTATCTTCCTTTATGTAAATTGTTAATAATTATTGATAACAGTATTTAGGTCTTAACAATTTTTTCGAGAAACTGAATACGATTTATCAACAGACCAGTTCTCCCAAAAATTTATTTCTACTATAATTACTGTAAAAACTTTTTTTACAGAAGGGATTTCAGGCTAAAGTTCTAACAAATAACTGCTTCAATTAGCCCAGGTTAGGTGCAGAACCCCATTTCATTTCATTTCATTTCTAACAAATAATATTTAAACTGAAACTAGCATCTACATAAATTTTCTCGATAAATATGACCATAACTAAATAATATTGTAATAGGAGTGATACTACTGTAATGAAGATTAGTTTCTCACTAAAATAAATTTATGATCAAAACTAATTGGGAGTGACAATAAATAAAGAGAAAATAAATCAAATAGGGTTTAATGTCTTGCTGTTCTGCACTTATCCGTATAATGAAGATGAGCATATGCCATGCATTATATTTGGGGCCCAAATTGGGCGCGGGCAATTTCGACACGTACATGTACAGCTAGTATCCCTGCTGTCCATGCAAGTGTCTTCAGTTCAGGGTAGCCGACGTAAGGGGCTTGCCCACTTACAAGGAGGTCCGGTGTTTGATCTTTGTCAGGCGGGGCTTCGCCTTGTCAGTGGCACAGGACGTACGACTCAGTTTGTTAGGTGCCTGCTCACTAATCAGGAGGTTCAGGGTTTGATCCCCATACTGGCCTAGAAAGTTCTAACGAATTTTTCAGCGGTGTTTCCCGTTGTCAGTGGTGCAGCCAATTTAAAGGGAAGGGTAACTGCATTATTTTGATTTTCAATGATTGTTCTCTCTGTTTTCCAATTATTCACTTCATACCAGCCGGCCAGTTACAGCATTTAGTTTTTGTCATATATCTGTATTTGTAAGCTAATTACAAAATCACAAATATAGATACGGTTTCAGCTTAAATATGTTTGTAATTTGTTCTGGACTAGAGGTTAAAAACTAAATGTAGTAAAGGTACTGTAGGGTCTAATTCAAAGGGTATGTGGATCGTGGATTTATATTTTAGTGGAATGATTACGTGGTTTCAATACAAATTTACAATGCTACTGGCAGGTTCTGGTCCCCATTACCTCATAACCATAATATTGCTCAACCAATGTCAAACATATCCCCTGGCACATCCGACTCCAGCAGGTTCCACCGAACCCATGATTTCTGGTAAACAAACGCCCACCAACCGTCACAGGCCCCTGGGACCTCATTATCGATATTATGATTGTGTGCTCACACAGTTTCTTGTGCGCCATACAACATGGCATTTACGTTTTGGGTATTTTTTTTTAAATCAAATTTTAACCAATACAATATTATTTGCCAACGATGAAGTCATTGTGTGTTTTCACCAATATTTAACTTTATGCCAACTGTAGAATTATTAGTATAACTACCGTATAGCATTTACTTGACAATGAAAACGTTAATCAATACTGCACACAGCGTCCCACCTACGTCATACCAGAATGAGACACTGTGCTAAATAGACTCCATTTAAAACGCTCGCGTCATCATTTTGGGGCGGGACCATGGAGGTGCGGGCGGGACTTATCGAACGCACGTCACCTGTGTTTACACAACAGAGTGAAATTAGACCGTAGCACATGGTTTTTGTAAACACAATGTCAAATTTCAAGTTCTGCCACTCGGCTAAAAACGATATATAATATGTGCTATGGGTAATATTGCAATACATTATTTACCATTGTAAACTGTCTTTAAAGTTTCAATGTGTTTATCTTTCAAAACAAGGCCCTAAATTTGTTTTCGCAAACAAAACCGCCTGTGAAATTAACTGCCATAGGCGTCACCAAATTGAATAATTAGGGGACTAGTTTGTGATTCGACTCTTGATTAGTTTGACATCTTTCATACACACAACGGCTAAATAAACATAATTAATTTCATTCAATATGACAATAGAAGAGAAATACATACTTCTAAAAAAGTTTAAAAGCATACTCGATGTTATCTACTAAAATCGTCGGTGTAGGAATTAAAATGTCGGTTAATTAGGTTAGGGCCTATTCTCAGCCGAAGCTAGCAGTAGATAGGCAGCCTAAGTTTGGGATGGCCCTAAATCGAGTTATTTCGAGCAGTTTTCTTGAAACTCTCGGAGTTTTGTTCTTGCTGTTATAAGCTTTCCAAAATGTAGGCCTATATGTATATGTTCATGTGCATAATATTAAAGACGAACCAAAGGGTGCACCCTGACAATGAGCTGGAGGAGAATTCAAGGAACCGCCTTGCTCGGCATGCTTAGGGAGGAAGATTTTAACTTTGCAATGGAATTGTGCCACCCCCACCGGAAAAACCCAGAACCCAAAGGTATGCATATAACCAAAGGATTTCTAACACTGTCGGCCAGAGTATGGTTTGCTATAAATGTTTTGAAAAAGTTGTTAACTTGTGAATTAATTTCAAATCGTGCCTTCTTTTAGTGCAGGGGGAGGGGGGTGGCCGAATGGTTAGCACGTGCGTGCTTTATCATAAAGCCTGTCATTGAGTCAACTGGCGTGATTTCGAATATCCGGTTGTATGTGACAAGGAGTAGGGTTGCCTGTCCAGTCCCCTGGGTTCTATCCGGGTCCTCAGGTTTCCTCCCACTGCTAAAGACCCATACGCGCGAATCATTGAAATAAAATTAAAAACCATACCATATGTTAGTACCGAAATGACTTAGTGTGTGTCGAGTGGACGTTAAAGCTCATATTATCATCCTAAATAATTTTTTTTAATTATTTACTAAATGTCTGGCTCATAATGCTTGTTCATTTCTGGTTGGTATTATTATATTTTATTCCCTTTTACAAGGAAAAAGTAATTAATACAACATCATATGATGGCACCATGTTATTTAACATAACGTTTAAAATAGTTTTTACTCAGTAAAAGTCTCCGATCTTCTTCTGATCAGCTTTAAAAATCAAAATTAAATTTGCATATCACACCAACTGTTCTTTTAGTCTCCATGCTCCTAAATTATGGAATAACTGTTCTTTCAATTGACGCAATAACCAATCTATAGCTATTTAAACTAAAATAAATCATGTGTTTTTTATTTAACTGTCATCTTTTTAAAAATTATTTGATTTATCTAAAAAAAAAATCATTCAGATATTTTGCTAAAATAAATGTGTATGTAGAGCGCTAGAACGCATCAAAGCTGTACATTAAAATGTTTTAATAACAATACTCTGTTTATATTTAGATTTCAATTTATAAAAGAAGGTGACAAGGACACCGTTGGATTTTTATTTTATTTTAAAATATTAATAAAATTTGCATACTAAAGATGCATTAAATGCAAGATATTATGCCAATAGCATACTCAACTTTGAATGTAACAGATGCTCTAGTTTTTCAACAGATTTAAACACGATTGACATTAAATTTTAATGATTTGTTTAAAAATGGATAATCGAGAAAAAAAACCGGTATCGATGGCAGTCGCGGCTCCGCTATTCTCCAAATATAATCAAATATAAATGTAGGCACATTGCAGGAAAAAACCTTTTATAAGTAACCTTTATGAGACGATACTTTGAACTATTTCTCTATTATACCCTATATACTTAAACGAACGGTCTTATATTTACTTTAATTATCTTGAAATGGTATACAATGTATATACAAAAATCATTTTATGACCTTGTACCTTACTGTAAACAACTATAACAGCGATACAGATTCATTAAGGGATTTTTTAAAAAGTAAAAGTTAATGGAGTTTTATCATTTGAAACTTTTACGTTCTTTAATGTAAATTATCTGACAAACAGAACCCCGGTTAGTTTTATTTTATCGAGTTAGAATTGAGTTCTGGGGACGTTTATAAACGAATAAATGCGAATAATGAAAGTAAAACATTATACGATATTGTTTGAAATGCACGTGGCAACACTTCAAATTTACAATTAAAACTCTCTGGTCGCGAGATAATGAGAAACGGCGATTTGCTGGTATAATTGAGAGGGCCATGTGGTGTAGTATTCGGTGCCATCTTTCTCCTAACACCATCTCTGGTCTATGGTATATTAGTAGATTTATTCTCGCTCATCGACCCTTAACTACCAGTAAACATCCATCAAAGTCGATGTCGTGTTCAATTTAATTGTAAACAGGAAATCGTGGCAGGCTTTTGTATATAGTTTTAAAGTAAATTCTCGGTCAACTATCGTGTAAAACATCCACAAAATGTTATTCTTCCTCTATTAAGCGATTCTTCGTAACTATTACCTGAGTTTGGCAATTACGATTGGCACAAAATAATATAGGACACATTTTAGACTCGTATAAAGTGGGATGTTTGTGTTAAAAGAGAATAAAATAAAGGGTATAACATTGATTGTAAATGGTAATCAAAATCCAATTAATACAAAAAGGATATCAATAAAATAGTATGTGGAGATTATCGCTGTTCAGTCGAACGTACAGAGCAAGCGCTTATTAATTTGGTAAACTCCACATAATAAGGAGTGGTACCAGGCGTGCGGGTGCTCTATAGATAGAGTAGACATACCATGATCAGGAGAATTTTGCTCTGACAGCGGAGTTTCCATCTACTCGTAAACGAAGCCCATCTGCCAAGGGCTCTGTTAACATACATACTAACGAGTACACAAACGGGCTTTGATTGTTCACACAACCCCAACGTCTAAGTAAAATTTTATTTCGCTATCTCAATTGTGTTAAAAAATACCGAGCTTTTTTCGCGGTTCACACCGAGATACGGACCCATAACATTCTGGTCGAAAGCCCGGTGCCCTTATCCCTTGATTACCGCGGTCCGTTACAAAGAACAACGAACCCAAAGAGAAAGCCCAAAGGACTGAATATTGGATAAGAAAAATCGCGTGCCAACTTGAATTACGTGACCTCTATATCCAAAATAATAAATGTTTAATTTCCAATTGTCTGTAGAGGGTCGGCATTTCAATTCAAAAAAAATTCTAATTACCAGCAATTATACATAATACATGACAAGTAATAAAAGGGAAAGGACAGAAATGGCTTCGACATGATTAAACGTGCTATGATACCGATTACAAAGAAAGATTGCTACAGAAACCCGTTTTTAAAAGGTGCAAGTCGATCAAAAAATTAATCAAGATCTTCATCGAATATTGTTCAATCGATCTAATATTAATTTGATTTGTAAAAAGATAATTATTAAATTTATAAGCGAAAGGGGATTAATCGGAGAAATATTACCGACAGATGCTGTTTATGGACGTTACTCACACACTCTTCACCATATCTCATCAATGAAAAGTATGGCGGAATGACGTTCAGATCTATCCAATAATCATCAGTATCAATCTAAATCTCATTGTTCTTGTGATGCACATTTCCATACACCACAAGAAATGGTAAAAATCAATCAAAAGAACAACAGTATCGTAGATATTATGTTTAATTCTGTCCTGCTGTAATCGAGTGAAGGTTTGGAAAATGATTAACTGAAACCGATTCTTTGCAAATACCAGAAAACAGAACGCAGTCTATTCCCCAAAATAACCCGCTGATAGATTGATTAATACATGTGATAATGGTCTCTATACTAAATTAATTTATCACATAATCACCAGTCTGTAATATTTCTAGAAATTGATTAACAAATTGTCTCTTTTTGTAGTACAGAAGGGAGGAAGTATAGATCTGACATTCTCATGTATATATATAATCATTTATTATTTGTTCTGAGAACATTACTTATTAAGGAAACTGTATTCAGTCAATCAAAAAAAGACAAATTAAGTATCTTAATAAAAGTTATGATCATAAAAATAGCTTCCCTATTATTCTACCTGTTATTAGTTAAGATTATAGCTATGGTTTATGTTTCTTTTTTGTATTCTTTTATATGTTTTTCTTTATATAGAATTGGGGAAACACACTTTATTTTATTTTTTAGACCTTTCTAATATTTTAGATCTTAGATCAAACCACATTGTTATATTTGAACATATACTATTTGCTCAACCGTGGTTTTACTAAACAAAAAACAATTCTCTTGTAGCTTAGTAACCAATGTAAACTATTTAATTTAAAATGATATACCACTGCTTTCTCCTTTCACCTTCACTACTGGGTTTGTTTCTTGTGTAAAAACTCAACATTTCTAAGCAAAAGAAAAGGTTAAACAAATTGAAATTGTACCCAAATGCCGCATAGAATGGAAAAAAAAACGACTTGGGTTGATGCAGCTCAAAATGCACAGCGTATACTTTTGGACATTAGTATACATTTGACTAAGGCCTGATTAATGACCACAGATTATTCCGGCATACACAGACCCATCGCCACATTAATGATTTTCTATTTAGGCATTGGATGAATTACGATATAGGTAATTCTTAAAGGATCTTAACTGCTTTGATTTAGATCAAAATAACAGGTCGAAATAGGTCGAACCGGTGTATTATTTCGATTCGGGGATAAATCAAGAACTATGCGATCGATGTCGGTATATTTTCTAATTCCGTATCAAGTCGAGTGTTGACCACAAATCTGTTATACCTGTAGATTTACTTTATCCACGGAACTAAAATTTTAAATTTATAGACAGATATCCAATTCACAAAGAAGATAAGTATACTTCGGCCCCTGTATTTTTACTGATATCAAAGAGGTCTAGTATGAATAAAGTTGAGTAAAAAAAAAACCCAAAAGAAACGTTTGTGACCATGCGTCTTATTCTACACAGTTATTTTTACCATTTATTCATTTTCTTGTAAAAAAAACCCCAAAGGAATAATGGAGTACGACATGGTGTCTGATCGAATCACCAGCAGTGATCTCTCGGACAACTAATATACAGTTCAGACGGTTAATGCAAGCTGGTTTAAATACGTCAGCAATTTTTAAGCTAACGTGTGGCAAATAGAACATTTTAAAAAAACAAGAACAACAATAAAAAAAACTACTGTTTATGGTATCCGAAAAGGCTTATTGTGTAAAGCTTATCTATCTTATAATTTTATAGGGTTTAACTATATACCTCAGGGCTGGCTTATCTTTGCCATCTGAACGACGAGTCGACTTATAATTTTATAGGCTTTAGCTATCTCAATGTTGCTTTTGTTGGGTTTTTTTTTTTATAGATTTATGTAATTTTGAGGTTTCAAGTAAGTTATGTTCCTGCATAATGAACTGTATCCTCGCGTATATTGGATGGTACACTTCAACTGGCTTCAAATCATCGGCCTGTTTCATCTACAGATTATATTGCCGCGTGGATGTCGAATACGTTTGAAATTTAAACACCAAATGGACACAGAATATTGTGTTTCATGAAAACAAGTATAATATAAAAAGCAAGTATTATTAAATATTCATTATGGGGTTTTATATAGCGTCTTCCCCATGTTAATATAGCTAGAGAATAACAGGGCGATAATAATAAGACCATTTCAAACTTCTATGTTGGTTAATACGACAAATATAAGTTTATCGATGTTGGTAAGCACGATTAAACTATATACTTGTATACCTTGTGTTTACATAAAACATATTTCGACCACGATATACCACTTCCTTAGGTTAATTCAATAGTCTGTATGCGCCCTCTTTCAGTCGAATATTGATATTTTGATTTTATATAATATATTTTAGATATCTGTAGGCATAATCAAGATCTTTGATGTTTTGTTGGCATAGTTGACAACATAAAGGAGGCCTGAAAAGGAGCAAAATTAACACAAAATTAACAGACACGACAAATCCTAGAATTTGATAAGAGAATATTGAACATTCATAAAAATAATAATAATAATCTTCTATTTATATAACGCGATAATACTAAGCTGACATTTACACATCTACGCCAGTTTTAAATCAGGGTGTGGTTTCTTTGGCCCGAATTGCCTCCGGGTTTGTAAGTTTGACTCTAAAGAAAGGATTTGTAATCCTTGAAATGAACAAAATAACTAATTATTGGTGAAAAAAACATTCCTAGCTTTAATTCAACCACAAATTCCAATTACAAGCATTTAAAGGTCAATACAGTTGCAATTTTAATTTAAAAATCTCTCAAAACACGTTTTTAAAACTGGGTGGAGTGGGGTGTTTATAGCCTGCCTTAATTATATGACGGAGTGAAAAACGTCTAGAAAGACTTGACTATTGCTTTCTCCATGAAGGAAATACAAGAATTTAATGTTTCAGAGAGGAAAAATGCTTGTCCTGAGTAAAAAAGAGACAAAATTAAGACACTCTTTGTTTTGAACATTTTTACAAACCCACCTGTTGTATTTTTTTAACATAGTGCTACCAGTTTTCATTTTTCTGGAGGAAGGCTGGAACATTTTCAAACCTGACAAAATAGATCCTATCTAAGTTATATTTAGCAATGAAAATACATGGATTTAATTTGTTCACACATTTATACTGGAATAAATATTGAAGTTTCGGAAAAATAAACTAGTCAAATGCAAGGCCAGGTTATAAATTATATTTATGTAGTTTGTGTTTCTTACTAAGAACGAAACATGTGCCTTTAAATTATTAATCCATCTCTGTAAATAATAGATCTTTGTGAATCATAACTTATGTGAAAACAAATTGTGCAAAGCTTATCTATTTTCATAAATGTCAAAATACCAATAATATTAAACATAATATACATCATTTTCTTATAAGTAGTGTTGACAATTACAAGAGATCATAAACCACGAACGTCATTGAAATAAAACGACAGACACCAGATTAAATTCAATTAATAGAGCCGAAGCAACATTATGTTTTGTAAACCAGTGACAGCGGCAATATTTGTTACATGTCATGGTAATAATTAAGAATGGAAGCGTTTTGTTTTTATTATACAATGACATTAGTTGAAATGAAATGAAATGGGGTTTAACGTCCTACTGTTTTGCTCCTAAACTTGGTTAATGAAGACGGGCATACGCCATACAGTGTACTATGAGTGAAATTTTACCTGGACAGCGGCGCTACGGCCTACTCTTATATCGAATTCGAACTTCCAAGGGATCATTTACTTGCAAGCCAACGTGTACACGGGATCTCGGTTTTTCGTCCCACCCGAACGACTAGACATCTGCCACCCGTCCTGCATCACTTACAAGGAGAACCGCGTTGGAAAATCTGGATGAATTTTCTCGGCCAATGCAGGGATCGAACACCCGACCGCCAGGCTAGCGATCCCGCGTCTTACCCACTTAGACACGTGATCCCCCGTTTAGTTAAGTTTTTTCGATGACATTTAGTAACTGAACTGGGGCCTGTTTCACGAAATTTTAACTAAGATAAAATCCGATTTTAGTAATTCGATTGGATAGTATTAGATTGATTTTAGATCTTAGCCAATCAGATTTGAGTATGTACTAAAATTTGGATTTTATCTTAAGTTAAAATTTCGTGAAACAGGCCCCTGGAATATACAGGTCACATTTCTATGGAATACAATTACTACTTATTACTAGGCCACGTTAAAAACTATGGAAGCCAAGTCCGATTAAAACATGATGAACGATGTCGACATATAATTCTTATTATGAACTGGCCTTCAGAAATAGATTTGATAATACTATAATTTGTCGAAAAGTACCTATTTATGGGATTCCCCAGTTGCCGCACAATTCCTATTAAAGCCGATGGTGAAAGATACCGACACATAATCCACAGTGTGATCTGGCCTTAAGTCATAGATCAGATAATACGTAATGCTAAAGTCATGTAACAAACATTTCTTATCTACTAATTCCAACGATCTCCTATAAGCTGATTACTGCATCAAAAGCAATAATAATATTATTATAATTACATTAAACGTACCGAGGTTTTTGCTTTATATGTATTTTTTATTTTTAAAGAGAGGCTCACAACTACTAGGATAGTTTAGTTGTTGAGCTAACTGGTCTGTGAATGAGTATCCAGTGAGATTTTTTTAATTCTGAAAACGTTATGGGAACTGCTTTATTAAATGTTTAAAATACAAATAACTACATCTTCTTATGCGTCTATTTTTGAACGTCTTTCGGGGTTTTCTTTGGGGTTTTTTCATCCGTTTTCAGTTTTCCCTTAATAGACTTTTTTTTAGTTGTCTGTTGAAATATTCATCTGTATACATATAGTTTCATTTCTAATATAATGCTAAGTGCATAAATACTGGTATTTTATTCAAGAAATTTTGGATCTACTTAGATCTATGGTTGATCACGATTTTAATCTAATCTAATTGATCACAGTGTGTCTGTCTGGTTAACCGGACTGAAAGCGATCTTATCAGAGCTAATTACTTTCTGCGTGATATTTTCATTTGACTTCAAAATTGAAAAAAAAAGATATCTTGTATTGCGAACGAAAATCAGGAAATTGCATAGATAGGGATGATACGATTTGGTAACTTGCCCTGGGCATAGTTTAACGCCCCACCCCTCACACACACACACCCTCACACACACACACACCCACTGGCCAGGACAATAATAAACCTTTCTAGAGCACAGAATATTGGAACATTAAATGGTCAAAATCTGTACACATTTTTGTTGACACCAGTATTAAAATATTAACCCATCTCTAACAGAAAGCAATGTGCGATGTAATATGAACTTAAAATGAATACGTCAGCCCTTTCATATATCAACACTTTGTAAAACCCGGTGAAAACTGTTGGCTTACTGTTGGTATTTGAAATGTTTTAAAATTTTAAATTTTAAATTAACGTCTTTGAGTTTTTCCTAGAAATATTGACAACACACTGGCAGTGGGTTTTTTTCGTCTTATCTGTTCGATTTTTTAAAAGCCCCATTCTATCGTCTAAGCTCCCCAAGTACATTCAGAGCGCCTTCTTTTGGAGTGAGTAAATCTCACTATCAAGTTATTTCATCGTGCAAGGTTCGGTAACGGTTGGTATATTCTATATTGTTGGATATTTTGAAACTTAGATAATCAGAGGTGTATTTTAAAACTGCGGCAATAGTGGGTAACAGGGCCGTATCTAACGGGGATGCAGGGGGTACATTGCACCCCCAGAAAACTAAGGCGCCCCGAGAAATGGCGCCCCCCCCCAAAAAAAATGATAGTCTTTCAATTATAAAATTATGAATTGATACACTTGATCATGATCGATATTAGTAACTTGGGCATTATTATTGGTGCTCCACCACTCTGCTGCACACCCACTTTTAAAATCCGACATACGGCCCTGTGTAGGAATTTTATTGTGCGAAACCTTGACAATAGTCAGAATGATTTTGTTTGACACAAAATACGTAGATTGCTAGAAAACATCTCTTATGTCATATTTGATATGAACCTTAGCTGTTATGAAATTAGATAGAAAGGTGAAATGTAAAATAATTGTTTCAGAGTTAACTATCACGATGTAAATCTAAAGGGCAGATGCACAATATAAATAACGCTTGCAGATATCAAAGGACTAACCAAAGAAAATATTTAACGATTATGCTTAGTGTTCTCGTAAAAAGGTTTGTATAATCGTCCATTAACAGTGACATCTATCGTCTGCTCCTGGCGTTAACATTTACATGATGCACCACATTCTTTTCAAGTAGAAGATATTGATTGAAGGCAAGAAGTGCATCCCATTGATTACCAGTGATAGCACCTTTTTAACTAGAGATGGAGCTGAATTCTCCACTCGGTATATTGTCAATGTGTCAATTAATTCGATGGTTAGCTGTTCTACAAAACTGTAAACTTATTATGTACAGATTAAAATAGTCCGTTGGCTGAAGGGGGGAGGGGACATCGCCACCCGAGCTGTGAATTTATGAGAACAAGTTTTTCTAGACCAGTTTTTTTTGTGTAGATTCCAAATCTGGTGATCATGCGTTTGAGGGAGAGGGAGGCGTTTTCGAGATATACTGTAGGAGGGGGGGGGGGCAATTGTCTACATCTGTGTTTATGATACCCTGGTCAACTGCTTTCATTTGTAGGGAGGTGGTGTCGGGGGTAGCAAGTATGGGTGTGTGTGTGTATGTGTGGATGTGTGTGTGTATGGGGGGATTATGTTGACATAAATGATGATCATGTTATATATTAATAAAACATAAATTTCCAGGACTGCCCATCTCTAAATAAGTGTTTATGATGCCCCTGGACAGCTGTTTGATTTGTGGGGTTGGGGTAGCAGGTGTGTGTGTGGAAGGGGGTGGGTTCGCGCTAAATTAAATGATGACATGCTTAGAGCTTGGTAAAAACATTACTTTATAATTCCACTGCAAGTCTCTAAATATGTGTATAAGATTACCATTGTATGGAGGAGGGGTGGTGTACTTGTAATTGTGTTTTAGGGTACAGAAATATGAAATTGACCTGAAAGGTGTTAACTTGAGATTTTCGTTCAGTACCAATACCGTCATTCAAAATATTACATTATAATGTTACTTTTCGAGTGATCTGGAAATGTACATAAAAAACACATGTTTAGATATTAGTTTATTCTTATAATATTATGAGCGGGATAGATATTTTCTTGATGGCTGATCAACACAACAGCTCGCATAATATATCCTTTGGATATGATCAGATACCCTTACCCATTGTAAATCTTGTTCGATCATTGGTTTTGCAGAATGTCTCCATATTGTTGCAGCATAATTATTGCGTTTAATGTGCAGCAAAAGACTACTCAGACAAAATGGTAATAAAGAAAGAAAGTTTTGTTATTTTTCATCACAATTAAAATTCCCCAGAATATTTTTTTTCTAGAGTCATCTACTGACATGATGTAAGTCAGTTTTCGCCGTACATGGTACAAACATTTTTTTCTAACCAGCAATTATGTCATCAGAAACATCATTTGTCTATCCCAGCTTTTGTTAAATAGTTGAGATTAACTTGAAAAAGAAAGACAGATAGTGATTACCACTGAAAGCATGTACCGTAGGCCGAAATATTTTGGACACTTTCAATACGAATATCGATTGGATCAAAAAGAATTCAGATTAGTATTGAAAGTGTCGAGACTATCCTAGAAGTGACAACCAACCACGGGGACATCAATATATCTTACCTACCCCTCTTTGACATTGCATGCAAAATGATTTTCTGTGTGTAAAGAATAAAAGACCTTTCTTTATTACGATCTTGCCGTATATGTGAGTTTGTTTCTAAAGGATATATGCGAGCTGTTGGCCGGCTACCAAGAAAATAGTTACATGTTATGAACTTTTGATTTGGAATCTTCCAGTGCCGGACTGCCCGTGACAGGTGGTCCTAAGCTATTTAAAGAAGTGGGCCTAAGCCTATAAAAAGAAAGAAAAAGAAAAAGAGAAAGAAAAAAGAAAAAAAGAGAGGGAGGCGAAGAAAAGAAAGAAGGACGGGCAGGAC
Source organism: Patella pellucida (assembly GCA_917208275.1). NCBI lineage: Eukaryota > Metazoa > Mollusca > Gastropoda > Patellidae > Patella > Patella pellucida. The sequence goes on from OU795039.1 coordinate 46,214,806, forward strand.
AGGACACATGACAGGAGAAACAAAAGATAGGGAAAAATGACTGTACTACAAGGAAAGAACTTTATGAGTCCCAGTAATTTGTGTTTTATTAATATATTATGTCAAAATATGTCATTGCCCCTCCCCCCCCTGTCCCCGTTGTAGACATTGAACCCCCTAATCTAGAAATCGCCCCCTCAAACGCCTGATCAGCACACAGATTCGGGATCTATACAAAAAACGGGTCTTGGTCTCATTCATTGATAGCTTGGGTGGCGATCCCCCCTCCCTCTTCGGTCGCCGGACTGCAAAGATAAGTGTTAAAGTTGATGATGATAATTGTCAATAAATACAATGGTTATTAGTAGTTCTGGTGGGAAAGTATGAAATATTAATAATTGGTGGGGGTCAGAGAGGCTACGGTCCCGTCTATCCGTTCCATGGATATCCTCTTGGGACACCAAACATATTTAATGTGACTGATTTGTACTTTATTGGAATAAAAAATCTATGTCTTGCTCTCTCAGTACACGTTAACCCGATCATCACGAAACCTCTACACACCACTGACAATAACAATGATGACAGTTTAAGTTTTAGTTCATTTAAACTGACCAGTCTAAAATAAGCGTTTGTAACATTTCACTGACATGCTATTAATTCTATGGTCGTATCCAGTGTGGTTTCCCCCGTGTCGGTGTTGCAGCACGGTAAGCCTGACAACAGTAGACTAAAAACATGAGCTCTAGTTTGTAGTAGGTCATAGAACCTCTGGCTGGGCCAAAATAATAAAAGTCAGTTAAATCACAGCTAACCAGAAAGCAGGGCCCTTATTCACGAAAACTTAAACTAAGATACAATCGAAATTTTAAGAAATACTGCAATTCGATTGGCTGACCACTAAAAACAATTTGCATATATCCAATGAAGTTGCAGCATTTCTTAAAATTTCGGTTGTAACTTAGTTTAAGATTTCGTGAATAAGGGCCCAGGTTATCCAAATGATGTCAAAGTGTGCTCTTCGAGGAGAACGAAGAAATTACACGAGAAATGGAGGTTTAAACCCCTCGCCGCTTTTGGTTTTCAGTTGGCACGAATTGTGAGTGTTCTCAACTTTCGGCGAATTGTTATAACACAAAAAAGGCGACAATGCATTAGCTGAAAAAATTATTATATGGAATAAATAGGATGGACCAAGTTTTTGTTGATATTTCCAATATAATCTTACAATTATCGCCTGCAAATAAAGATCAAATAACCGTTAATGTGCGAGACTAAGCATAAAATTAATGGATATTTCACCAATTTTGCGGTAATAACGTATCATCTCCAGAGACCCGAGATTCGTGAAAAACGTGAGCAGAGAGATAGAAACATGTCTATTCACGATATCAGGGGGTTTTCCAACTAAAGGATTTTTATTTGTTAGACCGACATGGCCACGAGACACGTAAGTTGGCTGTATATGATCTAATTTTGTTGATGATGACCCGGCTAATTTGTAAAGGATCCGAATTTACCCCATAAAACCAATGGCATATATCAATGAGGCTATTCTCAGCCACTTAATAAGATTGATTTATAAGAGCCGTGGTCTAGCTGTGTAGAATACAGATGCAATTTAACAAAGAGGGTGCAGCAGGGAAAAAGTCTTTTGTCTGACAACATACAGCGAGAGAAATTGATAAAAAAGAATGGAGATTGCATTGTTATTGTAAGTGTGACAAAGGTGCTTCTAGTCTTACTAGAGAAAAGTAAATATGAATATTTTATAACCCCTCATCATGTTGGACGTATATTCGTCTGAAACCACCCTAGCGAGAGATTTGATAGCTACTATATCATGTTTTGTGCCACCGTTAATGGACAAAAAGATAAATTGATGATATTTTTTGATGTATGTAATATCGATCTATATATGAACAAAAAGGAACACAAGTCACTATAATCGCATGCCCCAGTAACGTCAGTGTTAGTATTGAAATTTGACAAGCAGCATCTCCCCTGTTGCTACTTTGTTATGCTTTTTCTGTATTATGTAGAAATCCAAACTAATCCTTTGGGCGATAAATAATCAAGCTTAGCTTACTAACACGGATTTTTATATTTGCATTAATGAAAATCCTTGCCCTGTATAATTTTGGATATGTTAAACCTACGGAAGCAACTGCCACCCTTTTCGGTAAGTGTATTTTCCCAAGAGCGGTAGGGGATCATGTGGCTAAGTGGGTAAAGCTGGCTCGCTAGCCTGGAAGTCGGGTGTTAGATCCCTGCATTGGCCCAGAAAGTTCATCCTGAATTTCCAGCGTGATTTCTCCTTGTCAGTGGTGCAGGGTGCAGGGCCTGGCAAGGACAGCTGTCTTGTCGTTCGGATGGGACGAAAAACCGAAGTCCCGTGTACACATTGGCGTTTACGTAAAATATCCCTTGGCATTTGGAATTCGATATAAGAGAAGGCAGTGGCGCCGCTGCCCGGGCAAAATTTCCCTTATTGGACACTGTATGGCGTATGTCTGTCTTCATTAGCCCGGTTAGGCGCAAAATGGTCGAACGTTAAACCCCATTTAATTTGCCAAGAGCAGAAGCCGATTTTCTTATTCATTTTTTAACAAAAAAATGAACTGAAATGAACAAGTCTAGGCACCGATTTAATTTTACCTTGAACATCAAACAATGCCATTTTATTTAGTATTTTACAATGAATTGAATTTGAGAATATAAATCCGAATGTCTATCATATGATTGTGGAAGTTTTCACTGAGCACACCTATACAGTTTCTTTCATATTAGCATTTGAGATGGAATAACGCGGGCAAAAGAAGGGTGGGGAGATTGTCGCCTATTCGATTCTTGACTAGTCTTACCTCGTCGCTTCTTATCTGTGGTTTAACTTCCACGGGACTCTAACCAGGTGGTTTCGGCACTAACATAATTACGGGTCTTTAGAAGTTGAAGGAGTGTTAATTACATATACAGCACACATAATACCACAATTGTTTTTCAAATATACGAAACTAACAAATGTTTGTTGTCATTTTGTATCATGACGTATCTTATCGTGCAAGAGACATTATGCGTTTGTCAGACAAACACTTCGACAAGGGTTTGGAAATTTCACATGAACATAACAAGAGCTGAATATCTTAAAGAAAGTAAACGAAAAAAAGCGTGGGCGTTGATATTCCGATTGGTTCAATTACAATTACTGAATGCACTATTGATTTGAACAACATCTATTTACAATGTTTATAATTAACAGGGAACATTACACTATTACGTCACAGGGTAGTACCTGTGATGTGTTTCGCAGATCTAAGGGATGACATAATCCACTATAATAAACGTACAAGATATTGATCGCTAGTATGTATATAACAGAGCGATGGAATAAAAAAAACAACAATATCGGTGGATGTCTCGTCAAACTAGCTACTAATGAGTAGTTTCTTAATCTGTCACCCATCCAGTTAGGTCGTGACAAACTCCACTATCCATTCGGTTTTCTCGAAGTCTTCAAAAATAAGTGTCAGTATTAGTCTGTGTTTGGCATCCATGGTTTCGTTTAGTTTATAGACTCTCTAATACGTCTCAATAATAATTATATATAATGACCCTCATGATGCTAAATTCGTTCAGACAACTTCTCGTTTTTTAGCTGAATTACCAATGATGATTCGTAAATACGTTTGGAAGTAGACTGCTAAAGACCAATAAGCTATTAAACTTTTATAGCATATGACACCAAATACTTGGTGTGTGGGGCAATAAGTGAGTTAGAGAATTTCTCTGTCATGCATACATTTCATGCTATGTTGATTTTCCTACCAGATAAATGAAATGAAGTTATAGAAATGATACAATCATCTTGATCTTACACTGCCACTCTATTCTGTCGCTTTGTAAAAAGTGTTGAAAAATGATGCGATTCTTGGTTGTGTAATTTAATTGATGAAATCCGATACAAACTGAAAATAGTAACACACGTTGAATGTGGTTCTGTTCTAGAACTGCTAAGATCTAGCCTATCATCAATAAAATAATCTAGTCCGCAAAACAAGACCCACAAAAAACTATGCCTTTCAACTGCAACAAGATCGAATTTCCATCAAAACCTGGAAATACAGACTACCAAATCTAAATTAATATGATTTTAAAAGGGAATTGATTTATCGTTACGTTCTGAAGACTGAACTATGTGACTTGCTCATACATCTTCAGATTGGGTAATAATATAGTGCTTCTATTTAATGATTTGACATTCCGAGGCTTTATCTAAATGCCACGCCTTTAGAAATTTCTATCGATTTCCTTTTCTAGAATTTTTTTAAAAGGTTATTTTAAGCTTATTTTCTCCAGTATTGGAATGTGTGCGAAGAAACTTTAATATGCGTCTCGGAGAGAATATCAGAAGATGTCCATGTAATGGTTTATTTCTGTATTAAGTCTCTGTAAATCTTCTGTGAATGCACACGATATTTCCATATGTTGTATGTCCAGTGAACAATGCAATGCGTCCACCCTGTTTTAGATGATAAAGGAATGACACGAGAATTGAGTCAATACACCTTGTTGTTATAGGCAATCACTGCTGGCAAATATTTGCCCTTCTCGTCCGCTAGTCTTTTCACCCCGTCACGCGACCGTTTGTTTAAGAAGGGAATGGGGGTATTAGGTGGGGATTTACGTCCCTGTACGGCGAAATGCCGGATAACCGGTGTTATTAACTGCAAAAGGACTCTCGATGTAACAATAATGTTCCAATGTTTGTGTCGAAATTTCAGACGGTGGCGTTAAAGCTGGGAATTAAACCCAATCGATAAGACCACTGAAGATGCGTGAAAGGAGAAGAGTGGGTGAGGGGTTTCTAGAGGTGCTCGGCGGCGCGATATTTTAACAAGTACAGCACTTGGCTGTAATTTCTAGCCTATCAATTTATAATGAGGATTCCGGCTTTGTCGCGAGGGAAATCACCCCTTCTATGCCTGCCAGCATCGTACACGGTAATTCTTATACATACAGGGTGATAATTCAAGCAGACAAGTAAAGACTGGATGGATCTTTTTTTAACTTGTTGGATAGAATGATTTAATTAAAGGCCCGCCACCGTTATATAGCGATTGATCGATTCAAATTACATGTAAACCAAGGTGATCTCCCACATTCCATATAAATGAAAAAAAAATCACCCATTTATCACCGATAATTTTAGTAACAATTATTTCAAAGATAACACTCGGTCGGTCGAGAATTTTGTTATATGGATAACGTTCCAAGCACTTGTGACTTTTATTTTAAATTCGTTAAAGCGGTGAGGCTAGGTCTAGGTTTGGCGAGGTGCGAGTGGAATTACTCCACAGTCATGTCCATGACTTACACGGATTTGTTATGATCAGTATGAAACTGTCAGATTATTGGCGTCACCAACTATCATTGTAGCTGTTATTCTTGAGGAACACTGCCAGCTGCTCGATAATCAAGAAATGGTATGAAGTGCATAGCAATCGTCACTACTTAATACTCTCGGCGGACTTGGTCCAAGCCTTCTGTCGACTGCCGGGGATTTATTTCCTTTTGAAAAGTTGAGAAAAGTCCGTCTCGAATATTTTACACTTCCAAGTTAGGCATGCTTCACCGAAAATTCCGTTCAGATTATGATCATTTTGTTTCAATACCGCTTCTTGAGACCGCTATCAAATTCACACACGTTTTTTTAAATGTATATAGGCCTAATTGCTTATTACAAATATAATGACTCTTGGAACCAAAGACGAAACCATGTGGTAATCAGTGACTTTAATATAATATTTTTTCTTTCAAAATCAGAACTTTTGTTCTGACCTATGCTCCGACTCTCTTTTTGTATCGTGAATGTGTATTTCGAAAATGTTAGCATAATCTACAATGTTGTCCGAATAATTTACACAGGTTTAAATAGTGTCAAATGTCTTATCGAACCAGAACAGGACGATCTTGAAGAATTCAACTTGTGTCTCACATAAACATTCATAATATTTTGATTTTCGGAAAGAAAATCTATTATCTAAAGGAATGTTGTTTACAAAGTACTTACAAGAATGACATGAACTATTAGTATTGTGGCGTTGGGTATCTTCAGATTTTTAACTATGTTAGCTTGGCATGTTAGTTGGTATTGTCTGGAGTGTTATACAGCGTAATTCTGACGAAACATCGAATATCGAATTGTAAAGTCAAGTGCAAAAATGTAAGACATTGAGCTTTAAGTATTATCACCCCTATATGGAAGTAATGCCAGAAATTCCTAACGCAATACAAGCAATCTATTGTTCCCACAAACATGTTGTACTTCTTCGTACACGTGAGAGGTATGTCACCTTCCACTTAAAGGTATATAGAACGGCGTTTAGAGGATGTTTTCCCGAGGAACTAAAACAGTGATAGAACTGTTTAGAAAAGGGAATAGTATCTGGTTTTTCACATTGTTTTGACTTCCAGACATTCCTTCCGTCACATTGTGTATCGTATGTAAAGTGTTCACTAAAGCTTCATCCTTGATGAACCGTTCTTGTCAATAAACTGGACTCAAGTGGGTTTATTTTATCGACCGTCTTCTTTGATGTTTTACGCTTACCGATCACTCATACATAATGCAAACACACATCGCATATAATTGAAGCGAAGATGTAAGATATTAGGCTTTTGCATGCAGAAAATTTGAGGATTGGCCAGTTTTGGAGTCAGTCTCATGCATAGATTTATGAAAGCTGTTTAATTGCTTCCTTCCAATCATTTTCAGCATATGAAGTACATTAATCTATAATTTTTCACAACACGCAGAGCACGAACGTCAACATGGCACCTTTCTCTCTCCTTGAACCAACCATTTAACTTAAACCACTCATAAAGTTAAGAGAGTCATTTCGTTGATGTGCCGATCATTTACAGACGACACATTTTTTTTTTTTGCTTGTTGGTAACTTTCTGCATATTAGCGCTTATATGAAAGTTGTACTTTTTTTAAAGGGCTCACTAACACACGAATACATTTATATTCTCGTCCTATTCGAATTGAACAAAACACGTACTAATCATGGGAGACCGTACGCATGTATTGGAATAACCTGCATAAAACACAGATCCAATTTCGTTTCGTTTTGTATTGTTCAAAATTTCGTTTTACTTGTGTTTACTACACTAGGACCTGTTATATAACCCTCGTTCTGGATGATTTTAAGTTTTGGCCAATGACATGGTCTGTTACTGTGAGTTTTTGGCGTGAGGTGCAAGGGACTGTGGGTAACAGACAAAAACATTAGCCAAATATCTGATGGAATAGGGTTAAAAGCCGCACGTATGACCTCTAACGCGACGTTGTTCTACAACCGGTCACATCTTCATGTAGTGTAGGCCATCGAAAGTATTAAAAAAAAAATAGTTTGGATCTGTATTCTTAATCAGATTGATAAAGCATCTTTATATTATTTCAAGTGTGTGTTACGTTATGTTAATTTTTATATTCTCTTCGAAATGAAAATAAAAAAGTTGGATTATTTGTTTGTTGGAGTAAGGAGGGTAATAATGACAGGCAGAATCATTTAGTAGTTGTGTTTTTGATTTTTTTTAAATTTGATTACCATCTCTAGAACTTAATTTGAGGGCACATTTACTTCCCTTGAGTTTAAACGCACCAACCTTGTATACTTTCAGTGCACGTTTGTGAACACATAGAAGCCTTGAAGAATAGTTACATATATATCCAATGGAGATCATCTTTAATTCTATTAACAAGGGCGTCAAATTCCCAGGTTACTCAATAATACTTCTTATTTGGTTTTCGTATGAAATATTATCTTAAAGAACCTCATAATAATCTTGTAATAGATTTTAACCTTGGCCTTTAGGTTATAATTATTGATTTAATCTAAGATAACCTCCACCCCCTTTTAATTGTACACGATTAGGGTTTTATTCAAAGCGCACATATTACCTCCTGGCATTTGTATGTATGTACAACCTGCTGCATAAAGCATTAGTTGACTTTTCGTTTTGGGTTGATTAATTTTTATCTAAATATAAAGACCCATTTTATGCAAATAGGCGTTTACTCGCCTCTAAGGCCGTGTTAACGATAAGTAATGTTTGAATAAAAGCGTCGATGCAATAATTATTCTTTTTTTAAAAAAATCAAAGTTAGATTTTCGTGACGTAGATGCGACCAAGAAACCTTTTTTTTCTTGGTAACGTGGGAAAACGTAAAGGGCGTGACGACAACAATACAGATGTACTTCGTAATGATACGTCATCATATCATGCGTGTCCGTGGGAGAAAGGTTTTCAAAGGAAAGAAAACAGTCTTAATAGTATGTCAGTATTTGCGATGTAAACGTATTATATCCGTGTGATACGGTTTAGGTATATTGAATTCACATTAAATTATAATATTATGATGGTAATACAAATGACAGTCATATGACACGAGTCGTTAGTTCCCACTGTGTCATCGTCTTGCATGTCTTTATGATAAATAGTTTATAACTACCACTAGGTGTATACCTACTTTATCATACTAACGTACTACATTACAGTTTATACGTTTGAATGCACAAAAAAACAAAACAAAAGTCTACAATATTTAAGATACAGTGACACTTGAATGATGTCCATTGTGAATTCAATGGCTGGCGACATGTTTGGGGTTTGGTTTATGGCTTCTCAAAATAAGGCCAGGAGCCCATGGATTACGTCAGATAATACCGCGCCCTGGAGAACAAATAAATAAAATAATACTGCATGGTTACGGAAAATATTTAATAGTCATAGTTGTCGAAGAAATTGAAAATTCAATGGTTGGCCACGTGTCTTGGGTTTAAGATTTCTAAACACATGACCAACGTTAATTCACATGATACAGCACCTTGGGAAATAAGTAAATGCTTTAGGATTACGTGAAAAGATTAATAGTATAGTAATTATCTACAGTATCGGTGAAAACCCTATCCCTTGCATTCATTGAATACTGGAATATATAAATAACCCATTGCCTGTCAAAGAAAAGGTTGAAAGAGATAATTAATGCGCGTCCCTTAAGGTCTTGGTTCCAGGAAGATGGTACACAATACGCAACTGTGTCTAGGAAAGAGTTTTCAATAACAATACTGGTTATTGTTTAGGAACTGACCATTGTTATTTAAAATTGTATATTGATCGGTGTTATGCACGAGGAAGCTTAATAATATGTTTACCACTCCCGATTAGTTAAAAAAGATTACATTGCTACAATTTGTACTGATACTATCTTGTCAGTGCCAGTTTGTGACTATTTTTTCACCTTCTTCTATTAGTTTCTGCCATCTTCTGAAACTTTAGTACAAAACCACGTTTAGCTATACCGTTGACCTTATATACAGTCCATGGCTATACGTAGAAGTAAATGTCATGTGAGAGAGAGAGAGAGAAATTGGGTTTAACGTCCACTCGACACAAACTAGGTAATTTCAATAATCCGCTTGCGCGTAGGGGTCTTTAGCAGTGTGTGTGGGGGGAACCAGAGGACCCGGGGAAAACTCCCGAAGTTGGACAGGCGCCCCTACTCCTTGCCACGTACAAGCGGGGATTTGAAACCACGCCAGTTGACTCAATGACAAGCTTTATGATACAGCACGCACGTGCTAACCACTCGGACACCCAGCCCCCTAAATGTCATGTACAAGACAGACTATTTACTTGGCATGTTCGCATATCTTACTCTTCGGAATTCTGTCACCACTTTGGAATTCAAAATAAGTGTTGCACCGCAATTCGGGCAAAATTTCGATCATAGCACACTACACGGCGTATGCCCGTTTTTTTTAGCCACGTCTGGAGCAGAAAGGTAGACGTTAAACCCATTTTCATTTCATTTCTGAGTTATTAACAGTATAATATTTTGAAGCATCTTCAGCTCTTATCAGTATAAATATTAGTTTTTGATTTGTTGTTAGAGAGGAATGGTAATATCCTCGTAGGATATAGTAGTATACGTGAAGTAAATGTCAGCACCTTATTGACCTTCATGTTATCAGTGGTATACTGGCCTAGTGAACCCCATCAAGAGACTCTTAACCTGTCTTATACAGGTGGTCCAGACAATGGTTTCAAGAAGTTGGCACTAGTGATGGTTGATATTATTTATATTGGTGCGTTTGTAAGATTGTCGAGAAATGGCGAATCGGGGGTGTTTCATTGAAGAGACTGGATCTGAGTTTAAACTTTAAAATGTGTATGAGTCTCAATTATCGAATGTAAATAAATACATTCAAAATCGAGTTTCAAACACACCCTTCGTTGTTCGAATATATTGCACGGGAAAAGGATCGTGATCACTTGACGAGCATTTTACATTTTGAAACTTTTATTAGAAAATACAAGAACAGCTTGCGCTACCATCCAAAATTTACATTGGTGGGATTTTGCCAAATCAAGCAATAGAATTTGGACCTCCTGGTATTAATACTGAAACATCTATATGCCCAACAGCGTTAAAGGACCTAAGTCCGTAACTCACAATATTCCAAAATCTTCGACATCGAAAACACGAATTTTTTGTCAATTTAAATCAACATTGATGATGTTAACTTACCGGGAAAAATGAGCTTCTGGTATCCGATATATAAGATAAAATAAAAATGTTAACATTGGTACACGAATCGTGCGCCATAGTGCGTCTACCAGTATCAATTGTAATAAGGCACTGGGAGAACTAGGCTTAAATATCCCACAAGTCAATGCGATTGTTTATATCCTGGACGCGTATTCTTCACAAATGCTGGAATAATCAGACACTAGAAATCGCCCATCGATTGGGATACCTCGCGTATTTCGCCGAATATAACTTTTTTGAAATAAGAGTAAAAACGGATCAACTGAATGCAAATCAGGTATACACATTCATATTACAATATGATATGCGTTGCTGTATACCATTTGTGTTCGTTTCTAGGTTCAAAATGTTAGTGACTGAGCTCCTTTAAGATTGCACAATTAGCAGTAATACTCTGAATTGTGGTCTTTACGTTGCTTATGATTTTGTTTCATTTACAAAATTGCAAATATCTTGAATTATTAAAATTATTTCTTTGGAGCAAAGAGTTTTATTAATAATGGAAAAGCGTATAATGTTACACTTTATTAACTTGTCATTTGCTAAATCTTGTATTTATTTATACAAATGCAATCATGCACATTCTGAACTTGTACTATTTCTTAGGTGCAAAAATATTTACACGTTACTTTATAACAAAATAACCTGCTGTGAATTCCAAGTCTAATATCTCTCATCGAGTTCTTCTTTACCTTCTCTTCGTTTTCCCTTTCATCTGCTAAGTTTTTCGTCTACCATTCAATCATGAAGTTAAACAAACTTAAATCGACCCTTGAGGTTAGAAAATAACCCCATTGTAATGACAGTGGGGGGATTTATGTTGATAAAGAACCGGCTTTAAAACAAGATGGGTATTTTTCACCCAAAACTTCAAAAAGATGTCGGTTCTTCGCAACACTTCAGTTGATACTTTTCATCTCCTAGTCTGTTCCTTTCAGCCATTTTGAAGACGAAACTATGCCAAAAGATAACACGGCTTAAAATCATCACTTTCAGATACTACGCTGGATTAGTTTACGTCACCAGTTTTGTTGTTCAAGTTACGAAGTTCAAATCGAATGACCTGTTATCGGAAAAATCGTCTCTCAAGCTCACCAAGACACAAATTGGATACTCAATTCGGCATTAGAGCATTTCTATTTAGCAAATTATGCCTGCTAGCAGAAGAAACGTCTTTGTAAAAACCGTGTGGCTAGCGGAGGGTTTGTCAGAAAGGATTATAAGATAATTACGAACTGCGAGTATTGCCAAGTGAAATTTAAGTGTGCACAAAACCATGGTGGTAGAAAATTTAGTTAAAGAGATCAAAAAAGTTCAAAAAGCCACACGACTCGACGATAATTAGCGTTTAAGCAACATTTGACATACGTCTCCTTGAGGAAAAGGATGCATCTGGATTTTTTTCTCTGAATAGGATGACGGTCTCGTACTGACCTGATAAATGGGTTGTGGTGAGATGAAACGCATAATAGCAGTATTTCAAGTTAACATTTAGAAAGTTGACTGAATGTCAGAAAATCTCAATATGTCGATGATTCAACAGATGGGAAAAAATCTGAGAGCTGACTCATATGATTTAAAAGAAACCAATTTCGTATGTTTTATTGTTCAAGATATTGCAATTTCATTTAATTATAACCAGTTAATATTCTAGGATATATCTGTCAATCGACTGACTGCGACTGCGTTACATTAAAACGTTTACTCGAGAAGTTCACGGCATTTGTATTAAAACCCACGTCTCTTGAGGAAAGACCCAATATTTATGGTTAGATTTTCGAAAATTACTTTGTCAATAAACTGATCCATATTTATGTTAAGTTTCAGTCATGTAACTACTATCTGAGGAGCGATATCTTTTTGGGGCCTATGGACGTTTTTTAAGCCCAAGACTGAGGAGCAGATTTGATCACCGTAACGCAATAGACAACCTGGAAGTGGACATCTATATAACACGAAAGGCGTTTTGGGCAGATGATGGTGACAACATTTCTGTCGCCAGATCCGGGGAAGAAAATAAGCGCGGTCATGGGGCTGTCACACTTTAACGTTTTAGACAACTTATTCCAACGTATGAAAAAATAGTTCCAACACGCTGGCATATGCTATAGTTGACTTTAAATATCAAGAGGGCGCTCTTTTTTGACGCCTATATAACGTACTTAAAACGCGCTGAACGAATATATAACCTATGTTTAACGTATGAGTAACTTATTCATAACTTATCCCCAGCGTAAACATAACTTATACAAGTATATGACCCCGTGTGCCCAACGAATTTTTAGCGTTCTCGACTTATGCAGAACTCATGCACAACGTTAGTCAAACGTATGCTTAACTTATGCATAACGTGTTGGAGCGTACTTCGACGACCAAGTGAGGTCAGATATAAAAACTGAGGCTCGCTAAAACCACAAGTAATTATGGGTCTGTCACACATTGACGTATAGCATCAGTGTATATGCCGACGTATGAGAAATTTAGCGAATACGCTGGTGTACGTTTAATACGTTATGGGTACGTTTTTAACAAGTTACGAGCACACTGAAATACGGTGGTATAAGTTGTTGTACGTCGAACGCGGCCAATAAGTTTGTGCATGCATAAAATTTTCGGCGTATGCGCGCGTATTGCTTACACGTTAGGCTTAAGTTAGAAGTACGCGACAGGTACGTTATGCACGCGTTATGCACGTTACATGTAAGTAACCCATAAGTTGAGATACAAGTCGGCTACCAGTTGGGTACGCGTAACCTATTTCTAACCTATAAGATACGTACTTCTGACGTCCTTAAAACTTACTGAACGTGTGTGAAGCGTGTGTAGAGATGAGAATGCGCAGAAATCTACAATCATGGCGGACCCTGAAAGGTTGCGACGTCACGTGGTCGTCGAAGTACGCTCCAACACGTTCTGCTTCCGCGTTTGCCAGCGTGTTTGATAATTATTTCATACATCACAATAAGTTATAGTGTGCCCTGCTTGTAGCCGACGTGTATGTCAACGTATGAGTAACTTACATGTAACGTGCGTTAACGCGTGCATAACTTACCTGTCGCGTTCTTCTAACTTACGCCTAACGTGTAAGCAAAACGTCGGCATATGCTGAAAATTTTATGGATGAACAAAATTTTGTGCCGCGTTCGGCGTTATAGCAACTTATACCATCGTATTTCAGCGTTCTCGTAACTTGTTAAAAGCGTACACATAACGTATTCAACGTACATCAGCGTGTTTGCTAATTTTCTCATACGTCGGTATACGTCAATGTGTGACAGCCCCATCATATAGGTACCTGGACTTTATTTTACACACTCATCCGTTCATTTGGCGACGGATGTTGTTTTCGGCAATGGAAATATTTGGGGCCAGACAACTATTCGTGCATTTGAGGTATTCCGTCTATTTAACAGTACGAGCACCCACACTAGAATATAATTGTTCGTACCATCACATCTTTCTAATCGGAGGATCTTGCGCTTCGGTGGGAAATGCTTTGTTATGGGCCTGTCACACTATAACGTTTTAGACAACTTATTCCAACGTATGAAAAAATAGCTCCAACACGCTGGCATACGCTATAGTTGACTTAAAATATCAAGAGGGCGCTCTTTTTTGACGCATGTATATCGTACTTAAAACGCGCTGAACGAATATATAACCTATGTTTAACGTATGAGTAACTTATTCATAACTTATCCCAAGCGTAAACATAACTTATACAAGTATATGACAGCGTGTGCCCAACGAATTTTTAGCGTTCTCGACTTATGTAGAACTCATGCACAACGTTAGTCAAACTTATGCATAACGTATTGGAGCGTACTTCGACGACTAATTGAGGTCAGATATAAAAACTGAGGCTCGCTAAAACCACAAGTAATTATGGAGCTGTCACACATTGACGTATAGCATCAGCGTATATGCCGACGTATGAGAAATTTAGCGAATACGCTGGTGTATGTTTAATACGTTATGGGTACGTTTTTAACAAGTTACGAGCATGCTGAAATACGGTGGTATAAGTTGTTGTACGTCGAACGCGGCCCATAATTTTGTGCATGCATAAAATTTTAGGCGTATGCGGGCGTATTGCTTACACATTAGGCTTGAGTTAGAAGTACGCGACAGGTACGTTATGTACGCGTTATGCACACGTTATGCACGTTACATGTAAGTAACCCATAAGTTGACATACACGTCGGCTACCATTTGGGTCATTGAGCATCGTACGCGTAACCTATTTCTAACCTATAGGAAACGTACTTCTGGCGTCCTTAAAACTTACTGAACGTGTGTGAAGCGTGTGTAGAGATGAGCATGCGCAGAAATCTACAATCATGGCGGACCCTGAAAGGTTGCGACGTCACGTGGTCGTCGAAGTACGCTCCAACACGTTCTGCTTTAGCGTATGCCAGCGTGTTTGATAATTATTTCATACATCACAATAGGTTATAGTGTGCCCTGCTTGTAGCCGACGTGTATGTCAACGTATGAGTAACTTACATGTAACGTGCGTTAACGCGTGCATAACTTACCTGTCGCGTTCTTCTAACGTACGCCTAACGTGTAAGCAAAACGTCGGCATACGCTGAAAATTTTATGGATGAACAAAATTTTGTGCCGCGTTCGGCGTTATAGCAACTTATACCATCGTATTTCAGCGTTCTCGTAACTTGTAAAAAGCGTACACATAACGTATTCAACGTACATCAGCGTGTTTGCTAAATTTCTCATACGTCGGTATACGCTGATTCTATACGTCAATGTGTGACAGCCCCATAATGGTTGAATTTATCTTTCGGCAATAATGAACTAACATTTGTGTTGTTCAAACCACACGACCCCGGGTATTCCCCATTCTCTAAGCTGTGGGCGGTGGGGGATGGAACATTATTTTTTGTATAAATCAAATAAATTGAAGGGTTGTTTTAACGAAGAGTGGAGTCTAATTCTGGTATAGAACATTGATCATATTAATAGTCAAGCTGGCTGCAAAATACAATATATTCTAATTCGTAATAAATGTTACACACTGGTTAATGGTTTCAGTGTTACTTATCTATCTCATTAGTTGCCAATATCCCATTATAGTATCTTATGATTGACAAGTCCGATCATTGGTTACAGACAGTATCGTGGTAGAAGCATGATGGTAGCCACATAAGGAGCTGTGTTAATCCCCTTCATCCGGATCATCTTGATAATAAGCTCAGTCGAGAAAAAATTGACATTAATTACTTTTCTTAATTTTCAGTCAGACAGATTGCCAACAGATTGATTGAAGTGGGTAATAAAAACCTTGTCGATATCTCGTGTTAAATAGATCATACAGTCGTACATGACGTGTGTTTGTGTGTGTTAACATGAAGATGACACAAACTATTGTCATTTCGGGACTAACATAATGGTTCAATTATATATAAATAATTCCGTTTACGCGTATAAGGTTGGACCTTTAACAACAGTGGGAGAAAACCGATGGACCAGTAGAGAAGTGCGAACAAAGAGACTTACTAATATCTCTACAATGTTGATCCTATTAGTGTTGACTAATTCTCATATTTACTTATGCTTAATATTGAGGTTAATCAGCAATCTATCACCCACGCAAAACTAGCTTTAATATTGTCGCCAAACTGTACGGTACTTTATTCAATATAAATAGCATCAACACAAAAGAAAATGTTAGGTGTATGAAGTTGTAAACTTTAAATGAACTAAACATTATTTAAAATTCAGAAAGATAGATTCATAAATGTCTTTAAATGCATGAACACGATTTCTGGGTATAATTCTGCAGCTGGTCGTTATAAATAAGAGTTTGTAATGGACCTGACAACAATATACAATCACGCATGAGAGTTTAAACTTATGCAGAATTAACCTCTATGTCGCATGCTCCTTTTTAATGCACGAAGGAAGCAAGCCTCGTATACTTTATACAACGTTATTTGTCTTTTACTGAAAGCTTCAAATTTAATTCTGCATTAATTATTACCCCACTTTTCAGATCCCGTTAGACAAATAAATGACTGAATGCTCCAGGATTTGTGACAATATGGTCTGTGTCGTATGCCATTTAGATTTTGTTAGGGACGTTGATTGATAGTTTGTCGATACAGGTCATGAAGACTTGACAGGCAAACCATGATAATTAATATTGTTTAAATCGACCATTCTGCCAAAGGATGGAAGAAAAAGTTCCGTCAATTTCCTCGATAGTCCAGTTTACCTTAAGCAGATAGGCCTACCTCATTTAACGAACTCGTCCGTCCCTGATAGTCCATGATTAATACTTGTTATGCCAAGAAAAAATAAATGTTGTCCCATATAACTAGTTTTCTGAAGCCTAGTAATTTAAACGGACAGTTTTCATATGTGGTTAACGACCAGTGTCCTCACGGATTACTCGTTTGTGTCTGGATAAACAGGCTGATAGTCGCGTGTATCATGTTACGCAATTGCATTAAGCTTTTCAGCGATTATTTCCAAGAAGCTTATTATATCTAGCCGAAACCTTGAGACGAGGCAAATAGACCACATCTCTATACATTTTGGTCTTCCGATTGCTTAGATATATTCACTTGTATGTACTAATTCATACTAACTCTGAGACCCTACCTTATGAAAAAGGTATTTAAAATCACTCACGTTGGAGAAAATGTAGATGATTTGAATAAAGTGTTCCTTAATGGTAATACGGAGAAAAATAATACTATTGACTATCAAATAAATATATGTCAATTACTTTATGTACATCAATCACTAAGCTAGAATTCTTGACTACAAAATAATGACTACCAATGCAATGGAAGCCAATGCCAGGGTGGTCATATCCAGCCCCCAAATCCGTGGGACATCAGTTTATAATAATGGCGGCGCTTGCATTATAAACAATGGTAACATTGGTGCAGCAGCGTTTTTAAAGGGCAACCTCGGTTTATCAATATCTCAATTTCGCGTTTCGGTAGGTGGCAATGGCGTCCATTTTTTGACGTTTAAATGGAATACCCGCTATGGTACGCTCATGATTGTTAAGTTATATTGGTTTAGTTTAGTTTAAACAATATTTTATTCAATAAACTGAACTAGATTGAACAACTGGCAAAGGCCTATATAAGTTCTCTCCAATATTGGTTTGTTCTTCAAGTCCGCAGTCATGGGACCAAAGCAGTGTACGTTGTAAGTTTTGTTATAATTTAAAAACATGTTTCTTTCCAGGATGTAGTCGCGGCACAACTTACAATGAATGTAAATGTACACATCTACTGATAAATTAATAGACGCACACTATAAGGTTACCCAAGATGTAACGAAGAACGTCTAAAATCTTTAAAGTAATTCGATGCTGACCAAATACAAAGGTCGGCCATAATTGTCTTTCAGTCTCAAAGTCAATTTGTTATCCAAATATACTACAGGGATTTTCCTATAAAATTGCATCTAATCGTAATAGGACGACTCTATGATATGTAAAGCCTAGTCAATTTGAAACAAGATAATTAAAATGTTAATGTGTAATCTGAAGACATTGTGTGAAATTAAGAAAGTTCGAATGTACCATTATATCTATGTATAAAGTCTATATAGATTAAACCCAGCCCACGGTTTTGTTCTTTTTAAGCATTCGTCATTGGAAAGTATCGTTAGGGTTTAATTTTTTCTATTTTTGTGTGGTTTAACAGTAGAATCACATAATACGCATCAATCACCAGATTTTAGAAACAGGTTGTCTACCTTGTCTATATAATTAATCACCGCCACAGTATGCACTCCACAAGTAACAACAGTATGGAGAGGCTCTGGTCATATACATTATACGACTTTTTCAATCCCTTTGGAGTTTCGGAATGTCTTCGCTCTTTGCTCGACTGTTGTTTTGTGAAATGGGTTCATTTAGCTATCAGACATCTTTTACTACTGAATTACTTCAGTTAGTGTGCAATATCATCGTTGGAGGAAGCGGATGTTAAGTCCTTAGAACGAATGAAAAGGGAACTTATATAGGCATTTGCCTGTTGTTCAATCCATTTCAGTTTATTGAATAAAATATTGTTTAAACTAAAGAACGAATGAAAAGGTACTTCAGTGGTATATCATCCCAGATATGTAGTGTATTGAACAGTCAGGATGAAACGTGCTAATGTTTTCTTGCTTTGCAGCCTCAGCTGTTCATAAGTTTTTTTCATAATTTCAAGAGAAAGAAACTCAATCGCACAAAGGAAAAGTTAGTCACAGCGGCACCTATTATAGTACATTAATTTTGTCCTCATTACAGCCCTGCTAGATTGATACAATTAAGCATGGTATTGGTCATGTGTATAATCTGATAGTTATAATTTCAGTGAAATAACTTCAATTTCTGAAAGTAACTTCAATGTTTCCTATTTTAGAACAGTATTTCATGGGCTAAATTGAGCAACATAAACTTTAACCTCCAATAAAAACTAAAAAAATATATTGTAAATACCTTGAGCACTATCCGGGTATTGGAATTCCAATATTTAAACAAGCTAACAGCGGAGGCGTGTGCCCAACGCCGAAACCCCAAAATAATAAAGATAACACATAATATTTGTAATAATATTGTGTGATTTACAGTATCTATATAAATGAATAGATTAGGCAAATATAAAACTTTTATGACTTGGACATGGACAAGTCAGATGACACATACTTTTAAATTTATATATAAATATATGAATAATAACGTTTGTAATGAGTTTATTTGAAACACAGTTAATTTGTTTCAAAATACTTTATGTGAATAACAGGACATTGGGTCTGCTGTCAACGCTATTTTGTCATTGCTTAAAACACTCGTGAGGGGGAAATTTCCAATTACGTCATTAAGTGTGGTTGACCATTCACATAATTGCATAAGTTTGGCCAATTGGATAATTAGTTTCAGAAATCAAGGCATATAAAACACCAGATCTGTGCGCGTCAGATTAGACACCAGATAGATTCTTTAGACGACCATTTTATGATGTAGAGCTATTCAAGTATCGAGCCATCCTGGCCAGACTTGTACAGTGGGATAAATTGTTTCGATGGCATTTAGTAATTGAACTGGAGTATACAGGTCACAATTCTATGGAATACAAATACTGCTTATAACTAATTGTTTCAATGGCATTTAGTAATTTAACTGGAGTATACAGGTCTCAATTCAATGGAATACAATTACTGCTTATAACTGAGCTTCTCTGGTAATTATCAAGCAATGATAAAATTTGAAAATATACATGGCAATATATACATGTACATAAAAATACTTAGTTGATGCTAAAATCGCATCAAGAAAGTAAGATTATTACATACATGTACATATTATTTTCTCTTTGTTCTTCGTATCCGATCAATGAGTTTGACTGCCACATCTCCATACTGATGTCTGATAAAACTTGAAAATATACGTCGCTCAATTATGAGCAGTAATTGTATTCCATAGAATTGTGACTTGTATATTGTACAGTGGGGTGGGTACTGGGTAGAATGACTTGTTATGTAGACTTGTGTTTGTAATTATGTATCTTGAGCTTTAGACGTTTAAAGTTGTATACAGGATGCTGGGTTACTGTTTTTCCTGAATAAGCATACAGTTAGCTGCTGTAAATTCATACAAAACGTAAAGTGGGGTCTTAGTCGAAATGAGAGAATTACGATAATATTCAAGTCAAGAGACAATCTAGACGATCGCCGTCTAACAAGATGTGTGACCGAGAATATGCCACACGTCGGTCTGGTGAACAATTTGATGGCACCGTTTTACATATCCGACCAACAATAGTATTGAGCAATCAAACTGATTATCTATACTTAGTCTAAGCATACCTGGTAGCGAAACTATACACTAAGTTTCATCTCGCCATCAGCTAGAATCAAAGTTATCTTATCCCAATGCATCGACCAATGATATTGCTTAGCACTGTTTAGTTTAAGTGGGAAATGTCAATCTTTGAACCAAGCCAAGACATTCACCTACACACGTTTAAACATTCTACCTCAATTATAATCAGAGTTGGTAATGTTGATAATCAAACTGCTTATCGCTACTTAACCTAAGCAAAAAATTCACCGAGATCCTATAGTATGCCTATAGGTAAATTATGTACTATTTAGAGCAATAAACTATAAATATGTATGTTCCAAAATTTGGTCAACTTAAGATTGTTTGATAAGGGATGTCAAAGTACGAGTTGATTAGTATATAGTAAGTATTTCTGAAAGATACAAAGGTGTTGTACCCTGTTGACATTGGTACCGGTACGTCAGACCTAGAGTATAAAGTCTCTACGCGTATGCATCGGAAGCCCGTGTAGGGATTTCAATACGGGTTACGTGTGATGACTTGTTTGTTCTGGATACGATCTTGGCAGCCGTATTCTGTGGTTTTTAGAGTCTGTATAGTAGGCCTATGACTTATGTCTACCAGATGATAAGCTGTTACGATGGTCATATTGTGATAGGACAAGTGATAAAAGCTCTCATGTAGTATTATATATCATACCTATCGATTCTCTCGTGGTGAGTTAAGGTGGTCGAGTGGAGTAAGCTCGTGTTAGTACTGTAGTTTTGATCTAACGCTTTTTACGTGACAAGGAGTATGGTCGCCTGCCGAACCCCGAAGAACAGCCTACCCAACCGCGTAGGTTTTATTCAAAAACAATTGTATGGGATATTTGCCTCTCAGTGACCTAGTTTATGTCGAGTATACTTTAAACCCTATTTTATCTATTTCTCATGGTTATTGATTATAATATCTGTTCAACTTAAAATAAACTGTGTTTATGTCGATCATGTCAAAAAACTGAGAGCAATTGAATTCGAGTCGTTCATGTCGACTCAGAACCGATAGCAGTGATACATCGGCAAACCTCGACAGATTCTACGCATCTAATACCGGCTGTATGACGAATTCCGCCATTCTGGAACTATATTAAAGGTCCCAGATGAAAAATGACTGCGTCCATTGAGATTTCTATGGAGAGTATCGTCAAGTTTAGCATTGGGTTTGGGGAATTACCAGAGGCTTTCATCAAACCAGCAGCCTTCAGACAATATCTCTGCTCATTTAGGTAAATGTATGGGCGTAGGTACATATCACTTACTGTCATACTGCCGAGGTTAGATGTAGAGTACCGGAATCTGCCGAGGTTTGCCGAGTGAGCAGTGATAGCGATTACACCTAACACGTGACTATTAATTTATTCATTACGTGATCGAACATAATGGTGAATGACTTAAAAGTAGCACCCCAAAGGCATTTTCGGATTTTATATTACATATTTGTCGATATCATAAACACTTGAAACGTGCTTGTCATGGTTCGCTTCTATTTCGCTTATTTACAAAGTCACGAGTCTCTTATCACGTGATGTTATTTCCATGGAAACGAGTTGACGCCAATTCTAAGAACTCTTATGTCGACGGCAACTAGTTGCCGGTATCTTCTTTGATTGGCATTTAGTAATTGCCGGTAGTTGAAGCGAGTTGTAGAAAATTAAACATGGGTAAATGGCTTCAAATGACCGGAACTAGGTTCTTTGAGTTGTAAGAGGCGTTCAGGTCGACACTTTTCTGTTGCAGTCAGTTGACGTTAATTACTCCCGGACAGTCCCGGTTGCCGAAACGCCAGTTGTTATCAGTTGTAAGGTGTGCATAACACCCTTCCCTTAACAGTATAACTGTTTTTTTTACTAACAGTCGTACATTATTAAGTTCGAGGGTTTTGGCGTAATTTACATGTGCTTTCTAATGTCATTGACATATTCCAGAAATAAGTTAACAAATAACAAAATGAAGTATAAAACTTTTAAGTCCAGTCTTTTCTTCTCACAAATGTCGCCAAAATTGAAGACATCTCCTTCAATTACCGGCCATGTTTTCTCTGATCTTGGTTGTTGTCAAGTACGCAGCTGAAGTCAGTTTCCGGTTTTCGCATCAACATCCGGTATATAGCGAGCCAGACGGCTTTTGAGCTAATAACATTGTCTTGAGGTAAAACGACATTATTCAAGTAGTTTCAAGAGCATAACTTATCATATTCCTATATTTTTACGCCGTTATTGAAGCAGACATTAGTTAATGCATTCATGTAGACGAAATCAATACCAACTGAATCAGTTAGAAATGTTCGTTTACATTTCATGTTTTTGTTGAATTACTTTAGGATTATAGTAATTATTAACTACCCATGAAGCCTTCGTATGTTTTCCATATGACGTACTGAGTGAATTGTGCCTAATTAAAATATGGAATATATATATATAATTGAATTAGAACGTATTTGTATTCAGAAACATATATTTAATGTCTTTTTTGAATTCAGAAACATATTTACATTAGAATGTATCCGCATTTGATAATTAGCTATATTATTCACTAATTAAAGGGGCATTATGGAAGAAGAGAGAGAGAGAGAGAGAGAGAGAGAGAGAGATAAATAAATGGGGTTTAACGTCCACACGACACAAACTGGGTAATTTTGGGTACTAACATATGGTTTTACTTTATTCCAATAATTTGCTTGCATGTAGTGGTCTTTAGTAGTGGGCGGAAACCCGAGGACCCATAGAAAACCCACGAGGTTGTACAGGCAACCCTACCGGATTCGACGCAACGCCAGTTGACTCAATGACAGGCTAACCATCCGGCCATTCCCGATTAAAAAAGAGTTGACAGTTCTCGCTATAAGAGTTTAAAAAAGTCTTGTATAGTGTATGTTTAGTTAATTAATCTCCATTATTTTTATGTGAATTTTTAGCACCATAATAGTTTGGACAATCTTGTTTAGGGACGAGTTTGATAGCAACGAAGACGTCTATGGCCATACACTTATATCAATGACCAATGTGCTAATTTTAATCAACTGTGGCATTTGATTATTAATATCAGAATCCATACATTGTGTCCATGGCGGGTTTTCGCAATATTAAAACATAAAACATTCCAGGGGCGGATCCAGGATTTTGTGAGACGGTTTACCAGGTTCCTGTTAAGGAAATCTGCCATCATCGTCTCTAAATTACATAGGCATACATAAAAGCTTTTTAAAAGAGAGAAATCATTTTGTAATGATGTAGGACAATTTAATTTAATTTCATCGATGCAAGACATTCAATTTTGTTTGTAGCGGAGCAGTGTTGGGTTTGCCCCCCCCCCCCCCCTCTGGATCCGCCCCCTATGGCCTTGTTGATGTGAGTATCACTTCCGAAGAAGCGGTAAAACGACACAGAAAATTAAATAAGGCTTTAGTATTTACCTGTTTACTTATTATGTCATTGTTTTGGTACTTAGATAATCTCTATTATAAAATATAAATTTTAAAATCGGAAGCAAGTGTGCTTTGTGTTGTCAAACTGTTCCACAAAAACATGTTTTTGCATTAATTTGTCAACACTAAGATTCATTTCGGCAGAAAATAAATTTGTGTATTGTTTTGGGGTTGGTTTTTTTTTGGGGGGGGGGATATATTTTGTTAGCTGAATATAATTTTTGTGAGGCAAATGCTGTTCTATGAAGTGCCATTTATAACGCATTGTCTTTTTCAATCAATCGCTCAGTTTGGCCTCTTCCACATCCAGTAGTCGGTCGAGCCGTATGATCAGTTATTAGAGTGAAATATAATAAAATAATTAAACATTGATCTGATGATTCTCTAGGAGTATTGAACAAAATATATTACAAAATTAGTATAAAGAATATTTCCAATATTTAATCCTGAGACATCTTTCTGCTTTCAGTCACATAGCTCGAGTCAAAGGGTTAATTTGAAAATTCATAAAACTGTTAACATGTCTGTAAAATTAGCTCACCATAACAAGAGTTGAACGTACATCGTGATGTTGCATTTACTTTTTCCCCGTATACACCCCAAAACTTGATTCATATTGTCCTTAGCTAAACGTTTTAAGTGTTATTTTCATCTATTTGTATTGTTCAGTGTCACCCAAAACATATTTCGGTGCCAAAATAATACCCTTTTCGGACCCCGCCCTATTCCATGCCTTTAATACTGTTAGGGGGGGGGGAGTGTCTATTTCGCACTGATAATTCAAGCAGAAGCAGTTGCGTTTTAACAATAAAGTTATTTAAGTCAGTGTCGTAACTATGTTAACGGAGTGCGTTTGAGGTGCGTGCACCGAAACATTTGCGCGACGGATCCATTAATTTCAGGCGAAATGTCTTCACTTCATAAGTTAATGCAGCGTTTAAATCAAACAGGACGAGAATGACAAATTACCACCGGGGACGACAGAAAGTGAGTTAAATCGGTGGCTATTGGTCAATCAATTTGAAGTGAAAAGGAAGAGGCGTTTCTGTGTTTAAATGCCCGAGGCACCTGTGAGGTGATGGGGAGAAATTTATTTCCCATTTCCGAGTCACTCGGGAACAATTTGTTCGGATCTTTTCGAATTTCTAGAAGAATTACTTGTTATAAGAACCCGTCGATTTCCCAAAATGACGGACATACGCCTAGCAGTATGTTATTTCTTATAGCAATTGAATTCCAGCTGTTAGGGGTTCTTCCAGGGTGTGCTGGGGGCCTCGTTTTTGTATCACCCGAAGGATTGTGCGCTTTTCCTTGCCAGGCTCTCCGTTCCACACCAACCACGGTAGAAAATATCAAGGAACTATCTCGGCCAACCTGGCTTCTGTCAGGTTTATGAGAACGGTTGTGGCTGTTTTACAAACAGAAGCGACTAAAACTCTATCAATATTTCATAATCATGTTAGGCATAATATATTCATTTGATTTTTTTTGTTATTAAATTGAATTTTATTAGGATTTGATCAATTATTATCACCACTTCTAAAGTTTGTTATATTATCAACTTTAACTATAACAGTTCGTTATTTTTCAAAATAACTCTATCAATATTTCATGATCATGTTACATGTAGGTATAATATATATTCATTTGATTTTTTTTGTTATTAAATTGAATTTTATTAGGATTTGATCAATTATTATCACCACTTCTAAAGTTTGTTATATTATCAACTTTAACTATACTGTTCGTTATCAAAATTTTCTAAGGGCGGACCCCAGACGTGGGTGCCACCCCTTAAGCGAAATGACCCCCCCTTATATCCCTTTCTGGGTCAGCGCCTGCCCCTCCACATCACATCAGAGGGTTCGTTTATTATTAGAGGTTTTCGTTCTGGTCGCCCTATCCACGTGGCCTTATTGGTGTTTCAGACTAGTTTTAGGTTAGAGGACAAGACGTTTCTTTTTTTGCCCGTCTTCCATTAGCCCAGGTAAGGTGCAGTAGCGTAGGACGTTAAACTCTATTTCATTTCATTTCACTTTGGGGTTTTTTGGTGTGTTTAACATCAAAATGAGAAATAGCGTAGGACGTTAAACTCTATTACATTTCACTTTGGGTTTTTTTGGTGTGTTTAACATCAAAATGAGAAATAGCACAGGCGAAATTGACACACGCCACGGGATCACATGATAGCGACTTTGATTGCGGCTCCAAGTGAGTGGAAAACGCCTTTTGCCGCAGTCTAATTTTCAAAATGTTTAGGGGAGAGTTCGTCAGATCAGCACAACCACCACTGCGCTAGCGCCTACTTCGCCGGTCGCCGCTCCGCGCTCAATAGCTCGGGCATTATTTTAGCGCCTCTAATTATAAAATCCTACACACGGCTCTGATTTGATAATAAAAGGACCCTTTCCCCACATAACCAGCGCGAAATTGGTAGCAATTCAAAATGGCAGGCAACATAGATCCGAAAAGACGCAATCGTTTATTCCTGTTGGATATGCACTGTAACATGAATTTCCAGAATCCATGATTGCAGAAATTCCAAAATTGCCGCAAAAATGAAATCCAAAATGGCGCAATAAAATGGCATTTTCCCTATAAAACCATGACATGACTGGCAGTGTGCTATTTACGTGGTTTTGCGTTTTTTGTTCGTGTGGATATTGCTTGTAAAAAAAACTTTTTCGGGATTACAGAATTCAATATCAAATTTATAGAAGTATAAATTACAGTTAGTTTGTTTCGCACCGGAGAGGAGAGAACCACTCCGGCCCCCCATAGAGTGGGAACCCCTCGCCGATACTAAACACAGGTTCATATCTGTTATTCATTTCTCAAGTTTGTGCAGTGTTATTCATTTCACACGTTCGTGCACTGTTATCGCTAGCAATGGACACTATACAATATATGATACCGGGGACGGACTTATCTTTGCTCCGTGAGAGGAAGGACAGGGTTCTCGCCAACCAGATTCAGAAGTTTATTTTTTTACACGGTAGACTTTAACTTTTAATATAAACAATTATATTTTTTTACAGGTATACAAAATGTTTCCGTTTTATTCAATAAACAATTTATTGCTAATTCGCGTGAAGAGATATGGTGTTGTGACATGACATTAGAGGGTTCGTTTATTATCCACACGGTGTTTCGGAAAAGTTCTAGTTTAGAGGATAAGAAGTTTCTTATTTTAGTGTGTTTAACATCAAAATGAGAAATAGCGCCACCGAAATTGACGCACGTCACGAGATCACTTGATAGCGACTTTGATTGCGGCTCCAAGAGCGTGAAAAACGAAACGCGTTTTTGACGCAGTCTAATTTTCAAAATTTTGCGGGTGACTCTGTCAGGCCCCCACATCCCTCGCTGCGCTAGCGCCTGTGGCGCTCACAGGCTCCCTGCATCACCGGTCGCTGCTCTGCGCTGAATGACTCGGGCATTATTTTGGCGCCCCCAAACCACTCTGCTGCACCCCAAGTTTCAAAATCCTACATATGGCCCTGGGAGACTCATCCCTTTTAATGGACTGCAGACGTTAAAGTGGTGACCTGTTAAAGTTTTTTTTAACAAAATGGAACTTACGAACAGGTTTTAAGGAAATTAACCCACGAACACTTTTTAAGTACAGCTTTGTGGTGTTTACTGCGAGAATTTTGAATTTCCACAAAGCAAGTGGATTCTTATCCCCACGCGATATTTTTCTATCCGAATTGACAATGTCCTGGATCTCCTGTTCTAATTTGTGGATTCTTATCCCCACGCGATATTTTTCTATCCGAATTGACAATGTCCTGGATCTCCTGTTCTAATTTGACTTTAATATTAAGAAGGGAGAAGATGAGATACACTTTCTTCTCGCGACATGAAATTGGGCTAATGAAGACGGTCATACGCCATACAGTGTGCTATGAGTGACATTTTGCCCGGACAGCGGCACTACGGCCTACTCTTATATCAAATTCCAAGGGATCTTTTACGTGACCTAGGTTTTCCATACCATCCGGACGACTAGACAGCTGTCCTTCTTCACTGACAAGGGGGAACCACGCCTCAAAATCTGGATGGATTTTCTCGGCCAATGCAGGGATCGAATACCATGTATTTGTACTGGGCTTTAAATGTGTAATAAACAACAACAATCAACCTGTTCATAACAATTTACATCATAGCTAATTTATAGTAGACGATAAAATTGTTTGTTAAAAACTAGATATTACTACACGAAACTTGGCTCAGTAATAAACTTAGAAATATTATAGTCTTTCCCTGAAATTCCCTATTTTAAAGGAGCTAAATCGCTAACAGTTGTTGGGACCTATAAATTGACACAATTGGGTAAACAACGCATAAATAAACTTAATTTCATTCAATGGTTTCCGTTTTTAATCTAATTTCAAATCAGTTATGTTCGGCGAAATAAGCCAGCAGTCTCGATCGAATGCAAATTTCTAGCGTCTGGTAATTCAAGTCTACATGAATATGGCGAAGCAATTGATTTGGTACAGTGTGTCTAGTCTCGTTCCTCGCATCTCTTGTTACAACTGGGGCTAAAACGCATTATGCTACACGATTCGTATCTTAAATATTTGATATCAGAAGCCCATCTTTCCCCGTACGGTCACAGCATCAATGTTGATTTAAATTGTCAAATAATTCGTGTTTTCAATGTTGAAAAGAGACTGAGCTACTTTAATCCGCCGATTTGCGTTCTAACTCATGACGTCAACTTGCAGATTATCGCCATTGATGAGACGACCACTATAAATATTGATCGCATGATTTTTATTGTAAATCATATTTATTTTTTTTCATTTTTAGTGAAGCCTGTACCAAAACAGGCCCGGGACTAGACAACGCAGTGAGCGCTTACGGTTGGCTCCCGGATCCATTCACTTGATTTGATATATGTTTATTTTGTGCAATGTCTATTTTCTGTCTTGTCCGCAGGTTTATCTTGTAGATTTTTCCTGCACTTACTATTTATTATCACTGTCCATAAAATATTTAAAAACATAAGACAGAAGATCTGCTTTACAACACGGCTTAAACATTAAGATTTACAAATGTTATCAAAAAAGAAAAGCTTCCCGGACAGACCACAAGCTCAAAATAGCGTCGCAGTTCACCCTGATTTTTTTTTTATTAAAATTGAAAAATGTGTTTTGAGATATTTATGTCATCTATTATTTGTTTCGTAATCGACCTGTATTTCTGACATTTACGACTCTTTTCATTGCACTTAATAACTAATATGAATTATTGTAACTGATGATAAACAGAAAAAATAAATCTCAGCAATATCCAGAGGCGAGAATTCATCCTGTTCGTCATTACCAATTTAAGGACAAAATTGGTGTCAGCCAATATTATATGTGTTATGATGAAACTGGTTAAACACATTCTAAAAATAATATTAACACAGAACATTGCTACGGTAGATAAGTAACAAAGGTTTGATCAAACCGGAAGTGACACTAGGAAAAGGTAAACATGAGTAATCCTTGAAATTAACTGACTGATGTTGAGAGCGATAATAGATACGCGTTGATTTACACCGATAATTACTTTTGAAGACGAAAAGTTGTGAGGGGATATATGTTTGAAACTAACAATTCATAAAAGTAATTGACTGACACGAGATTAGAGAAAGCGAGAACAGATGAAAAACCCTGTACAAAACCCTGTGCATTAGCTTGTTTTTATTAATTACAAATTTTAAGCGAGAGATAGAGAGAGAGAAGTGTGGTTTAACGTCCACTCGACACAGACTAAATCATTTCTGGACTAACATATGGTTTAATTTATTCAATAATTCGCTTGCGCGTAGGTGTTTTTAGCAGTGGGAGGTATTATTTTAAGCGATAGTTACAGTTTTAAACTATAAATACTAGAGTGATTCGTGAGAGGTATAACCAAAAAACAACAACAATGCATTCCCTTGACAATGGCTACTGTAATTATATTATATGATTCTTTACAGCCAACTATTTGATATAATCAATCAGCATGAACTTTTGCACCAATCGTATGCTGCTGAATACACTCGGATCCTTCCTTAACAATGCACCAAGTCCTCGTTTCAACTGCATGACCAGATATTCGGACAAGGACTAATGTTAAAAACCATTTACGTTTGCTGAATTCAGCCGTATCAGTTCCATGTGTTAATTCCCCTTGCTAAATTTGTTACAATAACTTCGAAACTTTAGAAATATGTCCCACCTCTTGACTAGAGACAGCACTTAATCTAGTTACTTCACTTAAAGCGAGAATTTCAAATTTTCTAAGAAAGTCAAAACATGATTATTTCTATGTCTTTTGCTCAATAGGTTATCAACTCACGAGAATACGAACATTGGCATTATTTCCAACCCTTAAATATCACTGACACAGGAAATAACAACACAATTACCTCCCTTGTTTAACTATTGACAACATTGACGGCCATGTTCAAACGTTGTAATTTGAAGTTGAAAATGATATGTTTGCCACTTTCTCTGCTGGCAATAGCCAATTATATAGAGATTTTATTTATCACCCGATCCCATCTTACATACAGAAATAAATAAAAATAATTCTTTGCTATAGATTTTAATTCTACTGAACCTGAATACATTATGGCGTAGTGATACATCAATTTTTGACAACATTGCAAAGTTCTTTATATTGACCCAGTGTTTCCATCAAGGTCAATTAAATCAAAATATTTCCTTTTTAATAAGAAAGAAATTCCTTTAATAAAAAAAATGAACTGTTCTTTGAAAATAAAAAAAAGTATAGTAGTTCCCTTTTGATTGAACAATCAAATTCTTGTAAAGCGATATCTCCTTTAACAAACAAGCGATATCTACTGTAGAATGTATTATTGAGTGATAACGGATTATTCTTTAACAAGATAGGACTGTTTATGTCATCTATTTTAAGGCGGGGGATCATGGTGGCTAAGTGGATAAGGCGCTGGTTCGCTAGCCTGATGGAGGTCGGGTGTTCGATCCCTGCAATGGCCGAGAAAGTTCATCTCGATATTCCGGCGTGATTTCCCCTTGTCAGTGATGCAGAAGGAGGGCCTGACAAGGACAGCTTCCTAGTCGTTCGGATGGGACGAAAAACCGAGGTCCCGTGTACACATTGGAGTGTACGTAAAAGATCCCTTGGCAGTTGAAATTCGATATAAGAGTAGGCCGTACACATTGGAGTGCACGTATAAGATCCCTTGGCAGTTTGAATTCGATGTAAGAGTAGGCCGTAGTGCCGCTGTCCGGGCAAAATTTTCCTCATAGCACACTGTTTGGCGTATGCCCGTCTTCCATTAGCCCAGGTTAGGTGCATAATAGTTGGACGTTAAACCCCATTCCATTCTATTTTAAGGCTTTATTTTAATAAATTTTAAAAATATGACTTTCAAATTTGAAATCTCCGCTTTAACTGCACTAATATATTCGTGTCTGGTGTGGCCCATATCAAACCTTACTTTCCAACCACAAGGATCATCAGCTGAAATTCGAGACCGAGAAAACTGGAGCAATTGTAATAATTATTATTGCCTCATTAGTAAACTTTCCATTCTCAAGCAACCCAGTGCCGGACTGGGCCCACTTGCCAACTTGCCAATGGCAAGTGTGCCTAGGCCGAAAAAAAATATGGGCCTAAGCCTCAAAGAAAAAAGAAAAAAGAAAAAAGTAAAAAAAAGAAAAAGAAAAGGTAGTAAAAGAGGGGAGGAGAGGAAACGGGGAAAGGAAAGGAAAGAAAAGCAGAAAGATAGATTTCGTTGGAAGAAACAAATTCTACCACCTGATGAAATTATGCATAAATTCATGAGTTAAACCTCAAGACGGTGACAGCATTATAAACCGACAATCTTTCTCCAGTCACTCCCAGCTCTTGATAAGTCATTAAAACCTGATAAATGGCCAAAAACTGGAATATTTTGTGAAGTAATAATAAAAACTTTCGGGTTTCGATTTCACTTTCACTTTCGATTTTGATGACTGGAGACAAGGCAAATCGAATGAAAATTCAACTTTTTTCGTAAGAAATCCAGATTTATTATCTCCATCCGCTGCTCTGGCCTGAGGTGCTTGGAAAATGGGTTTGCGGCTGTCTATTTTTCACAATTTTATGGGGGGGGTCCCCCCAGACCCCCCTCGAGCGCTCGTGGGGCTTGTCACAGGTATGGCAAGTCCGGCACTGAAGCAACCAGCTTATTTTACGTATATTTCTCACTAAGTTTGGGCTTGTCGATTTGATTTGACAGAGTTAGTGTCTACATACATGTACCATTACACCGATTTGTCAGTCAAGATTTAAAGTGTATACATTATCCTTTAGACTATCGTCACTTTTGACACTTTTAGTTGCGTTTGTATGATAAAGCGATTTACATTAAAACAAAATCTCAAACCGCTGTACAAAATTTCCAATAGAATTGTTAAAAATTGAACTTTAAGGGGGGCTTATGTCGACCTTGCAACTGAATGCAACTGGGAGCAACTGAATGCAACTGAAAAAAGTCGACCTGAGCGTCTCTTACAACTAGTTGCAGTCAGTTGCAGCCAGTTGCACATGTTCAACTTTCTGCAACTGGCTGCAACTAGCCGCAACTAGTTGCAGTCGACATGAGCGTTCTTGCAACCGGAGTCAACTCGTTTCCATGGAAATAACATCACGTGATTAGAGAAATGTGTCATGTGACTTTATAAAAAAGCAAATGGAAGCGAACGAAGACACCAACTTTTCAAGTGTGGATGATGTCGACAATACGATATTAAAATAATTGTAGCAAGACCGACCATGCCTTTGGGTTGTTACTTCTGAGTTATTCGCCATTTTGTTGATCACGTGATGAATAAATTAACAGCCTGGTGTTAAGTGCGGTCGCTATCAGTTCCGAGTCGACATAAGCGCTCCGAATTCAGTTGCTCTCAGTTGTCCTCAGTTGCTGATATAATCGACACAAGCACTCTTGCAACTGACTGCAACTAGTTGCTGTCAGTTGCAAAGTCGACATTAGCCCCGCTTAAAATATATTATTAAAATTTATAAATGAAACAAATGACTTAAACCAAAATTTAACTTTAAAACTATATAAAATCGTAACATAAACTAACAAGTCAAGCTTCACAATAAATATTTTCTAAACCGATAGGTTTTAAAGTATATTATTTCCAAACACACGGTGAAATAAACTTTGCAGAATCCTTTGGAGGAAATAAATCTGGTCTACCCTCTCTTTGTCCCCCCCCCCTCTCATCGCCCAATAACTTTGAAAAAAATACATGTTGTAGAGTCTGAACGATTTCTTACATAACCCATATAAACTCAACCATTTGGGAAGTGAACTTTTATGATCACTTTTTAGATGCTGATGCAACGCGGCAAAAATACTCAATCACTTTGATTCAGTCACTCCGTTCGTTTGACAATTACCTCTCTGATTAAGCGACAGACAGTATCTGGTAAGGTCTTTTTATCTGGACGATCGGTGTCTGAAATACTTCCAGACTGCAGTTCCGGCAGTCTATTTTTAAAATTTTCGGATTCTTCACTGTCCGTTCGACACTTTCCTCTCTGGTTGGATAAACAAGTACTTAGACGATAAATGGTATGTGGTCAAGAATCAGTGCCTTAATACTGTAAAACTGCATTTCCGACTGTTTTTTTGTTAGGCTGCATTTCTGGCAGTCAGTTTTTAAAAAATCTGTGGGTGAGAAAACCCATACCCCAAGTTGAAGCTCGCGCTTTTTCCCGCTTGACCTTGGACTATTCACCAGCTTTACCCCTCAAACCACCGGCTCCTGGCACCCCCACTGGACATCACTCGGAGATAAAATAAATATATCTCTTTCGACATGTAACAAATATTTAAACAAGACTTATTTCCTGTTTTAACTGCGCAAGTAAATAGGATTTAATTCCATTTAAATCTAGAAATGTCTTAAAGAAACGTAATATAACACAGTCTATTCTTTAAAAAAAGTCTATTGTGTTTTTTTTGTTTGTAATAAAAAATAGAATCCATTAAAATCTAGATATGTCTTAAATTGGTAACATATTTATTTTAAGAAACTTACTATAACACAGTTTATTTTCAAGGAAGTCTATTGTGGGTTTTTTGTAATACAAACTAGAATTTATTTTATTATCATTTTGTAAAAAGTGGAGACACCTAATTTCAGCGAATTGGTTTTAACGTTACATGATCGAACCAATATATTGTGTCCTACATTAGCTTACAAAAAAAACAATATATTGATTTATACGTAAGCATTCAAAAATATTATAAAAAATATAATTGTACAATAACTGTGACTCGTCGTGATCCCATTCTTTCAGAACTGACAAGCGTTAAAACTAGTTCCTACCTATCCGTCCCTATTAACACGCAATGGGAAATTAATGAAAATAACGCTCTAGCCCCCACCTTTATTCTATGGCTGTTTTGGACTCCTTGTCCTCTATATTCACCGTAAATTCTTCTTTGTTCCTCATAAGGAATCATTTCCCGCCATATCTGATACAAATGTTTAATAAACCTACACTATTTTCAAGTAGAATTTTGCGATTTAAAAACATAATTAGCGTCATCTCCGTTCCATCAGCCAGTATGTGGTATAGTTCTTCAAAATTTCTATGATTTAATCTTTGAGACATGTAGGTATAAATAACTTATGAACCTCCAACAAGTATTCAAAAAACTAAATTCCAATTGTCATTGCGTGGTTATCGAGTATATATTATGGTTTGTTCTATGGGTGCTGCTTAACACTTAACAATACAAAGATTTGTAATTAAGGTTTGATCTATCTGAATGGATTGGACATTAGTAAAGGTAAATTTTATGTTTATTTGCATCAGACTAACTTATTTTGTCAGATTACGCAGTATGAGTTATTTCATAACTGTGGAATGTGCTACCGCATGTTCATTTTACACATCCATTGATCGTAAACTTTAGTCAAACAACAAAATCAATTGGGCGATTTCGTCAAATTCGACTAACAACTACAGCAATTCGCAAATTCAAACGTATTGTACTAGCACGTCATTTGATACAAATCATCGGCTCAAAATCTATGATATAAATTCTATCTTAGATCATACTATCCCAGCCCAACCCCAATATTTAAAACCAATGGAATCGGTCAGATGCATATAAACCATAAATATTTAAAGTAGCGGATGAATTTTAGTTTGTTGACCTTTGCCCTGATACCCCTTGCATGCATTTGAGCTCTTTACCTACTAAGGTATGTTGTATTTTTTTGTATCGAAACGTCTTCTTTTTGTCCTTCCGCAGTTCACCGACATGCATTGTCTTCAACCGGAATGCTATATTACTCTCAACTACACTAATCTGCATTCATCGACAGGCAACTACTAACACCAATTACAATGTCTGGTGAGTTTCATAATAGTTTGGAAGCGATTGAACCTAATCTCGCCCTGGTTCAAAAGTCATCAAGTGTTTAAGTCTATTTAACCTTGTGTAAGTCGTCGGACGCGTTATAGCTGGTGATCTGGCCCTGCAAGTTCGTATTAAGCACAATACAAACAAATTTAAAATTTGACAGTAGTCTACAAAACCGTCGAGTGTTGCGTCAATACTTATAACTCGGTATGAAACAATATTGCTCTTCTTAGGGAGCATTATTCGCATAAAGGTACCCTGGCAATATATTGACGGCGTTCCCTCCGATCAAACATAACCCGTAGTCGTTTTAGAGTCGGTTGTATAGCGTAAATATTAGCTTTTCACGCATTACTAAAGAATGTCAATATATGCCTTTATTTATATAGAGGTCTTCTTCGGTGTTGATTCAAAGAAGCTCTTTGCAATACTATACTTCAATTGTATAAAGCAACTGAATCGCGACAATTATATATTAATGCAGGATCGAAGAATATGTGGATGTCACGTGACTTATGGCGGCCCAGATATCGTAAATGCGGGATTTATCAGAAAATTATTATCAATATGTGAACCTGTGGAATCAGCGATGGTTTTTTTTTTAGGTCATATGGGTTATTTATAAGAATGTCTGTAAGTGTGAAATTACCATTTGATATCTTTGAATTGGGCCTCCAAAAAAATTTTGCATCCCGTAACCAAGGCGACCTAATCGATGTTCGAAGATGATGTCAACCAAAGTCTGGGGTTGGGATGTTCATAACTGTTATATTTGCTTTGAAAGTAGTAAAACAGGTTGCTGGTTTACCTGAATATCTCGTCATGTCTGATGCCGTTGTATAATATTTTCAGAAAGAAAAAAAAATTGTTCAATCGATGGAATCAGTCATAGTCTATGGAAACGAGTTCTTTCATTGATTCTCGTAGTTAAGGAATCGATAGGGCACATCAGTTTATGAAGCTAATGGTAAGGATGTGGAACAAAAGACAACAATCATGCCGATTAAAGAACAGAACAAAATATTGATTATAATAAAATGTTTTGTTATATTTTATGACATTATTATCAATATAGAGTTACCAGAGATATACATTAAAATAATCACATTTTAGTATCTTATTATGTTATTCTTATTACCCAATAGAGTAAAATGTAGCACACGTAAATCAATGAATCAACTAAGAAAATGGTATAAGTAGGATACCATACTTCGACATTTTTAAATACAGAAATATTTGTTTTCCATCATAATCCCAAGGCAACTCCAATGACAATGCCATGATGGTGGTCTAATCGCACTTTTGTTCAGATATAAAAATAATGGAGTTGTCTACATTTGTAGATGTAGGCCCGACCGGTAGTTCCTACTTATTTGTTTTACATTCAAAAGTGCCATAATAGTTATATTATTTCTCGACGATAATTAACGTATCTTGAAAACACAAATTGTTTGTTTTCTACTATGAAGCCCTCGAGAGATAATATAATTTGATATAGTTATGTAGGTGATTTATATAAATTATTGATTTCCTAATTATTGGGGACCCACTAATACAATCCTTGCGGAATCGGATACACCATATTATCTGAAAAATGGAAATGTGTTCATACATAGGTTGCTATATTTTATCTGTGTAATGATATATTGTGGTTAGTGGGAACACTATCAAAAAAAAATGATTTCACTATGTGGTTCTTATATTATACTCTCCCAAAATGTGGGGATATTTAGAACAATACAAAACTGCGGAAATGTACCAGTGTATGTTAACAACAGGCCAATTGGCTATAAACAGTTAGTGTGGGCGGCTTATCTGGCGGTCCCATTTTTTTCGCAAAGAGACACCCTGTCAAAAGCGAAAATGGACGTTTTTGATTTTTGTCTTAATAATGAGTAATTGCTCCACCAATCCATAGCCATTCATCAATTCTTCGTGGCATGCTCCTAAACAAACGATTTGGGGCAATCTGACCCACTCCTCTCGCAGTACCACGGCCATTTCTTGCAGTGTTGTCGACGAACACATCTCCCGATCAAATTAAACGGAACAGACTAAAGTAAAGATACGCTGAACAGTAAATTTTATGCAAGAAGCGATAGGAAAGCAAACATGGATAGGGTAAACCAGCACGCAACAATTTTCATCAACCCTTCCTTGAAGTGTCAAATTTGACAATGAACCCCTCCCACGAGTATGGCGCTACTGCGTGTCGCATGAGCAACTCAGTGGTACTGTTGGGGCGATAAGTTGTTCATCTGTGAATATACTCTCAAAGCATTCAAGTGTCCATCACAACCTTAATAGGCATTTGCATTTCAATATCCCCTAAAACAATTAAGGGTATATATCGTCAACTGGTACCGGTAAACAAAAATAGCAATACCCTCAGGTAAAACAAGGAAGAAAGCAAAAGCAAAAGAATTTAAAACTTATAATCGATGATTGGTTTGATAAATAAAAATGAAATACACCCTGGTCGAGGACATTCTCAATAGATCACTAATGGTGACTTGAATTATAAATGAACAGCTTCTCTCGAATGACGGAAATAAGACCAGGATTCTCCGACATTTCTATTAATCTCTTCAGTAGATAAGCCTCAGATCCCACTGTCGATGTCTAATGTGGCGACATTTTTATTTTAGCATGCAATTTGTTGAATAATTGTACAATGCCTTTTTTATGCTATGTATCCGATTGATCACGTGGGGTTTTCTTTACTCCTGTTCGGCTGAACATCTAGTTTTGTTATTTATCAAATCAAAACTACACGGAAGTCTTGAATAATCTATAAGCAAAACTATCATCAGTTATATTACAACAGAGTACTAATCACTTGCAAGGCTTTATATTCT
Source organism: Patella pellucida (assembly GCA_917208275.1). Taxonomy (NCBI): domain Eukaryota; kingdom Metazoa; phylum Mollusca; class Gastropoda; family Patellidae; genus Patella; species Patella pellucida. Next base: position 46,252,950 of record OU795039.1, read on the forward strand.
GTAACATAAACTTACTACAGAAAATCATGTTTCTTGTCGTGCAAATTATCATTCACAGGGACAGTTAAAGCTTAATAGGACTAGATCACAATTATCTACTGGAATAAGGGTTGACCCCCTACTTTTGTACAACAATTGGACTATTTAGTGTGCTATGAGAGAAAGTTTGCCCAAACGGCTGTAATTCTAATTGTTAAGTCTTTCATTTACGTGCTCACCAATAGGTTCTTGGATTGACCTACATGTAGGTTTCTCGTCTCATTCGAACTACTATAGGCCTTTTCTTTGCGAGGCCCATCGCCATACCCCACAGTTAAAGGAAATCCAGTCTTGTAAACCCCAAGGGATTTTCTTGGTCAAACCTGGAATCTAAACCGAGAACCCCTGTTTAGTGAGCCAGCGTCATACTCAGTGATTGACTTACATCATCACCGCAGTAAAGAATATCCAAGCTCTTAGCACCAAATACCAATGTTTAAACATAAATGACATCATTGTTTTCTTAGTTACTTCAATATATTAAATTTACAGTTACATTTTCTAACCGCCGTTCCGCTGTTTTTTTATTGAATAAATACAGCTCGTGGGAATTGATCTCCGTCTGTCTCTTCACCAATTATACATGTACCCAGAGGTTATTGAAATTCCCGTATTCTACATCAAGTATTCGAAGCATTTATGTGAATTGTGAATGGTCTGTTTTCCATCAATTTGGGGGAGCTTTTTGTTGGAGCCTTTCCCGTCTCTGTTGCTCTCAGTGTAAAACACAATTCATATAGGTGACGGCATTGTTTGGGATGGTTGTATTTTAAGCCCATTGCTCTCTATTTTCGGGGCCTGACTGAAAAGTTCTGTGCCTGAAAGGATAGATCAGTTGGGTTGAAACAAACCTGAATGAATCATAGACATAAGAACTGCAACTGCAGTAGTGTTATTATTGTCTTCGTACCAGACCATCTTGTGAACCTTCCAATTGAAATCGGGGGTTGGATGGCCGAATGCTTGCTTCGATATACGGCCTGTTATTAAGTCCATCGCGGTAGTTTTGAATCCCCGGTTGTACGTGACAAGGAGTGGGATCGTCTGTCCCATCTTGTCCTCTAGTTTCCTCCCACTGCTAAATACCCCTACGCGCAAGCGAATTATTGAAATAAAATATTAGTCCCGAAATGATCTAGTTTGTGTCGAGTTGACGTTAAATCAAATTTTTCTCTCTTTCCCATTGAAATCGCCAGAAAAGGACAAAACTGGTTAACGGGCAGTCATCATTTATTGAATAATTATTATCAGAATTGTAATACGTATTATCTGTTGTATAATTGTACATGTATATTATTTCAAATCGTTAATAACTTATAGTTTTGTAATGACTCACGTCCTATAAAAGGTAATTTTACATAACAGAATCTAATTGCATACATAGTTTAAATGTACATATTCTACTACACAGTAATCTTATTATTTATAGAATACAGAAGAATATTCTGTCTCATGTTAAATATATTTCCATTTCTTCCTCGCCACAGTGAATCACAATCTCCCCACTGGTCTGTTTTTTGGGGGGGTATTTTGTCTCCCGGTTAGCTACAATTGGACTATTCTGTCTCATTATATTCCCATTTCTTCCTCGCCACAGTGAATCACAACCTCCTCGCTGAACTGGGGATGGGGGGTTGGGGAGGGGGTATTTTGTCTCATGGCTCGCTACAATTGGACACAATAACCAGACAAAACCTCAAAAATAAATGTGAAACATTGAGATAGCAAAGCAAGGATTTGAACAACAATCATTGATCTGTCAACAAACAAATATACCATTATATTGCCTCTAACCAAGAAAGGTTTTAACCAAATCAGTCATATAATAAAACAAATTAAAACATTTAAAATGACATAAATTTCCTCTAACTTTTAGAGTCTAATTGTGGAATTATATATGCCGTTTTATGATGATAATCATTTTCTTGAAGTTAGTATGCCATTTAGAGACAGATAGGACCTGAAAAACTTTCTATAACACAGTTGGGCCAAGAAATAAATTCGATAAGTCTCAATTTGCCCATTGCGGTGCTTCTATCCCGCCTGTTTTTTTTAACCGAACTGGACCAGGAACATGTTTTTATTTTTTTTTTTAGGAAAGATGGAAGTTGTCTGGCATTCGTTAGGTTTTAATACCGGGGGCAATGAGATTGAAAATACTTATTTTTTAATGACGAAATACACATACTGAGTGGACACATGAATAAATTCATAACCACCTTTCATGGGGTTTTTATTACAACATAATGGTATTCGAGCCGCCTCAGAGCTGAAAATAGAATCTTTGAATGATTCCTTTTATAAACAAAATTATATATAATTTTGTGTTGATTTGGCATTACCGTTATACAATGGAATGCTCTCTTTAGAAATGCCACACAATGATAATACAATACCAGTTTTAGACTTCAATATTTGTTTAAAAGATTAAGTAACTAATTTACGAAAACAAACTGGTTTCCATGGTTATTGCATATTCTCGTTAATATTCATCAGCAAAATCAATTTCCTCTTTCGGATATTTCTTTTTTCGTCTTCTTTTCTTTTTTTAGGTATTCTTGGGTCTCCTAAATATTTAATCGCATGCAATTCAATTATTGGTCTCTTGGAAAGAAATCTCTAATTGAATAATACAATAAACCTATTCAGTTAATTGCAAATTACTTTCCTTCTTTATACTTAAAGGTGACAAAGCATTAACCGAGAGTTAATAAATTACTAAATGTTTCTCTTGAAAGCATTGAGTTTTAGAAACACCTTGAGAATATTTGTTATCTCATGTGAATAAATATACAAAAATACATAAGAACAACAAGTGAGCCGTGTTCAACTTTTCGTACGTTTGTGGTCGTACATTTACCGTAGCTCTGTCCGTTCAAAAGTGTCCGACCAACAAACTAAGGGAACATACTTTATCAAATCGATCAAAATGTCACCGCTAAAAAAAGACTCATTTTTTTACATTTCACATTGACTGATTTTTATATTTATTCTCAGAGGGGCCATGGTCATTAAATCACATGTCAATTGATCTACCCTTGAGTTGGTAAGAGGGTGATACATGAACTGCGCTAAGAAAGTTGGGAAACATAGGATTCTAGGCACGTTGACACGTGCATCTGGGTATTTTGCCACTTCTAAGAACGTAATGAGAATGCACAGCCTTGTCATGTTGTATTTGTAATGACATGAAATGAATTGGGGTTTAACGTCCTACTGTTCTGCTCGAGCTTGGCTGATGAAAACGGGCGTACGCCATACGGTATGAGGGTGGTGGAATCAATGGAAATATTGGTTGTCAGGCTACAAAACATACGATCACCCGTGACTATATTATCTGAACAGTTATAAGCCGAACTACTTAAATGTCCAAACAATGTCCAAACAATCATGAGACCAAGACCTCCAATGCCAAAGTCCAAGAAACTGTGGAAGGATAACGTTGCTAATATTATTGCATTGTTCGCGGTGCAAACTGCAAATGTCAGTAGTTCAAAATACGTTTTTAGTTTCACAATTTGCAATTTCCATCAGGCCCGTAGCCAGGGGGGGGGGGGGCGCGGGGGGCAACTGCCCTCCCAATACTGAGTCTTGCCCCTCCCCCCCCCCAAATATCACAAGAAAATTGGCCTTTACCGCGAAATCCATGCAGATGCCCATGCTAGTTGGCCCTCCCGAAAACATCTTTGCCCTCCTCCAAAAAACAACTTCCTGGCTACGGGCCTGATTCCCATTGCCCAACAATATACCAATGTCACGGTGTTAAAATACAGAATACACTTTTCAATAATACAAAATACAGTATAATAGTTAGTTTGCCTATTACACTTCTGCATTCTGCATTTTGCATAATAGACAAATGCATAATATTAATAGAACACATACCTTATATGGGATCTACGACGAATCTCATTTGCATACGGAAAAACATCCGGACTTTGGCGGAAATTAATGAAGTTAGCGCACATATTCCTAGCGCCAATAAAAACCGAGATATAATTTTAAGACATATTAATGCAAAGTATATATGTGACCCCCCTCCCCCCCCCATAAGGAAACAAAATATACTCTTACCGTAAACATACTGATATATCGCACACTAGGCTAAATAAGCACGCTGCATCCAAACGCACCGGAAACAGCTTTGGTGGCAAAATGTGGGTGTTTTTTTTACAGAATCAAGGGTTTAATAAACTATATATATACTAGATTGCAAAATTAGATAAATATCCTATGATGGTTTTTCCGAGATATATTACCGTAAACATACAAAAATGTTGTAAATTCGGTTTAAGGTAGGCTCACTCCAAATTGACAGATGCATAACTGGCATTAACTTTCTGTGTTGGCGTATCGAGTTATACCACCGAAAAGATCCCAGCACCGGATTCGAGGCGGGGTCCGTCAACATAGAAAGTTAATGAAATTCGGCATGTTCACACCATATGCATCCGTGTAATGTGCAAAATAACTATTATACTATATTTTGTCTTATTAAAAAGCGTATTCTTTAATTTAACACCGTGACATTGGTATTGTAGAGCAATTGAAATTTCAAATTGTAAAACTAAAGTACGTATTTTGAACTACTGACATTTGCAGTTGTACCGTGAACAATGAAATAATTTTGGCAACGTTATCCTTCCATAAAAACGGCCGTTCGTAATGTATATTATACATTGACATTGTGGGCATTATGGGGTCGCGGTCAAAGATTTTAGTCTCTAGGGGAGATAACAATATTTCATAACAAAGGGAAATAATTGTCGAAAATTGCTGGAAATCGATAAGATAGACAACCAAGATACATTTCAGAAATGAAATGAAATGAAATGGGGTTGAACGTTACATTTCCGAAAGATGGGTTCATACTTGTAGCCCCAAACAAGATTTGGCTCAAAAGTGGAATAAATCGGAAGTGATTATTCTATAACGTTGAAAATCTTTTGGTTTCCTTGTTTCTTATCCTAGTTGCTCGTGGCCTTAAGGACGGACCTGGTGCATACAGGTTACAAATAATTCCAAAACAGTCCGACAAATAGTCCGTTTTTGTAATGATAAAAAAACTCCTGTATGGAAACGATTCGGGCAATAATTAAACATTCCGAATTCTTAAGAAAACGAATTACAAGAAGAAGCAAGCACAGGGGGGAGTGTATTTGAGTGAAAGAAATTGTTTCAATTCCAGTTGTCATCTTTTTATTCTATGATGGCCTTTTCAAACATTGATTTGGTTTCTATCCAACTGAAAACATTGGAATTTGAACAATGACAAAAACACAATGAGAGGAAATTGACGAATGAATAATTAATAAAACCGAAGAAATCCACTTTCCTTATCTTTCCATTTAGGTCGTGCTATTGATATTTTCAATATTGAAACATAGCTATGTATTCTATTTAGAATTTTGAGAACTAAAGAATTCCTTTCAACGAACTTGTTGGTTGTAACCATTTGTGTTGATTGTCGAGGACGTAACGCGTTGAGGCAGTCTTTCATCCATAACCACTTCTGTTTTCTTTCTTTTTTCGCACGTATCCAGTGAATGGCCATTTTGCTCAGTAATCCCAGCCAAAATTTGGCTATTTTTTTAAATGACATTACATGTAAAGTTTTAAATTTTTGTTTAGAACTGAAATAAATTAACTAATAGTCAATCCCCAGGCTAAAAACATTAGCAGAATTCATTGTGTATATGTGAAATAGACCCGACCGAAGCACAAAATAGTGTCAATAGCGCGGCCCCGCGTGTGTCAAATATCCGTTTAAACTTGCTAATTCTGTTAAAATCCCATTTTCTTCCGGGGATTATTATTCAATCTCGAGATGTGTCCGTGTTATTGCACAGACAACCCTGATACGACGCAGGTTTTCTGTTCGTCGAAGTCATTGTACTTTTGTTTCTTTGTTTACAAACTGACTTCTGTGCGTTGACCTCGCGACCTGTGACGTTTAGATAAAGGCATGTGAATATTATGGCTGTTCATTGTGTCAGAGTCACTTCTGTGTTAGTAGGGTGAGTCTGTCGTTCAGATTGGCTTAATTAATGGTTCCCAACCTGTTTGTACGCGTACCACTAGTGGTCCGATTTTTACTTCAGAAAAATGTTTACTGCCTAAAACAAAGTACCCATTATTTTCTCAGTGTCTGTATTACTATTCTTCTTATTATTATTTTGTATACTTATTTATATATCTTTTTTAGTTCATTTGCGTGTTCTATACGTAAAATTATGCAAATAAAGGGACATTTGATCGAGTTGGGTTTTCTTCGGAACCAGGTGGTACGCGGCGACTGTACGGGACCTGCAAGTGGTACTCTATTACAAAATGGTTGGGAACCACTTGGTAGTTTTGTAACTGACACTTGGCACTACGCGAATTGTTTATTTATGTCACCGTTAGGGGCTTTGTAACTCACTCAATCGGTATGAGGAATATATATGCCAACCCCCCTCCCCCACACTACATATCAGAGATTTTGTGGATCAGTTTTTCTTAGAAATTATGAAGTGAACACCTGTTTCATGCCAACATCATGCACACTCTTTTGATATTAAGGAAGAATTTGAGAGGCTGAAATTATTTTTGTTTTCAAATTCGGATTGATCAATTCATATTCGCAACAAATACTTTCATTTAAAGGAGAATAGAAGTAAATATGAAAATACATTTAATACTATTCAGATCATGATAAATAATGGTTTGGGCAAGGATTTCACCTGCAATTATCTTTTTAATTACAAAATAACAAATAATGTATTAAATCATCGTTATATAGCAATATAATTGAATTACAATGGTAATATTTATGACGGATGCTTGTAGAAATGCATTATATTGAATTAATATTTTAAAAATCATTGATATTGGTTCTGCTGTTTGTTGCGTCCGTCATTATTGGATTTAGTAGAATAAAAACAATTGGAAATATATATCTCATTTACAGTAAATCTAGTTTCAAAATATTATCTCGACTGATCCATATGCATTTAAAGTTACACTGTCTACAAATAGTTCCACTTGAGAACAGGCACCAAGCTTATTAACCGACACTAATCGGCGATTTAATCCAAATCACTAAGTATACTTTGTGTATTTAATCTTTGCGTCTCAAAACTACGTTACAAAAATCGAATATCTTTTTTTTTTTAATATGGCGGTCATTTAGGGCAGTGATCTAGTCCCAAAGTAGACAGTTCTCTTGGGCATCGATATCACACAACGTCAGCGTTTTAATATACCAAAATAGACAAAGGTGCTAAACGTAATGTTAATTTTCCAGCTGAAATCCCTTTGTTAACACCACCGCCCACCATCCACGGAAAACTGGGAATAGATTCTTTAAAAATGGATGTGAGTAGTCATATTCGTGGTTGTTTCCTTTTAATACAGACATGGAAATATGGGATTAAGTTTGTCGCGGATGTATTGGTAATATTCATTCGACATGTATACTACAGCGGTTTAAGTAACAAGAATTTAATCCATACAGTTATAGTTCGAGGTGCTGTTGTTAGTAACAACCCGCAATGGTATCTTTTGTCCACAATATTATTAGCTGCACTATCAGAAAATACCACTTTAACCAAATTATACAGATATATATTTGAGATCAGTAATAGCCAGGTTCCATACAATACAGGGTATTTTAAGCTAATATGAACATTTCATGGTAATAGCCTACTTCAAACTTTTACTAAATGGGGATTTGTATTCTCTTTCAAATAATACATCTATTAATTCTCAATGTACTTTTTATTCTTAAAGTTTTAAGATATAACCCCAAACTGTGTAATAAATTAAGGCTAACATAATATGAAATTTGATATTGGAGAAACTAATATTATAGACATATCTGATAACGTCACCGTATTATGATACATGTACGTGTATAATACTTATTACTACAGTGTACTAGTACTTATTGCATGTATACGTGTCCATATCCTTTCATCTATCTGTGGTACTATAGTATTCCCTTTTTGTGTGGCCTTTCATCTACATGTATCACCACTATATTATATCCTTTATTCTACCGATGATACTCATATATTATGCTTTTTGCTACATCCTCGTATCTGTTGTACTTGTATGAATGAAATAGAACCAAGTACGAACAATCCAAACCATTAGACAAAATTCGAAGTCCTAAAAAAAACGGTATAGGTATATTATACCCCTTTTATATCCCTTTATCCTTCTGATGTACTAGTATATTATACTCTATTTATACCCTGTCATCTATATTTTGGCACTATGTTATACCTGTTTATAACCTTCCATATCTGTACAGTATACTCTGTTTAAGTCTTTCCATCTATCTGTGGTGCGAGTGCGTTATACCCGTTTTGGCACTACTATATTATACTTTTTTTTAAAATATCCGTCCATATCTGTGGCACTAGTACAGTATACCCTTTTGTATACTTTCATCTATCGGTGGTATTGCCATAGATAAATATATATATATATATATAAATATACCTTTGTTATATCCATTCATATTGCTGTTGTCCCAGTATATTATACCCTTTTTATACGCCCACGTTGGAAATGTGGTTGTATATTGCCATCGACCCGTCCCTCCCTCCCTTCGTCGTCCACAATATTTCTTGTGAGCGCTCTAGAGGCTAAAGTTAATCTGATTGACTTTAAATTTATGCACAGTGTTTAAGGTCAAGAGATATCCGACACTTACTGCCAGAGACCTGTTGATTTTTAGCAACCTCCGATAATTACTGCCAGAATTATGGCCTTTGATCACTTCAAAAAATCATGTGGTCACTTAAGAAGCCAAAGTTAATATCCGTTTGACTTTAAATTTATACACTATGTTTAAGGTCACGAGAAGCCTATTAAATTTCCACGATTTCCGATAGTTACTGCAAGAGTTATGGTCCTTTTGATAACAAGAATAGCTAAATCCATGATATTAAATGTTTCGTATACTATAAGAGAACTTTATAAAAGCCAAACAAATTCTAATGATTTTCCGATAATTACCTAATGCGTTGTTACTTTTAATCAGATTTTGGTGTACTATAAATGTTTCATTACCGAAAAAAGTTAAATTATGCGACAACTCTTGTTGACTGCCCGGATGATTTAGCTGATGTGGGTGTGTGTTTCGTTGCCTGGCAACCTATCTTTATATCTTGTCATCTATCTGTGGTACAAGTACATTAGACACGTTTTGTTGACCTTTCATCAATCTGTGGTGCTAATATATTACACCCTTTTTATATCCTTACATCTATCTGTGGTGCTAGTATAGTATAGCCTATTTTATATCCTTACATTTACTGTGGTACTAGTATAATACACCCTTTTTATATCCTTACATCTATCTGTGGTACTAGTATAGTATAGCCTATTTTATATCCTTACATCTTACTGTGGTACTAGTAAACTACACCTTTTTATATCCTTATATCTATCCGTGGTACTAGTATAATACACCCTTTTTATATCCTTACATCTAGCTGTGGTACTAGTAAAATATGGACATTTTGTGGTACTATTATATTATAGCCTTTATTATATCTTTTCATCTATCTGTGGTACTAGTATGTACCCTATATATATCCTTTCATCGATATGTGATATTAGTAAATACATGTAATGCTCTTTTTATATCCTTTCTTCATTTATCTGCGGTACTGGTATACTTTCCTTTTTGTAATATAATAAATATAATCTATCCGTGGTACTAGTTATATTATGTACTTTTTATATCCTTTCAGTTATATTTGATACTAGTATAGTATACCCGTTTTAATATATTCATCTATTTGTAGTACATTGTACTAGTATAGTATATATAACCTTATTTATATTCTTTCATCTATCTGTGGTAGTATATTATACCCTTTTTAAAATATCATTTCATCTATCTGTAGTACTAGTATATTATACCCTTATTTATATTCTTTCATCTATCTGTGGTAGTATATTATACCCTTTTTTAAATATCATTTCATCTATCTGTAATAGTAGTATAGTATAACCTTAATTATATTCTTACATTTACATGTATCTGTGGTACTAATAATATTATTAATATCATTGCATATATCTGTGGTTTAAAGGCTCTGATTTCATCTATCTGTGATATTTGTGTATATTGCATACTCCTGTTTATTTTCTTTCATATAGATTACTTGTTTAAACGGTATATTTTACTAGCCTCCATAAATGTGTTATAGACCAGAGGGAGGAGGGGAGCATTGTCACCCGAGTGGGGGCGAACTCCTAATGAGACGTCTAAGGTCATTTTGGTCCAGATTGTCCCAATGCTGTTGCAACGCAGCAGCAAGATCTTGGACATTGGCAGGACGTTGTTGATGTTGACGTAACCTCTGCCCAAGCGTGTCCCAGACATGCTCGATGGAGGAGAGGTCGGGACTCAGTGCTGCCCAAGGTAATGTGGTGATGGTCTGTTGTTGGAGGTAACCTGTGACTACCCTGGCCATGTGACATCTTGCGTTGTCATCCTGGAAGATGAAACGGCGGCCATGACGTCGTGCGAACGGCACAACATGGACTGCCAAGATGTTGTCCCGGTAGTACTGGCCTGTAACACGCTCTGCAGCAACATGTAAAGCCGTTCTTCCAGCAACAGTGATGTCTCCCCACACCATAACAGAACCACCCCCAAATCGATCATGTCTTATGACGTTAACGTCTTGGAAGCTCTCGTTTCGACGACGCCACACCCTCCTACGTCTGTCCAAAAAATCAACAGTGAACCTTGACTCATCTGAAAACATCACATTGCTCCAGTGTCGATTATCCCAGTGTTGACGATCCCTTAAAGTGCCAGAAAATTATTTACATATTTGAAGAGAACAATCAACAAGCCTTTTGTTGATATGTAACATTATATCTGGAATTTCGTACTAAGACCCGTATTTTGGCATTGAATACCCCCCCCCCCTTCATTATCATAGTAATAGACCAAACATTATATCTGGAATTTCCTACTAACACCCGTATTTTGGCATTGAATACCCCCCCCCCCCCGCTTCATAATCATAGTAATAGAGCTTATACCACCAAACTTTGATCGCTTTTTAAGGTAAGTAAATATGAATGCACCATAAGATTTACATATTGAATAGAGCAATCAACAAGCTTTTCAATTATATGTAACATTAACTCTGGAATTTCGTACTTAGACTTGTATTTTGGCATTGAATACCCCCCCCCTTCATTATCATAGTAATAGAGCTTAATACCACGGGTATGCAGGTGTCATCGCTGCTCATTGTTATTATTATACATGTATTACTGTATTATAATTGTCTCATTGCCGTTATCGATGATTTCTGGCCCTATTCTGAGCAGATTTTGAATTATATACGTTTCTTTCGTTATTTGACCTTCCGTGACCTTTGACCTCCAATATCTCGAAAACGCCCCCTCACCTGGCTTATTACCTACCAGATTCGGATTCCTGGTGAAAAATGCCTCTAGAAAAGTTAACTCAGATTGTGCCCCCACTCGGGTGACAATGCCCCTTCCCCCTCTTGTATATTGCTAGTTTATACTGTATATGCTTGTATCCTTTCTCCTACCTTGTTTATATTGCATACTTTTTCATATCATTTCATATATCAATTAATATACTGTAGTACTTGTACTCTTGAAGTACCCGAACTCATAAAACACCCCACGTGTTACAGTTACTAATTAATATACTGCTATTCTTTTATTTTTACTGGTTATGCAATACTATAGAAATCCACCAATTTTCTTTTTTTAGAATACAGACGCATTATTTGAATTTGAGATGTATTGCATTTCAACACATATTTTGCTCCAGCTTTTTATCGAACTCGAACCTGCATTAAATGCATCGTAAGTTGGGCCTACTCCAGACATTTTTATTCTTTTTATGCCATATACCAACCTGTATTGAATATATAACAATAAGGGATTTCTCTGGTGGATTTTAATTAAATATTTAATTGGTGTAGCAATCCACGCACGCGGTTGTAAAATACAAGAAAAGACGATAAAAAGTTGACAATGTTGGCGATAACTCCGAAAATATCCCTGATCAGTATTGTTCATCAACATGTCAGTCTATCATTAACTTTCCTTATTTAGAATATCTGTCTCTGCGAGAGTAATGTTTTGAATTGTCTTTGTATAGTCTTTGAATGATGGATTATGCAATAGCCCGATCTTCCTTTTGGAGGTCTTTTTTCGGCTTCAAATGTTATATGAACTATTATTTAGACATTTATTTACATACCATGCCTAAAATCAACTCCAACCATCGGATCGCTGAGATTTAAATGCATTAAAGCCCCGGGAGATTTAAATACATGTATTTAACGATTAAATGGATAATCAAGACTGTGTCCCGATTGACAAGTACCGTTGCTACTATAATAAAGAAGCTGCACTACATCTCCGTCCAAACAGTGATAACTTCGCTCAGAATAAAATAATGTAAATTAAATGTTCAATATATTCAGTTTTCATTATCTACTTTTAAACGATAGTAGCAAGACGGTGGACCTAAGTAATATAATAAACTTCCCTTAATATTCTGTTTCTATGAAACGTGTAAATGTTGGCGCTTGGGATGGGTGGGGTCTACTGCAGAATGGTGAGATTGTAGCTTATAAAATTGCATGTTATATTCGGGTTCTGTTGAGCCATAAATCACCATTGATAAACTGGGGTTCACCTCCTACTTTTCTCCACCGACATCTTCAAGAGAAGTGAAAACGCTAGCCATATATTTTTATATAATATTAAGAGAAATGCAATATTTTACTATATTTGACGATGATACAGAATTTACAATATACTAGTAAATATCTTTTCTTGATCCACAAAATAGTCAGGAAGAAACGTCAGCACAAATATTTCAAAGACATTTAAATTGAAAACTGATTAAATTATGCCCAGATAATAATATAAGAATTGGATTTTTTTATATAAAAATTTAATCAATAAGGGTGGCTTGAAAATTAAATCGCTTCTTCAATATTAGTTACATCATACCTAGGGATGGAGAATTCTGCCAATTGCACCACTCCATCCCCTCCCCCATGGTTCCATACCGTCAGAAATTTTTAAAACTAAATCAATTGAAAGTAATATAGTTACAGGGTTTTCCGCGTTCGAGGAACCTTAAAATTACTCGTTCGCGTTCAAGGAAACCTTAAATTCCTTTTCCATACTTCCATAAGGAAAAGGATGATTACTTTATCAAAAATGGAAAATAAGTCGTATAAGGGAAGATTTTGGGAATACCAATAATAATAAAAAAATCATTTATTCTTTTGTTTAATTAATATACGGGTGTACATTTCTACTGATTGGAACCAAGACGTTGATTAAATATTGCCGTACCATACCCCGACCTCATGAAACTAATATTCATTAACCCTATCAAGCTTTCAACCAGACCCTCTTCCAATTTCATTTCATTTCTGGATTTGGCGGTGAAAAGTACAATAATAAAGCTATATCGGTTTTATTACTCACTATATTTGACAATGACAAGTTGTAGGGCTAATTACATTAATAACAAAGTATGGCGGTGTAATGGTTAATGTATAATGCTCTTACAAGTAATGAAATACAAGAGGAATGGGAGAAGGTTTAATTGCGTGTTCATCAATATTTGATGATTTCTTGGCTTGGGGTTGATCTAGTCTACCACGACATATGGTGGCGCACCTTGCCAATGTTTTCAATTAATGGTATTACTTGTTTATCATTCAGCACGCGACATAGGTATAATTAAAAGACAATGGACCATATGTCATCGATGTGTCTTTTTTTCAAATTTTCTTTTCATCGGCTTAATGTAATTACCTATAGTGTTATTTCACAGTTGAAAATTGAATTTTCTTATATTGGTCCAGATGAACAAAACTCAATATATCGTCTTTCATTTTCTAAATTAATAAGTTGTTTTAGATAATACATTTTGTCTACGGTACATTTAAAAATCTGTCTGTTGAGCAAGGTTGGAACAAATTATAGTTTCGCAATCAAGATAATGCCGATCCGTCTGACCAGAGAGACACACTAAACAATAAACTAAATCCTAATTACGCAACTTAAACCTAAATCTTGATTAATTAAGTTTGTGCATTATTCTATGCATTATTCTATGGAAATTTTATAATAATTTCAAACGATATATCACATGTTAACAATAAAATACCAAATTGTTTTAAACAAAATTCATAATAATATTATTTTTTATGCGATATTACAATTATTTACGAAGATTCGATTGTTATGTAAAATTTAAGACCGATCATTCAATCCATCACTAAGCTATAAAAAGATATTCCAAGAATCCATACAATATACGTAATAGATGGGAACTCATAAACAATTTGCTACAATAAGTTAAGCAATGGGCTATCATGAATATGCTATTACAAGAAGTTTATCACATTTATTTTATTGTTGAAAGTTCTAATTATTCATCTTGAAATAGAAACAAAGAAATGTAGGTTATAAATTCAGTGGTTTTAAATAAGAATACATTGCAGCCATGTGCGTTATTCATTGCATTCAATACATTAAATTATAATAAATTTACTTAAAACTGAATGTATTTATCCGCTCCACGCAATAGACGTTAAAGGGACTATCCCGATTTGAACAGAGTATCAAAAATAAAAGCCTGAGTACGTATGGAATGTATGCAAATATAGAGGAATGGTTGTCTCAAAGTTTTAGCTCAAAATATTGAGTCGTTTGGTCGTGAACGCCAAAAGAGCTTTTAATTTTTTACGGGACAATTTTTACTTAAGGTGATCTGGTAATCGACTGTCGTTCCTTTCGAGGTATATACAGGGAATGAACCATGTGCTGTACTTTATAACGAAAGGTCAATTTCACCTACACAGGTTGAGAAAACGGTCTCCATCTTCAGATGAAGACTGACGGGTTTAAGTTTGTTTGAAAATTAATAACGTATATTGAGTTAGTTCCTCGGCCCTAAGAAGGATGGGGATTTTAAGAGCTTTTACCATTAATCTAAGCAGTTTTTGTTCTCCTGAATGTAATCGGGGTTGTCCCTTACAACTGAACTTTCTTTGCCAATGCAGGGATCGAACACCCGACCTCCAGACTAACGAGCCAGCGTCTTACACACTTCGCGACGTGATCCCCCTTACGAAAAAGAGTATAAACACGACTTACATACATATATAGTTAAATGGATTTAAGAATCACAAATTATTACAATTTCGTAGATATATGGCAACCTCGTATCAAATGGCCATTGACAGCTCTATGAACTTACAAAAGCGCCACAGAGCAATCAGACTGACCAAATGTTCAGCGCTAAAGAATACGATTATTATTTTTTTATGTTTTTATTTAAAACGGAAACGGATGCCTTGCCTCAAGCACAATCAGCGTCATCTCCTAGCTATGGATGGTGCTTGCATGGTGATGTTCTCTCAAAGAGAAACATTTACCTAGCTATTTAAATAAAAAGACTACTAAGTGTCAGCTAAGTGAACTTATTAAAAAAGAGAAAGGGGTTGACGTCCGGGATTGTTTGCTTTCGAATAGCATATAACGATTGTTATAATATATAATATTTATACGAAGAGCTTTTAGAGGAATTATCTACAGATTTGTTTCGTGATCGACATATAAAAACTATTTACATTTGTCTATATGATTTATCAAACATGTACTTATTAACCTATGTTATCATAGTCTAGATATAGATAGAATCATATTTATTGATAATATGTAGATAAATATCTGCCCGACATAATAAATCAATTATTCATAATAATTAATAATAATTACTGTCACGTACATGCTTTGTACATGTAGAATAATTTATTCCATTTTATTTTAAAAACAAAACCTGTCAAATACATATTCTATCATTACAATGCAGTCTGTACCGCTTTATATGATTATATGTAAAACGTGTACTGGTGGGGGTGGGGGTGGGGGGCTTCTTTCTCGTTTGTGTTTCTTCATAAACTGTATTCCAGATTGCAAACTACCACAATATACATTATAAAATTAACTGCATAATAGTTAGAGAATCATTCATTTTATGTGGGATAATAAAGTTTAATCAGTCCCTATCTATGTGTACCAATTGTTATAAATATTAAATGTGATAGTATATTTTTATAAATACATGTACAGATGAAACGTCTATTCGAAACAAACTATATCCTTTCAGGAGTAACATATGGTTCAATTTATTTTATTAATAGTAAAAAATAACTTTCGACTTGAAGTGAGTTCAAAATAGATCGCATTGAGTAATATATATATACAATTAAAAAAATGCTTTATTGAGTTCAAAATATGACATTTCATGAAAGTTATATTAGATGTGATATTATTCAAAATAAATTGCGTTGATTTTCTTGGTGACAGTGATAATAATTCATCAAACTTTGAAGATATAATTGAATTTAGAAATTATTTTTTGGCATTTGGTATTTGAATTTCACAGTTCTTTCAAATACCTGTTCTTTAATACAAATTACTGATGTTTGAACTGTAAGCCACAAAGAGACGTGTTGTCGCTTTAAATAAAAGAACGTCTGTTTAATGTCTGTCGAGTGTAATGAGGTGAGTATATTGAGAACTTAGCTATAATATTTAAATTGTCATTATTTTTTTATGGACTCATGTCAATGGTCACTTTAATTGAACTTAATTCAAACAACATTGTCATTGACGTTTACAGCAGCTGTCATATTTGAGTCCCCTATATCATCTGTTCTATATAATGATGGAGGGGGGGGAGTAATTATTGCTGGGTCATTTGATTGCTCTGTTTAGCCATTTTAGTTTATTGTGAAAATACAAGTCTGTCAAAATAACTTAAATTATTCCAATAAAACATCAGTTATCATGTTTTAAAATTGTTACTAAAATATTCTTTCTCCTTGTTTTGACATCCACCATGAAAATGAACTGACCTCACGTATTCTTCTTGAGACTGAATAGATATGTTTTTTGTCGAATTCCAAACAGGGTAATGGTTTCACGTCTAGGCATTTTTTTAAGGAATATGAAGCACTGTTCCTGGGAGGCTGAGATGTACTCTCACGTAGGGCGTAATATATAAGAATCATTTTGGAATTTCTGCATACCAGTTTCGGGATTTAAATGGTCGTGATTTGTATCCATAACTTTTACTCGACATCACCATTATTGCTCTACTGCTTCTTTACCCTTTTAGTCAACTGGTGTGGATTTTGAATACCCGATTGTACGTGACAAGGAGTATGGTCGCCTGTCCAGCCTCGTGGATTTTCTCCGGGTCCTCCGGATTCCTCCCACTGCTAAAGACCCTACGCGCAAGCTAATTATTGAAATACAATTAAAAACCATATTGTGTTAGTCTCTCTCTCTTCCCCTTTTTAAAGCAACTGTCCTTTGTGTATTATTATGAAATATGTGGTATAACGTAAAATTTAAATTTGAACATAAGGAACTAAGTCATATAATATCTTGGTCTTGTACTCTTGGGACAGTACATACGATACGACTTTTCCGTTACAGGGTATGGTAAACATTGTTATGAAGTAAAAACTTTCTTTGTTTCACTTATTCTTATGGACATTTTAGAAGAATTTTACGAGTTTATGTTGACATAATCTACTTTATATCCATAGTCCTGCATGTAAATTAAATATGTGGCGTTTTGTTTTTGACTTCTCAGGAAATGAATGAAAGAATAAAAGGCAACAGTCAAAGAATGCTGTTGTTCTTTTTGTTATACGTTACGAGGTTTTTTTTATTTTCTGTATTTGATTTCAAATAATACGGAATTAGAGATTTACTAGACGATATCTCGTGATAAATAAAATGAATCGCAATGAACTTGTAATAGTTTTGATTTCTGATTATAATATTCTAATATCAAGTAACCTGTAGTGTACGCCGGATGCCACTTCTCGTCTGTTTTGGTAATTCAAATAGCCATGACATAGCTAAGAATTTAGCCGAGGTGACTAATATCTAAACTACCATCGGAATCTAAGTTTTTTCATTAACTATTGGGAGTAAACGATTTATTGTGAATGTTGTATATAGGGTGACTTTAGGTAGTCGGTGCTGAACAATAATACTGGGACCCAGGCAATTGAAGGGATTAAAATAAAACTTTTTACAACTCCTTGACTATATATTACATAAAACTTCTTACAACTCTTTGACTATAATATATCAATGTAATTATAGTCAAGAGTTCTAAGAAGTTTTATTTTAATCCCTTTACGTGCCTGTTTACTGGGATGACATCATTAATCATGGGCTAATACAAGGCAATCTGAACGACAGACTCACCCTACCTGCAGAAACAGCTACCATCAATTCCGTCACGTTACCTACGTACGAATACAAGGATGTCTATTTGACAGTTCAAATCACGAAGTTTGACTTATATGTCCATTTAATTCATTTACGCTATATACTCAAGTAAGGGCATGTTTCGATGACAAAGGAATATTTCTAGAATCCTTCAATATTGTATTCTTGTTTTCTTTCTTGGACAGCAAATAAAGTTACAGAAAGGTTAGTTTAATTATTGATACCCAACGTCTCATTTTCTTTAATTATCTCAAAATGTCAAAGGCTTAACATGCTTATATTTTATTAATTCATTCTTCCAATGTTCTTTAATCCATTTACCCATCTCTATCTCGTCAATTCATTTGCTCACACAACACATGCTTATATATGTTCCTGTGTTGGTGGTTATTTCGTTTTAAAAGACGTCCGGGACGGGCGAAAAGGAAGACCACTTTTTTGAAGATTATTTATTTACCTTATTAAAACCATGGTTCTGGAAGTTAATTAGGCTATCTAATGTAATTTGAAAAATTAATTCAAACTTCAAATTATTATAAAGAAAAAGAAAGAATTCTTAACCCGTCAAACCGCAAGTATGATAGACCATTGTTCGTGTTTGACAAGGGTCATATCTGGCCGTTAGCTCGCCACGGGAGGGGAGATTGCTTTACGTTGGGTCATTTAAAGAATCGGGGTTAGCGCCGTATGGACCTGACATTAAAGTAGATAAGTCTCTAACTCAATATCATCCAAAGTTTTCGACATTGAAAACACGAATTGTTTGTCAATTTAAATCAACATCGGTGTCGTGATCTTATCGGGAAAAGATGGGCTTCTGATATCCAATATCTATAACAAAATAAACATTTTACCATTGGTACACGAATTGTGTACCATAATGCGTTTCAGTGCCATTTGAAACAAGGGACCCGAAGAACGGGGCTAGACATATTCCACAAGTCGTGTCAAACGGTGGCGGTATATTCTTTTCTGAAGAGCATGCACAATAGACTGGTATAAATAGACGCTAGATATTACCATTATCTTGAGACTTTTGGAGTAAACAAACACGATTGACTGTAAATCAGTTTATATACATTCATATTACACTATTACATGCGCTGCTACCCATTTATGTCAATTTCTAGGTCCCAAATATTAGCGATTTAACTCCTTTAAGTAATTGTAGATGCAGTGTTGGGTTGTCCAATCTGTATCGGTTTTACATTTACAGACAGCTCTCTAACTAAAGTTGTGGGTTCGACCCTGTACGGAAGAGCCATGTTATAAGAGGTCGCGAGTTCGACCCCGTGTTGGTCGAGAAAGTTCACCTGGAAAGCTGTCTAGTCGTTTGAGTGTTAAGAAAACCCGAGGTCAAGTGTACACATTGGCGTGTACGTAAAAGATCCCTTGGCAGTTGGAATTCGATATAGAAGAGTAGACCATAGAGCCGCTGTCTGGGCGTAAAATATCCCTTGGCAGTTGGAATTCGATATAAAAGTAGGTCGTAGCGCCGCTGCCTGGCCAAAATTTTCATCATAGCACACCGTCTTGACCCACATCGGGCTCGTACCAAGGACATCCTTACTATTTGAGCCCCTCTTAGCTAACATTCAAAGCAAAGAGCAACTGTATGGGTGCAAAAAAAAATTCCATACGCCAGTCTGACCACCTCCATCCCACACCACATCATCTCTCCCTCTCATGCATGATTTAATCCTTCAATTATTTTTGATAAAGCCGGTTAATGCTTTCAGCAGTTAATCCACCTATAACGAACGTTACATGGGATTTAACATTGATACAATATTGAACATTAATCACATTTAAGCTTCTTAATAAAAACCTATAATATACGGCGTTGTAAACACATTTACATAACCAGTGGACATATTATTTTCTTGTTCATAAATTAATTTATTTATCATTGAGATGGAGATTATGACTCGGGGTGTGTGATATGCACATATTTAATCCATTTATTTGTCTAGTCATGTGCATTTTATAAGAAAGCTAGTAAGGATCTCAGACTACAGTTTAACGTCGCAAGCCATGTTAGGATGTATTGCATCATAAAGTATGGTTTGTTTTTGTTTCAAAAACATAGTGATAGCAATTTTATTAACTCGGGAAGTTCACATGTTTAACCATTTGTTCTTGCACAGGAACTTTGATTGAGTTATCACCAAACTCTTTGTTTCAGCAAGTCAAATAGTTTTTGTTTACGAAGCGCTTTTGTACAAAATAAAATTGTATCCTGAATTTATACGCATGAAACGCATAGCCGAACAAACTAAATTCGTTTCATAACTTTATATCAAAAGCAGAAAAATCGATTAACTCCCTTGAATTCGTAACAAAATAATCGAGAATAGCGTGACTTATTCATTGCATTCCTAATTTACATAAAATATGAATATTTTGCTATGTTTCTGTATCTGACATGCCCATATATTTGGAAATAAATTCATACTATTGTTTTATAATAATATTCGACCCATAATACTATAACATTTATAGTAATGCTTATCTGAACATAGAACAATACCCCATGCCATTCTTATCGGTTTTTATACGATATTTCACAAAATAAAACTGGTTATTATTTGCTTAATAAAAGACATCTGCATGCTTTATTGGAATATTTACATAAATTATTTTCTAAGTTATGCATGTAATTTAAATTAATCAATAAAGTCATCAATAAAGTCTGTTGTTAAAATTTGTCCCGAAATGACATACATACATGTAGTTTATGTCGAGTGGACGTTAAACCCCATTTCTCTCTCACTTGTTAAATGCCTCATATCTTCTTTTTTTTTAGAAAGGATACAAATTTATAGTTATTAATTAGAATGAAATCCTCATGGTATGGAGAAAATTAGTATCATGAAAATAAACAATTGCGATATTATGATATGCAAGCAGTAGCTTATAATATCGTTATATTAATATGTTTATAGCGGTTTTAATTGCGTCATTAACAACATTATTATGATTAGATAACCCGCTAATGCAGATATTATTTTATAAAGACTAATACTTCCATCGTGTCATAAGCTGATAACCAACACACGTCCAAGTCTCGTGCTTAATCTAGCTTCTTTCACTATCGGCTCCATGTTTGGCTACTATAAACTGTATTCAATAGTCTTCACTAATAATCGGTTGTCATTTGCTCTCCCGTGTTGTTAATCACTAAATACCCATTGAATTTAATCGTATTGTAAGCATTTGATAGACAAAAGGCCGCTTCGAAGGGTCATAGTTCGCGGGGAAGTATGGGATATCGTGACGTCATGAAGTGAATGTGCGTGCATTTGAATAACAAAATAAACGGAGGTGTATAGTGGAAAAGGATTCGATTCATTTCAAACGTTCTCTTGTACAGGACACGTGTGTGACTGAATGCAGGGGAAAGAGAAATAGCCATACCGAGTGTTGGGCTTTTAATTCACAGTCTTTCCACTGCACTTTGCACCAAGCGCACTTATATTGAAGCGCACATCAGTGAATGTAAGGGAATTCTGACTTCTTTGATTCAAGTAGTCAACGCGTGCCGACTTAGCCCGGCGATTTTAACACATATCATTGAACGGGGAGTTCGAAGGCGTGGATATCTCACGTTCATAGTTACCACACCCAACGACTGTGTTCATTAGTACTACTAGTCAAAAGTCAGTCGATTTGGAGAACTGGGTATAGCATTTTTACGCTATACCACCAAAACATAAACAATTGGTTCCATTCTAGAAATGAGATCGACCGAAATGGCTTCACATAATAGCACTGGACTTAATACTGATTCTAATATTGCTCTTAGTCAAAGTATGGATTCAGTTAACACAACACCAGAAGAAGAGGTAAGTCTTTTACATTAATCTTAAGTCAATATCACTTGACAAATCTTCCTAGCATCACCATCTTCCTCTTTTTAGGCGCTTATCGCTTAGGAAGCCGTGTTACTACGTTTGTGTTTGGGGGCGTCTGCTAGAGCAAGTGGTGACTGACGAGTAACGAAATACTACAGTACATGTCTAAAGCGATGAGTTGTTGTAAACCGTACTAGATCATGCGGGAAATAATACTTGACAAAAATTCCCTTCAAACTATATCAAATATTATCTTACTGATTCGCGGTAGACGGGGCTATTTTTCTGTCTTTGTGCGTATGTATTTGAGGTCTCGTTTCAACGGGATGTTATTGGTGCTGACAACCTGTTCCTCGGCATCATTGTAGACACTTATAAACAACCTTGTACGGGACACTTCATCTAAAGATCATACATAATTCACAATTCTTGTACATGTAATTCTAAAGAAGATGATTAACTGGATCAAATGTCGATTCGAAACGTAGTAATAAATACTGATTACGCTGGAAGGGTAATTTCTATTCCATGCAATATGAGCTTTTGTTAATTAAAATTTTAAAAGTCGCCTTGACGCTGAACAAAATAGAAACGAAATGACAGAAATGGGTATGGAATTATTGAAACACTGCGATCAACAAAATCGGCGTGGGTTGTTGTAATCGACGCTTTATCTCATTCAAACAACTACTGGATTAGTTTTTGAATCACTAATCACTTACCCAAAGCTTAGCACATCAAGCATCAAGTCACAACAGTTCTACGTTAATATTGAAAATCTGCTTTCATCAATTTATAAATTTGAACAAATTGTTGACATAGTCAAGGTGATGGAAACGTACGCCCACATTTTGTTTACATTATTATGGTTTCTGAAGATATAAATTTACGAAAATGCTAAATTGATAATGATTTATGATTTGTAAATTTGCTATATCAACTATTAAAATGATATAATAAAGGCTTGCTGCTGAAATAAAATAGGTGTGTTCGAAATAAGTGGGTTATTTACGTTTATGTAAAAAATAATGTGTCGAATTTCACGTATACAAACGAACGTGACGGAGTTGAATTTCGTTTATGACGAGATCTATTTGGTAAGGATGAAGTATGTGCAAACGCCCATAGTAAGCAAAATTATTCTATTGTGCCAGGATTAAGAATGACTCTAACTTTATCTAGGATGGCATTGCATGCTAGTAGAGATTGTGGTTCCCTACATGTCAACTTTACCTGAAGCCCGTAATATGATTAATCTATTGTCAACATGACATAATGATAGTCTGAATAATATGTAACAACCAAGCCTATCTTTTAGATTTCCAATTAGTTTCATTCTTTCTAATTAATTGTCCATTAAATGTTGATTTGTTCTGTATATGAAAAGTTGTAGAATTAATAGATATCTAGCATTTGTCATTGCAAGGGTCGTGTGGGATGAAAATTTACTCTACATTATACATTGAATGGTGTACTATATTCGTCTCAATTGTCATTTTCCAATAAGTTTTGAATGAACTAGGGGTTTGATTCGTTTTGTAGACTTAAAAAAAAAGCACCCGACAACCTTATTTAAGAAGGCATTTCAATGTGAAAAATAGGTTTGATTGAATCTTGGTCAATAAACGATAAGCTAAATAATTATCATGTATATTATACAAGACATATATGAAATACATATAATATATGTATATCTTATAAACTTTAACCTTATTAACAAGTAATAGAATATGTGAAGATTGTCGAGATCCGTCATCTTTGAACCCGCACTCCTGATAAGTATAATCGTCTTCATCTTCTGTCAACACTTGTAAAACAAGTTTTTCGTATTTGAATGATTATATTAAATAGGTTATGTGAGATATACCCTCGAAGAGTACATGCATGTTGAAACGAGTTCATCATGGGTGTGACAGATTACGATGGGACGTTATATAAGGGCAGGTTAATTATTTATGAGTGTATGCGAGCTTTAATGTTATACACTGTACTAGGTGATCAAATAATCAGAGTTCAACTTTGACATCAGGTGGTAGGTCTGATGGAGATGTCCATGTTGGAGTCACTGAGAGATGAGAAGATTGTCCCGCCCCCTTGAGCCTATAATAACTACCTGTCGTCTCGTGAAATGTATTACATGTCATTCCAAAGCTCGTGCGCCCGCTGACCGTACGCCTTTGAGAAGTAAATTAGAAAGTTTTTCTTTCACCCCAGAACAATGCCGGAAAAAATCAATGACAAAGAATGTTCAGAGCTAGGAAACAAACCAAACGGGACATTAATCGGATTACGGCCATGCTTTAATACATGTATCGAAAATGGGACTGGGTCTTGGGTTATCGGCAATCATCAAAGTCCATGAAATGGACACAAATTAACATAATTTATATTAATATACAGGAGCAATTAAAATGAACTGTTCTCAATTTTCCCCTAATATGTAGTATAATGGCGATATCGTCCGCTACGTTTGAATTATCGCTTGTACGGAGGACCAATCGTAAAGAAAACATCTGTGCTTCGATAATATCGTAATGACCCCTAATTGGTGCTTGGCCGTCCTGGCTTAGTCTCCGTTTTAAGTACACGTAGTCGTTTTATAATGTATTGAAGTAACCAGTGCGGCAGTGCATTCAAACCTAATTTAAAATCTATACCAATGTCGTTAAATTACATTCATTTCATTTCAAGCTTTTCATATTTTAATAAGTATTGGAAAATACAGTGTTATTTATTTGTATTATAATTTAACAAAGAAATATCTGAATAATATGGAGCATTTAACAAAAATATCTCGCTATTATTTAAATTATTTTTTCCGTATATTTACAGGCGAATGGGTTTTTCAAACAATAAAAGATAATATTACTGGTACAATTATATGGTGGCTGTTTCCCCGTAATAAAATAAAACGGAATTAAATAATGTTGGGTCAGAAATCTATCATAAAAAATACTTGAAAACCTTTATATATTGTGATTTTTTTAAATGAAACCACTGTTATTTCAGTGTGCCGATTTTTACTTGTCTATATCAGTGTTAATTTAAAAATCAAAAAATCAAACCAAACATGGACACTAACAGAACATAATGACACCAAATCAAAAACTGAATGCGTTTCAAATTATGAACATTTTTTTTCCGAAACGTTCTTGTTTACTTCCACAATCTCCCTTTACGATCATTCGCGCTCAATTGATCGAAAACAGGCCGACATTGAAATATATACGGATGATAAAAATGTACTAAATGGCATATATAGAAGGCTGGTTAGTTTATAAATGCTTATCAAAATATACACGTAAACTGCTTGCAGGAATGTATATCAAGAAAGATGGTATAGAAACGACATGTTAGCCGTATCGTGGAGCGAGAATATAATCCCATGCCGGTTGAATTAGACTGGTGGCCAGTCTCCTCCACACACCAAAAATTGGCCAGTCCTCTTCAAAAAAAAAATCGAAAAAAAAGCGTAATCCCTAGAGACTGGGCAAATACAGCTTCATTCTCATCTAGTAGGTCAACCTGCATTAAGTAGGTCGTGTGACGTCGTGCACGTGATCACGACATATCTAACAACAACGTGACGTCAACCCTCAGACGGTCTAAGCATGACTGCTTTGCACTCCAGTCGAGACGCATGATTCATTCCACGGGACTTGCTTGATAACTGTCAATCATTCCAAATAAGGAACAACGTAAAATATGACAGGAACGCCCATTTTATTGTGAAGCTCGCAAATTGTCCAGTCTCTGGTGCTGGTTACAGGTTTACTCAAATTTTTTTTTTATACAAATGGAAACGAAAGTGTTGGTTTACTTAAAATTAATACTTTTATATAAATCGAAATGTAAAATAAATAGAAGAGACTGGGCCAGTCTACGGTTGAATGTATGGAGGTCGCTATTGATTGTGCCAAACGAATCATCATAGCTTTTTGAAATACTGTTTATTACACAGCGGCGATAAATCGAATAGGATATCTATATCATTTCGTTACTAGATGATATATTGAATTGCTATTTATTTGTTTAGTGTCTTTTGAAGCGAAAATGTCGCGGCAATAAACAGCTTTTTTTATTTCGTTTAGATAGACTGACGATAATGGTTTACTCTTTAGTATTTTAGTCCTATAAAGAATTAACGGTCATAGGATTTTGACTCACAATGACCCAGATTCGATTCACCGTTAGCCCTTTGCTTCTACTTTTCTGTAAGAAGTGTCTACGGGATCAACGTCTGGAAAACTATTAATGGGAAAGTAAACGCGACTGCTTTTTATTTTCGGAAATTGATTCGGCGACTTTTGTGAGAAAAGAATCCTTTTGATTTCAACCAAACTTCAATAATTCCTGCTGATTCAAGGACAGTAAATAAACCGAAAGTAGCATATATCAATACTCAACATTTCGACACGGGTCGGTGTATAATCCCGCCATACGAGTGAAAGGAACAAGCAATTTTTCTCCGGGGAATTCTCAGAAAATGTGGTTCTATTCATCAAATATTGAGGTTTTCCAATGGTTTATAGAATAGTGGCGTTTAACAGCGCGTGCGAATCATGGGTTTAGAAGAAATGATGGAGAACGGTGCTTTTTTCCTAGCACCTCATTCAATCATGGGTGAATGTGCTATCCATCTGACGATATTTCTGAAGGCAGTTCATTTATAAGAACATTACTATTTATTTCCCATATATCAACGACCTTGTGATTTGACATGAGATTCACCTAAACATTTATCTTGTCTGTAATTTCAAGTTCGACTCTGTTGATTGGACCTTTTTTTTTGTTTTGAAAAGTATGTGTTTCACAAATATGCAATTATTTGTCGATCGAATTTGTTAACAATAAACGATTGTAAATTTTTGACGAAATATAAAATCTGCTTTTGAACACATGCTCTGGTTATGGCACCCTTAAGTAAACATTACTGTGTCTGATATGTGATAGCTCTGTATTAGAAAAGAATAATAATGAAAGAAGGTCAGACCCAGTAGCCACTAAAAGCTCATCTATTTAAACAGAACAAGTTTAAAACAGGCTTACTGATTTCAAAGAATTGAAGTCAACCCTACTAGAGCAGTTGATATCCATTGTATCTAACTTAAACAATGGCTGAGTGTGGAAACACTTCAGATAAAGACAGTTAATGATCCTTATGTTTTATTAGTCCTTGTGATATGAAAAGTCTAGGTCTTGGATCTCATTGATTACATTTAAATCTGAAGGAGTTGCTGTTGCAATTCTGACTGCCTTTGAATACTTCTGTCAAATAGGTAACATGGAACAACTGTCTGAATTGTAGCACACTATAAATATCTATGATACTTAAAAAAATCTGTGTCATAAGTTCATTGTGGTTGTTCTACAGGATTAAATAGTTCTAGGCATTGGCTGTAAAACTTGTAAAATTTTATATCTAAGTAAAACTATAATCCATGATTTATCACTTGTCCATATACGAGCCCTTTTATGTTTTGTATTTGAAGTGGAGATTAAAACATTTTGTATTTTTTTTGTCTCAGATTTACCATGTTTTAGATGTATACTAAAGCTGGTTTAACATTTACATGTCAGATTCAGGTCCCTACATCACTTAAAACCAAGTCTGGCCAAGCAAGTTTATAAATCATCTGCCATTTTCAAATTTTGTTAGTAAATCAAGCTTACAAAATCTAAATATTTACTTAAGAAATAGTGATGGTGATTTGAACATTAGTGTTAAAGCTTTAGCAAATAACTGCAAGCATTCATCAGCTATTTGGCTAATGGTTGTCAAAGTTACAATATACGTTTATCCAAAGTTATAAACATTTTAAATCCATACATAGAGTGCCACTTCTTTTATGGAATTAAAAGTTGCTTCTTAGTTGTACAAGATCAATACATATGATATGCCTTGTCTTAAAAGTTCTTTATCCTTAACAAATTGTTCTAATTTCTGAAAGCTTTCCATATTTTTATTTTGAACAATGGATGCAGGATACCTTGATACATAACATTGTTGTCACAAATCACTAGAGAAATGAATTTTCTTTTCATATTTTATTTAGAGCTACCTTGGCACGTTTGAACGGAGGTGGAGTAGTGTCTTTAAGATGGAGTTACCATGTTTTCCATTTAAAAGCGGTCAAGAGAGTTTAAAATGAAGCAATAATCAATAATCTTTTATTGGTGACCAGCCAATTGGAACATCCATTTTTTCTTTTTAACCAATAAACTAGTCACAGTGATTGAACAGACATATTTCTTTGAAAGCCATTGTTTTATTATCAATGGTTAAAATATATTGGTACAAGGTACAGCATACTCCCACCATTAGTAATAAAAGCCTGTACATGAATGTTTTAATGTATGAGATTTATTATTATTAATACAATCAGGTGAGGAAGTGGTGCTTGAAAGCGGAATTAGCGCTATGCCGTCTTCATGGGCCCGTTTGGAGCAGAAAAGTAGGACGTTAAAAATTGCATTTCATTCATTCATTCATTAGCACTTTGGGGGTCTTTTACTGGTTGATTTTACGTTATTGATATAATCTGATTGTTGTATGGAAAATTTGAGACGAATCTGCCTGATCATTACTGAGATATAGACGTTTTGACTTTCAATTTTTTGTTTACACATTTTCTTTTAGTGCATGGAAATACATTATAAGTATTTTTGTACCTGGATATTACTTAGAATTAATTACATTTATTTTCTCAGTGACATGATTATACTTATTTAAAAACCCTTTGTTTCAATACAAATACAAGTACACCAAAACTAATATTGCATAAGGGAATACCTTTATGCATTATTGAATTGCAATAGCTGTAGCTATATGTACAGATTGCATTACTCTTGGGCAAGTGGTTTTCAGCTTTGAACTATTGGCCTTTGGGATATGTCATCAATTTGTTTGTGGTTTCTGTGTCCTGCTTCTGTCTCTTCATCCTGATTTCACAAACTGTCTAGCATGAATTCAGCAAAAAAATCTTCAGTATATTCTCACAATTTTATCTAATTTAGGTTTCAATATTTGTGGTAGGTAGTGTGCAGGGGTTAGAAACAGCCTTTCTATTAACATTCTAATAACTAGTCTTCTTTATAGAATAATAATAAGCTAATGAAGCCATGCACACAACTAATGAAATACATCAATAATTAAACCAATAATTTAAAATGCCATAATGTATTTTTCACACTCAAAAGATTGATATAGTACATTTGACAATTATTATTAAATACTATTTCTTGCTTTTATAATTAACCATTTATAAATCATTACTTATATCATTTCAAACACCTGAGGTTGTTTAAATCAATGAAAAGTAAAAGAAAGCGCTACTGCAAATTGAAAAGCTTGTATTAATTTTCTGATAGGAAAAAACTTGTTGTTGAACTGATTAAACCAGATAAAAAAGGATGTATATATAATGACATGATGGTAACGCAAATGCATTTCTGTATTCAATTAATAAGCTTCCATATTTTCATCTCGAATAATAATATAGCCTTGATCCTGTAAGTTGATCTCGGCATTATATAAGGTGCTGTCTGTATTATGACCACAGAGTTTACCCTTAGGCATCTTGTAATAATGGTATCCAATACGATTATGTAACCATATTATAACAATAGTTTATTGTACAAAATATAGTCAGTTATAACACTAACTAAAATTATGGATTTTCAAGCCACATTGTGATCAATTATGGAATTTGAAGTTCCCTGAAAATCTCCAGAGATCTTTACTTATTATTCTTGATGGCAATTTTATGTCGTCTGTCAGCCCCTTGACATGTTGCTATGAAAAGTGGCACCTTTTTTTTTTCTTTTCCTAAAGAGCAGCGAGTCATTTGGCAATTGACTGAACAATTGACTTTAGAAATATTCCGATGCATTCATTGGAACGAGGTGTATAATACATATTGTTATTGAAATTGACATGCTTCTATAAGTTCACATAGAATTTTATTGATTGACTTCTGTTTTTAACAGTTATATATTTAAACTTCTTTTCAGACGTGACCTCCTCAGTTGTGTTGTCAAAATAAGCAATCACTTAAAACAGAAGTGAAATGTCATAAATGTCAATTTTCCGGTCGTTTCCAACTTGTTATTAATTAAAGAGTTTTCAGGAAGAAGCTAGGGTCATTGGGTCAACAAGATTGATTATTGATTAGTACCAGCGTAGGTTAGATGATGAAGAATAAGTGGGGATATCAGTTTGCTAGATTAACTTCATAGAACAACCGTCTGCTTATTTAGACACAGATTAACTACAAACATCCTGTATAAATCCCAGAAAAGATATAAATAATATAATTGTGTACATTCTGATTGGGATGTGATATACAAGAGGAATCTAATTGATGTATTCAGCATACTGTACGTACTTACCAATATACACCAATTTTACTTAAGTGTTTTCTTAATCTTTGTTGTATATTGAAGGTGATTTAATTGTGCTTACAGGTGGATTCTTATGAATCATTTGTATACCTTGCTAATAATATACATCTATTCTGGTTTATATATATTCTTACTCTTGGTTGTATATTGAAAATGATTTATGTTTCCCTTGATTAAAAAACATTTCTTGGTGGGTAGTTTAAATTAAATTGATGTTAATGTTGTACTTAGTGTGTACTGATTAAGAATTTACATAGTTATTTGTTTAAAAGAATCAGATTGTTTGTATATCAAGAACTCATAGTTTATTTATTTTGTGTGAGAGAGAGATGCCAAATGATAATTTTATCAGTGCTGCTTTTAATATGTATATTTTCTTAACCTTGGTGAACATTACTAGCGCCTACGATGTTAAGTGTTTGATAATGTGAAAAGACCTTTAGGTTTCTTAAGTTAAAATTAAACCATGATTTATGCGGAGAGAAAAAACAAGTTTTGAATATTAAATTTATGACAACACTAGAATTCGTGATAAATTCAATTGAAAGTCATTATTTGCTCAACCTTGGCGCTTTCCTTTTTACTCCTGCCCCCAAACATTGATGTTTTATTTGTACATATAATATTTTATTTGGATAGATTCATAACTTGTGTTTCGTTTTCATAGTCAACATATTGTTTCTGTCGTCCAGGTCCAGTACATCTATCATCATTTAAGATATAACAAGTTTAATACATGTCAATAAGGAGATGTCAGCCTAGTTTTGATCTGTTGAATTTTTCTAAAATTTATCATAAAATCTTTGTAGTCCCATCTCCCTTTGCTGCAAGCAAAGTTTGGGGATAAATTAGGCTATACTTGCTGGGTGTGTAATCTTCCCACACCTATATCTAATGGTTATACTTTGAACATTTCTATGTAAACACCACTTTGCAAGGCTATAAGTTTTTCTTTATGATGAAGAGAATAGGTATGGGGAGTTTTTCGCTAGTAATTATATTTGAAATCACAGTCTTTACAGTATATACTTTTCTATACACAAGTCTTGAACACTAGAGCGAGGACCAGCTTTATTACAGCTGTATTTATGAACTGCCAAAAATATATAGGTGTATATAGAAAATAGCAAATCTATTGATAGTAGAAAGGTGGAAGAAATAAGCTGAATGGCCTTTTGTTGTTTATGGAAGGGAGGTTCAAGTGTACAGTAATAAAATCATTTTCATCGTAGTTGTCCTTGAGATTAAAAAAAAAGACCAAACTATTGAAAGAATTTCAAATCTTCAGAACGCAAGACAACGTGACTCATTTAAATTAACAAATTAAAGAAGATAAATATAAGTCAAAGTTTCGATTAATAAATGCTTTATTCATTGTTAGATAGATCTACTCCACATTGAGAAATAGTTTATAATTTGCTTCCATTTTACTTTTTGTAATGAGAATTATTGCATGCAGGACTATTGTGTGGAATATTTCCTATTATTATCTAGACTGATGGTTATATTATGCGATATGAAGTGCTTATTGATTATGGACATAAAACAAATATAGGAAATATGTACATTGGAAACAAAAGAAACAATACTGATGTAGTTTTATAGTCTAATTGAAAACCCTGGGCTTTAAACTGGGCTACTAAATACTCATTTATCAAACATGTACTTGGTATTTAGATGTTAATTTCCCATTCCTTTATAAATCAATTTGTAAGGAAATGTTCGTCCTGTTTCTTGTTCATGTTTGTGAGGAATCTATCCTAACACACCTGCGTGTTCATCTCTCGTCAAACGATCTCATCAAAGGCAGGAGACGGCCATTACACCTAGATAGACTGGGTGTATACTTTACAGCACTCACCAACAAAATAAACTCTCAAGAGCAGACATCAGTTAGCTGGAAATGTATTTGTCGAATAAATCTTATTATCCATTTTGTCTTATCCTCCATTATCAGTATCGAGATATTAACTGTACAATGTGGAAAGTTATAAATGAATATCCAAAATGTTTCTGTCCCTATTATCTTCCCAAAACTGTTTACAATCAATAAATTTTCAACTTAGGGTTTTTATATAGGCCCCACCCACACTAAAATATCTTCATATATTGATTTCACCCCAGACCATCTTTTGTTCACACTCTACAGACTAGATTTATCTTCTTTTTAAAATTTGTATATTTTTACATTAACAGAATTCTGTTAAATTTGACTTTGAAATTTACATCAAGATGCCGAAACCTATCCAATTTCTACTAAAATGATGTCCCTTGTTTACCTTGTCATCATGCGTCTGCTTAAAAATTAAAAGCATTATTCAGAAACAATGAAGCCTAATAATATTTCAGTCATTTAGATAAAATTACACCCTGAATGGCCTTTCTGAATACTTTAATTCTGAAGTCCTCATCTGATCTACATTAAATTTACTCTTTGTTTAAATTAATGTGACCAATCCCTTACAATTTCTGAAATAACATCAGTTATATCCTTATCATGATTCTTGTAGAATCTTCTCACAGTGCCATTGATGTATTACATTTTGAAATTTTTTTTTACACACCTAAATATTCACAATGCAACAACCTTCATGGCCTGCTTGGATGATGTAGCTGTTGGAAGCATGTGTCATTGCCTGGCTACCTATCTTTGTTAATATCTGTTGAATTGTGTTAACAGTAAGAAAAAGATGGATTCCTTAAAAGCCTCTTTTCTAATTACCACACATCGGAAGACGATCATTCAGCAAACTTCTTATAAGTCAATTAAAATTTATAATGTTTTTCTTAGACTGCAGTCCTTACCTTTGACAAGACATGTTTTTACACTTACATGAGCCTTTTTTCTTGTCTAAACTTCCATGTTTTAATTGGATAAAGAAAAAAGAAAACTTACTCTACTCTCAAGAGATTCGGAAATTTTACCACAAATACATTCCTCCGTCTTTTGTTAATTATCTGTTTTCTACTGGTAGTGCCAATCTTCTACATAATTGATAAGGTTTGCTGGGCAACTTATAGATTTAATCAAGAAATATAGGTAAAAACAATAGGCAAGCAGCAGGCCAATTCCACATTTCTCAATAAATATAATTAGAGTCTTATACATAATTAATAATCTCATCTGGACTAACACTTGTCAATACTGACTTGAAGCGTTTCAATCTAAGAAGTGTGGTGTATTGCCCTGATGTAAGGTGATTAATGTATTTTGCTTATCTCCCTGTACTAATTAGACCCTATAGCTAACATCAAACATAATTAAAGCCAACACAATGCATCTTTATAGTTCTTTTGTTAAATTGTTAGTCTACTAGTAAAAAAAAATATAACTTGGCATAAGGGGAAAGGATGTTCGTTAATTTGATGAAGTACCATAGAGATCAGTAACAGACAAAGGATTGTTATCTTGACCCCTGGAGTTGAGCCGAGGTCAATCATATTCACATAACTGTTAAGAGACTGCATAAATGACCACAGTGATCCTGAAGGATCACACTTCTTAAAGCTATGTGTGAATTGAGATTAAAGCATAGGCCATATTATGGCCCATTCCAGGAATATCTCACCAATCATGTTCACCGCATCCCATGGGATACAGATCAAGTCAAATGAATCTTATATTGAAGCACTCAACTCACAAGATATTGAAAATATTTTATTTATTGTAACTGCCAAAAATATATTCAAGATTTGATCAAAAAAATAGTAATGTATAGATCTACACATCTTTTATTGATGTATGTGGTCAAATGAGGAAAAGTGTGAAAGAAGACTTAAGACACACAAACTTGTCTTACTTGGTATATTGATTGAAGCTGACAGGGGATTTAGCCTGTATCTCTCCTCATTTAGAATGCTAACACTAATACTGACCACTAGCCTTTCATTGCTTAATAATAGAGCATGGCAGACTATATTTTATTAGTTTAACTTGTTATTATACTTAGTCCTCTGTGATCAAATCACTTTTCCTTAACCTAACACTATCTTAACTAACGTTTATATAAATAAAATATAGGGAATTTCTATTGATTTGTAGTACTGGTGGGGTTCAGAAACCATTTACTGGAGTTTGGCCTTGTGGCTTTTCTGGCTTAGCACTCATACTTTTATCAAAGCTGGCAAGTTAATGTCTGAATATATTTATGGTTGACCTGAACTGTGGTTAATTAGTATTGTATTACTCCATATTTATAAGCTTACTTGTAAGTACTGTAGTAAGTATTATATATGTATAATTCTTAATACTCTTATGTTTAATATTTTATAACTGAAATCAACAGTACAAAGACTAATGGTAGAAGTAATATTATATGATATACACCCAGTATAAATGTCTATCATGTGTATTCCATAACAACCAGATTAACCCTTGATCCACCTGAAGTGGGTTGGATTGTTGAATGGCGTAGTTTCGATTCCCTGGGTGTACATTATAGGAGTAGGGTCATCTGTCCAGCCTCATTGGTTTTCTCTGGGTCCACTGCTAAAGACACCTACGTGCAAGTGAATAATTGAAATAAAATTGAACCATAAGTTAGTCCCAAAATGACCAAGGTTGTGTTGAGTGGACCCAAACCCCACTTTTCTCTCTCTGATCCACTTGATGATTTCAACATTTTATGATGTTTCTCCATTTTATGATGTTGCTCTCGTTAGAACATTCATAGTGATGCTTACCATACATATGTACGGCAGTAGAACAAAATTTTATTGTACTTGTATGTGCAATACTATATAATATAAATAAAATTCACAAGAATATTTGACAATTGATAAAATTATGGACAGTGCACTTATCCCAAGGCGTTAGCTTATACAATTCGCCCCAAGATTTCTTATTTTATGAACCTGGCAATGTTAAAGGTTCAATTAGTTTTAAGATTGGTCAATATCCTGGAACAATTTTTCACAACATGCAACATGTGCCATTCAGATTTGCTTACATAGCAAAAAAAATTGCAAATCGAATTGAAGATATTATTTCAAATGATAAATCCTTCATCTGTTTTGGGTCTTTGGTTGCGTGGTCTCGCTTGTCATGAATAGTCTGGCTACATCTGATTTAATCTACTCTTTCATGATTGAAACATAGAATTCACATTATAGTTTAGATTAATGAAAATATTATGTCACTGTCATTATTTCAACTCGGTCAAACGACCTTCAAGCAGAAAATATTTTTTAATTTGTCGTTCATGTTCAAACTGAAGTAGAACTAGTGTTCTATTGTCAGGCGACATTGTTGGAAAGCTGTCCCATTATTCCGGTTACTTTTAAATACATGATTTATTTTCTCATAACAATATTTCCTTAATGGTATTATACTGGCCATGACATCATTAATATATCTTATAAAATATTGTCCATAGTTAGTTATTTATCGGTGTAGGAATTGTGAAAATAATGGCAAGCTTCCTATCAGATTAAGCGAATAAAACTAATAAATCAATAAGAAAAGAATAGAGAAATGAGGTTGCCTTCCAGTCACTCAATGCAATAATACAAGTGCGAAAATCTGTTTTCTTGGTCTCATTGCCACCATACTGAGCACGCAAGCATTTGATTAATCAGTGACATATTGGAACTCGGCGCCTTGCACAGTAAAAATATCTCTAAATACTCCTAATTAATGCATGGTACAATTAATTAATGTCATAATGCGACAAAAGAATATAAAAGGATTTCTAAAAATAAGCTTATTAAGAAAGTTATTACCAATGGTGATTGAACATCCCTGGTTTACCTGCTCTTCATCAAAGAGACGAGATATGTCGTTTGTTGCTATGGTTACTACCTGACATTGAGGTGCTAATCTGTATGTGACAATGTATATATGTTGGTTGGAATAAAGTGTAATAGGTGCTTACTACCTATTTAAATATACTAATTGAGACATTTGATGGAAGGTGTAATTGTAGTCTATCTGCATCATAATAAACACAGCCAGTTACTTGGGGAGTAGACATAACAAATAACGACCATGTGTAATAAGTAAATAAAAAAAGTACTCTAATGCATGTAATCTTCTACAATAGCGTCCTCCATTCAGCTTTAAAATTTGATTAAGCTTTAGTGGTACAAGTAATAGTATTGTGTAAGAGAGCGGGTCGTTCTGGGACTGAATGATACACTAGTGGTTGAATTGACTATGTTATAGGGTACTACATCTATTGACTAAAATAACAAACTAGTTTGTTTAACATTCCAATGGCATTTCTCTTCACATGCACTATATTCAACTAAATATTAAAATCTGTCCATAAATTCTTCTAAATATGATATCCGTCAAATGCTATAGTGAATGATAATGTCATACTGCAAACTCTTGTGTAATCAAAAACGTAACGATTCATGTAATAAATATTTTTACATCATTCTAAATGTGTTAGTTTAATGCAAATCGCACATTCAAATCTGTTTAATGAATCCAAACATAGACCTATTCTTTTATTAGTTAATCATGAACTATTTGTCAAAATTTAGCAATTTGGGAATTGGTAACAGTAGAGAATGAATTAATCAGGTTGTTGGCAAACTATGAATCTCATTTTCCTCACTATTCATGGTGTTTAGGAGATCTTAATGTACATACATATACAGTCAGAAAGGATAATACAAAGTTACATGTACATATATATACTAGTATACAGTCAGAAAGGATAATACAAAGTTACATGTACATACTAGTATACACTCAGAAAGGATAATACAAAGTTACATTAAGTTTTTACACAGCCCAGGTGCTTTAGCTGAAACGAAAGAGGTTGCTACTACTTTTAATATCATAAATTATCACCTCCTTATACATCTATAGATGAATGGTTAATCCATTAACTGATATAATATACCAGATTATCTTTTGTCTTTCATGCCATAAATCCAGTTTGGTTTTACAAGTCTTTTCCCCACATGAATTGAAGCAGTATTGTTGAGAGAATATTTATTGTACATGTAGACTTGAAACAGCATAAATATGGGAGTTATTAAAACATTTTATGATTAGAGTCTCATTAATAATTAAAAAGGATATCACTGATGATTAAGTATGGAATCTGGTTTGATCATTCCCTGACATAATTCAATTCAGTTTATAAACTTCACTTCAACCTTTAGAAACATAACATTGGTGCGTCTTTTGTGTAGAGTTTATGAAGAATTTCGTTGTAGCAAATGTAAAACTGATATACTAGTGGCTGTATTAAAGAAATAGTGACTAAGGGTCTTTGTTGTTGTACGAAATTGAGGCTATTTCCTCTGCTTCCGTCACTTGGGTAAAGGGGAAGTTGACCTTCTGTACTTGGTGATAGAGAGTTAGATTCCTTCTGTAAGGTGTTAGACAAACAGCTGGCAGCCATTAAAACCAAAGGGCATTGTACGAAATTACAGGCCAATTTCTTATCCAATGAAATTTCCTGAGACATGACTTGGTACTTAGCCTGAGCACTCTACACACAGAATCAGGCGTTTTGATCCTTCCTGACTGATATTTGCATTTGTGGTTTTTGTAATGCATGCAATAACAGGTTGTTATGAGTCATAATCGAGAAGGTTTGAGAAAATAACTTGTACGTTTCCACTATGTTTGGATCGGAAGTAATCAGGGCATTAAAGTTTCATCAATGAAATAAATTGAAATTTGTATTCAGTAATGGATAGGACTTATCAACAAATGGAGATGGGATAAAGGTTTTATTATTAATTTAAACACGATAAAGTGTCAGACAATTTGAAGATGAACTTTTAATCTTGACATAATCCCTGTAGATCAAGCCACAACATTTTATTTCTCTGCCAATCTTGGTTTCTGGCATGGGTAATCCCTTGTAAATTTCAATATTCTGAAAAGTGGATCTCTAAAAAGAAATATCAGTCCAAATAATGAATAAAATTCCATTCATTATTTACAAATATTTGATGAATCTAAAATTTGGCAACATTTGGGATCCCCCACCAATAACCAACTTCTTTATAAATGGATAGATGTACAGATGTTACTTTAAAAAACACATTGTTTAATATTGTGACAAAAGGTTATATTTACTTAACTAATTCCTGTTAGTAGGGCCTATTTATTGTCCTGTTTATGGTTTATTATAATCCTAGAACTACTGGTCTAGACTTTTACC
The DNA here is from genome assembly GCA_917208275.1 of Patella pellucida. Lineage (NCBI taxonomy): Eukaryota > Metazoa > Mollusca > Gastropoda > Patellidae > Patella > Patella pellucida. The sequence goes on from OU795039.1 coordinate 46,291,729, forward strand.
GGTACCCAGGTGCTCAACGCCAAACACAAGTCACCTCCTAATTGCAGTCACATTTATTCTTCTTGTCAAAAGGTTATTGTGGAAAGATTGAAGGAATGAGAAGACTTATTGTCATCTCCATTATCTTAACATCAGCTAATTAGACCTGTCAGGTGTCACTCACTTATGCCTTCTTTTATACTCTTACTCATTAATTAATGGTGCTAAGTCTTTGGATAAATTCAATAATAAGGCACTAATATATTGTCCGCCAGCTTGTATAGGGGATTATTAATAGCATAGACAAGTATATGTTGAAAGATTATGTTTTATCACATTATTCGTCAAAGCTGTGTAATAAATGAACAGTACAATATATGGCTGAATGGTTAGCCTGCATATGTGCTGTATCATAAAGCCTGTCATGGAGTCAACTGGCATGGTTTCGAATTTCCAGTTGTACTTGGCAAGGAGTAGGGTCGCCTGTCCAACCTCACGGTTTTCCTCCGGGTCCTCCGGTTTTCTCCCACGCATAAGCGAATTATTGAAATAAAATTAAACCATAAGTTAGTCCCGAAATGACCTAGTTTGTGTCGAGTGGACGTTGCACCCCATTTCTCTCTCTCTTCCCCCTTTTCTTTTCTTCGTACTCTGCCTCAGTTTCTGGTTGATTGAATATTATTAAAACAAAACTGAATTTGAATTGAAAGGTTTGAAAATGTTTATAGGTTATCATGATGCCCTGACAAAATTCTCATTCTACCATTTCCATAATTGAACAAGGTTTGTAACAGAAAAAAGAGGAAAAAAACAATGTATAAGTCAAGGAGTTAAATCGGTAATCTATTTTAACCAACTCTAACAGTTAGATAAGATGTTTTTACTCTAGAATCTAGTACTGTATGACAGGAGACATCTGAGCGATGATAAATTGCTTATTTACAGCCGTTTTTTTTAAGCCAAAATGAATGAATTATTCTATGTTTTTTTTAACCAGAGTTCTGAGTTGTGTTTTTTGGAATATTTATGTCATGATAATGGCTTCAACAGATATATTATGCGGGTGTCTTTGATAAATTTTCTCAGGAGTTATAATCACTCACTTATGACCACATCACTGGGTTACACTGATTTAAAAATTGGTCTTTTTAGGACAATAATTTTCTTAATGTTTATAGGAATTTATGTAACTGCTTGCAGTGAGAAAGATAAAGCTGTTCTTTCTTTGTTAATACTCTTGTTATTAAAAAAATTACTCAAAACTGCAAATTGTTCTAAGAAGGGACACATTGGCACACTGCTTTTAACAGGTGTAAGACCAATGATTAAGCTTCTAAGCGTCTCAACCACATGCTCTGTCGTACTATAAAATAACTAGTGAAAGCTAACTTCAGAATTAATATAATTTATAATCTGACGGTAAAAGTATAACCATTGAAAGATTAGAGTTCATAAATTAATAAAGTAAAGGAGAAACAATAATTTCCACTATCATAAATTAGACACACACTCAGGTAAAGATTAGAATACTTGACTTTTATCACAATTGACACAAATCAAGCTCAAGTTAAGGTGCTAGGATAGTCTGGATATAATCAACTTTATTACTCATTTATCTAAATACATGATAACCAGTGATAGGGTTAAACATAGTTGTATAGCACAACATGTAATCATTGTTTACCCCGGCAACTCAAAAGACTCGTAGACAACCTGTTGATGTGTTTGATTTCAGATTAAATGACAGTTAAAGGTGAATTGTTTGCCGATTATCTTGTACACTTGTAGATTATCTCTCTAGGTGTCAAGTTGATTTTGCCAAATTCTTCACTTTCAACCCCATGCACAAAAGTCGATAGCCCCAGTATGAGTTTCAATTAAAGCTCATCACAAGATCTTAATAATGTAACAGTATCTTGAATGGTTTTATTTATATCTTGTTAAGCAGATTTAATATGGTAATTGTAGTCTATTTATCTCGCATGAATACTTGTTAGATGTAAATTAAGAACTAATTTTATCGCGATACAGCTCTTTGTACCTACATGGTCCTATCTTTATTTATCTTTATAAGTATCAAGCTAATAACAATGTTTAAATCGGCTAATTTGATAACTTCGTGAACGAAACAAATAATAATGATATATTTCACATATTGCTAATAGATTGAGACATTTTCCTCTATTGTATTCATAATTAACATTGAACATACCTATTATTGTGCAATTTTATTTGAAGATTTTCGCTATGAAATTCAATAAATACTACAGTTAAATTGTGCTTACAAATTTAGAAATTAAATGTATCTGAAGTAGACGAAAAATTGCAGTGTTACTTTTTAGTAATTAAATGACATGCTCCTCATGTCAGTTTGAGTCTTTTTCCCTATGAGGCAATATGACAGTAATTATTGGAGAGAGAAAAAGGAAAAGGTTTTGTCATTCCTGTCAAATTTATAAGCCTATTGATTTTTCAATTGATTCAAAGCCATGTGAAATGGATGAAAGCTATTGTCAACTAAAAATAACGCTCAGCTATTCGAATTGACAAGATAAGTCTTTTGTCTAGAAATTATTCGCCATAAAATATAACAATACAGGGGTAGAATTTATTATATACAATTGGTTGAATATATTTATCACTACAGTACGACTTGATGATAATGCATATTTTGTTTGAAAAATCAATTCTTTCTGTTATGATGAACGAGAATTTTAGATCTTTGTGAAAATGAAATTTGCAGGTAAAAAATGAATACCTTTTGAGGTGTTTTTATTTAATGATGGTTGGATTTAAGGTTTGTCAGCGAGAAAGAGCTTATATGTAGCTATGAATAATAGAATAGGGCTCTTAGCACTTCAATAAGGCCAGTACTTACATCTCACAATAAAGTTAACCGAGCAAGCTGTTCTAGGTGTTATAATGGTGACATAACATTTATAGTCCTTCCTTTGAGAGAAAATTATCTGCTTCTTGTGGCATTCAGACGACAAACTGAGCAAAGTATAATCTAGACTAGTTTAATGACAAGTATGAAATCACTTAGTGCTCAATTGAACTCAAAACACACAATGGCCTCATGGATTCGAGTAAGCCAAATTCTATAAAATACAGGACCACCTTCTGACATTGGTTTTTCCGCGATTGAAACAAGATTTCAAATGTCTGTAGGCTATATTTGATGACATTAACTAGAGTTTATAAGTCAATCTCCACAGAAGTAATATACTCGGGAACAGGAGATTAAATTCTTAAACCATTCTACCTGTAATGGTTTTGTTGTCACCATTTTTACTCAGTAGAGATTTGAACACTCAATAAATAATGTCCCTCGGCTAATGCTCAGCAAATGAATATTTAATCTTTAACCATTGTTGAGCCATTTAAGATGTCCACAGGCCGACCAAAGCCAGAGTAATTAACTGGACACGAGTCCACATGCTTTTGTTGATTATGCTCAAATGCCTTGTGGACAGTAAGAAAGGGTAAGAGAAGGCCAGAAGCTTTGACGGCGTAATTTAGCAAGGTAATCACCTGGTGTTTAATGCCAGTAGTTTTCCTGCAACCCATAAACCACCTTTGATGAAATGATATGATCTAGAACACACTGATGTGGTTTATCGTGCACATCAGATGTAGCTTCAATGATTTCCCAGCAACTTGCAGAAAAAAAGAATTTGCGTTTCTAATGACACATCATTATAGCTCATTTAATGCTTAATGTTTGGAGTATTTTATCATATAAAAATTGCACAATTTTATGCTGTTGTATGACTTTGGTTAACATGATCATTTATACTTAAATATCTGGGTAAATGTAACGCTTGGAATAGGATGTGAAATAGTTTTCAGATGAATAGATTGAATTTAATTTTATCGACCCGGACCCCAAAATAGGCAACATGGGAGTCATCAGTTCTACTTCAACTTGTATCTTGTATCGTTACTGGATGGATAAGTTTTACTCTTGTTGACAAATTCAAGTCGTATATAATATATTCTCAAACGTTTAGGTTATGTTCTCTGTGTGCATTCAATAGATCTTTGATGACTTGATTAGAGTTTGTTGTGTACCGATAACTGTACTGATAACAAACCGTATAATAAGGATGCACTCATAGGGAACAGTATACTTGGTCGATGAAGTTTACTTTTTGAGTGGATGATTTGGTTGAATAAGTAAATAAAATAGAATATCTGAATGTTAATTGAATTCATGTATGTACCGGTATATATATATATATTTGAATCTTAGTAGGTTCTGTATATTCCCTATATAAGTATATTTATTTATTGATTCAGTTATTCTTTGATGTGGGTTATAATAAATTTCACCATTTACCCCCTCAACATATTTGTATTCCCCAACTTGATATTCTAGTCTCTTAATAGTACATTTGTGTCCTCCAAGGTATATGTATTGGATATACAATCATAATACAAGTTGAGTAAATTAGATTACTACAAATAAAGTGGTACTAATTGTAGAATAATAAAGCTGTTTGCTGTATTTGGTTATATGTTTTAATTACATGTGCATGCTAATTACTTATAATGAATTAACAATGATATAACATCAGTGAGTTTTATAACCCATCTGTCAACTGATGCCAGTTTTAATTAAGATATTATTATTGTTATGAACATTTATATAGGACTTTATCCATTGGTGTGGGGGGATCTCGGTGGCTGAGTGGATAAGGCGCTGGTCGCTAGCCTGGAGTTCTGGTGTTTGATCCCAGCATTGGCCGAGAAAGTTCATCTCGATTTTCCGGCGTGATTTCCCTTGTCAGTGATGCAGAAGGAGGGCCTGACAAGGACAGCTGCCTAGTCGTTCGGATTGGATGAAATAACCAGGTCCCCTGTACACATAGGAGTGCATGTAAAAGATCCCTTGGCAGTTGGAATTCGATATAAGAGTAGGCCAAAGCGCAGCTGCCCAGGCAAAATTTCCCTCACAGCACACTGTATGGCGTATGCCCGTCTTCCATTAGCCCAGATAAGGTGCATAATCGAAGGATGTTAAACACGATTTCATTCATTCTATTGTTGTGCTTTAAGGTGCTGCCCACAAAACATGAGATTGACTATACAGAACACTACTAGGACACAATTACAAGTTTACTAAAATAATCAAATTTTTAATTGTCAGGTGTTTTCATTTTTGGTGGTGGTGGTGGGGGAATTTGCCATTGCATTAACTGAATTTGCCATCACCAAATATTTCTTTAGACCAACTGGTGATTCAGGCAGAGTTTGTTGAAACCATTTTACTTGGAGTGAAGAAAGCAATGAAACTCAGAACTTTTAGGCTGATGCAAGAGAACATTACGGTGCTGCTTAAGCCAACTTGAAGTTCATTCTAACCGTTGAAATGGTTCGTCACAAGATCTTGGCCGTTACCACGGCTTTTTTTTTTTTGTACTATAATTACTCAAACATGGCTGCAGTCCATAATCTCTTGGGGTTTATTTAATTCTTTCATTATATGAAGACGAACATTTAACAAATCCTTTTGCTTAATAAATTCCTTGGTGACATCTAAAACCTCAGGAAGAAGGTTTAATTGTATTTCTAATTTCCTGTTCTAGAGAATTTCTAAGGAAAGACATGAATGTTTGCGGATTCTGGAAATCTGTTCGATGCCGATAGATTTGAGATTTTGTTTCCGGGATATTGGAATGGAGAGGATTTCTTACACTCTCTTGTATTATTACAGCGGCTTGAAATCCTGTGTAATAATAACAATGGCAGGGCTTTCAAAGCACAAAAGGTTCACTAGATACATTTAGATACTGCCAATTTGTCGAATCGTCTTGTTTGACATATGTTCCTCTGAGCTCAGGTGGTAAATCCAAATTTATATTAGTTGCTCAAATCTTTGGAGGGTAATTTAGTCTCTGGCTCGAATGTGTTGCCATCGCTGTTTTCTCTGCAGTGCTTGTCATAATTAGTAATATGATTCGTCTTATATCTACTGTCTTTTATTTACATCTTCATTTTTTGTTTGATTACTTAGTGTCTGCAAAAATATTTCAACCTTGTAATTGCCGTTTTTTGCTGAAATAAAGTTTGCATCATATTTCTGATTTCGAAATAAAATGTTGATTTTAATGTTTCGTTAACTGTAATTAATTTAGAAGCAGAAATTTTACACCAAAAAATTGCAAATAATCTGCTAGATAGGCTAGATTGTATTTTGAAAGGGAGGAAAAAGTGGAGTTCACAACAACTTATAATTGTTTTGACTATTTTCATCTTTTATTTAACAGGATAAATGTTTAAGAGTTGAGAATTTTTTCCTGTAGTCAAGATGTAAATCTCAAAAAATAAAATTTTACTTCCTTCTGTTCTCATTGTACTACTTAAATGTAAAGAACTTTCATAATTATCCTCAATTTAGAGGAAATACTTGATATAAGGATATCCTTGCCCAAGTTATTTCATTTCCTGAAAAGTCAAACCATTATAAATTAATTTAATGAGATTGACATACTATATTCTTGGATATATTTGAAAAGGGTTACTATCATGTTTATGGTCTACAAAAAGCCATTAGTTGAGATTAATACGCGTCTTTCAGATTTTAAAATAAAATAGCAAATGATTCTAACTGTGCTATTTTTGGTTGAAAATTAAATATGAATTTGATACAACACTGAATCAAGTTGAGAAGAAATGTAAACATTGGTAAGCACTTTACCAGGGAATATTTTTTAAAAGCAAAATTAATCTTGTAAATTATTGTAATTTAAGCTCAGATAAATTTTCAGGGAAACCTGAGTGGTTTGTTCTATAAATCAAGGAATGAGAGCTGTGTAGTATTAACAGGTCCAGTTAATAATTATAGCAAACAAGATTCTGGTGCCTCTTGAGCATACATTTTTGCGATGATATGCAAAGAGTAATAAAGTCTTTAACGAAGCATTTGTTTATGTGCATTTAGCTCTTTTATACAAAATCATTTAGAACATGTGAACACATAAACTCTGGGGGGTTTGAATTGTCAGACAGCAGGCTTGCAGACCCAGTAGAGATGTAAATTTCAGTTTGTATTAGCATGGCAGGGCTTCGAGACATACTTCAGAGAGGGTGTGTAATATATTAGCCATTTGTCCTCATTTAGTTGGCTTTATTAAATAATTTTGCAAGTAGTTGAAGAAAATTTCTGAAACCTGATATTGTTGCAGTCTAGCCTAATCCAAGGATAATTATGTTATAATTGGCTACAATCGAAACATGATGGCTAGCAGGAAATTTTCAATCCAGTGTCTAAATATCTAATGCAGTAAGTGCATACATATGGTGATATGGAAGCAACACGTCTAGTTTAAGACCAGTGAAAAGTTAATAAATTGAGCATGTGAAATATTCCTGTTTACAAGCACTTTATGGGTCGTTTCTTCAAAAAAATATGTTAAATGTCACCAACAGGTTTCTTTCTTGTTCCACATATGGATGTCATATTAAGTCTCAAAAAAACAAAATTGATTTAAAATGAAATTTGTATGAAGATTTAAAGCCCATAGCTTAATATTTCTCAAATGAACTGAATAGTCATTGAAAAATCTTGTGATTTTTGATATTTTTATATCTGATATTAGTGATATCAAAGAGTTACCACCAATAGATGAACAGGCTTTGTTAAAGTGGACTTCAATAGGCCTCCAGGGACTGTTCTGGTAAAAGATAATCACTCATAAATAATTGGACTACCGTTCAGTTGCAAGACACCCTTCAATTGACCTGCCCATAGCGGCCATGTTTGATGTCACCTCACATCAGTTGATGTGCAGTGTACCTAAAATTGCTTAACACTCCAATAACACAGCTTTGAATTCCTTGAAGACTGATGTGTGATGGAGTAATCACTATTTGATGAACATTAAATTAAGGCCGTTAAATGAAGAGTGAAGAAGTTAGATTGTTTCACTTTTAGTATATTGCACAATGATTCAAAGTACATAGGATTTGTGTGTTATTGAAATAATTTACAATAAATCATTAACGGAAGAGGTGTCCAAATTGAATTGGCATCCTGTTAATGAACATCGACTGAGGCGCCAGATTATAAAAGATGCTTTCCTATTAAAGATATTAGTTTTTAATCAAATGGCAATTATTATGTCTGATTAATTAATCTTTATATTTATTACTTGTCTGGCCATTACTGGAACAATACTTGAACTATCAGTAAGTTCAGTACATACATGATTTACATGGCTATTAACGCTAAATATAGTTCCATCATATCTTGTATGCCTGTCATCTTGGAATAACAGTAGGAGTAGACGTAAACCTTTTTTTCTTGGGGGTGTAGATTATAAAATTTCCTTTTAGTCCCAAGCATAGAATGCAACTAATGATGGAATTGTGTAGGCCTTTTAGTGTGTTCTTTTACCTTGGTTCCTGGGAGATGCCAACCCAGTGCATTCTATATTTAATGAGCTACTGGTCTGTGAAGCGCTTTTCCCTCCACATCCATAGGATCTTCAATAAAAACCAGGTGAATTTACAAATTTCTAGTTAATTGTTTGCTTAACTTTAATGGATATTCGGGTTTTTTGGTTATCTCTCTCCAGCTATTAACAGTTTTGTTACCATAATGATCCTTAACCAAACTGTTTAGGATTTACGGCTGTCTTGGCACAGAGAAGGTTTAGCTTAGTTTTTAGGCTTTTCAGAATATTACAAGCCACTTTCGTAGAAGTTTAACGAGTGGAAGACTTTTTTTGTTACATGTCTGTAGCAGCACTGTAACCATAAATGATCCTACACCAAACTAGCGTTTCTTACTGTCAACCAACTCATGCACTTGTGAGGCTTTTTCTGTTGACACACGAGTATAACATGTTTACTCTTGCTTCAATTCAAATTGTCTACTTCACGTTTTAGCACCTCAATAATAGAAATACAAGAGCGCATTGTCCTCTAATTTTAAAGAGTTCTCTGCCAAATGAAATAAAAAAAAACACTTATTATTTATTTTCGCAAACCCTTTTTTTTCCCATAGTTTAAATTTTTTTTCGGATTTAGAAGACAATAGATAACAATAGAAGATAACTATAAATGGAAATATTGTAACAATAATCATGAAGGTCAATTGATTAACTAATATTTTTTTGCATGAAGATACTACGGTCTGTGAAAATACCTTGAAATTCCCATGAAGGACCTGTAGTTTTTATAGTCCTTACAAGAAGTTCAACCATTGAAACGGGTCTATTAAATGTGTTATCAACAACCTGACATATTGTTTGAGGTTCTTAAGAGGAGTTAATCGCACACAGGGCGTCGCTCAAATTCTCGTTTCACTTTTTTGATTCATCTGCTCTATTGGGCTATAGTAGTGAATTGGATAAATAGTAGTATTGTACCCAATAGCTCTCTAATACAATACCTCAACTCTTTTTATGGTTCAACAGGTATTCTAGTTCAACACATGCCGGTATTCAGTAACGGGGTATCAAACATTTAAAATAGATCTATTATACAACATACCTACATTATTTACCTGTATTCGTATTTTATGGTCACCAATAAAAGAAATTAAAGTTAAAATTGGCTCCAATTTATATTGCAAATGGCTATGATTTCATGTGATTCATCACAAATTCTATAATTTTTAAATTAAAAATCTTTTATATCCAAATGTTTATTCTGTGTATAGGTATTCAGTATAATTATATCTACCTCTTATTGCTTTATCCTCACATGAGTGATCTAGTTGAAATCACTTTTATAGGATGATTGTATACGTATTTAAACAGATGTCTATAATATTAAAGCCAGTTAAACATTAGTCATAGATAAATTTATAAATGGTCCACATTATAAAAGGGGTGTGTGACTCTCCTCCTTATAAGTACGAATACGATACTGGTACAATATGTTATACAAATAACATAAAAAAATCTTTGTCATGTAATGCTTTAACGTGCAATTTGAGCAGAACATTTCACTGTTTTTTGGGTCACTTTAATCACTGATTTTATGGAGATTCTTGAAGCAGACACACAACAGGAGGTTTCCATATGCATCGTATCATGGACCTTATATAAGGTCCATGATTGTATTGGGTTTTTTTTTAAAGCCACAGATTCGTAAAAGAAAAAATACACAATATAAAATGTTTTGAATGTTTAGCTAAGGTGTTGTATAAGGTCAGGTTTTTTGGGTGGTGGATAATACAACTTAAAAGACTTTTGTTTGATCATCTATAAATTGTTTATCTATTTCTATAGAACTGCTATGAATAGATTCCTCCATATAAAACTGAAATTTCTATCCTTATTTTTAAGAAAAGTATTATTTATTACCTCCAATTCTTTTTTAAAATTTGAATAGCTTATTAAGTAAATATACTAGTTTTCATTTGATTGATACCATGTATCTATATAAGCTTACTGTTCAATATAACCAGGATTAAATGAACAATTTACGATTTTACATTAGACACTCTAGCATTGTATATTTAATATATTAATCCTGTGTTTATATAGAGAGATCAGTTAAGAGTATAATAAACGTGTATCAATATCGTCATGTATAATACTCAGTCTATTTAGACCTTAACACATGGTCTAGATTAAGTCATGGTTAGTAAAAGCAAGATGTTTTAGAGGTCAACAGAGAGTACCGCCCTTCAAAAAGGGATACATTGATCTCGACATATTAGTTAAGTAATGTCTATGGCCAGGATCCAGTACATAATCCATTGTTCTATAATAATAGATCTGATATAAACATATTAAGATTTGATATAAACAGGTTAAGGGTATTAATTCTTGTGTAATGATATACAGCACCATATGTTGAGACAAAATCGAAGTCACAGTTAATAAACTGTATTACCGACCAAAACAAAGTTACCTTGTTTAAAATTTTCTTAAATGGAGTATTAATTTTGCATAATCGAGAATTAGAAATACAATTTGGTGTGCAAAATATTTGCTTATATGAGCTCAACTGAGTTTAGATATTGATAATGTTTCTGGAATCTGTTCAGTTCCTTTTGTTTTCATCATGAACCAGTTATCTGTGATGAAACTGTGTCATGGATGGAACCAATGTGGACAATTATTCTATAGAATTTCTCTTAATCCTGACTTGACTGGGTTTATACAACTTAAACCTTGTGCTAATATTGTCTTAGCACAACCAGGAACACTACCAATAGTGCTGGAATTGGTAACCTTGTTCCTAATATCCTACAAACCAGAATTACTTACTATTGACATACAGCATGCATTTATATTATTTTGGGATGGTTTATGATTGTGAGTAAACTGTATCTTTCAAACGAGAATAATTTCATTTAAATCAAATATCAAAATGTTTAAACTTGCTGGAATAAATTCTTTGTTTGAATTGTTTTTTGTAGAAGAGAAGTAAAATATATAAACAAAAAGCATCAATTGCACAAATGCAGCATAAAATTATTTGTCAAAGTAAATTTTCAAATATGCTTCAGATAATATTCTTTTTTAACCTCGATAACTTCATATTCAAATTTTCGATGTCAAGAAACCAGTCAAATTCTTATAGTCTTAATGCATCAATCTCATCAATATATGTTTATAACCGTTAATACCAAACCCATCTTGACATACATAATAACTACATTGTACACTAATAAGCGCTGTCAATCTGATTGAACAAAAATACCAAAGAAATTTAAATCAGTATTGACTTCAAATCAATCTATGTTTGGTCTGTTTTTCTTCAAGTGTCACTGCATAGATACCCACCTCCAAATCAATTGTAGTGAATTTGAATTAGCTTTCTATTTTAGGACAGTAGATAAAAGCCAGACAAAATACCCATGAGGTATCTTCATTGGTACTTTAGTAGTATTACTGTAGTAGAAAAAGAAGAGTGACCGAGCTCCATTACAAGGGTTTGATAAGGTTAACCCAGAAAGTTAACTAAATGACAATAATATTAAGAGATGATTCTGTTGGACATAAGTCTACTGTTTTAAGTATCCAGTCAATAAAAGATATGTGTCATATTTGTCTGGTATGTTTGATATCAGGACTTGTATTGGTATTGTTGTAAAAGTGTTCACCAGACCATATTGTCAGCCATAATGTTATATGAGTGGCAGTTGTAATGTAATGAGTTTTTCAGAACAAGTTGCAGGAATTCTCCACTGAACATGTGTTTAACAAAAAGCAAGAAGCTTGCACCATGCCGACTGGTATCAAGTTCCTTGTCACTTCTCTTAAATTTCATCACATTGTCTCCCAGAAATCTCAAAAAGATTTCTGTTTTGACAGCTTAAGAAAATAATGTCAAATTTGTGAATAGCTGTCTGCTGAACAAAAGAATAGATTTAGATATATTGGATCACCTTATATGGATGTCTTGTACATATTTTCTGTGAATTGTCAATGCCGTTAACATGATTTGCATTGATCGAGGTATTATAGGGTGTTGAACCGTCATTATTGATTGGTTAGCCGTCTATTGCTTGCAAAGCAGACAGAAGTGACAAGACTGACCAACAATGGCCAGTGTTTTAAACAATTAAATTGTGTGTTCGAGGGTCAGGTGGACAGTTTGATCTATCGAGGTGACTAGTCTAGTTAAATACACCATCTTTTATTGTCAAACTGATTTGGGGGTGGCTGTTTCCTTCCCACCATTCATTTCCGTAATTCTTCCCATCAAAATGTTGGGAATTGTTTGTTGGAAATACCATATACACTTTTTGTTTTATAGGCCTACCATAGTGATTACACTGGCATCGTAAGGAATCCCACACTACCATGACAACATAAAACAACGGAACCTTTTAAGAATTGACATTTTTGTCTTGAGAATACTTTGTTTTCTTCATGGCACTTGTTGAATTTGTTCATTGTGTTTATAACTCTTTTATCAACAGATATTTTCAGGTTTAGTTGATGTGTTACAAGATAACACATTAATGTTCAAAATGTCAGTAAACTTGAAAAAACGTCACTTTGGAAATCGTGTTAATATGGCTATCAAACTGTGATATTTTTAATACAAATACATTTTTCTTCATTATTGGTGAACTTTTTGCAATGGTAGTACAGGATGGAAGTTACATCATGGCTTCATTAAGTTTCATCTAACAACTTAAATATCCTGCTGCTTCAAACCCGCCCCCACTAAGAACATTTATTGTCTAGATGGTATTTCATTCAGATCTCACTCAGGGATGGTCCACACACAACAAACAAGATTTAAAAGAAACCATTCTCCAATTTGACTGGTATCCAGACATGTTTGGTGGACGGTTATGGTACACAGAACATCCATCCTGATTTGGATACATTGGCTTCTGGAAACTCACTCTTCATATCTCTCAAGTTAATTACTATCTGACAATACATCTGCCTTCTCTCTCCTTCAGACTAATATTTTCATGTCAGATTCTGCTACCCTTTCTTCTCGTTCTGATTATAGTTATTGGCCATTTTTTATGGATTGTTTCAAGTTTTTTAGCCACATCTTGCACTTGATAGATCATTTCATCGGGTGCACACTCATTTACAATAACATGGCTAACCACGCATTCCATCAAGCAGAAAAATATTTCTGATAATAAAATCCTTTTTTCTTTTATAGTGATTGACTTTCGTTTAAGATGAATAACATTGATGTTGTAGATGTTTGTTCAGTGTTTCGGTCGTTAATAGTTGTAATCAAATTGTGAAAAACCTATTTTTAATCATGAATTTCTACTGAATGTATCCTTGGCAGTATGGAATCAATCATTTCAACTGATAGTAAGCCAATTGAGTTAGACCTATAGTGTTGACCTTAATTAAAAAAAATTATCTGTCTTCAGGTCTGGCTTGTGATTTTGTGTAAATCACACAACTGAACTTTCTAAAGAAATCTAGACAAGCATTAAAGTCATCATCCAGTCAGGGCATGTGTTTGCTGGTAATGATAACAATGTAGATATACAATTATAGAGAATAACAGACAGGATTCCAGGCAGCCATTTTAATTTTGATTTCTGCAAGTCTACACCAGATTACACAGATACACTGATGTACTGTTGAGGTGCTCATATTTAAGTTACTTTAAAAATGCCAATGAGTGGAGTGTCAACAAGTACTATAAACTTAGCCAGCATTATTATTTTGGCCTTGTCAGTAAGAAGTAAGAGTAAACTACCATGAAAAGATTTTACCATTTAAGCCAAAACAAAGAATCTTGTCCAAGACAGATCAGGATATTGGTTTTTTTTAAACCAGTTTATTTATTCCACCAAGTAACGAACTTGAGATGGCTTAACGATCGCTGGCATGTTTAAACAAGCTTAATTTAAGCATCTATACACTAATACTATTTCAGATAAATTAATTCTAATGATAGGCTCCATGGTTGAATCTGCTCTCAATGGACCCACCCGCCTTGAATTCAAATTTCAAGCTGGTGGCCTGGTTAAACAGTTTTCTTCAGCAATGAAATGAGGAACAATAATCAGTTTGCTAAGACACACCCTCTTTGTATATTATTTCTGTTATAAACATGTAGATGTAAGCAAATGTTGGAGGGGATAGTTATTGCTGTATGAATTTACTTCCCTGCATTAAATTAGTCAATATTAACTTTCACTTCGCTGATACTTAGTGGAATATTTATGGGGAAACCGTATTAGGATGTTCTGAAATGGTGTATTTTATACAATCGCATATTACAAATCCTATTCCCTATATCACTATATGTTAGAATAGTATTTCACTCTCGGCTGATACTCAGTGGAATATTTATGGGGAAACCGTATTAGGATGTTCTGAAATGGTGTATTTTATACAATCGTATATTACAACTCCCTATTCCCTACATGTTAGAATAGTATCTCACTTTTTTTAACATCAGATATAGCATGTTATTACTCCTAATCAATATAACAAATTTTAACTTGTGTATTATATTTTGTCCAAGCTCGACTAATTTGGTGATTATGTCACATTATGTTACACAACATGATATAAAATTAGCTATATCTTTCCTTTTTAATATTGATTGTGGATTTTATTTGAATGATTACTTTCAGTATGTCATACTGTTATCAGTATTATGAATTGAAATGACTGCCTGGAATCTGTCTGGTTTTAATATATCAGCTTGAAAGTTGACGTTTGTATATTCTATTAAATTTAGTCCATGGAAGTTGTAACTCTTAAACATATACTGGTACCGGTACTTAAGTCTTTCTGAAGCCAATCAATATTTTTTTAATATCAGGTTCCAGACAGTTTTCAGACAATTTTACAACTTTGTAAGTACAGTAATATAAGTGTGACAACTGTTGAAGGAGTCCAAAGAATATACCTTTTTAAGGAAAAACTATTGAATTTTTTTTTAAATTGTCTATACGGTTTGATTTGTGGATTTTGTCACCATAGCAACAAGACATTGTATAGTTTGGTAACATGGATGTTGTTATTGTTAGATCTTCAACAAATCTTGGAACAATGGTGGTAAATTGATTAGAATTTGGTAAATATGGCGAAACTATTTCTTCTCTCATCTTCTATGTTTGTTCTATCTAATCAATAGTTCTTTGGGAAGATGCATCGAGGAATCTTGCTCTATCAATAATGAGTCTAGAAATCTATAAAAGTCTTCTTATAAATATACTATTTAATTATCAATTATGCATATCTTTGTTTGAGTTCAAAAATAGATACTTTGTTAACGTGTTGGAATGGATCGTGGATAAACCTAACCACAAACCCATCAATACTAACATTCCTCGACAATTATTCTCTGTTAATAGTAGGCCAATCAATTATGTAAATAGAAAGTTAGCATTTGCAAGAGAAAGATACTATTGAAGCGTTCCGAACATCCATTCCTTGTATTAACAATGAAAGCAATCCATCAAAATATTTTGTTTCTTTCATTGAGCTGTGGCATCATTTTACTACATGGATGTCATGTATAGTGATAGTTAAAATGTGTTATTAATCTATTTTATAATAGACACATTGACAACAACAGCTGTACATACTTACACATTATAGTTGTTACTATCTATATAAATTAAATATTGCAATAATGATACCTAGAAAATTTACATAAATTTGTCTATCTGTTATGGTTTAATGTAAATTTATGTTAAATATATATATAAAACCTATATAGATAACAAACTATATAAATAAAAATTATTGTTCCCCCCCCCCCCTTTCATCGAAATTAAAATGGGTCGTGCTTCTGTCCATTCCTCATTCCTCTGTCTGTCACACTTCTTGGCGCACAATTACTCTCCTTCTAATTTAGCTAGAATGTTCAAATTTGGTGTAGGTGTTTTTTAGATGAATGCCTTGATGGAGTTCAGAAAAAAGCATTTTTCTGCTTAGGCATAGAGATAAGCCATTTGATTGGTTGAGGCTTAAGGACATGGTGACTTTGGTTCTAATTAAATGAGTATTATATCAATACCTTGACTAAGTTTGATAATGAGCATTTCTGGTTGCGGGTAAGCAGAGCGACAAGTAATTTGATTGATCAAGACTCTGGAACTCGACAACTTTGATTCTAATTGAGTGAGAGTGGTGAATTTTTGTGCATACAGTTGTACATGTAGTTTCATTACATCAATACCTTGACTAAGTTTGATGATCATATGATGAGCTTTTTCTGCTTAGGCTGAAGACAGCAAAGAATAAGATTATATTTTTCAAACATGACATCATCAAAGAGATGACATTGTTTTGGGGTTTTTTTAGTCCACCACCCTACACACCCACACCCTAAAAGAGATTTAGTTCTTTACAAAGATTATGGACTGCGATTTAATTCTGCATCACTTTCCCATTCTGCATAATGCCCCTTTAATTAACCTTTTAACAATTTGTTAGTCCCCAAATGATCACTTCAGATAACTTTGAGAATTAATATATCCATATCAATCCAATCCATTTGCTTAATTAATTCACTAATTAATGAAGTCATTTACTACAGGGATCGTTGTGATAAGAACAAGAAAGTACAGCATGTAAGTAATTCTAGTCTTGTTGATAAGACC
Organism: Patella pellucida; assembly: GCA_917208275.1. Lineage (NCBI taxonomy): Eukaryota > Metazoa > Mollusca > Gastropoda > Patellidae > Patella > Patella pellucida. The sequence goes on from OU795039.1 coordinate 46,308,734, forward strand.
TAATTTACTTATGTTAAGTGACCAATTAAGTTAACCAAAATTACTTGATTAAATGTCTCTCTGTGAAAGATAGCCAAAACAATTAGATTGTAACACTACACTTATTTCATGTGTGCCAGTGTAGTGCTTATCAACAATCTCCACTCTTTGTTTTTATGGAAATGAGGGCTTATCTTTTACTGAAGGCAAACATCAATATTATTATCTTTAATTACAAAGTATCACACACCATTTCATCTAGCTAGGCACCAACCAGTTTTTCCTCTCTCACTGTAACTTAAAAACTCATTTAGGATTGGAAACGACATGCCTAGCTGGAGAGCAGACGCTGAAAATAGTAATTTGAGGAGTTTAACTACGTCTGCATCTCTAACAATGATTTATAATGGAATTTTTTAAACAGTCGGACTTGAATTTATTGAAATTGATAAATTAAATGTATAAACGTCTATAAAAGGCTACATGAAACCTTTTTTGTTTTTATTGAAAGGCTATTTTTGGAAAGGGTCATTAACTAATAACATAGTTTTTTTTCTTCCTGGATTCTGGATTGATGAACTCTTCATCCTTACTGGACCCAGCACAGAAGCTCCAGGGGAGTACTGTGTTTACATTTAGTTTCTGCAAGTTTAATGAGAATTCCATACTGGTTTGCTCACTTCCTCTTTTTGTGTGTGAAATGAAAGTGTTCATCACTTGTTCGGGTATCAAACATACCAACTTGTCAGCCAGGTTGTAAATGTTGCAATTTGTTTTCTCTGTAATTTGAAGCTGGATATAATAACAAACTATGGAGAAGGCTACATAAAAAAATGACTGCCACTTGAAGTTGATGATTGACGGCAATAGGGATGCAAAGTGGTAAATGTTTTTAAAGGCACATGTATGATGATTATGAACATTGTCTTGCTGCATCTCTCTGCCCTGTTAATCGGTATTCCATACCTATAAGACAGTTAATAGAGTGTTAACTGAAGCACTTTGTAGATTGAAAGGATAAATGGGCGGTTGATAGTTTCTTTTGCTGCAGGATGTTAACACTTAATTAACACAGTGGTATATTAGACAATAATTGGCAATGATATTTAACAACATCCCTACCTCAGTATACATTAGACACAACATTTATTTGTTATACATGTACATCCATCAAATTAATGGATGGAAAGTATCACACATGCTTATTTGTGTTTAAATGTATAAATTTTGTATTTGCATGATATATAGCTAAAGATTGCAGCAAATTGAAAAATTAAAAATTAAAAATAGTGGTAATCGTCAAAACAAAAAATAATTTTAAAGAAAAAAAAAGATCTTTCACACTGCATAAATCAAGAAATGAAATGGTGTCTAATGTCCTACTGTTCTGCTCTGACTGGGCTAATGAAGACAGTCATATGCAATATAGTGTGCTATGAGGAGAATATTTCCCAGGCAGCCTACTCTTATGTCAATGGATGTTAAATGTGCATGCCAATGTGTACACAGGACCTCTTTTTTTCGTATCATCCAAAGGACTTAGACAGCCCTCTGACCTGCACCACTTACAAGGCGAAACAGGCATAAACCTTAATTCCATCATAATCTTGATTTATTGTAATGAGTGGTAGTCTGGATATCATATCCCTTTTCCTTTAATACAAGTCAGACATATTTTTGCATTGAATGAAGTAGGCTACTGCTGGTACCACTTATATCAAACATGTTCTTACAGCATAAATAAACATGCAACCCAATATATTCAAATACATTCATCATTTATGACACTTTCTGTTCTGATAATTACAAGATCCATTGGGTCGCCAAAAGTTTTAATTCCTTGTCATTTATAGCAATACATGTTATTTTCTCATTGGAAAGCGGAAGCAACACATGGGATCTAAGACTTTCTTTTCAGATTTCTTTCTTTTTAAACAGACTAAAATTATCCACAAGGTTATTTCTTGCTATGTTTATGTTTTCCTAATTCTGAACACCTCTGTTTTATAATTATATCCACAAGTCATTGTTTTTGTTTGGATTATAAAACCTTCCCCCATTTGATTCTAAACAGATCAGCATGATGATCTGACTAGTAGATTGAATCCTGCTAATGTTTCTCTCAAAGATCTTGACTACAGTATATAACGATTGATGTACATCAGTTTATTTCAAGACTTGCGACCCTTTGGTCAATATAAGATAGGTTTTATTGATTTCAAAGCAGCAGCAGTATGTATAGTTGGACAATAAATAGCCACAGTAATGAAGCACTGGTTTTCTGATGTGGGTATTCGGCATTAGATATCATTCCTTAATTGTTTGCAAATAGATTCCATTAACTACATGTAGATGGTAATAAGTTTACTTTCAATTAGAAATCTCTGTGTAATCAATTCGCTTATGACAGGTATAAAAGGATAATCAAATACCTTCCTTGTAGTTTCAAGTTTATCTAAATTATAAAACTCATTTTCAATTTAATATTCTATATACATTATTGATGTAATTTGTGCGTATTGATTATACCTGATGGCATGTTCTTTGGAGAAGCCTTTCATTTCATTCATTAATTTGGAGTGCTAAAAAATTACGCAAACCTTCATGCACGTTTCTAAGACCTAATCATATTTATTGTCAAAATGAGGCAGTAAATATTAATTATCAGAATGCTTTTATCACATCGTGGACAAAGAAGTATTTGCTTTAATGTGGCAGTGACAGTGTAACTCAAAGTCACTGTTGTGACAAAATTCTCATCGAGATATTATCTGAAACTTTTATTATCATTTGGTACTCTTTTCAGCTCTATCTGACACGTTTCATTAAATTGGATATTTAGGAAAAAAGACTCATTTAAAAAAGATTTACATAAAGAACTGATTTTCTTTGATGTTTAACCATTTGACTAAAACTGCAGTCAATTTCTGGAAGCTGCGCCTCGTACATTCTTGCTTAGTGTATCATCATTTATCATTGGATATAAAACTATCATTTAGTGTATCCTAGAACAGATTGTGATTACAGGTGTTCAGACAATACCTGTAGGTCTACTAATTGGTGCATTAAAATACCTACAGACATGCTTCTAATCTATGTAACATTTATTTATGGTAGATCTCAGCAAATGTCCTTTAACTTCATATGATAACACAGTGCTGTAAAATAAACCCCTACAAATTGTTCCTAAAACTCTATTTACACCGATTAACATACGTACATAAATACAAAGCCTTTGATGTTTAAAAATAAGATGGTGAATACTATCTTCAGATAGCGCTGTAAAGAGTGTATTCAAATAGACTTTATTATATTCTACTTGTTAGACTATATATTAGATAAATAGATAGTAGACCTTTGTCAGTAATAGAAAGCAGCAATAAAAGCATTGAAATAATTTGTTTAGACAGTCCACAAAATCAACAATATATGACCTAGTAAATCAATTCATCATACACAACTTGGTGAAAACCTTGGGTAGGAGTTGGATGATATACTGAATTTTATGGTATATATTCAATTTAGATCCGTTTTATAGGGCTGAAATCTAATTTTCGATTCAATCTTCAAAATTATGGCTGCCATAAATATATTTAGTGTGTCCCTTATGCAAAGGTTATGCACTACTATTTTTGATATGTTGTTGATTACATTAGAGGAATTACCAGAAGGCTTATTTCTGAATTCGTAGATTGCTTTACATAATTCTGACACTCATTAAAATTAGTTTCTTATGTTGCAATTTGTATGATAATCATAATAAAGTTATTGCTTAAAATTGCTTGCGAAATGAAATAATTCGACCCAGACCAACTCAAACTGCTTGAACTTTGAAGAAGCGTTTTATTAATTAGTCAATTATCAGTACGTACAGATAGATATAAGAGTTTAAGTGCTTTGGTTCTATGCAGTACTTCAGTATAAGGTTGTCTATTTGAATATTCTTTTCATCACAACACAAGCTCATATAAGCAGAAATAATAGGAGTTATTAGAAAAAAATCCAATAATTGAACAACAAACGAATAATATTGCGCTGCATTATGCTATCATATCCTTCAGTTAATGTCAATATTGCTCGCAGACGTCTTATTCAACTACTGCAATTGTTGGACACGAAAAACCTCTCTCAATTTCAGATCTAGTTCAAATTGTGGGATACAAGTATAGATTATATTGTGGTAGAGTCATGTACATCGGAAAGGTGATCTGTATGTTAGATTCCAAATCATTAACTATTTCTTGTTGAGTAAATACTCTAAAATAAGAATAGAGATAGACAATGTTTAAATAAAAGGCATGTATGTAGACATAGACTAAAACATGACCACTGTTGGTTTAAACATTTCTTCTTAATGTAGGGGGACTGTACTCAACAAGGTCCCTGATTGCAACATTTCTTAACTTAAAGGATAATAAGTATATTTAACTTAATAAAAGATGAAGGCATTTTTCAGTATGATTCATGTATACTAGTGTTTGCCTGTATGAGCACATTCACTTAGTTTTAGATAAGAGAGCTAAGGAACAGGTTCAAACTATTCAATGTAGTATATGTACCTGTACTTGTACTTCTTAGATGTTTCCTTTCCAACTTCAAGATGTGACCTGACAGGTCTTACCAAAACATCATCCCTGGCACCAACCAGTCAGTGGGTCTAGTGTTGCAGATGGTGGAATTTGACCGGTCGAGAATTCTCCCTGTATTGACATTAGTCCAGGAAAGATAGGTAACCATGAAACTCCACATTTTTTATTCCTAAGACACATGGTATATGTTATTTTACATGCAGGGTCAAGGAAGGGTCAGTTTAGACCACACCTTGCAGGTAAAATCGTATGGTCACTGTAAAACTTCCATCATCCCAGCAACCCAGCCCCAATATTTAAGATTGACTAACATGCTACTCATGATAACTGTTCTACGGACCATAAAATGTGCCATGCAGTTTTTTTAATTTTTGTTTTATTCAATTGACAAATTTGATTTTGTCAGATTACATGAGTTTTTAACTAGATTGATTTACAAGAATTTTTTTGTATTTGTCCTTGTTAGAGAATAGAATGTGTGTGTGAATTTAGTTCCGCAAGAATAAATGTTTGTCATCAAAATATGATCTGCTAATTGATAAAAAGCTTTTTGGTATTGATTTGGGAGAATAATTTTAAGTAGTTTGTAGGATGGTAACTGTGAATATTGACAAAGATTGGTGCCATAGTTTCACTACCCTAAAAAGATTTCTATGTTAACTCTGAAAAAATATTGGCACTGTTGCTTAAAGTATTAATTTGTGAGACCTGAATACATTTGATGATTCTGTTCATAATTATGTCTCCATTACCAAAAACAAACTATTATCCAAAAACAAACAATATGAGATGAAGGGATGTTCTAACAAAATGGGTATAGAGATTGTATATTTAGTTTTAAAGTAGAAGTAGCAGTTATCATTGCTGAATAATATTGCAGACATGGTAATTGCTAGAAAAATATTTTTAGTGTGGCAGACAAGTGGACAATATAGTCAGAATTTGCATCGTTTTTTCCTCTTCATTGCAATCTATATATTTTGCTTTGAGCAAACATTGATGAGTGCTTTGAATGATATTGAATTGATTGGTAGACGTTACAACTGTGTATACAATTCGTATAGTAATTGCAGGGTTGTTATGCAAGCTTATTATATTGGAAGCAAATATAAGAATCCCAACCGGGATTTGAATGACTGAAAATTGGTTTTTTTTGTAACTTTATTATTTATGGTAACTGTTGTATAATTGAATATTTTGGCAAATACATCTGGGGATGTCTTGATCTTATTATCTTTTAATCTGATTATCTAGTTATTCTGTCTTTAACTATCTTAAGTCACAGTAGCTTTTCTTTTTATTACTAACATTTATACAAATAATTATCTAGACATCTGCCATTAATCATAATTCCATCTTCATGATAACTTTATTTTTAATCAGCCATTTCTAATTATTTTTTCAATCTCTAAATCACTAGGTTTAATCACTGGTTCAAATCTAATATCTAGAATATATACTTTTAGTTATATTCAATGCAGATTCCTTTGGTTAAGACCTAAGTCCAAAGTGATGGGTGGTCACACCAACAGGAACAGCATGTTTAAAATACTGGTCATTATACAGCGGCACAGCCGATCAGATAAGTGCTATGATGAAATTGTCAGAAACCCATTTTGAAAAAAATTACAGATCGATTTGATGGCAAGATGTTTGTTCAATATGTCTTCTATCAGTAGTGTGACTGAGTTGTCTGGTTGTGGCAAGTAAATCAGCTGATTTGACTTCTTAAAAACCATTTATGAACACTGGATGAACAGGTCTATAGACAGGTTATGATGTCAAATAGCAGTAATCTTTGATATTCCATGTTAACTATTATGGCCTAATTGAATGATTATATTATTTCAGTTAGATTATGATAATGAAGAGGATGGCTGTTTTCTGTAATCAGTTTAATCTTTATTAGGTTGAAGAAATAACTAAGTACCGATAATATGTTAAACCATAACATAATATTGAAGAATTTCCGATGAGTAGAAGAAGAAGAAAAATCATTGCCGAGAGCCATTTTTCTGGTTAGCAGAAGTCATTAAGCAATTGATTTTTATTCCAGTTATTGGACAAAGCATTGATTAAAAACTATTTTTCTAATATTCCTATACAAAAACTTATCAATTTTTGAACCACTACATCATAGTTTTTATGGACTAGAGTCGTTTCTGCCATTATTGTTCTCTAATCTTCAGTTGTTTTTTATAACATTATTTTCTACTTTCAACAGCTGGTTAATACATAACTAGACAACTTGCATCAGTTTAAAAGAATTTATGCGGGTCTCTATTGTGTTTTTGAAAAGAACTTGCAACTAATGACAATATTAGATCTGTAGCATTGTTCTATATTTGATATAATTCTGAACTTTTACACCAATGACATTTACATCTGTTGTTTTTGCTGTAAAAATGTCTTGATTAAACAAATTATTCTGTTATTGAATATATTCAATCTCTAATTATAATCGTAAAACAATTTCCAATAAGAAAAACATTCCAGTGTTCTTGCACAGGGAAGCCACGGTGGCTCAGTGAGTTGGATGTTGGCTTTCTAACCTGGAGGTCCAGTGTTTGATCCCTGCATTGGCTGAGATTTTCCGACATGGTTCCCCCTTAACGGTGGTGTAGGACAGAGGGCCTGGCAAGGGACAGTGTATAGTCATTGGGATGGGATGAAAATAGAGGTCCTGTGTGTACACATTGGTGTGCATGTAAAAGAACCCTTGACAATTGAAATACAAAATAAGAGTAGGCCATAGCCCTGCTGTCCGGACAAAATTTCTCTCATAGCACACTGTATTTTGCCCAGTTGGCGCAGAACAGTAGGATGTTAAACCCTATTTTATTTCATATCATTTTGTTCTTGCACGGTTTTATTTTTATGTTGTCCATGCACTCTAAATGAGAACAAAATGTCTAATTGTAATGGTGCGAGTGTAGAAATTGTTGCTGCAAACGTGGAGAAATCAATCCTTTGTGGAGCTCATGTCAGAATAAGACACATAGAATACAATTAAAATACAATTTCATACTCTCAACATTAGATAGGTGTCAATATATTGGTGTCTGTAAATGTGTTTAGAGTATTAATTGTCCTAGAACATTTGTCAAAATGTCAGTTTTTTCAGGTAGCACAACCAGCATCAATTATTAATGCCTGTTCCTATTTTGCATGATGTTCAACTTGGAATTTGTGATTGCAAAATGAAAAACTCATTAATTTGTAATGAGAAAGTCTCTTGTCAAGCAAATATTGAACTGACAGCTTTTCTTCTATTCATTTTTTGTCTATTTCAACATTACATAACAATTCACTTCTGCTCATGTTGGAAGTATTAAAGTGGGGGAAAATGGTGTGGATTTAATTGAACTAATGATGAAAATATTGAGTTGTGAAGGTCAGGGGATCAACACTGTTTGAAATTAAAGAAGTGTTTTCACGATCATTTATCACCGACGAGAAATCTAACAGAGGCCAAGTTAACATAGGACTTATCTTTATTACCACACAAATAATTTGACGACTATTTTCCCATCAACGATTGGCCATCTATTGATCTTTCCCTGATGTAGGACTGTGTACAGCAGTTAGCTGGCATTCATTATTGCTAACATTATGTCATTGACTGATCCTTTTCAACACTTTACAGTCATTGCCGCAAAATCCTCAATATTATTTCTTTGCTTAATGTTTTTTTTGTAGTTTGTGTATTTATTTTGTTATTTGCGGATTTAATAATGCATTTTGGGAAAAAGAGTTGATTTATTTGAAATATTAGATAAAAAATTTTGCTAGGATGTAGCAATTTATTTTCCAATTGAAAACAAATATTTCTTAAAGAAACACAAAAACTTGTACAACAAAGATGTTTCAGTTATCATACTTCAAACAATTTAAAAGATAACTGTTTGTATAGGAAACCAGCATATCTTATAAAGACCAAAACAAATATTTTGACACCTATGCAAATTTTGCATAATATTGTGGGGTTTTTTTTATTTTATACCGGAACATGGATGATTATTCAAGTATTCTGAAGATTTATTAAGAGATTAGTTATTTTAACTCTAAAATGGATTGAATTTGAATAGTGTACCTGATCATGAGAACAAATTTTACATCTCTTTGTTAATCAGATACCTGTTTTGGGTTAATTTTAAGAATTTAGGAGCAAAAATGTGTTAATATTTACGCTCAAGGGGAGATTATTTGATTTCCGCAGAAACATTAATCCCTTACTGTTATGAAAATCTGGAATTTATTTATTTTTGACATGGAAAAAAGGTTGTCTGACTTGAGATATTAGTGTCAAAACATTTTGTATATTAAACCCTGAGTAATCATAAGGGGTTGATCGATAAATGCTTTCTGAAAAGGATGCGCTTCAGACTTGGATTCTTTGTAGCTGTGTGGTGTATTCATTTGATTCCTGAAATGACGAAGTTGGTTTTATGACAAGATGTTTGTATTAGAAATCTGCCTACAGATTAATCAGAATCAAACATTGAATATATGTTGTATTGAGATAAAGGGAAAATTGAAATCCATGATTTTATTTTCACGCATTATTGAAATGTAAGGGAATTAACAATATTTTGTCTTTATCCCTAAGCTTTTTTTCCACTTGCTAAACAATTTTTTTTTAGCTTAACTTTATAATACATTGGAATCGAACAATCCCGTGCTTATATTAGTTTTGGTTGAAATAATTTAATGTGCACATGATATAGTAACCATAGGCAACATACACAGAAAAATTCCCCCGCCCATTTCATGTGCACTCTTAGATTGTAGATGGTTAAGACCAGTGCTAACTGAATATAATAAAAACATCACGAAGCAATGATAGATTGAAGAAAACGAGGCATAGTTTTACACTCACATCAAGTAATTCTCTATTCTTTAAATTATTGCAATTCAAAGACAATGAAGTTTACATAATAAAAAGACCAGAAACAATTTTAAGTGAATACATGCTTGAAAAAAAAGGATATTACTACAAACTGGTCTGAAACAAGAACACAGTCTTATTTTAGTTATATATTTATTCACTCAAACATATGTTGCAGATAAGTAAATAGACAATTCTTCACATTAGAAACCGAACAAGGAAACATATGTCCAACAATTGTCTAAATATTGAACCACAATGGCTATATTTTGGCATCAGTTTCCAGAAATGCTGATCATGATCTAAAAAGTTGATGAGCATTTGAATGCATTTTGATATATTTCGGTATTGCACACCTTGATGACAAACTATACCTCAACAGAATCAAGTCATGTGATCGGTTTGATGTTTTAAATATGTTATGATTGTCTTTCTAGTTTACGTATATATAGGTCAGTCAGGGGAATATACAAGAATTTAGAGCAACTAAGTGATATTGATGAATAAATACAATTTTAGACTCCCTGTGTGTCATTTATGAACCATTATACGCAGTTTGGGATACCCAAAATTGTTATAATGGTTGTGTGAGATATCTTATTTGGAAAATCATTTCAATTAAGTAAATGAATGAGGAGGAAAATGCTCCAATTTGTGCTGTTCGCTATCAACAAGCTAGTTTAAACAAGCAGACACAGAGATATAGAAGCCATTAAAGAGATGATAATTGTAAGTGATTTATATAGAATTCTATTTATCATGTAACTCATGGAGATAGAAACATAGGTCGTCATACAACCTGCTTTGATCACATCACCCACAAACATAGAATAAACTGGAAAATTATGACCATCAAATAATAGGAAAGTACCCAAACAGTAAAATGAATTCGACTACACAATAATCAATGATTTGTTCGCTACAGTGCTCTGGGAGTACGCTCCGTTAGCTATATAGAAAGTCGGATAATGGGAGAATAAAGCAACTCCATTCCTTAACTTCATTATCAGGCTTATAACAATAGGCTGCTATCTTCACTGAGATCTCGCAGTCGAAGCAAGGTGTAAATGAGTTTTACATGTTACAATCAAGTTAAATAATTTCATAGTCACAAAATAGATCCTCAATAAGAATTCATCTACTCAATAAAGATTACAACATGACAGTGATGGCAGTTTTCTATTGAATAAGAATGAAAGTAGCAAGACCAGAATTAAAATATCTCCCATCAATACACATCCTTATTTCAAGAATTCTGATATTTTACTATATATATATTCAATTAGCTCTGTTCAATACCATTTAACTCAAAGGAATTGACCCAAGTCAAATTTACAGTCTTCCACTGCTAACTGCGACCCTGATGTAGAATGGAAAGGTAATTATTGCAATAGGACCACTGTAAAATGATATCATAGAAACAGTGACTTCAAGATAATTTGATAACATTGTCTCTGGGTATTGTGTATGGTTTTGGATACGCCAGTAACATGACCATTTCCATTAGAGACCTAAAAAAAAGAAACATAGGAAATTTAGTTTGGGAAAATTCTTTCTCTTTTATTGGTTTTATTACTCAGCTGAGAGATATAAAATTATGGTCTGGAATTAACTATCAGCAAGAAATTAGCCCCATGCATCAAGGCAAGAAAATGGTAAACATGTTTCTGGTTTGCTATAATATGGAATTTCCTGCAAATAAAATGGGTCAGCTTTCGAAAAAAAAGAAACAGATTTCTTCAATCAAGTCAAAATTGTTTAATACAATCCATTTGAGTTGAGGTAAGTTGGATTGGTTGAATATATTCGGGGAAGTTAAAGTAAATCCAGTTTATATCTGTTTTGAAGAGTTTTAATCACAAATTTCCTATCTGTAGTCTGTCTGTCAACATATTGTGTATGTTAACTTTTGATGTTAACTACTAACTTGCTGTTTCAAGTCCAGCTTATACACATATGGCTTAAATATTCTGTTTTCAGGGATCCTTCCATATTGCAATGCTGTTAGAAATATTATTTGATATATTTATGTCTGATTTTAACATTTCATTCAAAATGGGTAGACCATTAGGTGTGAAATCACCCTGTACTTTGACATCAGACTTGACAAGTGTGCATGTACATTGTGAATTACGGAGTGGTTATAAATACTCTTTTATATATTAGCACAAATAGGGTTAATGTAAACCGATTATTTCCATATTAAAGTAAAAGTAGATTTGATATTATGCAATAATGTATTCCTGATAATGAAATATTTGTTCTACAATGTATTGATCCATTATCTGAATAACAAAGGTTTTTATGTGATAATGATCGGCAAATTAATCCCAATAGTTTTCATGGTTATCTCAGTTTTAATGTATATTTTTTGTCCCATTTGTAACACATACCCACTGATCATATTTTTTTGTAATACATTTTGACAAGCTACAACACCTCCATGTAAAATTCTCTTTTATTCCAATTGGACGACTGAAACAGAATCTGTTCACCATATATCATGAATTTTTGATTGCCCTGTGTCACCTCGCCCACAGAATAAATGGTAGGAAAGAACATATTCTTGTGTAGCCTTAGTGGTATATATCCATTGTACAATAGACTGAATTATATTTATGGAGTGATAAATTCCTTTAAATAAATTGATAGATAAAAAGTATGATGCCAAACGGTAAAGATATATTTAAAAAATAAATTGTTAGTTATGGAAGAAGTGGTATTGAATACTCTATAAGGGTATGCTAACTGCATCAGTTAAATGACTTAATATTTACTGTAAATGAAAGTTTTAAAAGAATAACAATGCTATGCATGTATTTATCAGAATTATTCACAAAAAATGCAAACGCCCACAGCCACAGATACAGAATAGATATTGTCTAGTAGGGCTATAGAGATACATTGATCAATACTATAAATTATAACTGATTCCCTGACGTACACAACTCTCCATATATGTATATATAGATAAAAAAAAAATACTCTTTCTTGTCAATCCTCTTTATATAGCTAATTAATGTCATTTGACATAACATACACATATATATATAATCTATTATTACAATTATCAGATTACATATATATAGGATTAACTAATGATATAGGTATAACAAACTATCCATCAAGATATTATTACCACAGATGACAATACCAATTCCATCACTACCAGACAAAATGCCTCTAAAGGATTATATAATATACCCCCAAGATGAAATGAAGACATATATTATTGTGTGAACATCTTATTCCCTTCCACGAGCGGTGACTAGACATGGAGTCTATTCATATATATCACACCTAATGTGTGTCTGCTCGAAAAAAACCAGACTGATTAAATGGGAAAATTGGAGGGGAAATGTTAATTTGATAAAAGCCTTTGATTGAGATGTAATCATTGCCATTTTCTTGGTAATTGTTTTAGATGATCTTTTCAAGATAAAACTAAAACAATTATGACTGTATTCTTTTTTTATTAACAATTATCAGTTTTTCCAAAAAACGACTGTGACAGTTTTTTGTGTGTACTGTACAGGAATTGAAGGAAATCTGAAATCAATAAAAGTAGAAGATTTCCTGTTTATTGTCACATTTTAGTAGATTATTTTCATTTTCCGTACATGTGATCTAGATCAAAATAAAAATTGTGCTGCAGAATTATACCTTTTTTTTTAGGACTTCGAATTTTGTCTAATTGTTTGGATTGTTCGTACTTGGTTTTATTTTATTATTACTATTCAAGTTTATACAATTGTATTTTGTGCAACATATTTATGCTTCAGGTTGGATCAATGAAGCTATTTGTCCATTGAATCAGTAGTATATCAGTCTTGCACCTGTTTCTAGAATAATCTATACAATCTGTATTTGAATAGAATTCAATTGTTTTATTGGAAAGAAATTACCATCTGTTCATATTCGGACATAAACGTGAAAAGTTTTAAATCTTTGTTGTTTTTATGAACCAGTTGTTACAATCACAACAATGCTAACCTATATCCTTGTATCTGATTTTAATCAACTCTTGAATTATAGTATTAGAAAATATTTGAATTTGAATGGTTACAGTTAAGCCTTTTAGCCTAGTCCATTGTTCAGTTGTCTGACATTTCTTAAATAATGTTATTAATGGCCGTAAAAAATTTATGTTCCATTGATTATTTCTTTTATCTCGTCCATTTTCTCTCATTTTAGTCTTGTTTTATTTATAGATTTAATATTAAACCAATTATATGAAACATCAACAAAAAAAATTATTTTTAAATTAATCGTCTGTTTGAGATCTATGTTGGCAACAAAGCTATAACATCCTTTTATTTTCTAGTTTGATTAGCAGGAAAAATATGAAATATAGATATGTTTTATTTTGGGGTCAATTGTCCAATATACTAAGTATACATTACATCAAAGTGTAGCATTGATGACAATTTTAGTACTCCACTGACAACCTGAAATTGTTAAAGTTGTGATATGTCCAACTAATGCAGGACTTTTGCTTTTCTTTTTTTCTTTTTGTCTAAACCTCTGATGCGCTTTACAATGGTCGTGGATGGCTGAAGTCTACTGGCGTGATTTGAATCCTGGGTTGTTTGTGCCAAGGAGTATGGTCTGCCCGCTTCCTGGTTTCCTCCAACTGCTAAAGACCCCTACGCGCAAACACATTATTGAAATAAAATTAAAAACCATATGTTAGTCACAAAATAATCTAGTTTGTGTCGAATGGATGTTAAACCTCTCTCTCTCTCTCTCTCTCTCTCTCTCTCTCTCTCTCTCTCTCTCTCTCTCTCTCTCTCTCTCTCTCTCTCTCTCTCTCTCTCTCTGCAAATGGGAAGTGGAAGAGCTTGCCTCATAATAAAAACTAAAAACTCATTAATAAATATTTTCTAATGGTTTTCAACAGGAGGAAATCAAGCTCCCAGCTGAGACAAATTACTGAAGACATTGAGAAATGTTAGAAAACGTGTTTTTTATTTGTTTTATCAATATTTATTGTCTAGAGTGTCATCATTACTAGGTGTCCATTCCATGAAGTCATCACTGTGTCATACACCAAAGATTAGATCAACTCAATACCTGGAGACATCTAAATATGTTTGTTCTTTTATTTTTCAGGTTAGGACGCTGTTTGTTAGTGGATTACCAATGGATGCTAAACCCAGGGAATTATACTTATTATTCAGGGCATATAAAGTGAGTAGAATTTCAAGTTTAATTCTCTTATAAAGGCAGTCATGGTGGTCTCACTGGGCTGAAAAGAGGACAAGGGGCTAGTCATTCATTGGGTTAATGTAAATAATAAGGTCTAGTTTACAGAGATGACCGTGCACCTTTTAAAGACACCAAAAGTAAATTGGATTTAGTTGTCATTAGGATAAAACTTAGTCTGGGTGAAATTTCTATGACAATTTCAAAGTAACTTTCGAAAACATAATAACATGTTACTGTCAGAAGTGCCATTTTAGAGACTCCACTTATTTTGATTTGTGTTAGGAATAGACATAGTGATTAAAGGAGAATTCCCAGATATATTTCAGTGAATCAAAATTGTCAATTCGAGGTGAAAATTTCTTATAAACTTTATGTAGTATTATCTGAAAGCCAGCAGTAGGCTACCTTTTCACAGAAATACGTACTTTTAAATTGCCATAATTGGCTAAAAGTCCCCAAATATCACACTGCCCCCAAGTGCCTGGATAGTCGTGTCTACATACAGTGGTAAATGTAGTTATCAAGTCACTCATACAACTCCTTAATTGAGTTACGTAACCATGTTGAGAATATCTATCAAGCACTTCCAAATGACTCAATATTTTGATCTGAAACTTTCTGCCAAGTCATTTGGGCTATTTCTGCACATTTTAACATTAACATATTAAGGTCCACTTTTATCAACAAAATACCCTGTGAAATCTGGGACAGGTGCTTTAGTTTTAGAGCTGCACTGGAATCAGTTTGACTTGTTATGTCTGTTTTTGCCTCAGGTCTGGTTCTTCATTTTCAAGTGTTACTTGCTCCACATTTATAAGAAATGCCTTTAAATGAACTGAAGAGTTTAATAAGTAGAGAAACGTTTATTTTGGTGGTTTTCCGTATTGAATTACAAGCAACTTCTCAATGTTACCCTCAGTGTGTAGGAAACGAGACGCATCAGGTCTGCTCTTGTTCTGACATTTTCCTTTGAGATTGTCTCATGTATGTTTGTCTAGAATTTGTCAATGTGCATCACTTTCAAATGCCACTTGAATAATGAAATATGTTTTGTATCCCCAAGGGTCTGTGCTCACATACCGTAGTTATATTGTATCATTGTTAAGTTAGAACCGATATATACAATCATTAATAATAAGTAAGTTCAGAAGGCTACCTTTAACAAAATGCTAAATTCTGTGATTTTTATGTCCTGTCTCCATTTCCATATTTGATATTCTATATGAGTATTTGATTAGAAATACAGATGACCAGAAGGAATAGTTAATTGGGGTAGGGTCAAAAAAATTTGTATTAGGTTAAGAGAGAATTTCTAGCAAGTTTTTGATTTGAAATTATTGCTTTTAATTACAAGGGTGAAGTTAGGGTAGGGTCAGATATTGTTTATATTGGGTGAAGACATCATTTTTAATCAGTTTTTGATTTGAAAATATTACCCTACAAGTATAAAATTGACCTAATAGCATTGATTTGTATTTAAAAGCTATTCCATCATCATCTTCATCTGTAAACAAAGTGAAATTATATCTGTCAATGTGTCATCTCTTGATCTAGTTTACATTAAGTTATAAATAGATCCTGGACTTTTCTAGGTCATGGCAAAATTGTTCTATCTGTCAAGCCACTACAAAGTTGGGGAATTTATTGTGGTTGCTGTACAAATATTGGCATCTAAATATAATATCCCTGTAACTGTAACAAATGTAAAATCAATGAAAAAAAGTTAGTTCATGAAGGGCCGTTTTATGTACCACTGCTGGACAAAATTCTGTCTTTGCTGCATACATATAGTAAAATATGAAATGAAAATAAACTGAAATGGAGTTTAGCATTCTGCTCTGACTGGGCTAATAAAGACTGACACATATGCCATACAGTGTGCTTCATTCTCTACTTTTATATGAAATTCCAACTATCAAGTTATTTGCAAACCTAAAGCTTTAGTGGATTTCATTTACTACAACTATTGAATTTCAGTTTGAAAAATAATGACAACTTAGTGCAACTACTTATTTTAATTTTTAGAGGAATTTGTTAATTGAAAACAAATTAGTCATTTTGATTTGTACCATTACTGTATAATTGCGATGATTTTTACATTTTCTGATTGGCTCAATTTGATAAACTATATATAATTTGACTAGTTATACAAATTTGATTAGCTTTAAGCACACCTGTTAAAGGATACTCTATAGTTTGTATAGATTTTATTGACATCTGACTATTTGCCCTTGATCACTGAGGTACTAATAAATAAATCAGTACATACCATACTAATTAAGTGTGTAGGTGTAATTCTGGTAAACTGGGGAAGGGGCGGGTGGGGTCGGTCGGATGGCCGAATGGTTAGCATGTGCATGTTGTATCATAAAGCCTGTCATTGAATCAACTGGCGTGGTTTCAAATCCTCGGTTGTGTGTGACAAGAAGTAGGGTCGTCTGTCCAACCTCGTGGGTTTTTTACGGTTTCCTCACACTGCTAAAGACCCCTACGCACAAGCGAATTATTGAAATAAAATTAAACATGTTAGTCCCAAAATAACCCAGTTTGTATCGAGTGGACCTTAAACCCCATTTCTCTATCTCTCTCTCTCTCTCTGGTAAACTGGTTGAATTCTGTGAAATTGATTTTAATGTCCACTCAACACATCTGGGTGTCATTATAGAGCTAAAGGTTAAATCTTTATTCAAGTATTTTTGGTCTTTAGTGATGAGAGTAAAATCATTGAACCAGAAGAAAACAACCAGATCACGCTCTTTGCATTTACTGTCTTGGGTACAAATAATTTTTGGACCAACTTATATTTCTGGACAAAAATACTTTTGTGTATGGTCAAGAAACTCCATATTTATCACTTATTCTGGCTTTTGGGCTTAAAAAGGATCAAAAACTCATTGAATAAGGTTAAAAAGATAAAAAAAAAGTATTGAATTGGTTTTACCAGATGTTATTTTGGTCAGTGATGGCTTTATATATGTGTAAGACAGTCATCCCACAAACAAATAAACATGTATAACCAAATGAAATAAACAATTTTTTTTTAGATCCCAAAGAGGTTTAGCCATTTTAAGCCTTTAATGAAAGGTTGGTAATCTTATAGCACAGTATATCACAGTAATTCTTTTATATTTTGCGAGGGATTGGATGGCCGAATGCTTAGCATGTGCGTGCTGTATTATAAAGCCTGTCATTGAGTCAACTGGCATGTTTCGAATCCCCAGTTGTACGTGACAAGGAGTAGGGTCGCCTTTCCAATCTCGTGGGTTTTCTCCATGTCTTCCTGTTTCCTCCCACATTTAAAGACCCCTTCACGCAACCGATTATTGAAATAAAATTAAAGCCTGTGTTAGTCGTCAAATGACCTACTTTGTGTTAGTGGACATTAAACCCCATTTCTCTCCCTCTCTCTCTCTCTCTCTCTCTCTCTTTAAATTTTTCCTATAGTTGATAGGTAATTTTATTGCTGACTGTTCTATGATGTGTTTAGTTGACTGGATTGTGATGAAAAAGAATATTATTGTAATAAACATCATTCGTCCAACATTATAAATATTATTGATTTGTCTAATCTTCTCTATTTTGTTAATGTTAATTTTAAGTGTCAGTCAGTACAGAGCTTCTCGTAGGTCAATAAACGTCAATATTTGCGTATGTCACAGATATGTAAATTATTGATGCCAAATATTGCCCTCCATTAGACTGTATCAAATTTAAACATGATTTGCTCTGCCCTAGGCTATATGATAATCGGTAACTAAGCATCGATTAACCCATGTAAATATCTTTTGTTATCTTCATCTTATATTTTAAGACTGAAATCTCTTAGAGAGGCCGCTTCGAATCAAATCAATAGCCGAAGTCGATCGTAAAGTTTAAGTCGTGTATAAACCGTATATTGACCTTCACTACTTACAATGTATCCAAAACAATTTTCTTCAACATTTGCTTGCCCGGGTCTGCACCATTATACTTGATATTGATTGATTTGGTTGGTTTATCTGAATACACACAATCATGTTCCCTCTAAGAACTCTACCATCACTGGCGGCATTTTAGTTTTTCTTTGAATCGCTTACTCTTTTTCCCGGCCGTTAATGGTTATGAAGTATTCCAGGGACAGTATTGAACCATTATTGGCTTTTTGTGTTTCCGTAGTCAAATTGGTTGAAAGGTTCGACTCAAAGTGTGGTCTGTTTAGTTGTATTGTTGTTTTTGGATAGCCAGGATAGATGTAGCAGTATATTGTAATGACAATGTACCAGTGATGATTTGGCTTTAATCATTTCTATTGTTTTCTAAGGTCATATTGTGTGGAGCTTGTAATGTAGTTATTATAGATTTTTCTTAGTGTCGCCTACAATGGTATTTAAATCAATAAAACAACAGGTTATTCTGTTGACTTAGACTGTTGTCTCTCCTTTCCTCTGTTGACATTATTGGCATTTTTTAACTTCTAAACAATCTGTACAACCAAACGTCTTTACCAATTATTCTTATGCCATTCCTTAATCCCAAATTACTCAATGCTTCCGAAATAGTCTCAAAAGGATAAGATTTTTGTCATTTCTTTTAAGAATTTGTGAAATCAACATACAGGTTTGAAGAATTTAAAACATGGATGCATATTGGGTTGAGGAAGAAGTTTGTCTGTAAAATAATTGAACGTTATTGACTGGTCGTCTGCTTGTTACAGATGTTTTTCTCATGCTTGTTTTCATCATATCTGATAAACAAGTGGCAAATAGATTTTATCAAATCTGAAGGGATTAATAAAAGTATTAATAATTATTCATGGCCTTAATAGTTAAGTGCCATTCTAGTTAGTAGTACTTTATTCATTAATAGTTGTGGGTGGTAATCATGTTCAATAAGCTTGATAACAAGAGTTATCCCCCTTGACACACCAAACTTGACTGATTTGACTTTGCCATAATAATATTACTTATGAAATCATGTTATGAAATTGATATGATATAAAATCCTACAACAATTCTTGATTTAAAAAAAATGACATCGAAGTTTTAATTTGAATGTCTTGTATTGGAGTTTTTATACGCTAAGGCTAACATGACAGTTTGTTTACATTTTTATGTAGATTAGCACACTGTTAAGTTTACCACTAGACTAAACAAACAATGGTTTGCCCCATTAATATCTGCTCTATTTGTAAATTTACAGGGGTATGAAAATGCCTTATTAAAAGTTATGGGTAAGACAACTAAAAATAACTGTGTGAGTATCTTGGTCACAAAAAACTAAAAACCAAAATGGTCTCACTGTCAGCTTTGCATGGACACCATGGTAACACACATCAACACCTGAAATCTGTACATGTTAGTGTGTAAAACCTATATTCTTGTATTTGTATATTGATGTTATCCTAATATATCAAATCTATTAAATTTATTATATTCAATCTTCTATTTCAATGATTCTCTTGATTTATTTAATATGGATTATTTATTTTTGAAATATTTTATCAAAATTGATTGGTTTGTAATAGGTGTATATAATTATAGGCAGAATTTAGATATAGATTTTTATTTTATCTCGTAGAAAATGTCTACATAATGTGTGTATTATGTACTGTCACACCCATATTTGCAATAATTCAATCACATCACATGCAATGAAAAACATTTTCATTCAATTTGACATCGATCAATCACACTCACATTACAGCAATTTACTGACCGACTTCATTCACCTGTGGTACAATAGGTAGGATCAGAATATGGCTTTGTGCAAGAGATACAGAATAGTAGAGTTTAAATATGACTGATCTTGCACTTGTCAAACCCGTTTGCTTCCATCCGATTGTACCACAGTGAACAACACAAGCCATCACAGTTTCACTATGTTCACTTGGCACCTTATTTATTTCAGGGTTACGAAGGCTCATTATTGAAAGTTACCAGTAAAAATGGAAAGAATACCTCAGTGAGTATACCTGTCATAAGCAAAAATAGCACAGCTTTCACAAAATAATCAATGGCCTCTAAATGCCTTTTGCATATCGGCATTCAAAAGGGGAAGATAATCATCTTCATCAAGTGATTTATATTTCCTTTAGAAATGGTAACTAGGTTTTAGACACGGAGGAAATATCTTGTGCCACATTTCAATACATCACACTTGAACTGAACAGTTAGTTAATCATTTTCTCTCATGTTCATTGATTTGCGCTCGAAATCGGCGTTAGAAGTTCCTGGAGGCAAACGAGAATTACAACAAAAAGATATAAATTGAGAACTTCTTACCCTCTTTTACATGCACCTAACTATTGGTTCATGTTGCGAGGAAAGGCATTTTTCTGAAAGATTGACTCATGAATTCCATCGTGCCTGATTATTTCGGAAGAATAAAAAATGTTTGAGTAATTTTATTCACGGTGACCTATTACATCAAAGGTTTTTTTGAGTTTGTTTGTTATTACAATATAATTCAATAAAAGAATTTTGTTTAAAGCTGTGTTTTTTTGTACGATGTTTTTATGTCATTTATTACTGTATGTTATATGTTCCCTGTAGATAGATCAAATGAATGAATGTTTATCACACAGAGCACTATAAGCATGGTGCATTTTGTCAGATTTCCATCCAATCAATAAGTGTAAAGGTCAAGGATGTAGATTACTTATCTTTAATTAGGGAAAAGCAATTACCACAAACTGTATGAAACCTATTATGTATATGTTCCAGAATTTGACAGTGCATTAACTGTAGGCCTATTTCTACTTCCTCGTTAACTGAAGGCCTAATTCCACTTCCTCATTGACTGTTGGAGATAATCTAGTTTATAAGTTTTATTTCCAAAAATACTTGTATGTCATAGGACTTCATATTCATAACATTCTTAAATTCACCTTTTGAGAAATTGAGCTGATAAGTGCTGAAAGTTTTGAAAAATCAATTTTGATCCAACCCCATTTCAAGGCAGAATTTTAAAATTTACTGTGCCAGCTGGATTTTATTTGCCAATCATATATTCTAATATGATAACACAAATTTATTCCCCTATCTATCAAATTTCTAATTTTCAATCAATATAGATATATTCATTGGTAATTAATGTAAAAGAGCTGAATATGTATTAGTAAAGCAAATTAGGAAAACAAAAATGACATTATGTACCTGTCAGAAAAACAGAATTATAAATGAAAACCGCAATTTCTTCTTTGAAATGGATTTCTTTGCTTTCAAAAACTCAGCATGCCTTAATCAATTATTCATCTAGTTTACTTTTGCTTTCAAGTTTCTAATTATTTTTTTTTCAGCCGGTAGGATTTGTAACCTTTATCTCAAGGTTAGCAGCTGAAACTGCCAAGCAGGATTTACAGGTATACTTTTATGATGAACGGAATTTGTATGTTATTATTTACATGTTTTAATGTGTTTAGTTTGTATCTATATTAATTTACAACATCCTCTAATCATCAGTGGCCTATAATAAATGTATCAAATGTCCAGGTAGAACATGAACGCTTGTCATCACCTGAACAAGATTTCCTTTGATGAGGAATAGACAAGCCCAAGGGGGACCTCAACTTTATCTACTTTGTGCCTCTGCTAAATGAAAGCCTATTTAATCTGTTTATATGCATATACCAGCAGGTGTCCCCTTTATAACTTTATGTTATACATGGTCTTGTCTCAAAAGACTTTTAATTAAAGAGGGGGGGGGGGGTGGATGTCCGAATGGTTAGCATGTGTGTGCTGTATCATAAAGTCTGTCATTGAGTCAACTGGCGTGGCTTCGAATCCCTGGTTGTACATGACGAGGAGGAGGGTCGCCTGTCTAACCCTGTAGGTTTTCTTCATGTCCTCAAGTTTCCTCCCAATGCTTAAGACCCCTACGCACAAGTGAATTATTCAAATGAAATTAAATCATATGTTAGTCCTGAAAGGACCTAGTTTGTGTTGAGTGGATGTTAAACCCATTTCTCTCTCTCTCTATCTCTCTCTCTTTTAATTAAAGATTTTCTCAGTGTGATATTTTAGTGTTCTGTTGAAGTCATATTAACACATAGATATGTATGGCATTAACAATCAAAATTATTTTAATTTTAAAAAGCAAATCAATGATATTGGTTGGACAGTCAAACCATTGATCCATGCAAACTTTGTCTCGTATATATCATATGTTCTGTACATGATTAGTTTATGATCCCTGTCATACTGCCACATCAGTAAGAGTCATATGTTAAACATGTCTTAATTTTATAATAAATATCAAATTTAAAAAGAAAAATTACTTGTGCTTTGAAAGCCTGTACATCAGGTATAATAATGTTGGACTAGACGTGATTAGTCTTCGTGATGGAATGATTGTTCTCAGAAATTCTGTAGAGGTTCTGACAATTTTTGTCTAGAATTGTAATTACTGGTAAATAGGCAAAAATGACATGTTTTGGAAAGTATATATGACTTTTCTTTTCTGTCCTCTGCCAGTAATCAGACACTGTCTTGTTTGCAGTTTTCTCTGTAATGGACCTCAGATTAAAAAGATACCTTGATTTATTACTGAAAAATGACTACAAACGCTGGAATCAAAAGTTTATATTATCCCTTGGAGTTATCACAATCTTTGGATTCTGATATTTTAGGCGTAAAAAGTTACACATAGGTGGTTTACTAAATTGTCATGAACCTTCTGGCAGTCTGAGAGAATTATACACTTTTCCATTAATATAGAACATTTAATCTTCCAGCTCCGGTTCTAATGGACTAATATAGCATATTATTAATTCCATTTGATTTCTGTTTGTTTCTATATTTAATTTTTTTTATAGGGTGTACGATTTGACCCAGACTTACCCCAGACATTGAGGTTAGAGTTTGCTAAAAGCAATACAAAAGTTACCAAACCCAAACAGCAGTCTCCTCAGCCTGCCGCTACACACCCAACAATTATCCATCCTTTAACAGGGCGTAAGTGCTATGTTTATCTGTTTCATCATATTACAGTTGTCTAGGTTATCGTCAAACTAAGACAGAAACAGACCAGGCTAAATTTTAAAACTATTCTGTTTGCAATGCTTCAAAACTAAATAGAAACTTTGCTAGTCTTAAAATCACTTCAAAGGATGTCAATTTTGTAGAGATAGATTATTGTCCTCTTCTTTTAAAAGTTTTATCACAAAACACAACTGAGCAGTAACATTAGTACACCTATTAATGAATGGGTTTATAGAAAATTTGATGCAAGTCCGAATAATTTATCTTCATTTATCAGCCTTTTATTATAGGCAACAAATTGTTGAATGTGCATATTAATTTAGAAATTTGAAGGCATTTACAATATTATTGAATAATGCTTTTTTGTTTTCTTGCGACAACATCACTTACTGTAAACAAATAGCCAACCAATTTGAGAATTAGAATGTTTAAATGTAAAAATATAGTCAACCAATTTAAGAATTTGGAATTTCAAATATATTTGAGAATTTTGAAGATTGGGCGTGGTTGGATTGTATGAATTAAAAACATATTGCTACTTTGTAAAACCAACAATATGAATAATTGGAAGAATGAATTTTACATTGGTCTGTCTCTGTTTTTGTTTGTTTGAAATTGTTTGATTAGGTTATATAATTAGGAATTATTTGAATCAACTAGATATTTTCTATGACAATAATTCTCCATGTAGTATATCTATATAGATAGAATCTAGTATTTTATAATAATCTATGACACACAGTCTAAGTTTATTTATTTTTAACATAACAATATTTTACCACTGCATGTTGCCCAACTATATCATATTCTTATTATATATTGGTGATGGAGGCACCAGCTTCAAGCTTCTTTTCTAATGTATTTCTTTGTTTATCATTGATTTCTCCAAATTGAGCATTGATGACCAGATCATTGATTTCTCCAAATTGAGCATTGATGACCAGATCATTGATTTCTCCAAATTGAGCATTGATGACCAGATCATTGATTTCTCCAAATTGAGCATTGATGACTAGATCTGAAACAGTCTTAACAAAATGATGCAAAGTTACTTTTGGAGACCTGAGCTTGATCTATGATCTTTTCTTTTGAGATTGATATAATCTTTAAAGTAATATTCTAAATTATATATGAATTAAAATAACGATGTATGTTCTGCTTTTATTATATTATATATAAACTGTCAGTATTTAAATATGTTATTATTATCTTAACACTCACAAATTAGTGTTCTCACGTGTGCGTGTCTTTTTCTTCCTTCACTTGCAGAAGAGCTATGTCCCGCCATCTTCCCAAGCTGTCCGGAGGGCTGGACCCCCCACCCCCTGGCCACATATCCGGAGTTGACTCACACCGCTGCCCTGCATCACACAGCACTGTTGCAGCACCCAGCCCTAACACAGCTCCCGGTACGGGTTAGTTTTGTCTTTCAGTCATTATTGCACTGTGCCATCGTAATTTGCAATTCAATAATTATTTTTGGCTGATATAAATTAACAATAATTTTTTTTCTAGTGCTAAAATATAGGCTACTTTTTAAATATTATTTTTACTATTTTTATAATTAGAAATAAAGGAATTACAATCTTTACAAGTAGTCCCACAAAATTTCAATTACTCTAGTAATTTTTTTCTTCTTTTGGTCATCAACATGTACAGTTCAAGGTAATTGGCAATATCAGTTACATACAATTATGTTACAAGTAATTTATGCACATGAAATTTGTTAATTGCACAATGTTAAACAATGTTTGTTAATTATTCCTAATTAAGATGCACATAAATTAAAAACTAACAGTATTGTTATTTGTTGATGACGTTTGTTAATAGTTGTTCGTACAGTGCAAAAATGACATTTCAATCCATATATTTTCTTCTAGTGCTATTTATAAATGTCTGGAAATAAATGGATTGGTTAATTTTTTTTAAATGAATTTTTTAACAATTGTTTATTATTATACATGTCTTTTATTTATTAACACTGTTTATGAACACAATTTTTTCATGTTTGACTTGAATTTGTTACTACTAAAAGAAATTGTTAGTTTATTGCACAGAAGCTTATTTTCATGATGTAAATTCAAAATTAATGTCATTGACATCCCTATCAATAATTGTGAAAAAAAAGTTTGAATTTTGTAACTTGATTCAAATGTAATTTAATAAGAAATCGATAGATAAACAATTATCTCCTGTTTCGTTCCATTGCTGTGTTATTTCCATGGTTTCTATGTTTGAAATTTTTTGCAGCGAGCATGGGATGGGCGTGTAGTATCACCCAGCAATCAATTTGTGGTACGACATGATTTATTACTTAATCATTGACGAATTAATATTGTAGTTCACAAACAGTGTTATAATGTGTACTTTGTGTTGATTTGTTTTTTTTTTCTTTTCTATGACGATGTTTGCCTCAAGTGCATTTGTTGTCCTGATATGCATGGACATGACTAAACTGCGTACATTTTAACATCACAGACATAGCTCTAGTGACATTTTTCATGACTCACCCACCAGGAATTGAAATAAATTGGTTAGAAAAAAAACTCAAATGATTTCGATTTGATAGGAAAGCTTGAATCTATAACCCATTTAAAAGTTTGCTTAATGTACATATATTGAAGATTGAAATAACACATTATTTTAAAATTCTCATCAATACACAACTGTAAATGGATAAAACGTGAGTGATTGGCTTGATCATTGAAAGAACAGACCCGACAGTTGATGCTAACTCTTGACAGTTATTATTAAGATTGAAATCTTTCTGGAAGAAAATTCTCTGTTTTGAACAAAGGGCAATGTCTACTTACTCTCTATGTTCTGGAATTTATTAACAGACGATTTTGTGTACATTATTTATCTCTTAAAGGAATATTTTTGCTGATTGAAACTTTGAATGTTGTCTTAATCTAGATTTTAACATTAAATCTTGAATGAACCTCAAATTTACTTTCATTGCATGATCCGCATTCAATAATATCTCAGCAAAGTTTTCCTTACAAAAAAGATAAATATTTCATGGAAAAATTAATTATTCTTACATTTTAATCATTTCAGATCCAACCCACGGCGCTTATTGGCCCCCCAGCTACTATGGGTATCCCACACCCATCATACGCCACTACCCCCGTCTTAGCTAGTCCCACCACCATGAATGCAATGACCACTACCACCAATTTGATGACCTCCCATAATATGCCCTGCTCAACATTATTTGTTGCTAATTTGGGGCAGTTTTGTTCAGAACAAGAATTAAAGGATTTATTTGGAACGTAAGTTAGTTTGAATCACTGGACCATGTAAAGATTGATCATTACAAAATCTGATTAAATTCGGATCTTTATTTCGTTTCGTTTTTTTATACTTTCAATGGCCTACACTACTCGAAGATCTGACCTGTTGTTACAACAGGTCATGTCAGGGGTCATTACGAGTGGCTTTTGATTCTATAAAGTCAGACATTTGATTAACGAATCGGCATTAATGTTAAAAGTGGATTACCCACAGTTTCGTGCAAAACACCATAATCGCTCGCACCATTTAGAAGACATCGATGATAACAACTCTTTCAGATCCTAGTGTAGTAATAGTGTAGTAAAGACAAGTAAAACGAAATTTTGAACTATAAAAACGAAAACGAAATAAGATCTGTGTTTTAATCAGATTGATTATTACAGTTATTGTATTAATTATACACTGATAATAAAACAGTAGAGTAACATAGATCTTGTAATGATATGTAATGATATCTACATCAACTGAATAAAAATACAATTGCATAGACCTTGTATGGATATCTACATCAAGTACATAAAAGACAAATCTATAGACCTTATAGGCATATCAACATTAACTGATAAAAATTATAAATCCATAGCATTATCAACATAAAAAAAATACAATGTCATAGTCCTTGGGGCTTGTAGTGACACAATGACATATAGTTCTTGGAAATTTGTATGAAATCATAGATAATTCACTGTGGTAAAATCTGCTATATCATATATGAAAATTCTGCTATACTGTAAAATTGTTTCATGAATATGATATAATAAAAAGTATGTTTTAGGGTCTTGCTATTATGGGTTGCAAATTATCTATATTTTGAGAGAAAATTTGTACATCTGTGAATTCAGATGCAGTTTAGATAGTGTATGTATTGAGTCAATCCAGTGGTATTTGTAAATTCAAGATCACTCCTAAGGCAAAAACACTAATATTGAGTCATTAAGTGTATTAAACAAAAGGGAACCATGGTGTCTAAGTGTGTTAGACGCTGGCTTGCTAGCCTGGAGGTCGTGGGTTCACTCCGAATGTTGGCTGAGAAAGTTCCTTGAACATAAAAAATCCCCTGGCAGTTGGAAGTCGATACAATAGTAGGCTGTACAGCCTCTGTCCGAAAAAATTTCTCTCATAGCACACTGTATAGTGTATGCCCATCTTCATTAGGCCAGTCAGAGCAGAACAGTAGGATGTTAAACCTCATTTTATTTGAACTCAATAAAAAGATGCAAAAAATTTAACATTTTGAGTAATTACATGATCTCTTGTGTGTGATATGAATTTATGGATCAATTTGGATTGTTATACAACTGTTGCACGAAAAAGAGATGAAACAGTTTTAAATTTTATTTTTGAATTTCTCTACTGTGAATTTGGTCCCAATGTGTGCATGGGTGCTTGACCTTGAATTTAGGAGTTTGGGCACAAGGTTGACATTAAAAATTACACTGTGCACTTGCAGTAATTTGAACTTTGTAAAATTAATTCTCATTGTTTTATCTTTGTATTTTAATCTAGGTTCCAGGGTTTCTGTAGATTACGTATGCATAATAAAGGTGGTTCCCCGGTAGCCTTTGTAGAATTCCAGGTAAATATTTGGTTGAATTGGCGTAAACTCGGACATGATCATTAATAAGTAGCAAGATCATTTCAGCAAGCCGGAAAAAAACAAGTTTTATGGGATTACTGCGTGTTGCATTCTGAAAATATTTGATGGCAAAAATTCCAATCTTTCTGTGTTTAACAGTGTAGTGCCGTTGCAACATTTGTCTTCATAAACTTGAGATTAATGATGCATAGTGTTTTAATTTATATTTATAGTTTAATGCATGGGTAGAATTCAGTCCGATATGCATCAAACACAATACTGCAGGCATATTTTAACCCCACTTACTAGAGTATTGATGCAAGTAAAACTTACAACCAAATATAGCCATTTCTTTGAAACCTGTAAATTTGAGGTTTTTCTTGGTTGGTGTGAATGTGTGATGAAGCTGATGAACTCAAAATTTATAAGCGCCATAAATACCCATGATATCTCAATTTTTAAAAAAGAATTGGGTGATAGATTCCAATATATCAAAATATCATGCACTTACCACTACAGGAATATGACATGATAACATGAGGCTAATTTTACATAAAATATGGTCAATTAATTACTATCAATTTGCTTTTATCTAATATTCTTACCTCATCCTGAAGAAATAAACTATTCCCAAATTTTCTCTGGTTCGAACTATATTGTGTAACAATTTCTCTCCAGACCCCCCCCCCCAATTAACGAGCTTCAAAAGGCCTTTTATATTTTAATCAATTTCATACATGTTACTTTCTTCACCTTGTAACAACTTTCGTACATGTTACTTTCTTTTTGTAAAATTTAAAAATTAAAGGGCTTCTTAAATTGGCCTTTCGTATTATAATCAATGTTGTACATGTTAATTTCTTTGTAAATTGTTTAACCTACCGAAATTCTTTTATAAAAGTTTAACATCCAAACATTTACTACTTTCCATACAATGCAATAAGAACGTTTATTTTTCAGGATTTAAGAACAGCAACAGAAGCCATGGCAAGACTTCAAGGCTTTATGCTTCTTTCATCTGATAGAGGGGGAATACGCATTGAGTATGCAAGAAATAAAATGGGAGAAGCGGTACATATATTTATTAATTACTTAAATATGCCAGTAGGAGCTTATCAATGTTTATTGTAATCCATTATAATAAGTATTTGTTTATGTGCATGATAGATCTATAATATACTTATAATAGAGAAAACTACACAAACTGGTATTTGGGTCATTCTCTGACATAAAATCATCTATTTTTGTTTTGAACACAGCTTACGAATACTGGTAGGCTATCACGCTTAAGTCTGTTTTTCAATCGAATAATTGGAGACAAAAAACAACTTTCTTTAGCTCTAATATTTTTTCTTATTGAAATTTCGCCATAAGCTTCCTACTGTCATTCCGTTAATTGGCACATAGAATCAGCACAGTCCAAAAATTGTTGTGAAGGTACTATATGTAGGCTATCAATTAATAAGGTACAAAAGTGGCTTGATTTTTTGAAACAAAGGCTATGGTCCTTAAAGTCAAATTTTTCTGGCAGTTAACCTTAGAATCCTGTTTAATTTACTTTGTGTGGTAGTTTGGACATAGTAACTTTCAGCCCAGTTATATCTTAAATTGTGCTTGGAAAAATAAGAAGGGACATAACTCTATAAATAATTTGACCGTTCTGTATAAATAAGATAGGTATTCTTGCTTTGAAAATATCTAAATTTTCAGCTAGTTATATTTTTTAAACTTGAATTTTTAGGTTCATGATTATGAGTCTGAATCTATATATGGTATGATATGTTTAGAATGTTTTAGAAATATTTAATCCATTTTGAAAATCAAAATAATACACTCTAACCATAATTTTTTTTACTTGATGTTTATACTAATATTTTTCAATTAAGTTATTATCATGATCTATATAATATATTGAAACTAATATTTTTATATTTTCATGCTGTGTTTTTAAAATGTGTTTTGTATTGGTTACTCCCACAAAGTTTTATATTAAAGACAAAAGTTCTGTCTTTACTACATCTTAAACACAAATCGCACATCCTTTAATACCGAAGCAATATGTTGACTTATATTCCTACTATAGAATCAATTTTCACAATATTGTAGTTTGCAAGGATGGCAAAATGTATCAAAATGACATTCAGAGACCTTCAAATGAGAAAACAAATATCGTTGAATCTGGATTTTGTAAGAAGTTTGAGTAAAGGCTGTATATCAATCAAAACTTAAATTAGTATTCTGAGCAATGATGTAATTATAATATGATGGCAATCTTGTTACCTTTTAGTTACGAGGTCAAATTTGGCTATTTAATGAATTTTTTTTTTTTTTAAAAAAAGGGTGAAAATTCCACTCTGGTGCATTAATTTCAATTTCAAAGTTTTTACATAGTTTCAAATCAGTACCCGTTATTCAGAATTTCATACAAGTTAACCAATTAATTTTGTTTTCTTTTTCTTTACAAGTAATTGTTTATCAGTACTTGTATTAACTCATCTGTCATTGATATTATATAAAATCATTATTAACTAAATGAATTTGGAAATTGTTTTAGATGTATCAAATGGCGTTGCCCCAATCTTTATAGCTGTGACATCAGGAATCTAATACAGGACGAGCAAATATTTATCTGTCTTAAGGTAAAACACCTCTTTTAAATAGTGAACTCCTCCATTTTCATTAAACTCTTATCTATATAGCTAATCATTTTATTTACTAAGTATCACTTGAGGGGTGTTTTGTTTTATGACGGTCACATATTTTTCAGACTCAATTATCCCTCCTCTGGATTATATCACTAACAAATTTCCTTTCAAAATTTTATGCTACTTAATCATTTTGCCTTTTTTTTTGACTTGCATGTAATTTACTTTTAAAAATAACTCGGGAAGGGAGGGGGGGGGCATCAAAATTTTTTTAAAAATCTAGTCAGAATATAATTTACCCAACACTTAAGATGTCTCACACTTTGGCTTTTCAGTTGATCTTGTAATAATTTTCTTATTTTGTGTGTTATTAAATGCCCACTTAAAAAAATAGCTGTATACCATTTTTGTCACTACCTGTGTCACAACTGGCTAAATTGACTTCAAATTTATAAACAAGAGGCAAGAATCATATTGATTGTTGGTAATTTGACCACTTAGAAAGGTCCTTGGAATCCTAAAGTAATCATCTGATTTAAATTGTAATTTATAAATTTGAACAATGTTTTAAATTGTCTTTTTATGCTCCCATTACCTCCAAAATGAAAAAAAAAATTGACAACTTTTATGGACTGGCAACCTATGATTATTGATATCTTTAACAAGTCTGGCATGAAATAAGTATGTCCAGAACACTTAAATTGTGCTAACTATATTCACTACTTACATATATTTATCATGCTAACTATCAGAATGTTTCAGTACAAATGCATAGAAAAAAATATTCTGCATGAATACACTATAACCAGATTTGAAAAATCTCTCAGGTTCATTATTTATTTTATTTCATTTTTCTTTAGCAAGATGTGTATGTTCCTAGTTTCTTGTAGAGTTCAATCTAGCACTATAGTATAAAAATAAAAATTTGACTGTTTACATAATTAGATGTGTCTACAATGCTATTTAATTGAATATTTCACAGATCATTTTGTCAGATAATCAATTGAATATCATTCAATAATTTGATAGCATGTTAAAAAAATAAATATTCTGATTGCTATTAACATCTAAAATCACATTTGTTCATATTTCGTGAATGTAGATGTATAAAGGCATATTTCAAATATTCGTTATTTAGCTTACAATCTTCATGGGGAAATGTCTCTGGAACACAATTTGGGTTTGCTTACACTGCCCCCCACCCTGCCTCTCCCCAAACACACACACATGAATTTCATCCGACAGATCCAGTACAAGATGTTTGTGTTTATATAAATATTACTATTAATTTAATATGGTTGTATGATTACATTATTATATCATTTAATTAATGATTTGTCTTTTTTTTATTTTCAGGGTAGAAAAGATGAATTCCCAATTATTCATTCTCCAGTTGCCATGGCATTCTAAACAAAAACAAAGTACATGTCAAGTAACAATATATGGTATTGTGATATGAAAACAATCAAGATTTTATAAAAATCATGAATTAAGTTTATTGCGATATAATTAATATATAAATATATGTGATTTATTATAAATGTATAGGTATATCTTTTTTCATGAATGAATGCAAAAAAATATTGATTTTCGTTGTTTTTTTAGTACAAGAATAATGTTTGAATTATTCCAAGATAAACAACTGAAACATGGTTCTGAGAAATCCATTTGTAATTATTGTTCTGTTCAAATATGTAATTTATATATATATATATATATCTGTTGTATGTTTGTTAAAATTTTTTGGTCCAGTTATCCTCTGAAATCTTTCAATCCATTATTGTATATTTCTTCTTTTTTCTTATAATATAAAAGTTTATTAACAAGTATACTGTATTTACAAATAATGTACAGGAATATGTTATGGGAAGTGTCATCGAAACCAATTCTTCGCTTTCTTTTCAAAATTCTTGTTGATGCGGACTCCCCTCTTCATCCCTTTATGGCAGGCTGGTGTTACATAATTAGTGCTCACATGAATTATGAAAAAAAATTCAAAGGCAACCCCCAAATTTTAATTTTTAGATATCTAGGCAGGATTATTGCGGATAACATCAATTCATTTTTTATCTGGAGGCTCTTATCTATTGTTTTGATTTCTAGGTATGACCATCCTATATAACCTTTATTCTTATTATTATCCTGAGGTGTTGTTTTGAGAGCATTTAGTTCAACAGGATAACATCTGTGTCTTATACTGACCATTTTTTAAGTTCAATATATTATACAAATAGCTTAAAGTAAGAAAGTTTTTTACTAATCCAAATCTGGGAAAATTCATGAAACACTGTTCAAACAATATAAAACATTTTGTTACAATACAAACTATATAGATACAAAAAAAACCCAAAACAATGCCTAGATCAAGGGAGGATACACTTCAGCTTCAGGAATTTTCTGGTGTCTATTTAAAACAAAATTTCCGTCCAAGAAAATGTACATATCGAAGTTTAAGTGTCATCGAAATCTTGACTTGACATCTTTACTTGTGCCGTTTTCAATCATGGTGTATTAAATATGACACAAAGTTAGATTGGTTTTGCTAAACTGTTGGTTATTTTGTGTAATTTGTAGAACTAGTGTAAATTATTAGTGTTTAATTTCCATTGTAGGAAATTATTTTTTTTTGTTTTAAATTATTAATTTAAGAAAATTTGATATGTGTTCTCAATATTTATCCACTTTGACAATAGCTATTGTTTAAAACTTAATACTATTTATTGTATTATGTGTTCAAAGAGTCAGATTATATGTAGGCTTACAGGTTAATATTCTGTGAAAAGTTTTTTTACTGCCCTTCCTAGTACATGTACATGTATATGTATTTTAACAATTAGTCTTTAGATATGTATTCAATATCAGTTTTTTGTAAAACAATAGTGGGTAAAATTCAGTTAAGACATCACTCTAAAAACCTTCCTCATGAAGAATATTTCTCTGTAGCGAACGAAGACCATGAAAAAGATAATGTACATTAAGTGTGTAAGTGTTGTTATGTTTTATGGTATAGTTAAAAATAAAAAGAAAGATTCTATTTTATGTATATAGACAAGTTTAATTGTGTTACCATTGGTTGCGAGGTTTCACCAATCAACGACTTTGTACAGTCTTAACATTCCAAAATAGTAGGTTCATTATTTCTGTTATATTTTGTTGCAAATGTGTTTGAGAAATTATTTATTTTCGCCAGAAGGTTTCTGCTGATCAAGCTAGATAACTGGATGACGTAGCATTATATTATCATAATAGTTATGTAAAATTATTTTCAATTGTTGGCCCGTATGCACTAAGTTATATTTTATGTCATTCTTACGAAAATCAAAATTATCGTCATTTATTCTAGTGTCATATATTAAATCTATTAATAAATTGAAAAACAAAAAGTAACTCTTAATGAAGACCTACATAACCAAAATTTTGATTCCTTATAATAATCTATAGATGTATATATTTAATTATTATTGATTATAAACTTACATATACATACATACAGGTCGGCCCTGTCGACTTGGCAATATTTATTCCAATATGGATGTTATATTATTATAATTATTGTATTATTATTATTATTATTATGAAGTGCTCTAATTTATCTTTTCTGTTAATGGACCGGAATTCCACTTTCATATAATCAAAATAAAGGTGCAAAGTCTTGTTTAAATTTTTAAGATTTTTGCCAGGCTTACTTATACTAGCCTTTGTTAGACTAGCTAGACTAGAAATCTTAATTCATTTTTCTCATTTTTTCTCATTTTTTTTTGTTAGGAAGTAGACTCATGGAATGCTGAATTCTTATTTATTTTGTATTGTTGGCTATGAACAAAACTTGGTGAATTTTGTGTGTTACTGTGCAACTGTTACATTTGAACGGGATGTGTGTCATCATGTTGGCCTGGGGCTTATATATATATATACATATTATATATATTGCTATTCTTATAAATATATTATTATCTTATCTAAGTAAACTTATATACCTTTCTATCTATGTATCTTTCATAATTTGTTTCATTGTTTTTCTTACATTGGAATATGTTCAGTTATGGTATACAGAACCATTGTTATTATAAGTTCTGTTTTAGACTGGTTACCACTGTATGGAAAACATTTATTTGTTTTTTTAGTAAAAAGTTGATGTCTCTTGTTAGAAGCTAGTCCATATATTTTGATTTGTCCTGAATTTTAAGGGAATTGTCTCTAAATACAATGAATATAATAATGCCTTGATTTTAACAAACAAAAAATATGGTTGTGATTGATATAAGGTAAAAGAAAAGAAAAAAAAACTTTACCTCAGAAAATTAGCTATGTTTATTCTTATATCTTTTTTTTAACTATATAACATCCCCCCCCCCTTCCCCCAAATAGGGCGTGTAAATAAAATTACAAGGCTTTCATAAACATAACATTCTAGTTTGCTGCTTTAGCCTACTTTTGAGAAGAGGGTTCAAATTTAATTGACTATCAGATGATCAATCTTAGGTACAGTCTTAAGTGAAAATTCTCTGGTAACGGGAGTTTATTAAGATAGTTCTTCAATCCTGGGAAAGTAGCTTAGTTCAGAAAAAACTTTTTCCCAGTTTAAGATGTTGTCACTTAAAATTTGGCCTTGTTTTCATGTAGTTAGCCAAGTCTTTGTTAGAACAACTTACATAAATTAATTTTATATATATATATATATGGGGCATTTTTCTATGATGTATATGTATAGATAGAACAATTACTATATTAAATGTTTCTGCTATTTCTTCTCCTTTTTGTGCAATGATCAGGTTTGCTCAAGGACTGAGTGTTTGTAGGATCATGTAATCATGACGTCATCAGCTAATTAGCATAATATTTTGTTGTATGTATGTATGTATATTGGTGCATATATATATTTATATGTATACAGACAAAAGAAAACCAACCCACTTATTATTTGTACAGACACAAAAACGGTACTGATATTACAATTATTAAATAGTTGCATATGCTACTCTAACTGTTGTGTACATAGTTTTGTTTAATGAATTTGAGGGTCAAGGAACTGTGATGTATATAGTAAAACAAAGATTGGAGCTGATGACGTCATGATTACCATTTCTATATAGGGGTCGTTTTTTTTCTAGATAGCTGGCATATTTTTT
Organism: Patella pellucida; assembly: GCA_917208275.1. Lineage (NCBI taxonomy): Eukaryota > Metazoa > Mollusca > Gastropoda > Patellidae > Patella > Patella pellucida. Next base: position 46,345,002 of record OU795039.1, read on the forward strand.
ATCTGGAAGTTATTTGTTCTCTACATTTAATAAATTAGTATCTCAATTTCTGCTTTTGTTTGTTTATATTGCCTTTCTAAAAATTCTTTGACCAAATAAAAACGTGTGTGAACCCTGACTGTGGACAAGTGTCCTGCTCTTTCTTAAGCTGCATTTACTTTAGTACGGATCCGATCCGGTTGCGGATATGGAAATAAACACTTTCATAGAGTTTTAGTAGGAGTGTTTCCTTACGCATGCGTAACCGTGTCCGTAATCCACATAAGGAAACACAGTTTGGGTAGCCCACACGGCAAAACGCTTAAAATAGGCATAGAAATTCTAATTTTCGTCCTTTCTTGGACACTAAGTTCATGGAATCAAAAAAAGGAAAAGATGGAAATGCGGTTATTCAAGCGAACTTCGATCTTTTATTTTTCTGATTCCATGAACGTCTCCAAGAAAGGACGAAAATTGAAATTTCCCTACCTATTTTTAGATTTTTGCCGTATGGGCTACCCAAACTGTGTTTCCTTATGTGCGTTACGGACACGGTTCCGCATGTGTTTCCGTACCGAACGCTCAATTGTCAGTTTCGAAAAACCGTTCCTGACGCCGCATACAGAACCGTATCTGCACCCGCGCATAATGAAACACTCCTACTAAAATTCTATGAAAGTGTTTTTTTTCCATATCCGCTGCATTTCCTTTAGTACGGCTACGGTCCGGCTCCGGTCCGGGAGCAGACATGACACACGGCAGGTTGTGTATCCTTATATGCGGTTTTTCAAGCGGATTTCGATCTGTTCTTTTTCTGATTCCATGAACACGTGTCCAAGAAAGGGCGAAAATTTGAATTTCCCTACCTATTTTTAGCTTTTTACCGTACGGGCTACCCAAACTGTGTTTCCTTGTGTGCGTTACGGACACGGTTCCGCATGCGTTTCCGTACCGAACGCTACATGGTCCGTTTCGAAAAACCGTACCGGACGCCGCATAGTAAACCGTATCCGCACCCGGACATAAGGAAACACTCTTACAAAAATTCTATGAAAGTGTTTTTTTCCCTATCCGCAGCCGGACTGGAACCGTACTAAAGGAAATGCAGCTTTACCGGAGGCTCCGTTCCGGGAGCATACATGGCACACGGCAGGTTGTGTATCCTTATATGCGGTTATTCAAGCGGATTTCGATCTTTTCTTTTTCTGATTCCGGGCGAAAATTGGAATTTCCCTATCTATTTTTAGCTTTTTGCCGTACGGGCTACCCAAACTGTGTTTCCTTATGTGCGTTACGGCACGGTTCCGCATGCGTTTCCGTACCGAACGCTACATGGTCCGTTTCGAAAAACCGTACCAGACGCCGCATAGAAAGTCATATCCGCACCCGGACATAAGGGAACACTCTTACGAAAATTCTATGAAGTGTTTTATTCCATATCCGCAACCGGACCGGATCCGTACTAAAGGAAATGCAGCTTTAAGCAATACAAAAAATGTGGGTTTTAAACCATTTTAATTCTCGCTGTATTCGTACGTCTTTACCTACTAGATCTATTTCCAGTGTTCATTTTCCAGATTAGTTATGTTTTTGCTGTTAATCAGGCCCGTAGCCTGGAAATAACCTCCCCCCCCCCCAATGGGCGCCAAAGGCACCCTTTCCATTGAACGCAATACAAAGCCAACCACCAACGTGCCCATATCAGTATGGGCGCTACAAAAAGTCGAGTGACATTGGATGGGCTCTCACGGCGAGATTAGAAATCATGGTGCCCTAACACCCAAGGATGGCGTCGCATCTGTATTTTAAGTATACTTTTTTTAATGGTCGAGAGCGAGACATTAAAATATATTGATATTACATGTGTGCGTTAGTATATTACGCAATACAGACACTATCTGGCATGGCTTTCAATGAATTACGTCACGCGGGTCCGTTATCTCAACTAAACTACCGGGCAAAAGAAAGTTTTCACTTTAAAAATAGTTGTATAGAAAGCAAAAAAGCTGATAAAGTTTTGAACCCCCGCAGAAACACTCGCCCAAATGCAACATAATCACAACCACAACGCAGATTTTCGAACGCAGCTTTCCAAATCATGTATGTTTGAAAACGTGCAAAACGTGATTTTGAGACATTGGTCCAAATGCATGTGCGTGATTTTGGCATAAATACCGACGTTGGACAGAGCAAGCATTCAGTAAGCAAAAAACCACCAAGAATATGCCCAGACTTACGCAAGCGCAACGAGACAGAGCGATCGGTATGGCCAATATGGGGGCTACTCAACGTCAGATAGCCAGAAGCTTCAACTGCTCCCAGACCACCATCAGTAACTTGATAATCCGCAACCAACAGACAGGACAGACTCAAGACAGGCCAAGATCGGGAAGACCGAGAGTAACAACACCGGCCGAAGACCGCTACATCCGACTTATTCACCTCCAAAACAGATTTGTGACGGCGACCTCAACGGCGGCAACAGCACTAAGACATGCCGTCAGCAGACGAACAGTCCTTCGACGACTTCGTACGGTTGGTATACGGGCCTACCAAGCCTTCCGTGGAATGGCCTTGACCCGTCTACACCGTCAACGCAGACTGCGATGGGCACGAACTGTACGTCGATGGCAGCGACGTGATTGGGCGAGAGTGCTCTTTACAGATGAAAGTCTGTTCTGTATGTTCAGGAACGATGGCCGAGTTAGCGTTTTTCGACGACGGGGAGTGCGACTTGCGCCAAACTGCATTACAGAAGTTCATCCGTTTGGAGGTGGGGGCGTCATGGTATGGGGTGGCATTTGTGGCCAGATTAATGCCCAGCGATACAGGGAAGAAGTGTTGAGACATTGTTGTGGTGCCCTTTATTCAACATCAGCCAAGAGGATTAATTTTGCAACAAGACAACGCAAGGCCTCACACAGCCCAAATTGTTCAAAACTACCTGAACAACGTTAACGTCAACGTATTGCCCTGACCAGCTTGTTCTCCAGACATGAACCCCATTGAACATCTCTGGGATCATCTTGATCGTCAACCAAGACAACATGTACCGCCTCCAGCGAACCGACAGGAACTTGAACAGACTCTAATGAACTGATGGAACACGATTCCTGTTCACGTCAATGAGGAGGCGAGTGTTGGCGTGCATGGATGCCCAGGGTGGTCACACTCGCTATTGATGACGTGTTGCCGGACTACTGTGTCATTAATGGACTCTTCATGCACTTTTTCAACGAACTCTGATTTGTGTAATTTTTAATTTGGACCCCTTGACTTATTCTTTGTGTGTTGCGGAGAATGCAATATCGGCATTGTAATGCATTTTCATTCCAATTCATGAAAAATGATTTATGTTTATAAATTAATCATCATAAATCTCACATATGCCTTTGTTTTTGTTCAAGTGAAGTCGGTGAAAACTTTCTTTTGCCCGGTAGTTTAGTATAAATAATGGTCGTTTGTCACATTTTCAGTTGTTTGGTGTTTGCCCTGTTAACACCTGAGATCCAGTCTTCCAGTCTTCCAGTTATCCAGTATTCTTGTGTACCAGTGTTCCAGTCTTAAAGTCTCCAATTACACATTATTCTAATCACCATGAACCCAATAGTAAAAACCTATGAAGTCCCCGAGGAAGAGAGAAGCAGCAGGCCCGAAGCCAGAAACCAAAATTTAGGCGAGGAAGATAAATTTCCGACAACAAAAAATCAATGAACGAACGTCATCGCCGACTGCCCAATGCCGGATTAACCATTGTGGGGGCCCTTGGGCCTGGAACATGTGGGGGGGCCGAACACCAACCGCGAGCGCCAAAGGCGCGAATCCCTGCAAGGTGGATATTTCCCTGGAAATTTTCAGGATTTGAAGGCCGGAAACGTGATTTCTTGGCATTTCAGGTACTTGTGTGTAGCCATTTTGAAGTACCTCCCACCCCATTTAAACATTACAATTCTGCCATAAAATAAGCGCATTCTGGCGTTATTTAAGTGGACCAACTCATGCGAGTGATATGTAATGATGGCATTTTTGTGGGAGGCCCTGGTTCGCCGGCCATCGAAAGCGCCGAAATTGGAGGCTGGAAACGTGATTTCCTGGCATTTCAAGCACTACATTCCTGTTTTTCATTGCTTGTATGGGGTATTTAGTATTATGTTTTGTGCAATTATACAACTTAAAAATTCTGATTGGTTGTTTAAACTTATAGCTTTTAGCATTATTCAATCTTGATTATCGCCCTTTTTGTTAAGATATTCCATTGACGTCACACCATTCTGCTTCAGTTAGCAGACCACTGCCTCCTGAGGCGGCCTACATTTTCTTTGAGTGACGTCTGTGTTGCTTCAGATCCGGGACTGTACAGCGCAGTGGACGCTTACGGCTAGCCCCCGGATCCGTTCACTCTTTTTTGAATTGTTTTTTTGTTTGTTTTGTTTGCTGTTTCGGAGTATGATGTCTTGTCGTTATATTTGTCCTTTATGTAAATCATATGTGGCGCAGTCCCCCTGCACTAACTAATAGATGTACCACCCCCGAAAAATAAATAAAATTCTGCCACAAAATTAGCGCATTCTGGCGTTATTTCAGTGGACCAATCCAGGCGAGTGCTATGAAATGATGGCATTTCTAGAGTTGGGGTCTGGTCGCAACTGAGATTTTTGTGGGGGCCCTCTTATGTGGGGGGGGGGCTGGGGCCTGTGTCCCATGGTAAATCCGGCCCTGCGACTGCCGTAAGCAGGAGGAGGGGAGAGCACGAAAATTAGAAGCGAATTAGGCCTCTAAGACATGCAGGTGGCGAATGTGTCGGTAAATTAGGAGTTTCCAGCCGACATTAGCTATCTTTGGGCCGAATTTGAGAGGATATGTCGTACTAAAACTCTCTCCCGGCGTAAATGCGAGCATAGCTAACCAGCGATTTTTTTCCGACGCAGACAGAAAAATTCCGATAGGAACGGCCATGGGGGGGGGGGGCGGCTCGCCCCCAGTCCCCCCAACTAGCCTCGGGCCTGAGCAGCAGGGTGTCCTACCACGAGTACCACGTGGCGGTCAGTAGCACGGAGAGATTAACCTATAGGTCAATCTTGAAGTGCCTACTCGGCACGTGGGAAGACATCTTAACAATATATCAAAAAGAAGAAGAATGACATGTCCATGTAAGATCGGAAGAAGTTAAAAACATGCTACTCCAAAAAGAAAGCCACACCCACATGGGGACGACATACAGATTCCACCGGCGATTCTAAAAAGTAGTAACCCTAAACCCTTACAGTATATGACTTTCCAGTCTCATACTCGGACGATTACTTCCACACTATCATGAGTGACATCGGTTATGTCAGGGTATTTAAGGACCAAAGATTGCCGAGCACCAGAGTATACAAGAGAGTCAGAGAGGTAGAAATTGAAATCAAGACAGAGAAAGTGAAAGACATCCCACAAATAACAGTTTTAAGAGCAAAGCACGGTGAAGCCAGAGTCCGAGTTACAACCCCAGGCCAAGCTTCTCCATGTTTTAGATGTGAGAAGCTGGGCCACTCACGGAAGGAGTGCCCTCTACGAGGCCCAGAGAAAAAGAAAATGACACAGGCTACAGTCCCAGTCCCAGACACAGTCCCAGAAGTAAACAAAACAGTAACAAATTTAACCCCAGTAACACAGTCTCCACCAACAGAACCTAAGGCACCGAAAAGAAGACGAGATGACGAAGGTAGCACAGCAAAAACAGAAAAAGATTTTGAATTTAGAAAGCCAAGACACCCACCGATCAAAATGAATGAAAGCAGCATTGAAATCTATGACTGTAGCTACCATCCGTCAAAATCAACACCTCATGAGACCAGTTTTGGCACGGAACAAAGCATACAGCATCGACGAAGACTAAATATGATGATGTTTATTTTAAAAAAAAAAACCCAAAAAAGAACAAAAACAAAACAAAAAACCCCCAAAAGAAGCAACATATAACACGTAATTGTCAGTGATATTACTTAGGTGGAAGCGGGCGTAAAATACGCCTACTTACAACAACACATTGCCCGTACCGTTATTGGAAATAATGGCGCGCCAACTTCAAAGGATCTGGTCACATCTGTATTGGAATCTGCCGAGGTCTGCCGACTGCTGAAATATATGCAGGATAAGATTAATAAATGCTTGGAATGGATGTTAAATCTTTTTAAAAACTTTCCAATTCTTTCAACTTGGCATGTTTTTGTTTCTCGTCCCCTCCAAGCCCCGGAACGACGTTTATTTTGCTATTGGTATTGAAATAATATTTTTTGGGCGAAAAGCTATCGCTATATTGGATCAACTGGTGAGATGAATCGCAAACAGTCCAAAATGAGTGGTGGCTAATAAAACCTCTAAAATAATATATTTTTCAAGGTCAATTGCAGACCATTTTTAGCTGTCATCCTCGAGTTAGCCAACTAAAAAATATATTCCCTATGGCATGGTCCCTTTTATCGGAAACAATCATCAAGAGTACCCTGTTCCCCGAGAAATGGTCACGAATCGGGCGGTTGTGCCCCGACTATACACGCCCCTTTCCTACTGCACATAAAAACTAGATTTTCTTTCCTCCATAAATGACATATATGTGACCTTGTGATAATTAATGTGATTCGATTAGAAAATTTCTAGATCTAAGTAAACCGTGCTTCCGGGTGAGTAGCCAGTGAATATGCACATCTAACGCTAGGGAGATTCTCGACTTCTTGTCAAGCTTTTTGGTGCCTCGACTTTTCATCCGAAAATGGCAGCATCGAGCTTTCGCACATGATAGATACTCGAGTCGATATTTAGACATACCCATATTTGGACTAGAAAATATGTTTTTCTCCTTCGCTGAAAGACTCTATATATCCTCATCTAAAAAGTGAAAAAAAAATTGTTTTATATTCAGAAGCTTAAAGGTACAAACTTTGTGATTTGGGGATATATTTGGACTAAACACATATTTAAAGTAACCAATCTATCATTTGCTTCAATTCCCTTTCAAAACTCTGTTTTCGCCGGGGATACCTATAGCTGTAAGTAAGCTGTTGTTAAACGCAATGTCTGCCAACTTAACTTCATTGTGGGAGGGTCCATATTTCAAAATGTATCTATTATTGAGGCCTAAATAAATACTTAATTAATTCTGTCAACTTCTTTTTACACCTTTTAATTGCAGAGTATTTTGTACGTTGACAACCCGCAATGTTCCCAAAACCACCTAACCATTTGAGCAAAATATAACAACTGCTCCCTGACCTAAGCTAGCAGACAATAAGCCAGCAAATCCAGTCGGGTTGACAGTTAGTGATTCCCTGACAATATTGCCCAGTCCTTGCCCCATGGGAGATTTACGGGTAGTACTTTTCTAGTAAGATTGGGTGTCTATACTTTTCATAAATACCAAATTTGCCATACTTTTATTGGAAATAACTAGCCGATAAATACTTTGCTGGGAACCCATCTTTAAACATACATTATGCAAGAGCTTAATCTTCCTATTACAGGTATTTCTATAGGCCTGCAATTTTATCTCAATAATTAACTTAACCAGGGGCATGTTTCTCGAAATCTTAATCCAAATCCAAATTTTAGTAGACACTTCGATTTTAATTGGCTAAGTAGTGGGATAGGGTTTGTAACATAATTCCCATCCGTTGGCTTTTCGAGTAGAAATCATGGAATAAGCTTTATTTTGTAGGTTTTGATGTTTGATTACCAAAAAACAATGTTGACATTTTTTCTGAGTAGGTCTTCATAGTATGGGGGGCCATTATTTGACGGTGCCATTTTGCGATAATATTCCAACTTATGTTTGTATTTTCACCTTATTTATAATGTTATCGACATATAAACTGTGATTTGACAATGTATTAATATTGGCAGGGTTCATGACTTTACTTTAGATTGTTTTCAATCATTTCATGGTGATATTTCAAAGATGGCGACCATTTTTGTCGGGAAAATCGGTCAATGTGTTGATTTCGATTAAGTAGTAGAGTTTGGTGTCAATATATATGTTTTCGGGGTCACAGATTCCATTCCTGGCATTTACAACCAAGATGGCGGTCATGTTTGGCGGCAAAATAGGACGATGTGCTAATATTGCATAAGTAGTCGTCGTTGGTATCAATATATATGTTTTCAAGAGCACATCATCCATGTAGGTCGGTAACAACTGTGTTAAATGATTATAAGTTCACTTATTCTGAAAATGTACAATATGACGGCCATTTTGGGCGGTAAAATGGAACGATGAGCGGATATTGATTAAGTAGTCGTCTATGGTACCAGGATATATTTTTCGGGGAGCAGATTCAATTTTTGCCGTTTATAACTGTGTAAAAATATCACATGTTTGCATATTTAGCATATTTCCAATACGGCTTTCATGTCAGGGTGGAAAATCGGACGATGTGCTGATTTTAATTACGTAGTCTCGTTTTTGTGTCAATATTTGTTTTTGTGTCAATATTTGGTATAAGAAACCTTTACAGCATAGGTTATATTATCAACTGACCCCAAGATGCGTGTGGAAGGAATCTTTCAGAGCACCCAAAATGGAAACATCAAGTAAACTATGAAATGTTCTTTGTTGCCTGACTTGGGTTGTTCTCTGCTTTGAAAGTGACCTGGAACGGATGAACACTGCACAGTCTCTATAGGACTGGTAAGCACGTCACTGGAGTGCGGTGAGAACGTATCCCGGTCTGACTGGTAACCGCTAGATCATGGTGGGAACACTTTTCGCGCTCAGCCAGATCTTGGCCATGAGCGTAGCAACATCGTGTAGTAAGCGCTTGGCGTGGTTGTGACAGGCACATGATGGGCACGTGACGTAAGCACCATGCAGCCGCTATACTCTCTTTGCCTTTGTGTCAGGAATAGGCTTTGCTTTCCCAGGAAAATCGATGATAAATAAATAATAATTATGTGTGCAGAAAACGTTCCACCATCTTGGAAATATGCTAAATTGGTGAACATACGACCATTTTACGTAGTTGTATATGACAGAAATCGAATCTGCCTCCCCGAGAATATATATATTGTCACCAAAGACAACTACTTAATCGAAATCAACCTATCGTCCGATTTTCCCGCCACCAGTGGCAGCAATATTGGAAATGTACTAAATATGTAAACATGTGAACATTTTACAAGGTTGTTAATGGCAGAAATTGATTCTGCACCTTCGTTAACATATATATTGACACCAAACACTACCACTTAATCAAAATCTGCACATCGTCTCATTTTCCCGCCAAAAATACCGGCCATCTTGGTAATATGCTAAGAATATGAATATTTGATTATTTTACAAGGTTGTAAATGCTAGGAATGGAATCTGTGGCCCCGAAAACATGTATGTTGACACCAAACACTACTACTTAATCGAAATCAGCACATCGATCGATTTTCCCGCTAAAATGGTCGCCATCTTGGAAATACCATCAGGAAATGATGGAAAACAATCTGAAATATAGTCATAAACCCTGCCAATGTTAATGCATTGCCAAATTATAAATAAGGTGAAAATACAAACATAAGTTGGAATATTATCGCAAAATGGCACCGTCAAATAATGGCCCCCCATACTATGAAGACCTACTCAGAAAAAATGTCAACATTGTTTTTTGGTAATCAAACATCAAAACCTACAAAATAAAGCTTATTCCATGATTTCTACCCGAAAAGCCGACGGATTTACATTAAACATCCCACTAAAGCACTAAAATTTGGATTTTGTCTTAATTACAATTTCGTGAAACAGGCCCCAGACCAAAACGAACTATCGATGTCAACGCTAGCCTTCGATGTTGACTGGATTAGAATCACATATGCTGCTCAACGCTCATTGATAATTAAATCAAAAGTTGATACCGGTAATCGAGACTATGCATTTTATCGTACTGGCTTTAGTTATGATGATCTAGGCTAGACGGAAATTTCACTCGCTTAATTCTCGGTTTATAGTGGTCAATTTGACTGAAATTTTCATCAAATTACATTATCCAGTTTTTAAATATTATAGTGAGAAATGCCAACTCTCTAAATCTAATCTCCCATAATGTATCTTTAATTCAGAAACTACGGAAGCGTATTTTGGCCAAATAAACAAATAAAATTAAATCCTAATTAGGAGATAGTAAGTCCTTATTAGGGGATAGTAAGGTCTAATCAGAACAGTGAATCTACTAATTAGGACTGACCATCTCATATCTTCTTTGAGCGGCATTTAGCAATTGACATAGGTAATACACACAAACACATAATATGGAACACAATTACTATTTTAATTAAAGCGACGTTTCGTTGAGGATTCTCTCAACGTTTTCATTAGCTTGAAAACGTTGAGAGAACCCTCAAGTAATTGTGTTCCATATTATGTGTTTGTGTTTTTTACTATCTCATAATTAGGGTTGAATAAATTAGGACATATTATCTCTTATATATTATCTTCTAATTAGGTCTTAGTATATCCTTATTAGGACTAATTATTATCTAATTTTTTTGTGTATTTTGTGTGACCTTATTCGTCCAACGCCCTACCGTTAACACGTTTTTTTATTAATTATTGACTTGATGCTTCTAAGCGAGTCTGACACAATGACTGTTTTTTCAACCGTGGATGACACAAGCCAATCAAAAGCTATGATTATGCAGATAGATGGAACATCCACCTGGTAACCCATTTGATATATTAACATTAAATGCAGGAATGACTATACCTAATACAGTTTGGGTTGTGTTTGGATCGTGAGATGTAGTACTAGTATCCTGGTGTTTAACGTCTGCTTCCACATAAGTGATATCGCAGACAAGAAATAGGAGATCCGAAGCTGCTTCCTGTTTTTAGAATATGATTTTTCAATCTTTCTATTTTTGGCCCTAGGCCATGGATTTGGTTTTGTGGGAAGTTGTTCTCTTTATTTAATAAACAACATATCAATTATTGTTAGATGTTTTCTTCTGCCTCTAAATTGGAAGATGTCTTCGTTGTGTGATTAGTCATTAGGTGCCAGGACCGTCGTATCGTGACCTCCCCTTACTCCACTATCCCACTCTATGGGTTTGGTATCTGTTTCTTTTGCGGAATAGTGTGTAGGTGCCGAGTCCGCCTGGTCGTGATTCCCCCTTCCTCCACTACCCTGCCAGTTTGGTATAAATCCCCTGTGTTTAGATGCTGAGCCCGTCTAACCGTGGCCCCTCTTACTTCACTATTCTACTTAATCCAACTGTGTCCATCAGGGCGTGGATTTGTTCGAAGATGTGCAGTTTCAGATCTGGTCTCGGGAAGTTCTAAGTATTGAATGGTATGTTGTTAGTCTCTATCACTCTCACCAGTTCCCTTCTCTCCTCCTTGAATACCCCGCAGTCTATCGGGACATGGTTGGTGGTAAATTCTTCCCCGCACTCACAGACGATGACTTGGTGTTTGTAGTCTCGCAGCCGCTCTTTCACCTTTAGTTTCGATATGAGTCTCTTTATATCTCTTCTGTGGTGATTGGTCGCTGTCTTCGTGTAGATCTTGTCATCCAGTCGGAATCTGTATGTGTCAAGTTCAACGAGTTATAATTCCCAGAATGAATTGACCTATCTTTCAACCATACTGTAGATTTCCGTGGTGCTGTAGTCTATGGTGCGGGGTGGTACTGTGCCCTTGAGACCTTCGTTGGCGAGTCGATGTGCCCCGTCGTTTCCTCTGATGTTGACATGTGATGGAATCCACATGAGCTCTAATTTGCTTCCCTACTCTAGGATCCTCTGGTACAACTGCCGGATTTCAAAAATATATTCTGGTCTTGAGTCCGAGTTCTAACTTTGGATTGAAATCAGAGTGCTGAGAGAGTCGCCTGGAATGACGATCTTACTAGTCTTTTGATGGGAGATACATGATATAGCGCCACGAATGGCCACAAGCTCTGCAGTGTACACCGACACTTATTGGGCAGTTTCCTGCTTATTCCCTGTTCCCCGTTTGGCAGGTATAGTCCAAACGAGCCTGTGACCCTTTCAGGGTTGCATGAGTCATCCATTTCCAAATGGTCCTAGTCATCAGACGGCCAGTTATCTTCCAGATGTTCTAGAGAGAAAGCACGTGCGACAGTGGGGTTGTGTTTCTTGTCGGTTTTCTGAAGTAGATCTAGATTGACCGGCGGTCAAGGGGAGATTGCTGGGTCGTGTTCATTTATCACGAGCTCCCCCAGTCGTAGTTACTTGATTGTTTCCCTGATACCCTGGCCGGAGCTTTTCTTTCTAGGATCTCTCACATGTCTTGTCTTTTGTAGACTGACAAAAGTAGGGGATCTTTCGCCCAGTTGCGAGGTCTTAGCCCAATACCTTGTCGCCAGTTCTTTTCTTCTTAGGGAAGGAGCAATTCCCCGGGTTCCAGTAGTGATGCCTCTCTCCAAGTCACAAGCCCTACGCCAGTCGAAATACACAGATACATTAGTTTGAATATATTCTCAGTCCAAATATATTACCATAAATGTCAACATGATAAATTTTCAATAGTGACCATCGTTTCGGATCGCAACACAGTGCGACATATTGCTTATAATCGAGCTTCAAAATTGTGGTTATCGGGATCAGCCATGAGCAAGACAAGCGCCATGCTCTATTAAGATACATTGTTTCTCTGTAGAAGTTCAGGAAACAATGGCATACATGTCAGTCGGGTTGAAGAAAATATTCCCGTCGGGGTCCAATCGTGAAGTGAAATCGGTATAACTACCGATATCGATCGTGAATAACATTGTAACCACAATCGTATCCTTATTGTTTCAAAACGTATCCGATCGTATCTGTTCGTACCAAATCGTGCACTCGATAGGGACAATCAACAGGCAGTGATGATAAAAACTTCCTCCTCCGACAGAGTGACTCTCACCTGTGGCGTACCCCAAGGGTCAGTATTAGGACCCGTTTTGCTCTGTATGTACACGAAACCACTTGGTAAACTGCTCACCGAAAAGGATTTATACCACCATTTTTATGCAGATAACTCAAAAGTCATCAATTTCTTCACTCCAGAACAGAATAGTCAGTTCTCTTCGTGCATGAAAATGGAATCATGTGTAACGGAAGTGAAAAGTTGGATGACTTACAATATGCCCAAACTAAATTCAGACAAAACAGAAGTGTTATTGATTGCTCCTCCAAAAAGATTAAAGAAGAGTAACATTACGTAATTGGAAATTGAAAATTCTAACATCTGGGTGGCATCATGGAAAATAACCTATTAATGGAAAATTAGATCAATTTCCTCTGCAAAACATGATTGTCATTACCACATTCGAAATATTGGTTCAACACGTCATTTCATAACAACAGATGCTGCAACAACTCTGGTCCGCTGTCTTATCCTATCTCGACTAGACTATTGCAATAGTCTACTATCTGGTATTACGAAAGAGCAACAAAATCGACTTCAAAGAATACAAAATTCAGCAGCTAGAATTGTTTCACGAATAAAGGTTCGGCACAACAGTTCACCTGTTTTATCTCCTCTTCATTGGCTTCGCATAAATTTATTTGCCTATAGTATAGGCTATCAAAATAAAATATATTATTGGATATGACCAGATCAAGTGCGTTTAGTATAAAAGATTTTGTGAAACGATCTGGTATCTCGTCTGGAAAATTTTGTATCCAGTATTCAATAGCTTTAAGTCCTAACGTTCGATCAATATTATTATATAAGTTTATCACATCAAAGCTTATAAGTGTACTACCTGGTTCTACGGATTTGGGTTCAACACGTCATTTCATAACAACAGATGCTGCAACAACTCTGGTCCGCTGTCTTATCCTATCTCGACTAGACTATTGCAATAGTCTACTATCTGGTATTACGAAAGAGCAACAAAATCGACTTCAAAGAATACAAAATTCAGCAGCTAGAATTGTTTCACGAATAAAGGTTCGGCACAACAGTTCACCTGTTTTATCTCCTCTTCATTGGCTTCGCATAAATTTAATTCAAATTATTATGTTTAACATACTAGGCAGTTCACAAAATAGCACCTGTGTACCTCAAGGAACTTGTTCGGGAACATTTACCCTCTAGGAACCTAAGGTCAAAAAACCTTTTTAGCTGCAGTTACCAGCTTACAATTTAAAAACTCTTGGAGCAAAATCATTTTCATATTTGGAAGCTTCACATTGGAATAATCTGCCTACTCATTTGAAACAGTGCCCAGCCCTATTAACTTTCAAATCATCACTGAAGACTTATCTGTTCCGACGCTAAGTTTTGGACTTTGTTTTAAATGATGCTATAATTGTAGAAAACCCATTACTTGTGCTACGATGAAACGTGTCTGATCGTATCTCAACGAGAGACCACATTGTGATAGACCACGTCTCATTAAATTGACCAATCGAGTTAATCAACGCCCCTTTTGCCAAACACCCTGTACCATGTGACAGTTTTTGGTGCTAAGCATTGGGATCAGAAGAGGACGAATACTAACGAAAATCCAGTGTTCCACGACTTTCAAATTTTGTGGTAAGAAAATCGATATTCTGCATTCTGCATCTTTCTTTTCTGGAGTTACGCCACCAATTTCCGAAAATTTTGATAATGTAATAAAACCTACTGTTTTGGATGGATTTACTGTATTCCAATCTGCTGTGCCGCACTGTGATAATGTCGAACCATATCGGCATTTAATGTGGACGCATGTGACCATACAGTTTGTAAAGGAATTTTATAAAATTTGGATTCGATATCTTTAAGGCATACTTTATGCCGTGGCAAATTTGATGAAAAACCACAGATGCTGTCTGTGGCAAATATTTCTTTTCGATTTTCGAGACAAGGGTGTCTCCTAATTGCTAAGACATTGGCAGTGGTTAACTTTGAGGTTTTTGATGGCCTAATTCCGTCATATTTTCTAATTACTTTGTGAAAAAATTGCCTAAGTCATTGTGTATGTTGGACGCAAGGCACAAAAATTACACTTATTGCCAAAGTCACGTATTAATTTAGGCCGTTTCACATTTTCCCTCTAAAACATAATATTTTACAATGATGGTGCTTTTTCCCCCAAGAAGCCAATAATCTAAATTTTGAAAAAAAGTGACTTTGGCAGTTGTTGCTTTAGCTTGACGAAATGTTTTTAAAAAATATTATTTGTCCAAATCCATTCCGTATAAATATGCTAAAATAGATGTATTTAAAAAATCAGTTTATATTATTTATAGAAACAGGTAATTTCAACAGTGTTGTTAAAAAATAAAAGTTTTTGTAAATTTTGCGATAATGACGATGTTGAAGATGAGTACCATTTTGTATTCATGTGTAAAAAATATATAAAGATATTGGTTGTAAATATATTAAACCATAATTATAGAATTAATCCAATTGTATACAAATTTAATCAACTTCTGACTGTACATAACATTAAGGAATTGACAAATCTAGGAAAGTATCTATCAATAGCTTTTGAATCGAGAAACAAATTACTCCAAAATCAATAAACAATATATTGGCATCTTAAATATTTGTAAAAAAAAATAATACATTGTCCATACTCTACCATAATCTATAACCTTTCAAAACAAATTAAATTGTAAATAATTTCACATTTACATAAATTCAGAAAGTGGTCAGTAATAAATGTTAACTAAAATATATCAAGTATGACGCCTTTAGTGTGTGGGAGACTCTGCTGCTGACCCTAAGGCACATATCAATGATTGGATGAAATAACCGTAAAATATTATAAATACCATGTTAAATCCTTCATTTTTCATTCAGGAATCGGCTAAAATGAGGTAAGAGCGATTTGTTCTCGCAATAACAACACAATACTGACCTGGGGCCTGTTGCTCAAAGCTCCGTTATCTTTTAATGACCAAGTAAACATGGCAAGGTTTGGGGGCGTTTGGAAAAGGTGACCATGAAAAATTTATAAAATATTTTCTTTTTATTTTGATTGAACAATAATAGTTTATCAATAAATTGTAAAAACGTGGGGAAAATATATTCTACAAAAATGTATTCTGTGGTATTTTTCACCACAAGAGTTCCACAATATATTTTACAGTTTTTTCTTTCAAATAATCCTGCTCAGACTATCTGTATGCCTCTGTGTTACCACATTCCACAAGATTTTCGACTAAGAATAATTTTGAAAAGTGTTTTGGGTCTGTGGTGTTTTACACCACAAGAGTTCCACAAGATATGAGACTTAGAAAACAAATATTTTTTTTAACAAAATTTCTTCTCAGACTTCCTGTATGCTTCTGTGGTACGACATTCCACAAGATTTTCGACTTAGAATGATTTTGAAAAAGTGTTTTGGGTCTGTGGTGTTTTTTACCACAAGAGTTCCACAAGTAATCTTGGTCTCCGAAGCTTCAAAGTGGCTGCTCCGAAACTATGGAATGAGCTTCCACTTGAATTGAAAAGTGTAGATAACATAAACATTTTCAAAAAGAAACTAAAAACTCATTTTTTTTAATGAAGCCTTCGTGATGCCCCGTTGCGATTTTTAAACTTTTTTTCCACGCCATTATGAATATTGTAACAGCGCACCAGAGCAGCTAATCTAGCTGGATGTTGGCTCTCTATAAATGTCCATTATTATTATTATTAAGATATTAGACTTAGAAAAAAAAAATTATTTTACAAAATTTCTTCTCAGGCTATCTGTATGCTTCTGTGGTACCACATTCCACAAGATTTTCGACTTAAAATAATTTTGAAAAAGTGTTTTGAGTCTGTGGTGTTCCACAGTTCCACAGACCCAAAGCACTGTTTCAAAATAAGTCGAAAATCTTGTGGAATGTGGTACCACAGAAGCATACAGATAGCATGAGAAGAAATTTTGTAAAAAAAAAAAAAAAATTCTAAGTCTAATATCTTTTGGAACTCTTGTGGTGAAAAACACCACAGACCCAAAACACTTTTTCAAAATTATTTTAAGTCGAAAATCTTGTGGAATGTGGTACCACAGAAGCATACAGATAGCCTGAAAAGAAATTTTGTAAAAAACAAAATGATTTTTTTTCTAAGTCCAATATCTTGTGGAACTGTTTCTTGAATAGCTAGATGTTTACCTCTTTGACTCTCCTTTCAGCTTATATTGAAACGGGAAAATGTAACTTGAATTTCACGTCAACATAATATATATATATATATATATATATATATATATATATATATATATAAAAAAGTTGTTGTAACAGCTCTCAGGTGATATATAAATAAATAAGATGTTTGAAAAGAAAACAAACTACATATTTCAAGTTAGCGCTTTCAGTTCCATCGGAACCTCCTCAGACTTTTTAATATGATAGCGTTATATAAACACAAATAATAACAATAGAAAGACGTCACATCCGACGTTTACAATAAATGTTGAGTATACTACTGTTATTAATAATTTAAGTTGAAATTTAGTTACATACACAATGAAATATACATTTGCAATGAAATATATTTATAATTTTAAACTACACCAGTTAAACTTTAACATTAAGTTCGGGGTTGTATTTCCGTATAAACATGCTTTCTTTTATTTCTAATAGCGCTTGATTTGCTACATTTAATTTGTACATAGGGAAAACAGTGTATCTACCTCCGCCACAACGATCTAGATGTTCGCTCAAAGGAATAGTTCTATTTTCTGCGTTTTTAATTTGTGAACGATGGAGGTTCATTCGTCTACTTAATTGTAATTCTGTTTTCCCTATGTATCTGCAGTTACAACCTGCGCATATCATCAAATAGATTACATTATTTGATTTACAATTCATATTTTGTTTGATTGTAAATATTTGGTGATTTGTGACAGTGATAGACGACCCTTCGATAATATCATTGCATGTTAAACACCGATTATCATTACATTTAGAAACTGTGGGTGTAGAAGATATGGAATCAAATTTTG
This sequence comes from Patella pellucida, assembly GCA_917208275.1. Lineage (NCBI taxonomy): Eukaryota > Metazoa > Mollusca > Gastropoda > Patellidae > Patella > Patella pellucida. The sequence continues at coordinate 46,362,875 of OU795039.1, forward strand.
AAGATGTCAACATTGTTCGTAAACTATGTGGTTGTTTAAGACTGTTAATTATTGTGATTCGATTAATAATTTGGCTCATTTTTTTACTATTTTGAAGAATATGACGGTGTTTGTCATATATTAATTTACCTCTCTCTTGTGATGGATTGAAAGTTGTAACTAAAGCTATTTCCTTATTAGTTGAAACATTTTGGTAAATTTTCGGTTCTCTTAATTTTGTCTGATCAAGGGAAAGGGCCTTTTTGTTTCCCTCTAAAATGAGTTTGATGGGATAATTCTGTCGAAGTAGATAACCTTTCAATTCGTTTAGTCTGACGAGTTTAGTTTGATGGTTCGATACAATTGTGCACACTCTTCTAGCTAGACTAAACGGAATGTTTCGTTTTGTATGGGGTGGATGACAAGATTTGAAATTTAGGTACTGGTGTGTATCTGTACTTTTAAAGAATAAATCTGTTTCTATTGTACCTCCTGCTGATAATTTGACTGTTACATCCAGGAAGTTTAGAGATATATTACTCTGTTCGATTGTAAACTTTATACTTTGGTCTAACGAGTTTAGTAAATCAAGCAGTATTGTTATAGTTTGTTCGTTTTGCTTTAATATAAAAAAACAATCATCTAGAAATCTTTTCCAGTGAAGTTTTGTATAGTTACAAAAGGTGGCGCCAAAAGTTATATCTAGTTTGGTGTACCAAATTTCCTCTAGATATCCCAAGGACAGAGTAGCATACGTAGGCCCTACTTTCGTTCCCATGGCAACCCCTTTTATTTGCCTATAGTATAGGCTATCAAAATAAAATATATTATTGGATATGACCAGATCAAGTGCGTTTAGTATAAAAGATTTTGTGAAACGATCTGGTATCTCGTCTGGAAAATTTTGTATCCAGTATTCAATAGCTTTAAGTCCTAACGTTCGATCAATATTATTATATAAGTTTATCACATCAAAGCTTATAAGTGTACTACCTGGTTCTACGGATTTGGGTAATTGGTGTAGAAAATCAATGTCGTCACGTAGATAACTTTTAACGTGAGTACATAATGGTTTGAGAATAATATCAATGAAATTACTGAGCCTTTGTGTACCACTGTTTGGTCCTCCAACTATAGGTCTAAACTTGAGGTCTGGTGGATTTTCAATGCAAATAACTGTACTTTTGTTAGTCTTAATTAGTTCTTGGATGACTTTACTTTTATGTATTTTTGGTAATCCATAAAAATTTGCCGTGTGTGGCTCGAATTCGGTTAGATATTCATATTCTTTATCAGTAAATTGGCCAATGAAATCTTTTAGGAAATGCCTTATTTTACGTTTTATATTACTATTGATATTTTCACTAGATGGATTATAGTATTGTTTATCTTGGAGCATTTGTAATATATTAGAATGATAAAAGGACTTATTTAAAATTACAATAGCCCCACCTTTATCAGCCTGTTTGATAATTATGTCTCTATTGTTTCGTAAATTAATAAGGCCTATCTTCTCTTGCGAATTAAGGTTGTTGTTTACCTTAATATAATCGACTTTGTGGGCTAAAGTTTCATTTATGAATTGATCCAAATATGTATCTCTTCCTACGTGGGGGGTGAAGTCTGATTTGTTTCTTACTAGACTATCTGAATATGAGATGGAAGGTTGCGATTGTTCATTTTCATTTAAATTCCGTGTTGTGTTAAAATCTTCATGATATTCGGCTAATCTTAGTTTTCTGCAAAAATTTGACAATTCGGATTGTAAAAGTTCACCATTATAAGTTGGCGTAGGTGTGAATTTTAAACCTTTGTTCAATAAATTTATCTCACCTATTTCTAATTGATATGAACTTAAATTGAATATTACTGGTTCATAATTTACCTCCACCGGTCTCGAAATCGGTTTTGGCGTTTGTCTAAAAAATAGTTATTTCTGTTTGAATTTGAATTTGGATCTCGAAAAGGAGATCTGTTATAGTCTCTAAAATCTCTACTGTTATTTCTGCGGTCTCGAGATCTTCCAGGACTCACATACTGTCTTCGACTGTAGATCGGAGCTTGTTGATATCTTGGAATGAATCTTTCATTAGTTTCACCTGTATTCGTAAGGTTATATTGGATTCTGCGGGTTGGCGACGTACGTTGATTCCGCGAAATTTCCCTAGTGGTATTGGGTTCCCGTTCTTGCCGGTGTGTTGAATATCGTTCCCTTGTTTCACCTGTATGTATAGGGTTATATTTGATTCGGCGGGTTGGCGACGTACGTTGAATCCGTGAAATTTCCCTGTTGGTACTGGGTTCCCATTCTCTCTGACGTGTGGAATATTTCGTGTTTCTTTCGAGTATGAATTGTGCAGAATTCTCCAACTGTGTCCGATTTTTCATAATGTCGGTACCATTTTTATCGGCATAACCTGTCAGCCATTGTTTTCGACTTTCCCAGGAAGATTTAGCTTTTAATTCGTCCGATATGCATTCTGTTTTCCACATTTCGAATACTCTTTCGCGATTGCTGTCGTTTGTTTTTTCCCGGATAAATTTGCCGAAATCAGAGTCAACCTTTTCGTAATTGTATTTGAATTTGTCGGCATTAATTTTCATCAACTCTATTTGAGCTTTAAATTTTTGTATGGCTAGACGAATGCGGATACGCTGGGCATCTTCTGACTCGTTTGGGATTGGTTTAATTCTGTATTTAACGGGTATTAAAGGTTGATCCAGACTCACCCACTCTTCGTATGTACTAGCCTGGGTAGTGACATTGAAATACTTTAAAAACCATTTGTTCCGCTCTCCTTTATTACGATTCCAATCTTGAATGATGCCTTGTTTAAATTGTTGGACTTCATTATTATTATCGTACTTTATTTGTTGTTGTTTTTGTTGGGTATAAACAATATTATTCGTAGATTGTTGTACGTTTGGTAATTTATCTAAAATATTGGTAAGGACATCTGACAAGTTGTGGCGGAGGTAGATACACTGTTTTCCCTATGTACAAATTAAATGTAGCAAATCAAGCGCTATTAGAAATAAAAGAAAGCATGTTTATACGGAAATACAACCCCGAACTTAATGTTAAAGTTTAACTGGTGTAGTTTAAAATTATAAATATATTTCATTGCAAATGTATATTTCATTGTGTATGTAACTAAATTTCAACTTAAATTATTAATAACAGTAGTATACTCAACATTTATTGTAAACGTCGGATGTGACGTCTTTCTATTGTTATTATTTGTGTTTATATAACGCTATCATATTAAAAAGTCTGAGGAGGTTCCGATGGAACTGAAAGCGCTAACTTGAAATATGTAGTTTGTTTTCTTTTCAAACATCTTATTTATTTATATATATATATAAGATAATTTAAAGAATAGTCGTAAATTAAAATACATCCTAAATAATTCAAAAATTGTAAATAGTCTAAAACAACCTCAAAATCTTAGAAGAATGTTAACATCGTCAAAATTTGATTTTGATATTTCGGTACCCCGTGTATCCAAGTGTGGGGACCTGCGATGTATGACATGTTCCGATATATTAGAAGGAACATTTGTCCAAATTAATAAAGATGTTAAATTCTATGTAAAACAAAACATGAATTGTAAATCTAAATATGTAATTTACCTATTAATATGCAATGGTTGTGATGGCACGTACATTGGAAAAACTACTGATCAGCTGAATTTACGAATTAACCAACATCGCTCCAATATAAAACTCGCAAGAAATAGAGTCTTGCCGGTGAGCGAACATTTGGATATTTGTGGTAAAGGTCAATTCAAGATTTTCCCATTGTACAAGCTCAATATTAATGACAATGATCTCTTAGAAACAAAAGAGAGCAACTTTATCGCTAAATATAACCCAGTTTTGAATGCCAAGGGGTGATTATTTTAATTATGTTTGATGATTAATTAGTGTTATTTCATTTTAGTTTTATATCTTACATAGTCATTTTCCTCTGTTATGACGTAACGTTATTGTAACAGCATAGTAACGCATTAAAAATGGCCTGATGATTCGTTTGATAACGATGAAAGTACTAGCCAAAATTTTAATTTTTAGTGTTTTTTCTCTAATATTTTAATTTTATTTATATATATATATCAATATATGTATGAAGTTGAAACCGTAGTAGTGTTAATATAGAAAAAATAAATAAAGGTTGAAAATGCCTTTGAAAAGTACTATTGTATGTCTTGACAAGCTCAGGCGAAACATGTAGACAATTAAACAATAGTACTTTTCAAAGGCATTTTCAACCTTTATTTATTTTTTCTATATATATATATATATATATATATATATATTACTACATTATTATTATATGATATATGGAAACATGAAAGTGTAATACTCATTGTTGTACTTGTGGATATTTTCAACAATAAAAACTTTAAAATAATAAAAAAAACCTGTTGTGGTGAAAAGTTCCACACAAACGCCCCCAAACCTTGCCATAAATGAGATAACGGAGCGTTAACTTTAACGGAGAGAAAGATTGTTGATGGAAGCCCCGTTAACCTTAACCTGTCGTTAACTTGGTGTTATTGTTAACGGAGGTATTGGACTCCGTTATCTGTTTAATGCTGGCTAATAGTGGGCTGTAGCAAACAAAAAGGCACAGATTACTGTAGTAAATTTTACAGTTATCTTTTTGTCTTTAATCAAGTTGTGTGAACAGACTGCACACTGCACAGTTGTCTCACTGTCTTCAGTTTTGTTATTAATACTTACTTCTATAGAGTTGTTATACGTGTACAATGGATTTAAAAAGAATTTAAATTTAGCCAAACAGAAAACAAACCCCCTGTTTTACTTTCAGATATTTGAAATCGTTAGCCATTAGACCACTTCGCAAATTGTTCAAGGCTTCTTGTATTCTCCCTGTAACCGTACCGTAGTTGTTTGCTGCCTGCCAGATCGAGCCATCGTCTGCATAAACGTCATAAAGTTTCTTTATAGTTATTATACTGAAAGTCATTAATTAATCATCATATTAAAAATAACGGAACCCTTGGGTCAACTTTTTTCAATTCCATATCTATTTCCTTTTGAGAGAACTACATTAACTTTTTTCACCTGTCGTCTAGAAAATTCTCGATCCAGTGGAATATTCGTCCTGTTACCCCTAGTTCGTATATTTTTTAAAAAAGTGATATAACGCAGAGGTCAACTTTATCGGCCTTAAGCAAGAACCGGTTTCATTTTTATCCTTTAATGGTTTAATCAACTGGGTTTTCTGTATCGAGAATTGCAAATTGAGCCCCGAATTGAGTTCGGAAAAATACACAGAATCGGAAAGATAAAATTTCGGTGATGTGGATTTAGTAAAAAGTCGTGCCAATATGTTGAGGTGCAAACCATATTGAATAAATGAACAGGAAAGAAATACATTGTACTCTGTAATGAAGTGGTCAAAAAGTACAATTGGTACGAGATAAACTATTTGTTAAAAATCAACTATATGGTATAACTAAACAGGTAGATACAACAGTGTTGTTAAAAATAAAAGATTTTGTAAATTTTGCGATAATGACGATGTTGAAGATGAGTACCGTTTTGTATTGATATGTGAAAAAAATTAAAAAGATATTGGTTGTAAATATATTTAACCATAATTATAGAATTAATCCAAGTGTATATTAATTTATTCAACGTCTGGCTGTACATAATATTAAGGAATTGGCAAATCTAGGAAAGTATCTATTACTAGCTTTTGAATCGAGAAAGAAATTACTCGGAAACCTATAAACAAAACATATTGACATCTTAAATATTAGTAAAACGATTAACATTGTCTACTCTCCCGTAAACAATAACCTTTTTAAAAAAAATAGATTGTAAATAATTTCACAGTAATTAAAAAGTAGTGACTTCAGAAAGTAGATCGGAAAAAATATTAACTAAAATGTGTGACGTCTTTCCAATATCGGAGTAAGACTCTCCAATGTTAATCCCTCATTTCTCATTTAGAAATCGATTATATTGAGGTAAGAGCGATATTTGATTACAATTGATTAAGGAGCGAGATATATTTTAAATCAGTAAAGGAGACATTATAAAAGGATAAAGCCGTGAAAATCATATTTTTTCAGGAAAAATACAGCTTTCGGTAGATTTCACCTTTCAGGTTATTTATGAGCGTTATTTGAAGTATTTTCCAAATTTTTAGGGCTTAATCCATGCTCAATGAATATACTCAGATTGATCATAAATGTTAATAACTAACTAATCATGACAGATAGAAACAGGTACATACATCATAATTTTAATAACCTTTTATGTAATTATAATATACATGTATATTATGACATTACACTCCATAAAATGTATATATGTTTGTAACTCACTACTTATACATAATATGTTCACCATTGCTTAATGTAAACATAAGATTTATTATTTTATATGTTCGGTGAGAACTTATATAGGCCTTCGCCTATTGTTCGATTCATTTCTGTTTATTGAATAGAATATTGTTTAAACTAATCATGACAGATTTGCTATCTCGCAATCCCTGGTAACTTGTTAAAAGTTGTTAAAAACAGAAATTTTAAAGCAAAGTTTCGTTTAGTGACATTGAAGACTTTTAAAAATTTAACCATCTAAGCAAAGTTATAATGAGTGTCTGTGATGACTTTTAAAAATTGAACTTGATAACAAATGTTTATGCAGTGATTGTGGTGTCTTTTAAAAATTGAACTTATTAACAAATGTTTATTTAGTGATTGTGATGACTTTTAAAAATTGAACATGTTAACAAATTTCTATGCAGTGATTGTGATGACTTTTAATAACTGAACTTTATAAGCTAAAGTTTATAGTGCTTGTCAATGCAATAACTTTATATTTCCTATTTTTCCCGTTATTATACATGTTAGCCTATATATAATCTTTTTTTTCTCCATCTATACCATTTTTACAAAAATTAATAGCACCGCGGAGCAGTAATTTTTACTGGAATGCAGGCGCTTTATAAATTCATTATAATATTATCAAAATTTCTTTATTATATCAAAATATCAACGGTATATAGATAATCTCCCGGCTTGGATTCAATCAGATTAAACTTTAAAGAGACAAGCTTTAGCGAAAGTAATAGTTTTTTTCTTTTACTATATCCTGTTTATATCCTGTCTACAGAAGAAGCCTTGTGGTGATAAACTTTTAACTTGTATCAATTAAATGTAATCGACCAGCCCCATGAAACAAATTCACCAGCCCTACTTCAAGGGTTTGAACCACATTTATTGGTATGTTCACTCCCGCTTCGACTATAATACAAAATTTATTACCCTCCAAATCCTGACACCCAAACTAATCAGTTTTGAACTGAGTCCGGGCACATAATTTTTGTTTTTCACAAATATTTGTAATATTTATAGAATGCATTGAGTTTAATACTTGCTTATCTATGTAAGATGAATTGTTTCAAATTTTTATACTCGTCCACGATATCACCCTTGGTGGAAGTGAACGCAAAAATTCACTAACGAACCAAATTCTGTATATTTATTCTTCAAGTTCTCTATCATTCAGTCAAGAAATTTGTTATGTTATTAGAATTCCTTTATAAAAAATGTTGTGTTTATTTTCAAATTCAATTTGAATGTAAAAATATTTGTTTATTTAATTTTATGAACAATAAAATTGTTTATGTATATATATATGGCGAGAATTCGTGAAGCAGAATTCGTAGTTTCGCAGAGGGGTAAGCCGCAATTCTTGCTGGATGGATATGTGTATAGAAAAAAAATAATGAGCGAGGTGAATATATTCATTTAAAGTGTGTAAAGGAATCTGCAGTGGAAATGTACCACAATGGATAGTATAATATACGATGGAAAGGTTTCAAACCACAACCATCCCTCAGAGAATGAAACCAAATCAAATTAAAACGTATTTTTCTGTTTGTTTCGATATAATCTGTTTAGTCAAATTTGTAGTCTAAATTGAGTGTAACCGAAATGGGAAGTATTCCAAATGTGTGTGAACCGAAATACAGTAGCCTAAATATGATGTATTATGGAAATATCTAGGTGGAAGTGGACGTTAAACTCCACATGCGAACGAACGAAGAATCTATTCCAGCTACATAGAGGGTATATACATAGGGATAATAAAATCCCCAGACCATTATTTGCGATATCACCTTGGTGAAAGCGGACGTTAAATATAAAGCTATTTCACACGCACCACCAGACCACATAATGTGTTGTTATAAGCTGAAGTCGAAATGGGACAAGGGCAGATTAAGTCTTTTTCTGCTTCTTGTGAAAACAAATATTTATTTGAATCAAATCATAGATACTAGTATATTGTCTGAGGTGGTTAAAATTCAGATTTGTTCATATTCATATGAACCATTGGCTTTGGGGAATATTTTGTATGAAAGTTTATCGCTTTCCCATACTGTTGAAATCTATAATACATTTATTCAAATGTTTTAATAAAAGAAAAAAAGGTCAAGAAACCAGCCTTGTGTAACTTCTGGATCAGATTTATAAACATTTTTAATTATCATAATTTTAAGGACGAACTTGACGTTATTCCACATATTATTTTGACTGGTAATATATGTAGTTTTTAATCAGATAATGAAGTAATACTAATAGTGTGATTTTGTTTCTTTTTTGTTATTTCTACAAGGTTGATTTGGGCGCTTCTCATGACTTTTGTGTTAAAGACAAAAGGTCATGGACGATTAAAGCTACCACCTGGACGAGGTTCTATGTGGAGGTATGGATATGACGTAGAGAAAGATTACAATGATAATCAATTGTTTTGTGGTGGCTTCGGTGTAAGTTGGATTTAGTTCATGGTAAATTGATAGCCCATGACCACGACGATCTACAAAAACACCTTTAACTATAATTTAAGCTATATATCCCTTCAAATGAAAGATGTATTATCAACAAACACATCCAACCTAACACAACAACAGCAGGCACTCATAGACGTAATCGGTGGACAAGGTAGTAGTGACCCTCCGATGTTGAGCGAAACCTAAAACATTTAGGCGGATGTCTATGTTTTCAGACCTTTTTAAAGGTTAAAAAACCCTATATTTATTCCTATAAATAAATACACAAAATGAATTAATGAAAGACGAATTAAAGACAATATATTCGTGCACTTTAAGTTCGTATAAAAGACCTGAATATATTTCATAACTTTTCGGCTGATGCCAGTCTTTTTTATTCGTTGGGATATTAAATTGTACAATTAATGAAAGACGAATTATGACTATATATATGCGTGCGACTTTAAGTTCGTATAAATGACGTAAATACATTTCATAACTTTTCGGCTAATGCCAGTCGTTTTATCCGTGTGTGTGAAATAGCTTTATTTAACGTCCGCTTCCATAGAAGTGATATCGTTGGAATATTAAATTTCAAACACACAGGTAAGTTTACAATAACCATAAAGTTAAGTATAGTGTGATGGTTCAGACAGTAGGTTGACCCGTAACAGTGCTTAGAAGAATCTTGAAGTGACGCAAGTCAAAGCAAATAGGTTATTGTTACAACCTATTAAATTGACCAGATCAGAAAAGGCAAGGGGAACAGAAAAAAAATGCAGTCGGTGCCAAAGCATAGTTTTGATTAATATTTTGCTTCCGTTATAAATAAATGAATGATGGTTATAGTGTCCGCATACAATTAATAGAATTTTAGCTGCTAGGATTTTTTTTTACGTGAAGGCCCTCCGACGAATGCAACATGAACACTCACATAATATGTACTCTTAGTACCAATGTTCATTGCCGTCAATCATTAGCTGTTAAATGTAATGACATGTTTTACAATATATTATTGACAATATACTTGTAGGTACACCATGGACCAAATCGTGGCAAATGTGGGATTTGTGGTGACGCTTATGGTCAACCAGCAGACCACGAGGCTGGTGGAAAATACGCACCTGGTATTATAGTGGCAATGTATCAACAAGGACAAATTGCTGACTTTGAAGTAGAATTAACAGCCAATCACATGGGTTGGTTTGAATTCAGGGTATGTGTCCATAACGATTTTTCTACTCCAGCGACACATGACTGCTTGAATAAAAACCAGTTGAAGTTTGAAGATGGAACAACACGGTAAGGGCGTAAACGCCGCACGCAGAGGCGGGTCCGGGGGGGGGGGGCTAGGTGCCCGCCCCCCCCCCCCCTTAATCCCTAAAAAACAGTATAAAAAATAGATATGCGCCACAAATCACCACTGACACCCTGATTTTTACAAAAATTTTCTCAGGGGACCCCCAGCCCCCCCCCTAACTGAATTTCCTGGATCCGTCTCTGGCCGCACGTCTGCTGGTGTATATTGAATTATCTACTATTATATTTTTTGTTGATTATCTTTCAAGTCTGTGATCATGGGTCCGTATTCAAGGAGATTTTTTAAAGGTTGAGTAAAATACTTACTTTTTCCACTTACCGGTGTGTTACCGTAAATCGGTATTCGAAGGTTGTATGTTACATCTCCTTGCAGCACTGGCGGATCCAAGAATATTTGCAGTTTTGCAGGAGGGGGATTGCCAGTTTCATATTAAGGACATTTGACAGTGGACAATGCATGATTCCACCATCGACTCCAAATTACGCAAGCTTACATACATCCCAGAGTAAGAGAGAAATCCAACGCTCCGTTTGACGTCAATATCAATAATGAATTGAGAGTATGAAATAGGGTTTAACGTCCACTCAACACAACTAGGTCATTTCGCCGTGGGAGGAAACCGGAGTGCCCGGAGGAAACCCACGAGGTTGAGAAGGCGCCCATATCTCCATGCCACATACGCTCACACCAGGGCTCGAAACCACAGCCGCAAGCCAGAGGTGACCGGCCAGCTACAGGTCGAAGCGCGACACTCTAGACCACTACCCCCCCCCCATAATAGAATCACATACAAAGCACACGACCTGTTACACTTTTCTCATAAAAAATGTTGTTTTACAAATTGTTTTTATGTAGCTGAGCACCCCCCACTCCCCCTCCCTCCAATCTGGATCCACCCCTCCCTTGGCTTTGTGAAAAACATAATTTTGCAATTGAATACGGACCCTGCTCTTTCGGGGATTGGGTTGTTGGGTAATAGGCAGGGGCGCCGGAACCGGGTACCAGGGTATACAAATGGTACCCTGTCCTTTTCTGGGGTATATACGTATACCAATGCCCTAATGATGAAAGTTTTCAACCTTTTACTAGTATTTTCATTTTTAACCGGCTCTCGCACTCATGATACGAAAATTGTGAATAATCAGGTATTTGTCGCTTTCATTATCATGTATTTTAAAAGGATTTAGGTTGGAATTTGGAATGCTAGAGGCGCTGTAGACAGCATTCTCGGAATTGACAAATTTTAAAATTTTCTAGAGGCCGGGGGGGGGGGCATTCCCTGTGTTCCGGCGCGGCGCCCCTGGTAATAGGAAATACGGACGATATATTCCAGTCAATACAATGCCATACGTTTTGTCCCGAGTATTTGCCAAAAGAAATAAAATGATATATAGCTTGTCTAGCTGTTTTATGTTGAATTGATTGCTATTAGCGGACTAGCCTGCGTTCTTCTTGGATTTGATAGTTCGGGAATTGGGAATACAGACGTCATATTACAAATCAACTGTAGTTGTTCGTGACCTGTAGTTCGCTATGTCCTAATTATCTGTCCGTGCTAATCGAGTCTTCGTTTTGGGTCAATATACATATAAAGAAGAGAGTTGATGATTTTTTTTTAGTAGGAAAATACAAATATTTATTAATTTTTTTTTAGATATCACGTAACTCCAGTATTAGGTGTTATGAAATTCAGAGTAAGAATACCCCAAGTAACATGTACGCAGTGTGTTCTACAATGGAAATATAAAACAGGTATTTATTTATTCTTTCAGTAAATATCAAGGGAACTAATATGTATGCATGCAGTCAGGCAGATAATGAATAATCTAATTTTAAATATATTCCTGGTATAAAGTAATAACTTCCCGATATGTTTTAACACACACCTTTACCTTCCCGATATCAATACAGTTAACACTTAACATCTCCAGGATTTATAAGTTATACGACTCTCGTGCATTGTAAATAGTATAATGACATCCTTTAAGAATAATAATGTTTCCATAAAATGCCGATTCTAAATCCGTCATGTAATCTATAATATATAGCTCTTGTAACGCGTGACGCGGCATACCGATGTGTGTGGATATAAGTGTTACTTTATGTTACAATAACAAATAGTTTTATTGTTACAATTTACTTCATGTCACAAGAACAAATTGTTTTATTGTTACATTTTACTTTATGCTACAATAACAAATTGTTTTACAAAAATAATTTAATTAGTTATTACATTTTATTCTGGCGGCATTGACGATTATTGTTCAGTTTGAGCCAATTCGGCGCCGTCGATAATATTGAATGAACTGTTAAAATATATTGTTGGCGAGCATTTTATTCCCCCATTATGCTCACTGAGCTTGGTCATGTGGTTTTAATGTTATTGTAAGTTTATAATAGGAATACACGACTAATACACACTGTTATCGTCAAGTCACGTCTTACGATTCAAATTTAACCGTAATTCAGGAAATAGTTGGGGAACTGACCTTTTTGGTAATGGTTGTTTGGGATGCGGTAATCAAGAAGAATTCTATGGTTGTGCAGATATAGCAATTAGTGAATCAGGGGTTCTTCCTATAACAAGTCCAACAACCAGCCAGACAACAAGCCCAACAACCAGTCAGACCACAAGCCAAACCACAATTCCAACAACCAGCCAGATAACAAGACCAACAACCAGCCAGACAACAAGTCCAACAACCAGCCAGACAACAAGTCCAACAACCAGCCAGACAACGAGCCCAACAACCAACCAAATGTCGGATACCATGAGATGTGTGTAAGTTATTGGATTATCTAGCAGCATGCCCTAACACACACCACACACACGCACCCACACAATGTCGGGTTCCCTTGGCCAAGAATTGACAGTTTCGTCTGAAATCAGGACCGAACATTTGCAATCATGTGGGAAAAACGACTACCTCATGTACCTTGTGCATAATATCATGTTTAATATGAGCCAACATTGACCATTAGAATTAGAAAATCAATATTTACCAATCAAATTAATTGTTTCCGTGACATTTAGTAATCGAATAGGAAATATTAAGGACACAATTACGTAGAACAGAATTACTACGGATTACTGAGTGACGTTTGGACAAGGCGTCTCTTAATTGTCTGTATCAAGAAAGAGCAACTATAATAAAGTAGTGTAGTTCACACGTAACTCAGTAATAAACTGAATTCAATAGAATTGTTCCTTGTGTATTTAACAAACAAGAGTTCACATTGTGTCTGTTTTTCTCTGTCTGTAAATATATACATGTATAACTTTTTGTTTTACAGTGCTTTTGGACCTTGGCTAGGACAGGCCGGTAAAGACGAATGGTGTGAAACTAACTGTCGGAAAGGATTCTGTCCCACAAATTGTTGTACATGTTCGGATATGGCGGAAACATGTAGAGCTATAGGTATTTTCGTAGGAAGTGCTTTTGACAGTTGGTGTTTAAGCACGTGCTTATCAGGATTTTGTCCAGCTGATCGCTGCGAATGTTGATTTATATTTTTAATTGTAAATGCTGTCTGGACATAGAAGGTCTATATGCTGATGTAATCATATCGCAGATAAATGTTATTTTTAGATTGAAAATGAATTATACACCGTAGGGCACATATGTATATACAGATATATTTACATATTGGTCCTTTTAATATGTAGCCGTATGTAAGATTGTAAAAGTGGGAGTGCAGCAGAGTGTGAGGGACGCCAATATAATGCCCAAGTGACTGAGTGTGTACGTGGGGGTGGGTTCTAGAAGCCCCTTTCCCCTAAAATTTTGAAAATTAGACTGTCACAAACGCGTTTTCTACCCACTTCGAGCTGCAATTAACGTCGCCCCCCGTGTGTCAATTTCGTCAGCTCTATTTCTCATTTTGAAGATAAGCACACCAAAATGAGAAACTCTTTATACTCTAAACTATAACTAGTCCGAAACACCGTAAGGCGCTGTGGATAGGGCGACCAAAACGAAAATCACTAATCAATGAATGAATGAATGAATGAAATGGGGTTAAGCGTCCTACCTGAGCTAATTGAAGACGGGCATACGCCATACAGTGAGCTATGAGGGAAATTTTGCCCAGGCAGCGGCGCTACGACCTACTCATATATCGAATTCCAACTGCCAAGGGATCTTTTACGTGCACTCCAATGTGTACACGGGACCTCGGTTTTTCGTCCCATCCGAACGACTAGGCAGCTGTCCTTGTCAGGCCCTCCTTCTGCATCACTGACAAGGGGCATGTCATTTGGTTGCGGCGCCCCCCCCCCCCCAAAAAAAAACCCCAACAAGGTCCTGTCAAATGTGAATAAGGGCGACCAAAATGAACCCTTTAATGTCATGTTATGGGCCAGGCGCCGACCCAGAAAGGTGTGATAGGAGAGGCCCTTCGCTTATGGGGCGGCACCCTTGTCTGGGGTCCTCCCTCAGAATATTTTTGAAAAATAAGGATGCAGGAAACACGTTTTTCTGCAATTGGGGTGATATCTGAATGGCAATTTTGTATTTTATATGGCGGCAGATTTTTTGGGAGAGGCATTTGCTCCTGGTGACCGCACCTTGGGTCCGCGCCTGTGGTGGCGCCCGATAGCCTCCACATAAGAGATATAAGAAAGTTTCGATCAGATAGGCGCCATTCAAACCGACCGACTCATCAATGCCTTAGAGCATCACTATGTGATCATGGTTAAGTGTATTATTTTATAATTGAAAGGTTATCAATTTTTCGGGAGGGAGCGCCTTATTTTTCTAGAAATTTTCAGAAATTCGAGGCCGGGAACATGATTTCCTGGCATTTCAGGCACTTGTGTTGACCCATTTAGAAGTACCTCCCCGAGAAAAAAATAAAATTATGCCACAAAATTAGAGCATTCTGGCCTTATTTCAGTGGACCAATCCATGCGAGTGCTATGACATGATGTCATTTTTAGAGGAGGGGGCTGGACGCAACTGAGATTTTTTGTGGGGGGGGGGGGGGAATCCGGCCCTGGTGACGCCACTGCTCATGGGTCTACCTCGGCATCTTGTCTAATTGAACATTGTAAAGGGACTGCTTGGGATCAAAACAAGCTCACTTGGCAGACTTTATATTATTATCACGTTTTAGGCCACTCGACCACACCACGTTCTTGAAAATATGATTTAGTCAGATTACAAGTTAACATGGGTATAAAATTGGATAAATAATGTTCATCGTGTGTATGCAATTTTGTTTGCAAGGATTGTTCGTCCATGGCATACCAAGACAAATTTAAAAAGCTGTGATTTATCCGCAGAAGTAATTGCTGAAATTGTTAAATAGAATAGAATGGTCATCGGAATCAGGCAATTTAGAAATTCGGAAATTGTTCTAATTAAAATTTATTCTATTTATTTGTACTGATATAAGGTATTTTCCCTAAATTCATATTATTCGTTGAAACATATGTTAGCATATATATATTAATAACGAGAGCTCAAAGTTCAAAATTTTCTGAACTTTAAATCGACGATTTGTACAATATTATTGTATGTAGGAATCTCAGAATTCAGAAATTTCAGAATTTGGCTATCTGTATAATATACATGGCTTACATTTTAGAAGTATTTGAATTTGACAATCTGATATATCATGCACAGACGTCACGATTCTTAAATTTCTGAATTATGCATTCTGTACATGCATAGATTTCGGAATTTGGCACTTTGTTTATATACAAAGCTTAAGTAGAGTTAGGGCAATAATGCCTTTTTTTTCAACTTTATTACCCAGATCTAATATGGTAATACCAGGGATGGAGCTCTGACTTATTACCTTACATGTTTTCCCTATACAATTTCAAATTTATATAATACAAATATACAATTACATAATATAAAATATATAAAATAATAGAAGCATTAATAATAAAAGAAGTAGAATAGTCATTCTCTGTTAATATGTTAAAAAGTTAATAACCGTCTAATAATAGCGAATCAATTATTGACCATTTTTCTAATTTTTATGAGGTATAATGAGCTATATCAGATTGGTACCCAAAATAAGATAGCAGTGAGGATAGGTTCAAAGTTTGGTTTTTCTTTGCTGAAACATATATATGAAATTTAGCCCTGTAATGCCCACACCATGAACCGAGTTTTGGAAAATTATGATACTTTGGATTATTGAAGGTTTTCATGTAGTAAAAAATATCCCACGGTAAAATTTAGGATCGGGTGACCTTGACCTTGATTTTCAATGTGTATCATATTATATGATACAGTGGGCTAATCACAACAACAAAAATTCTAAACCAACATAAAATTTCGTTTCAAAACATTGTTTTTTTTTTAATTAACAAAGAATTTATCATACTGTTTGTCATTTCATTACAATATTTGATAATTTTAAAACAAATGCATAACATAAAAAGAAAAATCGCAATAACAAAAAATCACACCAAAAAGCCAAATTTTGACGAAAAATTCATTTAATTGGTTGTGGTCTAAAACAGGTTGATACACACATATAATTGATATAAATACACTCTTTTAACACATGATAAGAACAATGCCTTCATTTCTATATATCAATAAAGTATGCCTCAGACCCATTGTATCATATATGATACACTCAATTTCGACATTGATTTTCAGAAAATATAATGTTTATTTTTAAATTTGAATTAGACTGGTAAAAATATGTATTTTTGGCAACGAATAGCATATAAGTAAAAATAGATTTACTAACGGTGTGTTTTCTTTAATTGGAATCATTACATAGCTTTTTATTGACATTTCCGAAAGTGTAGAGTTGGTCCCAGGCACTTGAGGCCAGGGTCCTTGAAGTTGAACAGTTGTACCCGGTGACCGATTTTTATTTAACGGGGAATAAATAATAATTCATATTTTTACATTAAATAATTAAAATACTCCATAGGGATTATAATAATATGCATATCATGTAGGTGTGCATATCTGATACGCTGGGTATTAAAGGGTTAAATAGAAGTATAATTAAATTGAGGGCGTCTTTATATTTGTGAGCTTGTAATCTAAAAAGAATAGTTTTAGGTTCAAAAGTAACTTCAATATTAAGATTATTTTAATTAATAGTTTTAGACTTTCCCATAGTTCTTGGACTATTTTACAGGATGTGAAAAAATGAATTAAATCTTCCGTTGAATCTTGACAAAAAGAACATAGGTCTGTATCTTTTATTTTTTTATTTTTTTTAGGTAAGAGTTGAGCGGTAAAATTCGATGCAATAGTCTGTACTGAAACCATTGTAAATTTGTTAGTAAAAAGACGTTGCTAAATGTTGTTTGCCAATCGTTTGGTTCCAAATCTAGAAGTTCTTGCCATTTTATTGTTGAAGTAGGAATAACATTTGCATTTAGTAAAATTTATAGAAATGATTGCAACCTTTTAGGTTTGTTTGTAATTTTTGAACAATTGTTTGAACATACGGTCTTTCTAATTTTATAGGTAAAGTGTCTGTTTCATTTTTATTTAAAAATTAACCGATCATTGTCGACTATAGTCACCACGGCGTTATACAGCTAAGTGGTCACGGTCGACTTGTGTCGACCACTGCGAGAGCATTTTTGGTTTTAAGCCGCATTTGAGTATTTAGTTTCGTATTTAATTGATATGGCCACGCATGCGTGTTAGACAGGAACTGGTCTTGCCAAAAATTATCGAGAAAAACATATCTTTGTTCAACAATTTTTAACAAAAAACGTAATTTAACGATGTCGGGAAGGTTAAAGACTCAAAATGATGAAACGCTTATAGTTGACCCCGACTAGGATTATATCGACGACACCGATTCTAAAGACAATATTTCTGATGAAAATAATTTAGAATGATTTTCAAATTATAGATCAAATTATTCCCTTCAACTTTTTATAAGTGTCAAAAGTCTATCACTTATAATTATCCGGCAGTAGTCGATGCGAATAGGCATACAAAAAATGTCACTCTTGTCTTTATTTAGTCTGACCAATTGACGTCATAACGTCAAAATGACGTAGACCGGTTAAGGGGAAGATAGGCTCTGAAATTTTAAAAAACAAATTTGAGGTAATTTAATTTTTTTTCCAATTCAATTTTTGATAGTATTTCACCATTGTCATCGAACAGATCGCCTAAAACTGTAATTCCGTTATTGTACCATAATTTAAAATATATATATTGTAATCAATTTTAATATTCGAGGTTATACCAAAGAGGAGATTTGGGTAAGTCGGTGTTATTTAGATTTAGAGATATATTTGACCAGGAAGTAAAAACGTCTTTACAAAATGGATTAGTTGTGTTTAGTTTAGAATTTATAAACTGGTCACCGAAATCTATTCACTTTTTTAGTAAAGTTATTACCGTAACATGCATGGACAATATCTAGCCACGGAGTATCAAAATTGACTAAGATTCGTTTTATCCATGTGCATTTTAGAGCCATAATAAATAAATTTAGATTCGTCATTGTTAAACCTCCGTACCGATGGCGTCACAAGTACATCTCTTTTAACATTAGAACCCAATAAAAATTTAAAGAAGTCCGTGTTATTGCCTTAATGGTATTAATAGAAGGATTTGGTAGTAAGATAAATATATGTATTTACTTTGGTAGTAGTAAAGTTTTTAAAACAGTGATCGATCTATTTGGATTCAAATTTGTCGGTTCCATTAATTAGCTGTTTGTCAAGATTCAACGTTATGATATTGTTAAGTTCAATTGAAAAGTATATGCCTAATAGAGAGAAGAAAGTAGAACCCCAATATAATTTCCATTTATCATGATGATAGACTTGATTAGGCTACTGTATTTTTTAGAACCTATCCACACAATCTTAGTTTTAGAGTTATTTATTTTTAAACCAGTTATGCTAGCAAACTGGTCTAAGGTATCCAAAGCTGAGCGAAATGATTGTTTCGATCCATCAAGAAAAAGAACTAAAATGGACAAAATTTCAACGCACAATATGAAAATGTAAGGGGCAATGGGATCACCCTGTCGAAAACCGCGCTTAACATTGAAGGATTCAGACAGATGTCTACATTGTAAAACAGAAGATAAGATATTATTGTTAAAAATCGTAATCCAATTTTTAATTGTATCCCCCAAATTAGAGAAGTCTAAGACTTTATAAACAAAAGACCAGGCAACTAAATCGAAAGCTTTTTCAAAGTCAATATTAGTAGTCCCGGTATGTCATTATTTTCGGTGTAGTGAAGTAAATCAAAACAAAAGCCTAGTATTTTCCCCAATGTATCTTCCTCTTATGAAACCAGTCTGAGAATTGGATATTACAGTATTTAAAACAGATTTTATTCTATTTGCTATGAAACGAGATAATAGTTTGTAAGAAAAACATTTAGTAAGGTCGCCAGTTGGTAAGAAGATGTCTTGGCTTATCACCTTTAGGGATGCAAGTTATTACTCCAAATCGCTGATCAATAGGCAGTATTCCTTTGTCATAAATGTCATTAGCATCTCCTAGGAAAATGGTTTTTAACTGTCACCAAAAATGCTTGTAAAAGTCAGCCAGAAATCCACTAGACCCAGTAATTCCTCTTCAGAGATTAGTCCTTCTAAACTGTTAGATTGTGTATCGTCCAAAATTGTATAATGATAATTTTTCAGCAGTTCGTTAAGGTCATAATTATCTAGCTCTAATTCGCGATCATTATAAAGTGAGGCATAATAGTGCCTGACTTGTTTTAGAATATCGTTCCGGTCTGTAATAATATTCCAATTCCCCGTTTCTACCCTTTGAATTGTTTTATTCATAAAATTGTGTTGTTCTAAATTGCAGAAATATTTTGAAGGTTTTTCACCATCCTCAATCCATTGAGCTTTAGATCGAATTACAAATCCTTTCATATATTATAGTCATTCCAAATATTTTCAAGATCATTTTTATGTTCAGTTAGTTGTATTAGTTCTTCTGATTTTAGTTTGTTTTGGTCTGAAAGGGATTCTAATTTACAGATTTTATCAATCAAAATATTTCTCTTCTTTTTGTTACACGTTTTGTGTGTATAGAATACGACATAGAATTTGATCGTAATTCCATAATTAGAATTGACAAAAGGTCTGAATCCGAAATACTATATTGTAAATCGTGTTCGTCAATATTAGGTATCATGTCTCTGGCATAAATAATAATGGCGTATTGCTGTTTAACCTGGTTAATTTTATTTTTAATTATATTATTTGAATAGTTTTCATCTTTTAAAAGGGTATTATTAAATTTCCACAACCCTCTGCCTTTATCAAATTTGCTTACTGAAAGTTCTAAAACTACAGATGAATGATCCGTTCGATACCCCAAAATAATCTTAACATTTTCTATAAGATTATCAAGAATCTCTAAAGTTAAGAAAAAGTCTAATCTTGCTTGTTTCTTTGGTCTCATTTTTCGCCAGGTATATCTTTTTAAGCCTGGGTATAAAATTCTATAGTAGTCAAGTAAATTAAATTCCGTCATAACGCTTAAAATACAGGACCTTGCTTTAGGATTGTTAATATGTAGGTAATTGTCAGTATCCATTTCTGGTTTTAAAACAAGATTAAAGTCACCACAAATTATATTAGAGTTATTTCCGAATTCTAGTATAATACTTCTTACCATTACATAGAAATCAGGGCGGTCTTGATCAGGGCCGTAAATATTTTTTCCCTCTACAATTACTTAACAGAATGTTTGTAGTACCTAAGAAAACATGGTTTTATCAATGTTATTGTCTGTTATTAACAAGTCATTCTCTTATATTACAAATTTTGGTCAAACTGGGCGGCTTAATGACGTTATAAGCTTAATCTATGACGTCATAGAATTAGTTTTCGGTGAAATAGGGTTTTGTGGGCCAATAAGTAAATAGTAATGCATCAGTAATGTTATGTTTTATTATTGGTCATTTTGATATTTAACGGTGATCAGTAAATCAAGAAATTATCTGGACACGGTTTGAATCCTTATTGGCTAAGAAAACCCCATATCACCGAAAACTAATTCTCCTGACGTCATAGGTTAAGATTATGACGTCATTAAGCAGTCCAGTTTGACCAAATCGACCCTGGTGATATAGTTAGGCAATGAGACCCCATGATCTGACTCACTCGCCACCAATCTCCCATATTACACAACCTGAATCTCCGTTATTTCACTTTTTACTTGAAAAATCGGTCATTATGACGTCATTTTGGCCGCCATTTTGGATTTTGGGTTTAACCGTGAGCTTATGCTACCACTAGACTCGGCAACCCCGAAAACTACCAAAAAGACACCAAACAAGGTATCTAAAACCATCCAAATTATGAAAAAGGAGAAAACCGATTATTGACGGCCACGATTTTTAAAGCACTCTGGACCTTTAAATATAGATCAAAATTTAAACATTCATCACTTCGGTAAAATGTCACGCCTCGCACAATAAAACAGGAACATACCTTTTGGCTTTCTGGATCAGGGGGCTTCACGGGTAGCCGTCTTCAAACACTTTAATGTCCAACCATGGACCATTGGCGTTACCGAAGAGTTGCGCATCGACCCCGACTTGGAGCGCCACTTGTAACAACCACTGCTCAAGATCGCCATATTCGACAACAGCATCTGCACAACATGTCCAGTCAGCTACTGTTACTGCCAGGAGAAACAAAAACCGAAATTTCAGAGAACCTGGCTTCTCTTGGTGTTACACTGCCTTCGACCTTACCAAGGTCAATTCCCTTTGCATCGGCAATGGGTCGCAAATCGGGGGTATCTGCAAAACACACCATGGCGAAATGTCAACTCCTGGTGGACGTCGCCGTATTTACTGACTTCGACATGAACACTTTGCACTTAACTGCGTGCTGGAAAGGGGTCGTTTCGGGGGAGATGGCGTCATGCTTTTATTGGTCGCTATCAACGATAACTTCCTGTCACACTTGTTGACGTTACCCTTCGACATGGCGTCCGACGACAGATGGTTTTCCAGCATAACAACTTCCGATCACACACTGCTAGGTTGACAAGAGGCTTTCTGAACAATCATCATGTCTGTGTTATTGATTGGCCTGCTATGTCTCCGAAAAGAACCCGATCAAACCCCTTTGTGATAAACTTGGACGATGGGTTCAAACTCAAGCCGCGCGACCATGAACTGTTGCAGAGTTGGCAAAGGCACACTCCCCAGAATCATTGGCAAACAATCCCACAACGTGTAGAAAGACATATGTGCCAGTCTATGCCAAAGCGACTTCAGGCTTATGTAAGAGCCCAGGGTGGACATACACGACCTCGGCTCACCCATGCTTTTTTCATGGTTCTCTGAAATTTCGGTTTTGTGTTTTTGTAGTGAAATCTTTCACGAAATTATCGATTTGTCAATTGTTATGTACAATTGTTAAAAGGTATTGCAGTAAATAACATTTTAATTTGAAGGTGCGGTTTAAATGACTTTGAGACTGTGAGAATTACTAGTCAGACCCCAGCAGAAAAAAATGAAGTTTTCTCCCTTTGAACAAATTATCTTTTGAACTACCAGGCATTAGGTAATTCTAAGACTGACAAGGTGGGATCATAATGAGTGCTATTTCTGGAGGAGAAATTCCCAAGTGGATCAGAATGCTCTGTGCTATGCCAGTCTTTAGAAGATACAAATATATAATTGAACCAACCAAACATATTATATAATTTTAGTTTTATATATAATACATGTATAATTATACAATATAAGACTATAAAATTACAGTATATAATAAAGGGGGAGAAAATAATATTACAACTTCTTAAATATATTAATATATACCTCAACCAAGCTTCTAAAGTTAATGGTAAAATATAGGATAATGTATAAAGATAATAAAGGCCACAACATGTTACCAGTAAATCTACACATATTAAGTAGTATTTATAATGTTTTAAAATAAAACCAAGTACTAATAAATAAAAATAATTCTCTTTAATGAGAATATGAAATGGGTTGCATTCTAGTCCAACTGGTACAGTATGCTTGAAAGTAAATTTCTAATTTAGCAAAATATATACAGAAATAGTATATAATTTTATAGTTGTAAATTTGAAAATGAATTTTGACCTGTAGAGTGTTCACATATAATTATGGTTGGATGATGGCAGGGAGGACAATATATACACCCACATTTAATGTGGATGTATTAAATTTAATATTTTAAGAGTGCTACAGGTAACATTTATCAATAATTATAAAATATATGTAAAAATTAATAATCATTATAGCATAACACTGAGCATAGATTAAAACATGGTTTCTGTTCCGTTAATATAATAAATACTCTGATTGACCAAAACATATATTAGGAATGTATTACTGTTTTATATGTATCAACTTATATAGTTGGTTATATTCCTGAACAATGTTAGCATTAATGTTATTCATATTCATAAATAAAGTTACTACAAAATTTGTATCGGGATGAAGAATATTCATATCTGCTAGAATAGAACACATTCAATGTAAACATGTCATTTCTGTTATTATATAGAAAAATCCAATCTTTTATGTCTTATAGATAAATTTCAAGGCAGTAATAGGGAATGCAAGGAAGCAATGTCATTCAAAGAAAAATTAATTCAAAATGTTTAAGAATTATTAAAAAAAGCATTATAAAGATCGATATATAGGAATGATTGAAGCAAAGGTGCAAAACAATAAGATAGGTATAAATATATATAGTCGTCATGTAAAGAGATTCTAAATCTAAATGAGATTTATTTAAATCATGATTTGTTGCCCTTATAAGATGAAGGTAGAGAGAGAGAGAGAGAGAGAAATGGGGTTTAACGTCCACTCAACTATAAGATGAAGGTAGATCTTTTGACCTATTTGTTTAAAATCTTTTTAATTGAAACAGAATATGGCATTGTGTTTAAACCAAAATATACTACACACAGTTACCATTGAATTGGCAATGCAATTTTTAAATTAATTTCTATTTTGAAAAGTACAAAGCAACGAATATTCCATACACACAAAATGTGAAGACAAAATATATTATTCACACTGCCTGATAAAATGCCAGATTATAAATCTCCATGGAATTGGCTATTGATTAAACATCTAAACATTGAAAAATTTTAAATCTATGCTTATACAAAAATGGAATTAGTATTAAATTAGGCACTTAAAATAATAACAATATTTACAGGCAGATTATCTATGCTACCATATTTTAAAATGATCATCTAAGCATAAAATACAGTATTAAGTCTAGATAATCTATTATTCATGAAAGAACATTAAAATAACCAATTTCATAAACCCCCAAGTTATTTCGAAAATAAATCTAATGTATAGTCCTTACTCCTTAGTGAGGTAAATGTTAAGCAAAAGGCATTGATAACCACAGCTAACTGGGAATACACTTTCTTTTAATTTCAACTTTTCTGTCATTTAAATTATTGACCCAAAACCAAAAGGAAATTTATATTTGTTCATTGTTGTATGCAGCAAAAGCGAGTGCACAGTGTAAAAAGTACTAAAGACATAAAATCATCAAGATGATCTCAAGATTGGTCTGTTTAATATTTTCTAGAAAAAACTATCTTGGTATTATTTTTTTAAAGTATCTACAATGTAATCCAAACTTGGATGGTTTCTCCAATCTTACACTGTGGTTACCAATGATATTTGATTGGGATTCAAAAATGCAGTTTCTGATACAATATGGTATTGGTATGATTTTAATTGGATTAAGTTACTGGCCAGTAAGTAGTACAATATAACCGTAAAAGTTATAGGAATCTGCTATCTTGATATGTTCAATAACTTTGAAATAGTTATACCATAATCCATAAATATATATTGAGTATAATTAATAAAACAAATAATACAACGTGTTAGGTCTTATCATAAATTATGCTTGGATGTTATAATACACCATTCTATATAATACTATTAAGAAAATCCAAGGTGAATAATATTCATTTGATTGATTTTTGAAACATAAAAACTTTTGATTTAAAACTACCAGAACCGTATATAATTTCACAACAAATAATATAAGAAACATACATCTATAACACTTGATATATTTGAATATGATCTAGTCCTTCTATTTGCTTTAAAGTTCAAATTTCAAATTTTCAAGTTAATATTTTAAAATGTATTAAAATAAAGCTTTAAAATAGATGGTATCCATAAGCAGTCCTACCCTGTTAAAAGAATAATCCAATTAATCCTATAATTCACTATTGCCAGCTGAGAAATTGGCAAAACTATCATTTTTCAAATTCAAATTCCAATGTTAGGAGATGGCTAAAGCATGGACGCAATGGGAAAACAAGGGAGGTAATTGTGTTTTTATTTCCTGTGTCAATGATTTTTGAGGGTGGGAAATAATGCCCATGGTCGTATAATAGTTTGATAATCTATTAAGCAAGAGACATAATTATGTTTTGACTTTCTTAGAAAATATAAAATTCACGCTTTAACAATAAAAATGTCCACGCATCTGAAAGAAACATTATGTAAGATACAGAGAAAGAGCTTGTCATTCTTGCTATAGTAGTTTTAATAAAGATAATGAAAAATTAATATATTAAAAATTTAGTCAAATTACTTTATTCTGGGCAAAATTATGAATGTTTGAGGTTTTCATTGTCAAATACCATTGCTATGATATTAAACAAAGTCTCAATTATCATTCTTTCAATTGGTAGTCTCCCTGAGTGGTATCCATATTAACATGTAACGAAGATATTGTGCACATTAACACTGCCCTTATGCAGAAGGATTACTACTTTTGGTTATGGATTTATGCTACTCCTGTTTTATGGCTATACCTGCGCTATGCAGGGTCAACCACTAGTTATTTATATAACATTTGAAGCCAGAAACAGACCTGTAAATATGCAGATTTAGCTCTTACATAATACATCTTTAATATATTTTAAATATTGTCTTCATTGTGCAGAAAAGGTACCACATCTTTCAAATTTATCAAATTATCTCACAGCAATACACTAAGGCAAGAATATTTTTTTGATGAAATTAAGATAATCTGTAATCTAAATTAGAACTTAACCAATTTAAAATTACATAATATTACAATTTTTCTGTAAAGAATTTTGTTTTATTTTTTGTTATCTCCTCTAAAAGTTATAACATAATATGTACATAGTGCAATGGTTAAAAAAACAGAGTGACACAGAAATATCTAGGCCATTTCATCTTACTAATTTGTTTAAACTGTTTATATATTTATTCAAAAAGATATTTCAAAGAAGAAAAAGCACATTTTTAAAATAATTTCATCGATAAACTTCAATTCAGTCCGCATATTTCCAGGGGCTTCACAAATCAAATTTTTGAAAGATTTTTTTAATCCCCAATTTTCAAACCTCTTGTAATATTCCATTATTAACCAGTTTTCTAAGATTGGCGGATGAACTGGATAATCAGATCTTGGCATCCATGTATTTTGTAGATTTTCAAAAATCGTGTCTACCGTTTAGAAATTTTTAAATACCATTTTTGTTGAGTTGTTGTCTCCCTTGATAACTTTGCAAGCACAGTTTTAGTCTTGTGAATGTGTAATATAAATAAGTACTATTAGTGCAATGCTGTCTTTTGACATTACCCATTCTTCTTCCTTAACATCAAATTACACAAAAAATCTAGACAACACTTTCTAATCGATAAATTTATATCCTATAACTGTTTTTCAAAAACTTCACAACCATTTGCATGAACTGATGATGCAGCCGGGTTCTGTAGCTTTTAGATTTATCCACGCAATTTTCTGTTAAAAATCTGAAAGCTTATGAATGGTTTAAAACCAAATGGGAAATCTGAAGTTTCTACCCTGTGGTATGGAAGATATATATTGTCCGGCACAATTTAAAACATTTCCAGGTGGGTATGTTATGGTTCTTATAGCTGCTGAAAGAAGAGACAATATGTATCACATATGTTAATGCAATAGTTTCAACAACTACAGTCTGATTGCTGTGGTGTTGTATCTTCTGGAAGTTCAAGTTTTCGATTGCTTTCTTTAGGTGGTGGTGGACTAGGCTGATCTTCTACTTGTGTTTTGTATATATCTAAATAAGCAAAGATAATTAGACAATTCTTAGTTTTATTTGAATAATTCCAATAATATATTTTAAAAATACAATTCTTGACAATCAGTATCCTAAATTGCACAACCTTCAATTAGGAAACATAGTAAATATTTTTGAGAGGAAGTCAAATTCTCTTCGAAAGAAGGTTTCACAAACACAAGTCTTCAGTCACACAGTAATCTATTATTATTATTTCTATGATTAAGTGTACGATATGCAAATGATAATTTTTCCAGTTTTCCTGCTCTACATAGGGAATTAACCCTGAGAAGAGAGAATCTGGGTTTAAAAATCCAGAAGCAGTGCTCACTCTGGGTTCCATTTTTTCCCCGCCAATTTCTCTTTTTAATTTTTTAGCTATATATTTCTTCCGCAAAATTTTTTAAAAAAAAATTCAGTAATTTTTATAACTTTTTTTTGTACAAAAATACATACACATTTTACAATTTACAATATTCTTCTGTGCTTTTCCATTCATCTCTGAAATATCTACCTTTTTTAAATGCCCTTAAGATTTTACGTAGTTTACTAGTTAACGTCGCTCTAATACAACGAGCGATTGACACCAACTGCTAAATAATTGCACTCGAATGTAGCACGTGCTATCGGACATTCCAATCGAAATATACGTCAACATTTCTAAGCGTTTTGATTTATTTACTTAAAAACATAAACCCCATTCAAAATATGATAATAAATCCGACAATATGCCATAAAAATGTTGGTGATGGAATACTAAAAAATCTGACAATCTTCTAACGGACGTTGAAATTGAAGTTCAATCTTTACGTAGTTTACTAGTTAACGTCGCTCTAATACAACGAGCGATTGACACCAACTGCTAAATAATTGCACTCGAATGTAGCACGTGCTATCGGTCATTCCAATCGAAATATACGTCAACATTTCTAAGCGTTTTGATTTATTTACTTAAAAACATAAACCCCATTCAAAATATGATAATAAATCCGACAATATGCCATAAAAATGTTGGTGATGGAATACTAAAAAATCTGACAATCTTCTAACGGACGTTGAAATTGAAGTTCAATCTTTCGTTAACGACCCATGGCATATGATTTGATAATACCTGACTTTCGACAACCTCAAGTTTATATACGCATTTATAAACTGTAACAACTTATCTCATTTCATTTATTAACGATACCGGCAACTTTAGTGAGAAACATATCAAACAGCAGTCATAAACTAATAATCCAAACGAATCGACTAGTATTGTTCACCGTGTCCGCCATTTTGAATAATAGAAACCATAAAAAAAACGCTGATTCGTATTGAAAACAAATAATCAAATCTTTTGTCTCTTAATTAGTTTATTACTACTCTTACTGTATATACTTATCAACACTAATCGGGGATTGATCAAGAGACAAAAGATAGGTCTATAGATACCTAATTAATTTTAAATTGACTCACTGTCAATGAACCAACTGGTTTATACAGCGTGGAAATCAAAGCTTTGTGTCATTATGACAAGAAAAAATTATTGCCAAAGGTAAAAAAGAATCGCCATGTAGGAAAAAGTTATCGCCAAAAAATCCGCCAGATTGAATATTTTATCGCCAAGATTATATTTTTATCGCAATTTAATTGGCGGAAATGGCGATCGACAGCGTGAGCGCTGTCCAGAAGGTAATTCCTTGGCAAATCCTAGGATTTAGCCCTGGACGATTCAAGTTTTGAGTTCAGTGTCCTAACCGCTGTCAAAATGATATGCTACCATATAATGGTTAATTAATTTGAATGACTCTGAATTTTGTTACAACTAGCTGAACCATCTTAGCAATCCTGCCTCTAAAATATAATTGCAAAAGGTTATAATTTTGATTTGGTTCCCACCTTAGTACATGTACTTGTTAAACAATCCCAGCCATTTTGAAAATGAAAATGTTATCTCAAAATCTGAGTCTTCTTTTAAAAGAATCTTAAATTGGGGCAAATTAGGGAGACTAAAATATACTTCCACATAAAATATGGGTGAGAGTATAATAATGTACGTGTTTAGAACTTACCCACTAAAAGATTATTGAACGCTTCTCCAACATTAGAGGCATCAAGTGCTGACGTTTCAACAAATGAAATTCTTTCTTTTTCTGAAATTTTGTACATGCAAATTTAGCTCACATAATATATATATGGTACATACAATGTACATCCAATTCCATACAAAGTCGTTTATATTATTATATAGCTGTACAACACAGATTATTCTGCACTTAAAGATCAGGTTCTGCTAACAAAATGTATATGACACTGTTGTTTTGGACAAAAATATACTTGTTGATTTTATGAGTTGATCTATTTTGTAGGATGACAGTCTATAGTGGTTGAGAGAGAGAGAAAAATAGAGTTTAACGTTAACTAGACACAAACTAGGTCATTTCAGGACTAACATCTGGTTTAATTAAGGGGTCATTAGCAGTGGGAGGAAACCGGTAGACCCGAAGAAAACCCACGAGGTTGGACAGGCCACCCTACTCAATGTCACGTACAACCGGGGATTTGAAACCAAACCAGTTGACTCAATGACAGGCTTTATGATACAGCGCACACATGCTAACCATTCAGCCCCCCCTCCTATCATGGTTGAAGATTGTAGATCTATAAGTATTACTAGGGTTGAGATATAATAGATTTTGCGTTCTGCTGTCCACAAAATAAGCAAAATTTTAAACTGAAGATAACAAACAAATGCTCAATCTTTCATGAATTGAAGTGGGGTTTAACTGTTATGCACCTAACCTGGGCAGCAGTTCTACAGCCTACTCTTATATTGAATTTCAGTTGCCAAGGGATCTTTTACGTGCAGGCCAATGTGTACACAGGACTGCGGTTTTCCATCTCATCAGAACGACTAGACAGCAGTCCTTGTCAGGCCCTCCGTTCTGCATCACTGAGAAGGAGAAAGCACGCCGGAAAATCAAGATAAACTTTCTCGGCCAATGCAGGGACCGAACACTTGATTCCCCCCTCAATCTTTCAAAAGAAAAATTGAACTAAGTATAGATCACTTTTTAATAATTTTTTTGCCCTAAATCAAAGAGCTACAGCACCTTTAAGGAAATGAGAGATAGAGAAATGGGGTTTAATGTCCACTCGACGCAAAGTAGGTCATTTTGGGACTAAAATATGATCCAATTTTTTATTTCATTAGTTTGCTTGCATGTAGGGGTCTTTAGCAGGAGACCCTACTTCTGGTCACTTACAAGCTTGTAATCTAAACCATGCCACTTGACTCAAAGTCAAAGACAGACCTAATGATGCAATGTGCACGTGTTAACCATTCGTCCACCCAACCACCCTTTAAGGAAATACAATAACCAATTTTACCTGCAAATGCTCTGCCCTCTTCTTGCATAACTTCTTTAAGATGATTTAAATCTGTTTTATTGCCAACTAACATAATGTTACAGTTAGGATCAGAATGTTCACGTAATTCTTCTAGCCATTTCTGTAAGCTATCAAATGTATTCTGTTTCGTGATATCATATACAACTAAAGCTCCCACTGCACCTCGATAATATCTGAAATCAAATAATAATAATTAGTCTTACATGTTCTCCTCCACAGAAAACCTAGAGCTTTTACATATTTCTTATTATTTCTTTTAACCAAACTTCAGTTGCATACATTATTGACAAAACATTATAGTTTGCTGAGCATTCAGCAGTACTTGTTTGCACATGATGATCACAAAAACTTCAAAGATCACTGCACTTTGTTTATATTAATTTTTAGCATTTTTCAAAATTCTATCCCAATTATTCCCCTTATTATAGTTAAATTTGTTGACATTCTCACTCAAGGCATTAACTTTCAGATACTATCATCAAGACAGATCCCATTTTATTTATTTTTTTCATTTTGAGTGAAGTCTGTATTATCTCAGACTTGAGACTGTACAGCGCAGTGGACGCCAATCGTTGGTCCCTGGTTCCATTCACTTGATTTGATATTTCTTGTTTATTTCCTACAATGTCTGTGTAGTTTGTCTTGTGGGTATTGTTTTGTGTGTAGTGTTGTTCTCCTGCACTTACTATACATGTATATGACATCATTTACAGGTCAATATACTGCTACATACATTAGAAGGTCATAATGTTCAAATCATACTGTTCAAATCATACTGTTCAAAAGTCATAATGTTCAGGTCATAATTTTCAGTGAAAAATTGCAAAAAATGGCAAGCAATGTCAATAGAATATAATACAAAATAGGTCAAAGTCAAATAAAACTCAACTAATCACACCAGCTTTTCTTTTTCTTTCTCTCAAAATTTACTCAGCTTAGCTATAATAAGTTTATGACTTTTAAGATAATAAAGGGTTAACTCAGGTGTAAATTTCATCAAGGTTAATTGATATTTTGTGATGATTTAAGACTTGCTTCAGTAATCATAGCATATATAATTTATTAGTCACTAATATTCTATTGATTGAGTTGAACTAATGGTGGGAAAGCTGGTGATTTTTGTAAACCTTTGTATGATCAGCAAAACGATTGTCCACTGTAATATAACTGATCAAATAGAGTCTATTCAAATATTCAAACTCAATTTCTGGAAAGCCATTCAAATATTTACCTAAATTGAAAAGATCAGTTTTTGGACCGTTTTAGGTGTATTTTAAGATTTTTTATGTCAATTTTGGGAATGTCGTTCAAATATATGAAACTAATTTACTTTTTGGCATGCCAGTCAACTATTTGTTTCAATTGAAACAATCAGATTTGAGTGTATTTTAAGATGTCTTAAAACTATTAATCTTTCAAATCAATATAGTTTATTCCTTTATCTGTTTGTTTATGATTGAAAATTATTTTATTTCCTGGAAGTAATAGAAGTTATTCTCTCATACATGTAGCAGACAAAAACTTTCTACTTATTTATCAATGCCTGCTACTTCTGCATTTATATTTTTTGTGAATCTGGTCAGTTCAGTTTTAGAAATGATGAATTCAAAACCCTACTGAGTGCCTCAAATAACACAATATTATGTATAGAAGTCTATACAGATGTGACAAAT
Organism: Patella pellucida; assembly: GCA_917208275.1. Lineage (NCBI taxonomy): Eukaryota > Metazoa > Mollusca > Gastropoda > Patellidae > Patella > Patella pellucida. Next base: position 46,395,097 of record OU795039.1, read on the forward strand.
CTGTAAGACTGAACTTTCATTTAATTATAAGATCCTAAATTAAACACCTATTAGCAGATATATTCAATCTACAAGGAATCTATTTTTCATTTTCCTTTGCTACTAGAAATAACACATATGACAATTCAGATGTGACGGCATACCATTACTTCAAATAATGTATGGACATTATGCCAATTGTACATTTTTTAAACTAGATGTAATATTGAAATACATGTGCAGGATAGTGTATCTGTATTTTAAATTGGGAGATTACCGTGGTGCAGTATCAATATGTTGACAATTAAAGCACACATAGATAAACTAATTACGGTTGAAGAAAATATATTTAATAACATGACTGATACATAATCGAAAAACGGTTTAACTGTAATGGATAATTGAAACTTAAATCTAACTTAAAGTAGCTAAGCCTCTAACTCAATATCATCCAAAGTCTTTGACATTGAAAATGTGAATTATATGTCAATTTCAATCAACATTGATGTTGTGATCTTACTGGGAAAGGATTGGGTTCTGATATCCAATATTGAAGGCAAAATAAACATTTTACCATTGGTACGCTAATCGTGTACCATAATGCGTTTCAGCGACATTTGTAACAATGGACACCAAGAACGCGGCTCGACATATTCCACAAGTCATGTCAAACCCGACGGCATATTCTTATCTGGCGAGATTGGAATATGATTGAGATTTCTTGCGCGTTTCACTGTACATAATTGATTTGAGTAAAAACAGAAACGATTGAATGTAAATCAGTTTATATACATTCATATTACATTATTATGTGCGTTGCGACCCATTTGTGTTCATTTCTAGGCCCTAAATATTAGCGAATTAGCCCCTTTAATACTTACACACTAGTTATTGCCCTGTATCTCTCTTGACCTGCTGTATCCCATATCTGTGCTCTGATTGTCTTTCCTTTAATATTTACATTTCTGTCAGCAAATAAAATCATTTAGAAGAAAAATAATTATTATATACATGTAGTACAATGCACTTTATGAACAATATAAAGACAAAATAAATATTGAATTCTATAGGGTTTTTGTGTTTTGGGCGTTTGGGAGTATTTTCCAAGTAGGTGTAATTGTTACCCAATGTTTACCTATCATGGTGGTAAACTATTTAAGGTTCACAGAATACTCCACCCAGTATGAAATATTATAGATGGAACTCAATGAACCTCGAATACAGCTCGGGGTATTCAATGGCCATTGAGTTCTATTTTTATTCTATAACTACATGCAAATCTCAAAATACACGAGTACTATCCAGATTATCATCAACAAAATTACCACTGACGTTAAAATTTCTTTTTTTTTTACAAAGTGTGGTTGTCTCGTGGTGACGTCATTACAGTTTGACGTAGTTCTGAAAGTGACGTCCTTTTTGACAAAAATAGTACGTTTTCCAGCCATTGAATACAACTATTTGCATGTAGTTATAGAATAAAATTAAAATACCGGTAATCTCTGAATGTCAGTAAATTTTGTGAAACCAGGAACTCAGGAACTAAGAAAAGATCCAAATTTTCTGACCACAATTAATTTAGTTATAAAATTAATTTCTGAGAAATATTTCGTTGGATTGGTACATGTACTGGTATTTCAAAATTAAACTGATACTTTACTATTCTCTTATATATACATACACTAAAGCGGGGCTTATGTCGACTTTGCAACTTGGAGCAACGGAGAGCAACTAGTAGCAAGTGTGCTCATGTCAATAAAATCTGCAACTCGGGGCAACTGAAAGCAACTGGAAGCAACTGAAATTCAAGCGCTTATGTGGACGCAGAACTTGTACCAATTACACAATACACGTGAACAATTTGTATCACGTGATCAACAACATGGAGAATTGTAAAAAACGAAGTTAGTATTAGCCAAATGCATATCATCATTTAATAAGTTCATACTACTACATAATGGTATTATCAAAATCATTGACGCCGTTTGCTTCAATTTTGGATATTTACACGGTGACATGGCACATTTCTCTTATCACATGACGCTTATTTCATGGAAATGAGTTGACACCAGTTGTAAGGACACTCATGTCGACTGCAACTAGTTGCTGCTAGTCGCAGCCAGTTGCAGAAAGTTGCACTCAGATCGACTTTTTCGGTTGCATTCAGTTGCTTTCAGTTGCAGAAACGCCAGTTGTATTCAGTTGCAAGGTCGACATAAGCACCCCTTAAGGATATATGCACATGTACCCAAAATTCCAATTTTGTTATTTTCTTACTTTCATAGGCATGGTAAGTTTATAACTGTGACAGATATAGCAAACTAGCATACATGGTTAAAATGTGTCCTATTTAAGGTTGCTAAAGATAATTGTGTGCTAGGAGGGAAATTTTGCCGGGCAGTGGTGCCGATACAGTCTACCCTTAATTCGTATTCCAGCTGGCAAGGGTTCTCTTATGAACACTCCACTCCTTTTTTGTTGTCCATTTAGAACTATTTGACATTGTACTTTGTCAAGCCCTCCATCCTGCACCAATGACAACCTCAGGTATATTCTGTTAAGAATTTAGGCTGTATTTTCTATACAAAGATACAGACACATTTGGGATACACAGGTACACAGTCCCTCTGCTGACCTTGAAATGTCATATACCTGTTGTGAACTTAAGACACTCATATATACATACATACATGTACACATTCAATAGACTATGGGTCTCCACCCAAAACATTGTTTACCTTGTTGCAAATTCTACACCTATTGTACTTTTACTCTCAGCGTTAAATTCATTGCGTGTAAATCTTGACAGTAGGTTTGTCTTTCCTACACCTGAATCACCTACTAACACAACTAGACAAAGAAAAATATCAAATATATGAATATATCACAGATACACTCACAAATATATCAAAAGATCACAGATACATTCACAAATATATCAAAAGATCACAGATACATTCAAATATATCAAAAGATCACATATACATTCACAAATATATATCAAAAGATCAGATACATACACAAATATATCAAAAGATCACAGATAAATTCACAAATATATCAAAAGATCACAGATACATTCACAAATATATCAAAAGATCACGAATACATAGATATTTGCCTACATCAAAATTAGAGAAATATCTTAAAATATATCTAGAAAAGTAAAGATACAAGGGCATTATCAGGAACTAGGCTAGGGAAAAATATTTATCTCATGATAATGTTCTAACATACTTTTTCTTCCATAAAAGGGAGAGAGACAATCTGATTAAAACACAGTTCATATTTCGTCTTACTACACTAAGATCTGGAAGAGTTGTTATATTAGCCACCTTCTGGATGATGTGAGTGATTAGCCAATGAAATGGTCTGTTCCAACAAGTTTTTGGTGTGAGGTGCACAGAACTTTGAGTAAACCACTAGAAACGAAAATGCTGACTGATTAATTAATTGATGTCTGATGTTATATTGTCAACAGCTACTCGTATGACACCTGACGCGACCTTTCACATCAGATCTTCGTGTAGTGTAGGCTATCGAAAGTATCAAAAAACGAAACAAAATATAGATCTGTATTTTAATCAGATTGGGAGAGAGAGAGTGAAATTGGATTTAACATCCACTTGACACAAACTAGGTCATTTCGTGATAGCAAAAGGTTCAATTTTATTTCAATAATTCGCTTGTATGTAGGGGCTTTCGAAGTGGGAGGAAACCAGAGGACCAGGAGTAAACCCACATGGTTGGACAGGCGAGCCTACTCCTTGTCACAAAACCAACAGGGAATCGAAACCATGCCAGTTGACTCAATGCAAGAGAGAGAGAGAAAAGACAGAGAGAGAGAGAGGGGGAGAGGGTTTAATGTCCATTCGACACAAACTGGGTCATTTTAGGACTAACATACGATCAGTTCAATAATTCGCTTGCGTCTAGGGTTTTTTAGCAGTTGGAGGAAAACGGAGGACCTAGAGGAAACCCACTACGTTGGACAGACAACCCTACTCCTTGTCACATGCATGTACAACTGGGGAATCCAAACCACACCAGTTGACTCAATGACAGACTGTATGCTAACCATTCAGCTATTCTATCCCCTCATTCTAGAGTTGGACTGCTAGACAAGAAACAACCAAATCTGATTATATATAATAAATACTATAACAAAGGTATTGACAATACAGTAAGGCTAAATACAAATCAATAGTTTATATTAACCCCTTGTGGACGGATGACGTGTTAACACGCAAATATTTTCCATGCCCAGGGACGGGTGACGTGTTAACACGTCACACGTGATACCCCGAATCAGTCCTCATTTATACACGCTAAATTTAGCACAGGGAATCCCCTTTTGTCTTGAGGTCATAAACTAGTTATCTCCAATTGTTCTAGATGTCAGCACGTGTATTTTATTGTGTAATTTTCTTCATATACACGTACACTGATCTATATATAGATCAGTGTACATAGTGCACGCATGTAAACAATGGCGGTTGCCAGGAAACGCTAGCGGTCTTTCGACGAAAGTTTGGATGAAATATTCGCGAGCAGTGGCTCTGATAACGTTGATAATGATGTGTCTTCATTAGAAGGTTCGGAGGAAAATGGTTCTGATGAGTGGACGGCTGTTACGGACCGACAACGTGGTAATTTATCACAATCGTTCGAATTCGGTGTCGGGTGACATTTCTACGCAACTTCCTGGATTAAAATCGAAAAATAAGGCAAGGAAAAATTAATTTTGTGAACTCAAAACATCATAAAATTACAATAGTAATTCTTTTTTAAGAATTTAAGCCAAGCAGATTCATTATAACTTCACATTTAAAAAAAGGGATTTTTCCCCAAAATAATCCCGTCCAGGGTTACGTCATTTAGTCGAAAATCCCGTCCACAAGAGGTTAATAATAAAGTTATAAGTTTCCTAATGATAACAGAGGGAAAAATCTAAATACATTTTCCCAATGATATACATTTGCACCAGTCCTAGTCTAAAAATTGTTTGAGTATTCTTTTTAAATCAAATGTAAATATGATTCCATTTAGCAGTATAGATAAATTGAAACCTATTATTCCAATGTAATTTATTAAATAACCAGTTGGCACCAGTGATGAATGCGGACAGTAACTGTTAATTGGCAAGCTAGGTATCCCATGTCTATTATAGAGCAGTGTTAGTGCCAACAAATTCTACCCCATATGTGACAGAAATGGTTAAAAAATTCAAAATGTAAATTTTAACATAGAGATCATAGCAATGGTTCATCCATAATGATTTGAAGATTCTGAAAGGCATGTAAAAAAGAATTCAATTCATGTTTTTGACTGAGATTCTCGAACTGTATTCTTGTCATTTAAAGTAAGACACATTGTATGTACATGAATTTTTTTAACAGGATGCTCCTGTCCGGAACTTAACTCATGACCTCAGACATAATATTAATACAAGGGTAGCAAATTAGGCCTGAGGCCTGTTTTCGATTTGGCCCTTGGCACAGATCGTGCGAATGATTTCGATCATTACTGCAGGAAGAAACCGAAGAACTCGGGGGAGACCTGCCTGATCGGACGGGAGACCGAATATCCCTCTCACTTACAATGATAAAGTTCTTGACCTGAGCTGGGATTAAACCCTCGATGCATTGGTGAGAAGCCGCCTCTCTATCGCCACGGCTATCCGACCAGCCCAGTGAGCCAGAGGGAATCCCTCATGACCAAGTCAGTAGGAACTTACTAGGAAGTAAAGGCCCTATATAAAAAATCAAGGACAAACAATTTAGTCGTTTCCACAGATATACAAACAATGACACAGCACATCACATATTTGCATATCTGCAGCTACATGTACATACAAGTATTAATTATATTCATTATTTTGATAATTCAAATTTTGTCTTTCATATGATTATGGACTAAATTTATTATGTTATTAAAAATTCAACTATAACACTCCCTTTTGAATGACGCTTATAATTATTTAAAATTTTTATTATTTTTATCATTATGATATTCTTCTATGGTGCACAACAGCCATAAAAATGTGCTGATGTGTATAACTCTACAAAGACAAATAGAGCAAAACACTATTGCATTTACATAATAAAACAGGGTAAAATTACATGTAATTAAAAGAACTCTGGATAATCTACTTGTGATAAGGATCACTGGGTAAAAGGCTTTTTAGAGAAGTCTTTAGCTTTAAAAGCAGCAATAGTAGATATTATATTCTATTTTAAATTAATTTTAAGTACTGTAAACTCCACAGGCACCAAGCCCAAAATTAGGTGAATGAATGAAATATTGGAAATACAGGTATATATTACATGGCAATGAAAGAGAAAAACTTTACCTTTCCAAATATAATCATAGTGGTCCTCTTCTGACATGATAGTATGTCATTAACTCTACTTATACACTATACAAATATATCTACAATAGAAAGTTACATAAAAATATAATTCGGGTGGATGGTGCTGTTAATAAAATAGTGCATTTTGTGATTATAGAGATAAAAATAGGGTTTAACAACAGCTCAACATAAACTAGGTCATTTTGGGGTGATGTTTGTTAATATAATCCTTTCACACCTTGAGAGTAAAACACATAAAATAAATCTGATTAACATGAACAACTAGTATCATCTATTATTAAAGGGACATACGCTACTTTCTATTCTTGTAAAACACTGTATTTGATAGGTATATCAACAAATCGTATCACATTCTACTGTCAATCATAAGACAGCTGGACCATTTTTAAGAAATTTTCAAACAGAATGTCACATAAATTTATAAACATTATCCTATTTTTAGATTCAAATGATATCAGATAAATGTGGAATGTTCTCAAACTTCACTCCAATAGTATGTACAAAATAAGTGCACCACACATAAACAATTACACGAGACAAACATATGGACAAGATACACCTAAAAAAAAGTTTGTTTTAATTTGTACCCTTAGGCTTGACATGGATACAAATTCATAACATACTCTTCCTTTAAATATGTCAATGAAATTCACCATAGTACATAAAAATATACATAAAATATGATATATTACACAAAATCTGGCTCAGTCACAGCTAACATTAAAAAGTAGTTTTTATCATAATTTTATTTATAAAGTAAAAATAAATCTACTTCATTAAATATAATTAAAATGCATTTATAAGAGCATTGTCTTATCTATCTTAAAGTTACATTATTCAAGATATAGATAAGAACTAGCCATTCTTGCTATACTAGTTCGAAAGTAGTTGATGTAAAATGAATAATTTGAAAATTTCATTCAAATTACTCTATTGCAAACGAAGATATTGGCATTTGAAGATTTGGCCGACCTGTGCAATAATTTCAACCACGGTCCTGGTTGATCAAAGCTAAGACTTGAAGCGTCTAGGCGCGCCATATTTGATTTATCACTGAAACGTTTTAATCTGTTTAATGCATACCGAGCAGAGAGATGCAATCAAATTGCTTATCACTCTACTTAACCTGAGCAGAATATGCTTATCAGAATTAATTAGACAAAATATTGATATACATTGTACCTAAACTACAAACCTAATTCCATCACTTTCACTTAATTAGAATCAAATTTATCATGCTCATCATCTAACTGACAGTCAGAGAGAGGGAGAAATGGGGTTTAACGTCCACTCAACACAAACTAGGCCATTTATGGACTAATACATTATGTAGGCTACAGTACATGGTTCAATTTTACATCAATAATTTGCTTGAACATAGGGGGTTTTAGCAGTGGGAATAAACCGGAGGACCCAGAGAAAACCCACGGGGTTGGCCAGGCGACTCTACTCCTTGTAACGTACAATTTGGGAATCGAAACAATGACAGTTGACTTAATGACAGACGCTGTGATACAACGCGCACATGCTAACCATTCGGCCATCCAACTCTCGCCTCAACTGACAGTCAAGGCATTCAGCTAACAAGAGAGAGAGAAATGGGGTTTAACGTCCACTCAACACAACTAGGTCATTTCAGGACTAACATATGGTTTTAATTTTATTTCAATAATTCACTTGCGCGTAGGGGTCTTTAGCAGTGGGAGGAAAACGGAGTGCCCGGAGGAAACCCACGAAGTTGAGAAGGCGCCCCTATCTCCATGCCACATACGCTCAGACAAGGGCTCGAAACCACAGTCACAAGCCAGAGGTGGTCGGCCAGCTAGAGGTCGAAGTGCAGCACTCTAGACCACTAGGTCATCCCAACCCCCCATTCAGCTAACAAATATCTACACAACATTCTCCGTGTACTACAAAAAGCAAAGTTTTCATGTTCCAATGTCTATATACCAATAAATTTGCTTATCTTGGTCGAGCCTCATTAGCTAAGTAGAGAATGCTCATGATTGAACTTTGATATGGTACTAATTAAAAAAAAAACTACACAAAAAGTTTCATCCCTCCCCCCCCCTCAATTAAAATCAAAGTCAAAGTGTTCTAAAGAATATGATCTTCATTGAATTCAGTCAAAACATAGAACTGATGAACATTCAGACATAGTTTGAAAATTGGAAGCAGAGCTACTGTGTTCTATAAAGCATCGACATAACAACAACAAAAGGTGTGAAAAAAAGGTGTGATAGATCAACAGAAGACTGACGGAGAGACAGACAGGTGAACATATTTCAATTGTTATCTTCTAAATCAATAGCAAATTACCGAAAGGCATTTTCTTTAATATTTAGTACTTGGATGAAAACTTTTATCAGAAAAGTACCTTATTGCCTTGATGTGCTGTCGGATTTTTAACATAAAAACTAGTACATGTACCTACAATTTTGATTATACATCCACATATACATTAGAGATACATGTTCAATAGTCAATCTTTGCTCTACGTTAATCTTGTTAAAACCTTAATTAGCCTATTCATAACAGGTAATGAATTAATCACATGTATAAAAGGACATCTTTATTAATTAACTGTAAATGATCCCCACATAAACCTATATGTCCCTCTACTATAATCAATTACATGTCATCTCCTAAATGTAGGCTACATCACATGCAGATGTCATATACTTACTCTAAATAATTGGGTGAGAACATACTTATATCACAGGAATCTGACGTTCTATCCGTATATATATGCATACACCATGTTGTACGACATGGTGTATGCAATAAATGTACAGATAGACGGTCATATTCCTGTCCTTATATTAAGAAACAAGAGAAAACATAACTTATCAAACCTAAATCATTGACTACAGTTTTTATTGAGATAAGATGCAAGAATTGGTTTTATTTTAAAGGTGTTTATATGTGTAGGTAAACACAGTATAATATTGAATAGGACTATTTCAATAATGTGCAAATTCCTTCACAAATGTCAACAAATGTTTACAAACTTTGATGAGATACTATTTCAAGATATTTTTTGTTTGTTTTATTTACAACAGAATATTGTGTCAAACTAAAAAAAAACATTTATACATGTAGGTAGCCTACATGTAGGTCTAATGATAGCAAATGTATAATCACTCCAACAAGTATTGCATAGAAGTTCCAAGAGAACAAATTATTGCATAGAAGTTCCAAGAGAACAAATTATTGCATAGAAGTTCCAAGAAAACAAATTATTGTTAATTAACTCTGAACTATTCAATCAGTTCAGTTGTTGCTTAACAGGCTGAACAACTTTGTTATGGGTGATAAACCAAGTTATTGATTTCACTAGATTTATTTATTGATTTCTTTTCTGTGAGGGTATGGGCATCCAAAACTAGAAATGTATCATCATCATCCACACCGGCCTACCCCCCCCCCCCCCCAAAAAAAATTAAATTAGCCCACCCTCAAATATTTCGCCAACAAAATTTTATAAGCTGGCTATGGGCCCGGTCTTGTTCCAACAAATGATGCATTTGCATGGAACATAAAAAGAGCTCATTGCCAAGCTATTGTGTGGTGTTGAATGGAAATTTGTAAGTAGGCCTGCTTTTCATTATGTTGGTTCCTATTATAATTATATGAACTCTCTATATTCATTAAACCCTTATAATTATTCGGGCATGTTGGTGCTTTAATTTTGTTCTTTCGTTTTAGTTTCATTTTGTCTTTCATATAGTAGGCCCATTGCTAACATGTGTAAAATTCTAAAACAATTGCAAATTTTAATATCGCAAATCAACATATAGAATTAAATTTTATTATTCACCCATATTGAAAAAGGAGTGGAAAGAGAGTGGCATTGCAAATAATTAAACGTATCAACCACATTATGTTGACCCTATATACCTTTTGGCCAAAGAACTAACTCTTTTTGATTAAACATTGATAATTACTACTATTTAGAATGACCACACTGAAGAAATACATATCTTGGTCATGCGTCATGTCTCATGAGCCCGAAAAAGATATGATGAGATGACAGTTGACTCAGAACATAATGATGCGAGATCATAAATAATGTTTACAATTTTAATTTAGGCTACTCTATTTCATAATTTCATTCACTATTATCGTGTTTTAGGTGTTAAATCTTGTATCAGAACATATGTAGATATCAATTACCTTGACGCAAAACATAACCATTATTAGCTATTGTTTTGATTTTCACTTACCTGGACATTACAACCGGAAGTTTGCTTTTTTACCTATCAGGTAACAAACATACAGGTGAATTTAGTCTCGTATAAATGCGCTCCTTTTCTTAACTGAATACCGTGTGTACATTTATATCAGGAATGTAGCGAGTAGATCATTATAAACAACTTTTTATTTATCTGAAATTGCAAGCTATGATTAGCCTATAACTGATCGGTAAAGGAATGCAAACATAAACTCAGAATTATGATATAGGGGAGAAAACTCCAATTAATGAATAGGAGGCAGACCACCATTAATCTCCCCATTTTCTCCAATGGCAATGTTAATTCTGGCTCTTTTTTCATACTCTGCTTCAACCGGTATCAGGCGTATTCAACACCAGGCTAATTCAACACCAGTAAAATTGGCGTATTCAAGACCAGTATATTATAAGACAAAAGCAGGATAAACAAGATATTTATTATATATCTTAAATTAAAGTTACATTATTCAAGATATAGATAAGAACTAGCCATTCTTGCTATACTAGTTCGAAAGTAGATGATGTAAAATGAATAATTTGAAAATTTCATTCAAATTACTCTATTGCAAGCGAAGATATAGGCATTTAAAGATTTGACCGACCTGTGCAATAATTTCAACCACGGTCCTGGTTGATCAAAGCTACGACTCGAAGCGTTAAGGTGCGCCATATTTGATTTACCGCTGAAACGTTTAAATCTTTTTAGTATCAGAGCAATCTGATGCCATCCAAAGTTGATTATGGCCTGGATCAGTTAATTAATGTCTAATTAATACTTTAGAAAACATTTCATGCCCAAATAAAGACCTGCACTAGGCAGATTTAGCTCTTGAATAATGCATGTTTAAATAGTCGTAATACAAACAACAGTTGAAATATTTCATATTCGAAGACAATATTTACATAATATAAAACAAGTACGGTAATAAATAAAATGGAACCGGTCCCTGAGTCTTCAGTCGAGAGTTGATTCGGTTATGCCAACCCTGGACGTCTGTATTTGGCGAACGAGGTGCATAAACACGGACCAACTCTTTGCACTAAACACTCCGTTTGATATCCATTGGTTCTTGACGTACTCAAGGACATCGGAATTGATTTGAAGTTTAAAATACAAAAAAACAATAGGCCTATATACATAATACATGAACTGGTCTTGAATACGCCGATTTTTCTGGTGTTGAATTAGCCTGGTGTTGAATACGCCAGGATTCCTTCAACCTTCCCCCAAATTTTGTATGAGGTTGACCACCATATATTAGAGATAGTCGAGGAGGCTGACTCCATATGGCCTGGTTAGCGGAAGAAAATTCCCACTAAAATGATTCCTGCTTTTTATGAAACTATATGATGGGTAGTCTTCCAGAAAAATTCCCCCCGTTAATCGGCCTTGGGGAAAAAAAATTACAGCCATTTTTAGTTTTGGTATGTATACTTGCCTTCATAAACAATGTATACATTGTCAACAATATAAATGCAACATTATTTAACAGATGGACGCAATGTGATTTATGATAAAGTTGACACCTAGAAGTATATTCTAGTTCCGTTAAGTAAGCCATATGATATGCATATTACTTATGATTGCATGCTATATATATATTAAAATTTAGCTATTTAAGTAAAGGGAGGTAATAATACTCCATAATATTTAGACAATGTATTATGGTACATTTCCAACAAAATAAATTATACAATAGGGATATAAACTCACTAATAGTATGCTAAATAACAAGACATGTGTTTCTATTGAGTTATAAAATTAAACATAATATTATAGCAATATTATTATAAACTTCGAAAAAATCATACATTGATCAAATATCAAGTCACTCACAATATATAACTACAGTGACCTATATCCAAAACTATAGTTGTTATTAGTTTGGACTATTTAGGTGTCTACAGACTATAAATAAAACAATACTTACAAAATGAAAATAGCTTTGCCACATTACCCACGCCCCCGTTTAAATCCTGCCGATTACAGAATATCTGAGAAAAACTTTGATTCATTAGTAATACTATTTGCTTCAACTGTATCACTCATACCTTTCAAACAATCAGTATGGATGTGCAGAGTTGATTTGCCAAAATCAACTTTCCCTGTAACATATGTCATCTTTTCTAGAACTTGGTACGGACCTTTCCGGCGAAACTTAGTTTTGCTACGAATAGTGGTTCTTGCTACAGGTGTAAACATGAACACCCAATCACCCTTGTTGAAACTTATTTTAGTAGAATTCAATTCATCGGTTTGTCTTTGGTGTGTTGCTTGTTTCTTCTGTTTAGCAAATTTGTAACCTACCTGAAACTTTGTCCTACGATTTGCTTCGTATGTATGTAGCTTATCCAGTGTCTCTGATGAGCTATGGTATGCTTCTTTATTTGTACCTCTCCTCTTTGCTTTATTACGCTTACGTCTTCCAATCATGTGTCTGACAAAAGCACTACCCGTTTTTGATTTTCGTTCTAGCTGTGGTTCCTTCTGTTTGTCTTTCTTTTTAGGTGGACACTTAACAGAAAGGTGACCCATTATCTTGCTTTTCTGACAGTTACAGCATAGTTTAGGTTTTCAATACATTGTCATGTTCCTGTAGATCATCAGATTTAGGTATCTTCAAAACTGATCTGGCATACTTTTAGCTGTTTCTCTTGATGTCCATGGCGCATTGATATGACTCGAATTCAATGGCTACTTGAACAGCATCTTCTAAACCCTCTGGCCTTGTTTGTTGAACTACCCATACCAGAGTCTTGTAGAGAATTGAGAAATGCGTCCCTTCCGAGAATATCCTATAGATCTGCTTCAGCAGTAGGGTATGCGAGGATAACGAGTCGGTTTATTGACTGGCCTAACTCTGTTAGCTTTTCATTAGTTCACATCTATATTCTTTAGTTCACATCTATACATCTCTGTCTGATTTCTAGGTTGAAATCCTCTTTCCAAAGCTTCCATCAAACTAGTATAGTTGTATCTGTCTACTGTCGGAAGAGAACTCAGTACTTGCTGAGCTAGACTCATCAAACCTCAGCTAAATGTAACCCTCTTTCGTCTCTAGTCCTGCCATTAATGATATTACAAGTTTCAAAATTTATAATCCATTAATGGTGTGCGTCCATCATATTTTCCGCCGGCAATACTGGCTTTCTGTAAGACTGTCTTTGCTGTTGTAGCTGTAATGGAGCTCTGGACTGTTGATATCTACTTAGATAATCAGAGAAACTTGTCTCTTGGACTTTCTCTGTAACGGAGTCGACGTCTTAGAGGGGGACCCTCTAATAGTAAATGCAGGAGGACTGCACTACACGCAAAACAAAAAAGCAAAAAATCTACAAGATAAACCTGCGGACAAGACAGAAAATAGACATTGCAAAAACTAAACAATTATGAAATCAAGTGAATGGATCCGGGGGCCAGCCGTAAGCGTCCACTGCGCTGTACAGTCCCGGGCCTGTATTGGTACAGGCTTCACTAAAAGACGTAACAAAAAAATGCGACCGATCTTGTAAGTGGTCGTCTCTTCAATGGCGATAGTCGGCCAATCGACGTCAGGTGTTAGAACGTCAAATAATTTTAACAATAAGGGCGATAATCCGGACAGAAACTCGGAAAACGCTAAAAAAATAATAAAATAAATGTAGTGAGCTAACAGGAGCAAAGCCCGACAACGAGAACATTCTGCAGTACGAAGGGCTAAAACTCGACTCTAATAGTAAATGCAGGAGGACTGCACTACACGCAAAACGAAAAAAACAAAAAATCTACAAGATAAACCTGCGGACATGACAGAAAATAGACATTGCAAAAACTAAACAATTATGAAATCAAGTGAATGGATCCGGGGGCCAGCCGTAAGCGTCCACTGCGCTGTACAGTCCCGGGCCTGTATCCTTGCATCCTCGACCATGTTTGCCTTTCGTCTGTTAAAACTGGTGGCGGTCTGTTGTCTTCAAGGCTGTAGGTTAACTCTTCTAGTTCTCTAGACAATTCTGTTAACCAGATCTGTCGTCTTTCAATTTCTTCTGGAGTCATTTCTCCTTTATCTGTTCGAAAACGGTGTGAACTGGATTCGGCCATCGCCTCTAAATTTCTGTAAAGCTGTGCGAGGCCTATAGATTGATTTCGAGGAATAAATTGGATTTGAGTATTTGTTGTATTTTTATCTTGTAATTTGGCCTATGTAAGCTTCCAATGGTAGTAGGTCCATATTAGTGTTTTAGCTATTCAATAACTAGATTCCAGTCTACTAGTTTTGGGCCGAATTAAGGCAAATATAGGCTATTGGGCCATCTTATCTACAGAATACCTTTGGAATCGGACTCAGCACCACTAAAAACCTATATTTTGAAACTCACATGTTCTACAAAATAATTATGAAAAAAATCACAAAAATCGGATACCAAACCTGAAAATATGGTTACCACGGCAACCGTACGACATAATAAACATCATTTTCGCATTCTCCGACCCCGAAAACCTATATATCGACACCATACAACGTACCATTGACCAATCAGGGGCCAAAAAACTGAAATTTTACAAAAGTTTGGATACCAAACCTAAAAATGGCTGTAATTTGTTTCTCCCCAAGGCCGATTAACGAGGGGGGGGGGGGAATTTTTCTGGAAGACTACATAGTTTCAGAAAAATCAGGAATCATTTTAGTGAGAATTATTTCCTACAAAATATGCCATTCTCTCCGACTAAGAATAGACAAACTTCAAATACCATACTAAAACATACACCGTGGTCAAACTGTTAACTTTTTTATCCTAAAAATAGACGATATTGCTATAAATAGACGAACTATGTACGATTTGGGTACTGAAATGATGATCTCAATTTTAACGTTCATTCCAAAAATATAGCGTTTCTTTTGTTGTTGACTACATTAATCTTCACACACTTTTCTACCCTGCATCAATAGTTATTCAAACAAACAGAAATCTGTATATCAAATTAAAAAGTAATATTTTAGTGAATTTTATCTTCATGTAGGCTATTCCATTGATAGTGGGATAGGGTTTGTAACACTATTCCAATCCGTCGGCTTTTCGGGTAGAAATCATGGAATAAGCTTTATTTTGTAGGTTTTGATGTTTGATAACAAAAAACTAATGTTGACATTTTTTCTGAGTAGGTCTTCATAGTATAGGAGGCCATTGTTTGAGGGTAACCATTTTGTGATAATATTCCAAATTATGTTTATATTTTCACCTTATTTATAATGTTATCGACATATCAACTGTGATTTGACAATGTATTAATATTGACAGGGTTCATGACTATACTTTAGATTGTTTTCAATCATTTCAGGATGATATTTCCAAGATGGCGAGCATTTTTTGTCGGGAAAATCGGTCAATGTGTGGATTTCGATTAAGTAGTAGTGTTTGGTGTCAATATATATGTTTTCGGGGTCACAGATTCCATTCCTGGCATTTACAGCCTTGTTAAATTATCGCATGTTCATATATTTAACATATTTCCAAGATGGCGGTCATGTTTGGCGGCAAAATAGGACGATGTGCTAATATTGATTACGTAGTCGTCGTTGGTATCAATATATATGTTTTCAAGGGCCCATAATCCATGTAGGTCGGTAACAACTGTGTAAAATGATTATAAGTTCACTTATTTTGTAAATGTACAATATGGGACGTCCATTTTGGGCGGTAAAACGGAACGATGAGCGGAAATTGATTAAGTGGTCGTCTATGATACTAGGATATATTTTTCGGGGAGAAGATTCCATTTTTGCCGTTTATAACTGTGTAAAAATATCACATGTTTGCATATTTAGCATATTTCCAATACGGCTTTCATGTCTGGGCGGAAAATCGGACGATGTGCTGATTTTAATTACGTAGTCTCGTTTTTGTGTCAATATTTGTTTTTGTGTCAATATTTGGTATAAGAAACCTTTACAGCATGGGTTATATTATCAACTGACCCCAAGATGCGTGTGGAAGAAATCGTTCAGAGCACCCAAAATGGTACATCAAGTAAACTATGAAATGTCCTTTATTGCTTGACTTTGGTTGTTCTCTGCTTTGAAAGTGACCGGGGACATGTGAGCATGACACAGTCTCTATAGGCCTGGTAAGCACGTCACTGGCGTGCGGTGAGAACGTATCCCGGTATGATTGGTAACCGCTAGATCATGGTGGGAACACTTTTCGCGCACAGCTAGATCTTGGCCATGAGCGTAGCAAGATCGTGTAGTAAGCGCTTGGTGTGGTCGTGACAGGCACATGATGGGCACGTGACGTAAGCACCATGCAGCCGCTATGCTCTCTTTGCCTTTGTATCAGGATTAGACTTTGCTTTCCCAAGAAAATCGATGATGAATAAATAATAATAATGTGTGCAGAAAGCGTTCCACCATCTTGGAAATATGCTAAATTGGTGAACATACGACCATTTTACGTAGTTGTATATGACAGAAATCGAATCTGCCTCCCCGAAAACATATATATTGTCACCAAAGACAACTACTTAATCGAAATCAACCCATCGTCCGATTTTCCCGCCACCAGTGGCAGCAATATTGGAAATGTACTAAATATGTAAACATGTGATCATTTTACAAGGTTGTTAATGTCAGAAATTGATTCTGCACCTTCGTAAACATATATATTGACACCAAACACTACCACTTAATCAAAATCTGCACATCGTCTCATTTTCCCGCCAAAAATACCCGCCATCTTGGTAATATGCTAAGTATATTAATATTTGATTATTTTACAAGGTTGTAAATGCTAGGAATGGAATCTGTGACCCCGAAAACGTGTATGTTGACACCAAACACTACTACTTAATCGAAATCAGCACATCGATCAATTTTCCCGCTAAAAATGGTCGCCATCTTGGAAATATCATCCTGAAATGATTGAAAACAATCTAAAGTATAGTCATGCACCCTGTCAATATTAATACATTGTCAAATCACAGTTGATATGTCGATAACATTATAAATAAGGTGAAAATATAAACATAATTTGGAATATTATCACAAAATGGCTACCCTCAAACAATGGCCTCCCATACTATGAAGACCTACTCAGAAAAAATGTCAACATTGGTTTTTTGTTATCAAACATCAAAACCTACAAAATAAAGCTTATTCCATGATTTCTACCCGAAAAGCCGACGGATTTACATTAAACATCCCACTATGATGCTTTGTGAAATAATGCAAATTCTCAAATTCTTTGTTTACATGAAAGTGGTAGGCTAACTGTTTTCCTGTTTGGAATTGTTTATTATTTTGGAAATTTAAGATGATATCCTAACTAATTTTCGGAATCCCAGAAAAATCAAAAATGGCAATGAATAATATGCACACTTTCAAATTTCAGACTGCGTACTTTAGAAAGGCACATGGTAACAAGTTTGCACCACATGCTTTTAATTTTACTGATAGGCTATTACCCCTTTAATTTAAACCTAATTTTGCAAATTCATTTGTCATTTAACCAGTTTTGAAGAGTTTTTACTTTCTGCTAATGAATGGGGACAGTGGCGGCTCGATGACTAATGCGTATGCTCCATAGGCGTACGAGTCAGGGGGAACGCACAGAAGGGGGGGGGGACCCTAATGTACGATCAATCTGACATTGTTCGAGCGAATTTGTGTTGAATTGACTATGGAGTAAACGTTTTGTCTAGAGCCACTTTACTTTGTGTGACATTTTTCAGGCATTGGTCTCTAGATTTTGCGAATGTAGCTGCAATAGTCTGATTGGATGGTCGACATAGAGGGGGTTTCGGTTGTAAACCGACGAGCTATATAGGTTAAATTTAAAAAAAAAAAACATAACCGGGCCGATCGAGTGATTGCTTGTTTGGGATGTGGGATTCAGGTAAGTCCCCAAAGGTAGGCTATATTGGACCACATTGCAGTACCTGTATTCACTGGCAGGCAGGAAAATGCGTCTGTGACAGTTTAATTTTGCTCCTGACTTCACACCCATCTCCGTGGACTGTAAACGATTGATTGGTTGATTGGAAATGAGTACCCCTTATAAAAGGTCTCTGGTTAGCCTATTAAAACAAATTAAAAGGCACTCCATGATCCAAATTATAAATAAATAATTAATTACGCCAACCATATATTTATCGTTGATGTTATATATAGATACAGAGGCGTCACTATATATAGGACCCAATTAGATCCTGGGCATGGCCCAACTCGTTTATACATATTTTCCAGTATTCGTTTTAATAACGACATGACGCTGCCGTGGGTATTCTACTGATGTTTCAAACCGCAGATTATTTTTGTCGATATAATAATATAGTTATTAAAACGAATACTGGAAAATATATAGGCCTACGAAGTTGTGAGCTAAATTATCACGAACTAAAATTGAATGTGATATTGTTGTCCCGCTAAACATACACAGCGGGTAAACTAGGTCATGCACGATCGTTTCTACACTATTTTCAGTCAAATATTTATTTAGTTATATAATATTATTAATATTGTATTAAACTGTGTATGCGCAGGCAATTGAGGAAATCTACGGAGGGCCAGAAAAGACAATCCAGAAAAGCTTCGCACTGGGAATTTTAAGCTTCTGTTCCGTACTCGGGACATTCGAAATAATGATAGGGAAAAGTAGTGAAATTATTGCAAATAATCGATCCGGGGCACACATGAAAAGATCCGGGGCACGTGCCCCCTGTGCCACCCCCTAGTGACGCCACTGTAGATATACAATTTCCCACACCGTCTTCTTTGTATAATATATCATTATTGGCAAGTTGCTAAAATATATATTTTATTTTTACACATGTGACGGCGTTAAACAGCGTAAAAGGTCGGACTATTCATTTTTTTATTGGTGCAAACCAGTGAAGACTAAGATAGAAAAGGAAGATTAAATACAACCGTCCTAATTCTAGGTTCCACTACGATTCGCGCCAAGTGAAGAAAACGCGTCTACGACCGTCACATTTTCCAATGTTAATTGTGACTTAAATATTGGATATTAGGATTATAGTTTCACGGCAAGAAAACAACATCAATATTGATTGAAATTGATCAATAATGAATTCTAATTCGTGTTTTTAATTTCAAATATAATGGAAAATATTGATTAAAGACTAAGCTCGAACATAAGCAACTAATAATTTGCGGTAACTGTTTATAAAAAGTAGTTGTGGGCTTACCCCTATATTCTTGTCAAACGTTATTACCTCCCTTGAAATTCTTCTGTACATGCTTTTGTAGTATCAAAGCTTCTCATTAGCACAGATCCAGGCAATAACATAACCCTATACTTGCTGCTTCGTTGTTAATATTTTGTATTATGTATTTAAACTGACCCATCATTGCATGTCATTCTTTTTATACTTCAATATCACTTTGGTGCTTATATGATCGGTGTTCAAAATGGACAGATTCGCCGAACGAATTAAACGAGTGAATGAAGAAATCAAGTAGAACCAACAACAACGGTGCCAAACACCAAAGCTTCAATAAAAGATTCTGCGACGTTGCATTTAATGTCTGATAATGAAGGTCAAAATGGATAGAGGTTGAGAATAACAAAACCTCTCTTTGCGGCTTTGGTGCTTTGTGTCTGTGCAGTGTTATTGAGATTCACCATCTTTGATTAGAGTCAGAGGTTTGTTTCTTTCATTTGTTGTCGATGATCAGGATCAATATCACCATCCATCCTTATTTCTGCCCGTGATTGATATGCCATGGCATCATAGATAATAGTATTATCTATGATGGCATGTACTACTATGTAGCATAATATTAATACAATAATCATAGGGATATATAAGGTAACTAGGATATATAGGGCCCTAAACATAAAGGAATTATCAAATATAGTATATCATAATCATACACATTTATTTGACAATTATTACAATTTTCACCTGGCCGTAAATCAAGTTAAGTAGTGCAGACTTGGAACTATCTGGGTTTGTGTTCCTGGTGTTATAAGCTATTCAAAAATGTATAGTTTGTTTATTACTAGGGAGGACCATGTAGCGGAATTGCGTTTCTAAGCAAGATAGAAATTTTGGCTGCATATCTTGGTCTGAGTAGTCTTCTATCTTGGATCCGAGTGGTCTTCAAAGATCTTTTGGTTTGAGTCATCTTTGGTCCAAGTTGTTTGGACACCTGGTTTGCCTTGCTTATTAGTATTATTACTATTATTAGAAATGTATTAATAATGAAGACTCAAAATTTCTACAGATATCTGAATGAAACTCCTTGTACATGTAGTGTACAGGGGTGCTTGCGTTGAGATACAGTTGTATGATGCCCCTTAAAATACATTTCAAGAATATATTAAAATGATATAATTCTGTATTGTCTGATATACATACATGTACACATGTACATGTATACAACAAGCTTACATTTCATAAGATCCGTTTGTCTGGCTATTGAAATGGACTGCTTTCATTCATATTGCAATGCTATGAAAGTCTGATACCCTTGTTTTGAAATAAGTCCCACTAAACCATCTTTCTGAAAATTCACCAAGTGTTCTGATTGACAGGCCTGGATTATTGAGACTGTTTTAATTTACCTGGTATGTAATATTCAGAAAATTACACTTGCACAACACAATCAACAGATGTTATAAAAGCAGTGTTTGTTAAAATGCAAAAGGAAAATACTGGTCCTGTACCACTAGTTAATAGTAGTTAGTCTGTTGACTGTCAATCAAAAGCTGCCTCTCCTAATTAATGGTACAGTTAATAAAATGGACAGAAAGAAATGTCCTGAACTTGTTATCACTACTGACAATCTACTGAACGATCAGTCTACCGGTAGTTAAAATTTTTATTTTTAAGTGCTTTGTGATCATGAATGTGTTAGATGTTGGTTACTTTTTTCACCACTTAGCCAGATTGCTCAGATTAACAATTTTGGACAGATTAACCCATGATGTTTTTAAAGATGAAAGTAGGGTGTCATTCAGATGCCCCCTGTTAACTTTAAACAAATTTCAGAATCACTGCATAATTATTAGAGTGTGTGCTAAGAATAAGATTTGAGTTTATCGTAACGGTATGTCATAATCTTCGTTATTATTTACAACTAGCAACTGATTATGTCTCAAAAATACTTGTTGTAATTACTGTTAATGTGTCAGTGTTATTTTTGTATAGTTGAAAAAAATATTATTACATGCATGTGTGGGCCAAATCTTTTCATTGGGCTTGTGGCATTAATCGGCCAGTTCCCACTAAAATATATAAAAATAAATGTGTGATCGTACTTCTCTTTTCATATCGCCTTGCTAGTAGTGTTACCATTAAACTGACAGTCACTAAATTCATTAAAGCTACAATTTCACTTTTAAAGTTATATTTTTAATTTTTAAAAAAAATAAAGCCTTTAAATAGATGATATCTATAAACAGTCCTACCTTGTTAAAAGAATAATCCTATTAATCCTATAATCCTGAGAAATTGGCAAAAATATCATTTTCAACTTCAAATTCCAACGTTTGATTATAGCTTATGCATGGAGTGAATGGGAAAACACAGGAGGTACTTGTGTTATTATTTCCTGTGTCAATGATTTTTAAGGGCGAGACATAATGCCCATGATCGTATAATAGTGAATTGATAACCTATTGAGCAAAAGTCACATAAACTATGCTTTGACTTTCTTAGAAAATATGAAATTCTCGCTTTAAAGGGCTAATCCCAATAATATTTTGGAGAATAAAACTGCTTAACTTTGTGTTAAAATCCTCTTACTAAAGAGCCGAGCCACTTACTCAATATAAGAAAGTGATACGTTTTCAAACAACTTAAACCTGGCAGGCTTTACCTGTAAATGGAGGCCTGTGTCACAAGCTGTAAAATGCGTTGTTTGGATGAAACCAGACTTTTATTAAAGTCTCCATGTGTAGGTAATATTTGCCTTTTGTTATCAAGTACAGCACAAGAGTCATTCATTGTATAGACCTCAAAGGAACGTGAATCCATTATCAGGTCACAGAACGAAAAAATTGACGTTTTATGGGTTGCAACACATAAAATATTTATGGGTTGCAACTTGCAACACATAAAATATTATGAATGATTATTTATATAAATTGATTTACATATAATCATTTCTATTTTTACTGTAATTTCTAATTAGTTATGTTTTGGCAAAATATGCCTGTAGTATTCTCATGTGGGGTATGTTTAGCCTCGTTCATTGAGTCATTCATCACAAAATGACACTCGAAAGCATTTCGACATCAGAAGCTCATCTTTTCATGGTAAGATAACAACATCTGTGTTGGTTTAAATAAGTCGTGTTTGCAATGTTGATTTAAATAAGTTGTGTTTGCAATGTTCATTTAAATAAGTCATGTTTGCAATGTCAAAGACTGTGGTTGATATTGAGTTTGTGACTTGTCACCTTGAAATAAGCACACTCATGCTGGTAAACGGATATTAGAAAGATTTGGGCAAGTGCAGGGGTAATCGGGCCTCAAGGTGAACTCTGCGCAGAACATAGACAATATCATATACTTCGCTATTTATAGGCTGCTGCAGGTTACTTAGGTAGATATAAATGAAATGGAGTTTAACATTCTTCTGCTCTGCTTTGGCTTGGCTAATGAAGACTGTATACTTTGTTATAACTTTCAAATAGACGAAAATGATTTGAAAATCATACAGTAGTCACTTTTATTGTGGTATGTTATCAACTGATTTATTTTCAATATGTAGAATTTGTATTCTAATTTCCAATATTATTTTTCGGTAAAATATGTGAGCAGTCCAAATTAATTGGCGATTGTTTTTGCATTATTATTCAAGACATCCAGTCTACAAGTTTATTTCTTGTTTTTATACATCCACAAAGATAACAATATCGGTATGATTGAAATAGACCAATATTGAATTCTAATTCATATTTTTAAACTTGTTACTGTCGAATAGATAAGTTTGAGTTAGAACTAGGCTATACATGTACCACCTCTGTACTAAACAGTTATTCCCCAACCTTGTTTTATTTTATATCTTTGAATGAGTGCCACTGTACTACCTTTTATCTTGAAAGCAAGTAATGCCAGACTGTTCAGATACATGTCTTATCTCTAAACTAAAAAAATATTAAGTAAGAAAACTATTTATTTTAGGATGAAAATTGTTGATACATGTGTATCTATAAGGTACTTGTCATGAACATTGCCAGACACAAGTTGCTAAACTCCACTGGTACTGGCACCTGTCATTTTATCCAAGAGAGATTTCTTAGTGTTTCATGGATATATTTATAACACATGTCTGGTTCTACATGTACATGTAGTTGTTTAATTAATATCTGACGTCAGGTACAGCTGAAATCATTATTTCCATTCCAGGCCTGAAATAAAAAAAAAAATTCATGAAGGTTGGGCTGACATACTGTGTATGAAAAAGTTAGAATTATTAGTACTCTATTTGTCTGGTGGTGTGACATTATTAGAAACCAACCTAAACTTTAAATGACTATAACTAAAAGTTGAATTCAAATTTATTGATTTGATTTTGAATATTTTGTGGACCAAAATGTTTATTAATTAAATTAATTTTGATTTTCTTAAAGGGGCATTATGAGAGATTAGATAAAGAGCTAGCAATTCTCACTATAATTGTTAAAAACTAGATTATGTACATGTAATGTAAAGGGATATTAGCTTTTAAATTTTCAATGAAGTCTTGAGTCTTTACCCTCATTGCTTAAGTATAATAAAAAAAATTGTCTTGATTCTAATTCAGTAAATATCACAGGCTAATGATAACATGTGTTGATTATCATTATGGTCTGGATAAGTTAATATGTCTCATTAATAATTAAGATAACATTTCAGGTCTGATGAAAATCCTGCAATAGGCAGATTTAGGTCTTGCATAATGTATGTTTTAACAATATACATTCATTAACTTATATTCTAATGTGTTACACGTTAAAGCTTTAATTAACAGTTATGTACATATGTTGTATGTCTAAATCAGCTTTAAGATAATAATCAATCCATACATGTACATGTACCATGATGTCATAAGGAGAAATAATAAATTGTTTGTAATTCTTCCAAATAGAGCTGCACACTCGAGCTTGAGAATGATTGTTTTGACTGGTCTACACATATCGGTGAAGCAAATATTGATGTTTAGGTGTTTTTTACCTATTTAAAGCAAGATTTACAGTTACATGTATTCAAGGTTTGACTTGAGCTGATAATCTGTGTTACCAGCGACCTTAAAGTATATGTTATCAGTTTAAGGTCAGATACATGTACATGTACTTACATGACGTGTATGCCTTAATTAGATACCAGGTATAATAATACAGTTCATGACCTGCAATTTCTTAATTATTTACATTAAACTTTATTGGAAAATGTTTCATTGGGTGTTTTGATTACTTTCTAGTGTTTGATCTGTATGAAAGATAAACCTACCAACTGGAATTGTATTTAAGAATACAACCACTTTCACAGTGGAACAAGCAACACACTATTTCTCAACATTATGTCCACCTCACCAAGGACAGCATCCTTTTATATAAGTGATGAGGCTGAGGGAGGAACACCAAACGAAATAATGGTAAGTACTGTATTCTAATAATATCAGTTCACGGTCTTAAAGGAACAATAACACCTTGCTGGCTTGACAGGTAAAGAAAAAAAAAAAAAAAAAAAAAAAAAAAAAAAAAAAGCCTTATTCTAAGTACTAGATGTTTAGGTGTCCTACCTGTACGTTGTGTGGGGATCACGGTGGCTAAGTGGATAAGGCGCTGGTTCGCTAGCCTGGAGGTTGAGTGTTCGATCCCTGCATTGGCCGAGAAAGTTCATCTCGATTTTCCGGCGTGATTTCCCCTTGTCAGTGATGCAGAAGGAGGGCCTGACAAGGACAGCTGCCTAGTCGTTCGGATGGGACGAAAAACCGAGGTCCCGTGTACAAATTGGAGTGCACGTAAAAGATCCCTTGGCAGTTGGAATTCGATATAAGAGTAGGCCGTAGCGCCGCTGCCCGGGCAAAATTTCCCTCATTGCACACTGTGGCGTATGCCCGTCTTCAATTAGCCCAGGTACGGTGCTTAAGCGTAGGACGTTAAACCCCATTTCATTCATTCATTCATTGTACGTTGTGTAAATTATCAATTACAAAATATTTTACTTGTCAAGAGGGCTCGGAAATATGTTTAAATCCAAGTTGCATTTTAAAGTGTTTACGTAAAGCTTTTCAAACCATGTAGTTGAATTTTTCCAATTTTTAAAATTAGGTGTGTTAAGATGAAATTTGTATCATTTATTAATTGGAATATTGTAAAATAGTACAATTTGTTGACCACAATAAAGATTGAAACATATTATTCAGTTACAACAAGATTGGTATTGGGGTTTAACCAAGTTTCCTTGATTAATTAGCTACCGGTATATATAGAAGAATTTTATGTTAATTGATTTAAACATTCAAATTTAAACCTCCTTTGATAAAATCTCCTTTCAGAAATTTATGGTTTTGTTAAATAAATAAATTGTCCACTATATGTGTTACTGTCTAACATTTCTCTCTCTCTCTTATTGTACCAAAAGGTCAATTCTTCTTAACATCATAATCATATCATTATTAGTTACCAAATTTCTTTGGGATCTCTCAGCTTTAATTTTATGTTTTTTTTTTTTTATAGGATTGTGAATTTTTAGATAGGAAGATAATTGTGGGAGTGTGTGCTATGGCCAAGAAATCTGGATCAAAGCCTATGAAAGAAATCTTGCATCGTCTGCTAGAACATTTTGAAAGACTAGAAATTCTTATTTTTGAAGAGAGTGTCATTTTAAATGACCCCATTGAAAAATGGCCAATAGTTGATGCTTTCATTTCGTTCTTTTCTTATGGTTTTCCATTAGATAAGGCAATAGCTTACAGTCAATTACGTAAACCTTATGTCATCAATGATTTAGAAATGCAACACGTTCTGAAAGACAGGTAAGTCTTTAGAATAGAATATATAAAGGTTATATTTCATATTGTCTGAATTCAATTCTATTTATTGTCCATCTACTTGACCTATTTGATTTATTTGAATCGTCTTCTTTGATAGGCATTTAGTAATTGAACATATTAACACAAAGTACAATTTTATGGATACATATTTACTGAGTTTAATACTCATATATTTGTATAATTTGCTTGATAAAGACGAGAGTATCCTCGTCGAAACGCGGCTTAGTATCAAACTCAGTAATTGTGTATCCATAAAATTGTACCTTGTGTTTTTTTAATTGTGTCAAAGATATGTCGTGTATTTTGTACATTGTGAACAGGTGAACAGTCCATATGCTGATTACACTATTTTGCCTGATTACACTATTTGCCTATACCATTATTTTAGGACTTTGAATTTTGTCTAATGGTTTGGATTTTATTGTCCCCCGCCTTTCGAAGAAAGCAGAGGACTATTAAAATGGGTTCGTCTGTCCGTCCAACCGTCTGTCTGTCTGTCCGTCCGTCAGTCTGTCCGTCCGTCCGTCTGTCACACTTTTTGGGACACAATAATGAATAACTCTCGTTCTAATTGAGCTAGAATGTTCAAACTTAGTGTAGGTGTTTATTATGACAATACCTTGATGGAGTTTGAAGATGAGCATTTTCCGCTTAGGGTAAGCAGAGATAAGCAATTTGATTGGTTGATGCTTAGGGACACGATAACTTTAGTTCTAATTAAGTGAGAGTGATGAAATTTGGTGTATAGTTTCATTACATCAATACCTTGACTAAGTTCGATAATGAGCATTTTCTGCGCAGGGTAAGCAGAGCGATAAGCAATTTGATTGGTCGAGACTTTGGATCTGAATAACTCTCATTCTAATTGAGTTAGAATGTCAATCTTAGTGTGAGTGTTTATTGGGTCAATGTCTTGATATAATTTGAAGATGAGCATTTTTTGCTTAGTTTAAGCAGAGGCAAGCAATTTGATTGGTTGATGCTTTGGGGCACGATAACTTTAATTCTAAATAGGTGAAATAAAGAAACTTGGTGTGTAGTTTCATTACATCAATACCTTGACTGAGTTTGTTAAAGCATGTTCTGCTCTTGATAAGATGGCTGATAAGCAATTTGATTGGTCGAGATTTTGGAACACAATAACTCTCATTCTAATTGAGTTAGAATGTTCACACTTGGCATAGGTGTCTATTAGGTGAATACCTTGATGGGGTTCGAAGGTGAGCATTTTCTGCTAAGGGTAAGCAGAGATAAGCAATTTGATTGGTTGATGCTTATTAAGTTCTGATTAAGTGAGAGTGAGGACACTAGGTGTTTTGCTTTATAACACCGATATATTGACCAAGTTCGTTAATCAACTTTTTCTGCTGAGGGTAAGCAGAACGATAAGAAATCTGATTGGTTGATGCTTTGGGGCACGATAACTTTAGTTGTAATGAAGTGATAGCAATGTAACTCAGAACTCAGAGTATAGATTCATTTTATCATTACCTTGACTAAGTTCAATGTTGCAAATTTTCTGCTTTGGCTAAGGAGCGATAAACACTTTTATTGGTCAAGACTTTGGAACATAACTCATTAGGCGAATGTCTTAACTAAGTCAATAATTAATATTTTGGAAAAAATAAATGTTCGATTAATTAATATGTGTCATCTTATTATTTTGGGATTTCGACAGGGGACATCAGCCTCACTGTTGGCTTGTTTTATTTGTTTTAAGTTTTGTGATATGTCAATCTGTCTTAAAGATACATTATGGGAGATGAGATAACGAGTTGGCAGTTCTCACTATAATAGTTAAAAACTACATAATGTAAAGGCAATTTGCTGAAAATTTCAGTCAAATTGATCCACTATGAACCGTGAACCATTCTAATGAAAGTTACGCCTAGCCTCGATCATCATTATTGAAGTCGGTATTTGTTTAATCACGAAGGAAAGGTTTCTTGCAAATCGAACAACAATCCAACAAATATCGAAGTCTAGCTTTACTATCCAGAGCTAATGATGGTCTGAATAAGTTAGTTAATGTCTAATTTATAATTTCTATAACATCTGAAGCCTAAATTAAGACATGCAGTAATCAGATTTAGCTCTTGAATAATATAATTTTAACTGAAAATTTTAAGATAAAGCAAGGGTTAAGATGTAAACAATGTAATCCGCAGTCAACACAGCCTAAAAGCAATTCAACATATGCTTCATCTCTAAATTTAGATGTTTATTGAATGCAAGCTTTGTTTATTATTGTCTGACAGCTTTTGGAAAGAGAAGGGAACTATTAAAATGTATTCGTCTGTGTGACTGTCCTTCACACCTGTGAAAATAATAAGTCTGCTTCTTATTGAGGTAGAATATTCGGATTCGTTAGGTCACCAGCATTTTGTACCATGACTTAGGCCACTCCAATTTTATTTTCTGCTTTTCGGGAAAGCCTGTAAAAATTTCCCTTCTTATTGCTTGGGGCAAAAGACTAATTTAAAACCAAAAGAACTTGGTTGAGCTGTTCAAATTTTGAAATTTTAAACAAAATATCTTGCACGTGATTTAAGGGGCTGTATTTATTTCTCAAGACCCTTAACAGCTGAAAATAAAATTGCTGTGGCGTTATCAGAGTTCAATATTGTGCATATTCTGATTAGGTTAAGTATGCATTGTAAACAAAATTAGAAAAAGAGCAAGACATTCTTGATAAGATCAAAAATAGATTCTGAAAAAATGAATATAAATTGTTAATTTTAGTTAAATTACTTTATTCTGTGAGAAGTTGTAAATGTTTGAAGTTTTGACAAAATGTAGTGTACTAGTAGATTGTTTAATCTTTGTAGTAACGATACTTAAAGTGCACATAAGACGACAAACTGAAACTCGGCGTAGTGATGGACAGTGGTTATTATATGCACATTACGGAAAGTTAACATCAATCTGATTAAAAATAAATCAGCTATCTTCACTCAAAGTCGCAAATATAGACCTCCCGTAAAAACGACTTGGCCAATTATCCAAAACACTCTTAATCCCCTCAGTCCCTAGTGACGTCACAGTGTACAAATGCATATTCGGAATGTTTATTCCTTAATTACCTATATACAGCTGGCGTGTGTATTCATTAACGCCTGACTGGTTCCTTAATCCCCTAATTAAATAAAACAACTGACTACGGAATAGTCTGTTTTTTTAATTTAGAATTTTGTTTTATAAAGCCGATTGCTGTAGCATTGTCTTTTTAATCAGAATAAGCCGACCGTAAACTAACAATTGGCTTCTGATTGAAACACGATTGGTGTAGAATTGGTGTAGCCGGCGCTACGGACATCTATGAAGCCAATTGAAATAATTAATTGTCGGCATTTAAGAAACGAAATGGTATTAAGTAGTAATCATATAAATAAATCATTAACACGTGTTATTGGTCATTCTATCATACACCGAGAGAATGGAGGCAGAATATTTAGAGTTATCCTGTAGCAGTAGTTCTTTTAGCTCTGGCAATGTATCGGATACAGATACGTCGCGAGAAATGATAACTATAGCGCCATATATTATGTTTGAGCTGTATCTATCTGACTGTGGCTCCAAAGAGGGTGGCGATGTAGATGATACCGGATCTAATAATGAAAACCATCCGATTGTTGCGAGACTAGATTCATTGATTTCATTAAATTATCTATTTACAGCTTTTATAAATAAATTAATTGATTTCATTAAATTATCTATTTACAGCTTTTATAAATAAATTGATTTCATTAAATTATCTTTTTACAGCTTTTATAAATAAAAGAATTGATATTACATGTACACAGCCTGCCCTATAGTAGTAATTCACACACAAAGGATATTTAAACTAAAATTGCTTCAGCATTCCACATAATTTACATCAGTTATAATCGAGAGCCGCTTTCGTTCAGTTTGGGTTTCAATAACAGAATTACCTCGTGATATAATCGTATATGTCCATGATACAACACCTCAAAGAAGACTTGGTATGTTCTATTTTTAGGTTCAAATAATCCGACCATATCAGAAAGCATGCATTTGCACCTTTCACGGTGAAATAATCGTATATACGACCCATGAGATGCCATGATATAACTGTCATCAAAGGGAAGCGTGCATGCATCAATTGGAGACTTGCTGTGTTCTATTTTTAGGCTCAAATAACCAGACCATATCAGAAAATGTGCACGAATAATACTAAATGACTAACGATTTTGTTATATGTAACGAATAATAAATTACGTTTTGCATTTTGCAATTCTAAATTAATTCAATGTTTTTAAGCGCTTTAACAATCAGATTCACCAATCAATTGTCGTCAATAATCTTAACTCGCTGAGCAGAATGGGTTCGATAATCAACACCAGATTTAAAAAAAGGCAGGTTATCGTTTATTATTTCAATTGAGAATTTAATTGGCATTTATTTAATTAGGTGATTGGCGGTTGTTGAGACCGCGATTAATACTGCTAGCTCTCCTTTGTTTTGTTTTATCTGCGAGTATAAAACTTGCCAAAATGCATTGTTGAAAATTTGTGCATATTTAGTAATACTTTGTTGTTTTTCTTTAATCAAATAGTTAACGAGCTTGATTGACCTACCACTTACCAGTGGCTTGTTCGCACCAATTTATCGATTGGTATTGACATCTACGACAAGCATGTCGTCAAGGTGCAGCTCACTGACTATTAACAATTTGTAGGGGCTTGTAAAAAAAAAGATTGCATGTCGTGTAAATATTTATTTTGTTTTTGTGTAGGTCATCAGCATATTATTCGTTTTAAATAAATATTATATAATTTCATGAGAAACGATGATTATCAAAGAACCGTAAGTGCAACTAATGTTGTATCGTTTGGTTGAGCCTTTTACTAACCACGTGGTTCTTGATTTTTTCTTTCGTGTTTTGAATATATATATATATTTCCCAAACGTCGTATACCAGAGTCCCAAACTTCGTATATCCGAGACCCAAACGACAGATATCAACTCTCGCGTCATGTTTTTTTTTAACTACTCCATAACAATTAATGGTGTGTTTATTTAATAATAAACAATGAAGTTTATTCGACAATAAGTACAACTCGGTTAATTAACTGCTTCTATAATAACAAGTGGGATGAAACAGCCCGATGAAAATCAGGTGTGGGATGAAACAGCCCGGGGTGAACCGGTCGTAGGATGAAACGACCCGCATCCGCCAATCCGTAATTAAATTGTTGACAAACGCAATCCACTCTTTCCGTAATATTTCGTCTTTGGGAAATTTATGAAACGTCGGTACATTATTCCCCTTTTCTCTGCTGGAATTTCCACAACTCTCAATAATACAACGATAATTCGGCATCTTGAAATACACTCGGAAATATTATATTAACAAATAAAATCTATTACAATTCAAGACGAGAAAGGTCTGCGTTTGAAAATGCTTTGAATTATATAGTGATGTGTAGCTTACATAATTACGAGCTAATGATTACCAACAATACACACTTGTTAACTGTTGGTATGTTGATACAGTGATATATTATACAGGCAGTGATATATTGGATAGATAATGACGTGTATAGTATGTGTAGTGCCTGTGACGTCATCAGCCAATCAGCTGGATTAAGGTCGTTCATGAAAATTTGAAAACCGTTTTTGGCTGTCCCATACTAAAACGTGAATAGCTCAGTTAATTTTAATCAGATTGATTTGAACTTTCCGTAATATGGATTTAGTAATCATTGTTTATTATAATATGTAATAGAAAATTATGATCTTATGTGCTCTTTAACAATCAAGACTTAGTCTCAATTTTCTATTTTATCTTCACACTGTTAATAAGATGTGTTGTTCTAATCTTCTTAAAAAATAGAAGCCATCCGTAAATAAATGTTTAAATGATAATTTATATATATAGCAAAATTTGAAGCCAGAAAAACACTGCAATTTGCAAATTTAGCTCTTATATTATGATACGTATTTAAGTAGAGCGATAAGTAATTTCATTGCTCATGCTTTATTAAAAGACAAGATTATGTGTAAGTAATTAACTAGTGTCTTGTATGTTTGTTCTGGGTTTGCGGTGGGGGACATAACTCTCACTGTTGACTTGTTGTATTTGCAGAAGAGAAGTGTATAAAGTATTACAAGTGGAAGGAATACCCCATCCTCGATATGCTGTATTAAATCGTGATCTTGGTTCTACAGAAGCACATTATCAAGAAACAGATGATGCTATAGAGGTTAATGGGGTTTTGTTTCCCAAACCGTTTGTTGAGAAACCTGTTGATGCAGAAGATCATAATGTTTATATATTTTTTCCTGTACAGGCAGGTGGTGGTAGTACACGCCTGTTTAGAAAGGTTTGTATTGTTATTGCAAAAAAGATAACCAAACTTGTAAATTTTTCTGATTAATTAACAAAGGCAGGAAAAGATTTACATACATCACAAATCACAAAATGACTACCAGAACTACATTCAGTTGTTATAGAAAAATCGACTCTTCGTTTTCCAGGACCACTATAAGCTTACATGGAGTTATTATTAGATAACTCATGTACCTCCAAGAAAACTCAAGTACTGGTATTTCAGTACCAGTATGTAAAAAGATTGTGAAATTTGAACAAGAGAAAAATAGACTACAAAAAATAGCCAATTGGCCAAATATTAGCACTTGTTGCCCTTTACTTCCTTGCTGGAAATAATCTTATGTCATTTGAAGATAATTGTAGCAATTTTGTGAAGTGGTGCTACTTGTTCTTCTGCTTTGTGATTGAATCAAAATTGGTCTGATATAAGTGATGAATATGTATTGCCATTTTTTTCACTTATCAGTGTTTGAAGTTCTGATATTGGCCATTTGATGTTTTAATTTTGTTTGATTTAAATAAATCTACAATCAGAGTTGATAAATGGGATTGAAACAGCACCTCTTCTTACTCGTACTTTTTGAACTGTCAAATATTGATCCTGTTTTGCACCCTAATTTTCTTTCTTTAACTTTTTGAAAGCACAAATTGAGTACATTTAGATTATGTCACTTTGTAAATTGAAAATTTTATGGGACTTTCCAATAAATTGTGCACATTGAATTTTTTTTTAAATACTTTATTTTGTTGAACTTTTACAGACGAAAACAACCACTTTTAGAAAGGTTAGACGCTCTTTGACATTTGAATTTACTCAGTTTTGTGCCACAATTGTGCATTATTGGTATATCCCTCATTTTCTTTTGGAAAACATAGTGCATGCTGATGTTTTTGGTTCGTGTTCATGTACAGTTTTTATGTTTTAGTAAGTGGTCAAAGTATTTAAACTTTCATCTTGTTTGATTGTGTTCATTGTTTGTTAAAGGTCAGAGGAAAAGGTTAACATCAAAATTAAAATGCCTTAATTATTCATCATTATTTCATAATTAAATGGATAAATTTGCATACCACAAACGTAGGAATAGTGAGTGACATCAGTAAATCAAATCATGTTCAATCTTGGCATCGTTTAAAAAAACAAAACATATTAATCATGGCCATCTACAGCTTACTGTATCCTCCCCTCACATCATGCATGGAGAGGGGGTCTATAGGGGTCTGCCTGTTCTCCAATCCAGCTTCTGTGAATAAATATTGTTTAGAAAAAAAAATCATGCATGTCTGGTTCAGGTGTCAATATTTGAATATCGTCGAGTTTTCCACAGAACTGTAAGCTAGTTTTACAGCCTTTCTAATTGTCTATTAAAAGCCAAGTTCTATACCCCATATCATATG
Source organism: Patella pellucida (assembly GCA_917208275.1). NCBI lineage: Eukaryota > Metazoa > Mollusca > Gastropoda > Patellidae > Patella > Patella pellucida. The sequence continues at coordinate 46,429,421 of OU795039.1, forward strand.
TCTGTACGACAAAATTGCTTCTTTTCAACATTCCCATTCTGTCATATTCAACTTTTTGTGTGCAAGAGGTTTGATCTGTGGTGGTGTTATGTTTTGTGAAAACATCATTCTTCAATTGCTTATGCGAATCTTTTTTTTAAACACGATTTAAAAACATCCATTTAAAAAAAAACGGTGCTGCGTTCTCATTACGTGTCTGTATATGATTTATTTCTAAATAAACAACGAGAACAACAATTAATTTGATATAGAAATGCCTTTTTCATATTACCTTTAACCTATCAATTGGAAAGATGCACTGGGCCATAGATATATTTAAGATACATTATGGGAGATTAGTTAACGAGTTGGACTTTCTCACTATAATAGTTAAAAGAAAAATAATGCAAAGGCAATTTGCCGAAAATTTAAGTCAAATGGATCCACTATGAAGCGAGAAATAAGTGCTTGAAAGTTCTGCATAGCCTTGGTCATCATTACTCAAGTCGGAGGAAAACATCATAGTCTCGATTATCTTTAAATTGTTAAATCAAGAAGGAAAGTTTTGCAGGAAATCAGATTTGCAGGCTAGCGTTGTCATCGAGATGTGATTATGGTCTGGATACATTAATTAATATCTAATTAATAGTTTAGATAACATTTCAGGCCTAAAGAAAGACCTTCAATAGGCAGATTTAGCTCTTTCATAATGTATGTTTAAACTTCAGCTGAATTGAAGGTAGAGATATATTTTTTTTACTGAATAAAAGTAAAACTTTAAACTTGTTAATCGTAGAAACTTTTATTCTTACATACAACTATCTAAGCTTTGTGATACATTGTTGAAGAAATACAAATTTTCAGTTACCATGTGAGGTAAACAATAAGTCTCAAAAGTACTAACCTAGAATGTTGTGGGAACATTGAAGATCCACAAATGATAAGTAAATCTAGGCATCACTTTTAATGGTTCATATATTCATTTGAGACCTTTGCTGACACAGTTATTTGGCCACTTTATGCAAATTTTGTAATCCTCCAATAGGGTCAAGTAACTTTTTTGAACAAATTTGATAAAAAAAAATATTGAAACTTTTGAAGCCCACATTTTTATTTCATACAGCCATTTAAACAAATCAAAATACAAATTCTACCCAGGGAACTTAATTAAGACTGTAAAGAGTAATTTAGATTATTTTCAAGGTGACCATGAAGATCATACAAATTTGCCTGGGTGGTTGATATCAAAACTTATGCATTTGATTTGATAATTGCATGATATTATTAGTGTCTTCTATAGCACTACATTTCAAAAACTAAGAGTTAATTCTAAGTGTGTAGTAACTGTAGATTGAGTTATTTATATAACATGTAATGATTTTGTACAGAAATATATTTAAGCTAGACTTGAAGGAGCTAAATGATACACTTTGACATAGGATATCTAGCAGATTGTTCGAGAGACTTTGTCCATAGCATACTGTTCACGGTATCTGTTGTAGCTTGGCATGAACATAGTTATGTTATCTATTATAAAGTGGAGAAGTGGAGATTGAACTGCACTGGTATAAATATTTCCTTCCTTTAGCAAGGGGTATCGTCAGAAAACACTGGTTGATGTACTCTTGTTAATATCTTATAATTCAAGATCGACAAGATCAGCTCACCATTGTAACTCCTTTATAATGTGGTTTCTTGATGAATTTCAAGATGAGCTGCATTATTTTGATCAAGCTGAAATAGATGTACAGTACATGTTATTAATATTCAATAACAGTTGCTAATAATACAGTGGACACTGTCAATTCCGACATTGTACATGATCGATACAATATGCTGGAGTAGACAGCAATACGGAATACATAATTGCCTCAATTATACCGGGAGTATTATTGTACCTTTGAATAGCGTAAGTTTCATTATAATGCACCATCAAACAGAACTTAAAATATGATAACGCCTTCTGTACATTCAAAATTCTATTACATTTACCGGTATATCAAACATTTGCATAACAATTTACTTTGAATATATATAGTCATCTAAAGTTGACTAAATATGATTGGCCGACCTATTGACTGACATGTAGTGTTTGTCCAGGCTCTTAAACCACTCTTTGAATTCATCTTTTCTCTTTAAAATGTCAGATAATGTAGTATGACCAATTGAATAGGCCTACTTAAACCAAGGGATTATAAAATTATCAAGGTAATCAACAAAGTTCAGTTAAGTTCTTTATTTACTTTGAGTATCAAACTCATCAGTATACAATATTTACATAATCTACAATATGTACAACAATATAACAAAGTTAATAAGTGGAGAGTGGAAATTTAAGTTATATATACTATAATGCCATCAAAAATAGTAACTTAATATAATGGTTAAATATACTAAACATCATTTAGGTTGTAATCATTTAGGCATTCTCATTCTTTTTAATTACATTTTTTTTAACAATTCTTGTTTTATGTTCATAGATAATTGTTTGGTCGGTTAACACCCACTGATTGAAGGCTGGATTACCCAATGTTAATTGTACACAAATCGTGGGATGGGACTGCTGATTGATGTCGTTATTTGGAATATGCAGAATCCGGAAAGCTCAAAACTTTTGGTTGTAGTAATAAGGAAATAAATCGGGACATGAAAATGATGACGGGAATCACAGAGTTCCGTAGTATTCAGATGTCAGAAGTGACACTTCACTGTTATAGTACCATTTGCATAATTTAAGAGATAAATAACTAAGGCTCTAGCATATGTTTCACTTGTCCAATATATTTCCAAATATTTGACAAGAGGAAGCGAGCGTCTTTATTAACTTCAATGACAATATATAGACTGGATAACCTGCTCTAATACGTCAGAATCGCTCCTACGTCACTCCTTTTCTGACTTGCATATATTGAAGTCAGAATAGCGCAGTGACGTAGGAACCAGCCTGACGTCATTTAGAGCAGGTTATCCAGTCTATGACAATATATTACAGAGAAGGGAATGGGCAGATAACTCTCATCTAATATGACTCATATTACAAGAATAATTATCAGGTCCTTTATAAAAGGAACAATACGACACTATATTAATCGAAAATTGTTAAATAACATAGACACTTTGTATACACCATATACCATAACCTCATTGCTGTTCCAATTACCGGTACCTAAATCAATCTTTGCATGAAACCACTTTGTAACCACTTTGTAATAATTATAAGTTGTAATACATGTATTTACTGGATTTAACATACATGAATGTATCATTTAGTTACTTACTTTTAAAGTAAGAAAAATCTTATATAAAATAAGTGGATTTATAATATAATTTAGACTTTAACTTAAAAAGAGGGAATTGAGGGTTTGCAATTTTATGTTGTAAATAAGCTAACTTCTGTCTGATACTGGGTTGCTTTTTTTTGCAATTTGTGTTTTTTAATAGGGTGATGGACATTGTACATTAATTTTACATTTTTTTTATACTTAGTCCTTTTTAGGGGATTTTTTTTCTAAATCATACTTAATAGATCACAATAAATTTTAATGTTCAGAATACACATACCACTGTGTACTGACATTTATAGGGTTATTATACAAGAAATCAGATGAAATTCATCATTTATGATCTTTTAGGTGTATCTTAGTTTGATTTAAACAGATGAATTGGTCACAGTAGATATACCTTATTATTGATTTCTTAATTTAATATTTTAATTAAGTCCAGCTCTTAATCTTATGTTCATCATTAAAAGAAGGTTAGATTTCTGATTTCTGATTTTCGATTTCAGGTGAAAGATAGAAGTAGTGTTTATGGTCCACATAGTCGTGTAAGAAAAGTTGGATCTTATATTTATGAAGATTTTATGCCTACTGATGGTACTGATGTAAAGGTATGTAAACGTCTGACCATGAAATATCATCTTGTGAACACTCATTCAAATTGCAGCTCAAACATAAAAACACACAAATGGATATCTATTAGCATGAGATTTCCACTTCAACATAAAGAAGATTAAACCAATCAGAAGTACTTTTCTCAAAATATAAGTTCATTTAATGTTAGCCCACCCTATTTATAAAGTTTTGCTATCTTAATGTAAATTTTGTCTTATCCTTTTGATTTTTAGCCCTGATTTGAGTCAGTTATCTGTGGACACATTTCCAGCAAAATAATTTTCAGAATGTCGATTGAGACGAGACTTCTTGTCTGACAAGAGAAGACATGTAGCATGACAAATAAAACTTATGTCAAAATTATTAATTAAACATTATTCTGTTTGGAGTTTGTGTGAACCCTTTGTGTCACATTACAGTTACCTTGGGGATGGATGGCTGAATGGTTAGCACGTGCGCGCTGTATCATAAAGCCTGTCATTGGTTTCGAATCCCCGGTTGTCTGTGGCAAGGAAAATGGTCGCCTGTCCAACCTCATTTGTTTTCTCCGGGTCCTCAGGTTTCCTGCAACTGCTTAAGACCCCTTCACGCAATCAAATTATTGAAATAAAATTAAAACCATATGCTAGTCCCAAAATGACCTAGTTTGTGTCGGGTGGACGTTAAACCCCATTTCTGTCTCTTTCATCAAATTCTGTGCAGGAATAGTAGGTTACACAAAATGAATAATAAAATTTTTTAATTTCATTTATTACTAGTTAATTATAATGAGTTATTGGAATTTTAGTATCTGCTGTACAAGTATTTGATTGTGTTTATTCTAGGTCTATACGGTAGGATTAGATTATGCCCATGCTGAAGCTAGAAAATCACCTGCTTTAGATGGCAAAGTTGAAAGAGATAGAGACGGCAAGGAGATACGATATCCCGTATTACTAAGTGCAAAAGAAAAATTGATAGCAAGGAAAGTTTGTATCGCATTTAAGGTAAGTCCTTTGATTGAAATTAAATGTTAATGCAATATTCAGTTATGTAACATAATTAGGAAGTTCATAATAATAATATTCTGATATTTGACCAAATGTTTCTATTCAGTGATAAGTATTTCATCAGGCATTAAACTTGGCCAGTTGACTATATTTCTCATAAAAGAAAATGGTAATCTTATAATTAGGGAGGTAAGACTAATAAAGAGGTAACTGAAAAGTATGCAATAAATTTTTATTTGATAATTTATGAGCAATGTTACAAATTATAAATGGTTGCCTTTATTTATGGTATAAAAAATATAAATTAATTTGGCCAGTTGTAATAATTCCAACTTGATGACACATTTTAGTTAACTACAGTTGCTTCATAATAATTTTGTGTTGTATTTTACAATAATTAGACATTTGTTTTATCTACAGCAAAATGTGTGTGGTTTTGATCTTCTAAGGACAAGCGGTCAGTCATATGTATGTGATGTCAATGGTTTTAGTTTTGTAAAGACCTCTAGTAAATATTATGATGATAGTGCTAAAATACTAGGTACAATGATAATGAGAGAGGTGGCGCCACAGTTGCAGTTGCCATGGATACTAGGATGTGCACCGGAAGATCTACCTGTAGTACCAACAGCATCTGGTTCAATGTAAGAATCATTATTCCTTGTTCTTCTGATGTCATAGGCATATATTGTTACAGTGATGCCAAAATTTCAAAAGCTTTTGATGAATGAATACACATATCACAGAGAGCTCTAGATCTTGTCCTAATCAAAATGTGAAAATTATCGTGGTGATGTCGTAGTGTTGCCCTTCATAAGGCGACGACCCGACAACGCAGTGATCGAACACGAGACCTCAACTTTAGCTAGCCAACATCTTACTCAATGAGTCACTGTGACTACCAGAAAAGTAGGACATTAAACTCCATTTCTGGAGTGATTCCTTTTTGACAGGGCGGCTGACACAGGATTACGTATGGTCCTTCAGATGGGACGGGAATCGAGGTGCCATTTAAAGATTGGCATGCACGTATAAGACCCCATGATAGTTGGAATTCAATATAAGAGACTAAAGAGTATGCTGTAGCGCTGCTATCCGGATAAAGTTTCCCCTCATAGGGTATGTCTTTCTTCATTCACCAAGTCAGAGCAGAATGAAATGGAGTTTGATGTCCTACTGTTCTGCTCTGACTGGGCTAATGAAGACGGCATATGCCATACCGTGTGCTATGAGGGAAATTTTGCCAGGACAGCGGCGATATGGCCTACTCTTATGTCAAATTCCAACTACCAAGTGATCTTTTAAGTGAATGTATACAGAGGACCTCTGTTTTTTAAACCAATCGAACGATGGGACATAATAGGATTTGTCTGTTTTTAATAGGATTTGTCTGTTTTGGATGAGTCAGTAAAAAACTACCCAAAGGCAAATTTTTTTCCAAATCAGTTTGTTATTTGAGTTTTGATACAATGTTTTTCTTTTAAATGTATTCTGTAGGATGGAATTAAGATGTGTTGTGGCTGTTGTTCGTCATGGTGATAGAACTCCAAAACAAAAGATGAAAATGGAAGTAAAACATAAAAAGTATATTGCCTATTATAAATAATTTGTGTTGTGTTGTAAATTTAAAAAAATTGCATTAAACTGAACATTGAACATTAGTTTGGTCTAACAATGAAAATAAGTACAGGTCCAAATTTCTGTTAGTATCAAAGTCGAGGAGTTGGGAGTCATTTACAGCCTATCACAAACATCCAACAAATTGATCCCATGATTTTACATGTATATGTGTGTTTCATTTATACTATCTGGTGCAAATTAATTAATAATATATTTAGTCAAGGGCCATATTAAGATGTGGATTGTTTGATTTTCTTGGCATCTGATAAGTCACGACATATTATATTTCCAATTTTTCCCCTTTCATTCTAGATTTTTTGATTTGTTTGAAAAGTATGGAGGTATGAAAAATGGACATCTGAAACTGAAAAGACCTAAACAGTTACAGGAAGTATTGGATGTGGTTCGACATCTTTTATCGAACAATCAGAAAGAAAAAGATCCTGAAGTGGAAGAGAAAAAGGTTAAATTTCAACAACTAAAACTGGTTTTAGAAATGTAAGTTTATTTAATATACATATTTATGTTTTACTTGAAGAATCAGCTATTTGTGCCTAGCACAGGCGAGCCAAGTACAGTCCTTGAGATATACAAACAATTCATTTGTTTCCTGTCATTAGGTAGACATTTTGTTTTTGTCACAAATAAGGATGCACTGATACATACAAAAATAATTGTAATTAATCACAATTATTGCAAAATGAATAATCGTGATATCTTGGATTATCGTGATGAGGTCAGTTATTGTGATAATTCAAATAATTATGCTTTAAGGATAAGTTAAACTGATATATAATTAAGATGCTAACAGACTTTATTGTATAAGCACACAATGTATGTTGCACATTTCTTAATATATAATTTATGTGACTCTTTAAAAATAGGCAACTGCAGTTGTCATCTTTTGAGGAAAATGTGTCATTCTGTAGTAGAGAAGTCTTTAAATAATGCATGCTATTCTATTATTATATTAGAGATGAATTTCAGATCAGATGAAGAATCTTTTATTGAGGTGTTATTTGGTAAGATTAAAGGGCTATCGGTGTTTTAATCAAAATACTTCTATAATATATAATGCCTATTTACTTTAATTGTATTTATTTAATAAACAATACAAAAAAAAGAAAAACAATTAAAACTTGGATATTACAGGTATGGACATTTTTCTGGAATTAATCGTAAAGTTCAAATCAAGTATCAGCCTAGGGGTTGTCCCAAACGGTCATCTAGTGAGGAGGGTGTGTACTGAGATCTGCTTCAAACCTTTATAATGTCTGGCAGTAGATTCATTTACTTTCTTTCTCTTACAGATAAACACTGTATTGTACCCTTCTCTTCTTTATATCAGGTTCTTAACAAAAATAGTTGATAAAGAAATGCTTATGGATATTTCAAAATGTCAGTCATTATCTTGATGATCAACAAGATTTGATTATAATATTTGACTTGCTATACACATGTAGCAAAGAGCTGTAAATTTATTTATGGTCATTAAGAATCCGTAAAATGCTGTGTAAGTTATGGCAAGTAACCTTTGAATACAATTATTGCTATTGATAAGAATAAGATCATTTACAGATTGAACCTGATATGAAGTACAATAGAAGTTGTATGGTCTGGAAGTTCATGTATGGCGCAAAGACTAACACTATATATTTTAATAACAATGATTATTATTATTATATATATTTATATATCTTAAAAAGACGCTTTATTTTTCTAGTTAGTGGATTAGCTTGTTATTGTGATGGTAGTTAAATGCACTTCAGGAACTAATGCTTGATGTTTGAAAACGGGATTAAATAAATGGCAAATAATCTGATTAAAGCTGGAGGGTAGTGGGAGTAGTTATTTAGTTATATATTTTAAATTAGAAAAATGTTAAATTCCCCAAATTCATTTCAAATTTTATAAAAAAAACATTTTTTCTGGAGGGGGGGGGGGGATTATGTATAGTTTTAAATCATTTATCAAAGGTAATTTTATATTTTTATTACCCGTAAATTGTATTTTTATGAAAATATTTACCTACTATACCAAGAAAAATGTTCAAATACATCTATTGAAGTAGAGCCTTAACAAAGGGCTTTCAATCCAAATCATGCTGCAAATTTTGTATCTTATCACAACAACAAGCTAAGAAATGTAATATAGATGTAGTCACCCTGTACCCTATATGATCATATTATATTTTATTCTCATTTAATTATTTAGTCAAGCAATGTTTTGTGTTTATCTGCACTTTTTCTGTCCTACCTCACCAGGTATGAGTTTACTGGCATCCACCGCAAAGTTCAGTTGAAATATCAGCCGAATGGGCGGCCGTTAGGATCGTCCAGTGAGGGTTTGTAGTTTCCAACAATCTTGTCAACTTTGAATTCAAATTAATTAACTTTAAAATATGTAAATTAGTCAATTTATTAGGCATCATTATCATTCATATTTCTTATTTTCTGTAGTATTATTCACATTTAACACTTGTTTAGTGCCTAGTATGTAATTCTACTGCAATTTAGTTCTATTATATTCACTAGTCAATTGAATGTCACATACCCTTTAAAGCAAATAGAAAATATATAATCTATGTTGTATGTGTACTATACACCTTTTAGTTATTATTTACACTTCTCTTTAATTTACCACTACCGGGTATGTAAGTGACCGAAATTTAAATCCGTCTTTTCATAGGATAAACAAATAAGGAAATGCGTAAGAATATGGACATGGTAAAATCAAGCTGTATTGTTCTTTCATGATAAGAAGCCGTCATATCCTAAAACAAGGCAAACTGTGGAACAGTTATTCATAAAATAAAACCAAGTACGAACAATCCAAACCATTAGACACAATTCCTAAAAAAAAAAAAACGGTATAGTCAAAATATTGTAATCAGGCAAAATAGTGTAATCAGCATATGGGCTGTTCACTATTAAGTTATTAAACTGGTTTTGCTATAATGCAATCACTCTTTTATGTAACTAATGAAAGAGTCATTAAAATCAATTTTCAAAATTTGAAATAGAATTTAAATGGCTTTAAATATGCCCGGTTAGTTATTACTGAATGATATGAAATGACTTTTCAGATTTTATTATATTTTCATCAGTAGTGTTAGGACACAACGTACTAAATGGTGTTATGTTATAAATGTTTAACTGAATATGCAGTGATGGCTTTATGCCAAGAATTAAAGTCTCAGACAATTTGGAGTATTATTTTGAGCACTTTCTATTGTGTATCGAAATTTGTCATTTGTCCCAAGTGGGGTTGGATGGCCAAAATGTTAGCACATGCACGCTGTATCATTAAGCCTGTCATTGAGTCAACTGGCGTAGTTTCGAATCCACGGTTGTACGTGACAAGGAGTGGGGGTCGTCTGTCCAACCTTGTGGGTTTTCTCTGGGTCGTCCGGTTTCCTCCCACCACTTGAGTCTCAAGGTTATGCATTTGAGTAGCCCTTTGAGTGACTTAATTTCTATGATATTCTTTCAAAGTTTATAATAAATAAATCATAATATTTGTTCTTTTTAAAATAAATATGTGTCATTGAAAAAAAAAATTATTTTCCTTAAAAAGGAATACTTTAAAGCTTGTACTGTTGGCTGCAAACTGCTTACATGTGTTTATTTCATGCTTGGTAGCAGGGATACATACGGTATATCTATATATTCACTTGTTGGAATAGTCATATTGTGTATATGTATATCAAGCAATGGGTTGGAGTCAAGCTCAGAAACTGTTAAGTTTTGTTCATCAACTAAGCCAGACTTGTATTCTTATCAGAATTATTATTTTACTCTAAGTTATAAGTTGACAAGATTGTAGGTCCATCAGTTGTGTGTTTTTACCCTTCTTTTAAAGTTCATGAAAGCTTCGTTTTGACTTGAATTTACTAAAAATAATATTAAGAATACGAGTAGCTATAATAAATTCTCTTAAAGAATTTATATGAAATATAATTATTTTAGATTAAAATATTTTTAAGATAATTATTATTGTTACAAACTAAATGTAAAACGATAAAGTAATTTTTATACGCCCACATTTAAAGTGAACATAGAGGATTAGAGGTATGTCTCTCCCCTAGCCCAGCCTCAATTTGTTTTGAACACTAAATCTAGAGGTGAAAGAATTTGATTATTGTAAATCATAGATTTATCTCTTCCAGTTAGATTCAAATTTATGGAATCATGAAAATGCCATACAGGAAGAAATCTCGATTTTAAAACTTGGGATGGTGTTCGTCTGGGTCTAACAAATTTCAAAATTTTCGTTTGGAAATTTCAAAACATGTTTCACAGAATATCTTTGCATTGACATTTTGATTGTTAAAGCTAGTGACAAAATTTTCCTTAAAGTTTAAATGTAGTCTTATGTCGCCATCACCCCAATACCTCTATCAGTCTATCAGAAATTGCTTTGAAGGTTTAAAGATTTCTTGTGGGCGTATTATATAGAAGCCTGACAAGCCCAGTCATATGTTTTTATATTATCGGTATTTAAATATAAAAACATTTGTAATTGGAATAATTATTGTTCTCCATTTTTTTTGGCTTTACATGTATTATCCATATGCATATGTCCCCACTCTTGCTAGTTTTTAGAGTTCTTGTCAGATCCAAGATAACTTATTTTATTGCTCCCCCCTTCCCCTCCTTCTTGTGTGCTTTCATTCATAGTAAATTTCATCAGTATAAGTAATATATCATGTTCAATCCTATTTTATTATTTTAAGGTTTTGTTATCAATTCAAACTTATAATAAGGTATTACCTCGTACATCAATACAGCATACTTCAAAATTCAACAATCAGTAATCACTATATATGCCAAATAAGTTTGATATGACATAGGAGATAGATGCATAGATATATTGTCAGCTAGGGAATCATTTTATAAATATTTTGAGACGTTAAGGAATATTTCAAATAATACTGATATTTTTTGATATCAAGGAATATAATTTTAAGATATAAAAATAATGAAATGTGACTGATATATTTGAAATATCAAATAATACTGATATTTTTAGATATCAAGGAATATAATTTTAAAATATAAAAATAATGAAATGTGACTGATATATTTGAAATTCTATTTTTACCCAACACCATTCTGATTTTGTTTGTTTATTCTTCAATTTTAGATCTAAGTACTTATAGTTCGGATGCATGTTTTGAATGTAAGTTACATACAATCTGTGTGGTTTATATTTACAAAACTTAGATGTTTTTTTGAGAATCATATAACTTACTAATAATACTGATTTGGTGCATGTGCGTGTGGGTGTGTATGTATGTGTGTGTGTTTCAGTAGAAATACATTTAATAATGATTAATATTTTACCACATAATCACCAAAAATCATCCATATTTAACTGAATTACACCTTGAGTTACAACTTACAATGTACTGTACAGTATATATAACTGTTGTCCAATGTGGGTGGAATCGCAATCTGCCTACATATGCACTCTCAGAAGCCAGGTGCAGGATTTTGATATTTTTTTATGTATTTGTCAAAATTTAGACCTTGTCCAATCAGATGACCTTTTTCTACTTTCAACTTTGGTCATAAAAAATAAAGAATTACATTTTTATAATTTTCAAATGCAATGAAAATACAAAAACATACAAAAAAGAGTCAATTGATTTTTGTTCATCTCATAAATTGTATTCTTAGTGCTTTTTTTGATTGTCGGTCTGTTTTTAATTTAATATTAGCACACATCCAATTAATGTATTTAAAATAAAACAAGTCAAACGTTGGACTACACATTCTATAATTATTGAAAGATATCACAAAATTTCAAATATTCTTAAAATGAAAGTTAAAAAAGAATAATCAATGCGAAGTTTTCATGAACATTTTTGCTTGGATTATATATTTTTATTTTATGTTGTTTATATTCATATTTAGAATCATTCTGTTGTTTGATTTAAGCTTGATTGGTGCTTTGTGTGATGTCAAAAATTCATCCCATTTAAAAGCAAACCATTCCCTTTGTTTTTATATGGTACATGTAACACGGAACACTGGTACATTTTTATTTTAATTTATTCCTTGTAGTGCATGATGGTTTTAGGATCCACTGCTCATTCACCCATCATTCCCTGTTTCATAATTCATACACAAAAACAGAATCTATGTTTACTCTAGACATACATGAACAATAATGATTTTTGTTTAATTTGTTTTTGAAAACATTAACGATTATTTAAATTACAATTCATCAAATCTTTGTAGATATTTTTTTCTAAATAAATTCAACCAATAATCTGGTATAAACTTTAGTTCGAATTTTGGATAATTTTACAAAAAAAATTTGATGGCATTATGAAACTTATCTTTTGCTACTTTAGATGAAGTTCCAAGAGAACCGTCCTTGTTGCTGATAGTTAAATGGGGAGGGGAGCTAACTCCAGCAGGTAAAATTCAAGCAGAAGAGCTGGGAAAAGCTTTCCGTACCCTTTATCCAGGTGGCCAAGGTGAGAATTGGATCAATTGATAAACAATAATTGTATTTTCTTTAAATATTTTAGTAGAATAATTATGGACTACTTTATCAGGCTTTATGGGTGATGGCACACTTCATTAATTTTTATTGATAAATAGAAGATGGGCAAACATCCTTACAATAATTTTAATGGTAATTAATCTGGTACTATTTATGTTCTTATGACATCAAAATGCCTATTGTATTTACCAAGTTTTTTTTTTATTTTAACATCAAATTATTGCAATTTGTTTAACTTGTTCCCGTTCCCTTTAACCCACTATTCATTTGCTGTCCCCAAAGTAAAATGTTATAGAATTGGAACTATGCCATAGCCTTAAAATTATTCATAGTATTTAATACCCAAAGATTTACAATCCTTATTGACATTGTTGTGACCATCACCAATAGTATTTTTATAAAATATATTATCTTAAAAAGCATTTTCACCTGGCAGTTACCTGTATTAATGTTATTTTAAGTAATCAAGAAGAATGTAAGTTCTAGATTTATAATTTAAATGATCTGTCAGGTGGTGCATGTATATGTGTAGATAATTTTTCAGGTCAGTTTGAGACGCCTGGACTAGGGTTTCTCAGGTTACACAGTACTTTTCGTCACGATTTAAAGATGTATGCCTCTGATGAAGGGAGAGTTCAAATGACAGCAGCAGCTTTTATAAAGGTAAATCATTTTATTTACAACATTAAACACAAGTCGGGTTGTTACAATTGCACTTCTTTTGTTGAATACAATATAATAAAGCAAATTCAGACATCATTTCTTGGTCTATGTTTCCATATTAGTATGTGTAATTATTACCTATATATTTCAGGGTTTACTAGCTTTAGAAGGAGAACTGACACCTATCATGGTACAGATGGTTAAAAGTGCTAATACCAATGGTTTACTAGACAGTGAAGGCTTGAGCTCCAAATATCAAATTGTGTATGTATGAAATCTATTTAATGAAGTAGTAGTTTTCCCTTTTAAAATGAGATGGATATTTAGTGTGATAAAATATTTAGTGATGAGAATATCTCCATGGAAACTGTTATCTTCGGAATCGTATGCCGCATGAAAGATATGTAATGTTATAATCGTTTAACTGTTTGGTATCAATTTTCAACATAAAACAGACTTTCTGGAAACTTTTCATAGAAATGTAGAATTCTTTAATGAAAATTTAGACTATCTAAGGTCATATAATTATGTGATTACCTGGTAAACTTGATTTATTTAAAACATGTTTTAATTTAATATCTATGATAATATGTAAGGCAATACTCTGTTACCCAATATATGGCGATAATATTACAATTACACAATGTTACTAAGAATAGAATAAAGTAAATTGGAAGGAGTCTATTGATTGGGGGGGGGTGCTTGGGATGGCCTAGTGGTCTAGAGTGCCACAATTCGACCTCTAGCTGGCCGGCCACCTGGCTTGCGGCTGCGATTTCGAGCTCTGGTGTGAGCATAAGTGGCATGGAGATAGGGGCACCTTCTCAACCTCGTGGGTTTCCCTTGCACCTCTGGTTTCCTCCCACTGCTAAAGAGCCTTATGTGCAAGCGAATTATTAAAATAAAATTAAACCGTATGTTAGTCCCGAAGTGACGTAGTTGTATTGAGTGGATGTTAAACCCCATTTCTCTTTCTCTCTCTCTCTCTATTGATTGGACAATAAAAAAAAATAATTTCATGTTTGATTGGTTAATTTTGCAATGTTGAATATTGTAAAAAATCTACTATGTCATTTTATAATTATATTTTGAATTGTGGTTACATTTTTAAATAAATATTAAACAAAGTAGAATATAGTTAGAAAACCCAAGAAGTATTTGGATTGGATAAACAATAGCAAAACTCAGAGAAAGGTTCGTTCAATAATTCACATGTGCATAGAGGGTCTTTAGCAGTGGGAGGACCCAGAGAAAAACCGCCAGATCATTAATTTTTGGCCCAGTTGTACATATAAATACAATGTAAGACCTATGTGGTCACTTGATAAAATTCAGAGATGTTATTGAAACTAAACCATTGTTACTTTCAGTGTTAAAGAGAAATTGAAAGATATATTTAATCAAGATAAAGATTTTACGGAAGAAGATTATAAAAAGGTACCGTAATTGAAAATGATATTGTTAAAACTCTTAAAGACAAATCACACTTATATATTTGTAAAAAATATATTGAATTTAATGAACAGAATTTTAAGATCTTATTACTTTCTTTATTTTCATCTTGAAGACATTGCTATGACCATCCAATGATGAAAAGTGATAGTTGCATTGGTAATCACAGGGCATCCCTTTTCTCCCATAGATTTAAGCAATAAAGTTTCCTGCTGTTTTGGCAGTTATTTCACATTGGCACAAAGTAAAAGCAGACATGCAGAGTTATTTCTAGAAAATTAACATTTAACCATCTATGATCAGTATGGACAAAAATAAACATATCCATGTAATCTTTGTATACAGTTCAGTAAATACTTATGGAGGGAACAAACCACTAATATATCTGGGCAATTTTTTTGCCCAAATACCTGGCATTCTGCTAAACCATCATTCGACATTTCATTATTAAAAGGAGTTATTTACTTCATGATTGGTCATTTGATTATTTTTCAAAGGGTTACATGATAGTTGATTTTGATATGTTTAAGTCAAGAAATGAGCTTGTAATGTGACTGGTGACATTTAGCAATAATTTGTTATTTAAAAAGGACAAATAAAATAAAATGTAAACTGCATCACATGTTTCATATCTTATGATGAATGTAATTTCAGCTTGCTCCAACTGGTAGTGTGTCTTTAATTAATGCAATGAAATTTGTCAAAAATCCCAAAGAAATGTGTGATAAAGTTCATGCAATGGTGAAAGAAATAACTGCAAAGATCAGAAGTCTTAAAATAGAGCTAAAAGCTCGAGGTAAAGATTTATTCAGTATTGAAATTATTGCCAGTTTAGATTGACTCCACTTATACATGTACAAACACTTATATCTAATTTTGCAGATACTGTATTGATAATTTTTTTTTTAATATTTACACTTTTTATCAACCTATAATAGCAGATCACATATTAAACCTGATGATTTTTGTGTAACATATAAATTGAACTCATTTCAGCCAACTGTTGTATATTTGGGGTGGGGAGTATGTATGCAGTTTGTGGTTAAAGATAGGCATAATATACTGAGGCACAATGAGAGAGAGAAATGAAGTTTAACGTCCACTCAGCACAACTAGGTCATTTCGGGACTAACGTATGGTTAATTTTATTTCAATAATTCGCTTGCGCGTATGGGTCTTTAGCAAGCAAGAGGTGGCCGTCCAGCTAGAGGTTGAGGTTGGGATGGCCTAGTGGTCTAGAGTGCCGCGCTTTGACCTCTAGCTGGCAGACCACCTCTGGCTTGCGGCTGTGGTTTCGAACCCTGGTGTGAGCGTATGTGGCATGGAGATAGGGGCGCCTTCTCACTCGTGGGTTTCCTCCGGGCACTCCGGTTTCCTCTCACTGTTAAAGACCCCTACGCGCAAGGAAATTATTGAAATAAAATTAAACCATATGTTAGTGCCGAAATGACCTAGTTGTGTTATGTGGACGTTAAACCCCATTTCTCTCTCTCTTTCTTTTAAGTGGATTTACCTCCCTTAGACGTTGTTGTATCTAGCCAATTTTTCTCAAATGTTGACAACGCATCCAGACTTATATTCAAGGAATATTTTTCTGGATGATAGAGACTATCTTGTTTGTAGTACATGAGACAAGGCAAGTGATCTTTCTTCCTTTATGAAATAAAGTTAAATGGAAATATTTTCTTTTCTTTTCTAGATTTAAAGTTATATCATGGTGAATCATGGGAATTATTTATCAGACGCTGGGCTAAATTAGAGAAAGATTTTAAGTTAAAGAACGGACGATATGATATAAGTAAAATTCCTGATATATATGATTGTATAAAATATGATCTACAACATAATAAGAAAACATTACAATATGAAGGAGCTGAAGAATTGTTTATGTGTTGTAAAGCCCTAGCTGACATAATTATACCACAGGTATGTACATGTTGATATTTGGATTTATTTTCTTTATTCTGTTGTGAAATGTGGCCTTATATTATTGCACTCGCCTTACCGATCTGTCTGCTTTTGAAAGATTTCGTGTGAACACTCTGTAGACAAGATTTATCATGTGATCCTTCATTGTTAGTGAGACAGAGAATACTATTAAATTTATGTTAATAACCTCAAGACTTATTTTCCTTGGTCACTGTAGACGTTTGTGAATCCTCAAACAAAAATGGTTATTCAATCGGCTTGAAATGCATATGCATTTTTGAGATTTGTAAAATGAATTTCCATTAATTGTCTGTATTTAGAAGCTTTTAAACATGCACTGTTTAAATCTTGTAAAGTACATATTTTTTCTATGTTCTACATTACAGGAATATAAAAATGGTTATTCAATCGGCTTGAAATGCATATGCATTTTTGAGATTTGTAAAATGAATTTCCATTGATTGTCTGTATTTAGAAGCTTTTAAACATGCACTGTTTAAATCTTGTAAAGTACATATTTTTTCTATGTTCTACATTACAGGAATATGGTATAACTGTTGAAGAGAAATTACATATAGCACAAAACTTTAGTAATCCTTTAATTAGAAAAATTCGAAGTGACTTTGCCCAGTGTGAACAACTTAATCAAGAAGATGATTCTACCAGATTAGATTCAAGGTAGTTTTTGGCAAAATTGATGCTGAATTTTAGAGCGATTTTGACATGCCCTATTATACTGTATACCACCTGTACATGCCTTGGATTCTGTGCATTTATCAAAGATTACTCTTTCTTAATAATTCTCAGTAAATTATATTTTTCTAGATTCTGTGCATTGACCAAAGATTACTCTTTCTTAATACTTCTAGGCAAATTAATTTAGAAATAATCTGTCGTATAAGAAGTGGTTGCAATGTTTAAAAGATCTTTTACAAAGTGTCACTGGCCGCAAGTGCTAAATTGAAAGTCCAAACTTTGGATACTGTATGAAGATTCAGATTTTTTAACCCATATTTTAATTTAGAAACTGCAAATGAGATATTGATTGTTGTTTCAGATATTCAAAAGGTGTATCAACACCAGAGAGATTTGTTAGAACACGTTTATATTTTACTAGTGAAAGTCATATCCATTCTTTATTAACTATATTGCGCTATGGTTCTCTATGTGATGAGGCTAAAGATCAACAATGGAAACGTGCTATGGATTATATTAACGCTACATCAGAGTTAAATTATATGACACAGATTGTTCTAATGATGTTTGAAGATCCTAGTAAGGTAAAATATTTAAGGGTTTTGTTTATCTTCTAATATCAAATACAATATATAAAAAAGATTACAGTACTTTGTACTTGTTCCAGGAGGAATACCCACATTTGAAATTCTTCTATTGATCATAAAATTAAAACTTCCATCAGTTTGCTGATATTATCTTGAACAGAAAACTGTTAAAAGAAGATCGTTTAGTCAATATTAGAGAATCGATATGAATAGATGAATGATCATTGTTTCAGGACCCAACGTCAGAAGAGAGGTATCACATGGAACTTCATTTTAGTCCTGGAGCCTATACTAGTTGTGATACCAGTTTAACATCACCAAGGGGGATGGGTTATAGACCTAAACCAAAAACAGATAAAGTATGCTATAAACAATACTTGTAATTACAGTAGAAATTCATTTGAAATAGTTTACCACAGCACTACTAGTACTGTATCTTTAATTTCAATCCAAATTTTATATTTTTTAATGGGAAGGGTTTTTATTCAATGACCTCTTGTAACATTCTGAACCCAATTTAAAAACCGGATGTAAATATCTGGTAAATAATTCTGCAAGTAGACTATTTAGACTTTTTGGATAAAAAAATTTACTTTATAGGTTGCAAAAGTTTTTGGGATGGATTTAAATGTTAATCTGTGAAATTGGATGCATTTTTATTTTAGAAAGATAATAAAGATGATATGGTAAAAGAGTCAACGAGTTTACAAGGTTCCTGTACCTGGGACGGTTCTCTATGTAAAGAACAACTTAAACCACGCCTTAGTAGATCTGACCCACAGACTTCTTATACTCCACCAGGAATAAAATGCAACCTTGGAGAAATACTTGAAAGTGATCTATATGAACAGGATACTGTAGACCATTTTAATGTAAAGAGTATTTTTTTTTTATCTGCCTACATTGAAATGTGGTGTATATTGTCGTGGCCCCAATCCGTCATTCTGACGTCCAGAATTGCTTGTTGACACTCTGGAGGCTAAAGTTAATATCCAATTGACTTTAAAATTATACACGTTGTGTAAGGTTACGAGGCGAAAAAGCTTACTGATTTTCAACAACTTCTTCCAGAGTTTTGGTCCTTGATCACTTTAAAAAATCTTGTGGTTGCTGTTAAGGTTAAAACTTAATATCCAATTGACTTCAAGGTTATGAGACAAACAGGTCTATTTTCAGTAGTTTCCAATAATTACTGCCAGAGTTATGACCCTTGATCCCTTTGGAAAATCTTGTAGATGTTCTAGAGTTAATATCCGATTGACATTAAATTTATAAACAGTAGTTAAGGTCATGAGACGTAGGGGCCTACTGATTTCCATCAAATTTTGATAAATACTTCCAGAGTTATGACCCTTGATATTAAATGTTTGTATGCGCCATGAGCATACTGTTTGGATGGAATGCGCGCAATATAAATATTCATTATTATTATAGTATAGTGCATAACTAAAAGACAAACAAAATCTAATGATTTCTGATAATCAGTTGTTACTTGTGTTTATTGTGTTGTAACAAGAGAAAAAAATATGCAACTGCCTGGAAATCTTTGCTGGTGTGGGTGTATGCTTCTCGTCTGACAACCTATCTTTATTAATCTCTATAAATAAGTCATGCTGGGACAATGTTTTTTTAATAATAGACATAGTTAAATTTTGCTCCCTGTGAATTTATGTGCAGCAGTCTAAGTTTGTTTGTAGGAATAGACTATAAAGAAGTTTTTGGAGAAGGAAATCACTTTAACTTTTTAATAAATTTATTTTAGGTTGAAGACAGTTCTTCTAAAATACTTGATTCAAGTATTCCTGAGTGGGATTGGGGAGAAGCAGATGATAATGTAAGTGCCATTAACTACTAATGTCTCATAAACATTTACTACCATAATCAGTATTTTGCAGGGTTTGGCTATATAATTGTGCAACTGATTTAACAAAATAAAGATTGAAATAGTTTGCAAAATTCACTTGTATGCTTTTTCTGAATCAGACATTTTGTGTCCTTCATTAATTACTGTGTGTTCATATTTCTTGCTTTAATGGGAAGTAACCCGATTAAATTCTACCAGTTGAATTTTAGCCTATTTGTTCGTGGATGATAATTCTGTTTAGAATGGCATCTAATAGTCAACATAAAATGTAACTTCCAACTGTTCCCAACTTTCTGGGTTCTGCTTAATGCCATAAGACATGAACTGCACCAAGAACTGTATGAGTCAGAATCAGGGAGGGCTAACTCCAGATGAAACAAATATTTCCATAATTTTAACAATAAGTTCCAGGGATCCCATATACCTCATTGACTTTTTGAAACTTAGTTTTAAAACATAATATCAAATATGACTATCAAACACAATAACAAATAAGGAACCTAGCATTGACCTAATAGAGGCAGATTTTCAGGAGTCGCGATTCATTACTCGCGCGCACGCTATACTCGCCTGAAATGTAATTCGAGAGAGTAAGGCATAAATAAAATAAAAACCAAGTACGAGCAATCCAAACCATAAGACAGAATTTGAAGTCCTAAAAACATTATAGGCAAAATAGTGTATTCAAGCAAAATAGTGTAATCAGCAAATGGACTGCTCCTCGTATACAAAAATACACGACAAGCAGTGGTAACAGGTGTCCGGTCGCGCAAACATTTCAGGAAACTTTTCATAGAAAAATGTACAATTCTTAAATGAAAATTTAAAAGTATCTAAGACCGTAGTTATTTGATTTTCTGGTTTACTTGGTTAACCATTTTTAATTTGGTATTTACAAAAGAATACAAGGCAATAAGCCAAATCCGTTCCCGTACGAGATGTTACTAAGAATAGAATAAAGTAATCAGAAGGTGTCAATTGATTGGACAATAAAGAAATTATTTTGGGCTTGCAACATAGAATTTTTATGATTGGTTAATTTAACTGAAACCTAAAGTAGAATTCTCGCGAGAAATATTACGAGATATGAAAATTTGTAGAATGTTGTAACGAATATAATGCTGTTTTCTAGACTATATTTTAAAAATTGGTTTCATTTTAAAATAAATATAAAACAAGCTAGAAATGCCAAGAACTATTTGAATTGGAATACCAATAGCTAAAGTCAGAAACAGGTGCTTTGATATTGCTGTACGTACAAGTGCTATTATTACATTATTATTAGTATATTTTAGCAGAAGATGCCACTGCCCACTGTCAACATTGTGGGGCGACACTACATTCTACGATTTTCAAACATTGTAATACAAAAGGGTAGAGAGGAATTTCTGAAAACCTCCTTATCTTAGTTAAACAGAATAATGGAAAACTTTTGTTATAAAGATGAATATAACCCAAAATGACAAGGGTCTTATACATTAGACTTTACACACAACTACCCTACTATATTATTAATAAGTTCACCGGTTGTCTTTGTTCCATCAGCAGAGCCTTATTTTTTTAAAATAGTAAATTACTGTTATTTTCACATTCAGCCAAAATAAATTGGCAAATATTCTTTTATTATTCCTTATTAAATTAATCTAAATAGGTTTTCTTTTTGGAATTACTCAATTTGAATGAATAAAAGTGGCAAGCACTGAGAGGGATGAGATCTATGAGTAAATATTTTAATAAATGAATCATTTTAAGAGATCTCTTTGGTCAACTAACCTTATTTTTTGACCACCCGTCAGAATTAAGACAGTAGGTAATAATGCCCTTTACACTGTAGCAGAACTGTACCTGGAAAAACACTACAGCCTAGCCCTGAACCTGCCTGTTATCTGTAAAAAACTGAACCATTAATTACTAACTTTACTCCATATTTCAGACATGGAGGTTTGACTTTCTTAGTATTACTATATCTTGATCAATAAACGCCAAACATTTATTGGCTATTCTGAACAATTTGACAATACCATCATACAACCTGTTGACATGTCAAAATCATTTAGTGTTATTTTGATCATTTCCTTTTAAAATTTATAGTAAATAATGAATATAGTAAAAAAAACTGATGGGAAGTATAATTGGTTATTTGTATTTATAGCAGCAAGAAAAAACACAAGAGTGTAAGCCTCAGCCTGCTGGCACATGTAAAAGTGAACCTATACCATGTGTGAAACCTGTACAAATAACAATTGATCCAGTTTCGAGCCAAGGTGAAGTATTTTCCTTTTAGAAAATTAATTATTTACAACATTATTTTGAACCCATCGACCAACCATTCATTTATTTTGCCTAATTTTGAAATTCTAACCTATCAACAATTGTCTACATGAAACACCACTTAATTGATATCTCTGATAATAATTGCCTTTCACATTTTTTTTATTGTTTGACAACTCTTATGTTTGATTATAAACCTCAGTAATTCTTAAATTTAGATTCTTCCAAGCCACAGAGTCTTGATGAAAAACGCAGTAGAAGTCTGGATGATGACAAAAAATCAGGTGAGTTCATTTATACATAATACATGGAGAAATAAAATGCAAATATTTGATATTTTCAAGTATCACACAACATGGTAATTGATATTTAGATTAAAATAAAAATCAAATCCGATTTAATCCATTATCCATTGATCATGTTACTAAAAATATACCTGTTCATGGTTCATTTTAATTGTATGAAATTCTGAGATATGAAACCATCTTCATGTTATGGTGAGACAGAAAATGTTTTTAATTTTAGATGAAATCACAACGTCTAATACAAACGGTAAATTATTAAAACAGTGTCTAAATGTTCACTGGTTTTATTTAGTTGTATTCTCTGGTTCTTTCTGTTGTTTTATGTAACTTATGTAGATAACTGTAAATCAATAAATCGAACATTTTGGCTAGACTGGATTTAAATTCTAAAAGAATCACCAAAGCTTGTTTTGAATGAACTGTACTTGAACAATAATTTATTTTTGAAATAACAAAATGAAAATAGAATTGTAAAAAAAATCACATTATTAAGAGTGTAAAATGAAGTTCTAGTAGAAAATTTCCTGAAGAAGTTGCAGTAGATGACAGTTCTAAATGTAAAATTTAATTTGAATGTATTAACGATAATTCCATAAAAAGTTTGATTTAAAAATTTCATTAGTTATCATCACTGCATCTATCAATTATATTGGTCATTATATTAATATGTTAAGTTCATTCCTCATTACTATAAAATCGATTATTGTTTTATCATTCATTAGAATTATGTTAGATTCTGAAGTAATTCTATATTCATGTGGCTTGTATGCATGGTTATAATTCGTTTTTCTTAGCTCCAATAATGCTTGAATATAGTGTTGTGAATTTTAAAATAGCTGTTCCTTTGTATCTGCCCACATTGCATATGGGAGTATATTGTTGTCATCACTGTCAATCTGTCCTCAGTTCTGTACAGAATTTTTAGATCAACAACATTTCAGTTAATTGTTCATATTTAAACGTCTTTAATGAAAATAAGACCTCTGATTTGGAGATGGCATTTTTACTCCCATGACTTTTACTGCATTCGCAAAACTGCCGATAGCATAATTTCGTAGCTTGGCATTGCTATATTTTTTATTTTCATTCAGTGAGCTTTCAAAGAACAAGTATTCCTGCTTTTAATAATGACTACAAAAACATTTTTTGCCCGTTAATATATTAAATTTGTATAGGTTTTTTTTAAAAACAAAAGGTATACGAACACATTAAAGTGATTATAGAACCTTTTTTTTAAACATTAACTTTGATTTTCATTTATTTATGTTCATGGTTATTATTAGAAATGCAATGACATGTACCTGTATATTTAATGTTGTATTGTTTTTAAAGGTAGTCTCACCCCTTTAAAGCTCACCTTTGTTCATGGCAAGGATAAAACCAAACCGCGATACTTGCATTCATTTTCCAGTGAATTGTCAGCCACCCTATCGGAGCCCATACGTTAGTATTCATATCTTTCAAAGCATGCAGATTGCATTCTTTCCTTGTTCACTCTTTTTTGTAACAATTTCACCGTAGACTAGATAGATAGTAGCTTTACAATTCAGTTTATATAATTAACTACTGTTATGTTAAATGTTTTATATTCTGTTATTTGTCCACTTTTAATGTGAATGTATATTGCTGTCGTTGTCCATGTCTGTCTGTTGATTTCTCAAAACTTTTTTAACAGAGCATTAGAGTCCAAATTTTTTATCCAGTTCATTATTAACTCGGGGTTCATGAACAATTGTTCAATTAATTAATGGGTGGAAGTATTAAAAGGCAAAAAAAATTGTAAATACCTTGATTTTGAAAATTATGGAACTCAATTTGTTGCTTTCACAATGAAAAGGCTAATGTCCTTGATCATCTGTTGTATTTTTCTTAATTCTGAACATGGGCGTATCAAGTTAGGGCTTGTTTATGCTAGTGTTATAGTTTATTTATGTTAAACATTATATTTTTCTTATATATATTTGCTTGGTATTATTTAATGTTATATTTATTTTAAGGAATGGTGTGCACAGAAAAAATAGCTAGGAAATGGAGTATTCTCCATATAGTTCATTGTGTCAGGGCATAGGCTGGCCTATTTTAGGATAGATATTATAATATTTCCTTAGAATAAAAACATGATGAGCAAAGTAGCCATTTTCGGGGTCAGAAACTTATCTTTTGGTAGTAGACTGATAAAGCACATATGTAATGGCAAATAAATGGCTGAGTAATGGAATGTGAAAACAGCAATATTTTAGAGCTTTTTTTATCAGTTGTATTTTTGAATAGTAGGCCTACTGCAGATTATTTTGGTATAATTGAATTGTTGTGCGTTGACTATAAATTATTTTTGCTTTCTTTGGGAAAACAATGATATTATAATATAATGTGAATGATTTTATATTGACCCTATATTATTCAGCTTATTGAATGTTACCTTGCATCTGATAATAGCAATTTACCAATTCCATCACATATAGATGGCAAACGATATTAAAATGTGGCGCTACTGCTTTTAATTAACTGATATTTAAAATGTAAAATGACCTAAAATCATATTTCTTGGCCCTCTAATACATTTTATTCAAAAGGATTGGGTTTATTTTTTTTGTATTTAATTTGATTATTTTTGTTGATATTTTAATTTCTGTTCAATTCAAATTTCAAGGAGTTTTATTGTGGAGTGTTGTTGTCGCCTTTGACCGTGTTCGGTTGGTCCATTCAAAATAATTTTTAACCCTGTTGTACAGAGCAGAATTCCTTATTGTTCTTTATGATTAGGATAATCCTACTATTGCAGTACCAGTAACTATAGGAATAAAACATTAATTATATTTAGAGGCTACTCAGCTACCAGTATAAAGATTGCAATCAGAGATCACAAGGTATCACACACATGAAAAAAAAAACAAAACTCATCACTATTTATCATTTGTCATCCTGCAGTACCTATATTTTCTTGATACACTAAAGGCATCTGTCACAAATTCTAAATAAAATATCTTTTGAAGATGTTATCATGGACTTTGCTGCTGGTGGGTGTGTAAGTTTAAGTGGTTTCTTAGCTTACAGTGGCTTGTTTTCCAATTCAAAAGTTGTCGGAATAAAAATATTATTTAATACATCATTGATATACATAGCATTATGGTATGTTTTCATATTTTATTGCAAATTGAAATAAGTTGTCATTTATCATTTATCAAATTTAAACATGTCAATTTGATATAGGACATATGATGTTCTGTGTCCTGATGTATGATAATACTGTAGACAAGTCATGAAATCAGTTACATAAAAATAATTTATATTTCAGAAAATAGACTTCGTCTACAGGGCAAGTGTTTATATATTGGAAAATTATTTGTTCATTAGATCTGAAATTAGTAAACTACACACCATTTCTTACATAGCTGATTTGAACATTTCTGCTCTTGAAGTGTTTTGATTTTTCAGGCACTATTTGCTCTTCATGAATATAGTTGGGTTTCATTTTTAGTGATCTTGGTTTAGAGTTCTTTTATTTTGTTTTTGAAAAATGCATGATGCCCTGATGCAATAGTTGCAGCAAATTACAAGGGAGAAACCTGTATAAATTTAATTAAACAGTTAACATCTCTGAACGGCATTTGAGGAATTGTTAATTCCTTGCAAACTACAATTTTGTGAAAGTTTAACCTCTAAAAGGAATATCGCTTTAAAAATTATTAATATTTCTAAAAATTTGGCATCCTCCACATAAGATGAAAACCAGATATGGTCAGAATGGCCAAGATTTATTTTAGTCAAACCGACCAAAAATGTGATCAGAATTTGTCTATATGACTGAATTCTTATTGAGAGACAAATCTATGGTCATTTTAACCTGTTAAACATCTATCGTAGCAATGATCTGTGTGTTAAAATCATATGGAACATATTTTTAACCAGTTCTATCACATGTTATAATGACTGACAGCAATATTGTTGAGAGAACACTAGATAGGAGGCAGTCTAGCCCGTAGGACGTCATATGTGGAGTGTGGGTTAGTTTAAGCGTTAGGGCTGCAGATTTGGTCAAGGTCTAGAGATGTAAACAGGGCTAGCGCTGACACTAACCCTAGACCAAGCCCTAAATGTAGCGTTCTTACAAATATTGTCCTTTAAGACATGCAAAATTTCAGAAAAATGCAAATGAAGTACAGAGGCTTTAAACTTATCTATTGAAAATACATTATACCTCATTCTAAAAGTGTTTGAAGGTGTACATATTTCCTTCTGTCGTATCTGTCCATTCTTCTACATTTGGTTTTCAATCAACATTCTGTCTTTATGGTATTCTTCTTTTCTAGTAAATAGTAGTGCTCTTTAACTTTCCTCCAGAAATACATATATCAATTGAAGGAACTTGCAGCTTGCTCATATATAATACCCCACTTTAGAATAGTACCAATCAACACTATATTGCTAGAGAACGATCTACATAGAATGTAATCAAACTATTATCTGTGCATATAATTTACAGGTGGGCTCAAGGTGCTTTCATTAGACTAATTATTATTATAACATACTAATAATATAGATAATTGAATATCATGCAATAATCAATGTCAAAGTATATTATTATAGTGTAAAAATATACATGCACCAGTATATTATATGATCAAAATATACATCCACCATAGGCTGAAGAGAGTCATAAATTTTAGTATGTTACAGCTTTCAGATTAGATCAGCTGTGCATGGCCTTCCGTATTAAAATTATACATCCACAATAAACTGTGGTCATATATTGCCATCTGTCCATCGCTCTTCCACAATTTCTTTTGAACAATCTACAGGCTACATTATTTATCATAAGTATAGTATAAAGATTTTTCTTTGTATTTGTCTTAAGATTCACAATGTTTCAACCTTTATGAACAGCTCAGACGACTTGGCTGTTTTGGGTGTATGTTTCAGTGCCTGGCAACCAATCATATAATGTTTTAGTTTTTGTTGGCATGTTATTTGTTTTGAGGTTACATCATTTCTTCTGTTTTTCCTTCATTTTGTGTGAGGTTGTGTGGCTGGGATGAATGCTTAAGGTTAAGTTTTTTAAGAAAAGATGGGGATAGTTAATTGAATGGAAAAGATAATACAAAAATGGTGACTGTTATGTTTTTTAGTTACACAAATTTTGTCTAAGAAAAGAAATTTCCAGTTGTAAGAATTGTAGCTGCTACAGATATCAAATAGAGAATGTATGAAGCACATTGTGATTTTAATGTTATTTAAAGTTGTCATACTTTTTTCAGCATACGTTCATCGTCATTATCAGACTGTACATTTACCTTTAAATTCCGACAGACATCGGCATTCCTGTTCCAGTTTATTTTATCTTAATACAAATGCCCTGAAAGGTAATTTCAATTTATAATTTACTATTTTCTGTACAATTTCAAAAGTTAAAGACAATTTATAATTGTTTTGTTCAATTGGGAAGGCAATTACTATCCCAGTTGGATAGTTTATGCTTTTTATTGAATTGAACAATTTGGATATAATCAATTAGTAATCAAAATGTAAATTTATTTGATGCCAAGAAAATAAGACATATTTTAATTTCAGCCTTTGAGGGTTTTAACATGGTGCCGTCCATAAAACCACTAGAGACATTACACAATTCTTTAACATTTCGAGCTGTAGATGATTTTCTGCATCGTACAACGACCAACAGATTTCTAACACCTTTAGCATCTCCACCATATAATCATGATTTCCCAGCTGGTAAAAGTCTTCCACTTGCAGTTCCCAATAAAAGTAAGTGATTAAAGCTAAATATTGACATTATTGTAGACTGTAAAAGCTTATTATGACCTGAAAGTACATTTTACAGGAGACATACGATTAGGTATATAATTATAATGCAATGATATTTACTTGGTTGATCTTAGTGAAATACATCTGAGACAATTCATTTCGAACATATTAGCTCTTAACTGATCACAGCGACTTTTGTCAACGCCTATAACGTTATCGTTAAGTACCCACAGTGACTGTTTCTTTTTGAAAAATTATAATGAAAGAGTGATAAGTCTAGGCCTATAGTCTAGTAGGCCCAGCCTTAATCAACAAAATCCATAAATAAGCTTAAATTAAAAGAAATTCATGATGAATGATTTTTAGTTCACAACAGCCGAACAAAAAAATAAAACTAACTATTACATACATCTACATAAAATTCATATTTATGAAAATAACATTAAATTTAGCTTACTTCATCCATCTACATGTAGGGTCTATCTACAGTTGTTTTTTAATGATATGACTTTAAAATGTATATTATATTTTAACATTATTGACCATTATGACATGGGTTTTTTATGATGTTATGACGTCAAACGTTTTGGGTCATTTAAGAGTTAAATATTATTGCAATAGTTGCTTCAAACAAACCCATATTATATGAGAATTTTACAGGATGTAAGGGGTTTTGTTTACTTATTTTAGGACCTAAGTGTGAAATGGCAGGTTTTGTAATGAATATATACACATTACATCTAATACACCTGTAATCAGTTATTTTTTTGATTAATCCAGTCTTCATTTATGAGACAAAACTTAGGATATTTTTCCTTTGAATTGTTTGAGATTAAAACACAATTAACCATTTAGCTTTTGTGTACTCTTTAGGTTGCTGCCAGCACATTATATCTAATAAGATTGCTTTTAAAAGAAGTTCTAAAATTATTTCTAACTCCTTATACAACCCATTTCTTAGGCTAGGTTCCCACGATTATGATCCAAACGTATCTTGACGTACTAGATTGTGGACTCAATAGACACAATATTATCGTAGCCCATCGCACAACATTGAGATCCAAGCATGATAATTTGTCCTGTTCTATAACAACCTAGATAACCTGGCGCGAACTCTTAGTTTTCTTTAACTGGCACGCGCACAGGTACTTTTTCTTTTACAAGTGTCCCCAAATCTGGGATTTCGTGTGGAGGTAGTTCATAGGTAACAGTCTGTGAAGTAGAACATTTGCCACTGTACCTGTGTATCGCTAATTATAAACCGAATGTGTGAAGACAGTTCATACATATCACTGAAAAATTGTTCAGTACAAACTGAGTTGAATCACGCTCGATTTGCTACTAAACAAACCCATGGGTTTATTTTCTCGCGGATTTTTTGACCTTCTATGAACTTATCCATACCTATATCCTTACACCGAGAGAAATTATCTAGTCTCAGTGAAAAGAACCATGGTCATCTGGTAGAAAATTTGAAAGAAAACTAACCTGTCGCACATGAGGAAGTCATTATACTAATAATAAAAGGCGAGACCTCTTTTTGCGGCGCAGGCTTATCACTAAGTAGTAAACCGTCAGTAAAGGCTTGTATAGCTGACCCAGATTTTAAGAACTGGGACAGGGGGTCATGCAGACGGAAGAAATCTAGTCGGCTACTTATTGTGTTAAATCTTAACAGCTTGTAATATAAACTAATGCTTATTTTTTATGACACAATATATCCACTAAGTAATATACATGATTTGAAACAGATGAAGTTACTAATACTTCTAGAAATGACATTTAGTAATTGAACTGTAACCCACTATAAACACTGTTTGTGGGTGATGGGTGCTGCTTCATTGACGTGCGGCGTTTTGAGGCGTTGCATATAGATGAATCTGTAGTTGTTATCCACAAATAGTGTTTAGTGTTTTAACTAATTTTTGACTTTAAACTATGAATTATAGTATTCGTATTGACTGAGATTACCATTATATGTATATACTATGTACTTTTGTGTAATTATATCTTGTTTGAAGTATGAAGTGGAATGACACCTTATTTTAATACATATTTTAATTTACCTAAGATAAGTCCAATCACAATATCATGCAATAGGTGTTTTAATGTGATTTTTAGGTTTAACCCCGAAAAACAATGCCAAAATAGTGTTTTCACTGCTTACAGAAAACTGAAATTTAAAAAAAAAAGCCCACACTCTCCCTATCGAGCGCCAGCACATACTGTCAACATTGTATATTTCTCCATTTCCGCCCTTCCCCCCCCCCCCACAAAATATATTTCACGGCTACGTTGCGATGGTACCAGCATACCCAGTTGTTGACACCCATTACATCACTCCTGTCTAAGAAATATTAAAGCTGTGGTGTTACAGTGACGGCATTGTATTTCACCATAAAACTACAGTCACTCTAACCATTCATAATACATCTAACTATCCCTTTACAGCACTTCACTCCCTACACATTTCCCCTCGTCCTACGTCAACAACGCATCTCATACATCCAGTTCGCTTATTAACCCTTGTACCACGTCTACTGGATGACATCTAAGAGATGTGGTAGGGCTTAAACAATGATCTATATCAATTGAATTTCGGAAAATCAGTTTTGAATCTTTTCATATGTAACAATACTCCCTATAGGCATACATTTGACAATATTTTGTGCCCTTGAATGTTACATGTTGGCCAGATATAGAATTATTCCCCGATTTATGCTGGATAACAACATTAATAGCATTAGATTCCAACTCACAAAAATTTGTTAACCTCTAGTAAGAATTTCAAATACATTGCTGGCATTGTTCATCTCAACAGATATACAGTCTACTAGATAAACCCTTAGTGAAATACGATAAATTTTGACCCACCCAAGTCCAATACATTTTGACTACAGTTCACTTATAAGTTGTTCTTTAATGCAGTTTTATACTAATCAAATTATTATAATTTGCAATATTTTAATCATCGAGTTATTATTGTATACAATTATATACTATGCAATATTATAGTAATCCAGTTATAGTTGTATACAATTATATACTATGCAATATTCTAATGGTAATAATTGAGTTTATTATTTTATGCAATATAATCATCAAGTTATTTGTTTATGCAAGATTATACCAGTAATAACCAAGTTTTTAGTTAAGGCAATATAATCATTAAGTCTTTTTTTTTATGCAATGTAATCATTAAGTTATTTTTTTATGTTATTTTATACCGATAATCTTCAAGTTATTATTTTATGCAATATTATGCCAAAACCATTGAGTTGTTATTCTATGCAATATAATCAATCAAGTTATTATTTTGTACCATTATATACATTAAGTGTATTTTACTGATCAAGTTATTGTTTCATATAATTATACACTAATCAAGTTATTGTTTGTATCCTTATTAATTATTATTTTATAATTTCAGTAATTCACAGTTTACCATCATCATGTAGTTCCAGTGCTGGTCCTTCATCACCCACATCCGCTTCCACACCTGTTGATATTATTCAAAAACTGAAAATGTTTATGGTCGAATCACAGGGATCACGATCGGATGGAGATACAGACTCTTCTAGTTCATCTCAAAATAGACAGGATCAATATGTATCAGACTCGAACATTGATCCATTTGATTTCTCACTTCTCCAATCCGTTAATTCTAGTTCTGTCTCATCTCCAGACAACAATGATAGATTTACAGTAAAACATGTTGATGACTCTTCCTTTAATACACCTATAGTCTCAGCAGGAGGTCCAAAAACGTCTTCTGAAGATATATATACTGGTATTCATTCGAGTGATTCTCAAGTAGATAGCGACAACACAGATTCGGTTACTATAATTGACTCTTCAGCAACAGATTTAGATGCTCGATCCCTGTCAGGAATTCCACCAATAGTAGATAGCTCAGAAGCAACTTTAGTGTTCTTTGAAGACAATACCCAAATGGACAAAGAAAGCAAGGATTTTAATTAATCAAGGGTGATTTTCTATTAATATAGACTAGATAGAAGAGTTATGTGTTATTTTGTCTATAAAATATTGGGGGTTTGTGGAATATATATTTCACCGATTAATCAATGATTTTGGTTAAAGATGCATTATTTAAAAGTTACAGTAAACTGCATATTTTAGGTTTTTTTCTGGCTTCAAGTGTTATATAAATTATTATTGAGAAATTTATTCCCATGCTCAGCCCATATCAACACTCTATATTATTGGATGGCTGGGCATTGAGTGAATTAGACAATGTCTGTCATATCTTCGTTAAACGTTAATATGAGCACCACTCAAGGATAATGCTGATTAAATGAGTGAAAATTGAGACTTTGTATATTCCACTGGCAATGGTATTTGACAGTAAAGACTATTTATGCCATTTCTTGTAAAAACTTAATAAAGAGCACATAAGATCATAATTTCCTATTACATAATATAATAAACAATGATTACTAAATCCATATTACGGAAAGTTCAAATCAATCTGATTAAAATTAACTGAGCTATTTACGTTTTAGTATGGGACAGCCAAAAACGGTTTTCAAATTTTCATAAACGACCTTAATCCGGTTGATTGGCTGATGACGTCACAGGCGCTACACATAGTATACACATTATCTATCCAATATATCACTGTCTGTATAATATATCACTGTATACACAACACCACCAGTTAAAAGTGTGTATTGTCGGTAATCATTAGCTCGTAATTATCACTATGAGTGACCGGGTATCGTCCAGATTTACGAAAAAAGCAAAGATACTACCTTTACCATCCAGAATCTAATACATTTGTCCAGTCAATAGATTGCCGTCTAGAGTGTGTTAAAGGCCGCCAGCATTCATTAAAAACCGCCAAGTTTGTGTTACCGTGTAGATTAAGTTTTACCGATATCAGATATTGACAGCAACATATACCGGCCGGGTACCAGTCAAGTCGTCTACAAGCGAAGTCGTCCACAGCGAAGTCGTCCACAAGGCATTGGTGGTGTGTCCAAAACAATTAATACTTGAATAGAGTCGTACACAACAACTGATTGGTTAAGTCGTCCACAACTAATATTTGAATCGTACACAATTTAAAATTTAAATGGAATAAACAAGTTTTACTCGTTGATTTTTGGTGATTACCGGTAACAAACGAGATTAGTTGCTCGCTGTATAATCGTATTGTTATTTAATTGCCGATATGATTTTAGATATTAGATCAGTTCACCGATGTTTTTTTGTAATAAAATATATTTAGACAATATTTAATTGACTTGATATGAAATCCGAATATAAATTATTCGATGGATAAATGTTTGTGATAAGATTAGTTTATGATGACAGACATGGTTTATTTTACAAGTAGGCTACATATTGCCATCTAAATCACTCGCCAAAATACATCTCGGACTGAACGCCTAATAATTAAATAATCAACTATAAATAGCGCCGAGGTCACTTTTAGATAAGACAAATTAGATTGATATTATTTCGGCACTATAATTAAAATAATATAGCGACAAGTGAATACATACTTTATTTACCCAGTAATATTGCGCCGGAGCCCTTTTAGATAAGACAAATTAGATTGATATGATTTGATTTCCGTACACGAAATGGAACTAAAAGGTTCCAAATTTAAGAATTCCGTATAAGAATCAATTTAGAATACCAAAATGCGAATCGTAACACATTGTGGTCTACACTGTGTAATACATTATAAAATAAATCATAAATCAATGAAATATGTTGTAAGGTGGACATTGCATGCTTTGCTTTAATACTGACCTAGTATTTGTGGCTACGTGCAATTTTGTTCTTTGGTCTGTTAATATCATTGTTCCGACCTGTCAATCACCGTAAAGAGATTGACCAATCAGAGAGCCCGATAATGGTGGATATATAAATATTACACATTAAAATGTCTCGAATTGCATGATGATCTACGTAGATATTTGTCTTTATTAGTCGTTAACGCGTGGTACTATTTTACCTCGGAGAACGTCTTTTTGAAGTAATAAATTTGGGTCACGGTTCCTACGCAATCACAAATATACTCCATTTATTATGAACTCCGTGTAATGCCGAATCATTAATGAATGAAGTAGAGATTATAGTAATATTAATAAACTATGTTCTATATTATAAGTTTATAAGTTATTATTTGTTGATGCGAATTATGTCTAATTTTTAAAGTAGCCTAGCATAACAATGCAAATCACTAAATTATTTCTCTCAATTCTTATCGGAATCACGTGACATGAAAGGGAAATCCTCGCTTTCATCTTTCATTTCAGTCATACCTAACCCGTGTGATATTTCCCCGCCTTTCCTACATGCTGTTAGCCAATAGCTACTGTAAATTTTTCCGCATTTAGATGGTCCTACCCAATGAAAAATTAATTATCGTTGTTGGTGCACGGGGTAATGGGATATGAATAACAGAAAGAATAAAACGATGACCAAGTGGTAATTTGACGTAAAATCTTTTAAACACTGTTCATTTCTCCACAACGTCCGGGAAAATAAATGTCTTGTCTAAAAATAAACTCCTTCAAATCTAAATGGTAGTGTTCATTTTTAAAATCACCCCGAGAAACTGAACGGTCGTGAAGTGGACGACCGATAAAAAAAACGATGTTTTTTAATCTACACGGTAGCACACAAACTGGGCGGTTTTTGATAAATCTTGGCGGCATTTAACATATTCTAGACGGCAATCTATTAACTGGATACGTGTATTAGATTCTGGGTGGTAAGGTAAGTTTATTTCCTTTTGTCGTAAAATCTGGACGATAACCGGTCCCATGTAAGCTACATTTTTGGGTTACGGTGTGCTTATTCTGATTAAAAAGACGTGGGGAATATGGCTACAGCAACCGGCTTTATAAAACAAATTCTAAATTACGAAACAAATTTATTCTTTATTCTTTGAATGGCATTTAGTAAAACAAATTAGTCCGTAGTCAAGGATTAAGGAATCGGTC
Source organism: Patella pellucida (assembly GCA_917208275.1). NCBI lineage: Eukaryota > Metazoa > Mollusca > Gastropoda > Patellidae > Patella > Patella pellucida. The sequence goes on from OU795039.1 coordinate 46,464,925, forward strand.
AAGCGTTAATGAATACACACACCGACTGTATGTAGGTAATTAAGGAATAAACATTCCGAATATGCATTTGTACACTGTGACGTCACTAGGGACTGAGGGGATTAAGAGTGTTTTCGATAATTGGCCAAGTCGTTTTTACGGGAGGTCTATATTTGCGACTTTGAGTGAAGATAGCTGATTTATTTTTAATCAGATTGATGTTAACTTTCCGTAATGTGCATATAATAACCACTGTCAATCACTACGCCGAGTTTCAGTTTGTCGTCTTATGTGCACTATTCATAAATTTTTCTGACAATTTCAATATATTTCTTTCATATTATTTGTTTAGAACTATTATAGCAAAAATGTTTGCATTACCGGTATCTATTTTTAAACAGTTTTAGCATGAATGGCCAGCTCTTTATCTAAATCTTAAATAATGCATCTTTAAAAAATACAGGTAATAATAACTGGTGGGTTTCAAACCTTAAAGAAGTGATCTCTCTAATGTTAATTAGAAGATGTATCAATTTAGATTGCATTTCACAAAGTTAATTTTCTATTCACAATTTGTAGGTTTTATAAAAAATAGTTTGCTGCATGTACCGTAGGTGTACTATGTGGCCTGGCAAGATAATGTTTATGTTTTATATTCTTTTAAGCATTTATATAAATTTTATACAAATCACCCAATTGACCAAAAAAAGGAATTATCATTTGCTGTACATAACATATTAACAATTTCTTCTTCCGTTCCCCTTAGACGCCAAAATGAATAACGAATTTACCCATTTGTATGCAGAATTGAACAAAGTAAATTGTACATTGTATTTTCAAAGACGAGACTGGCCAACTTTGATGAGAGGTAATTTTATGGATACAGATTTTTAATGCTACATTATTTTTACCTAACACAAATGTCTGCTCCTAAAGGTCTTAATTTAATTATTAATTAATTGATTTTGAATGTAAGAATAGTGTTTTGAATGTAAGAATAGTGTATGTTAGTATAGGGAATATTTGTGAGAAAGCTTTAAAAAAATGGAAATATTAATGTATAGAAGAATTTATGTGAATGAAATATTGTGAGGAAAGATTGTTGCACTGTGCTAATATTTTTGTTTATGCGTTTTATATTTAGAGGATAACTTATGCTCATCTGTATGTGTTAATTAACTCCAATGCTCACAAATTTTTGTTCATTGAATGTCTATTTGACAAAATGTTTGTAATGAGTTCATACATGTCTTAGAGTTATCATATCTTTGTCCAAGAAGTAGAATAGGTTCAGAAGATTTCTCAGTTGAAGTTCAAATTTGAATAAAGAAATAGTCATTTATTAAATAAAATGTTGTGACATTGGATTGTATTTTCTCAAATACATATCACTATTTTGAAAAAACTTTTGAAATGCACAAAAGGATGAATGAGTATATAATGATATGAATGCTATATAATTAATTGTTTTGAGTGAGATATAATTGTTATTAATTGTTGGTTATATATATAAACTCCTTTAATAGTTGTTGAAATAAACTCACTGAAATGTTTATTGGTGCTTTTTTCAATATACATTGATAATGATATGATTTTTTGATAATGACCTGCAGTTATTCCCTTTGGTTATGACAGGAGGCGGGGGGGGGGGGCTAAGGGGGCTTTAGCCCCGGCAATAATTTTTAATAGTGAAAAATAAAATGTTGCCAAAAGCTCAAGAAAGCTCAAAAAAGTTAGGGGGGGGGATGGGTCTGGTGCTTAGTGGGGCGGTTACATTGCGTGAGTTATTGTTAGTAGCCCCCCCCCCCCCGTCGAAATCGGCCCCTGAGGTTATGAAATGTCAAATCTGCACCATCAGGTCTAATGCGATGTGCATGCCAACATGTACACAGGACCTCAGTTTTCCATCCAATCTGAACAACTAGACAAGGGTAACCACACCAGAAAGTCCTGAAGAGCTTTATCAAGCAGTTCTATTGAATGTTATCCATAAATCTGTCTGATCCTGAGTTACATGGAACCCAGAGGTGATTTAATTCATTTCAAATGATATAATATCACACAAGCTACATATAATTACAATATTCAAATCAGAATTTAATATAAATAAAATACTAGTGTCTGTATTCTACCCAAGGGGTGTGGTAATGGGGAATGGTAATGGGGAATGGTAATGGGGAATGGTAATGGAAAATAATTAATTACATTCCCATAACCATGTAATGATCAATTACATTTCAATTACTTTTCAATTATATTAATTTATGGCACATACAAATATTTCCAACATGACAAGCCTCAAATTGTATATCACCATAGAAGTAAATTTCTGACACAAATCCAATTTATAATAATTTTAAAAAAAAGATTTAAAATCAGTTTTAACATACTATACCATAAGAAAGGCAATGACCCTTTTCTTTTAATACTTTTTTTTTTAGACATGTAACCTAAAAGGTGGATTTCTGCAATGATGTATATTGTAGTCAAAGATTAGTGCTAATTTGCAGGCAACCACACAGTCATTCAATCAATCAATCAGTTAGATTAAAAGACAATAGTCTTACTACATTATAATCTTAATCTCAAGGAACAAGTGATAAAACAATCAATGGTATTCAAGTTTCTCATCATTTTGTGACAAAAATATATTTTTAATTCAGAGTCTTGCTTAAAAATTTAACATGTACACAATTATACACAATGGAATGATTAAGATTTTTTTTATAAAATTCCATAAAAGAAAATACCGTTAATTAACTATACTTTCGATCCATTTTTTAAGTCATACATTGAAAATAACAATTTTTGTCACCATTAATACGGTTAAATAGCTATACTTCCATTCATTTCTTAAGTTATACAGTAAAAATATCAGTTTTTGCCTTGATGTTATAATTTATAGAAATAACAATTCATAAACAAATATATATTAAAGTGAGTCAAGTATTATTTTGAGTTTGAATTTTTTGTAGGCGCTTCATAGTAGAAAAATAACGTTGTCTTTTTTATTTCTATGACAAATGTTTTTTTTTATCTTATTAATATAGCCCGAAAGTAATGGAAAATGGTAATTAATTACTTTCAATGTAATGGGTATTTAATTACATTGCTAAAAAATGAGAAAGTAATTGTAATGATAACATTTAAAAAATAATGGTAATGTAATTAATTACATTGGCAATGTAATGGCCCCAGCCCCGAAGGGGTCTCTAAAGCTGGGTGTGTCCGGTCGCAGGTATATGTGCGCTATGGGTAAAGAGACTGTGATAGTATTATTAGTATACACCAAGATGACAAACTGACATGATTTTAAATATTTATAAGAAATGGCCTGGAAATAAATGTTCCAGTCTGTCGATCTGAATAGTTGTGTTATTGAATGAACAATCTAATTAAAATACAGATCTATATTTCGTTTTGCTTTTTTATACTTTCGATGGTAATCTGTTTTACAGTGTTAATGCGACCTACTGTAGTAAAGACCAGTAAAAACGAAATTTTGAACTATAAAAACGAAACGAGAGTGGATCTGTGTTTTAATCAGATTGTTGATTGAAGAGATACTATTATGTTTACAATGCTTAGTGTTGGGTCATGTATGTCAGGGGTACCCACGATATAAAAAACCCTGTCTGGCTGTGGTTGTTTTCATTCGTGATTGCTGTCGTGACACTGAACAACTTCCAAGCAGTTTTAGTTGGTACAAATTTCAGATAATCTAGCCTAGCTGTCATTGTCAAGGTACCACATATTTAGAAATGTCTGTCATAATGGTTTAGTAATACTTTAGGATGTAAGGTACACTGTTGTACCATTCTCATGTCATGTGGTACATCTGTGAGCTACCCGGCAGAGTATATTGCATATACATGCACTGATAGGAGAACAAGACCGACCCTTTCATTTCTCTTATAGCGGAAATCATTTCTTAAAATATCTAAGATGGCCAACACTATATCTAGAGGAAGTGGCGACTATCAAAAATGAAAAGCTATGGCATCTGACGTTTTTGTTCGGAACGTCAGCGTTTCTAAGCTGCCACCACTATTTTGTATTACTTAAGTTGCGGATTCCCTTAATAACTTTCCTTTCAAATTTCCCATTTTCAATTAGGCCAGGTTAGGTGTTGAAGCGTAGGACGTTAAACCCCATTTCATTCATTTCTTTCCATTTTACCCGTTGGCCCGAAAAATGTGATTGGAAAAATTGCTTACGTGTCGTGACGGTAGACATTACATTCTGCACAAAAAAATCCATCCACACTGCTCAGCAGTGAATATAAAACAGATTGAGATCCATCTACTTCACACTTCGAAAATAGACCTCTGCCCTAACATGGCATACAAACACAGACTTTTAAAAATTGTATGAAATGGAAACATAATAACTGCTTGATAAAATTATCAAAGTGTGCATACTGGTATAGTGTTTTCGACTAAAATCACCGATTTAGGACTTAAAATGTTGGTCAACTAGCTTAGTGTCTGTTTAGTATGGGAAATGAAATGGGGTTTAACGTCCTACTGTTCTGCTCCGAATTAGGCTAATGAAGACGGCCATAATTGATCACTGATTCATGTGAATTAAAAAGAACGAGATTTTAAGAAAATCACGCGTAACGTTTTATATCGTCACGATCTAAGATGAATCGGTATAACTGAACATAAACGTAGAAAAATGAGACTGAAATTAAAATATATTAGTCAGAAATGGACACCCGTTAGTCCTGCATAACATCAATGATTGCCTGCATCGTCAAACTTAATATAGAAGGCATTCTTATCCTTACTTCTGAATAAAATGAACTCCTCTAACAATAATACCCCCGTCAGACCGGGATGGCGACCTTACTTCGTTGCTACGGCGATTGAAAATGAGTTTAGAGCGCATTAAGATCGCCATAAGCGTGGTGGAAACGCCAGCTAAAGTGCTGTGGTTGCCAATGATCGCCGAGTCACGGCGTTTATTATAAGCATGTTCAAAACAAACGCCAAGGTTCTCCGATCTAATACCCCCTTCAGACTGTGGTGGCGTCCTTACTGCGACGCTACGGCGACGGAAAATGGCCACAGAGCCCGTCAAGATCGCCATAAGCGCGGTAAAATCGTGGTGGAAACGGTAGATACCGTGCTGTGGTCTCCATGATCGTGAATGATCGCCTAGTCACCGTGAGATCGGGTGGCGTCCTTACTGCGCTGCAGCGACCGTACGGCGATCTGAAATTGCACAACGTACGAAAATGTCCCAAAATATCACAACCTTGAAAAACAATAATTGTGTTTTCACATAGTCTTTCCTATGGAAGCGTATAGGGGTCAATAGCGCGATAGATAGCGCGATATTAATAAGGTCACATGTCAACATATTGTGATTATTGTGATGACTTTACTACTAAAAAGACAATTTTAGCTCAATTAATTGAATCAACACACCATGGTGTATGTCACCATGTCGTTCTTAATGCGCGTGTTTGAGTAATAGTATTGATATTCTGAAGTTTTGTCAACATATTTCATTTATCGCAATGTGGTATATCGGCATATAGCACGGCGATTTGGAATATGTTGACAATGTTTCAAAATAGCAATATGTTAACGCATACGTGCGCATTCAAAACGCAATGACGACAAACGACATGGTGCGTTGTTCAATTAATTCAGCTAAAATGGTCTTTTTAGTGGTAAAGTCATCACAATAATCACAATATGTTGACATATGACCTTATTAATATTGCGCTATCTATCGCGCTATTGACCCCTATACGCTTCCATACTTTCCAGTGCAGATCGCAGAACCTTGGCGTTTGTTTTGAACCTGCTCAAAACAAACGCCGTGACTCGGCGATCATTTGCGACCATCGAGACCACAGCGCGATATCTGGCTTTACCACGTTTATGGCGATCTTGACGGGCTCTGGCCAAATTTCGTCGCTGTAGCAGCGCAGTAAAGTCGCCACCCCGGTCTGACGGGGTAAAAAACGCGACTTCCTTCAAGTTTTGGACATTTTCTCGTGTTGCCGATATAAATGGCCGTTTGAAACTAGAAACGACATTTCTGGTATATTTAACCATTAAACAAATATTTTAAAAACAAACAAACGGGTAGAATGTTAAACGGGAAGCAGTTATGATTAAAAGTTCCAGAATAAAATACGCCTTCTGTAAAACGTATATTGAAGTAAATGATGCCGACGTGCTTGTCGTTTTAACATTCTCCATAATAAGGTTAAAGTTTTCTGATATACCCTTCCGGGTGCAAACGAATCTTCTTAATACCGGTATACAAAAAGTAATTGCAATAGCTACACTTTAAAAGTGTCCATTACATTATTTACATATTTGAGATGTATGTTGGTGTAAGGTCAATTTGGAATCGAACTGAACGCCAATACAACAGTTGTGTTTTCCCAGGGCGAAATTTAGAATTGGAAATAAGAGTATGTCGTAGCGCCGTTGTCCGGCAAAATATCCCTCGCAGCACACTGCGTGTCGTATGCCCTTCTTCATTAGCTCAGTCGGTGCAGAAAATAAAGACGTTAAACCCTATTCCATTCTTTCATTCCAATAAAAGATTTGAACAATGTGTTTATATAGCAGTTCTAATTTAATAACTTGGTCTTATCATCGCTGTGTTTTAAAAACACATGTTTCGTCATTTCGTCTGCTGTTTTATTTCCGATGACATTTTAAAAACGAATAACATTTTTGGTTAAATACCTGTCGTTAAAACAGAAATACACGATTTTTCGCTTTCATGTTAAAACTGAAACAGACATGAACAATGTGATTGCTAATATAGAAGACCGATTTAGAAATCTGGATGCCGAGAAAATTAAGCGACTCGTCTGGAAATACAATGCTCTGACAACTTTCTTAATTGACAATGGCGTTAACTCACATTAGAATCTGTACTTCTGAAATATGCCAGAGGTTGCCGAAATGTTCCCGGTACAACGATACTTCCGCGTGTCATGTCAACCTTTGCCCGTCTATGATGACCCTTATATTCCCACCACGTCCACTGGTCCACTTGAAGACTAATATAATAATATAGTGAACTAACTACAGTTAATTGATTCCTATAATGACCTAAACACAGCTATCTATCAGAATATTGTAATCCGTGTAGTGGAAACATTAAAAAATAGTAATTTTTTTGTTCATATTTAAGGAGAATCTCACCAAAAAAGATTGATCGTTATTGCCTTGATTAACAGAATTAGATAATCTTCTTAGCCCAAAATTATCACCAATAAAATTGATGAAATTATGCGATTATGAGAATCAACATTGGTTGATTTACAGAAAGGCTTCACGTTTAAGTGACTTTCACACGGTAAAAGATCGATATACGAATGGACTGGTGCTGTGTAGTATTCTAGAATAACTTCATGTATATGATGCGATGTCCTGTCAGTAACATTAACAGAATAGAGAGATTGGACTACAGGAAATCGTAGTGTACAGCGATCAACTCAATAATATAATCAAGTTTATAACTTCTATCAAGATCCCCTCGAAGACATCTTAATGTATTGGAATTATCATGTTCCACTTAATCTGGGATAAAAAAAAAGAATTTCTTCGCGATTCTACCGAAAATGGACAAGGTGATTCGGTGAATTAGGAGTTTTATAACTAAGTCAAAGTTCCTAATCTAATATGATTATGATGCAATCCAAGACGTGTCTTCAGCTGATGCTTGCAGTCTTAATGTTAATAGGTGTTGATTCGTTACACAAGAAGAAATTAAATATCGCGGTAATCGTGCCTGACGATGAATCAAGAATGTTTTCAATTAAACATATCAAACCAGCTCTTTCATATACCCTTGAATATATAAAAAATATATCGTTATTGCCTAATATTCATATTTCAACACTATTCGCTGATTCCGGATGTTCGCCCAAAGATGCACCCATAGCTGCCTTCAACTTTCACATGAAACACAAAGTTGACATATTTCTCGGACCAGTTTGTGACTATAGTTTGGCACCAGTGGCTCGTTACTCTCCCTATTGGAACATTCCTGTTATTTCTCCAGGTGGCTTTGCTCATAATTTTGGTGCTAACAAATCGGAACCCGATTCTGAGTATCCCGCTCTTACTCGAGTTGGTGTGACTTTTAATTCGCTCTCTGTAACAATTTTGGAAATTGTTCGTCATTTTAAGTGGAACCGAATTAAGATTATTTATGATGGGAATTCTATGGAAGACATTGCACCAAGATTTTGCTTTCTTGGAGCTGCAGCATTTGTGGCTTACAGTAAGCGGTATAAAATGGATCATGAATTTTACATGTATGTTCCTTCCGTACACAATACAGAGGAAGTCTTGCGAGAAAAAGTGGGCAACAAATATAGCGGTAAGTGTTTTCATTTTCTTTAAAGCTCCAACTTATCGTTCGAAAATTATTCGAATTGAACAATTCTAACGTATGGCCATTTATAGTTTACATAAGTTTATAGTCATACGGCCATCTATAAGTCTCTTAAACTCTTTTTCGTGCGAGCCACAATTTTCCCCCATTTATTCTAGTGGCTTAATCATCTAAGTCGTTTTTTTTATTATACAAAAACAGTATATACATGCGAACGACAAAGCTTGTACCGTTAAGCTACCTATCGTTGAGGAGAGGAGTATTTAGAACTCTCTGAATATTTTTTTTTACCGTGACATGACGACAGACATTTATGCCCCCATTAGACACATATAACAGTAGGCGATATAAAATTGAATAGGCCATCCAGTATTAATGAATGGCAGGAAAATATAATATACGTAATAACAATAATATAACGAAAACAGACTAGAACATGAGGAATGATTATAATGAATAGCCATGCTGATTAGCTAAATACATGTTTTGTTAAAAAAGATAGGTTACATCATACAACGCCTCATAATTTACTATAGTTCAAAATATTAAAATACCAAATTTAGAAATGATTATAATGAATGTGAATGCTGATAAGGTAAATACATGTTTTGTTAATAAAGATTTGGTACAGCATACAACGCCTAATAATTTACTATAGATTAAAATATTAAAATACTCAACATAAACTTTAGTTTCTAATAATGATATATCCATTCTCAGATATATGGTATCCGGAGGTCCACAAGTAAAGATTCGTTAGTTTGTAATTAAAATGTGTGATCATGCAAGTTTACAACTAAGTGCCAGTGATAAACAAGTTTCTTGATTGCCTTGACTCAACCTCTGGAGAAATGTAGCCGAGTACAATAATTAACCTTAGCGACTATAAATCTTACTATGGTTGTTCTGTTACAAATCGTACTACAACCAGTGATTGGAAACCAATTCGCCCCTCGTGTTGTACTCCCTTTCCGCTATGGTAATTCTTGAGTTGATACCGATGACATTACATGTTTGCTTGCTGATAGCATACCGACAGATGGGGATAGATTAAACTGTAAAGATGATTTTACTTATCAAAAAATTCCATTGATTCCGATGCCACTACATTGGGAAAAAATAACTGCGCAGTGGGGTTAATTTAATTTCCGCTTTCTGATGACATACAAACCGAAAACCATTAATAACACTTTAATAATAATAATAATATCATAATTTATAAAGCGCGTTAATACTGAAGAAAATAGTTTCTAAGGCGCTGTTGGGTTTTTTATACTCACCGATTATTTACAGATCAGGGTTTTGAAATAATCATGTTTTTGAGTTAAGATTAAAATGGCCCACAGACGGTAATTGTTTCATTGACTGTGGTGTCTACTCCATAGAAAAGGACCAGCAAGATGGTTTTTTTTCTGGGAACAGAGATTTCTGCTGGTAGTATATGATTCTACAAGACTTTTTTTAAATATATGATGGAGCTTGGCCGTTGAATGCTTTGAAGATGAAAAAGGAGTAACTTGAACCTAATTCTTTGTTGAGTTGGGAGCCAATGTACAGATTGCAATACAGGGGAGATGTGTTGATGTTTTCTAGTTTAGCCATCAAACATTAAAGGGACAATAACACTCTTGTTGTAACTGAATAATATATTCCAATTAATTGGCGATACAAATTTCATCTTAACACATCTAATTTAAAAAATTTGAAAAATTCAACTGTATGATTTTGAAAACCTTATGTAAACACTTTCAAATGCAACTTGGAATTAAACTTATTTTCGAACATTCTGGACAAGTAAAATAGGATATAATTGATAAGTTACACAATAGGGGGGGGGGACTTAAACATCTAGTAGTTAGCAGGGGCGGATCCAGGATTTTTTGCAGGGGGTGGGGGTGGGGGGATAACTGCTTAACTATTTGCAGAAGTCGCTAAACGTTGTAAGCGTTTTAATTGGGGGTTCGAGGGGGCTCCCCCAGAAAAAATTGGTAAATAAGGTTCAATTTGGTGCATTTGGTGACGTATTTCCGGAAGCTAAATTCCAAGACTACAGGTCTAAAAATCGCTTAAAATCGCATAAAATGTCCTTAAAATGTTGATGGTGAATGCTCCCTTCACAAGCGAGGAACAAATTATCTTCAGATACCATATTATGGTTGTTCCTAACATTTTACAATATGAAGAGCAAAAATCAATGATCGGATTTACCCTCCTGACGACATTATGTGTTTTATTCCAAACTTGGTGCGTTACTTGGTGTGCGAGAAAAGGCGAAACGACAGGAAGGGAATTCGACAATTAGGCTAGTTATCAACGCTGTCGATAAAAGTAAAAAGCAGACACAACAATATTCAACGTACGGTATTAAAATATTGCCGTCGTCAATAGGCGATTTGCCGTGTGGTCAATTGGTCCCGACGGCAATTTATGCTGTCGACGAATTTGGATAATTGCCAGAGCTTTATGTGACTATTTGTTTTTGTCCACAATCGAATGAAAGTCATGACTCAACTCGCAAAAAATTCATATTTTCAAGCCTAAGCGGCCGTGATTTTTTTCTCATAAAATGTGTTGAATTTTTTAATTTATTGTGTGGCCGAGGAGGAAGGAGCGGGGGGGGGGGGGGTCAACCCCCCAAAACCCCCCTCTGGATCCGCCCCTGGTTAGAATAAGGCTATTATTTATTTTCTGGAGCTGCCAAGCCAGCAAGAGTGTTATTGCCCCTATAAGTTTATATGTTTTGTACGCCGGTATGTCTCGTATTGCTTAATAGTTAATGAAATACGACATTTTATTATGTAATCAGTGGATTTAATACCACTAAGTCAACATTTCGTTAGGGAATTAAAAGGGTTTTCAATGTAAAATAGAACACTTCATTAACACACCAAAGGGGTCTGAATGATCAATGGAATATTTTATTGAGACATCAAAAACGGTTTTGCATTAAATTTCATAAAACAATTTTTTAGAATACCAAAGGAACTTGAATTCAATAAACACTTGAATAGAAAATCAGCAGGTTTTAAATATTAGAGTAAACTCCTGGTGGTCTAAATTACCCTATGTTATTATCATTATTGGAATCCATATAAATAATATTGTTCTATATCACCCATGCTGTACGACACAGACAGGTGCGTGATAAAATTGTTTTGATGATGAATTAAGTATCGGGGAATAGATGATTTGCCCAATTAACTAGATTTTATTGACGTTATAATATCACACTTGCGCGATTACTATACTTAGTAACTGTCAATAACTGGACAAATTAATATGGTCGATGTTAGACTACGTCATAGTTACATCATTTCTTTGATTCGAGATTACATCCTTTTTCTTTTGTAAATCAGTGTCTTATTAAAATCTATTCCATTATATTCAAGGAATGTCGTGAAGAGTGGATGTTAAAGGAATACATGTTAGAATTGATCGGTATACCAGCTAATCACATGGTATTTCTAAAGGTCATTTTGGTTTATCGTGAATAAATTCATACCCAGGGGGGGGGTATGGTTATAAATGTCAGCATCCCTAAATGTATGGTTATAAATATCAGGTGTGGAGGGGGGGGTATGGTTATAAATGTCAGGAAATGTCCTTATGCTGCATGATGGGTGATGTCAGACGAGGCCTTGCTTGCATTATCGGATTGTATGGTTAATGATGTCAGATGAGACCTTGCATTAACAGATTGTATGGCTAATGATGTCAGACAAGGTCTTACGTCAACATGTGTATTTTGTACACGAGGTGCAGTCCATTTGCTGATTACACTATTTTGCTTGAATATACTATTTTGCATATAACGTTTTTTAGGACTTCGAATTCTGTCTTATGGTTTGGATTGTTCGTAGTTATTTTGTTTTATTATTATTAATGAAGTCAGGTGGGGTAAACAGTGACACTACAGAATATATGGTTAAAGATTTAAGATATTATGAGAGACCTACAGTTGATGGTATGAGAAGGGAACCATGTGTACACGGGTTATATGGTATATTTTGTATGGTTAGGTGTGCCAGATATCAGGTAATAATGCCATTACTGTTTGAGACATTATGTACACATATTGTATGGTTAGAGACATCATACAAGGATGTCAAGTACACAAATAATACAGACGTCATGTACATAAACTGTGTGGCTAGATACACCATACAGGACGTCATGTACACAGATTGTTTGATTAGAAAAAAACATACAGTTCATGCTTACAAATTGTATGGCTGGCTGGAGACATCATATTAGGGCGTCATGTACACAAATTGTGTGATCAGTTAGAAAGATCACACAGACACATCACCTACACAAATTCTATGGTTTAGTATGTCAGAACTTCTCAGAAGGTAATGAAATCTGTGTGGCGGAACCCGTGAACTATGTGATTAGTGATTCCAGGTTTTATTCAAGCAGGGAAAATATGAAAACAAATTGCATTCATTTCCATTTTGATTTAGTAGATGAATGGAAGGTATCAGGTTAAGAAGGTATCAAGAAGACACTTTTAGTTTTTAACCAAGTGGGGATGGCATTGTAATATTGATCGAAAGACACCTACATTTGAAACAATTTTAACCAATTTGGAATCATATTTTGTTTAAAAATTGTTGTTAAGTCAGTCTGTTATTACGCCATATTCTAAATATAAGCCAACTCTTGGAAACCAGAATACAATAATGAAGAGAAAGAGACACAATGTGTTAATATTTGTTTGAATTTGACTTGATGTTTTTTGTATGTGTCTAGACTAAAAACAAATTCCACAATACTGCTCCTAGCTGAGAGCTGTGTAGAAAAATATAAAAAAATATATAGACAGCGATGAACTAATAAGAAGACGATGACGTTTAAAAGTGGGTTATTGGTACTTATTTCACAATTGCCGACAAATTCCTCAAATCTAATTCATGACAGACTATACCCACAAGGCCCATTCAGATTTTCGGGATTAAATTTGCAAAGCATATTTTCCTCGTGACAGAGTATGTCCATCATGTAGTAGTGTAGGTTAAGGGAATTAATAATAAACTGTGTAGAATAAGAATTAGAATTGATCGGCAATGGAATTAAATAAAACCGATTCTGTAATTCGCCTGCACTGGAATTGGGTTACAAATGGAGCTATTACATTGCACAACATTTGGTTCAGTATATTTTAAGAGCACATATAATTGTCATTAAAAGTAGTTTATTGCCAGATGTGTTTGACTGAGTCACGTATCACACAATATAAGAAATTTCAGTTCCTTGATAATCACGGCAATAACATTTTACTGAAGTTATATAGATATGTTGTCCAGGCACTCTTGCGGAATTTGGCGACTGATGGTGAGCATCGCGTGGAAAATGAAAGCTTGTATTTCTTCAAACAGTACTAAAAAACTTCAGATAGTTCAATCAGAATAAATCAATTTCTTTCACTAAGAATAAGGGGCTACTATTTTAATTGTTCTGCGTAGAATTGAGGTTTTACTGTTAGATCGCTAACCATCCAATTTATCACCAGAGGACGTTTAGTGAAATTGGTCTTCAGAGAACGATACACAAAATGGTCATATTGAAATTGCAACCCATAGTACATATTTCAATTATTCCCACTCAGCTTTAGTTCACTAAATAGCCCAATTGTTATTCTTGATATCCAGCTAACCATAGTGAATAATCCGATTTGTCAAATAAACGAGAGTCCTTTGAGTCCTTAAAGTATCGAATATCTGAGGATTGACCATGATGACCCCTATGTGGTAGGATATTAAGAGTACATAGATAAACGTACCGTGCAACAGAAGCTATTGGATCTTCTGATAAGGTTCCATGGCTTGTGTTAATCCGACAAAGCTCATCACCACGCTTGACAAACATGCGTTTATGATAGTTATGTACGACCCTGTTATTCAAGTTTGCTAAATGAGGCGATTAAAGCAAATGAATTGTCATAGCGTTGGCCGAGGTTCGGCCATTACTATACAGATAATTGGACCGTTAATATTAATTTGTTTACGTTTGGTATCCAGCAAATTTGATTAACTTTGTTAGCACCAAATGTACTATTGATAATTAGTCAGCCCCCATATTTACACACGTTCCAATATTTAATGCCTCTCCGATTCATGATTCGATTGATAACATAATGGTGTGCCACGTTCAGTTATCACAATCAGTTACCAAATTGTTTGAGAGTTCACCATGAACATGGCTTCTCAGAAATATTTGTCTACACGTTACAAAAATTATTTGAGAACATGATATGACATTTTAGCAATTAAAACTGGAAGCATAAAAGACAACTTGGATTTTGAAGATGCCATACAATCCCTTTCTCCTTGGGCCCATGACACGATTGCTTGATGTAGACAACCAATCGTTTAGTTCACTTCTGGTAATTAAAAGTAAATACCTGTGAGATTAAATAGTGCTATTTTTGATATAAATTATATATATGGTTTTAATTATATATAGGGGTCTTTAGCCGTTGGAGGAAACCGGATTGCCTAGAATAAACCAACGAGGTTGAGAAGGCGCATACGCTCACACCAGGGCTCGAACCACAGCCGCACACCAGAGGTGACCGGCCAGCTAGAGGTCGAAGCGCGACACTCTAGGCCATCCCAACCCCCCAAGTTGCTATGAATAAGAAAATTATCAAAATTTTAAACTGAAAGTGAATATGAACTTCAATAAATAAAATAACGAAGGCACCACATCGCATCTTTTTGACCAGTAGATTGAACATCTATAATATCAGTAGATATATGTTTTACCTGTACGTGAAGTTGTATTCATATTTTTATATTTAAAATAGAAGCCCCCCCCCCCCCGAATCAAAATTATTTAGATGTATAATTAAAACGTCAAAGGAAATAATTTTATCATGTTCATATGTTGAATCGTTAAATAGTGGCAATATGTCGATATTTTTTATTTCGGGTCTGAAAATAGCTTTATAAATATTAAGTGTTTTATTGATGATTAATTTGATAACGTCTGTCTGGTTTTCAACCAACCAATATATACTAATCAATGACCAGACCTTAAAACATGTGATTGAAGACTATTTTTACGTATTTCTAGAATATCAAATAAAGTTGGGAGTAATTTGGTTTTATAGCTCAGTCACGTTTTGAAACCAATTTTACCCAAACAATTACTTTACTCCATAGCAATTAACAGTAAATAATCTCTTAAAGTTATGTTAGATCTCTATATCGGGGGTCGCGGTGGCGCAGTTTGTAGGGTGCTGGATCGCTATCCTGGAGGTTTTAATGTTGATCCCGCTGTTGGGCGAGAAAGGTCGTCCTAGGGACTTGACGTACTCGTTGACGTACACGTATAATACGACGAAGCGCATTGTATGGCATATGTCCGACTTTATTACCCCGGTTGGACGTGCAATAAGGTCGACGTGTCGTGATATCGAGAAAGTTCTGTTTTTGCTTTCATTTTTACAGCATAGAATACACAACCTTTTGAGAAATTATACGCAGAATTCAATGATCTTTGGGACTTTTTTGTACTGCCAGACAAAATAATACATGAAATCTTGTATCGATCCATTCGTTATCAAGCATTCCGACGTTTTTGAAGGACATCACGTTTCCGTGCTTTTATGCGACAAATAAAAGCAAACTCAAAAAACGCTTATTGAAAATTGAATAAGACTAATTAGTAATGCCGTTTTGTGTATGCTTTCCTGGCTAATCTCGAATATAAATTATTAATTTGTCTGCTATAATTTTATAAATTAATGTGGGATGTTGACGTTTTTATCGAACATTTATTAGTAGAATGTATACATGTATTGAATTGATTGTAATAGGGAATAATTCGAAATCAAATGGACATAGCTCTCCAAATATTCCCACGAATGAAGGGAGGAAGTTATTTTTAGTCTTTCTCTCTCTTTCTCTTTTCCCCCGTTTGCATGGCGATTGTGTTTGAAAATACATTTTCCGCCAGGTTTGGGTTAATATTCATGATTTTGAAGCGGGGGAGTTAACCGGTTCGATAGGATGAAATTGGTTCGAAAAATACATGTTTATTGGTTGTTTACTTCCAGTTGTTTCTCACGGTGAACCTCATACGTTGCTTCATCTGTGGTAGAAATCGTTCTCCCCAACGAAAATTGAGGGGGAAGCTAGAGCCGGTCTAAGAGACGATAATTAACATGGAAGTCAATGGGAAAACATTAGTGATCTGTGACCAAATGGAGAATTTGATGTACATGATTTTCCTTGTCCTATCCACACCACTGATAAGGGAACCCCACTACGGATAATGCACAGGAAATAGCTCAATCGGTTCGCCCTTCCAACCCTTTTCGTTTCCGGAGCATATCTCATAAACCGTTTTTAAGATATCTCTATAAAACATTGTACAAGTTGTGCCGTTTGCTGGTTAAAATATTCGCAGTTGAAAAATATGTGGTTTTATGGACACAATTTTGACCTTGGTTTTTGTATGGAATTATTATGTCCACTGTATTTGGTTATTAATTACCAATAACACATAGATCGCCTTTTCCTGTACCTTCAAACATTTCCAAGGACAGGGGATATTCTAATTGATTTCATCACATTATCATTATTCCCAAGGCAGTTTGAATAAAACACACATCATTTGATTTTTGTCTCTACTAAATGATAACCATCGGAAGTATTAAAAACTTATCAAATTTATATGTAACACTCTCAGATTTAAACAGCCTACAGTTACATCAAGAAACAGAATATATTGAGAAAACTACACGAATGAAACCCAGTCTTAGTCTAATTAACTAGATTTGTCAGACTAATTTAATTTGTAGTTTATAATACACCGTCGCGTCAAAATTGAATAAGATAGTTTAAATGACGATGATGCTATATTGATTAGTGTCCATTCGCGACATTTTTATATCCTGGAATATACCACTTTAGTTCTATTTATGATTATGTGTTATCCTAAACGTATTACTCCGACCAGCTCCGGCCATCCAGTGGTTTTAAACGATAACTGGTCCCAGTGCAGTCTTGAAATCGCTATAGCCCGTCTAAAAAAGGGCACGCTTAAAGTTGTTCTAGGATTCAGTTAATCAATATGTTTTGCATGCCACATATATACAATTATCGAAATAACCCATTTATCAAAAAAGTTCGATTGTTCTGATGACCTACAAATCTGATTAATGGTGGTTGTTGGTTGTCTGTCGTCCATCTTGTCATCCTGGGGTTTTACAGATAACTGATAAGCCAAATCAACATCCACATGGCTCCCTGGAAGTGTGGATAATGGATGTTGGCCTTGTTTTTTTTGATCGCGCTGTTCAGCAACTGCAGTCATATTAGCCTTCGCGGACGATGCATCTCCATTTCCCTATATCCTTATCTAGCATACTGTTATAATGTAATGTGAGTGATGTAGAATACAGAGTTTTCAATGTGCCTTGAAGCATTTTATTAGTTTCCGAGAATCTTGAGCGCTGCAGCTCAGTGATACAGCGGTTCACTAACCAGGAGGCCTCGGGTTCGACCACGCGGTTGAGCGAAAAAGATCCTCGGGATTACACAAGCTGGTTCCCGTTGCCAATGATGCAAGATAGAGTAACCGTGTTTAGTCTTTCCGATTGTACACTTTGGCGTGCACGTAAAACAACCCATGACAGTTTGATGAAGATTGGACGGAAACACCACTGCCCAGGTACATATTTCCCTATAGCCCATCGCACGTGTATCCATCTTTATAAGCTTGGTTGTTACCGATAAATTGGAACTTCAAACGCCATTTCTTTGAGTGCGCATGTCTTGTTCAACTTCCCTATAATAACAGTTTCTTTGGAATGTGAACCACGGGTCCTGCCGATCGAAGCTGTTACACAGGGATTGAAGTTACTGCGTCGGAAACTTTAACATATTATATCTTTTAATTATTTAGTCAATACATATAGCCGTAACTGTAGTGTATAAACCCTTGTAGATTACATTGAGTTGGAATTGACATTTATTTTCATTATTGTTTCTGAAAGCCACATAAACACCATATTCCTGAAGCAACGGCCCGAGAAATCCCTCTCTGGCCATTGCTGGATTCGCTTCGGATTCTTGACATTTAAGTAAATGTGTCTATTCTTCTCGTTCAATCAAATCTACTACTTACGTACAGTAACATGACATTCCGTCGTTTAATCTTGGGTCTTCCTTAATATTTTGGACAAAGATTTAAGTTATTAAAAACGTTGAAAGTCTGTTAGTTACCATACCGTAGTGTTTACTTTACGTCAATACCGATAGCCTCGTTTGTCACGCAATTAGTTTTGCTGCAATATCCTGCTATGCGCTGGTTAATATAGCATAAAAAAACCGTGCAACCATGACGTAACGTGTCGTTAACACAGTTGTCCTAATTAAACGTCTTGTTTTAAAGGTAATACCTTTGTAACGAATTCAGTGATTGGTCAGTAATGGGACCACTGGCCAGTCATAATTAGTGACAATAATACCCACTCAGTCCAGCAGGGAGTAGGCAGATTAGCTCTAATCAAACGGAACACTGCGAGGAGGATGCATAAACACACGAATGGCATATATGACGAGTAAAACTGTTTTGCTCTCTGAACACGTTTATATCTAGAGAACAAAATAGACAAGACCAGCCGTTCTTTGTGACATTTAATCTGGCAGACTGAATACAAATCAGGAAGCATGTTACAGATACGCCTCGGTAACGCACGACATATCGCTAAATGAAAACAAGAAACAGACAGCGCCATTCAATCAAGATTACGCTTAATTAATTTTGCATTTTATATTAAGAAAATGTAATCTTTCGGTTTTTTTTTAATATTTGGCAAAAATCCTATCAATTATCGTTATCAGCAATAAACATGTTCAATGGTCATTGAGATTCACATTATCATGTAATGAAAATATAAAATCAATTAATAAACGTAATTAAAACACGATCCAGTTCTGTTTTTTAAAACCCTAAATCCAGCAGATTAATTCTTTATCACATAAAACATGCCGTGTCTGTATTGCACAGAAGCGTACAGAAAACCATATTCAAAAACAGACAAAACTGAGTTGATGGTCACGAACTCGTGTACCGATTTCAAATTTATTTGCAATTGCACTATTGGAGCTACAGCAATACTCATAGAATCAAACGCTTAGAATGAAACTGACATATTCAAGGACAATCCAACTAACGTTCATCGTCGCCCACGTCGTAGTATACTGATTTCAAAGTATTTGTATTTTACTACTTTATTGAAGCAACAGACACAAACCCTCGGTGTAAAATGAAATAATAAGACATTTGTTACAGCTATCGATTAGCAAAACCTATGTCAAGCGGAAGATATGGTTTTTGAAACTTTAAAAAAAGGTAAAAAATTAGGGTACTGTAGAAAATCACAGTAGTAGGGTTAGGTTGGATTAGACTGGTAATGGTATTGTATTAATTGATTTGTTTTATCTTTTTTCCCCAAATACTCGACTTAAAAGCCGTGTGGGACATGATAGATTCGATTTCTAGCATATCTGAGCAACGGTATATGTTTGACACTGGGCATAATGATAATAATAAACACTTGAATTGATATACTACTTCTGTATTTTACTAACATGTCTTATAAGGATCATTATGATAATGATTATAGTGTTAAAAACCACATTATAACCGCGTGATTTTTTTGATTTTTTTTGCAATTTTCGCCCCTCTCACTTAGTCAAACGGCTTAAGCCCTGTACAAACTGCCAACATTTTCGGAAACATCACAGAAACACACCTGGGCAACACAAATTATGCCGACCCTGTATACACACGGCAACAGTTCGTCAACATGTTGGGAAACTTTCTACTGGATATTTCGGAAAATATGAGGATTTTGGATGGAAAATCATAACATGGGAAGATTGGAAGAGAAGAAGCTGTGTTGTCGGGGCCTCTGCCATAATTTTAAGTTTATTGGTTAAAAGACGGCAACTACTCTGAACAACCATTCTTTGCTGGTTGCTGCCGTTTAGTCTGAATCACTCGACTTCACGTAGATCATGTGATTTGTGGCGTATTTCTGATTGTATAAAACTCGGCAACATCATTAACACCTCGGCAACTAATTGATCTTGTATTTATTTCGGCAACATATGGACAACATGTTGTAGCACCATGAGTCTTTTGTCAGACGTGGAAAGTGGACCCTCAAATTCGATCGCCACATTCTCCGTATGACCCATGCATCTTTTCGTAGTAAATCTTAATAAACGTGTGATCGTCTGGTATTTTCACTTGTCTTCCTTGCATCCTCTTCACGTTGTGTATTCTCATCTTCTTAATATTATCTATCTCAGTAGTTAAGACATTGGTCTTCTAAGTAGTTAAGAAATTGGTCTTCTTAGTAGTTAAAACGCGTGTCTTACCAGGAATAACAATGTAAAAGTTTTTTTTTGTTTTTACATTTTACATGTATATCAAACTGTTTATATTAGACTAGGCCCGATTGTGAATAAAAGTAAAGGAAGAGGCATTTTTTAGTAGGATTTGGTATCCAGGCTATTTTACCTATTTCAAGGGTGCTGATTTCGAAAAAATAGGATACCAAGCTGAAAAAAATGTTTTTGACCCTCAAAATTGAAAAACAAAATGGCATCAAATTGTGACGGGCGTGCACAGTATCTGTGTCTATGATTGTATTAATCCTTTTTAATTTTTGAAATATTGACTTTTCAAGACATTCAAAGAATGCTGATCATGAACAAATAAGATTACAACCTAAATTAAAATTTGGGACCCCCAAATTTGAAAAACAAAATGGCCGCCATAGTCGCCTTAAATGATGTTATTTGCGCACGGTACATCACGAACTGAGATTGTATTCCTGTTGATATTATTTTTAAATATTGGACATCAAGATGATCATAATGTTTTTGAACCACAGAATATAAAGAACAAAATGGCCGTCATATTCGTCTCTACTAGTGGTATGTGTGCACAGTGTATCATCATCTGTGAAACTGTCACAATCGTTTAACCTGTTCTTTCTGATTAACTGACATCATTGTACCCTAAAAGGTAATGATAATATACAAATACACAAGTGCATATCTTCATGAATACTAAATCCATGCCCTTGTTGGTGACAGCTAATCAGTTGCAAAACAATAGCAGTTTGATAAACGGAAAACAACAATTACTATATGACCAATAAAATATACTGAGCACCATGGATGGAAAACGCATCACTAGTTTTTCATATAAACATATCTTATTTATTTTGCTTCTTATTGTCAACAATATTCAAATGGGAACACATCAATAACAACACATTTGTACACACATGGATGTACGACACAGATTTCAGTAACGCGTGTGTCCTCCACTGGCTCTTACTCACGCTTTGCAGCGATGTCGCATGGAATAAACCAATGTGTGAAAGAAGGCCTGGGGCAAGAGCAGATTCTAAAGCAGCAATTGTGTACATCTGTGGTCTCCAATCTCATCCCCAACATGTTCTATCGGTGCCATGTCCATGACATTGATGTTATTAGCTAGGTAGTCCATAGTAAAACGGGCGGTGGGGACGTGCATTATCCTGTAAAAGCGGTTGGGAGTGCTCTCGAATCATTGGAACAACAATTGGTTACAAGACATCATCACAGTAGGCTACAGCATTAAGGCGACCCCTGCAAATGTGTAGGGCGGTACGGTGATGAACTGTGAAGCCTCCCCACACCATTACTCCCTCCCTACCCCATCGATTCGTTTTGAAGACGCAGCAGTCTGCAAGACGTTCTACAAGACGTCTCCGCATACGGTGACGGCCATCAGTGTGATAAAAATGAAAGCGACTCTCATCACCGAAAAGCACACTTTGCCAGTCAACTCTTCTCTATGTCTGGTGTCCTTGAGCCAATATCAAATGCCACTGACTGTGATGATTCCTGGGGATAGCCCCAACATAAAGTCGTCGTGCACAGAGTCCTACTTCTCTTAGACGACGTCTTACGGTGTTGGCACTTACTGGTCCTCGTCTTCCAACGATTTCTGCACCTGTTCGAGTCGCTGGGCGAAATCTGTCACACAGATGAGTGACCTGGATGTAGCGGTCTTGGTCCTTGGTTGTAACGCGTTGTGGACCAGGACGTTGACGGTCACGTGTCGATCCAGTAACTTGAATATATTCCAGCAACCTTACAATAGTGGACTGGTGACAATTGAAGTGTCTGGCAATAGCACGTGTAGATATGCCAGCCCGGGACATTCCCTTGGCTTCATTTCGTTGAATTTCAGTGAGTCTCAGCAACTCTAGAACAATTCCTTCACACATCCAACAACAAATTACGACAGATTGACGTTTCACAGTTCATGTACTGCACATTAAGTTGAAAACATGCTTTTAAAGGGCTCATACACAATTCTGCACGTGCATCTCGTCCATTTTTTTGTGTGCACACAGCCCGATATTTTTTTGCGTTTGGGAATATTGTATAAAATAATAGTTCATAGTATTGCATAATATTATACATACCAAACCGCCTATTAATCAAATGTCAGTATAAAATTATTTCAACTAACAAAAGCAATAACAGCTAAAATATCTACAAAAATTAATATAATATCTCTGACTCTGGTTAAAAAATTATTTTTAAACAAAGATCTACAACAATACAATGGTATAAAATTGTGCGCAATGCTAAACTATATCAATCTTAATGGAAGTCAATTCTTTCTGAAAAATAAAGACTCATACTAAGGCAGAATGTTTACGTATTAAAACCAATAGATATAGTCTGAGCAAATTAACTTTTTGGCATTCATGTCTAGGGGTCATTCAAGGCATATAGAAATATAAATATAAAAGAACAAAAATCCCCAGCCTCCTCATATTCCTGAAGTAATGGCCCGAAAAACCCCTCCCTGGCCATTGCTGGATTAGCCTCTGATACTTGAACTTTAGGGAGTGTGTATATTCTTCCTGTTCTATCAAATCTTTCCCAAGTACAGCAACATGACAGACCTTGGTTTAATCTGTGTCTTTCCTAAAACGACAAAAGTATTGTTCGTCTCAAAACAGCATTATTTACGTTATATCCGTGCTGATAGTCTCGCTTGTCACACAATTAGATTTTCTGCAATATTATGTTATACACTGGTTAATTGGGCATAATAAAATCGTGGAGCTTTGTTACGCGGTTAGCTATTGGTTGTTAATCGGACTATTTACCAGTCATAATTTGGAACAAGAATTTGCATTCTTTACAGCAGTGATGAGTGGGATTAGCTCTATAATCACACGAAACACTGAGAGGAGTATGCAACCTTCCCTGCTACTACTTAAAACAGAATTTTTAAGAAAACAAAAGTCTACTTACAACCAATGGGCAACGAAATTGCATACAATAATTAAAAAAAAAATTATCTGTACTAAAGGGCAATCATTGTAAAATTAGGAACTCAATGCACATATTTGAAGTTAGAGAAACACTATATTTGACCATTATAATGATACTTTAGACAAAGGTAGCCTTTCTGGAATTTGTAAACTTGAGTTAGCAGTTGAGAATCTGTCTTTTTATAACTGAAACATGGATTGAAGGAGGGGGGGGGGGCTTGGTGCTTGTGTCAATACCTGCAAAAAATTGTTTGGTGCAAAGCAATATATTCCCATTCCTCTTCAGATTATTGTTATTTCTTGAGTTACAATAAAAGAGTGCTGTATTGAATTAACATATAGAGTTTGATTGTCTTCAAAGTAGAGATTGAAATACTTTCTTGCGATATATTTTTAGCAAAACTAACCTTTAACCAGTAAATGAAATAAATAAAATAGAAGTATTTTCAATGAAAGGCAGTCTTCTACCTTGAGGGCGAAAAAAGACTCATTTTAGTTGTAGAGTGTAATGGTATAAATTTACAATGTGTTAATATGAAAACAAATCAGTATTTTCATAACAAGAATAATTTCTTTAAACAATTTGTTTTATTTGTGATGGTCCAAAAAACTTTATTTTAGCTTGGTAAACAATTTCGCTGTTGTTAGAATCTATAAAATATCTGAAAAAATCACATTTAAAAAGATTATCAACAAGAATTCAGTCTCAGTTGATGATGTACCATGCATAAAAAATATCACTATGGCGGCCATTTTGTTTTTCAAATTTGGGGGTCCCAAATTTTATTTTTTAGGTTAAAATCCTATTTATTCATGATCAGCATTCTTTGAATCTCTTGAAAAGTCAATATTTCAAAAATAAAAAAGGATTAATACAATTATAGACACAAATACCGTGCCCGTCCGTCACAATTAGATGCAATTTTGGCGGCCATTTTGTTTTTCAATTTTGAGGGTCAAAAACATTTTTTTCAGCTTGGTATCCTATTTTTTCGTAATCAGCACCCTTGAAATAGGTAAAATAGCCTGGATACCAAATCCTACTAAAAAATGCCTCATTATCTTTTATTAGAGCCCTTTTCCAGAATCGGACCTAGTCTATATGTAGTACAATAGATTGTAACAAAGCCATTCTCTCAATCCCAATCCACCAAGACTCGCTGCTGATAGAAATTGCTACACCCTCTCCCTATGGAATCAAACGGCTCTTTGTATGTATCAATTTATCAATCATTCATTTTGGTGCATGGGGTCTGACTGTCCTTCAATAGCTGTATGTTAAGCCAATATTTTTTTAAAATAATGCTATTATTAATTTAAAGAGCCAAAATTCTAAAATAGTCGTATAATTATGCCGAACGTTTCCGAACTGTACACACTATCAACTTTTCACCAACATCACACCTGGTCAACATGTTGCTCAGCAGGTTACCGAAAATGTTGGCAGTGTGTGCAGATCTAGGGACAGTTAAAAATAGAAGGAAAATAGTCACCATTTCAAAACTTTTAATAAAGACCAGAGCACAAATAGAAGTATTTACAGCTCGATTTCTCACGAAAACCACGTTGTTTATCACTATAAAGTTTTCGCCACCTATATTTATCTAAGCGTTCAGCAATGAAATGGGTTCTACATAAAGTGACATACATGTATGGTTTAAACAAATCATCTTCGCTATCAAAGCATGAAATTGAAATTATCTTTAAAAACCGAAATCTATTTATTATTTTTTGAAGCTGCAATTTTAAGTTTTAAGTTATATTTTTAAAATTTGTTAAAATGAAGCCTTAAGATAGATGGTATCCATAAACAGTCCTACCTTGTTAAAGGATAAACCTATTACTGTAATCCTATAATTTCATATTGCCAGCTGAGAAATTGGCAAAAATATCATTTTCAACTTCAAATTCCAACGTTGGAAAATGGCCGTCCATGTTGTCAATAGGGAAACAAGGAAAGTAATTGTGTTGTTTCTATGATTTTTGAGGGTGGGAATTAATGCGCATGGTCGTATAATAATGAGTTGATAACCTTGAGCAAAAGACATAAAAATAATTATGTTTTGACTTTCTTAGAAAATTTGAAATTATCGCTTTAAAGTAGACAAAAATTCTTACATGGCTTCAAAACCGCAAAATATAATTGGTAACGCCATGTCATTATTTTCTCCCCTAAAGAACATAGACTGTCACCACACTAACCAGCAGTGAATAATTCGCTAGGCCGAAACTGATTGGGTTGTCGTAAGTTTAACCAATTGATGATTAAATTTTAAAAGAAAAATTCCATCTGCGCAATTTTAAACGAATTTCCACTTTTGTGACGCGCAGAGCGTGTGATTTTTAATTATCGTTTTATCCCATGGGTGTGGTGTGATATTAATTGAGTATATTGGCGCTAAATTATACAAGTTAAATATACATGCCGTTATTATAACAGAAACCGAATGCAGTATTGCCAGTTTGAACACGATTCACAGTGACGAATCCTTCATAGGTTGTCGTACAGGGGCCGGTTGCTCAAAGCTCCGTTATATTTAGTTACCCGTTAACTTTAACGGAGAGAAAGAATGTTGCTGGAAATAAAGGCTCCGAACATTTTGTGGTTCAAATTGTTACTACAGATTTATGCTAATATAAAAAATAAAGTATTCTACAGTGTCTTCTGTAGTAAATTTAACGGAAAGTTAACAAACAACACGTTACATTATGTCCGTTAAAGTTAACGGATCGTTAAAAGATAACGGAGCTTTGAGCAACCGGCCCCTGGTGTATAAAAACCCGCACGCTCTTTGGTGCTCTAACATAAGATAATAGTATTAATATAATTTAGTTTTGGAAACGTGCGTTAAAACTATTTTACAAACACACTCGTTTCGCTTATAAAGCCCCCCCCCCTCTCTTTATCATACCGCCGTAAGAACAGTACCCTTTGCGCAGGGTCGGTATTTGCTGTCCGAAACTGGTCAATAGTATGTCCTTGGATGACATTCCTCACCGAAAACTTGTTGCTGATGACAATGGCCTTTACTGGTTTAAATTGGTCAGTCACGTGAATCGTTGACGTTTTGGAAACGTGCGTTAAAACTATTTTACAAACACACTCGTTTCGCTTATAAAGTCCCCCCCCCCCTTTATCATACCGCCGTAAGAACAGTACCCTTTGCGCAGGGTCGGTATTTGCTTACCGAATCTGGTCAATAGTATGTCCTTGGATGACATTCCTCACCGAAAACTTGTTGCTGATGACAATGGCCTTTACTGGTTTAAATTGGCCAGTCACGTGAATCGTTGACTCGTCATGCAAAATTCCGATTGTGTACCTCGCGGATCGATTATGCCGTTTTTTAGGACTTCGAATTTTGTCTAATGACTTGGATTGCTTGTACTTGGTTTTATTTAAAGAGTTTTATATTTTAAAGAAGAAATCCCATGTATGACTAAAACTGGTTAAGTATGTGTTGAGTGTTTTTAGAGTAAAAGCTGTTTGCGCGTCATTCATTGCTGCATTTAAATCACCTACTTGCAAAGTTTATAAACGGTATCTCTAATAGTCGCGTGTATCGGGTCACCCAATGTAAAACGGGAGGCGTTCACTTTTAAAAGAATATAACGCCCACAGTAGGGTGTATCAAATTCAGTGAATTGTCAGTCTAGTCTTCTACATGGTCTACTCATATTACCTAATAAAATATCAATATTCTATCAATACGAGTTTACAAAATGACGGTCAGCAATGTAATCAATACATACAGACTGTCATCAGCATTGTTATGCCAGGAGTGAATTACTCATGTTGGTCGCTCTTCATCAACGCTGGTTAGCAGTATCAATTAGGTCTTGACATGGGGTTAATTAAGAAAATTGCATCCAGTATTGGTATGAATACACGAATTTTTTTGATATCGGCACACTTTGATTGGATGATTAACACCACAAAATGCATGGCTTACTTCGCTATGCAATCTGTCGAGTTTCTTTTCAAAGTGGATTATCAAATCTACAAAGAAATATTTTAGCTATGTCGACTTAGCATATAATACATTGTGATATGTAGGCCTATAGTAGGCCTATCCGCCATTCTAAAAAGGACACATGGCGCACACTATGCTATGCTCGAGAGCTATGTAGGATATTAAAAGGATTGACGTACGATGCCTTGACTGTTTCATTCCGAGAAGAAGAAGACGACACAATGACAAACCTTGTGGGGTTTTAAGGATTTTGACGTAAATAATCATCTTTAAAAAAACCTACAATAAGTAAATTCTAAACTACAGAAAATGCTAAGAAATATTCTTAATAAAGATAATACGTATTATATCAATATCATGTTTTCAGAGTTTCTGTAACTGAAATGAATTAATTATTCACAATAAGTTGCTTGTATGCTTCAAGCAATAATAGTTGTTCTCTATAAATTTCCATTAGCTTTCCAATTTAACCGAAAAATATGGTTGAATCATAAACCGGCTGTTCATCAGTATCCAATTCAGTCGAACTTTATGTGAGTTTTTTTTTTGATTTGTCACCTAAAGCAATGGGGTAAATGCGATTTGCCTAACTTATAAAATCAGAAGAGGGATTTGTCTTCTACTGGCTCACAAAACCGACAAAAAAAAGAAACAGATTGATTAGCTCTCTCATTTATCATCTAATTCATGCAATGTTCGGATTTATTTGTTACAAGCCGATTGACTGTTGGCGTATTCTGTGACAAGTAAACACTGATGTTAAAAAACAATTTGTTGCTAGTTTGTCCGTCGGCAACCAATGGAACAATGTCTGGCTATCTGACATTATCCGCCGGCTTATTACTGCCTATATTAAGTCTTCATTAGCGAGATTTAGTGTTGTAACAGCTGCCTTCTTCTTGTGGTAAAATGAAAACGAAAACGAGGAATAGCACATTATTCAATGTCTTGAGATATCTTGTATCAGACAATTGATAGAAATGGTTTTTTGAATCAAATGCCAGAAAAATTGAAACGGCTTTATGATGATTTCCATATTATAAAATCAACTGAGATCTGGGGTATAACTGAACAGATTCAAAAGTACTCTTCCATTGTGAATTTGGAATGTTTATTGTGGTTTGCAAGAGCTTCCTACATCCTCTAAACGACTTTCGGAGACTTTAAAGATGTACATTCGATAATCGCTAAATCTCCCTGTTGCAGTTCTTTTTCTGACATCATTTGTTATATAAATTATTATTTAATTATTTATTCACAATTCTTTAGGACATCGGGTAGCTGTGATTCAGTGAGATGTTGATTTGTTTACACAATTCGCACCATATACTCGGTTAACATTAAAATGTACGCCAATTAATACAATAGCTGACACCCAAGACTTGGTTTTATTATTATGGGCATTGTACTTGACAATGACAATGGGATATTTCTTTTAAAACTTGAAACACTCATAACTTCGCTCACCATCAAATAATTTGATTAAAATGTTCAATATATTCATTTTTCATTATCATCTTTTAAACTATTATATCAACGACCCTTAAACTAAAATATTTTGTGGATTCAATATTTTCATTCCCGAGAGTAATAAAAGTGCGAAATATAGTGAATACCTTCACAGCTCTTAATCTGTGTCTTATATAATGCATCTGTAATCGGTGGTACTGATGAACATTGCAAATTGACCTGTTGTATAAGTTGGGAATTGAGTTTCGATTAGAACGATCTGAGCTGAGAATTGAAAGCCCCAAGGACCTCACAATAGTCTGAATTACCATTATCACAGTTGATTAGGCAATAAAGATAACTATTTTATTTCTGACATTTTCATTACATGTTGCTAGTAGTCGCAGGCTATATCCTGATTGATATGTCCACTTAATTCCAAGTCCATCTCATAAAGACAGCTTTGCAATCCGTTAACAAACAAATATATCATCCACATTATTATCCAACTACTGAAGTAATTTATATATACAAATGTCTAAAATCAAAGAGAATCGTAATCTATGAAAAATGTACTATCGGTCTAGAGATGTTTTGCTAGACCTGGACCGCTTGATGTTATATTAATCTTGTTAATGTGCTCCCTTTGAAGGAGCACTTCCTGATTTCACATGGTGCGTGATTATTGGGTCGCTCAGACATGATAACTAAAACTATGTGCTGAAAGGAAAAATCTTATTTCAGAGAACAAAACTATTTAATTCCTGGCAGAACGTTCCTATAATCGTTTATTCTTGTTCTAAGCAATTACATGAAGCCATGCGATACGTTTTCAAAGACATGTCAAGGCACAGTTGTCACGTAGAAACGAGACAGGAGCCACGGTGGCTCGGTGGGCACTCTCGTACTTTAAATGGTAGGCCTACGTGACCCCCGAAGCAGACAGATAGGAAACATTGACCCAAATGGGGCTGTAATTCAACTGGGGGTGTTGGCTGCGATGTTTATCAATTCCCATAAGTTTTCTGTAAACGCAAGTGACAAAAGAGCGTATAATACAGTCACCAAAACCCTCATTTAAACCACAACTAAACATATTATCAAGACCGAATATCGAACCGTATATCAGTCAAAGATTCGTTCGTTTTTCACTTTGGAATATGATTAAAATTACTTTTTCTTAGAAAAATGTTGCCATGATAACCTGCCAAATCAGTATTTTATAGTTCTTAGATATCAAACACAAATCTAAGCTTATCTGTCTGACCCAAGAAATATTATCACACAAAAAAACAAAACAAATTAAGATGTGCAAAATGATTTTTTGTGGCAAAAAGCATATTTAAAATGTGGAACCAGGCCTTTGTTGTACCCATGGCCATAACACAGCCAATTTGAAGAAATATGGATTTAAGGTAAATTTCAGAATTTTCCAAAAATAGGTTACTAAAGGAATATGTTTATAAAATTTTGTACAAATGTTGGTACACCACACATTATTATAAATTGTGAGAGAAATACCAATGTCTGAATGCCTAATTTCTCTACAATTAAAAGTTACGGTTCTCGACTGAATAGATCCAAAGGTCGGACACGCGGCGGGCATTCATAGGGCCCCGCTGACAGTCAAGCCAACAACCTCACCTACCACACCCAAGATCCTAGCATTATGGCAAAGCGGGCCAGACCAACACCCGCCCACAACTCTTTCTTTTCTTAGACCCAGACGCCTCCCTTAGGATGAGACTTGCCTTTGTTGCTCCCCACAGATACACTATGTCTCGCCCAATTACGCTCGACGAAGCCTACTTTGTAGTTTCCCCAGGCAAGTTTCTTGGAAACACGTGACTACGTTATCACCCTAGGTGGAAGTGGACGTTAAACTCCAGATACGAACGAACGAATCGAATAAATCCTGTCTACGATATCACCCTAGGTGGTAGTGGACGTTAAACTCCAAGAGAAGAAGAGGAAGAAGAACTGAATAGAAAGTGTCGGTTTCCCAGAAAGACGATGACATCCTTGCCTTATGATTTCAAAATTATGGGTCAAACCTTTATAAAAAATAGCCTCAAACGAGAATCTCCGTTCAGAAAAGACCCGAGTGGCAGGAATATTAAAAAATAATTAATGTGTCGAGATCGCCGGAGTTATCGAAGGATATTTCTATCAGAAAACTGGAGGTTACACCCATGACCCTTGATATATCTCCTAATTTTAGGGCTTGTTTCAGGAATGAACTTGTAGAATGGGGTTTACCGTCCTTTTATTATTAAAACAGAAATGACAGGTAATCTAACAGTATGGCATTGCCTTTCCGCTTCCGTGTCTAACAGGGGATGTCTATGATACAGTAATATATATAATGACAAGCACCAATGCAAAATGATAGCTAAACTGCACTTGACAACGTAGTTAACATATAAAGTGTTTGAATAATCACATAGTCTTCTTGTCGCCATAGTCCGATTTTTAATTTATATTATTACTTAGTACCATGCAATATGAGTGATTGCTCAGTAGAGCAACGTGCGGGGGTAAATTGGTATCCTAGATATACAAACCAAACATTTGTTAAGACAAATGGATCCATTCCTTGCGTAGTTACGTGTGTGTATTTAGTCGTATTCAAAACCGCCGCAGTGCCGAACTGCTATTTTTCTTCTTTTAAAAAAAAAAAAAGTCTACGTAGAGTGATACATTTCTGGACTTGTTGGCTAGCTATGCCTGTATTCAACAATTGGCTTGCACGGGAGGAAATCAGAGAACTCGACGAAAACTCATAAGATTACACATTCGACCCACACATCGGGTTGTGTTAATGGACTCGCAATATTAACTTTATCCTTCGCAAATTAAATCCTAGAACTTTTTTTTTAAGGTATTAGAAAAATAAATAAAGGTGGACAAAAAGTATATATTTCCTATTTAGTATATAAAAATGAGTAAAAGGCACCAGTGTTAAAAAGCGTGTATTGGCTACGTTAGAATACTCGGTCACCAAAATTATGTGAACTTCTTGATGTGTGTGTGTCGGGCCTTAGGCATGGTATTCCTGTGACACTTGTAATTATCCTGACGTCTATTCTTGCAGGACAGTGTTAACCGGTTACAGCTGGTGTCTTTGTGAATATTTTGATCAGTCCAAATAAACGCTAGAAACATCACAGATGATAAATAATAAGCTTGCTTGTGTAGCGTATGTCAGTCGAAGTGATAAAAAGTCCTTTAAAATCGGAGATTAAAGATAAAGACAATAATTGAACAAGTAAATTACTTTGATGTAAAATTGAAAATAACAGCACTTGCCAGTTATTACCCATAATAACATTCTATCAACATTACAAATTTTATTGATATTTCTATATAAATACATCTTTAGAGAAACAGTTTTCGCATATTTGTCTCTGATATTCGACGGTAATCTCATAATCGACAGAAATTGCAGTTGATGAAATATATAATGCATTTTAAATGAAATATATTGCACTTTAAATGAAATATATTGCACTTTAAATGAAATATATTGCACTTTAAATGAAATTTATTGCATTTTGAATTAAATATATTGTACTTTAAATGAAATATATTGCATT
Organism: Patella pellucida; assembly: GCA_917208275.1. NCBI lineage: Eukaryota > Metazoa > Mollusca > Gastropoda > Patellidae > Patella > Patella pellucida. The sequence goes on from OU795039.1 coordinate 46,497,678, forward strand.
TTAAATGAAATATATTGCATTTTAAATGAAATATATTGCATTTTAAATGAAATATATTGCATTTTAAATGAAATATATTGCATTTTAAATGAAATATATTGCATTTTAAATGAAATATATTGCATTTTAAATGAAATATATTGCATTTTAAATGAAATATATTGCATTTTAAATGAAATATATTGCATTTTAAATGAAATATATTGCATTTTAAATGAACTATATTGCATTTTAAATAAAATATATTGCATTTTAAGTGAAATGTATTGCATTTCAAATGAAATATATTGCATTTTAAATGAAATATATTGCATTTTAAATGAAATATATTGCATTTATATTGCATTTTAAATGAGAGAGAAATGGGGTTTAACGTCCACTCAACACAATTAGCTCATTTCGGGACTTACATAATATAATGGTTTAATTTTATTTCAATAATTTGTTTGCGCGTAGGGGTCTTACATTTTAAATGAAATAATATTACATTTTAAATGAAATATATTACATTTTAAATGAAATATATTACATTTTAAATGAAATATATTACATTTTAAATGAAATATATTACATTTTAAATGAAATATATTACATTTTAAATGAAATATATTACTCTTTAAATTAAATAACATGGGATTTTGCGTCTAACTGTTATTTTATGTGCACGACAAAGTGTACACGAGACCTCGGTTTGTCGTTCAATCCGAACGACTATGCATTTTTTTGTAATCATTAAACACAAATCGAGAGTCTAGTATATGTCATAGCAGTAGCGTGTCTAGTTTGTAACGCAAATCACACAGAAGATCTTACAGATTTTGTATTTCTATGTACAAATAAAACAAAAATATTAAAACAATTTAACGTTTCGAATATATTTTTTTTATTGCATTACTAAAATGTGGGTTTTATTTCAAGATTTTTTCATTACATTCATATATTTGTAACAATTTATTTTTGAATTCGAAACATCGCATACATCAAACGAGAGGATATGACTTTGTTTATGAATTATTTGAAATATGTATCAAATAATAACTAATTTCGGTATTTATACTCATCTGACTATATTATAACATTAAAGGACCTAAGTCCGTAACTCAAAATCCTCGAAAATCTTCGACATGGAAAACACGAATTATTGGTCAATTTAAATCAACATTGATCTTGTGATCTTGCCTGGAAACGGTAGGCCTCTGATATCTAATATTTAAAACAAGATAAACAGTTTACCATTGGTACACGAATCGTGTACCACAGAGCGTTTCAGCGTCACTTGTATCAAGTGACAAGAAAGAACGAGGCTAGACATATTCAACAACTCCTGTTAAACTATGAGGCAATATCTTATCTGGTGGGCATGCACAGTAGATTGGAATAACCAGACACTATAATTTCCTCTTTGGTTAAGACTCCTGCCGTATTTCGCTGGACATAACTGATTTGAAATTATAGTCAAAACGGAAACAATTTAATGTAAATCAGTTTATATACAATCAGATTATATTATTATATGCGTTGCGACCCATTAAGGTCAATTTCTAGGTCCGAAATGTTAGCGATTTAGCTCCTTTAATTGTGTCTAAAGATAATAATTTTACAAGGTGCTGTGGTTAAATCTATAACCTGTAAAATAATCAGACACCTCACAGAAGACAGCACACTCTATAAGCTACTAACTCGTTAGTATGGCTAGTACTCATCGAGCGGGCATCTAAAAATAATTGGACGACGGGCGGGGGTCAGTTCCTGCCCCATCGAGCTTACGGAAGCGATTTGTATTTAGAGTGGGTGGGGCAAGTCTAATTGACAAACCTTTAGTGTTTAATTTTTGTGTGGACAACGAGAACCTCGGATTTCCGTATCATCCGTAGGACGAGCCACTATTCCTGCCCTGCTCAACTGTGAGAAAGAACACCTGGTTGTTGAGGCAGCCCCTTACTTGCTAAATAACCATGGCCCCTACAGCCTGAAAAACAAAAAAGAGACACCAGACAAATAATGTTATTTTAATGCAGTAAACTCCCCCATCCCCCCAAATATTGCTGCTTACTTGCATGATTAGCTTTCATTCCCGTCATCAGGATCTTATAACAGTACCAGCAAACGAATCCTGATACCTTATTAAAATGCGAACAATATTCTCTAATTAAAGGACCTAAGTCCGTAACTCAAAATCCGCCAAAATCTTTTACATCGAAAACACGAATTATTGGCCAATTTAAATCAACATTGATGATGTAAACTTACCGGGAAATGATGAGCTTCTGATATCCGATATTTTAGATGAAATAAAATTTTTAACATTGGTACACGAATCGTGTACCAAAATGCACTTCAAACCGAGTTTTAACAAGAGACTTGAAGAGCAAGGCTAGACATATTGCACAATACCATACGGCGTATGTTGACTTGAATAACCAGACGCTATAGAAATTTGCACCAGATTAAGGCTGTATGACTTTTTTCGCCGAACATAACTTATTTGAAATTGGGGAAAAAATGGAAACCTTTGAATGTAAATCAGTTTATACACATTCATATTACAGTATTATATGCGTTGCGACCCACTTTTGTCAATTTCTAGGTCCCAAATGTTAGCGATTTAGCTCCTTTAAAATACCAGTCCAGGATATTACAAAAAATGTCCATTATATACACCGGATTTATTGCGTGCTGTTAAAAGAAATAATATTACGAATTTTAATTATTTCTAATCCTGGTCTTATTCTGTGTTGGGTCCATAATTCTTCAAGGTGATTGACATGATGTTGGCAAGGATATAAATGTTGCTGTCACAGGACAATGGCAGACAATTGATTCTGTGGGTATTGATCATTTATCATGAATATCAAGTAATATATAGATGGGATTTTTGTGTGTCGCCTGGTTAATGACAGACGTCTTTCAGAAACTTGTTCTATTGTTTACCCTTGGGACATATCTAGTTAAAAATTGTACAAGAACACCATTGGTCATTATTCCACTGGGCTTGCCTTTCATTTAACCATACTCTCTTATGGCCGTAATCATTGAAAATATGCAACGATTGTTCTTCGTGGTAATTTTTTTCAATGTCGCGATTCTGTCGTCTTTACGTTTATTAAGCATCTACATGTACAATAAAATACGTATTATGCTGGGGGAAATTCGAAAGAGGAATTAATTAAGGACAAACAGAAATAAATTTTAAAATCTGAACCCAGAATGTAATCTTGAACATCGAGTATTTCCCTATAATTTCAGCTGATTAGGGCAGTAGCCTTATGCCTAAGGGAGTTAACAATTTATCGATGCCAAAAGTTCAAAAGATTTATATTGAAAACACTAAATGTTAGATTATTTCATGGGGTCGATTCACATCGTGTAGAAAAAAGCCAAGGAATTATCGAAACAGGATAAGCGCAAGCCAGACTCGGATTTGTTTCAGGTAACACAAGTCTGTCTTGTAATTTTATCAAATGTTGGAAGAAAACATTTGAAACTGAAATTGTCTCCCTTTTTGTTGAACACTATAGTGTATTTGGGTCAAGAGACAGGAAAACAGTTACACGATAGTTTTACGTTAAGCTTAATATATAATCGAATGCCAATGTATAATAATTTGTATGAGATATTTTAGGATACGTCATGTTTATACACGTCCTGTGAGATATTTTACGTTGATATCAATTACAGAAAATACCGCAACGTTCGGTTTTAATTTCCGGTGAGATTAATACACGCAGTCATATTCTTACATCATTTTTCAAATTGAATTTAGTTTTTGATCATAATGATATAGAAACCTTGGTCGGTAATACGGAAGCAGTCAAATAATTGACTTTATTAGGAGAAAATACCAAAATAACCAGCGTATCCTTGACGACTTTATCAGGGGAAAATACGAAAATAACCGACGTATGTAAGACAATGTAAACAGGGTTGCACTAATCCCAAACTAAACCCTTACGCTTATTCTAACCCTAACCTACAATCTCGCCAACAATCACGTGCCCTTACCTAATGTACATCTCAGCGACCTTGACGAAATCGGGGGCTTGCGAGCTTCCCTGGTGAAAGAATAAACATTGTTTTGGTGATATTTAAGTTTTAACCATTTATGAACTGCGGTAAAACAGCAGCAATCTCGTACTTTACACATAATGCCTGAAAAAATGTGGATGACCAGCTACAAAATTGCTGTTTTACACAGAACTAAATAACATTCACATGTTACTAATAGGTTTCGTTGTCATGTGTACAAACCGGGAGGTTCTAAATAAGAGCGCAAATTAATTGCACAGAAAGTGATAACGAGTATGACAACATTCTGAATAACAAGAAAAGTATGTCATTCAGCAAAAGTAGCGGATGCTGCCCGAAAACAAACGATATTTGAAATAAAAAAACATAAAACAAATTGATTGGTTAATGTTTTATGCGCTCAATATCATTTCGCTTATATGGCACCGTTGCCAAGATTATTGAGGTTGGGGAATTGGTTAGGTTGGGGATAACCGAGATCGATGCCCGGAGGAAGCACCCGACCTTTTTTTATATAAGCCATATTTTTTTAGATTTGTATCTGAATAGGGATTGGGGAACAAGCGCAGCCTATATTAAACCCCTCTCCCTGTCAGATATAGATGCATGTATTTACATTTTAGAAATAAATAATTAATGTACACGCGCAAGTATGATTATAGTGAAAATATATTTACAATGGACGTTTATAGTTGTCCCTGGAACCATCTGGTGATTTCAAAGAACGAATGGATATATTTAGAAATATTGAGTGAGTCTTCCACGTCGCAAATTACGTACAATAAAACAGTAGTGTTTTGATGAATAGTCGATAAATTATTTATTGTTTTATTTCGGGCGTCTGAATTTGAGGAGCAATTCAATACAAAATGTTCAATGTCTTCAAATTGATGTCCACTTTACAGGATGGATTATTTCCGTTTAGATTGCCGCAAAAGAGACGCAGTTTAGAATGAATAATTTGGTTTGTGCGGGATCCAACCGAAAAGGTTTTTGAGCCATAAGTTTTTTTTAATGTCTGTTTTACATTTATACTCAGGGAGGCATGTGTTTCGGGGATTATAATGTGCGCTTTTTTGTCAAGATTAGATCATGAAGATAAGATGGAGAAAGGCCGTTTATAATTTTATAAATGAGTTTGAGTTTATGTCTTTTGCGTCCCTCTTTTAGGGTAATACAACTGGTTTCTTTATATAACAGTCTATAGCTGGTACCACTTACAGCCCCACCGTGGACTAAGTGCATCCAGTTGTAGGTTCTCTAATTTGTTAGTTAGTTGGTCTGTGCAGTTGTTACAGGTGATGCCACATAGTCAAAATGGGAATGGATGAAGGAAGCACCCGACCTCACGTTGGTTCCTGGCGACCATTCCACCTAAAATTCCAGTCGACACATTTTGATACTTTTCCCATTGTTTGATCTTGCCCCTTCCTAAATTAAAGGAAGAATATATCTTGGGTTCTTGCAGAGGCCCTAATAAAATATATATTTATCCTGATGGTACCTAATGTAACTGTATAGCGAACAAATAGTGTATGGTGGTTTTCACCTAGGCGAAAAGTTACTTAAAAAACCCCTTAAAACTAAAAAAAACCCTAAAAACTACAAAAGTCGTATATGGGCCACTGTACAAGAAAGGATTAATATAAGAAACGCTCAGTCATTTAACCCTTTCAATGCTAGACGCAAAGCCACTGCCTGTGCTAGACCCTTTTTTGAGGGAAATGACAAAGGTGGGTTTGGAACTAAATGCCAAACAGTACTTATGGAAGCTATTATGAAAATTCCTTTTGTGTGTTGGGATGGGCAAGAGGTTGTGGGGGGGGGGCTATGGAACACGTGGAAATATGTTCTAGTGTATAGAAAATACAATAGATGACACTTGCACCTTCGGCGCTAAATTTAAAGAGGGCCACACTGAGTACCCGGTAATACCGGTTACACGCATTTTAACGACATTTTATAATACTCGACATTTTATACTACCGGGTAGACACAGTGAAAGGGTCCTTTAAATAAAGTGCCAACGCAACACCTGGCTCATTAGTTTATAATTGTCCCCTAACTAGAAAGTCCAATAAGTCTACAAATGCCAAATCTTTCGATTTCTTTTCAACCTTATTTTTCAATAATGAATGGCTAATATTTTAATTTTATTTCGCAGTGGTCGTCATGTGTACATCATTGGATTCTGCTCGAGATATCATGATAGCCGCTAGGAAGCTACATTTTGATAATGGCGAATATGTCTTCATAAACGTGGATCTGTTTAGCAGGTAATTATATTTTATTTAATTAATTACAATTGAGTTGTGTTTATGTCATGAACGTGACCAAATTTCATTCAGATTGATAAATGCTTATTAATAATATTCTGTCATTAGAACACAATCACTACTTGAATATTCGTCGAATATTAAGCTAATATTGGAATAGTATTCGATAAATTGCTAAAAGATAAGAGAAAGCTGAACATAAGACATCACAAAGGTTCTTAGTACACCCGTACAGTCTCTGATTTCTTTTTTCAGTCCGCTATACAAGAGGCATTATATAAGATTAAGGCTAAGTTGTATCCGACGACCATTGCCCACTGACAATTTATATTCTCTGTTATTAAGTACCATTGCCACGATGTTAACCGAAATTTCAATTGCCAGTCCTCCAAGGGCCGTCAGTGCGAGTGGCATTATTCATATTATGGTTTAACGCCTTTGCATAATGCCTCATTAAAGCTGAAAAATAAAACGCCCTCTCGGATGGCTGGTATCCGCAATGGTATCCCCAAATAAGCGACTCTTGGAAATCGGTGTCTTCCGATTTCTTGTTTATACGAAGATTATTGGACGCATGCGCAGATGATTGGCCGACAGGCTCTAACATGGATCAACAACGCGTAATGAAACTTGCACGGGTCTGTCCATTGAGCTCTTAAACGATACAATATGTGATTAAACTATCTATAAGAAAATAGGTGATCTATATCAAATTTCATTTATGCCGAATATTCGAATATCTACTATTCGAATATTCGAATTTCTGACTACTATTCGAATATTCGAGGACTCGAATACACGGGCCGAAAACTACTTATTACTATTACGATGTAAACTTCCTTTCGTATTATTGTTGTGTCACAATTATAAGAAAAAATTAATTAAGCCGGACTCAAAATATTTGGATTCTTATCCGTGTGATAATATCCGGTTAGTCACCAACGAGTGTCTATTCTTGACGAGTAAGAATCTTGTATGGAATCAAAGAATGTTGAAGCATCGTGTCTAACTACTACTAAGAAGACATATAGAATAAACAGGTTAGTAATTAGTAAAATCTCACTGTATATTCATTTAAATCTGTGGGTGTATTTTGTATAAATGATTCTAATTATTACAGCAAAGAACAAAGTGAGAGACCGTGGTATAGAGTTAATGATACAGATGAAAGGAACGAAGAGGCCAGAATGGCATTTGAAACCTTGATGACGGTTCGACAACGAGAACCACATACCACGGAATATCAAAAATTTTCACGAGAAGTCAAACATCGAGCTTCACAGATATATCCTGAGTTTAGCTACGGAAATGACGAAGTATGTATGATTTGTGAGACAGTTACAATTGGTTATCAGGAAAACTAGGTCATTTTTGTTTAATGTTCTCAAACAGATGACAAACGAAACCATCGCTTGTATTGATGAAAGGCAACAGTGATTATATGTTAAACGAATTTGATTTTATTCTGAATAATGTGTTCAGTTGATTAATCTATACGATTATATTTTTGTTTCGAAAGATCAAACTGAAGTCACTTTATACCTATAATTTTGATTTCATTTTTGCCTTGTAAACTTGGCTTGTAATTTGGGTTTATATACGCGCCTAAATTAAATCCACATTACAATTTCTACTCGAATTAAAACGATTGGGTGCTTGTACGGTCCTCTGTAGTATCTTTTACATTACATAACAGGCGTTGGTTACAGATCTCCAACATGAATACTATTATTATTATTTAAGATAAAGAGTCCTGCTCGCATAATATTAACTAAGGCAGTATTTCTGAAACACGCGTGTGTCATGTACACCGGAAACCTGGATAGATCCTTATTATGTCGGCTGAAGGTGAAATTATTTTTGTTAAGAGATAATTAATATCTAAGCACATTTGCTATAATTTTATTATTTTACTAAGAATACAAGTCTGCCGAAAATATGTTTATATTCTTAATCTGAAAGGCCTAGGTCTTTGTTAGGAGATTCAGAATGTGAGGTTAGAAAAAATATATATCCTTAATTTAAAGTTAGTTTTCTTTTGTCATCTTCTGGGAAGAAGAAATCTGGAGGAAAAAAATATGTTTACAGTCTATTTGATTCTTAATCTGAAAGTAAACTGCCTCCGTGGATATTACAATATCTTGGGATAAATGTACACAATATGTTCTAGACCGATATGTCAAACAGATGATTTATTATAGAAATATTGGTACGCCAGACTAGTTTCAAATATCGGGCAATGACGTGTTAAAGTGACTCTATACATGTGTATATACCTACGTCATAAAACCAATTAGATTTTATAATATTTAGAAATCGTGTCGTGCCTTTTATGGAGTAAGTTCCCCATAGTACTTTAATTCTCTGAGAATTTAGTTAAAGCCAAATGAACAGGAAGCGTACTTTAAATAAAAACTATGATAATTTAATATCTGTGTAACACAGCGACGTAATATACATAAATGACTGTAATGTTACGGTTTAGTATAAATCCCATGACCTTAATTCCATCCCAGAGGGCTACGAATTTAGTTACGTTAGTAATTAATAGATATTCCGTTTAGCTTTTGGTGTACGGATTGCCATACTTGCCAAAATATGTACACAGTATAATCATTTGTCGGTTGTTTGTATCCAACCATATTCGTTGATTGTTAGTTGTGCTGTGTAGGATAGATGATCTTGTTACGAACAGCGTCTAGTCTTTCGAATAGAACGAAAAAACCGATAACCGTTTACTTGACGTGTATGTACGGGAGTAGGCCGTTGCGCCGCTGTTCGTACAAAATTTATCCCATGGCACAGTCTTGGAACCGAAAAAGGTGCGTTAAACCACCAGTTCATTTCATTTGAACATTCGGAGGTCAACAAAGGTGACAGAGGACCTAAAAGCGACTGATACACGCTGCCTTTTACCAGCCTGCCCACCTGTGCTTGTTTTTACACATTTTCATTCGTTCTTTTTATGTTAGAAGAAAATATAATTTGATACCTGTGCTCCGAATAAATTTTTTTTTAAATTAAATTTTTTAAATAAAGCAGGATATTGCGAAAATGCGGTATATAATGAGCTATGTGTATAGAACTTTAAAAATAAAAATTTAGATTACACGGAAAGAGTTCTGAAATTGAGCAGAAGAGTAGGTGGTTTGACCTGTCTATATTTACGAATTAAAAATCAGACTGCAGATTGGCGAGAACTCCCGAATGTATACAAATTAGTATCGCATTGTCAATATTATTTTAAAAGGCATTCCTTCTTCATTTGGACAAAAAAAAAAACAAAAACAAAAAGCGTTAGAGGTAGTGTTGAAATATGAGAAATGAAACATGTTTCAGCCCCCCCTCCCACACACACACACCTATAAAAATATAACCACAGCCCACTCTCCTAAAACAAAACAATGGTTACCGACGGATAAAAAAAGAGAGAGAAAATGGGGTTTTAACGTCAACTCGATACAAATTAGGTCATTTCTGGACTAACATAATTCGCTTGCGCATAGGGGTCTTTAGCAGTGGATGGAATTGAGGACACGGAGAAAACACTAGAGGTTGGACGGGCGACTCTACTCCTTGCCACGTACAACCGATGATTCACAACCACGCCAGTTGATTCAATGACAGCCTTTATGACACAGCGAGCGCACGCTAACCATTCAGCTATCCAACCCCCCACCGACGAATAAAACAAAAAATCAGAAGATCAACTGAAATCAAATCGTTATTTTTACGTTTGCGTTTTGTTATTGTTTGCCCTATGTTGATTTTAATCTTTATGTCCGCTTTAATTTGATAAATTACAGGTAAACAGTTTTGTTGGAATCTTCCATGATGCCGTAGTCATCTATGCTACCGTACTGAACGAAAGTATTAGGGCAGGAAACATTCGCCATAACAACATCAAACTGGCGCAAAGTCTGTGGAATAGAACATTTCCAGGTAATGTTTGTTAAAGGAGACGGTCAAATTGTTTATATATTCTTAACGAAACAGCTATTCGGATCAACATTTCGAAACTTCTTTGAGTAGCATTTATTGAATAACAATTACTAGTTTATCAACATGCAACGTTTCGACGATGATACTGCAGTAACGGTTATCCCATGAATAGTTTTTAATGTGTAATATTTAGAAATGTTAAGATTCGTTAAAGACGTTATAATTGGTTACAGATTTTCAAATTTGAGATCTCCAAGCCTAATAAAAATGGCGAAATTTGTTTGTTTACCGCGTGTGTTTACTATCTCTGTATCAGCATTGATTTAATAGTTGGTATTTCTGGTTACGTCAGTGACGTTAAGAACGTAATCTATAATTTAGACTGGTAATTGAACAGATGCGTCTAGAATGTTTCTGAACTTCGATTTTAGTAGATAAATTTGTTATTGTCTATTGTTGGAATATGGAAATAGTTTGGATAATCTCCTGTAGCTCGTAAATCTAAAAATGTCCAATTATTCTAATTACCCAGTGTGTTTTGATAAACAAGGAAGCAGAAGTTAACTCAAGCTTGCAAACTTGTACACTGAAATTTAATGAATGTACGTCAACGGTAGAGAAAACAATCTTGTATTATTGTCAGGAATCAGAATCTTGATTCTTTCAAAAATCAGAGACTATTCTTTCGAATGTGTTCCGAATCCAGACACTAGTATAAGAACACGCGCTTCCGATTGTTCACCCGGATTTGTCGAGAGCAAAATGGCAAATTAACAACAGACCAAATCAATTTTCATTTAAAACAAATCCGAATTCATATTACTCCGTGTTTGTAAATCGAATATGGTAAGAGTGTGGTGCTTTGGATTAATGGCAATCATATACATCCGCAATCTATTAACTCGAGAAACTCGTACGACAATGTTATCACACATTCCACGTTTACTTAATATCTTTTGAAGTGTTTATGTTTGTAGACAAGCTTTTATAGAACGACGAACATTTCCGTGCTGAGAATACTACACTTCCGCCCAGTAGAGTCAATTCAATCATGTTTTATTCCATACATTACACAATGATGACCATGAGTGATTATCAGCATGCATCAGACAAATACAGATTTACTTCGTCTAGACTAGTAACAGACAGCTGTATCCAGTCCAGTAGAAATATAGCTGAACCTGGAAATTGTATGCACAGTTTTTATATGATTGCTTTAGTAGCGTAAGCTGTCATCTTTCAGAATATGTCCGGCGAACCTCTGTCACCCTTGACAGTTGGGAGATTTTAAAGATGGCGCCCAAAGCGGCGGGCATTTCAAATAATCCGCTATAATTCCCATAGTATTTAGACTAGGGTGATAATTTTGGTGTCTACACCGAAATCTTTCATTATTTTGTCGAGTGATTAGATGATTTCGAGAGAGGACAAACTTAGCTACTGAAACCAATCATAAAAACAGCTTTGTATACCCATTCCAGCTTTTCTCGAAAGATTGGGTTTGGCGTTTAGTGCTTTTACAATTTGAGTTCAAAGAACCATAGCATAATGAAAACTACTTATATGTTTCATAAGTATAACTCCAAACAGTTTATATCTTCCTTTACTTGTTAGAACCATTACTACCGCTATCATAATTTTGACAGTCACACGCTTGCGTTTGGCGGTAATTTGTGAAGCACAGACTGGTTCTAACAACCCAGTGAATTTATCAATTAATTGACACATAATAATTTGCGATGTTATAATTTTTAGACAATACAGGACAATAGGCCATCAAACCTCATGTCAGTTCATTTCATTTCAACTTATTATTTAGACAATAAACAGTCCCTCGGTAGTCGGCGGAAACTTTCAGGTACGAAGTTCGCGTCTGCTGATACATAGATATTCAATGCAGACAAAGCATGAACATTTCAAACTACAATAATCCAGAGAAACATCTCCACACATTTTGTTCCAGACATGACATATTATGTAAAATTGATAGTATGATTATTTCAGGATTAAGTGGAACTGTATATATCGACGAAAATGGTGATCGATTGATAGACTATTCTCTGTTAGACATGAATCCTGAAACCGGTAAATTTGAGGTAAAGTTATTTAATTTATAACAAAATTACATCTACTGTTAGAGTTAGCTAAACATGTGAGGTGTGATGTTCGTCTGATACACATTAGGGTCTGGTTATCAAAGTTATTATCAGACAAAATTTGTCACACCCTATTGTGACCACTCACTGGTTCTATTTTATAGTGTGCCGAACTAAAAGGTTCCAAACGTATGCGATTTATTTACTAGAATCCTGAAACCAGTAAATTTGAGGTAATGTTATTTAATTTATTACAAAATTACATCTACCCTTAGTTCGGTGTTAGCTACATGTATGAGGTGTGCGGTTCGTCTGATACACATTAGGGTCTTGCATCAAAGTTATTATCGGACAAAATTTGTCAAACCCTATTGTGACCACTGACTTGTGCCGAACTTAGAGGTTATCTACTAGAACTCCATTGTCACGACAGTCGTTTGAGGCAGTGTGTCGGAATATGAATAAAGCATTATATCCGTTTATAGGCTTACAGGGATGTCCAAGTGTGTGTCAAACTTGTGATTGAATGACTGATTATGGGTATTATATTTATCAAATTTCAGGGCCGCATAATGATTGTACAAATCATCAAATGGGATCAAATGTAGCGAAATGTTGAAAAGAACTGGGGAATCTAAAAATGACAATTACATGAAAATCGAAGAACGCATGTCCATGATTTCCAAAATCTTCATAATATAATAAACAAAAAATACGTTATGTTAAAATCATATTGTTACCATATTATAATCAAAGGAAAAAACATTATGTCCAAATCCTATTATTATACTATATTCAAGGGAAAATAATCATATTATTATTATATCAGATATATTTGATGGAAAATGAGTGTCAAAAATATAGGACTAACCAATATCAGACTATTTGGTTATATCTGGAGTTTGTGCGGAGTTGGTGTTTTGCCGCCATCTTTGATGTTTGTTTTATTCATATCAAAAGTTAATTAAATCTTCGACTAATTTTTGTAGTCTGTGTCTTTGGGCTACGTTAACCTCTTTAGCCGTTGATTGGCGAACTTGACTCGGCTACCAATCTTGGACTTTCAAAGAAGTCATTTCGATCACAAACGTCAAATAAAGATAATTAATTGCCAGGGGAGTTTTCTACAGAAAACATCTCCAGTGATTATTTCTTTCTTATTGTTTCGCTGAAATCGAGAAAAGGAATGATTACACCTACTGGGCATGAATTATAATCGTGTACATATCTTGTACATGTTGACCCATCTAAGAATATTCTCAAAGGAGCCAGAAACGTAACAATGTAAACAATATAAATATATAATTTTCGACTAAAGAAACAATCAAATTATATTTCTGTTTTCATTTTAAATATAAAATCATGTAACCTATATCGATCTTATATTTGATAGTGCCACCTGATTAAGGTCCAAAAATTTCAAGAAACTTACCCTGGCCTGAACATTTTGGAGCCGTTTGAAAAGAAAATGTATTGCCATTTAGGCTCTTTCGTTTACGAAACTAAAATTGAATTACCTTCAAATTACTAGCTTTTACTAATATGAAATACCCCCCCCCCCCGAAAGTCAGCGGTTAGTTGTATGAGCTACAAACAAATTTATCCAACCACAGATGGCTTTCTAGTCTAGTCTCCGGTTCCACCTGAAAATTTGGTGTTGGAATTTCTTTGAAAACAAATCACAAAGGGTTCTAAGAGAAGTAACGATATATATTCACTGAAAATATCTGGCATTTCTCAACATAAAAAAGCAGAGGTTTATTGTGATTTGTCAATTAAAATCAATGTAAAATTGCGGTGCGTAAAATTTTAAAGGCGAGCCTTAAGCATTTGTCTTTGCTCAAATATGTATATATTTTTTTCAGGTTGTAGCTAATTATATTGGAAGAGAACAAAGATATGAAGCGGTGCCTGGTAAGGTTATTCATTGGCCAGGGGGTAAAGGTGGACCACCAAAAGATACACCAATATGTGGCTTTGATAAAGCACTTTGTCCCAAAGAAGGTTTGTTCTATCTCTAATTTAAACTTTGTAATTATTAATATTCTAAGTAATATATAACAGTGATAACACCGTATCAAATTTTCAGCCATGCCATAATTCATAATAAAAACAGGTTCCATTAATTTTCCGGAAAGATATTAAACATATTTATAAGACGATAAGCCTATGCGACAGAATCTCTAATTACAAAACCTAACAAAATTTATACGGTAGACGTCTACTACAGACGTAAACATTTGAATTCTTATATAATAATACTATATACTTTTCTTTTCCTATGAATCAAATATTTCCTATAATAAGACAAGTAGACACAACTCATTTACATTTTTTAAAAGCGAAATGACTCGACGTTCTGCTAAAGTATTTTAAACAAAAAGTCCATAATATTTCACCCCTTTTCTACTTTAATAACAGTTCGGATAACGTATGTACTTCCAATGACTCATGTTTCCACTTTGAATTATGTTGTATGAACTTCAACAGTGTCCCTTCTCTTCAAATTACCTGATCTTGGATGCGATAACTTCCCATCCTTCTCAGCGTTGACCAGTAGGTTCGACTAGTCCGCCATGGAGACCAAATTATCAGTTGTTATTCGGAGATTAGTTACCAAATTAGAATTTGAAAATCATTAAAACGAGAGACGGTCAAGTACTAATATCTTATACCATGACGTGATATCTCATAACCAATTTTAAACAGAACTGCTGATAACATTGTTTTATATCTAAGATATTAGTCAAATGTTACATATTCTATAGTAGTTATGTTAGTTCTATGAAAGGTGACCTGTTTAATATATGGGTAGATTTAGGCTAATGAGATACCATGCATTATTCTACAACTTCCTGAGGCCGACTTACTGACAGTTCTGCCACTATCCATTTCTGTAAGTGTGTTGCCGCTGTCCAGCCATCTGGTGCACAGATTAGTGCAATTAAATAGAATAAGGTTAACGTGAGAGGGTGCCCAAATGAAACACTTACCTAAGTATGGTAATGGTCCACCCTTATAGCCGACGTATCCAAACGTTTTATATGCTTTAGACATCATTTTGTGTAATATTGTTTAAGTTATATTACATTTCAACGTAATTGCTAATACAACTACTATTTGTTTTAGTTGCTTTTTTATAACGTTGAATAGATTACGACTATCGAGTGGATGGTTATTAGATATTTGATAATCCATATTGCTTCCAGCAAACAATAAATAGGACATAGCATTAAACTAGTAAACACAAAACACACTTTTCACTGCCAATCTTTGTTTTTTCGCTAATTTACTGCGGAATAACGACGTTTAATGTCAACCGACTCTTAGCATACATGTCGTACGCTTAAAGGGTGGTGTGATATTTGCCGATATTGTTTTTTTTTCTATGATATGTTAGATCAGCATAACCATATCGTTGTAGGCTGTGTTATACTATTGCGTTAAAACATCGTGACAGATGACTTGAACGTGAACTGTGGCCAAATGTCCCCGAGGATACATACCATCGACGTACTAACTGCGTTATTGAAATCAAGTTTTAGATACCAGTATTAACGGGTGTCGCAGACCTGACATAACTTCTAAAGTCTTTAACAAATTATGTTGTACCTTTGTATTCCATCGAAGTATTGAATATATTGACAAGTCATCTCATGGTGACCAAGGATATGGTGAGGATGCGACTGATGATAGGGTAGATTGTGTGCGATATACTCTTGCCAGAATCATACGTATTATTACTTCAGAATCACTATGATAAGATCTCCATTAAAGCCTAAAAACAAATGTGACGAATGTCTCTATCACAAAGTCATTATCCAAGACCGCCCGAAATAAGTCAGGTATTATTCAAGTACATGCTTGTCAGCATAATGTATTTGAGTACTATATTTCGCAGAGACCGAGAGGAATATTGGATAGGTACTGCCACCCCTTATGGGTGCAATTACAATGTAGCCAGTATTGAAAATCTGACTCACCCGGCGTTTAGCAATGTTATTGTCATGAAGTTATTCCCAAAGTTTCAGCACTATATCACTTGATGCCCTTTTGAAAATTGTCTAAGAACCACTAGGGCCACACCATAACCGTACTAAATTATATTCCACTTACTATTTTGAAACTGCTTAGATCTGAATGTTTGAATTCAAAAATTGTACTGATCCTGCATTCACAGAATACAGGGTTATATCCATTGTTCTTGGCATTGTCCAGCGTCGTTTGGACATTGCGACTGAGTCTGGTGCGTTTAACACCACCAACAGCTGTTTTCTAAAACTGAAAACCACTTTCAAAAGTATTAACATCTATACTAACGGCAATGAAAGAGGGTATTCAAAAATAATGTCACAAAATATACTTTCGTAGTGGTATTAATCAAATGTGGATATAAAAAATTCCACAGAATTACTTGATGGTTGGCAATCTAGATCACTTGCTTCAGTTCCATCTATACAAACGTTTTGTTTTTCTACCTTGTACACTAAAATTCCCCATAGTAAATTATAAGTTCGGTTAAACGACATCATTCACAGTGTCTTTTCATCTAAATCGGGATATCAATATTTAGTTGTTAATAACAATGCCACATATTTTGTTAAGAACCACAGTGATTCCAAATATAAATTCACCGCCATCAAGATAATTCAGATGTTGGATTTTTTAATTGATAATATCTTTGTTGAATTTGGAGGGGAAATTTATCAGCAAGTGGCGGGTATCTCCAAGGGTACCAACTGTGCACCTTTGCTTGCTGATTTGTTTCTCTGTTCCTACGTAGCCGATTACATACAGGCACTCGTAAAATCTAATAAACGAGTAGTTAGACATTTAATTCCACTTATCGATATATCGATGATGTTCTATCACTGAATAATCCGATTGTTGACTTTCCATTTGTTGGTAGCAGCATTCCAATATCACCAGCTTATGGAGTGTTTGCGTCTCAGCTAATTCGTTACGCGAGAGCTTGTTCATTCTATTCTTATTTTTTAATTTTTTAAGTAGGTCGAGGCATTTGTCATCTAAGCTTCACCTGCAGGGATACTTACGAACTAAACTTATCAAAACCTTTAAACAATTTTATGGTCGTCATATTGACTTGGTTGGTGAATATAACAGGGTAAGCTTACTCTTCCGGATACCTGTTACCACTGTTTGTCGTGTGTTTTGTACACGGTGAACAGTCCATGTGCTGATTACACTATTTTGCCAAACTAATCTATTTTGCCTATACCGTTTTATCGGATCTTGTCTGGTGGTTTGGATTGTTCGTACTTGGTTTTATTTTATTTATAGTGTATATTCGTAATTATAATTGCCGTATTTGCAGGCGTAGCACTGTGTCCCATCTGATTCAAATTGTTATTGTCTAGAGGTATAGAGTTTAATATTCAAGAAGCGTAACAACGTCGTCCAATTTAATATCTCTGCCTATGCCAAATTAAATTAATTCCAGACAAGATTTTTTGAATATGATGCATTAGATTATCAAGGTTTACACATATGGCCATCAATTTCTGGTAACATTATTTCTTCTAGTCTTACCCGTAGGAGTACCATCTTACCCGTAGGAGTACCATTCTGTCCGTGTGCAGGATGACTTGATAAATAGTTATATAGCTAGCTATATATCAGCTATATAATAAACACTTGTATTTATATTTTAGCTACAAGTACAGATTACATATTGTAAACAGTAGTTCTATAATATTATGTGTAATTATGTGCATATATATATCGGCACACTACGATAGAGTTAATCAAACAAATTTATTATCCATGAACACGGCTGCAAGGTACATCATCACAACCATGACATCAACATGACATCAATTGTCAATACTGGCAATATAACACTATAGATATACAGACATCGTCAATGACATCAATATGGACACCGATATAAACATTGACACATCGTAACATCATGCCATCTTGACATCGGTTGTCATTAGTTCGGAACTATTGATGTGTAAGATCACAACACATATCAAACGTTAAACCGCTACCCAGCGATCCAAATACAAATACAAAGTCAAATTCTGTCCCGAACTGTCAACCGCATGGCCATATCTCTTCCCAGCGGAAACGTTGCCCTAGCATCCAATCTTAGACTTGCACGCCCCGAGTTCACAAAGCATTCTCAGACTTAAGTTGAGGATTTACTCAAATTTGGTCACCTTTTTAAACTAAAATATAGCCCTTTATAAAACTTTTGTCAATAAGAAACTATATGCAAAGTTTTGTGTTTCTTGATCAAAGATATTTCTCGTAAAAAGTGATTGAAAGTTGAGCAAATTCTAAACTTTAGTCTGAGAATGCTTTCAGAACTCGGGGCAGTAGTAATTTGAAAATGACCGCCAACAATCTTTAATCCATCCTCAATAATACATAAAGCCCATGTATCTTCAATTGAATAAGCCGGTTTACTTTCAACTTTAATGTCTTTGAAATCTGTATTACATAATCTCTGCAACTGTTCCTCCAGTTTCTTCACGACTAATAAACGAGCTAACCAAATTTAAACAAAACTCATTTAAAACTATTGGCTGATCCACTGGTCCAATGGCAATCCAATACTTAATAGCAACTGGCTCATTTTCATCACCTTCTAAGCTGCACTTCAGGTAGTCAATATCTTTCAAATGTAACCATTTCTGTAAATCCTCAACCCTTGGAATCGTAGTATCACTGAAATTAACCGATGTAACGTCCACTTCCACTGGGGTGATATCGTAGACAGGGGAAAACATTTAAATATATAAAGTAAAATCACGTTTAAAGAACCCTCAAATAAACATGGCTTGTGTTCTATATTATATTTATGTGTTTATTGCGTGTGTCAGTTTGCTAAATGCCGCTCAAAGAAGGGATTTATTCCTGGTTTAAACCCCTTTGTAATGTATGCCGCCTGAACGTATGCATTTAAAGTTTATTCAGGACTGCTATATATTCCGTTTTTTTTTGTATTTTAGCTACTATGCCAGAATATATAATTGTGATGATTGTTTTAGGAAGTTTACTAATTATGGTTCTGGTGGCCATTCTCTTCATATATAGGTAAATAAACAATGGCTTCGTAATATTAATGGTTGTGTGTAGACCAGGGGTAGAAATTTAAAGGAGCGATAGTAGTATTACAACCCTCATAGAACCACTCATTGCAGATACTTCTGGAAAGATCTGCGCATCTGTAACTATAATGCAAATCGAGAATTTTGAAATTAGGATTATTCTATCAAAGCAGCTTATTTCACATTGATTTCATATTGTTTATCAAAATAGCTATGAAATTTGATAATGCATAGCACTCACTAGTCCTCTCTGTAAACGGTTGGTCGCTCTGAGGTTACCCCCTACTCGGCTTATAAAGTCCAATTCTAGTGAATTTCCCAATTCAGTAATGACAACGGTCGTACACAACATAATGTATAATAGACCTGCTGGTTACAGATGATACAGATATCTCTTCAGGTTCAAGTGGACCTTTACTTTTACACAGCTAAGAAATTTGAAACTTTTTAGGTTGTATTGGATGACTTGAAGTTATGATATGTGTTTAAAGAAATGACATAGTGGCTCTTACATGTTTGTTTATTTTATTGAAGGCACATGAGAATGGAAGCCGAGTTAATGAAGATGAACTGGAGGGTCAAATGGGATGACTTGGTGTTCCATACCAAAATGTTAGATCGCCAAGACAGTCACTACTTTACACAGAGAGTAAGTTATTTATTTCTCGCCTTATTTATATGCCGCATTTCGAAATTTCACACAGAATTCGTTGATACATATAGTAAGGATGCATAGGATAATAGACAATGATTACTAAATCCATTTTACGGTAAGTTCAAAGCAATATGATTAAAATTAATTGAGCTTTTAACGTTTAAGTATGCGACAGCCAAAAACGGTTTTCAAATTTTCAATAACGACCTTAATCCGGCTGATTGGCTGATAACGTCACAGGCACTACACGTCATAGTATACACATTATCTATCCAATATATCACTGGTCCATATCACTGCCTGTATAATATATCACGGTATACACACACCACCAGTGTGTATTGTCGGTAATCATTAGCTCGTAATTATGGGCCGTAATTATCACTATGAGGGACCGGATATTGTCCAGATATTATCACTATGAGGGACCGGATATCGTCCAGATATTACGAAAAAAGGAAAGATACTACCTTTACCATCCAGAATCTAATACATTTGTCCAGTCAATAGATTGCCGTCTAGAGTGTGTTAAATGCCGTCATGATTTATTAAAAACCGCCAAGTTTGTGTTACCGTGTAGATTAAGTTTTACCGATATCAGATATTGACAGCAACATATACCGGCCGCCACAGATACAATAACCGATAACACTATAAACCTCAGAATGCCTCGTTCGGCATTTTTGTCCAAACGAGATACAAAATATGCCTCGTTGTCTGCAGTTCCAAAACGAGTTTTTTTTTAAATTGCCCTTTTTTGGAACGCGGTATTTTGTTCAGAACGAGGCCTGGTAAAAATGCCTCGTTTACTAAAAGTTTTTTTTTTTCAAGATAGTTATTCGCGCTATTTGCTATCAGCGAATTTGTAAAAATTAAAAATTATGTTATTTAATACGAAAATAAACAAGTCCAAACTATGATATTATATTCAGAGAAATAGGAAAGACAAGAAGAATACACGTCATAGGTGAAGGTGTAAAACTATCGAAGACACACAGCTACCTTGCCTTGATTAGTTTATTGCCCAATCAAGTTTAGGTGTTAACCGTGGTGTTGTGAAAGCTAAATTGGGGTTGTAAATTATTCATGGTAGCTGTGTGTTTTACACCTCCACCTAACTGATATCGCAGACAACAAATTAATCAAAAAAAGTATTAAATTTTATCACATATTTCCAATAGGCCAGTTTAGTTTTTATATTTATTGTAAATAAATAACTTGACCATAGCATTGACTGTTTCTGTTGAAATCCCATAACATTGCACGAAATATAATTGGAGCAAAGTCATATAAACGCACAGCGATAAATCTGTTGGCTCTATACCGATTGTCAATTAAATGGGAAATAAAGAACACCTCATACATTAAAATTTAATTAAAACATTTAATTATGAAGACAGATGGGTATAAATAATGCAAAAATAATTTATGGTTTGGTGTGTATTCTTGTCTTACATCCCACTTCTACCTCGTTGCCATTGGCAACCTTTGATAAAACTGGCCTGTTTATTCCAATACAGGGTTAAAAGTATCCGTGTATCAGAAATGAACAGTACCCTTTTTAAAAAAAAAGTACTGTTCATTCCCGACAAACGAACACTTCTACACTGTTTAAGATACCATTCAAGCAATAAGTAGCGGACGTTTAGTCCGGCCCAGATCGCAATGATAGCTATGGCTCTATACAATGCAGCCGGACAAATTACATGAAACAACTAGTCAAAATCACAGTAACAAAACAAACCGGGTGCAACAAACTGGCAGTTTAAAAATATATACGATGACATTAAATTAACTAAACATCATATTACACAAATCAATTATTATACATGTCAATTGGCACCTATTCCATAATTTGGTTTGACTTATATTAATATGCAAAACATATAAATGAGAACACTGAATAATTATTGTAATTGTGGTGATAAAAGGCGCAGTTCTCTTGCTGGACACTTCACAGACATTTAAAATAAGCAGGATAAAAACAAAAACGCCTAGAAAGACATCTATTTTATTACAAATAATTCGTTGATGCATACTTTCACCAGGAATGACCCACGGTTCGCATTTCCTTCACACTACATTTAATAATAATATTATTAATATTGCGGTCTTCTACGATGTGGTCTAAACAAACACGTGATTGTTTTACGCCCAGGGTATAGCTAGACGCACGTATAAATACTACTCAGCTCGTCTCTCGACTGCGAAATCATTCTACCATGAAATGTAACGTGAGGCTCAGAAAGGGATAAATGAAATAACATTTGTCACTTTTCGGTTGAAACGACTCGATAATAAATACTATTTTTTACATATCGCTTCAAAATACTCGATAGAAATGTGATGTAAGTGACTTATTAGCACCTTTCCTCGGTGTATCAGTGAATATCAGGACAGTTTTGGCCGGGGACCGCCTCGGCTTCGCCTCGGCTGATCCCCCGACCAAAACTGTCCTGATATTCACCGATACACCTCGGAAAGGGTGCTAATAACTACTACTTACATCCCACTTATACCTCGTTGCCAGTGGCAACCTTTGATAAAAGTGGCCTGTTTATTTCCAATACAGGCTTAAAAGTATCCGTGTATCAGAAATGAACAGTACACTTTTTAAAAAGAGTACTGTTCATTCCCGACAAACGAACACTTCTACACCGTTTAAGATACCATTCAAGCAATAAGTAGCGGACGTTTAGTCCGGCCCAGATCGCAATGATAACGATAGCTCTATTCAAAGCAGCCTGAGAATCACACCAAACAAATAGTCAAAATCACTGTAACAACACAAACCGGGTGGAACAAACTGGCAGTTCAAAAATATATACAATATTATTAAATTAAAATAAAAACATATTACAAAAATCAATTATTATACATATCAATTGGCATCTATTCCACAATTTGGTTTGATTTATATTAATATGCAAAACATATAAATTAGAATACTAAATAATTATATCAATTGTGAGGATAGAAGGCGCAGTTCTCTTGCTGGACCCTTCACAGGCATTCAAAATAAGCAGGATGAAAAAGAAACGCCTAGAAAGACATACACTTTATTACAAATAATTCGCTGATGCATACTTTCACCAGGAATGACCCA
The DNA here is from genome assembly GCA_917208275.1 of Patella pellucida. Taxonomy (NCBI): domain Eukaryota; kingdom Metazoa; phylum Mollusca; class Gastropoda; family Patellidae; genus Patella; species Patella pellucida. The sequence goes on from OU795039.1 coordinate 46,520,858, forward strand.
CGTTTCGCATTTCCTTTACACTACATTTAATAATAATATTATTAATATCGCAGTCCTCTTCGCCATAGACAAGTTGTTTTGACGATGTGGTCTAAACAAACACGTGATAGTTTTACTCCCAGCGGTATACCAATACGCACGTGTAAATACTATTCAGGTCACCTCTCCACTGCGCAATCATTCTACCATGAAATGTAACGTGAGGCTCAAAAAGGGATAAATGAAAGAGCATTTGACACGTTTCGGTTGAAACGACTCGATAATAAATACTATTTTCACATTTTCCTTCACAATACTCGATAGAAATGTGATGTAAGTCAGTTATTAGCACCTTTCCTCGGTGTATCGGTAAATATCAGGACAGTTTTGGTCGGGGACCGCCTCGGCTTCGCCTCGGCTGAACCCCCGACCAAAACTGTCCTGATATTCACCGATACACCTCGGAAAGGGTGCTAATAACTACTACTTGTCTATTTCTCTGATTATAATATCATAGTTTGAACTGGTTTCATTTTCGTATTAAATAACATACATTTTAATTTTTACAAATTCGCTGACAGCAAATACCGCTAATAACTATCTTGAAAAAAAATCGTTTAGTAAACGAGGCATTTTACCCAGCCTCGTTCTGAACAAAATACCTCGTTCCAAAAACAGAGCAATTTAAAAAAAAACTCGTTTTGGAACTGCAGACAACGAGGCATTATTTTACCTCGTTTGGACAAAAAAGCCGAACGAGGCATTCTGAGGTATATAGTGTAATGGTGGATATAAAACTATTACACATTAAAATGTCTCGAATTACGTGATGGTCTACGTAGATATTTGTCTTTATTAGTCGTTAAACGCATGGTACTATTTTACCTCGGAGATCAAACAAGAACGTCTTTTTGAAGTAATAAATTTGGTCCCGGTTCCTATACGCAATCACAAATATACTCCATTTATTATGAACTTCATGTAATGCGGAAACATTAATGAATGAAGTAGAGATTATAATACTTTATGTGTTGATTCCGATGTAATTCCCGAGAGTGGTTGGCACCTGTATGTCTATAAATAGATGTCGGACTGGTTATCAAAGCGAAAAGCTACATGACCTGTCTGTCAACAGTGGCAATCACGTGGCATTCTCCCGTTAGTAATATTAATAAACTATGTTCTATATTATAAGTTTATAAATTATTATTTGTTAATACGAATTATGTCTTATTTTTAAAGTAGACTAGTATAACAATACAAATCACTAAATTATTTCTCTAAATTCTTATCGGAATCACGTGACAGGAAAGGGAACTCCTCGCTTCCATCTTTCATTTCAGTCATACGTAACCCGTGTGATATTTTCCCGCCTTTCCTGCATGATGTTAGCCAATAGCTACTGTAAATTTTTCCGCGTTTAGATGGTTCTACCCAATGAAAAATTATCGTAATGGGATATGAATGAGAAAGAATAAAACGATGACCAAGTGGTAATTTGACGTAAAATCTTAACCCGTTGTGTTATTAAACACTGTTCATTTCTCGACAACGCCCGGGTAAACAAATGCCTTGTCTAAAAATAAACTCCTTTCAAATCTAAATGGTAGTGTTCATTTTTAAAAACATCACGAGAAACTGAACGGTCGTGAAGTGGACGACCGATGTCAAAACTAAACGATGTTTTTTTAATCTACACGGTAGCACACAAACTGGGCGGTTTTTGATGAATCTTGGCGGCATTTAACACATTTTGGACGGCAATCTATCAACTGGATACGTGTATTAGATTCTGGGTGGTAAGGTTAGTTTATTTTCTTTTTTCGTAAAATCTAAAGGATACCCGGTCACATGTAAGCTACATTAAACTGAACGGTCGTGAAGTGGACGACCGATGTCAAAACTAAATGATGTTTTTTTAATCTACACGGTAGCACACACACTGGGCGGTTTTTGATGAATCTTGGCGGCATTTGACACATTTTGGACGGCAATCTATCAACTGGATACGTGTATTAGATTCTGGGTGGTAAGGTTATTTTATTTTCTTTTTTCGTAAAATCTGAACGATACCCGGTCACATGTAAACTACATTTTTGGTTTACGGTGTGCTTTTTCTGATTAAAAAGACGTGGGGAATATGACTACAGCAACCGGCTTTATAAAACAAATTCTAAATTACGGAACAAATTTAGTCTATATTGTTTGAATGGCATTTAGTAAAACAAATTATTCCGTAGTCAGGGATTAAGGAATCAGTCAAGCGTTAATGAATACACACACCGACTGTATATAGGTAATTAAGGAATAAACATCCCGAATATGCATTCGGTCACTGTGACGTCACTAGCGTCAGAGGGGATTAAGAGTGTTTTCGATAATTTCTCTTGTCGTGTTTACGGGAGGTCTATATTTGCGACTTTGAGTGAAGATAGCTGATATAATTTTAATCAGATTGATGTTAACTTTCCGTAATGTGGATATAGTAACCATTGGCTACCCGTAGCCAAAGAACCCTACTATCATCTTATGTGCACTTTGGTGTCTTATTTATAATTTCTATAACATCTGAAGCCCAAAATTAAGACTTGCAGTAGTTCTTGAATAATGTAAGTTTAACGTTCTACTTTACTATATCAACTGGGATACTGAAGACTGGAATATTATGCCTTTCAAGGTGTTATGGGGGGGGGGGGGCATTGTGTAGTGAGATTGGTAGAATATTTGCTCTTTGAATTAATTAATAGCATTATATTAATATTATGTCCTTGGCTGGTTATTGGCCCATAGTCATAGACAAGGCATTTATATCCCACGCATTGAAATGAATGAGTGATTGGTTGACACATACACAGATTTATAATTTGATGAACATAGCTGGTTCTGTGTGAAAACAAAATATCACCTGATCCCTAATGATATCAAATCCCTACTGCCCTCAGGAGATGGTACTAATTAATTACGTCATATTTGACCAATACGATAATTGAAAGCCGACACCCAGGCGTAGAAATCCATCAGAGCTCTGGGCGATCTGTAGACAGCATGTGGATTCTTATAGAGAGGAGAGACGCATTGAGAGAAAAAAAACCTGTAGAGTCGTTGGGGATACCGTTCAGGGTGAAGAGATACCATCTGGATTAAGAATGTCCCATTAAGTTGCAGTGGAGCCATATGATGTAAATAGCCCCAGAGCCTTATATATAAGGCTCTGAATAGCCCGTTAGTAAACTCGTTATGTGAAATGGGGGGGGGCTGAGAGAGTAGAGAATGACTATATTACAATTTATGCTTGTAACCTATGTAACCAGTGCTTGATATATTTAATGTTAAAACACGTTTTAACTACTGAGCTAGTAAGCTGTAAATGCCCAACTTAAAAGAAGTCCGAAGAAGGTCAGAAACAAATCCAGACGATCACCAATACTGATTAAATCTGTATGAGTCACACGTCGGCTGTGGGAAGTTTTTTGAGCTATGCTTTCCATATCTAACCACTAACGTATAGTATAACATTACTTTGCTATACAAATTAATAATATTATTCTATTTGCCATTAACAAATCCGAATTTAACTCTTTGAAAAGCTTCCCTAGCAACTAAATATTTATCATTGTATGTATTGATAAAATATTATAAAATCAAATTAAACTTCTTCACAGATCTTAACCTGGCTGTTACACAGGACTAGGATTAACCCTACTTTACAGGAAATAACCAACTTTTATTCGCTAAATAGAACGGATGCTATAAACATGGAAAGAATAAAGTTTATTTGGTGTACCGTTAATGGAATACATGATTATGCCACACTCAATTCAAATGGATTTATATTGACTACAACTCCAAAAAACACAGGATTTCCATTAACAACAGTTTTATATACTCAAAACATGTATAAACTCAGTTTTAATACAACTTCAATTATATAGCATCGGTAAGGTCAAGACTTTGCGTCTAGAAACTTAAAAAAAATATACATCTATTTCCAGAAAAATTCTTTGATTAGCTGTGGTTCGAATGAAACTTTACCAGTTCATGAAAAATCGGGCAAGAAAAAACAACTATTCACCAAAACAGCTTTTTATAAGGTATTTATTTAGTGTCAGTTTCATTCAACTCATTTAATCTCTAGCGTGTAGTGGATCATACTATTAGATAAGCTGGTCAATATCACCCTTCTAAAATATCTCTGGAGATTTTCTATTCATTTTGTTATATTAGGATTGTGTTTCTAGAATTAATAAAACGTGTAGTTCAAAGAAACTTTTAAGAGGCCCTGTCCTGATATGTCACTGCATTAAGATCATAATTCGTGCTACTGTCTTTATGTGCAACGGTTGTTGTTGTCAAGTATTCTATTTTGACATGCAAACAGCCACCATACAATCACGTATTAATGTTTTATTTTAGATAATAATATTATTCCCTAGAACCTTGCGAATATATAGTGAACCCCCCAATGTATATCACTTCAAATTGCTATACGTAGCCTACTATTATAACGTAGTTAAATGAGAGTTTGGTATTTTAATTGTCTTCGCCATATTACTGTATATCAGAACTGCTGTCGATGTAGATTTATTTTGCAGACTGTAATTAAAGGCGAATTGCAGCCATTGCAATTATTTAAAAAAAAATGAAACTGTGCCAAAAATAGACAACTATATCTATACAGTTTCAGTATATTTTTTATTGTTTGGACTCTACTGGGAGAACTACTGTTGTTTATTATAAATTGTCAGTGCTGTTGTCGTTGTATATTGTTGTATTACCAACGTTGTATTACAGTAAATTACAGGAGAACTGTAGTCACTGTGGGTTATTTATTAACTGGGTTGTATTACAGGAGAACTGTAGTCGTCGTGGATCATTTATTATCTGGGCTGCATCACAGGAGAAACGTAGTCGCTGTGGGTTATTTATTATCTAGGCTGTATTACAGGAGAACTGTAGTCGTTGTGGGTTATTTATTATCTGGGCTGTATTACAGGAGAACTGTAGTCGTTGTGGATTATTTATTATATGGGCTGCATTACAGGAGAACTGTAGTCGTTGTGGGTTATTTATTATCTGGGCTGTATTACAGGAGAACTGTAGTCGTTGTGGATTATTTATTATATGGGCTGTATTACAGGAGAACTGTAGTCGTTGTGGGTTATTTATTATCTGGGCTGTATTACAGGAGAACTGTAGTCGTCGTGGATCATTTATTATCTGGGCTGCATCACAGGAGAAACGTAGTCGCTGTGGGTTATTTATTATCTAGGCTGTATTACAGGAGAACTGTAGTCGTTGTGGGTTATTTATTATCTGGGCTGTATTACAGGAGAACTGTAGTCGTTGTGGATTATTTATTATATGGGCTGCATTACAGGAGAAATGTAGTCGTTGTTGATTAGTTGGGCTGTATTACATTAGAATGATTGTCAGTGTAGATTATTTAATACCGGGGATCTATTACAAAGAACTACAGTTGATTTGTTTTTATTATCTTGGCTGTACATATATGATTATAACAGCAGAACTGCGGTGGTGGTAGATTTCTTATTATTATTACATCTGATCACCTTACTGCACTATTTGTTTTGTTTTGTTGGAGAGCTCAACTACAATGTTTACATGAACTATTTATCACACCTTTTAAATTAGACCCAGACAATCCACCTATTTATTGATTACTTATGGTAAAATGAAGTAATTGAAATGCCATATTGTACATGTATATGTATTTTTTTATCTTCAGTGTTTATTAATAGCTGTAAAACCATTAAATAAAACCAATATTCACATCAATAAAACTTTACTTATAGAAGTCAAAAGAGTAAGTATTATAAAAAAATCATTTTATTTATATTGATTATGTTTGTACATGTAGCTAAAGATTATATTGATACTCTTGAGTCTATTCTAATCATCCTTTTGTAGACTTTATTGATTTCAGCGCCACCCCCCTGGGAGCTTGATAATGGACTTATACGCGATAATGCCAGCAATGTCAATAATAACTTCCCCTCCCCTGTGATGTTAAAGATCACTTCTTTTTTATTAAAAAAAAGGTTTTGTTACTGTGTAAGAATTGAATATATTTAATATCTATGATCACGCGATCCATGTATATTATGATTCTGTCTATACTAACCAAATATTCCCCTTTCTGCAGAGGTCTAACCTTTTAAATGGGAAAACCATATGCATTTAAAAGAAGCCACCGCAATAGTCCAGGCATTTTAAATCAATTCCGTATCATATTGGAGAGTTGCTGCAATACAAATGCCGACAGCGGTTTGTGGTAGGGCTAGACGTATTTTATCACAAACAAGTCCCAGTCTGAAACCCGTTCCCAGAATATAGCCGAGTCTGGTTCCAAAATATACAATTTCTAGATAGGTGAATCCATTTCATAACAATTTTCTTGATTAGTTATTCCGCTGAGTCTATATTGGTTAATTTCAACATGCTGGTCAAGATATACGTTTTTGAGGAATAGTAGATGATTCCATTTTCATACATATTTTCTCAGTTTGGAGATTAATTGGCTCCAAAAAGAGAATGGGGTATTAAATGTACTTCAGCCTTCCCTCGGATCTAATACGATGCCATTTCATTTTGACTCTCTGTCCTAACACTGGCCTCACCCACAGTTCACCGCGAAAGTAGCGTAAGAAGCCTGTCTGCTTCCGCAGTGAGCTGAGATTGGGCCGAACAGACATGCCCACAGTGGTAGCAGCCTAGCAGGGAGTAACCCCACTCGTAGGCTAGAGAGTCCAAATGAAATTTAGATGATATTTGACGAATGCTATTGTATTAGGTCTAGCCATTAATCTCCGATGCTTAATCGAAAACCCCCGTCTTCAATTAGCTCAGGTTAAGTGCATAACAGTAGGACGTTAAACCCCATTTCATTCATTCATTAATCGAAAACCTAAATCTCCAGTTGAATTTCCTCCTATACTGTAGCCACTTATTCATCTAAATATGTTCGAAAAATAGATTCATTTAAACATAGTCCTTATGTAACATTCAATATCCCCTCCCCAACTGGCCAATATCTTCAATGCCCCCCCCCCCGCCAAATATCGTCTCAGCAGTATCACTATTCACAATACTTGTAAAGAAATGGATTCAGCTACTCCGAAAGCGTATATTTTGATACCAAACTCTATCATATTATTATAATTGATTTTGGGTGAATTTTGGCCAATTTGACCTATTGAGATGCGGATTTCAAACTAAAACTTTAGATTTTTGTTTAGACAGACCACAAACCGGGGTTGGTATTTATTTCAATTAATCAATTCCCCCACACTAATGTTATCTTGTCTGGACTATTGAGATATCAATGCGCTCCGTACATAAGCTTCCTTTCGTTTGAGAAGCTCACAGAGCTATCAAGTTTGGTAGTTTTCTTGCATTTGGATAAAGACTTAACTATTTACAAAATACTTTAAGATTTAAGTTTTTTAACTCCTTACTCTAATTTTTTAATGTGTAAGTGGAACTGCTCCTAAATATCTTTGTGAACTTATAGATTCCATCAAAATGTCTGCGATCGAAATCTCTGAATCAACTGATCATAGCAAGTAACAGGATGACAACTGTTGATTACCGTTGTTTTGAGGAAGTTAAAGCTAGAAGGGGGAACTCATAACCGATAAACTTACATCAATACATCGCATTGTCGTCAGACAAGAAAGTTTTAAAAACTCATTTGTTTCAAACAAGTTGTAACTGAGAGCTAAAGACTGTATGAAGACATGCTTTGTCAAGCGCTACGACCACAATTTTGTGGAGTTTGGCGCTCTAGACATTTATTATAAATTATAAAATAAGCCAAATTGGATACAAGTCAGGTTAATTAATTATTTAATGATGAGTTTCACAGATTCCGTTATAATGGAACTACATGTTCTTCCATTTATAGGATTTCTCCACCTATCTTACGAAAGATGTGATAGTTATTAACAAAGGACCGGGTAGGGTTGCAGTTCGATTTAAATAATAATTACGTCAAAGGGTAAATAATACAGAGTAAATACAAAGACAGACATTTCTTGTCAGTTATATATTTTAAAATCCCTTTTGTTATTATAGATAAAAGATTTACAGAATGACCATATTGTAAGATTTATAGGAGCTTGTATAGATCCACCAAATTGTTGTATATTAACAGAATATTGTCCTAAAGGAAGTCTACAGGTAACCATTTCATGACTCCATAATCCATATATAGATACTAAAAAAATACCAGAACCGTATAGGATTATTGATTGGGGGACTGTACAATTTATGCCGAGGAATTGTACCCAAAATTAGTAATTTTGTTCGATAAATCTCCGATTAGTGCCCCCAAACATATCGTTTTCCTGGTGGTGTCTGTTTTGACTACAAAAAATACGATATTCCAGACAGCATGGGATGAAATGGCAGCGAATATTTAGAATTGGGTAAGAATAATTATTATAACGATGGTCCTTTTCTAGAAACAAAAGATACTGATATGAAAGTATATTAGTTTTAGATTCGTTTTAAACAAAATGTTATCTGAGATTTTCTGATGTGTTCCTTATCTTTCAGGATGTTCTAGAAAATGAAAAGATTAGTCTAGATTGGATGTTCCGATATTCAATAATGCAAGATATTGTCAGGGTGAGCCGATTGAATTTTCTAATTTCCTATTAGGCATTGAAATTGAATCACACTCTAATCGATGTAAAGTAACAGAAAACTGGAAGCAGTGCACACAAAAATTTGTTTCCTATTTTACTGGGTTTTTTTTATTAATGGAGCTTTGTGCATCTAGCAGCATCTATTATTATGTCCAAAATGCATGTTAACTCATTGTCTTAAAGCACTTAAAATATCCACTAAAATTTTATAGGATGTAACCTAATTTAAGTCCATTAAGTAATTTGATTTATATGTACACATTTTGTTTCATAGCTGGGTCAGTTGGTTATGATAGGAACACACTGGACTGATATTGTATACGAGATTACTATGCATTAGTTTTGTGGTAGGCATTACCCTTAGAATTATGAAGCAATTGAGCCGTCAGGAAACGGTCGTTAGATTGCTTAAAGGGGTAACGTTTAAGAAATTTTATTCTTTAATTGTCTGAGTGGCTTCATAGCTAAACCACTTAACTTCGGCAAGCTAGAAATGGTTATCAAGCCACCACTTACTGGTGCAATTTGTGCACTTACGGAGACTTAAATATAAAGACATTAAAGTTCTTGCTATAATAGTACCAAAATAGATAATTCAAAATTGATATAATGAAAATGTCATTCAAATTACTGTATTCTGAGCGATGTTATCAATGTTTTGACATAGATTTTTTTATCATCATAGCAACGTTACGTGTTAATCAAGACTCAGCCTCATTAAATTCGATCGTATTTTAATCCGTTTACATCGGTGATATCCGATGATCTATGTAAATAAATATCTAAATTTAAATTAATACTTGAATCCAAAATAAAAACCTGCAATAGACATATTTAGCTCTTACATAATGCATCTTTAAAGTTTTTTTTCTTCCCCAAAAAATATGGCACAGAACTTGAGATAGCTAAGACCGTGATAATGAAGAGCAAGCAGTCCATCGCCTCGAATTAACTAGTTTTTTTTCACCAAATGTATCGAAGAATAAAATCTGAATATTTCGTGGTTTCAAATCCACTTTACGCAATTAGGATATGCTCATAAAATTGTTATTGTCCCCATCATTACATACCAATATCGAACAAAAAATATAAAATAGCACTAAATACAAACCTCAAATTGATATCATTATTTTTTTTTAAAAAATGCTTAAGAATATTACGACCAGATGTAAATCATTATAGTTGTCCGTCGTTTCAGAATTATAAAAGAAAATATAATGAGTTCTTTGCAAATCATTAAAGCGATGTTTAAAAAAATGTAGATTGAATGTATTATGTATATGAATACAGAAATGGAATTCTTTGACAGTTTTATTCCCATTGTTGAACAAAATACATTGGAAAAAAAATAAACAATTGATTCCCGGACGCCTTATGGCAACGAATCAATATTATCCAGGTTAATTTCAAATCCAGTTCTTCTTATTGGCTTGTCGACCACCTTTACCACTTCAAAAATATATCGCAAAGACGCCAAACTTTAATCAAGTGACATAATTTGGAATAAATATTAATTTATTTTGTGGGTTGGGGGTGGAGGGTGCAGGTCAGATTAACAAAAATATTGAACGGGGTAGAACCTCAATCTCGACCGAATTTTGATCATCGCCTTTCGGATAAAGCAGGGAACTATTGCAATTGATTTGCTCATTTGTCCGTCCGTCACACCTTTTGGAATACAATAACTCTGCATTTAATTTGGGGTGAATGTTAAACATGGTATTGCAACACATGGGAAAACGGCATTGATATCTGTTTCCACTGGACAGCCGTTGTAACTTTGTTTATCCGCCGGAATCTGTGTCTAGGGAGGGGGTAATAGGAAAGGTGATCTGACGCCAAATATGATGTATTTGCATGCTTGGTACACATTGCAATGGGATTAAATGATTCTTATGATGCTGCATCAGGGTGGCAGATGATCATCCACATGTGCATGCACATATAATATCGTGTGCGAGGCAATGTATAAGTCGCACGCCCCCTGATAACGAGCCTCATGAGAAAAACCCATGATAGAATAAATGTCTGTTTTGGGGTTCAACAAACTGTTAACACGTTATTGGTTGTCGATAAATGGATTTTATCGCCGTTTATGAGGTTTATAATCGATGAGTTGTAAACGTGATTTGTCTATTTTACTTCCAGGGTATGATTTATCTACATAATAGTGATATACGTTGTCACGGAAATCTTAAAAGCACTAATTGTGTGGTAGACAGTCGGTTTGTCGTGAAAATAACAGATTTTGGTCTACGTCATCTCCGGGAAGACAGTTCGTGTGAACACAACAACGAAAACAGTTATTCATATTATCGACGTAAGATATTCATTATTTTCTTTAATAAAGCCACAGCTTTATAGACAGTTTCTAGTTAACATTCATTGAATAATTATAAAATTTCACTCAATATCGCAATAGTCACGCAACTTTAGTTTTGTTCCTTCCACAATGATATTACGTCACTCATTCATTGGTGCAGCGAGATATTTATTGCCCTTAACGGTATGAAACATTCCCAAAATTGAATACACCATTTATAAACTTATAAAACAGAACACATTTAAATAATAAGGGTTAACCCTTTCTGCTGGATACACGAATAAAGAGAATCTGCTCGACTGCTGCCATGGTCACCATTTTTTAAAAAGAAAAATATGTACGTTTCATAGATCAACTTTAAGAACAGAACTAACATAAAATAGTAAATGTCGGAGAAAACAAACTGAATGATAGTTCTATAACATATAGAGTAGGCCAAGACACAGGAACTTTACAAGAATCTGGAAATACATAGACATGAAACAATAGTGTCAAGACTCTTTCTTTATATTATAAGAATATAATTCTGGCTCTGGATACAACCAATGTGGTTTTACAGGGACCGAAGAGCAGACATCAGGTAGATTCTTTAGAGATCACATAGGAATTGGGTTATTTAGGGGACACCGTTCAGATTCATGACTGCGCCGTATGATGTAGCAGGGCCCATCACCAAATTGTAATGTTGAGCCTGAAATCAGCAGTACAATAGTCTAAGCTCACAAGATTCCTTGATATAAACACCTGTATAAGTCGGGGACCGCGTTGGCTCAGTAAGTAAGCCTCTGTTTCATAACTGGGAGTGTTGTCTGAGAAAGTTCCTCTGTTTTTTCTGGCGTAGTTCTCCCCTTTCAGTGGTGCAGGACTAGGAGCCGGTACAAGAACGGAACAGGACCATTGACAATTAGAATTCGAAATGATAGTGGGCCAACGCGGCGCTGCCTGAAAAAATCCCCCTATGAGCACATTCCATGACCATAACGTATACCCATCTGCATTAGCCGAATCGGCGCAGGAAGATAGGACGTTGAACCCATTTTTTATTTCAGCCTGTAATAATAGCCACAAGAGCCATGGCCAATTACATATTCTGTGTTTTAAACCATTAAACAAAGCGCACATTGCTCCGATCTTTTTCTTCAATTCCATTTTACGTTATTACCACCGGAAATATATTGCGTTTTATAGAAGTATTAGATTAAAGGTTTTACAAACGGTTTAATGGAGTAATTTGACGAAGTAAATGTAGCATACTAACCTTTTCAAGTTGATACTATAGATAAAATTTCAGAGAATGGTATTTTTTGAAGAATTACTCAATCATATTGCAGAGGAAGACACATTTTTTTTAAATTGTATTATTCCGTGCCATTTATCATTTTACCAGACTTTGGTAACCTTTAGTTTATATTAAGATCTCACTGTTTCAAAGACGATTAAAGTATCGATAATTAAAAAAACCTGCACGTTACAGATTTCAGACACTATAGAATCAATATACTCAACGCGATCTGAAGTGAAAAAATAGAGTATGATTGAAACTGGACTGATTACATCAATTAAATTCGTTTTGATGCCATATATTAATTTTTATCAAATGGGGGTTGCTTTATATAGGTTATACGACACAATATTATACTAGCTGTTTGCTTCTGTCGATGTCAACTTTAATCCTTTAAACAGCTTGCTTTAAGTGTCACAACAATCGTTGTTTGTAGACATATTCACTTTGAGGATGGCTTTATAGAGTCGTATTGTCAGCGCCTATATTTATTTCTCTAATTTGGATTAAATATCGTTTTATGAATGCTTTTGCACCTTCGTATTTCCGTTGATGAATTTATTCCATTTTTGCACAATATCAAAATAAAGTTTTCAATTACAAAACATAAATAAACATGTCCATCCATTCAGCCAAACTTTGATATCAAATTCACTATTATTAAATTACACGGATCTAAAATGCTAGCATGCACCCAACCCCTAAACTCCTAGCACATTTTAACTTTCAAAACTTTAGTGCATTTATAATAATATAATAATAATAACAATCTCGCCATTTTACAAGGGTAGCAAATTAAGCCTGAGGCTTGTTTTCAATTTGGCCCTTGGCACAGATCGTGCGAATGATTTCGATCATAACTGTTTAAATCTAAGCAATCCCATAATAGATTGGCGAATAAGCTATCTCAATTACAAACTTAAACACTCATTGGAAAACAATACACCCAGTCTTTTGTCCCATACAGCTTATTAAGATCGTTTGCTGTAAATTTGTTCGTACATAACAGTTTTCTGAAACATTATTAATTACAATATATTATTTATTACAATTCATTCTTGATAACAATGCATTTTTGATTACGATATATTATTTATAACAATACATTCTTGATAACAATACATTCTTGATCTTGATCACAATACATTCTTGATAACAATGCATTTTTGATAACGATATATTATTGATTACAATACTTTATTGATTACTCTACTAAATTGATTAACAAACTTCAGCCCCATACTTTAGAATACAAGAGATAAAAGTATCAAAATTACAAAGTTTAGTTAGAATATTAAAATAATTTTCATTACAAACTTTTGAGACCGAGAAGATAGCTTTTCGACCCTGTTCAGCAATGTGCTTTTGTGTAATTGGATATTTACCAATGAAATTTAATATTAGGCCAAGATAATTAAAGTTATTTACAAATTCAATATTACAATCATCAAAGGTACAATTCTCAAATATTTTTTAAGTTTACCCCTATTTCGAAAAATCATAATCCTAGTCTTTTAGTATTAATTTGCAAATCCCATTTATCTGTGTATCGACATAGTGAATTCAAAATATCTTGAAGGTCTTGTGGAGTTTCTGAAAGAAATATTCTATCGTCTGCGTACATAAGCGAAAATAAAGTGAATATCTGGATATCAATAGACTTACAATTATCGGCTAGAAGATAAGATTAGATTCGCAATCATTCATATAAAAAGAAAATAACGGCGATAAAACTTCCCCTTGAAATAGACCATTCTTACTATTAAAATTTTCAGATAGTTCTCCATCTAACTTAGCACAGAGACCTTATTATTTTCAAAGTTTTACCCCCAATTCCCTCCTGTATTAATTTATACCATAGCGTCTACAGTGGATTGGTTTTTACGGAACCCAAATTGACAGGTAGTAATTTTCATCTCATTAGCATTAAACTATAACAGACGATTATTGATAATAGAAATGAAAAATTTACTGAGACAAGAAACAATTGTGATTCCTCTATAATTATCTTGGTAGGAGGAATCACCTTTTTTTAAAAACTGGACTTATTACCACTTGCCCAAGATGACGAAAAGTAGCCAGAGTTGAAGACATTATTGAAAATACATGGCATGACAATTGGCATTGATTACAATACTTTATTGATTACAATACTTTATTGATTACAATACTTTATTGATTACAATGCTTTATTGATTACAATACTTTATTGATTACATCCGGGCACTCTGGTTTCCTCTCACTGCTAAAGACCCCTACGCGCAACCATATGTTAGTCCCGAAATGACCTAGTTGTTTTGAGTGGACGTTTAACCCTATTGCTCTCTCTCTGTCTCTTATTGATTTCAATACTTTATTGATTACAATACTTTATTGATTACAATACTTTATTGATTACAATACTTTATTGATTACAATACTTTATTGATTACAATACTTTATTGATTACAATACTTTATTGATTACAATACTTTATTGATTACAATACTTTATTGATTACAATATTTTATTGATTACAATACTTTATTGATTACAATACTTTATTGATTACAATACTTTATCGATAACAATAATTTACTCATTACAATACTTTATTAATTACATTAGTTTTGATACATTATTGATTACAATACTTTATTGATTACTCTACTGTATTTATTACTGTATTCAGTAGTTACAATACATTATTGATTACAATACTTTATTGATTACTCTACTGTATTGATTACTGTATTCAGTAGTAACAATATATTATTGATTACAATACTTTATTGATTACTGTACATCAGTTGTTACAATACATTATTGATTACAATACTGTATTGATTACTGTACATCATTAGTTACAATACATTATTGTTTACTGTATTTTAATAGCTTACTTTAAACACAATTCACCCATTATTGGCTCAGAATAATGATGATATATTGTATGTAAATAAATCATTGATGTTCGTGTATAGGAAGAGATTAATGTCCAGGAAGAGATGAATATATAGAAAGTGTTTTATATATCCCATCGTAAATGATCGTGTAACGGTCATTGGAATTAAAGTGGCGATCTGAATTCAGAAGGCAATAACCTCTCAGACAATATTTAAGGATCTTTCCCCACTTGTCACATTTTATTTAGGGGCTCTTATTCATGCCATTGATTTACGAGTGATTGTCCTGACAAAACAATGTTGAAAATCGACTGTGTCTATAGTTAAATGACTGAATCTAGAGATTCGTATGTTGTTTTCATTGACAGTGACAAATCCTTTCAGCTGTAACAGTATCTACTCAATAATTTAGGCCAGCTGTATTTATTTCGTTTGATTTACCAAGAGATTAATACTAATAGTAATAATAGTATAGTGTAAAATAAATTAGAAGAGTCCTCCAGTCTGATTGATTACTAATTCGTTTCATTTACTTTCTTTGATTTACTTTTCAAACCATTACTGTATTTTAACCAAATTTCTGTCACAACCGCATTCTGTCATGGGGGAATCTATTGATCATGCCTGCTTTCGCAGTGAGCAGTGGTCGGCCAGAGAGTCTAAATTTAGTTGATACTTGATGAATGCATGGTGCTAGACAATAATTAAGTTTGAGTGACCAGGTGGTCTAACACGTCTGCTAAAGTCTTAAGTGTAGTATTTAAGATTACGTTTCGTATTATTATTATTACGTTATGTGTAACAACATACTGCTAGAATAGTTTGGTGTTCGCCATAGTGCTTTATTGTAACATGTGCGTCCCCAAATTTCCAATGGGATTTCCACATATTTTGACCCAGGGGGAACCAGTTTTACCAAATTAGAAAATTAGTCGTAAATGGAATCAGCTGCCCCCAAAACGTACACTTTGACACCAAATGTTGTCATTTTGTAAAATTCGGATTTTCCTGGCAAATTTGGCCGCCATCTGGAATTATTTCCCAATATTGACTCCGCGGTATAATTATTCACCAAATGTGTATGGAAATGTATTCAGCTACCCTAAAATGATACATGTTGATACCAAACTCGATCACATTATGATAATTGGATACAAATTGATATTTTCCAGTCAAAACCGGCGGCCATTTTGAATTTTGGCCCATATGACCCATTCTGTCACGAATTTCGGACTGGGACTTTTGGGGTGATAATATACTCTAAACCGACCATAAATCGTGATCGGCATGACAATTGCGGCAGTTGTCTGCACTTTTGCTACCATCCATCTACAACTTCAAATGAAATGCCTAACAAACCATCAGAAAGGAATTTTTTGTCGTGACGTAATAACGACCCCTTATAACGCCATAGCGTCGCTTGGAAACACTGCACAACACTCATAGAAAGATGGATTACAATTACTTACCATTTTTAGGGATTTCTTGCTATTTGGCACTACTATATTTATTTTCAGTGGTTATAACAGATACAGTCCTAAAGGTTTTAATAGTCCTCCACGACCCCTCTTTGCTGCATTATTGTATGGAAGAAAGGGGTTTACCCCCACAACGACCTTTGCGTTATTTGTCTCGAAGAAAGGGGTTTGAATGTACATTTTCTACCAGGTTTTAGTAAATATTTATGATATTTAGGATAAGATAGTTAAGAGGTTTGTAAAGTTAAAATGGAGGACTGACATTTGCATGTTTACATGTCTGCCACCTCCAGTGTTTGCATCTAATGATTTCCTGGTTGAACCTCATACAAGTTTTTGAGAAAGTTGTTGCCACACGTTGCTCCATCTGTGGTAGAAAGCGTTCAACCGAAAGAAAAATATGGGAAAAGGTTACAGTCGTTCAATGGGGGAAATTGTACTGGCGTCAATCACACAACAATCCATCACAAAATTCAGCCTTGTGTGCCAGTGAGGGTATATTGATTAGCCAATGAGCATGTTTAGAAATGCAGCCTCAATACCAATATGTTAATGAAGTACATCTAAAATTCAAAACAAACGAAACATAAATGACATATCTTATTATACTCCCAGTCGTGGACGTTTCCTGGACAATATATACAATTAGTACGGGGTATTGGCTGCTCTTTCTTAATATTTTTATTCAGATATAGGGTTTGGGAACTGGTATGTCTCTTTTGCATAACTAAGTTGACTGGCGATTTACGAAACAGTTTCTTTTCCGCCAATTATATTGGCATTGTATTTTCGAATGTAAACAAGAAGACATGGCTGTATAAAGCTTAATAGCAGATATAACAACGTGTATCGTATGTGGAATTCACATAAAAACATGTATTGAAATGTGAAGTATTTGAATATGGATATAATATTAAAACATTCTCTTAATTTTTCTTTTCTTCTCGTTTTAAGTAAAATTTGATAATACATTATTTCCTCTCTTGCATAGAAAAATTATGGACGGCACCAGAGATATTACGGGTATCGGGAAAACAGTTTAGTGGTACACAGAAAGGAGATGTATATAGTTTCGGTATTATGAGTCAGGAGATAGTATACAGAGGAGGTGCATTCTATAGACAAGATATGCAATTAGCACCCGAAGGTATGATGATAATTACTACAACGCGAATGTATGATTATAACGCGGAGATATGTTGATAATGTCTGTAACACGAAGGTGTGATAGTAATTAATATATAACTAAGGTATGATAATAATTACTTTAACTCGAAACTACTATGTATGATGATAATATATTGCAAAGGTATAATGGTAATTACTATAACGCGAAGGGATGATAATGACGTGAAGGTAAATTTGTAACATTAAGCCTTTATGCTTTTAATATCTGAACTCTTTCCGAAACAAAATTAATGATATTATTTAGTATTGGGACAAAAACTATACCTTCGGGTTATCAATTCAGAATTCCAGTATCTTACAATAATAATAAGTTTGTATTAATTCAGACTTTACTGTGCTATATTCAATATACAAAAATATTAAAGCAACGAGTAGCACATCACTTCAACAAGATATTCATGCTTTATAGGGTCTTTTTTTTAAAACAAGGGGTGTTCTGTTTTCAGACTTTTATCACAAAGTAAAGAATGGTGTGAAACCATTTTTTCGACCAACATTAGAAGATTTTGATTGTCCATGTGATGAGTTAGCTGGTGTTATCAGAAGATGTTGGTCGGAAGATCCGACAGAAAGACCAGATTTTCAAAGTTTAAAAAATATTATAAGAAAATTAAACAGGTACTGGCAAATTAAAAACATTATTGTGATTTATTAGCGGTATGTTTATGTTCTGAATTCAATTGACCAAAAAGGTGATTTGAGGGTAGATGCAGGGGGTCCTAGATGATGAGATCTGTCATGCAGGTGTTTGATTTTCTTCCAACGTATGTAGCGAACTGACATACAAAAAAGTCTAATGTAATAGGTTAACCCCATGCAAACCAAAATCTAAAGTGGAATTCATATCAGACTTAAAAAGTGATTCTATCTGCTTTATAAACAGGAAATCAATATTACCTTGTCTGTTTGAACTGTCTAAAAAGGCAAAATCATATATATTTACCTTACAGAGAAGGGGATAAAGGAAATATATTAGATAATTTATTATCAAGAATGGAACAATATGCTAATAACCTTGAAGCCCTGGTTGCTGAAAGGACCGCAGATTATTTAGAAGAAAAGAAAAAGACAGAGAACTTATTATATCTAATGTTGCCAAAGTAAGTATCTGTTTAAGCGGGAATTTCAAATATTTAAGTTTTATTTTTAAAATGTATTAAATTAAAGCCCCAGTATAGATGGTATCTATAAACGATCCTACCTTGTTAAAGAATAATCCTATTAATCCTATAATTTACTATTGTCAGTTGAGAAATTGGCAAAATATCATTTTCAACTTCTTTTTTAAACGTTGAGATTCCTTGAGAAAATTGAGTTGTTTCGCACATGGAAATATGGGCTTTCTTTGGTTTCAAATAAGAGGAGAAACACAAGGGAAGTAATTGTGTTATTTTAAGTCGAGGTCAACTAGGCATTATTATCATTAACTGGCTAACCACAGACCTTGATGATCGAGACATCACCCGACGTGAAATGAAATGATATTATTTCAAGCAGCTCAGGGCGAGTAGAAAATATTCCTAATTTTTATGTGAATTATTTGTATGTGTTAGAATGATGCCTACGATCGTAAAATAGTGTGTTGAGAACCTTTTTAGTAAAAGACATTCAAATAGTTATGTTTTGATTTCCTTGGAATAAATGAAATTTTCGCTTTAAGTGATATCATGATGGAGGCAGACCACCATTAAATTTCACACTCTCTGTACCCTTCGTCTATTTATAGCAATTCTCTCTCCTTCTCTTTTCTCCCCCTTTGCATGGACATTTTTGTTGACTTTTTGATCTAGAATGGAAGAAGAGGGTTTGAATTGATATTTTCTGCCATGTTTTGATTTTGAGGCGGAAGGATAACTGAGTTATCAGGTTGGCCACGGTGATATGTACGGCAACTAATTACATGTTTTGGGTATGATTCTTCAAGTTGGTGTATCTCAAAATTTGGGTGGTCAACCTCATACAAATTGTAGTGCAAAGACATGCTCATTTGTTCCTCAGTCTATAGTGAAAGCATTCAGCCCAACGAAAATTTGGGGAAAAGTTGGAGGTGGGCAAAGAGTCCAGAATTAACATTAAAGTCAATGGGGAAATTAATAGTGGTCTGCATCCTGATGAAGAAAGGAGTTATTTCCCTTATATTTCCGTCATGTACTAAACCTCTTTAATATATTTATACACATTTCACCGAGCCTATAATTTGGCTCTTCTTGCAAGTATCCCAGGAACTTGTCTGTGATACCACCCTAGGTGGAAGTAGACGATAAACCTGAAGGAACGAACAAACGAATCGGGGATCTTATAACAGGGCCGTATCTAGCGGGGGTGCAGGGGGTATATTGCACCCCAAGAAAAATAAGGCGCCTCCAAAACAATTTGACAGACTTTTAATTATAAAATGATACACTTGATTATTATCAATATCAGTAGCTTGGGCATTATATATTGGCGCCCACCACTCCGCTGTACAAAATGTATCCCATTTTCGTAACCACTATTTTAAAATTATAATGATAAAACACAATTTATATAGAAAACAATCACAGAGTTCATTTCACATTATGTTTCAACAAGTTCCTCTTGTCGTTTTCAAGAAATTACGAGATAATAAGGGAGGTCATTTTTTATATTTCAGATCTGTTGCAGGCCAGCTTATACGCGGAGAACCTGTAGTAGCCGAAACGTTTGAACAAGTAACAATATATTTTAGTGATATTTGTGGTTTTACAGCTCTCTCAGCTGAAAGTACACCAATGCAGGTAGGGATATTTAAATATTGTGATGAAACAAATACGCAAAATGATAATTGGGTTAAGAACTTCCAAATATATAGATTATTATTATTTAATTGTGAGAGGTAATTAACAGGACCAATTACATCTTAAAACCACGGATGACCCCGGTTACTATTCTTGGCTGTCACTGGACGCTCTAGCTTCGCTTGTATTGAATATCCTAATGTTTGACTGGTGTGTACTATCTGAATTTTAGCGGCACAAGTTTGTTCGAATCTGTTACAATAATTTGGCTTGGGTTATTAGAAGAATTGCTTGAGTTGTTCTATTTGAGATTGAGATGCAATCTGTCGTCATACTAGATGAATCCGCAACGTAGTTCTACAATTGTTCACGAATATCTATAGTTCGCACCCAACGCTTAATATTCATGGGATCGTCCAATTTGACATTCGTTAATTTGGATTAAATTGTTGTACTTTTTAAACGACCATCAAAATGTTGTTTGATATATTTTATACAGATTGATCACATAAAGCGTCAATCTGGCATTCGAAACTGGTTTTGTATATTATTAATGACTATGATAATCCAGGGAAATTATATATTTGTCTTGTAGATAGTTAATCTATTAAATGATCTGTATACGACGTTCGATTCAACTATAGAAAATTTTGATGTATATAAGGTAAGTATATTATATATAATAGTAGCAATAAATATGACACTATGCAGTCTAAGACAGATGAAGGAATCCTGCTAGCGAAGCCTGCATAGTGACAAAGACCTGACTCACGGTTCCTGCTACCAGTTATTTCCAGAAGAGGGCTACTGTTGTGTCATTGTTAGTCACCGCACCGTTGGTACAGTACAAATTAGCGCAAATTATAAAATTAAGGTTGACGTAACGGCGTGCTCTAATGCCGCACCTGACCAAATATGGTCAAGAATCCACCCTGATAGTTGACGCCCCTCACCTTTTTATATAAATTAGACTAGCGCATTTTCCCGGGAGACGGTTGGGCGAAATGATGGGTTTTGATCGTGATTAACGATTAAATACCCAAAGAACCATGGTTGTCTCGATGTAGTAGAAGATATTATTGTAACCTCTAAAGATATCTCCAGAGAACAGAAAATAGTTTGAAGTCTTATTTAATAACACAGCGTCAAGTCCTACCTAGACACACGACAGGGTGACACAGAAGATTTGGCCACCCTGACTCAGAGTGTCACACAAACTCCAAATCTTTAATGGGTTACAACACTCTAAACATTTCCGAGATACAATTAGAACTTCCTTTAATGACATCGACAAAAATATTTCCACCTAATATAGGGCCACGGTACACCCATATTCCAGAAACAATGGCCCGAGAAACCCCTCTCTGGCCATTGCTGCATTAGCTTCTGATACTTGAGTTTTTAAGGTTGTGTGTCTTTTCTTCCCGTTCAATATCAAATATGTCCCAAATACAGCAACATGGCAGCCCTTTATTTAATCTGGGGTCTTTCCTAAAACTTTGGACACCGGTTAAAAGTCTTGTTCGTTTCCAAACAGTATTGTTTACATTGTATTCATTTTGATGGCCTCGTTTGTCACGCAATTATTTTTTCTGCAATATTCTGCTATGCGTTATGTCAACATTTGGTCCAATTTGGAGCTCTGTTTAAAGCATAATGATATTTTTACGCATTGAGCTTTTGGTTGTTAATCGGACTATTGGCCATTCATAATTTGGAACATAAATTTGCTTCCATTAAAACCTGTGTTAAGTGGATTAACTCTAATCAAATGACACACTGTGAGGAGTATGCAGTACACCATTAAATTAACATCCCCTCTAATGTTAGTTCTTGTTTTTTCGAACGGCTCTAACTTTTCCCCAAATGTTCGTGAGGAAGAACAAGTTCTACCACAGATAGAGCAACATGTGGCAACCTTTTTCTGAAAATCAGCTATGGGATTCACCATGGAAATCTTGAGATACACACACGGAAACTAGCATACTGGGAACAGGGAAATGTCCGTCCTACAATTCAACATAACCAACCTCTTGTCCATATGGATGGTCATTATTGTAATCTTCAGACACAGGTGAAATCGTAAATTGTGTTTGTTTTAAAGACCCCGAATAAATAACTAATCTTGCTTTTTTTAAAACAATTTTTACTCTTACTTTAGGTAGAAACAATCGGTGATGCATATATGGTAGTATCGGGACTTCCAGATAGAAATGGAAACCTCCATGCCAGAGAGATATCCCGGATGTCTTTAGCATTGCTAGACGCTGTTTTATCATTCCGTATGAAACACAGACCAGATTTACAACTTAAACTTAGAATAGGTTTACACACAGGTACGTTATATTAATCACAGGTTTTACTAATATTCATATTAGTCCGGTGTTAGTAATCGATATTATCACAGGTTTTCCTAATCATAAGGTTTCCAATTCCATAGTAAACATAGGTTTTTTCTAATCCATATTAAAGCCAGACCTAATTGCAAGACAAGGATACAAAAATAAGGTATATATTTTTGACGCAGGTCCTGTAGTTACTGGTGTAGTAGGATTAAAAATGCCTCGTTATTGTTTATTTGGTGACACTGTTAATACAGCTTCTAGAATGGAATCAAACGGATTACGTGAGTATTCTCTTACATGATAATATCTACGATTGTTAGCTAAGTAAATCACAACATCATTGATATACAGTTGAAATTACAAAAGTAATGTCGTTAAAACCGAACCTGTTAATGTGATATAATTGATTCACTGAGTGGTGTGGTAGCAATACTAGAGTTATATATTTGTTATTACACATGAAGTGAACGACACTACAAAACTGTACTCATTGGTCGCCATTCCAGAACCATTAACATGTATTATGCAAGAGCAAAAACTGCCTATTGCAGGTTATTCTTTGGGCTTTTATGGCACGACCATAATCAACTCTCGATGTCGTCGGATGCTCCGATTTAAGTAGTTGAGAACGTTCAGTCATTTAACGATTTAAAATAAAAATGGATAATCGAGACTATGTTTATTAACTTCACAACGGTAGCGATGACAATCGAGGCTCAGAGTAAAGTAATCTGACTGAAATTTTTAACTTATCCCCTTATCATTTTCTAATTTGTAACTATAATAGCAAGAACTGCCAGCCCTTCATCTAATCGCACATAATACCCCTTTAATCAAGGACATAACTCGACGCACAGTTCGGAACCCCCATCCATTTAGGCACAATTCATACTCTCTAATTGTTTAAGACTTGAGTCAAATAGAACCTACCTCTGGTTATTGCCACCTCACCCACCCTGATTCAAATAATGTGTAATCATTACCCTACCTTCTATAAGATTTAAGCAGCAGCGTAAAAGCCTGTTCATGGCAAATGGATAACTATATACGTAACGCCTCGCGTGCCCATGCTAAATCTGTAATGGATGGGAGTCGTAATGATTTTGGTAATATTTTTAGGGCAACTCTGTTTTTGGGGAATAATCTGGATCTTCTTCAGTAATATATCTAGGGTAGTTTCGTTTTGTATTTTGCTGTATTTATCAAGAGAGATATGTATTAATTATTTCTATATTTAAGCTCTAAAGATACATGTGAGTTCAACTACCAAATCTATATTAGATACATTCGGTACATTCGATTTAAAACTGCGTGGAGAAGTGGACATGAAGGTAAGTGACGTGTAACAGGTAGAAACATGATGACCATTTTAGATTGGAGATCAGATAAAACAACAAATAACTTATCATGACCCATTCATAAAAATATAAAAAATGACTTTTGTCTTAGGAATATTCCAACGCTGTTTTGAGTCATGTTGATTACTGTCAAAAGTTCTTGTTTCGGGCTTGGAATTTGCCTAGTTATATATACTGAATAGGTATAAACAATTTTCTTCAATGTGCGTAAATTAATATTCCTTGTAAGCAATCTAGCCCATTGCTTCTCAAACTTTATGATACAATTCCCCACTTGAGAAATATTTTCTTCACTATCCACCCCTGACACTATAAAACATCCAATTACTAAAAACTAAAAACTGAAACATGCTAATTCGGTATCGTTTCAAACACATATTTAATGAACAGATGCCATGGATTTACAGCTAGTCAGTCATTTAGTTTCCGACCAATGGCTACGCGAGTTTGTGGTCAGTAACATTCTGACTGATGGCACCCGACCAGGAGTCTGAAAACTCAATTCATGCAAATGCCCCCTATTCACAAAATTCACCCCTTTGTGTATAATTCACCCCCACTTCCCCCTTTTTCCAAATTTCACCCCCAAGCATTTCGAATTCATCCCTGGGGGTGCAAATGGAACCCGGTTGAGATGCACTGATCTAGCCCATCATGACATTAATTGGGAAATATTACCTTTCTTCGTGCGTTGTCTCCCCTTTGAGTAAAACCATCAAAGATTGCACATGGCCACAGGTCACTAATTATTTGCCAATTGACTTTAGTGTTAATTCTCGTCTCTTAGACCGGCTCTAACTCTTTCCCAAATATTCGTTGGGTAGAACGCTTTCTGCCACAGATGGAGCAACATCTAGCAAACTCTTGCCCAAAAGCATGTACGAGGTCGACCATGAAAACATTGAGATACACAAGCTTGAACTAAACATGCAATTTCCGGCCCAACATTTCAACGTAACCAACCTCGCAAATCTTGTATCCTTCCGCCTCAAAATCATGAATATTTACCAAAACCTGACAGAAAATGTTATTTCAAACCCTTTTTTTCGAATCTACACCAATAAATCAACAAAATTCACCATGCTAAAGGGGGGGGGGGAGACTAATAATAACTTTCGCCCTAAAGGACTATTTGGTGACCTGTGTCCTACATACCACTGGACGCTTTCGGCTGCCACCACACTCAAAAATAGGTATAAACCTGCGGACAGGACAAACTACACAGACATTACAAGAAATAAACAACAAACAACTGTTAGCTTCGACTGTGCTATACAGTCCTGGACCTGTAATAATACACTCAAAAAGAACAAAAATAATGATTTACAAGAAATGCAAAATACGAGTGGTCTTGGCGGTGGGCGTCTTCTGAATAGCGATAGTCATGAGTCGAAACATCTAAAAATTCACAATAGTATTTGTGGATAAATTAAATTGGACAACGGAAAATGGCGTTTGTAGGTACTTATTAGATTAAATTATCAGAAACTTATTCAGCATTATGTATCACTACTTTACCTTAAATTTATATATGGTATTAAACTGATCATTTTCAATTTTATTTTCAGGGTAAAGGATTCCAGATAACGTATTGGTTAATAGGTGAACGGGATCCAGATAAATAATAAAACCATATTGATGAACAGTGTTCGAACGGATCTTTATGCAACCGTTTCTTTAGACTTAAGAGTGCGTTTTGTACGGAAATCTAGCGAGAGTAGATCAACAAAGACTGGGCGAATTGTCTTAGTTTAGAGTGGCCGATTTGGCTTGATTTGAAGTGACTGGTTGTCCCTATTCCAGAATACCATCTTTGTCTTGGTTGAGTATGACCGATTGTTCTCGGAGTAATCGAATACCCCGGTTAATTTTAGTGTATACTTAGAAGAGAACTTTGTATTGTGTTTTGAAACCATGGATGACTGTACAAAATAATGACTTTTACGGGTCCCTACAATGGTATACAAAACAAAGAACGACGAAAACAATAAAATGTGCAATCATCGTTTATAAGATGTCATATTTCATCCAATTTTGATTTAAATAAATAATAACTTGATATTACCAGCCATATATTTATTGCGAAAGAGAGAGGGAAATGGCGTTCAATGTCAATGCGACACAAACTAGGTCATTTCGGGACTAACAGTATGGTTTCATTTTATTTCAATAATTCGCTTGCGTGTAGGGGTCTTAAGCAGTGGGGGGAAACCGGAGGACCCGGAGAAAACCCACGCGGTTGGACAGGCGACCCCACTCCTTGCCATGTACAACCGGGGATTCGAAACCGCGCCAGTTGACTCAATGACAGGCTTTATGATACAGCGCGCTCATGCTTATTATTCAGCCATCCACCCCCCATACAATTATTGAATGTCTACAAGCGAGAAATTATTAAAATTCAAAATCATTAAACGAATATGGTTTTACTGGCTCCATTATGGTAATTGTTCACACCTAAATATAATGTTGGACACACCCAATAAACTAGGTTCTCGACAAAATGTATGTTGAATTCACAATATAACCAAATGACATAAATTAAATTGAAACAATGCAATTTTTAGTGGGTGTTATTTTTTGTTTTGTTTTGTTTTTATAACACGTCTACGGGCGCCATGTTTACTGAAAGGATATTTAAAAATTATGCACAAGGGAGATATTCCTCACAATAGTCACAACACAGGCTATGGTGAATTGACGAAATAACGCGTTCATAAACTTGATGATGGCTTATTTTTAGTGACCCTGACAGGCACC
Source organism: Patella pellucida (assembly GCA_917208275.1). Taxonomy (NCBI): domain Eukaryota; kingdom Metazoa; phylum Mollusca; class Gastropoda; family Patellidae; genus Patella; species Patella pellucida. Next base: position 46,547,881 of record OU795039.1, read on the forward strand.
ACGTGCTGGGGTAAGGGTAAGGGTCATGTGCAATTCAAGTGATTAACCCCGTGATGAATGCCTCCCCGACGACCAAGCTATATTTTAAAAACACGACCACAGACGCCCTCTGTTATCAAGTTAATTATTTTATCAAACATACCATCTTCTAAAAGTTGAGATATCATAACAAAAGACATTGCTTCTGCAAATATACCCTTAGGCGGTGGACTTGATTCTATTTATTTATGATTAAGGTGAGTTCCCCACCCCCATCATTCTAATACTATCAATATTATGATGAGTTAATCATTGGGTGGTGGACTCCATTCTACTTATTTATGATAAAGGCTTGTTACCCACCCCATCATTCTAATGTTATAAATATTATGATGTATTACCCATTAGGCGGTGGACTCTATTCTATTTATTTATGATTAAAGTGAGTTCCCCAACCCAATCCTTCAAATATTATAAATATTATGATGTATTAATCATTGGGGGGTGGACTTTATTCTATTTATTTATGATTAAGGTTTGTTCCCCACCCCCATCATTCTAATATTATCAATATTATGAGGTTTTAATCTTAAAGTGGTGGACCCTATTCTATTTATTTATGATTAAAGTGAGTTCCCCACCCCCATCATTCTAATATTATAAATATTATGATGTATTAAACTAAAGGCGGTGGACCTGATTCCATTTATTTATGATTAAAGTGAGTTCCCCACCCCCATCATTCTAATATTATAAATATCATGATGTATTAAACTAAAGGCGGTGGACCTGATTCTATTTATTTATAATTAAAGTGAGTTCCCCACCCACATCATCCTAATATTATCAATATTATGATGTATTAAACTTAAGGCGGTGGACTTTATTCTAATTATTTATGATTAAGGTGAGTTACCCACCCCCATCATTCTAATATTATAAATATTATGATGTATTAACCATTGGGCGGTGGACTCTATTCTATTTAAATATGATTAAAGTGAGTTCCCCAACCCAATCCTTCAAATATTATAAATATTATGATGTATTAATCATTGGGTGGTGGACTCGATTCTACTTATTTATGATAAAAGCTTGTTACCCACCCCATCATTCTAATATTATCAATTTTATGATGTGCAAATCATTGAGCAGTGGACTTTATTCTATTTTTTTATGATTAAAGTTTGTTCCCCACCCCCATCATTTTAATATTAACAATATTATGGTGTATTAATCTTAAAGCGGTGGACTTTATTCTATTTATTTATGATTAAGGTTTGTTCCCCACCCCCCACCATACTAATATTATCAATAATGTGCTGTACTGTTGTCAATACCTAAGTTATATGTTAATATAAACTATAATAATTGTCATTAAAGCTGGGTTTTCTCACGAAACATGACTAAATTAATACCTTATATACATAGAAAAAAACCTATACAGATCGTACATCGAGTGAATTATGGAATTCAACTTTATTTAGGATTTTTCCTTACCGACTTGAGAAAACCTAACTTTATAAGCAATATTAAAGATTACAGCTCGTTTGAGTTGTAATATGTTCGATATCACGATGTCTTCTGAAAAGGCTATCATCTTTCGCTCGGCTCCTTTCGACCATCAGTACTATCTTATAGCCCGTTCAGACGCGCAAGTTAAACTAGTTTAACTTTATCCGGCGATAGTTAATTCAGCAATTTTCGTCGTCTGAACGCATATGTGGAGATTTTTAGCTAGTTTAAAATATCCACCTCCGTAGGTGAATTGAATTCACCTTTTTTTTTTATCTGGTTTAACTTTCGGCGTCTGAACGGGTAGGATTAAAATATCCGGATATTTTCCCTCTGGACATGCGCAGTGCGTAGTAAATAACAATTTTAGACAAATGACGGCTATCAGTGCTCATGCGCGTTTACCTCTGACGCTTGACCGATGAGGTCAGGAACATGGTTAGGAATGTTAATCCAGTATAGTGCCAGTATCTTAAAACACGTATGAACGCAAAAATTGCCGGATAAATATCGCCGGATAAAAATCGCCGGATAAATTATAAGCGTCTGAACGGGGTATAATAGCCCGTTCAGACGCGCAAGTTAAACTAGTTTAACTCTATCCGGCGATAGTTAATTCAGCAATTTTTGTCGTCTGAACGCATATGTGGAGATTTTTATCTGGTTTAAAATATCCACCTCCGTAGGTGAATTGAATTCACCTTTTTTTTTTATCTGGTTTAACTTTCGGCGTCTGAACGGGTAGGATTAAAATATCCGGATATTTTCCCTCTGGACATGCGCAGTGCGTAGTAAATAACAATCTTAGACAAATGGCGGCTATCAGTGCTCATGCGCGTTTACCTCTGACCCTTGACCGACGAGGTCAGGAACATGGTCAGGAATGTTAATCCAGTATAGTGATAGTATCTTAAAACACGTATGAACGCAAAAATCGCCGGATAAAAATCGCCGGATAAAAATCGCCGGATAAGTTATAAGCGTCTGAACGGGGTATTAGATAATATATACATACAGTTGTTTATTAAACAAGATGGTGTCCGATAGCCTTTCACTTTGAGAACGTCTGACTACCGTAAACTGCACTTTGAATTCTTAATATAACAGGAATGCAGTTCATGTTAATATGAATTTACTCACATGATAAGCATGATTATACTATTATGTAATTGCAACTCCTCTTGTTAAAACTTTAAAATACTCCGAATGGGTATGAGACATAATATTATATTTATTAATATTATAGGGAACGTATTCTCATATGAATACTCTTAGCCTTATCTGTAATACCCCTCCATAAAAATTACTTATTTATTTACTATATCAACCAATGCTTTAATACAACTCAGGTCATAGTTAGCGAATAAATAAGCCACAGCTGGTTTTTTAGCAAGGAAACCTCTCTCAACATTGTTTAATGTATTGTATATATTTTTTTCTCGTTTATTGTTTGTCATTGTATATATGTTTTGTCCTTATGTATTTACTTAATATTGCACTCACAACTCGCGTCATCAATTCTGGTAACCATTTCATATACATGTATCCCAACAACGTACTATCATTTAGCAAAGGCAATATAATTATAATGGTGTATCAAACCAAAACCTAAAAAAATCCTGATTGTTTTTAAGTCAAAAACTTTTCACTCAACCGATACACCACAAAAACATAGGCTACCATTTTATATAGTTATAAATGTATCGCTACTACTATGTGGAGACATACATCCAAACCCTGGTCCGTCAATGTTGTCATTACTTCACCTAAACGTTAGAAGTATTTTAAATAAATTAGATGAAATTTGCTTAGAATTAAATAACTATGATATCATATCATTTTCAGAAACATGGCTAAACGACTCAATTCCTACTGACCAACTCTGTATTGAAGGCTACCACAGCCCCTTCTTGCGTAATCGCGAAGATGGTAGGGGTGGTGGGGTTGCAGTCTACGTAAAAAAAAATTTATATTTCAAAATACGACCGGATCTATCAGTTAATTCACTCGAGGCAATCTGGATAGAAGTTAGGCACAAACTTAACAAATTTTTGATAGGTATCTTTTATCGACCACCGTCTGCGAAAACATCATATTGGTCACTAATTGAAGAAAGTTTTTATAACGCGAAAGATTATACAGATTTTAATATTATTATACTCGGAGACTTTAATATCGATTTCTTAAAAAATAGTAAATCTAAACTTCACGACATTATCCTTACTTCAAATTTTACCCAAGTAATAAAATCTCCTACTCGCGTACAAGGAAATTCTCGGTCGCTTTTAGATTTATGTATAGTCAATTGTCCCAATTTTGTCTATGATACCAAAGTGTTAGACTGCAGTATAAGCGATCATAATCCTATTGTTATTTTTATGAATACCGCTAAACCCAAAATCCATTGTTATACCAGAACAATCTGGAAATATGACCAAGTAGATGCTGAAGGTTTAAAAAACTACATTTTAAACTTTGATTGGAATACCTTTTTTAATAGAAATCTTAACCCCCAAGTATGCGCAAACGAACTTTCAAATATTATCGTGAGAGGTATAGAGAAGTTTGTACCAAATAAGACTGTTACAATTAGACCAAATGACCCAAAATGGTTAAATAATCACATAAGAAGAATGCTAAGAAGGAAAAATCGAATCCACAAAAAAGCTAAAAAGACTAATAATCCTAATCATTGGCAAGTTTTTCGGTCCTTCCGAAATATTGTAACAGATGAAATCCGCAAAAGCAAAAAATCATATTTTGATAAAATTGATAACGCAGTAAATTGTAACAAATTCAACGAATCGCAATGGTGGTCATTAATCAAGGATATCTCTCTAAAACGAGGAAAATCATCTAATACCATCCCACCTTTAATTTATAAAGATACTATCTACTGTGAAAACCACGAAAAGGCTGACGCATTAAATGATTTTTTCATTTCTCAATGTTCGGTTTCCGGCAAATGCGAGAAACTACCAGATATTCCTTGTAATGTCACTTCAATTTCGGATCTCTCCACAAGCGAAATCCAAATAGAACATTTGTTATCGTCCCTTAAGTCAAAAAAGTCAAGCGGTCCGGACAAGGTCAATAACTTCATACTTAAAATTATATCGCAACAACTTAGCCAACCACTCAAACGACTTTTCGACCTACTAATAGCTCAAAACGTTTTTCCAAAGTACTGGAAAACTGCTAATGTAGTCCCAGTTTTTAAAAAGGGTGACCCTCATTTATGTTCAAACTACCGGCCTATCTCGCTCCTGTCCTCATTAGGCAAAGTTTTTGAAAGGCTCGTATACAATCACATATACAATTTTTTTATTAACTCAAAAGTATGTAACTCCGTATCAGGCTGGTTTCCAGAGGGGCAACGGTGCTACTTACCAACTTATTGAAATGTACGACTACATCTGCAAGAGTCTTGATAGTGGAAACGAGATAAAGGCTATTTTTTTCGATATAAGCAAAGCATTTGACAAGGTTTGGCACGACGGTTTAATTGTCAAATTAAACGCGGCTGGAATTCGCGGAAACACTCTTAAACTTTTAAAGAGCTATCTGTCTGATCGTCAACAGAAAGTCATTGTTGGTGGTAGCTCCTCCAGTGAAAAGAATATTATTTCTGGAGTTCCACGGGGTTCAATTTTAGGACCCCTCTTGTTTTTAATTTTTATTAACGATATTACCACTGATCTAGAAAGTAACGTGCGATTATTTGCGGATGATACCTCCCTCTTTATGATTATTGACACTCCGCAAATTACACAAAATATTTTAAATAATGATATAGCTAGCATTTTTAATTGGTCACTAAAATGGAAGGTAGTTTTCAATCCGTCAAAGACAATCAGTTTAACATTTTCCAGGAAAAAAAATCCGACAGGATTCAACCTTGTTTTTAATAGCACAACGATTTTAGATTCTGAAACACATAAACACCTTGGTGTCATATTTAATCCGAAAGGAACTTGGGGTGCACATATCGATTATGTCATCTCCAAAACTAGTAAGATGGTAAATTGCTTACGCTCGCTTAAATACAGACTAAATCGTAAAACCCTAGATATTATTTATAAATCTTTTATCCTTTCAATATTTGATTACGCTGACATTATTTGGGATAACTGCACATCAGAACAAGCTAGTAGACTTGAATATTTGCACCTTGACGCCTTGCGATCCATTACTGGTCTTCCAAGAGGAACGTCACATGCGATTCTGTATAGCGAAACAGGAATTTGTTCATTGCAATTCGCACTCAGCATAAGCTTAACAACTTCTACAAAATTATTAGAAATGAAGCCCCCAGAGCTCTTACTGATTTAAAACCACTGCAAGTTTCAATTAATCAACCCTACCATCTTCGCAATTCAAGCGCATTTATTGGTGTTAGATGTAGAACAAACCTATATCAAAGATCCTTTCTACCCTCAACCATCGAACTTTGGAATAAACTAGAACCTGAAATACAAAATTCGCCAACGCTTTCTATCTTTAGGTCAAAACTAAAAACAAAATTCAGTACAAAATGTAATGACTTATATTATCTTGGTAATAGAAATCTCCAAATAATTCATTGCAAACTCCGCAACGGAAAAAAGTGACCTTAATTATCACAAATTATTAATGCACATTAGTGATGACCCAACTTGCAGCTGTGGCAACTCTTTTGAAAACGTCGACCACTTCTTCTTTTATTGCCCCCACTATAAATCTCAAAGATCAAGTACAATTGATCTGTTAGATACAAGATACAAAACATCTTATATATTACTTTTCGGATTAAAAGATGGTACTCCAATTTCTACTAAGATCTTCCAAACAGTGCAGTCATATATAATATTTACTAAACGTTTTAAATCTGATGTATAATAATAATCCAACGTACACTCCTTAAATACTAAAAGGATAGTAACAAACAAAAAAATGCATCAGCACCCTGATGGTGATCATTAGTTTAATTCTTACCTATCTTGGCATTTTATTATTTATCTATGTGCATCATATTTAAATTCAATTTAATCTTTGGAACTCACAGACTAAGCCATTACCTCTCAATATTTTGCAGTGATTCATATAAAACAAACCAGTTTTATTTATATCTTAAACCTGAATCCTAAATGTTAGCCTATTAAACCTCTTTAAACGCTATATTGCCATTGCTAATCGAAATCAACGTTTATTTTAACTAGTAACTCTAATTCTCAGTTATGTTCGTTTCCAGTATTGATGACTCACTTTGTATATACCCACCACATACTTTACATATTCTTACACTATCCCTTAAGGAAGCGGTGTTTATAAGCTTAGCTTGTTATCGTATCCTTGTATTCTTTGTATATTTACCTATTGTACTATACAATTAATAAAATATTGTTTAAATCAAATATACCCAGAAGGTGGGGGGGTGGCAATGGCCGAATGGTTAGCGCGTGCTGTATTATAAAACCTGTCATTGAATCAACTGGCGTCGTTTCGAATCCGTGGTTGTACGTGACAAGGTGTAAGGTAACCTGTCCAACCTCGTGGGTTTTCTCAGGGTCCTCTGGTTCCCCCCCCCCACTGCTAAAAGCCACTACGCGCAAGCGAATTATTAAAATAAAATTAAACCATATGTTAGTCCCGAAATGACTAGTTTGTGTCAAGTGGAGGTTAAGTGTAAAGTAGTCATAACTCAAGGGTGTATTTACGGAAATCAGCTCTGAAGGTGAAAATCAGCCATTTCCACAATAGTTTTTTTTAATAATTATCAACAACTACACTTCTTGAAGTTTTCAGTAACAATCGCAAATTCATCTAACATGGCTATAGCGACCCTTTTGTCAGAACATATGAAATATTCCGCATGTAACATGTTTGATGAGCAGACAAATAGTATTTCATGGGAGGTAACTCCACTCATAGTCATACGGCTTAAGACTAGTAATAGTGCAAGCTATTCATATACAATTATTCTCTTAGTTTTTTTCTCCCCTCTTCCTGTATTTTTGGGTTGACTTTTTTGGTGTAGAATATGGGCTGGGCTTCATCGCGACATAAATATCATTAATTTAAACCGGTTGCCTTGATCACCAGGCCTATCATACATGCTAGATCATTCCGTTTGTGGCTGAAGTAAGTTTCCGTATTTATGTCTTTTATCTGGCTATATTCCACAAGCCATTTACCACGGCTTACATCAGATGTGTATGTGTCCATGAAAGTATCCTTCATCCTATTCTGCAGAAGCGGGGGATGGGGATCTAGTGGACTGTCATTGAGTCAAGTGGCGTGGTTTGGAATCCCCGCTTGTAAGGAGTAGGGTCGCATGTCCATCCTTGTGGGTTTTCTTCTGGTTCTCTGGTACCCCCCCCCCCCCCAACTTCAAAGAGCCCGACGGACTTATTGAAATAAGAAATTGAACCGTATGTTAGGCCCGACATGATTTACCTTTTGTGGAGTTGACGTTACCCCCCCCCCCCCCTCAATCTCTCTATATCTCTCACCTTTTCTAGGCATATATGTATTTATTCAATCAGCTTCTTCTACCTGTATTGTTACAGATAGAATATATCGCTAATATCAACAATCATCCTATTACAATTCTTAACTATCTATATTTTAACTTTGTTTTTTTTGTTGTTAATGATTCAATTGCATTAATTCAGTACTGCAAAGAAAGTCATAAAGTCATGATTATTTGTATTTTTTCTCCAGCTATCAAGATATTTTCTAATATCGATTTTTGGGGTAATAATTCTGTGACTATATAGGCCTATCCGTAATAAAAGATGGTAGGCTACTAATTCAACTGCATCCAAGTTATATATATCCTTAAGATCGGAGGGTCCAAATGTTTACAAGGGTTTATTATTTACGGGTCAGAATAAGAAGAATAAGTCTTTGAAAAAAAAAGAGAAATGAATTGTTTTTCAATAAAATAAATTGTGGTGTCTGTTCGGAAGGGGGGGGGGGTATATGTATTATTTTAAAAAATAACTTAATTAGTTTTTAAAACTTACAGCCAGAGCAGTTTTAAAAAAAAAATGTATTGGAAAATAAATGAATAGAAGCATCGTCTAGTCTAGGCCTATTTATTTTTGTTTTTGCTTGTTTTGTTTGTTTTTTTAGAACAATACTCTCCAAATATGTCCAACATTCATTTACGGAGTAGCGAAATATATTTAAGTTTTTTTGTTAAAATCGCTTCATACATGCATCGCATTTTCCAATAGGCCTAGGTCTATATTTATTTATGAACGGCGAATTCCGAACATACGACGGCTGATATGGACATACAAAAAACAGCATTTTCCTACTTCGAATTTTCACCCAGCTCATTTTTATTGTTCACCCAAAGAATGCAGACTCTTAAAGGGGGGGGGGGCATACTAGCCGAATCAAATGAAGGCTATTTATTTAGTAGACGGGTCATAATACTTCACTTGGTCGCAAAGAAATGACATGACATGTTACTAAAAATAGCCCTATCGATCGAAGCATTTTATGATATGTTCCGACATAACACAATTATGTATAATTATATTAAAAATGTGAAAAGGTACATTATTTAAAGTTACATCATCAATTGATAATAACTAATTTGAAGAGGGGAAAGTTCAGTTTGTATGTATTGACTTATTGTCGCCGACGTCAAGTTGTCAAGCGAAGCCACTAATATTGTTAACAACGTAAAGCCCCCCTCAACTAGCGCCACCAGTGGCGGAGTTACCTCCCTTCAACAATGACGAATAGGTGAATAGGCATATTTAAACATTCTCAAGATGTCACTGACGATATGTAAGTTAGTATTCATCGCATTAGCATAATATGAAGCTACCAGATAAACACGAGAACTTCCCCGACCCTTTTCTCGCGATTCCCTTTGGTAAAAGCTCGGTAGCTTTCAGGGAGCATACTCTACAGCAGTTTTCCCCCGAAAACAAGTTCGAACCAGAAGGATATATGTTGTTCTTGTTTCAGCGGAACAAGAACAACACAAACATAATTAAATCTGGGTCGCTGAAAAACCATTGCAAGCGATATGGCAATCAAAAAATCAACACCCCAGTAGAACAAGAACAGCAGGAACAATCAATAATAAATGGTAATTTCATAAGAAACAATTTGGACATAATTGATAAAACCTGGCATCCGACAGATAACTTTAAAACTTACTTCAAGATTACCACATAAAATTCAACATCAAATTTCATGCCTGTAACAGATTTTTATGAAAGTAAATATTGTCCAGTTAGGAATAGACGCACTTTGGTTTAAACGACCGATCATAGGACTACCTGTTCAACAGGGAGATACATGTATATGTCAACCTTGTTTCTACGAAAACTTACTAGGCCGATATTCTGATCAGGCAATCTTGCCGTTAATTCGGCTGGCTGTATTCAAAAAATAACATACAAGTTGTGGGCTTGGAGAAAAAGATTATTTCAGAAATCTCCTTTTCAGTGAAGACAGCGAATTCAAGAAGTGAATGCAGAAGAGATTTGTAGGTCAGACCGAATCTTATCGATCTTGTCAACGAAAAATATATTAACTGATTTGGACAAGGCTTTAGAATTTTCAGATGCTTGTAGCTTAGTGTTTTATTTCTTGCCAATCAATGAGTGCACGAACCTGTGAAGTTTTTGCGGATCATATTACTACATTCTTCAAATTGTAGCAACCAATAATGTATTGTTTCTGGCATGCACTTTAAGTCGTGATTTACGCCAGTCACTCTGCACATCGTCGAATCGCCTTTGCAAGGTGTACTTGTTCATTATACCATGGAACATTTAGTCTAACTGTTACAGTTTTTTGGGTGGCTTGGCATGCTATTCAGGTAGACAAGAGAGGGTGTCAATATATAACTGTGTAAGATCGTTTACCTGGGAGGTGTGCTCAGACACCAGCTTAGAGTTAAGCAGATATAAACGAAAAGAATCAACATGAATTCCCTTTAAATTTCTACACAGCACCACCTTTTTCTCGTTACCCGGTCTTGAGAGACACAACTGTATTAGTATAAAATAATGATCTGTCTGTTAATCGCTTGTCTATGACAGATATCTCAGACATCAATGCCAATGGTGACACAGTCTTTACCATAGTGGTCTTCGTCTTTGACTGAGTGGACTTCTATTGGTCTGAGTAGTCTTACGTCGAATAGTACTTGCAAGAAAACGAAAAAATAGGTTAAGATATGTTCCCCTTATCAAATTAACCGGACCTATTATTCTCTTTTTGGTTGCTTGTTTCTAAAAGTCACTTTCTTCAACAATTTCGGAATCGTGATACTGTTTCATACACAGTTTTGTTTATTTTGGTAACGTGGAATGGGGGAAGTCTGTATTAGTACTTTTAGTAGGCTACACCCAGGTGAGAGTTTTGTCTGCACATTCCTGTAGTTCTTTACCTTCAAACACATCACAATAAGAAATGATATGTGTTTGCTCCTCCCCGTCGAGATTTTGCCACTGGGAAGCTAGTTCGAAACCGAAATTCAACGGGTATCATTAAACTGAACTCATTTGCAGGGATACTTGAAAATTCTCCCAAACAATTCACCGGCGCATTAATATGGCGGTAAAAAGGTCCAAGTCCGCGAAAACAAAATAATTAAAACCTAAATAATAATTTTGAAGCAATAACTCATGGAAAACTAGGTGTGGAGAAATGCCATTATTCATTTTATGCTTTTTATTATTAGTCTGTGTTGAAAAATAGCCGGCCTTGAGCCTTTCCACAAACGTAAACAATAACTCGCACCAGTCCACGGCCTAATTCGGTGTTTTGTAATGTTCATACACCAAGTATACACTTAAATCGCCATCCCATCGATCAGTTTTAATACACTAACCAACATAGAGAACACCGTATAGTTAGTCACATGCACAACTTGCGGAGACAATGCGATAATACGGGACACTGAAATGAAATTAAATTGGGTTTAATAGCATACTATTATACCATCCAGGCTAATGACGGCGGGCATACGTCATGTAGCGTTCATATACCGATAAATTTTGCCCGGTCAGCAGCGCTAAGACCTCCTCTTATCTGAAATGATAACTCTAGAAGGGTTCCTTGGGGATAATTAGAATATATTTATACGAAGCCTCGTACTTACCCTTCCCATGTTTAATGTGCACCTACATGTTTAGATAGCACTAGCCGATTTTGCTTCTTTCTCTGCACGTGGCTTTTCGGCAGTCGGTTTGCGCTGCTTTTTAAAAATAAATTGTCCTGCGAATAGGATTCCAATTATAAAATGGTTAAATTAAGAAGTATGTTCTGCTCAGTAGCATGACTTTAAGACATTTTAAAACAGATTAGGTAATCAAATAAAAGTCAGAAATTTGTGTAACGTACAATTCCAGTTGTCAATTTTATCTATAATTTTAAAGTATTTTAATTATGTTGATTAAGCACCGTGTATACGGGCCGGATTAACCTAGTATAATCCCTGTGGGCCTACACTGTCAAAAATATCTATTTTTTATGTGGCGATTTCCGTAGTTTAACACCTTTTTTCGGTTTATTGATGGCTTTTTTAAAAAAAAATTGTGTTAACAGAATTAAGTCCATTATAGAATGGAAAAACCCTTTTATCCCCAATGTATACGGAACTTTCTGGTCATTCCACAGTTTATACCGTAAAGAAACAGAATTAAGTCCGCTATAGAAGGGAATAAAACATTTTATCCCTAAATTACAAATTTTCTTTTTAATACTGAATGTTCTACAGAAATGCATAAAACACGTAATTTGAAGAAAAAATTCACACTTTTAACACAATTTCTCCAAAAAAGACATCAATTAACAGAAAAAAGGTGTAAAACTTCGGAATTATGCTATATAAAGAAATGGATATTTTTTACAGTGCATTAAAGGGATAAAGAAAACATTGAATTTGATTGGGCGGTTAGAGGCTTTCAGGTGTAAGTTTGCGGTAAAATCAATTTGCAGGTACGTTAACTTTGCAATAGACACAGCCCGGCTTATACTGGCCAATCGGTTATACCAGATATTATAACCTATACTTACGGAGTGTCGAAACATATTTTTACACATTTATGAAAATACTTACAATTTGATTACGCTATAATGAATAACAGTACACTTTATAGATCGTATAAATAATGAAATTTCGATAAACATGACAATTAATATACCAAACTTTACAAAATATGATTCTTTATAATTTATGGTAATAAATTGAAATGAATATTATAAAATGATAATTTTAGGAATGATTATATACGTTTACTTTCGTTACATTTGCAAACAGAAAAAAAATCGTAAATTCCTGGTCATTAGACCGTTTATCCGTAAAATAACAGAATTAAGTCCATTATAGAATGGAAAAAAAACCCATTTAAGCCCCATTTTTTACGGAACTTTTGGTCATTCCACAGTTTATACCGTAAAATAGCAGATACGAGTCCGTTATAGAAGGGAATAAAACATTCTAGCCCTAAATTTCACGGAAGTTTCCTTTTGAATACTTAATATTCCATAGAAATACATAAAACACGTAATTTGAAGAAAAAATTCACACTTTAAACAAAATTTATCCAAAAAAAGCCATCAATTAACCGAAAAAGGGTGTTAAACTACGGAAATCGGCCACATAAAAAAATGGATATTTTTTACAGTGTAGGGTTCCCCATCATATTTCGCATTTACAGCGAGGGCTCATTGGCTCCACTCGGAATCGTTCGGTAATCATACATTCACTGCATTTCACTCGGCTCACAACTGCTTGTCCACCAACATTCGGCAAACCTCGACAGATTCCGGTACCCTCCGTAACCTACATCTAGACTCGGATGTATGATAGTAAGTGATATGTACCTACGGCCATACATTTGCGATGCGGCTAGTCAACTGTCGATTTAATTTAACAGGAAAACGTGCCGCTTTTACAAAAAAATGTCTCATAATGTCGTCTTTTCTAGATAAAATCTCTATGGGGCAGTCATTTTTTAGTTTGTTGATATAATTTCTATGGGGGCAGCCATTGTTGTATTCAGGTCCTTTAAAATAGTTCCAAAATGGCGGAATTCATCATACAGCCGAGTCTAGATGTAGGGTACCTGAATCTGTCGAGATTTGCCGAGTGTGTCCACCCACTCCCGATGTGGCGATCCGGTACCATATATATATGTACACGTGAAATGAAATGAAATGGTGTTCAATGCCCTTATTATGTTCTGCTCCGACTGGGCTAATGAAGACGGCTGCATGTACATCAGCGTTAGATTTTCATATTGTTTTATTTCAACATAATATTATATGTAACTGTATCAATATTTAACGCAAAATTTAATGTACAAACAAATTTCCGGGTATAGGTTAGTTTTAGGTAAAACCCATCGCTATTGATTTACACTTTTCAATTTATAAAATAAAGTATTGATAATTTTCTATCCAACATTTGTTTTTTTAAAAAATAAGAAAAATAAAATAAAAATAATAAAAACAGAAATAAAATATGAACGAGGCTAAACTATACCGAGATAGAACTTTAGCTGATATCCCCACGGGAAGGTACTGATTGTAGGCCAGTTGGGTAGTTTCGGGAAATTTTGTAGTCCACAATGTCCGCTTTATATAAATGTGCATTTTTGGGACTACTAACTCGGCCATTGTGGACTCCCCAACCAGCCTACAATTAACGTTACCCATTCCGACATAGTCAACACAATACTTTAGTTATTGTGAGAATAACTTATTGAAGAGGGAATATTTACCCGGACAGTGATACCAGTTGACACCAACTTACTGTGGTCCTCTGTTTTCCTATCGTCAGAATCATTAGGCTTGACTGCATCATTTTGTAAGCTCCACTGATCCTACGCAAGAAATGCGGGAGCTTGAAATATCCCGAGGGTCTTCCATGGAAGACTGCTTTCCAGGTTCATAATCTATTTGTTTGTTTCTACAGATGTATGAATCGGAATTTTGTGGATTCATGTCTTTTGTATTCGATTAAAATCAAAGAGTCCGTGGTGTTCGCACGACTTTTGGATTTTTTATAACGATCATTCAAAGTTAATAACAGAATATTCTTTAAAAACGAATTTAATAAAATATATGTGATAGTGAGATGGATCTGTAAAATTAGGAACCCGACGGTCAGATTAATGATTTGAAGAGTTTAGGAAAGAGTCATTTCAATCATAACAATTTCAGAAGAACTAAAACAGCATAACTTTATTTGAAAATTTGTTGCTATACATACGACCAATAAAGTCGAGAACAGGTCGGGGCGGGATGGTCCTGAACACTGCAATTAAGTACCATTCAAAACTCACTATAAGTTGTCAATGCTAGATGATTCCGTCAAAATATTATAAAACAAAATAAATAACCTAAACACAGGGCCGTCGAGATATTTTTTATACGTATCCGGCCCCTGGGCTACATAGCCTGCCTACATATAAATTGCACTTTAAAACATATTATTGTCTATAAGAAAAATATCGGTCAACTATCATAATCTGACCAATAGAGAGAAACTATAGAGATTCTGTGTCAAGCATTATCTGTGAATTTCCTCCTCGGGGCATAATCACCTTCCAAACTAAGCCTTTCTTCATCATTCAACAAACTGGGAAGGACAACTTCATGCAGTGTTCAATACCATCAAGTAAGTTGTCGAGAACTGAGTATCGATGATCAAGGTTTTGAAGTGATGGGAATTATATGTTTCGGACAGGTCATCATCGCCAGATTTTATATCCTCAATTTTTACAAATCGTCATCTTCTAAAGTAAACAATCATTAATTGTGTCATCGAGTTTTAAGTGCTAGTTTTTTTTTTCTTTTTTAAAAGGGTTCTATATAAATGTTTAATTATCAATGAGAGTGGATTAAGCCGTGACAAATTAAATATTTTACGAAAAAATCCCACATTTTTCGTAAAATATTTAATTTGTCACGGCTTAATCCACTCTCATTGATAATTAAACATTTAATTAGGAAGACAAATTAAAATCTGTGTCAACGAAATTCAATATGCTCGTAAATCGATACAGAAGATAAATGAAGTGAACAAGTCGATTAAAGCGACCATGCACAAGATAAAGGGTTTTATGCTTTTAAAACGTATTCTATTTCATCCTAAGCCTTTTCTGCTTCGCCTATTATACTTATTGCTACCCTTATGCCGGACTAGCCTCTCAACCACAAGGCAAGTTTCTTAGGAAACATTTGTCTGCGATACCACCACAGAATAAGTATCCCGGTAGGTTTATTTAACGGACTATGCATGCCGTAAATCTAAATTGCCAATAATTCAAAAAAATTCTATCAGATTCCATCAACAGCATCTGGTCTATTAGTCTACATGTATTTTTACTAATGTTCTTGATTAAATAGATACAGATATATACATGTATATGCATAAATTTGAATAATGAACAAATATTCAAAGATAATGCCATTTTGGATTTTAAAGGGCAAATCCCGATAATATTTTGGAGAATAAAACTGTTTAATGCTGTGTTAAAATGCTTTAAAATCCTCACAGTTTGGCCGAGCAACTAACTCAACATTGTGATACGCTTTCAAACAACTTAAACTCGTCAGTCTTCATCTGAAAATGGAGACCGATGTCCCAAGCTGTATTATGCGGTGTATGGATAAAACCAGCCTTTTATTTCTTAAAAATAATATGTAGGGGGATGTATTTGCGTTATTATACATAATAATATGTATCTGCGTTATCAAGTTCATCACATGGGCCTCTAAGTGAACGGGAATCGAGTATAAGGTTACCCAACGCAAAAATTGAAAATAATGTGTAGGGGAAATGTTTCTGAGTTATCAAGTACAGCACATGGGTCATTCATTGTATAGACCTTTAAAGGAACGGGAATCGATTATTACGTCATCCAACGCAAAAACTGACCCGATGTCTTAAAATGGTTACGTGTCCGGATAAGCACTTTTGATGTTCACGTCCAAACAACCCAATATTTTGAGCTGAAATTTTGAGACAAAGTAAATACACAATTCCTCTATAATTTGGCGCTTAGGTTTCGTACATACCCAGGTTTTTATTTTTGAGACTCGGTTCAAATCAGGATAGCCCCTTTAAATAAATCAAATTTTCCATTTGATAGACAAAGCCACGCTTTTAATACAAATTCATATTTGAAAACAATTTAGTTTAGTATCAGAAACACAATAACGTTTAAAATAAAGTCACATACACAGTTATAAAGCTTAATTATTTAGATCGACTATCTCCGAAAACGCCACCTCGGCTCCATTATCTTGTACATCTTTATTTGGAAACCGTTGTGGGTCATTATACATGATCTTGTCAACCCAAATAGCTATTAAAAAAAACAATTGATGACCTTTAGTTTGAACTGGGCGGGCGTTAAAACCAAGTTCTCTCTCGCTTTTTGAATACATTATTTGAGTGATTTTAATCTTTAATATATAGGACAGTAACTGCTGTGAATACAGGTACAGTAAAGTAAGCATGCTTAGTCTAGATTTACATATTCTCATGTAAAACTCCGTTCAAGCTATGGTATTAATTATGACCAATTAACAATGTACTATCTAAGTACTGGTGTATATAATTAACTACATTATCATAGTCGACTCAAGAGACATAATAAATACTTCCTACGCCAAATTCATACCTTGTAATGGGCCAACTCTCCTTTCTCACATTCATAACATTGTGGAACGATACACCATGACGTCAACGATACATGGAATATAAATGTGTAATTAACGATGCCATACTTTGTTGTATAATTCATATAGGTAACATTATAACGCAGTAGAGATTCATCCTTCATAACTAATCGACATTTTAGTATTATCTATAGATATCGTCTTGCAATTGCAAGTAGGCTATTTTTTGTCAAACAGTGCACATGTTTTCCTCTCGAAATTCCATATAGGAATAGTAGTAAGAGAGAGATAGAGGGAGAGAGAGAGGGGGAGGGGGGGAGAGAGGGGGGGGAGGGTAATGTCCACTCTACACAAATTTAAATCATTTTCGGGGGGTCAATGGAATTTTATTTCAATACTTCGCTTGCGCGCAGGGGTCTTTATCAATGGAGGGACCCGATGAACACCTACGAGATTAGACAGGTGACGCCATTCCTTGTCACCGTACAAGCTGGGAATCAAAACCACGCCATACTCCATGACAGACCTTATGAACTAAAGAAAACATCGGTTTCGTGTGCCTTCCGAGGTCTAGCCGAACACTGCCTGCATCTACTCCACTGGCGTCACCACTGACAAGATGGAACAAGGCTTTTAAAATCACTTATTATACAATATAATAATGGAATACATATATTTATTAAGATACATACTAAAGTGCCCATTGTCCATGAATACCTACATTATTGTAAATTCATCAATGGTAATTGACAATATGTTATCGTTTGACCAATAGTTCTTATTAACCCGTATACCACCCATAGTTCTAGGAGTTATTGTATGGCTGTACATATTATCATACGCCCCGTGGCTAGATTACATGCATCGCTAGTATTTGATTAACTTCCGATGATGAGTAAATACTGAAAGCCGCGGGACTTCGAAAACAATATGGTTGTTATTTGCCAAGACATGACGTTTACGATCGACGAAATAAATTGTATGCTCAAAGAATGAAGTAAAGTACAACAATGCAAAAAGATTATTATATGTCGCATAGCGTCGGTTAGTATGGCACTGGCTGACTGACCATGCTGATCCGGTTGAATTTCGGTATTGCCTTAGAAAGTTCCTTGTCATTATCCAGTCTGGTTTCCCTTACACCCACTTCAATCGAAATCGTAATTGTGCGGGTTCTTGTGGGTGGAAGAGACTGCTTAACCCGATTTTCTAAATGGGTTTTTGACCACCCCTGCTTACATAAACCAAATAACACACATTTACAGACAAGCCAACAGGAAATAGATGTCTGCATAGCTATTGATCAAATATCGTGTCGCCATTTTAGTAATATAGAAGTTAGTATATAAAGTATAGTGTTTTCATTTTTTAAAAAAAAACTCATAAAAACTTGAAAATGTATATGTCGAATCCTAGTTATTAATTTTACTTATCGCTGTTATATAGACAGACAAGAAGTAAGATATTGCACCAAGGGTCGTAGTTATAATTTGTTGTAATGTAATCGTCTGCCGGCCTCTGAACAACAACTCTTCACGAACATCAAGACCAAGTTGATATCTAAGCCTGGTCTTCTCTTGAATGTCGTAAATTAGGAAAATACGCATTGGCATAATCATTGTTGGATTCCGTAATTATTTTCAAGCGATATTTGTATTCAAAATATTGCCTAAGGTTTTATCTCAGTTCCAAAGCCTGTATGAGAACACACGGGGCTGTCATTGATTTGCATAGTCTATAGAATTTACGATGATTATCAGTAAACGATGTAACCAAGTTAGTTTTATTTTTTACTCATATATAAAAGCTGCTCCTAATCACGTCACGTTGTTTTTCCGTATTCTCAAATCTTCGATATTTGTGTTATCAAACCAAATATTTTTAGTCTAGTCTAAATGATAAATGAATGGCGGGCTGAAAATTCTTCCTTTAGACGATTTTATATCACAGTCTGCACATACCGAACTACTTCAAATAGTTAGTATTACCAGCGGGTTTCGTTATACTATTAATAATTCTTTTAATAGATGATCTATCAATTGTTCCCTGCGGTCATCCTGCACGTCCTATTTTTTAAAAAAAAATGCTTTGATATTGATCGCGATAGACCATAATTATTAATAATTACTTTAAGTCTAATAGTAAGTCTAATAGAACAATTAGCTATGTGAACTCGACCAAACATATGGTAAGAATTCCAGGTCGCGTATCTTGCTGCGATAGATTTGGCTTGGATATCAAATACCGAAGCTATACAAGATCTGAAAGACTGCCATCACCGCCGACATTATTCTGAAATTTAAAATGAATTTAGAATTTTGAAATCAACCACAGAAACAGTTTTTTTTTTAAATTTTATCTATAAAGCCTTGAAGCGAGAATTTCATATTTTCTAAGAAAGTCAAAACATAATTATGTCTTTTGCTCAATAGGTTATCAACTAACTGTTATACGACGATGGGCATCATTTCCCACCCTTAAAAATCATTAACATAATAACAAGGAAATAATAACACAAATACCTCCCTTGTTTTCCCATTCACTCCATGCATAAGCTATGTTCAAAACGTTGGAATTTGAAGTTAAAATGATATTTTTGCCAATTTATCAGCTGGCAATAGTGAATTATATAGGATTATTTTTGAACGAGGTATGATTGTGTATGGATGCCATCTATTTTAAGGCTTTATTTTAATACATTTTAGAAACATAACATAAAAATATGAAATTGTAGCTTTAACTCTACAAATGAAGTGTACTGGACTGATGTTACTATTTTACTGCATATCAATCAAATGTCATATAGTAATCTTTTATTAATTACTTTCATTACACAATTAGTAGACATAATATTTAGTTAATTACACATCTAAACGAGTTGATATTTAAGCTTCATTACAATAATTATGTATTATCTGTTATATATGAGCTTTTTATTTATTGTTTCTGAAATTCCATGTATGGTAATGCCGGCATAACTGAATCTACTTACTGCAACCTGGATTGTTGCAAGCCATCTGGGGGCCACGGTTGCTCAGTGGGTAAGTAAGGTCATGCTGGTTTACTAAGCAAGGGGTCCTGGTTCAATCCAAGTGTTTGTCTGTTAGTGGTGCGCGATGGGGTTCCTGGAGACCACTGAAGAGGAACTGCGTCTTCCTATTTCGGATGGCACAATAACCGACATCTTTGTACACATTGGCGTGTGGGTGAAAGAACATTTGACATTTAGAATTCGAAATAAGAGTAAATCGTAACACATCGCATGACGGATGGGGTAGAAAGTCAGTTGGGCGTTAAATCCCATTTCATTTCATGTTAAATACCACCCGCTATATTACCTTACAAGTTAATGGGACGACAAACAGATATATCAAACGACAAAACTAAACACAGATATATAAAAAAAATTAATTAAATATCCCTATTACATTGATTTTGGTCACAAGCTTATAGATAAAAACTTCTCTTAAAACGTTTCTGTGCAAATTATATACAATCCATTGAGCATCAATCGGTGGCTATATAGAAATGAAAAGAAATGAAATAGGGTTTAACATCCTACTCTTCTGCACCGATCGTGCTAATGAAGATGGGTTATGCACTTGTAGTGCGGTATGAGGGAAATTGTGTATGAGGGACTTTGTCGCGATGGCCTACTCTTATTTCGAAATCCAACAACCAAGGGTTCTTCCCCGTTAACGCCAATATGTACGCGGGACCTTGGTGTTCCGTCCCATCGAGCTACTATACGGTGTCCCTTGCCAGATACTCCGTCCTAAAAGTAATGTGGTCCCGATGTCTTTCCGTAAATATTAAATTTTTTGACACAATTGCTAGTGTATGAATACCCTTATGTCTTTTAGTTTAACCTACATGTTACCTATTATTGTTGATAATAGGATAATTACCAATAATTAACATTGTTAGAAAATGTTTTTGTTTTGTTGTCATAAAAGGGGCTGTTCCAAATGGAAGGGACGTTACCGTGAATAATTATAAAACGACTTTTGAGAGAAGAAAGTCACGGGCAGGTGCGCCGGAACGCCGGGACTGTGGACGAAAATGTTCCCGAGCCTTAAAAAAACCCTAATGTTTCGCCGACTGTCCTTTAAAAAACATTTCGTTAATATTTTTTTAAGTCTTCGGGGCTGAAATGGTCCAACGGGTTACTCTTTCAAATTTTATATTATTTTATACGATAATTGGCACAAAATCGGTTCTTGTTTCTAGTGCCATGATCTGAGTTACAATCTGATCTATAGGGGTTTAGAATGTAACTAGTCAAAAGACAACAGAGTTTTAATGACTTTCTCGGTGGACGAGTCCTCCTTAACCACGAAGAGGAGGCACTCTACCCCCCCCCCCTTTCCGCCAGTTAGACGTTCCGTTCCGTAAGGGAACTGACAGACCTATATCTAGAAGGACCCGTAGCTTCAACGGTTATGGTAACTTTTTCTGTCCAGCCACTGTTATCTTCATTAAAAGAGTTGTTTCAGCATAAATCATCACAAATAATCTAAAACTTTAATCACGATTTATTCAAATTTATGAATTATAGATGTCAAAGTTGCTGATGAGAATCAACACTTCATAAATCTTATAGTTGTTTTCGTTATGGGGGATGCTTTATATACTGGGATATCCACTTAAAGTACAGTAGCTATTCTCCTGTATAGTTATATTACGTAGAAACTGTCAAAAAACAACAGTAACCCTAAACTGTTTAAGCAGTTTGAACTACAGAAGTTCGCCCCACCCACTCCGTCCTACGCAGAAACACACATTCAGTATCTCAACTCAAATGTTTTTAAGCTTAAAATAGACCCCCCCCCCCATGAGACGGAATTAACCCCTTTTGTTGAAACATTTATTTCCAACATCCGAACCGTATTATATATTATATAAATTATGACGGAATCGAAGAAAGACAGGTATTACTATAGTATAGACATAAATACAAACTACGGGGGGGGGGGGAGTTCGGCATGCTTTTACTATAAATATTTATTTAATAGCCCCTACCATTAGTCTAGCTAATTAATAACATAAGGTCTAGCCATGTATACTAGCTATTATAATTATATCATAACTAATGATTCTTAACAGCTTACCAGCTTTATAACATGTGTATATTATTTATTCCCGACCTTATCTGTAACACATGCATTACACTAAGTACAACAGTACAAATTAATATCACAGCATTACCATTTTGTTCATTTAAATTAAATATTTGGCCCTAATGCTAAATGCGTATTTCATTTTATTTTAGGAATTAAATATCAAGTAGGATGGACTCACCGTTTAGAATATTACACGCATTAATTGCTTTAAAAAATATATGTATTAATTCGTGAATGAAGCTTTTTATTGTAATATAATGCCGGAAGGGTTTTATAGATTATTATTTTTTACAACAATGGTATTTTCGCATCTATTAAATATAATCAATCATCACGATTTCATTATAGATACTTATTTCAAATGGGCGGTATTTTAATTGAACCTTTTCACATTGGATTCATAAAAATGGGATTTCGCAATAGGTGAATGAGAAAAAGCTATTACTATACTACAAAATATTGGGAAAATTTACTGTATTATACTATATGTGGATGAAACATTCTGGGGTGAAATGTTTACGAAATTCCAATGGAAATGAGAAGTGTTATCGATTGTTCTAGAAAGTGTAAGCACACACTGTCAGGCGTTTCTTTTAATATCTAGTATAGTGTGTAACTAACATAACGGTTGTACGAAAATGACAACAGTCACCCAAGAGACCATAAGAATGATGTTATTGGGGTGTTCTTGAAAAGTCCTACTTCAGTTATTGTATGATAGTATAACCTATGTATACAACTAGAAATGCCTATAAAGCGGATCCTTGTTAAATTTCGAGTCCTTTTTTTTTTTAAAAATCCCTTAATTACCATATTATTTTTGAACATGTAAATCTAAAATCAAGAATTATTTCTCTCAATACTTTTCTAAAATCTTTGCATTGTGTTCTTATAATCCGAATCCAAGAGTGTCATTCAATTATCATAAATAACCGACTTGGAGAATGGATTAGTTTTACACTTTATTAGTTACATGGATAAAGTATTTAAGCGACGTGAGCAGATAAACGTTCCTTTTAGAGATGACAATATTTACAAAACTTGAACTTCTTCGTTAAAACGCACGCTCTTACATTAATCTCCCAAAACATTTCCCCTATAATTTCAGATACAATCGACGAACATACGCGTACTATGGCCCATGAACAGAGTATGATATCATCAGTCGCAGCCATCTTCGATTCTGACTTCATATTTATTGCGATCGATGCGCAATTGTCCATTGAACATGCATATTTTGCTTAGTTCAAGGTCGATCATACTTGAATTGTCGGAGCCTTTCGAAGAGACCCCCCCCCCCCCAAAAAAAAAAGAACAACAAGATGAGTAGCGCTTAATGGGGTTCAGTTCATGTCCACCCAAAAAACCCAAGAAAACCGCTTCACCTCAAGTAAGAAACTTCCTAAATGAAAATATTGCCCGATGTTAAAGTTTGCCCTATTACGATCCATATTAAATTCGCTAGCGAAATTACGCCATAATTGAATCTGTCATACTATTTTATTATTCTTTTGTAATATTCATAACATCTAAATATTTCTCACTGGAAACTTACAGATATGATGTCTTCTCAATAAGGAAACCGGAGGGTCTGACAAGGACAGCTGTCTAGTCGTTTAGATCGGACTAAAAACCGAGGTTCTGTGTACACATAGGCATGCGCGTAAAAGATCCCTTGGCAGTTGGAATTCCATATAAGAGAAGGCCGTAGCGCCACTGCCCAGGCAAAATTTTACTCATATCACACTGTATGGCGTATGCCCGTCTTCTTCATTAGCCCAGGTTAGGAGCAGAATAGTAGGAAGTTAAACCCCATTTCATTTCATTTCTGGTCCCGAAATGACCTAGTTGTGTTGAGTGGACGTTAAACCCCATTTCTCTCTCTCATTTCATTTCATTTTATTTCAGAGGGTTTTTTTCTCCAAAAAAAGCTAAAAGTGCATGAAGTAGATTTATTGAAAGAAGATAATGATTACAAATAATAACTCTGCTTTGAAGAAGAGAAATTGCTGTCTTGAGCAACAAGCATTCACACATCTTGTATTCATTAGTTAAATGACTGTTGGATGATGCCAGATAGACACGTAGAAGACAATAATTGCCAGAAACAACTCGCTTAATTTATGCTGACAGTTCCACTGTTGCGAGAATCGTCCACAGCTGTGCCAGATCGAAACCTACGTATTGTCACGTGGTCAATGGTTATGATCACATGACCAATCAATTATCGATTGAAATAAGCGGTACCCAGTTTGAGCTTGTCATTAAGTTTAGTTTGAGTGTCGAAGTAGGATAGCGCTGTTTCTTTGGTCTTCTGTCTTCCACACTATATTATATACATTTACAGGTATGTACTTTATTACTTACGTATATAAATAATACCAATACTTCTTATTTATATTTATTATCTAATACTAAGTTTATCTAAAAGGCTACTTTTGATGTCAGATTTTAAAAGGTACGGTATTTGTAAATGGTCTTAATAATTTAGATGCGTATTACATTGCTGATTAGAAAAGATGTTTCAACGAAACAAAAATTTCGACTGGTACCAATACCAGATCAAGTTTAAATTGTGTTATTTGATTCAACACTAACAATTCGTTAAAGGAGCACGTGTCAATGATCTTAATAATCCCCAAGCGTTTACGTACAAATTTGTCAGAACAAAAGTTTCTAGTTAAAATATATTTCGTTTGATATCCAATGCCAGATCTATTTTAGTGTTATTACATTCAGCAATGACAATGCTATAAAGGGACATGTATGAGTTTAACTCTGAAAATGATCTTATTAAGTCTCAATAATTCAAGTAGAAAATGTATTGTTCAGACAGAAAAGGTTTTCTAATTGAAATATCATTCGTTTGGTTCTAATACTAGATCAAATTTAGTGCAATTGCATTTAACAGTAGCAACTCTTTGAAGGAGTATACGTTGACTTGAAATCGTATTGAAACCATCATAAACAGAAGGTGAAAAATTGTGTTACAGCAAGGAAGTCACCTTTTACTTTATTTATCTCAAAGTGTGGTATTTGTTCGGATGGGACAAAAAAAAAACACGTCCAGTGTACACTTTGGCGTGCGCGTTAAATAACCCTGACAGATGGAATTCAACACAATAGTAGGCCGTAGCGCCGGTGTCCTGACAAAGTGTTCCTAATAGCACATCATAGCCTAGTCGGTGCAGCAAAGTAAACCCCATTAAACTAATATCATGTTGGGTATTAGGACGGAACCACCGCGGCTAAGGGGTAAGACGCTGGATCGATAGTCTTGAAATCGTGGGTTCGTTCCGGTGTTGACCGAGAAAGTTCATCGGAAATTTCCGGCGTTGTTTTCCTTTGCCAGTGGTGCAAGAGGGCCTGCTATTACAGACGTCTATTAGTTTTGATGGGAGAAACCCCGAGGTCCCGTTTACCTAATATTGGCGTGCAAGTAAAAGATCCGTAGGCAGTTGGTACGGAGTAGGCCATAGCGCCGCTGTCCGGGCAAATTACCCCCATGTCGCGTGTGCCTGTCTTCATTAGCACAGTTGGAGCAGAACAGTAGGACGTTAAACCCTATTTCATTCTATTTCATTTAGGACATATATTACAAAAAATAGGGTACTTTAAACCACCATAAATCAATCGTCCACTTAATATTTAGAACATTAACGTTTCTTTTTCAAAAAAGTAATCTAATAAGCCTTAATGGGCGACATAATACAGTTAAGGTAAGATAACAATAATTTTATTGACTGAAGTACCCGAGTTACCCTGGTTCTTCTCATATAAGTGGCTTCGTTTTTATATTAATTCGCCACTCAATTATCATGGACTTTCGTTTTTTTAAACACATAATTGATATGACATGACGAATGGAATCAATCATTATTATAAAAAAAACTATAATCCTTAAAACCAACATAATAACTTCAATGTGTAGACTGTATAATGTTCTCTTATAATAACCATAAACACCTATAATACTTAAAACCAATTTAATAACTTTAATGTGTAGACTGTATAATGTTCTCTTATAATAACCATAAACACCTATAATACTTAAAACCAATTTAATAACTTGAATTTGTACTGTATGTTCTCTCATAATAACCATGTTTATTTTTTAAAATAAACACACTAGTACGGATATACTACTTCTGAATTGTATTAACATGCTAATAAAATTCAGAAGTAGTATACCCAAACACACTTGTATGGATATACTTATACTTCTGAATTTTATTAACATGCTAAGGCTAATAAGGATTATGTTTATTTTTAATTTAAATACTCTTGAACTGTCTACAGCTTATCGTAGGTATTGCCATGGGGATTAAAATATATCCATATTTAAACTATTCTTGCACTCCATTTAAAAAGCAAAGCAATTTACCCCCCCCCCCCCAAATGCGTTATTCCAATGAACGATTTAGGTACATTAAAAAAAGTTTCTGACAATTGATATCTTTACATAAAATGAATGAATGAAATGGGGTTTAACGTCCTACTGTTATGCACTTAACCTGAGCTAATTGAAGACGGGCATACGCCATACAGTGTGCTATGAGGGAAATTTTGTCCGGGCAGCGGCGCTACGGCCTACTCTTTTATCGAATTCCATCTGCCAAGGGATATTTTACGTGCACTCCAATGTGTAAACGGGACCTCGGTTTTTCGTCCCATCAGCTGTCCTTGTCAGGCACTTCTTCTGCATCACTGACAAGCGGAAATCACGTCGGAAAATCGAGATGAACTTTCTCGGCCAATGCAGGGATCGAACACCCGACCTCCAGGCTAGCGAACCAGTGCTTTATCCACTTAGCCACCGTGATCCCCTTCTTTACATAAAACTTCACTGTTTAATATATTTATATATATAACACTAGGTCAATCCCTATTCTAGAGAACGCTCGTTTTATTCCCCATTCTGGTTATAATGCTGTTTTACCCGTTATTCTATTAGCGTTCACGTAAAAGATACCTTGGCAGTTGGAATTCGATATAATAGTAGGCAGTAGAGCCGCTGTCTAGGCAAAATTTGCCCCATACACTGTATGGCGTGTGCCCGTCTTCATTATCCCAGTTTAGGAGCAGAACAGTAGGACGTTAAACCCCATTTCATTTCATTTCATGCATTTTTTGTTTGATTTTTAATTCCATTTCAATATGTTTATGGAAGCTCCCAGTTTAGCTCTAATTATATGAAGATAATGGTTAATCTTTAAGACAAATTATATCCTTAGACATAATGAGAACCAGCAGATACTAGTATGTATACTAAACAAACTGACCAACTAAATAATTTAAGGGATGAACAAGTTAATCTATCTGGCCAATTCTCTACTCGATCTTATCGCTCACAGACTGTGTTAATTTCATAGCGTTAAACTTCCACTCAACACAAACTAGTTCATTTCCAACAAGCATCTGATGCATTTTTTTATTTCAATAATTACCATGCGCGAAGGTGTGTTAGTAATGTGTGTTTGTGTGTGTGTGGGGGGGGGGGTGTACAGGAGCACTCGTAGAAAACCCACGCACAACCTTCAACATAGCGATAAAAGTAATATATTATAAAGACAGTTGCCAACGTTTCAGATACAATCCTCACTGTGATGCTTTCTTTTAATAATTACCATGCGCGTAGGTATGTTAGTAATGTGGGTGGGGTGGGGTAGGTTGGGGGGGGGGGGGGGCTGTACAGGAGCACTCGTAGAAAACCAACGCACAACCTTCAACATAACGATAAAAGAAATATATTATAAAGACAGTTGCCAACGTTTCAGATACAATCCTCACTGTGATGCTTTCTTTCCATAATTACCATGCGTGTAGGTGTGTTAGCAGTGTGTGTGTGTGGAGGGGGGGGGGGGTGTACAGGAGCTCTCGTAGAAAACCTACGCGCAACCTTTAACATAACGATAAAACTAATCTATTATAAAGACAGTTGCGAACGTTTCAGATTGTGATACAATCCTTCCTGTGATGCTTCCTGATTTCAATTCAATTTAAAATACTTTCAAGATAGTTTTGGCAAAAGATGTCAGGAGACACGTACTGCCCGGTTTGCAACCCATAATATGAGCTACGAGAATATTGGCTCGATTTTGACCCTCATTCTCGATCTGCTATCCCCTTAATGTATAACACATTCTCCGGTCATTAAGCACACGTAGTGTATGTCTATATAACATTACATAGTCTTGCTGGATACAATGACAGACTCGTACTTACTAGTACTAAATTATTAATACTTCCTTCTTGGTTAACGGAACTTGACCAATCGCAGGTCTTCGGAATCAAAATAACAGATATTCCTATTTCCGGATTGAAATTTTGGACTAACGTACCTATCGGAGGAAGCCTAAGGTGCATGTATTACATAAATTGTTAGCTGTGCAACCTTTTTTTCTGGAAATGCAATTTGTATTACGTTTCTTTATAAAGCGTGGATATCCCCACCTAATGTAGGACACCATTCTGTACCTACTTATAACCAAATCCGCAGTAACTCACAAATATAAATGAATTACTGGGGCTATGTACGGTACATTAGTGGCTGATAGATCTCTAGGATAGTTTTCCAACTTGTTAAACCTTGCTATGACTTTAGGTAATATGGAGGGACACATGGGACGAAATTTATTCTCTCCCTCATTCAAACAATTAGTCTTAGTACACGATACAATCCAATCTGTAATCCACATTAACCATATTCATTCCTTTAGAAAGAAATTAAATTAAATGGAGTTTAACATCCTACTGTTTTACTCCGAACTGGACTAATGAAGACAGGCATATGCCATACAGTATGCCATTAGATAATTTTTTTTCACGGACAGTGGTACTGCGGCCTACTCTTATATCGAATTCCAACTGTCAAGGGATCTTTTATGTGCACGCCAATATGTACATGGGACCTCGGTTTTCCGTACCATCCGAGCGACTAGACAGTTGTCCTTGTCAGACACCCCCCCTCCTACATATGTGACAAGGGTTTCTTTAGAAAGTAGAACATTTTTTTTTGTAAATCAACTTTTTGTCAATAATAACTTTCCAGAGAATGTTTTTGCTATGAAGAAAACCGCTAATAGGAGAGATATTGTAGATAGTTCTAATACGATGGTTCTGTGGTTACTCAATCTTCTAAAATACATATTTACAGTCTTTGAAAATTATACCCCGTTTAAAGATTTTATTAGCCGCGAGTCTGAATGTTTGTATTAATGATACACTTATCTGAGCTTGTTTATATTGGCACATACTGCACTATTGGGAACAGAAAGATAGAAAGCTCCTGCCGCGTTTTCCAATTTTTTATTCAGTTGAATGTGTGTATGGGGGGGGGGTACAAATTCAAAGACGTCGCTAGACCTACACATCTTACTCGATGTGGATGATCTTTCCAAGAGGACAGGTGCTTTTACTAACTGTTAAGGGATTTCGTATAGCTTTTGTAGGAAGAAACTGTCCCGAGGGCCTCTTCTGCTAAGCTTTGATACAAAAAAGAACATTGCACGATAGATTATTTTGAATTTCAAACAGGTCGAGTTTGATTACATTTGATCAATCATCTATATTCGTGCCATATATAAAGTACCTTACTTAGCACATTCATTCTTACCATGTGTTCATACGACTAATCTGGTGTATGTGGCCGGGGGCGAAGTAATCTTCAACTGCAGTTCAACATCCAGATTACATAGACAATTTGTCTAACAGCAGGTTACAAGAGCTAAATTCATCAACATTTACAATCATCCGTGTGACAACAAAAAAACATATTTAAAAGGAATATATATAACGTTGTGACAAAAATAACTAAATAAAAGGATCTATTTCCATATGAATGACGAACAAATAGTTTTCAGCATTATAGAAAATTAAGTCAGTTTCCTTTGTAGTCCGTTGGGATTAATTATGTGCTAACGCATGCACTGTCAATAATGGGCGATCCAAAAGAAGATTTACCGAGGTTAAATTTTAACAACTCTTCGGTCAAATCATTTCCCAGATGGTTATTATTCGGTATGCGCCGAAACAGATTATTTTGTCTGCGATATCACCTCGGGGAAAGCGGACGTAAAATGCAACTAACTCACATACATACACACGCACACACAATAAGATTAACTTACACAAGATGAGTCTTGAATTGCATAGCATTTTTCGACAAGAGGTCTTTATCGTTCATTAATCCTATTTAAAGGGAACATAATATATGGAATAAGACCATACACGATTTAATGTATTGAAACTGGACGCAAGTTGTGGTCATTCAAAGTTTCTATTGAATTCATCCTCCATATTTACACGACTGTGAGACATTTGATTTATATTCGCAAACATCAAAGCCATGGCATTTATCTAATGTACATATTTTCGGTTTAATTTTATAAATTTAATTTCAGTTCATGTTTATTGTGATTTTATAAATGAATAATTGTCCTAGAACTTCAGAAAACTTTCGAAATTTTGCAAAATAAATGTTAGCATCGAATGTTTGGATGTAAATGTAAAACTAGAAAACTTATTAGAGGTATGAACCTTGGACTGGAACTTATCTCCTATTCTTCCAACTCAGAGTATTTGTTAAAATATATTTACTTTGCTTTACTGTTTCCTTAATTCCTTTGGCTGATGATCCACCAAGATATATCAATGACGTAACTCTCTTACAATCTCGATTTCATGTTTCTATTATTTAAAGATAATATTATTTCTTTTCCAGATTAAAATGGGTTCACTAACAGAATTCCAAAAGAGGAAAATTCTCGCTGTTTTCAACACACTTTACGGTAAGATAATATTTGCATTCTTATTATATACTCTTTCTGATTTCTGGAAGTTTTAATGGAGACCAGATCACCGACGTTGTTAGGTCATCAAAGAAGGATACGGCAGTTGGCAATTAAGAGATGTTATAAAACTAAGTGTACCACAAGATTCGTACACTAAAACATTTCACAGTTTGTAATTGGTTTTCTTAATTATACATGTAAATTGTACCTTATCAATTAACTAAATATCAATGTTTGTCTCACATAGAATTCATCGATATCTGTTAGTTTTCATTTCGATAATTTGGAAAGCAAATAGTTACAAAGAAAAGCCCTGGCAGACACTGTGTAAATATTGTAGTTACTAATTAGTTTATTAAGAAGAATCGCTCAAGAATTGGTAGAAAATTTAACATGAAATCTTGTAATTGGTCGAAACATGTCGATCTAATTGCATTTAGAATTGGATTTCATTTCTATTATTGTTTTACATTACATTGTGATATATTATAGTTTCTCGAGGATCTTTGGGTTATTGGGACTTGGGTTTACATCTCTATCGTTAATGGGCCCTTTTAAACCTGGCTCTAAATATCTATGGTATTTTCGGTTGCTTTTTGTTACATCAAATATTTACAGATTAAACTTATTCTGAAATACAACCAATTTTGACTAGAACATTCGACAACAATTAATACCCACCCACACCTCCATCCCTAGATTGAAAATTAAAAGCAACACTTACTGACTTCCTTCCATGTGCTACAATTGAACAAAATGACAGCCCAGACGACCTCAATCAAAATGGCACACTTCTTTTTCCATGTAGATAAAAAAATAACAATTGGAGAAAAGAAAACTTAAATATATTTAATTGAAAGACATGTTTTTTTTAGCTAAGAATAGCAATGAACCCAGTTAAAATAACCACATTTAGAGATACCATGTGTCTCGTTAAAGACTCATTGGCTCGTCTACACTAGAAACTGTCAGACAAAAACTCTTGACCATTAAGAGCACTTAAAGACATACACAAATTAAAATACACCCACATTAAACGATTTTGACACAATCTATTATTTCGCAATGCTAAATGTAATTTTGTAAATTTAAACGTTATATAAAACATACGTGGAAATGTTTCATTTTGCAACACAATAACCTTTATTGGTGTTGTTGTTAAAGCTATAATTATTACAAAGCTGGTAGGCGTTTGCGATATTAAGTGGAATTTAAAATCGTTAATCTAAATTTGTTGTATGATTTATAGTCCTAGCATCGTTAGAAATTAATCTGACATATACGAAGATATGATTTAAAAGATCAAGTTCCAAATCACATTGAGTGGTTCTATTTTTAAAGTTTTTAAGCATATCTAGTTGTGTGCATTACTATAGCATAACAGACTTAGGTAAAACAAAATGGCAAATTATGTCTTTCATCAGTACATTGCGGGCCTACCATGTCGTCTATAGGCCTACATATGTGATTGTCATGTCATCTACATTATTGGAATGTTCACAAGTTCGTTCAATTTGAGACAATATACGATAAGTTGTTTATTTCTATGGTTATCTATGCGGTGCTAACGTATAACCCCGATTCTTCGTCTCACCCGAAGGGCTAGATATATTTCCCACAAATATAATGAAAAACGTATATACCAGTTTAATGTAAAGAATGATATGGACATCACTCAAAGACTTTCATTATTTGAAAGAAAAACTGCTCCCAAAACAATTGCCCTCCACTTTCACTCCCGCCAAAAATTTTGTTTACACGGTATTAATATTATATTGGGGATAACACAAAACTTGTATGTTATTAATAATCTCTCGACCTTGAAGAAAAAAAAAATATCATAGACAAGTATTTCAAATGCCCGTAGATGTGTGCACTCTTCGTTACGTTTTATTTTCGTTTCGTAATCTTCGTTGATTATACCACAGTAAGGACTGTACCCTTCAGTGCGCTCATGGGATTTACCGTCTGTGATTTTGTATTAGTGATCTAAAGCAAGCATCCATTGCTCTGTAAAGTTTCATTTTTATTGACGTGAATAAGAAAGTCCCGCCAATATGTGACGCGTTCAAGATGTCAGTAGGATATTATTTCAATGGACTAGAGAACCAATAAAAACTAATGTAAACCTCAAATGGCAATAGTGTTAGAATGGGTCGATTTGAATACTTATATTAAATTGACTATGTATGGTATTAAATTATCTTTTTTTCTGTTTGAAGTCAACTAGCCATTTGTTGTCACGGATGAAAATAACCCACACAAACCATTTTGTCCCAATATCATTTTAATCTCATTTTCCGAACAACAATTATCATTGATATGTTAATAATCACGATTTAATCATTACTAGATATTCTGATTACAGTCGTTATTTGAATAATTATTCACAATAACTCCATATTCATGTTCTCCATCTACTTGTCATCAACAAGTTATCCCTTCGAGCCATGATGACAAAAAGTATGCAGTCACGAAAATAATTTTCTCTGTGCATTTCAATTTAGGCTATTATATAATAATATCATCAAAATGACGTACATGCAATAATATGTTCATTAAAACATTTATGATTCTATATGCTCATTGAATCTGAATACTGCATACATTGGCCATTATTTTCTTGATAACTGGTTGATTACGTAATGATGACTGGTTTATATACTGAGCAATGCTTTAATGATTATTTAAATATATACAGTGCACTCTGTCACATCCGATCTGTGATCACTCCGGATCTCTGTTACATCCGACACCATATTCATGTCCCAATTTATTTCCTTATTACTTCAGCCAAAAAATTTCTGTCACATTCGACCTCTGTACCTTCAGGATTACGACATCAATCAGCCATCCCGTAATACGATTTCCAATCGACACCGTATAATCTGGCCTTCATTATAAGCTGAATCAGTTAATAAATGTTAAAACCACACAACACATAAGTTGAGTAAATATGACAGATATCATCCTTAAATATTCGGAAGTTTTAAAACTTTTTTATAGAAAATCTGGGCATGTGGACTAAGCGATATATTCAAGCCATGGAAGCATATCATATACATTTGGATATATTTGTAACATCCATCAATCTATCAGGCTAAGTAGATATTTATATTTATACTGGGTCGAAAATTTGATTGTTTTCATAGACATCTTGAGTGATGTTCCACCTTCTTAAAAGCGAGTCTATCAAAAGATCATTTTTCATGTGAGCAGAAGGGATCCGTCATCGATAGTCTATCGCCTTGGCTCAGGAACACCGTTCCGTCAATTAATATTGATTTATATGGGATATGGCTGTGGAGGAATAAGAGGACGCAGATCATATTTTGTCCATGATTTACTTAAGCCATCCTTTCATTAAACATAGACGATTTAATAATATCCAAACGGTGCCAGGGGCATCGATACTGTTCATACACAGACCAAAGCACCAAACAGATCGTTTCGTTTATTTAGTTCCAGTAATCAATTTTATACGACCCAAAGTTAATTACACGGCCACTTTACAACTAAAAGCTAAACCCCTTTATATTTGTTTCTCTAAATTGCTTAAACTAATTCCCATGGTTTGCTTTCTACGGGCAGTTAATAAGCATTCCAGGATTTCACGTTGGCTTTGTTAATTTAAATCCGCACACTCATTCATAATCCTAATTCATAGACAGTAAAGTTATTGCTAAATACATCCTATATAGACTCAATCACATTATATGTATTATATCGTACTGGTCATATTGCAGTAAATGTTATTATTTTCTGAATATGAGTAAATTACGACATAACTTTTAATGCGGCTTTAGCTATTAGGAACATGATAAATCGAGTGCAGAGCACAGGAGAACATTAATGATGTAACGTTGACGCTCTATAACATTAATTTAAATAGGAATTATTTGATTTAAGATTATATTTCCTTTTTAATGAATGATGTCTTAAGTAACAATTCGTTTTTGCCTTTTAGCTACTTTCTCTGATTATTGGATAGCCCTGATCTAATAAATTCAGATGTTTTACTTTGTTTATTACATTACTGTAAATACAAATCTATTTATGAGCTATATGTTATTTATTTTCAATAAAATTTCTTCGGAATAAAGTGGGTGGTTTTGGATCCTTTGCATTACTACTATCTCATAAACATCTGAATTTGTCTCGTATAACGACGAATTCATGATATATAGGTAATTGGTGGGATATATCTCATAGACATGCGTTATCCGGAATATTCAGATGTAAGTTATGGATTTCAAATTATCTGAACCGAAATTGTATATATTTATTTGGCTCATCGAGTGAGATTTAATTTCTATATTAAAAGATCAAGAAAGACTTAGGAACTTATTTAAATTCTTGCGATAAGAAAAAGACGCCTGGTAGCCTACAACTCAATAAAGTCATGATACTATTTTTTACCCAAGTATAATGGAAGTTGAATAATGGATTTTGATTTTGAAAATATGTTTAGGAGTATAGTAGGCTGTCGTCTTTCCTAAAGGGCAGCCAGTCGAGTCCAAAAGTTTTCTGTATAGCTACAAAATGACAAATAGTATACAGATTTACCAAAGTTTCTCAAGTCAAAATAAATGAAGTGTTCTTGAAATAGTAAGCATGATTGTCATGGCCGTATACCCCCACCCCCTCCCAGTATTATTACTATAATATTGCATTGAGTGACGGCATCCAGAAATATGCACGATGTAGTGTCACCTTTTTAACTGGGAAAACTATATCCCTTGTTTATGATTGAGGATAGGGCTACAGAAGGGAAAGTGCCGACACGGTAATATTTAGTTTTTTGATGAATTGTTATAAAGGTGATGGTCAATCTTGTTTATTAATTTGCATTGTTTGTCCATTGGTCGGTTGATGTACAATTTTTCTGGACTTTCTAGTATAATAGAAATAAATTCGTATTCAATCCACAATTTCTCATAACAATATTGATCGAGTCCTCGGGGTCCAACGAAATGGTGGGAACATCGCCATCACTCGAGAACTTTTCGTCTTCAGAATGTTCTAACGTGTCAATAATTCCAGCTGTTCCATATGTATATCGTCTCTTAGAATTTATCTGATTCTAATATAATTTGTTCTGTTTTGTTGTGTACTTGTCTTCTATCTAGCAATGAAAATGAATAATAACGCGTCATAGCGTGGCGTGTATTGTTCAACACAACTGAAGATATTGGCATTTATGTCTTCATGACAAACTGAGATTAATATTAAAATCATTAATCTGCTAGTATGACAAAAGGAAACCATATATATCCCATGCTTTCTATATATTTCATGACATGTATATTTTAGATGTCTGCGTACTCTGTTTTTCTGCTTCATTACATAACATAAGCTATGACTACATTTATTATTTTAACGTATGGTAACAGCAAGACACTACCTAGAGCTACTCATAATCCAACTTCCTGTTTATCTTTCAATGATATAATAATTCTCGTTATTTAAGCCGATTCTTCTGTAACAATTTCTATATCAAAGTTATCTCAATTTTTTGGAAAGAATTGAACAACCACTTAGCACAAACTAGGTAATTTTGGGGTTAACACATTGCTCAAATTTATTTCAATAATTAATAATAATAATAATCACGTCATTTTACAAGGGTAGCAAATTAGGCCTGAGGCCTTTTTCCAATTTGGCCCTTGGCACAGATCGTGCGAATGATTTCGATCATTACTGCAGGAAGAAACCGAAGAACTCGGGGGAAACCTGCCTGATCGGACGGGAGACCGAATATCCCACTCACTTACAACGATAAAGTTCATACCCTGAGCTGGGATTGAACCCTTGTTGCATTGGTGAGAATCCGCCTCTCTATCGCCACGGCTATCCGAATTCGCCTGCGCGTAGGGGTCTTTAGTAGTTGGGGGAAATCGGAGAATCCGTAGAAACCTTGCGAGGCTTAACAAGCTACCCTTCTCCTTGGAGTTTGGGCTCGCCTGTAACCCCCCCCCCCCCCAAAAAAAAAAAAATAAAAAAATCCATGTTTGAATATTTTTTAAAGCCTTATTAAGCATAGTTTTGAGATCTCCTGCATTTACTATTGCGATACGATGAAGATAGATTTAAATACTGATCAACTATATATTAATTTATTAGCCAGACAAGACAGTCTAGGTTTTATATAACATTGGTCAGATCATCTATACATTATCGGACATTAGGACTAGAATATATCACAACTTTTTTCAATCATAGTAAATTGCCATTTCCAATCAACGTTTAAGAGTGTCCTTCTGTCATTTTGATCACAATCCTCTTTGCAGTTCACATTACAGCGACAAGAGAAGGGAGTCCCATGTTCATAATATATGAAGGAAGCAAGTTGCTAACCAACAGTCTTAGACATTGCGAACGATTTATTGGTCAATTGAAATCAACATTAATTTGTTATCTTACCGTGAAAAGATGGACTTCTGATATCCAAAATTGTAAAATTGGCATACTAATCGCGTGCCACAATGCTTTCGAGCTCCATTTGTAACGAGTTACATTTGTAATGAACGGGGGACGGGTTGGATGGCTAAATGGTTAGCACGCGCGTCCGATACTGAGTCACTTGGCGCGGTTTCGAATCCCCGGTTGTACGTTGCAAGGAGTAGGGTCGCCTGTCCAACCTCGTGGGTTTTCTCCGGGTCCTCCGGTTTGTTAGTCCTGAAATGACCTGGTTTGTATCAAGTGGACGTTAAACCACCCTCTCTCTCTTTCTCTCTCTCTCTCTCTCTCTCTCTCTTGTAATGAACGAGGCTAAACATACCGCACAAGAGAATACTGTCGGCGTAGACTGGTCTAACCAGACGTCAAAGACTGTCATTTAATTTGGACTGTTCGCTTATTTCACCGAACATAACTGATTAGATGTTACAGTAAAAGCAGAATATAAATCATAATACATTATTATATGCGTTGAGACCCATTTTATGTCAATTTCTGAGTGCCAAAGAATTGCGATTTAGCTCCTTTACCCAGAAGAATGACATACACATATTTTGAAGGTGGTTCAAGAATCAGAGATAGTGCTAAACACCTCGCTTTTCTTTCGTTGGTTACCAAGTACAGGTAGTTTATCTGACATAAAATAAAACCAAGTACGAACAATCCAAACCATTAGACAAAATTCATAGTCCTAAAAAACGATATAGGAAAACAGTGTAATCAGGCAAACTAGTGTAATCAGACAAACTAGTGTAATCAGCATAATATAGACTTCACCGTGTACAAAATACACGACAAACAGTGGTAACAGGTGTCCGGAAGAGTAAGCTCACCCTGTCTGGCTTTTTTCAAAGACACTAATGTGCCCGTATACTGTCGTCTTTGTCGATCCGCCCAACCCAAACATGCTGACATTATTCACCTGTCCGTTAAGTCAAAGTTATTGTCCCTATCATCGAAACCTTTTAATCGTTCTGAAAACCCCCAGCGCTATTGAGACTTTAAAAGGAACAATGTAAATAGAAAGTTTGACTATAGCAGTCTGGCTAGTAATAATGCTGAAGTTACACATCAATTACCCTTGTAATCAAATTTGCAATTAATTTTTCCCGAACCAAATTAATGTGTTTGCAATATGTTTTGTTGCCTGGAAACCTATTTTTTTATCGTGAGTTAATTAAATCGACGACAATAATAGCCGTGGGAACTAATAATGAAGGGGTAATATCAGATGTTTTAGAAAAAGTTAGAATTCCTCACTAATTGCATTGAAACCTGTCACAATGTACGTTTTTATACGCCCACATTGAGATGTGGTCGTATATTGTCGTCGCCCCCGCCCACTTATCCGCCCATTTGTCCGCCCGTTCGTTGGTCAGGCGTCTGCAATTGCTTGTGAATGCTCTAGAAGTTTAACTTTATACACAGTGTTTAAGATCACCAGACGAAGAATCCTATTGATTTCCAACAATTTCCAATGATAACTGCCATTCGCAAATATTGGGCACGCCCCGGGGACTAAAAGTTAATATCTGATTGACTTTAAATTTATACACAGTGGTTTAGGTCATAAGAAGAAAAATCCTACTGATTGTCATTGTTTTCCAATAATTACGGCCAGAGTTATGGACCCTGATCACATTGACGCTTTATAGGCTAAAGTTAAGAATAATAACTTAGCTTCTAAATTGGATATTATACCGTTGACTTTATATTCATACACAGTGTTTAAGGTCATGAAACGAAGAAGCCTATCAATTTTCAACGATTTCCGATGATTATGACAGTTGTTATTAAATATTTTGTATGCTAACTGCTAAAAAAGGACAGAACTAGAAGCCAAATGGGTTGTTACTCAGATCTTAGCGTGTTATACATGTTTTCATTTCTAACAAAAGAACAAAAAATGCGACAACCCTTGTTGAATTCTCGGACGACCTATCTTTAATTTTTATGATTGACCATAAATCGACGAAATTTTTTTCTCCCAAAACAATGCGCTAAACCAAAACCACACTATAATTTCACTTATACCTAATGGTGTAATCTCTCTTGAAACTCTTTAGCAGTAGTAAAATATAGACAATACGCTCTTAATTGCAACGAATATATGATTTTGCTTTGTTAAATACTCGCATACCTAATGGTGTAATTAATCTCTCTTGGAACTCTTTAGCAGTATAGCCAAATATAGGCAATGCGCTCTTCATTTTTTTCAACGACTATTCCATATATCTCATCAGCTTATTAAGTAAACTAGGTAATACCGTAATGCTTTGATATAGTATAGTGTATACTATTATCTAAGCTTATATATTTATTACTTATGTAGTTAAAGCTAAATCAATGTGATACATGTACAGATGAAGATGATTATTATCCATGAT
This sequence comes from Patella pellucida, assembly GCA_917208275.1. Classification (NCBI taxonomy): domain Eukaryota; kingdom Metazoa; phylum Mollusca; class Gastropoda; family Patellidae; genus Patella; species Patella pellucida. The sequence continues at coordinate 46,587,787 of OU795039.1, forward strand.
ATGATTATACAGCACTATTAGATTTAATATGTATATAGGTAGTAAAAATCTCAGCTATGTAGGGAGTATCAATTACAGTCATGTGAAGACATAATGATTACGTTTTTGTACACGTCTTACGTGGTCGTAAACCAGCAGACTCTTTTAAATGCAAGTAACGTTTCAAATTCTCAAGATACCGATATAAGAATATCAAATTTAATAATGAAGCTACGGCAGTCAAAATTAATTAATCGCTTTTCATATGTAGGGAATTGAATATACAATAACAGTACTTTCACGAAACAGCGTATGCTTAGTTTTCGGGACACGACATGTCCGATTAAGCTAACAATAATTATTATTAAAATAGTTAATGTGTATTGAATCAAAACATGAAACGACGACTTCGAAAGTTTTACCCTACCCTGACTCGTAAATTACCGATACATGAACCGTAACTACAAATATGCTGCAGACGTGAACATGCACATGGCTTTATAAGTCGTCGATTCCATATCATGTACACCTTCATAATTCATAATGTTCATGGTTTATATTACATACATTAATACATATGGAATGGATTTACAGCATTAATTACTACATGCTGTTTTCCGTTAATCAATGACGCACGGTTTCTGCTTCATATTGCTCACATAGTTTTATCAATATTCATTTACCTGTCCAAGTGGCACTAATTATAAGTGATGACAAGTGATTGTTCAGACATTATTAGGGAATCAAGCTAACATCAACAAACAAAAACTCACATTCAACTATACACACACATTCTATGCACTGTATAGAATTGTCTGAGATATGCCATTTGGATCAACGGATGCGCTGATCAGAGTGTCAACAAGCAATAATTACTTTGTAAGAAATTCCATGTGAGTATAATTAAGTCTCTGATAATGTTTCATCGTCCTATCATCATCCTGGCATGATACCTTCACTGAAACATTCCACATTTAATAATATCCGAATATACCTGATAGATGCAGTGCCGGATAAAAAGGGCATACACAGGAAGAGATGTGCTAAGCTACATCACTGGTAATGTCTCACCCAACTCTCACAACTAGAGGATGCTCATAAATGATCAGGACAATTCCTTCTCGATAGGACTGTGAAAGTATTATAAACCTTACCTTACCCGAAGGACACCTAGTTTATGAGACCCTAACTAGGCTAAAGCCTGCTAATACTCCTGCTCTACAAATCCTTAAAATAACTAGACATCTTTGTTTTGTGCGATGACAATCTATCTTAGTTAAATATTCGAGGCCTTTATAGATAAAGCCACTGTTCAGATACAACCGAATTTGTGTTCTACTGGCTTCTGTTTAATGGTTGTATTCGTAAAGAGCTTACCGGATCACAAATCAGAATAACAAATCAGATCAGCCCGATCCGATATTTTGACCTAAATCAAAGAGAGAGAGAGATTGAGAGAGAGAGAGAGAGATGGATTTTAACGTCCACTCGACACAAACTAAGTCATTTCGGGACTGACATATTGTTTAATTTTATTTCAATAATTCGCTTTGCGCGTAGGGGTCATTAGGAGTGGGAGGAAACCGGAGGACCCGGAGAAAACCCATGGGGTGGGAATTGTATAAAATCGTTTTCATGTATTTTCCTACATAGTCTCCAGGGGTGTGCACACGTTTGCAAAATATGGTGCAAGGCCTAAAACAGTCGATGTCAAGTACTAGTGCTGGTGATACCTATACGCTTCAATACCTACCAATATTGGTAATGTTTATTAACATTGCACCTAATGGCAATGCATACATCGTATTTCCACGAATGGATTTAAGTTTTAAATAAAATCGGTGTTCATAAGGTTGATATAGAGTACACATACATCTTTCAATCGATTCACGTTTTCCTGTATAGATAATTTTAAAACGATTGCGGCATCGAGTGTCACTCATTCTTCAAATTGAAATAAACTAGTGTTTTATGTTGCTGTCAACCGCGTTGTTAGAACATATTTACTGCTTTATGAAATCATTTGTTATGTACATGTTACAACAACAGAAGCAAGTGTTTGAGTTAAACCACGATAAAGCAGAGAACAATGATGGCTGGTTCAATTTCTGAAAACAACGTCACTGCTTTCTTTACTCCCCTTAAAATGAGTGAATAAAATGTGGGTAAAGATTTATATTTCGTTTCGGTTTTTTTTATACATTCGTTGGCCTACACTACATGGTGATCTGACAAGTTATAGTAGGAGTTCACGTCGGGGGGGGGGGGGAACGAATGGCTGTTGACCCTATGACGTTTGTTGTGGTTTACCTACAGTCCCGTGCATCGAAAGGCCATGAACTCTCCGTAACAGACCGCTTCATTGGCTAATCCCCCACACGACCCACAACACGACAATGATAACAACTCTTCCAGTGCAGTAAAGACAAGTAAAAACCCAATTTTGAACTTTAAAAAGGAAACGAAACAGGGTCTGTATTTTAATCAACAGGCCTAATACAGGCGAGTATGCGACATACATTCTGCCTTGGGGAAAATTTTGCCGCACATCAATTAAATTCCAATTGTCAAGGGTTCTCTACATGCCATCCAACGTGTACCGGGCCAACATACTAACTGCATATACGTGAACATATGTTTGGAAATTATAAATTAATTCATCGGTTTCTTTGTGTGTGGTGTGATTGTCATGTACCAGGTATAACAGATAGTGGGCGCTAGTAAAGCTTGGTGGAGAAATTTGTCGCTGCAGCGGCTCAATGAAATTCCAATAGAATGGCATAAGCTTCCGCTACAAAGGCTAAAGGAAATCCAAAGATAATTACCTAAGCTCCACCCCAAAAACAAACAAATATCTAGGTGTTATGTAAGCCTCCAATTCTAGAATTAAAAGAACCCACATTTCAGCCCATGTTTTAACGCATACTTTACCAGACTCGGTACAGTCATTTGACATTACAAAGACATTTATTAACATCTGAGCATGTTTTTAACTTCAGCTGTCATTCAAAGGTCCCTTAATATGTTGCGTTATGGCCAGACGTACATGATTACTATGTCATATATGTAAGTAAACCAATCAAAAGATATATAGATTAATATTATACCAGCACATAATATTATCAAAATTTATCAATCCATACACACATCGTTTTAAAAAAATTGATTAATTGACAACAAGAAAATATCGGATCAATTGTAGCAATATTGTCGTGGTGACATTGTTTTCAATTTATAGGCAAGGAATGGAGAAATAAGATGACATTATATTGTATTAATTAATGATTTGGCAAGTTAGTAGTTTCAAACATATTCATATATGTACGTAAAACACTTAAATCAAACTAGCATATGAGTGACATATGGGTATATAACAAGAGTTACATAGTCAAAACATGTGTCTATAAAATACTACGAGATATCAATCATTTCGATAATAACACAGGTTCATGGCCATGAACACACTCTGTTATAACTGTGAAGACAACCGTCTTAAGAAACCAGTAAGAAGCAAACACACAACGTGAAGTGGAAGCAAAGATAGCTAGAGACAAATTCTAGACGATCACAAGGCTACCTAAATATGTAGTAAGAAAAGGTGCATGGGTCGTATGTAGGATGTGGAAACCGGTTTCCAGAATCCCCACTTTCCATGTCAGACAGAAAGGCCCGTGGTGCTACACAATTTCTGTCCATTCGATTAAATTTGGTAAAATAATCAAGAGATGGAAAAATGTTACGAACAAATAATATTATCAAAATTAAAAAAATTGACGAAAAAAAAGGCCTTGCAAATTCTTTCCATTCATTTGAATTTTATATACAACATAAAATGTTAACTTGTCGATGTGTATGGTCGGTTTAATTTCATTGTTAACGAGTGCTTTGACATTTTGGTTCTTGTATGTATAATCGTAAGTTCTCTAACTTATAAATCACAAAAAAGATATCGCCATTATTTCAAAACAGTTTCACAAATAACACAATTTGCTTCCAAATCTGATGACATTACGCCCTACTGACAGCGATTTCAATGTTCATTTATCTGAAAGTACGACATGAATTGACACAAATGTGGTGTGTCAACCGATGAGTGTCAGTTCTCACTTCCATAATAATATGCACTTTAAGGTGTTATCGCGTAACAGCAATCTGCTTAAATATACGTTTCCATAATACCATCTGTAAGAATCTCTGCCACAATACGAGTTGCACGAGAATGCTGGTTACATTTTGTCATATGACTCAACAGACTGTCATGTCATTGATCGTAGCAATGGAAAATCTTCAATCTGGTAATAAGCTTAGATGGGATTTCATTAGTTCAACCCTGTCAATCAACGTCTCAAAAGTACAACACGGTGAACATGTTTTTCAAACCTGATAAAATGTGAAAAACTGGCACGTGTCGTAGTTAAGAGTTTAAAAAGACGATGCTTTTAGATAATTTATAAATATATTGACAAACCCACACATATTTCAATTTTCCACTCAATTTTATCATCATATCTTATTGAAACTGATTAATGGCACCGACGCAATAATCTGAAATTCACACAAGTGTTAACATGATTTTTATTTTGTCGTGCATGTTTATTAACAAAATGAAAGTGCACATAAAACTTGCACACATTGGGGCCAGTTCTTGAGGCCAGTGTGATATATACATTTCATAAAAACTAATATATATACATCAACAACTTTCCATAATGCCATATTTAAATTTAAACAACAACAAACAACTTGCCAATTTTTATTCGCGGGATTCAATAAGCATGGCGACTCTTACCCCTTCGCAGCTTTACCTACAAAATCCTTGAAAACGTACTATGGACTGTATCACATGTGGCACGGGCATTACCTCCCAGGAGTTTAGTTTTAAAACATCCGTCCTTTTCGCAGTGTCATTTTCGTCGACAGAAAAAAAGGTGCGAAAAATAACGATTTTGTGATACAGACACGTGGGGTTATAAATCAAATTGGGATTTCAAAATGTAGTTCTGTAAAAACCAAGGTGGTCACCTGAACACCGAAAACTCGCCATTGCGTTACTTCAAAGGGACATGAATACCAGAGTCGTCACCCTGTGTGTCGCGAAATTTTAAACGACACACTACGAAAATGGGAAAAACAATGTGATCCCAATTTAGTATTCACTGGTGTCTGCTCATACGTACATAACTGCGTTTTTCTTTATTTAGCTTGCGTCCCTCTATGACTGTGTCTATGACTTGTCCGTGTCTACGGATGTATGACATCTACGACTTGCCATGTTTTGTTTTTGCAAAATACAAATATTTTTCATATATATTTTGCAAGGTGTGCCGCTATTTTTTCATATGTTCAAGGTGTGCAGTTGACAAAAAAGATGAGAACCACTACTGCTATACTTTGTATTCACAGAGGCGATTTTATTCTTCCTAAACCACCAGATTCAACTTCTCTTTAACGTGCTCACAGACAGTCCACATACTGTTAATGTACTTGTGTACATAGCTTACATTTGATTGGGATTTTTTTTTAACGTTTCTTTTTAATAGGTTTTTCTTGCAATTTGATGTATGGGATTATTATAATATGTACTTTATTATTACTCAGCGGAAATTAGATATTACTACGGATAATTTTACAGGATATTTCAATATACCAATATGCATACAAGTAACCGTCACCATTATCGTTTTCTCATTATTGGTATTGGTCGCAAATCTGTCAATGTAAGTTTTTTTCTGCCTGGAAATGAGGCTAGGAGTAAAAAGGTCAAACGGAAATAATAAGACCCGTCCAATTGCTGACCGGACATTAGAACGTGTCAGATCAATCGTAGATGTAAAAGTGTACGTCTAACGTCTTGATAATCAACGACCAAGATACGGGTGGTCATATTGATAAACGTTCTCACTCTAATATCGTCGAATCTGAGGATATAGATGAGTTCATTTGTACTATTAGATTAAAGACATGGTCATTCATTAATTTTTCATGCTAAGAGGTCATTGGCTTTATGGGTCTAGAATGTAAATGTCAACACAGAAAGCCATCTAATATCAGTTAAGGTAATCACCGGCCATCTTAGTAAAACTGACACGCCAATGGAAACAACCGCCATAAGTCAGAGATTCATGTAAACAAAATAATGCCAGCTCATAATTATAGTCATAATAATAGTTTATTCACAAAATGTAACAACAAATAAGACATTTCGCGGTGGGATACAATATTATATCTAATTTGAATAAAATAAAAAAAAAACAAGTACGAACAATTTAAACCATCAGACAAAAGTCCTAAAAAACGGAATAGGCAAAATCATATTAAAAAAACAATCGACTTCCGACATCTTTATTCATGCCATCCATTCGGTTTGCTCTTAGTTGTGGCGTGTGTTATGCACGAGCCGGGATATGCATACTCTTTCGAGGACACTTAAATACACGAGAAGACTTTTCATAAGATGGGATCAAGTATAGCTAAGCAATTCTATCTCGTTTTATTTGCTACAAACCCATACCCATAAACGCAGACATTTTCTGCTTGGTTGCGGTAGTGGTGGACTTCCTATACTTACTGTCCGACTGTCATTTTGGCCACTTTATGAATCCCTAACTTAGTAAAAGAATACACACGAACCTTCCATTGCAACGCGCTCCTCAATTGAAACTCGTTATAATTTTGCAAAGACCAAATCCATCTTACTCCATTGAATTATAGCAAATGGTTTACTAATACTTACTGCAAAATTTCTTTCCATAGAAAAGAGGTGGCATTTAAAGCGACACTATATCATTTATCAAAGATTTCATTTTGTTTCTAGAAAATATAAATAAAAATGGCTGTCTGTAATAAAGTATCTGAATGATAAGAATCTTTCCTTTTAGCGTTATTGTCAAATAACATTAACGTCAAATTTAATTCTGGTTTCCTTGGTTACTGAATAAACATAGTAATATTTTTGTCGACAAAAAAGCAAAAGTAGCTAATAATTTAGGCTTAAATTATTGATTACTGTAGTTAAAAGTGGGATATGATTTTTATAATAGAACCACCAGCTTAAAATATAAATTTCACAATAATCCGTTTTACATATAATATGGCCTTTAGTTGTGTGTTTGGTAATATGAACTAAGTAGGGGATTACCCCTCTTGCTATTAATAGATTGTAATCGATGATTGATTAACTGTTCACGAAAAAATTTGACACTGATTGTATGAACCTCTGCTATTTTTCCTTATTTGAGAGTTATACCCCTTTGTTAATTAACCTACCTTTCAGAAATTCATATTGTTTGTCTATTCAATTCATGTCTATTCGTCGGTACAAGGTCCACATTACTTGTTCATACAATTGAAACGATGAACCTTTTGATTTTTAACTTTTATCAATAACATCCAAGAGTTATACCCCTTTGTTACAAAAAAAATATTATAACAGCTGGCAATTTACCTACCTTTCAGAAATTGGTATCGTTTGTCTATTCAATTCATGGGGAGAATCTTATTGCTTTTCGACGATTTTTGATAATAGCGTCCAGTCAGGGTCATTCCCCTCTGTTGGCACCATCTGTCTTTCTTTATATTTCTTGTTAGAAGACTTGGGGCTGCAATCAAAGCCCAGCTTAACAGCGGCGGAGCCCTGGGCCTGTGTAGAATCGCGGAGCCCTGGGCCTGTGTAGAATCGCGGGGCCCCTAACACGACAAAAAGATTATTTCACATCCTTTTTCATGCGTAACACACAATTAAACGGTCTGTAAACACAAGAATAATCACATAATATCTGACCACATATAGGTCGCTAGATCGATTACCGTGAAACTTTCATCCCGAATTTGATTTTTTCCCCTGTTTTTGCCATGAACCGCGGGGCCCTGGACAATGGTCCCTCACGTCCATGCCTAAGCTTTGGCTGCAATCAATAACAACCCCTTGGGTTACGCCCCTTTACAACCCAAGTCTGTAAGAACGTTGCAATTATTGACCAATCTTTATGACATGTTATAAAGTTGTCTATCATAGTCGGTACAGAAGAAATGCTCTAAATCTCATTTCATTTTACTATCATGTTGCAGGAAATCACATAATAATGGATTTTCGATTAGAGTTATTTACCTTTGGTTTAAAAAATATTGTTAGCTTCTTAGAAGCTTCGATTATTACCCGATCTTTTTGCGAATTTGCAGAATTGTTTGTCTGATAATGTATCGTTTTGTGACCTGGAAAACTATGTTTTTTTCTTTTAAGAGTTATGCTTTTATATACTTCTCAAAGCATTAAGGGGTTCACTTTACCTTTATGTGTTGCCTCCACTTGTTTTTATGACACAACGGCCACATGTTTTTGATGATCCTATCGGTTTGGAATATGGGTAGTAGTTATTCAAGGCTTGTGTAGCATTGAAGCAATAATTTTTTCATATGTTGTAATAGCTCAACCATTACATGTATATAATTGTAATGGTTTTTTGATTTGAATACGAATTTTTTCCTACCTGAAGTTAATGTGCCAAAGGGAAACATGGACACATAAGCTAGTTGGTAACTAGTTGGTAACACATAAGCTTGGATTGTCATTAAGTTGCCCCTGGCTATTTTTGTCTACCGAACAGAGTAATCTACATCCATAGCGACAAATCCTCACTGAAATACTGCCATTAAATGGAATGAATTGGGGTTTACATTGTATCGACATAAGCAATTATAGAGCTGAGGAATTCTCCCACACCATAATTTATCGACGATATGGTATGATCGAGATTGATCACGAAAAGTCCAGCAGACAAATCTTTTGTTTAGAAGGGATAGTTTCTTTTATCCGTATCCGCCTAGGAAAGGAAATTAGGAATTGTGTAAAAGACATGTCTTGGGATCATTGGCTAAATAATTTCCATAACAAACATAATATGGATACTATTGATGCATAATATGACGACAGCCAGTCATACTCGGGGACGTTTTTGTGGTACAACCAGCTTATTTCTTTTCTGTTTTGAAGAAGTTACTCAATGTTACTAAATATACAATCAACTTACTAATATAATGTTTGTTAAAATACTTAAAAAGGCGAATTTCTAATAGTTTGCTACCTAAATATTTTTAGGTTTCTCTGAAGTCTTCGATCCCTGCATTGGCCGATAAAGTTCGTCTCGATTTTCCGGCGTGTTTCCCCTTGTCAGTGGAAGTCCTGACAAGGACAGCTGCCTATTCGTTTGGATGGACGAAATACCGAGGTCCCGTGTACACATTGGCGTGCACGTAAAAGACCCCTTGGCAGTTGGAATTCAGTTGCTGCCCGGGAAAATTTCCCTCATAGCACACTGTATGGCGTATGCTCGTCTTTAATTAGCCCAGGGGCAGAAGCGTAGGACGTTAAACCCCATTTCATTCATTCATTCATTCATTCTCTGAAGTCCACTTTGCACTTCCTTAGAAGTTTACTCTGTAATTTGTTAATAATATACCATATTCAACTCCGTGAAACATAATATAATTTGTTGTTGAATGTTTACTTTGTAACCTTTTAAAAGCATACTTTGCAGTTTGTTGGTATTATACATACGCTCTTTTGGAAGGACCGGCAATAGGGTCGGGTGGTGGGGGTGTTCAGAAATGTATCTTCGCAGCTCACTAACACTCCTAGTAGATCTTCTGGAATCATGCTGCGATTCTTGTCATGAGCCAAGTGTCACTACATCACGCAAACAGAATACTTATTTTTCTTCGTTAAGAAATGTATTTATAGACTATTTGTGACAAGTATAGTCGCTTGTATGTTAGTGTATATATATTCGAGTTCTATAGACGACAAGTATACGGTCTGTCATAATATCTTTTACAGATTCTTAATGTCACAAGAGATTGTAAGCTGTTCAATAACACGATGTCTGCGAGTTGGTAACCAGCCCGTTTCATATCGTTTCGTTGATTTTACTATTCTGAGTTGTCAAGGTGATCTGTAATGGTTCTGTAACAGACGACAATTTCCCTGAAATAAAAAAAAAAGAGAGAAAATTGTTTCTGGCTTGTCATCAGCGATTCTACATAGACCAAGGAAATAAGAGTCGGACTAATTAGTCTCATATTGTCACATATTTCGCAAGTTGAATCGCCAGTAATGCCTAAAGTATTAAATGCATTAGTCGTAGCTATTGATCGCTAGTAAGGATTATCTAAAGACATATACTATTGGTTTCATCTGTGAACCTCGAAGAATATTGTGTAGAAGAGACTTAAAATAGTCATTTTGCCATTAATTGTTACTTTTGTGAACTAAGGAGAGCCGGTCTGGCTCACTATAATCAGGAGGTCAGAGGTGTTGACCGATAAATCTCCTCTGAAATTGTCAGCGTGGTATCTAAGTTTTCGCTGATGGGCAACGGAGGGTGAAGACGAAAGACCGAGGTCTTGTGTACACGTAAAAGACTCCCCTGAAAATTCGTCCCCCCCCAATGGCATAGCACACAGCATGGCGTACGCCCGTCGCCATTGGTCCCCTCGGTGCAGAAAAGTATAACGACACTAAACCCAATTTGATCCATTTTGTGAAATAAGCAGTATGATATAAGTTTATAACGCCTTAACAAGAGCAGTATCTCAATCATCATGAATAGTGCGTTTACAAAATGTATATCTTAAATGGAAAAATTCTAATACACTGTATCGTTTTTAAAACAATTTCATAGGATTTTTTCGAATACAATTTCATTGTGTAAATTTAATTCATTTCATTCTATGAATCAGGGGAGTTGGGATGGCATAGTTGTCTAGAGTGTCGAGCTTCGACCTCTAGCTGGCCGGTCACCTCTAGCTTGCGGCTATGGTTTCGAGCCCTATTGTGAGCGTATATGACATGGAGATAGGGGCGCTTTCTCAACCTCGTGGGTTTCCTCCGGGCACTCCGGTTTCCTCCCACTGCTAAAGACCCCTACGCGAAATCAAATTGTTGAAATAAAATTAAACCATATGTTAGTCCCGAAATGCCCTAGCTGTGTTGAGTGGACGTTAAACCCCATTTCTCTCTCTCTGTCTCTCTCTCTCCTCTCTCAGTCTATGAATCAAAACGATATCGTCGAACCTATCTTACATACTTTCAAGCAAAGTATCTTTTAAATGTCAGCACATTCTTATTTGCAGTTCAATTTAGTCGATCATGAAATATTTTTCAAAATTCAACAATAACAAGCTATGTGACCTATCTAATAGCTCCCCCAAGCTATAGATCAAAATGGGAAGAATATCCTTTAAATACTAGCGAAAATAAAATGATTATTTTTTCCATGTTCATAAATTTTTTCTCAATTATTTTTCAGATACAAATAAAGATGGTGTAATAGAAAAATGTGATTTTGAAGAAGCAGCACAGGTTAGTTTACTTTCTGGATTTGAATTATAGATTTTAGAGTAAACAAGTACGATCATGCTATATGGAACATGGACAAACATGGCGTCATCGTAGCCATCTTGGAATTGTCAAATCAAAATTAAAGTCAGTCAATCAATATGAACAAGAATGAGACTTATGAATTAAATAATCACGAATATAAATATCACCTTTTGTAGGCCGCATTTAGTATCTGTTAGTTAATTGAATGTATGTCTTTTTAAATATGTTTTTATTCAAAATTAGCTACGTTTATTTTCTTGGTGAACGTGGTAATTTCCTATTTAAATATCACCAGATAACTTTAATAGATATTGTACTGTCATATCATACATCATAGAAATTACTGACACCAAAATAGATTTAATACGGAAGTCTGCTTTATTTAATTTGCACATTATTAGTCTATTTCGAGTGTCATCAATGTCAGTTTTAGAAATAAGTTTCTTGATTATGTAAACATGTTTGTGTTGCATCCGGATAAAAGTTACCGATGATAAACGTATAATTATCCGTTGGTTAAGTGACTCAAAGCAGATGATATGTTCAGCCTCACAGTAATGTGTAAACTTTCCATCTTTCATTAGTACTAAACTAATTTCAAACAAAAGCCTATTCGTGGTGATTTTTTAAGTTAAATTTTAAGTCATGATTAGAACAATTAATACTCCTATAAAAAACGGATATGACGTCTTCACAATTGTTGCGCCCGAAGAGTTTTTCATGTTTACAGTCGTTTCAATATGCCATCGTTACCGGACTCCAGATTATTTGCAAAGCGGAACAAATTGTTAAAGCACTACAAAACCTGTCATATTTCTCATCGGAACCTGTTAATTGGAGCTTTTCTCAGGAGACCGTAATATGAGATATATAAACTGGCTGGGATCCCAATAACCTCATAAAAAGACTTATGTTTGATCTGCTTGATGTGTTAATATACTACACGACGTGTAAATTATACTATGTACGTTAAAACATTATCTTGTTAAGGTCTTATTTTTTAATCTTTATCTCACCAAATCTATAAAAAAATTTGGAGATATTTTCACATTAAAAAGGTAACTTAAAAACAGATAATGAAAATTGAAAATATTGCATGTTTGACAAAATAGCCTCGATTGTCAAGTACCATTGCCTCGATACTAAACAAAATTTCAAACTTCCATGTTAACGTGAAATTATTCAATAACTCTTTTAATGTCAAAGCCATCCGAGGGTTGATTATTGGCGCGCAGGCAACGGTAATTAAACGTCGCAAATGATGATAATAATGCTTTAAATGGAATTTCATGGTATAATTTTAAAAGTTTCGTCAAGAATTCGGTTCTTTAGAATCACAAATCAGGTGGCTTTAAAGTTTTCCAATGCATGATGTTCACATGTATTATACATCTTCACATTAATACTACAATGCTTCCATTTGTTGACTTTGTATCATTGGCAGTTTGAACATGAACCTACATTGTCTGGGAAAATGATTTGTGATTAAAACTTCCTGCGCAGAAAAGATTTCAAAAATCATTGAAATGAATAATAATCTTGACTTCAAAGGACAATATTGGTGCCAGCCATTATCACATATGTGATAGAGCTGGTTAAACACAATCTAAATATACTTTTAACGCAGAGAGCAATGCTACGATAGCTGAGTATTAGTCTTCGAAGGAATTGTTGGTGAGCAGAAATTTAGCTGTATGCATGTCTGTTATCGCTCGCCGCTTCAGTCATTTATATAGAGCAGTCGCTCGTGTTTTCACTGTCGTTACGTCACTTCCGATTTCGGGTAGCGTGTAATACTCAGCTATCGTAGCATTGCTCTCTGTGTTAAAAGTATATTTGGAATGTGTTTAACCCGCTCTATCACATATGTGATATTGACTGGCACCAATATTGTTCTTTAAGGGGGTTAACAAGAATATTAATAATGGGGCATAACTCTGGACGATTTAGTTCAATATCGCTGAATGCGTACTGTGAAATTCATGTTTTGGGGGAAATGAGGTTACGGGCATACCATACACTATCTGCGACCCCAGCGGCCTGAAAACAAAATAAAACAAACCTAGCTATAGAACGCTTCTACTATAATTTATTTGTTCTTGGAAATTCGTTTATTTATTGTTTTTATAAATGGACGTCCCCGAAGAGAATTTTTTTGATACAATCTATTGAGATCGTATCGCTTGAACAATAAATATTTTGAATTCCAAAACAACCATAGAGCTGATCTGAAGGTCACGATAAGATAAAAAAAACATTTTAAAAAAGTAATAATTCACGTTGGTTTTATTGAATACAGGTTATAATTTGTCAAGTAACTTACTTCACAATAATTGCCAGGTTATCTGGGTTTTTTTATGAATGGTGATTCCGACCAGAAACACTTCTTTATCAGGTTGTCAATTGAGCATTATCCGGTGTGTTTTGATGGAATTCTATTTTTGGAAACACAACGCATGAATTAATAATTTGTATGTATCTCGTAAAAATCTATAAATTATGTCTTGAAGGAATTTTTTTTCCTAATCTTTCTACAAAAAGGTAAATGTCATGGAAAATTAATTACTTACATTTTCTGTTACAAAGAAATTAACCTACAGTCTAGTTCATTATACAACACATCTTAAAAGACAGTTTCATCGATAAATGTGGGAAGAAAATATGAATTAGTAGCATATTTGTGTCATGTCATTTGAGGTAAAAACTAAAAGCAAAGGACACATACATGTATTCTATTTTCATCATGTAGAAGATTTAAAATACAATCCTGAAAATTAGAAAAAAATATGTTTCAAATATATTCGTTATTTCGCGTCAATCTGATTAAAATACAGATATATATTATTTCGTTTCCTTTTTTTTATATACTTTCGGTGGCTTACACTACACGTAGAGATAAGATAAAAGATAAAAAGATAAAATATATTTTATTAACGTGTCACCATCTACATGTATACGAAGGTTTAAAATACAGATATAAATTATTTCGTTTCCTTTTTTTATATACTTTCGATGGCTTACACTACATGTAGATATGGCCGGTTGTCGCGATGTTTTCTGGTGGATTACCCACAGTTCCGTGCATCAAACGCCTAAAGCTCACAGTAACAACAGACCGTTTTATTTGCTAATCTCTCAAATCATACAGAACATGCCAATGACAACAACTCTTCCAGATCCTAGTGTAGTAAAGACAAGTAAAACAAAAAAAAAACACGAACCGAAATACGATCTGTGTTTAAATCAGAACAAATTTACAGAGACGGGGAGGGAGAGGGGTATGGGCTTTTGTTTCCACAGCATATTTCAAGCAATTTTAAGATATTTTAGTATGGCATTGTACACACATCAACCTATATTGTCTCGATTATGGATTGTATCCAGTAGACATGGTACAAGGGTTAATCAGCGAAATTGATGCATGAGATGTGTTGTTGACGTTTGGGAAAGTAGACGAGGGGAAATGTGTAGGGAGTGATAGTTAGATATAATGAATGGTTAGAGTGGCTGTGGTGTTACGGTGAAATACTATGCCGCCACCGTAACACTACAGCTTTATGATTTGTTAGACAGGAGTGCTGTAATAAGTCCGACAATCATAAATAACATATTTCTGATTTTATTGTCGTCTTTTCCCACTTGCACTGGTTGTACGCCATTTTGCAACTAGCTGACGAAGACAGCTCGGGCGGCGATTGTTCGACTCCGGGCTGCTCTGTCACTCGATATTCACGCGGTAATTCACGGAATTCCACGATAAAAAACATCAAACGACCGCGTTGCGTGTACTGTATGTTTTAACCTTGACCTATTACTCACTGATAAGCTTCCGCTGCAAAAGGAGTTCTTGCTTTTTTATTATTAGTATAATGACTTCGTCATGTGCGGCAGGTTAGTTTGCTTCTAAAAACACTGTTTACCGTTCCAAAAAATACAAAAGTAATTTTCTACCAGACAACCATGGTTCTATTCACCGAGACTAGATACTTTCTCTCTGTGTAAGGATATTATCGCTATGAAATGAGTTCATACACTGTTGAGAAAAAAATCCCGTTGGTTTGCTTAGTAACAATTTGTGCATGAATCAACACTGTACTGAAAATTCGGTGCGTAATAAATATGAACGGTCTTCAAACATTCGGTTTATAATTAGCGATAAACAGGTACAGTGGCAAGTGTTATGCTAAACAGACCTAATACCTCAAAAGTACCTACGCGCGAAATCCCAGATTTTGGAACATGTAAAACAAAACAAAATAGTGCCCGTGCGCGTGCCAGTAATAGAAAAACTAAGAGTTCGCGCATAAAAAATGCACGAACGTACCAGACGAGATGTCATCTAGGGTTTTGCAGTCACTAGCCAAATTACTCTACTCACTAATTGTTTTTTTTTGTGATTTAATGGTTCTATATTATATTTTACAGAAAGTATGTAATTTACATCACTGGAAACAAGGAGGTGACAAATATAAAACAGCTGAAGCTACACTTAGTTCTATCTGGGACGGGTTAAGAAAATTTGCAGATAAAAACGAGGTATATTGAATTGTGTGTTATTGTTACATAAAATCATTTGGGGTTTTAAGGTATTTTAAATTGGGTTTCTTTTACATGCAAGCTATTTGCCAAAAGGGATTTTTGGAACAGCTAGTACCATTTTTAAATAGTGGATCACTGACTATGTTTCGTCTCCGGATTTCCCCCTGTCGATGTTGCAGTTGGGGGAACTGAGTCTAGTTGCTTGTGTCGGACAAAAACCGACATAGATCAAGTATTCTTTGGTGTGCACAAAACAGAAACATTGATGAAGAGTAGCCTGGAAGCAGATAGGTTGAGACGTAAAACCCCATTTAATTTTCAATCATTATTTCATTATACTTATGTTTTGGACTGAAGCATATTCACTATAATATATTAATTTATTCAATTTATTGTAGGATGAACGAGTAACACAAGATGAGTGGATCACTATGTGGGACGATTGTGTTAAAAATTTAACTGCTGGAAAAGGATTCCCTGAATGGCAAAAAAATTACATGGAATTTATGTTCTTGGCTAATGATACATCAGGTAAAAAATTCAAGAACCGATAGACTGTCTTTTCGAATAATTAAGTTCGTGGAATATGACCCCTGATTGTACGAAAAATCACGTTTTTAGCTTGTTGACATAGAAGAGACACAATCTTTATCCGATTTTGAGGAAACTATAATGTATGTTTATAAGTCCCAACGATCTTGGTCCATTTCGATTTTCGCGCATATCCTGGATTATAGCCTGGTTGTACGAAAAATCTTATTTTTGTCTTGTGGTAACATAAGAGTCAAAAATTTTATCTGATTTTAAAAACCCGCTTATTATCACCGTTACCCCCTAATGATGGGTTGAGTTCGAATTTCGTGAAAATCTGGCCAACAATGGATGACAATATGGCCGCTCCATATATGCAAATTAGTGCAATGTAAACCCTGATTGTACTGTACGAAAAAAAATCGCGTTTATATCTCTAGAGGTCCCAATTATTATCTGATTTATCTGATTTAGAGTTTTAAAAAATGTCTAAATATATCACCGGTAGGACCTAATGACGATTTGGTTCTTATTTGTCCGATAAAAAAATGGCCGCTGCACAAGTAAAAGTACGTCACAATTGTTATCCGATTTTGACGAAACTTAAAATGTATGTTTATATCCAAAAAATCTGGGTTCCTGTTAGTTTTAATGCTTGCATGTATCGGGCCGGAACTTCCCGGATTTTGGCCTTTGGTCGCG
Source organism: Patella pellucida (assembly GCA_917208275.1). Classification (NCBI taxonomy): domain Eukaryota; kingdom Metazoa; phylum Mollusca; class Gastropoda; family Patellidae; genus Patella; species Patella pellucida. The sequence goes on from OU795039.1 coordinate 46,604,915, forward strand.
CGTAAAATTTATTATTATTTATTTGGCTTGTTCTCTGCCCGTCTCTTGGAAAATGAGGGCGTATCTTGTATGCTAACCATTTGTTATATTTTTTTAGGTGATGGTTTTATTGACAAAGAAGAATATATTACCATATACACACTATTTGGTATTACTCCAGAATCCGCTGGAGCAGCATTTGATAAACTAGCACAGGTATGTCCAGATGATAATGGCATGGACAATGGATACGAATCAAGCATGAAAAACATAATAGAAATTCAATGCTTTGGGATCTATTATTATTCTGAACTTAAATTAATTAAAAACAGCAAATATTTTTGAATATTTAACAGAATGACAAAACCTAATGAAATGAGGGCGTCTCATTTTTGAGATTGAGATGTTTTTTTGTCCATATAAAGATTTTAGGATTAGATACATTTCGATCATTTGATCAAAGGATACAGAAATTATGTGTGGTACTACATCTCTGGAAGAGACCATTTTTTGTCAATGAACAGAAAAGATTTTACAAACTACCTTTCATTTCGGCTCAGACGATTAAATTAGGGCGTCTCCACAAAAATAACCCTCTTTCAATTTCGCAAATATGAATTACAATCCTAGGAATTGGATGGTGAAATTTTGATTACATGTATATGGCACCAAATTTGCAGCTATGAAATTACAAATTGAATCTGCTTTAAAACAAAATCACCAACTATTGTTCTCATTGTTATTTCAGGGAACAAACGGTAAAATATCTTGGAATGAGTTCGAATCACTTTGGGCAGAATACTTTACATCAGATAACCCTAGTGTACGAGGAAACTTTCTCTTCGGCCAGATTCCAGTTTGAAGTTGACAAGGGAGTCTGAGATTAGGAAAGTCATTTGCCTCCGATCCTTAGACGGATTTTTATAAGGATGATTTTTGTGTGATTCCGTCTATAGAATCCAGATACGCCTGATATTACCAACATATTCAAAGAGGACATAATTAAACTCTCCTGTATATTGGTTATAACCTTGGGAAATATGCTGTTCATGCTTTGTCTTTTAATTTATACAAATTTATACATTGGAATAACTCATATTTATATTATAATATTATTTTTTTTTTTGAATACATGTATTTATCTTAAATTGAAACAGTCGAACTTTGATGCGTGGCTGGGATAACTGTTCATTTAGTGGGAGAGAAAACCCCAATAGGTTTTGGCAAGTTTCTAAACATAATTTAAAGAAGCATCTTGAAATACAATGGTTTGATATGTAATGGGTAGATTTATCAGTTTGTTGGTTATGATGGTTAACAATATAGATGTAAATAATCCCCCCTGTGGAAGGAGTCAGAAACGTCATTATAGAAACAGTATCAGTAGTAGGTAAGCTTATAGTAGTAACGTAGATCGAGTTGTGTTGTGAAAGAGATCAGCGAGGCAGTTGTAATAATGTATTTATAATACCAACATTCAAAGAGAAAATCTTTCAACTATTTCTATTTTTTCACCGTCTCTTCTTCTGTTTTTCAACATGGTGTACGTTTATGGGCGATGTTATAACTTATAAATAAACACCCATTCCACAAATTTTGTTATTCGTTATTGTTTTTTAGTGATATTCCCCATTCATGAGAACAACATTTTTGCCATGTTTATAGGAGCCACCGAAAAGACACCTAATTCATTGAAATTGGGCCCAGTTATCAGTGGTTGGGAAAGTGGCTTGTCCTTAAACATGATTCTTATCTGAATTTAACACTCAAATTATATTTCCAAAAATGTCCCTACGGCGCCAATGAATTGCTACAAGGCGCTGGTGGGGTACCACCATAAAAGTGCCACTATATTATTATATAGAGACCGGTCAGGGTCTGGACGGCAACGTGTTGTTACGCCCCAACAAAACCAGCACATTTCCTGGATTTCACACTTCTAGCTACCCGTACTTCTCTGCTACTGTGAGGGGCCCAAGTAGGATTATCATTGCCGTAAGCACGTTGGACCAACTCTGATGATCTTGCTGATAATATATTATGACCTTTGACTATTAGTCCTACCCCTATAACGTCAAGTTGTTTTGGCATCTTCGTGTTGCTGTTGATTTTCTTGTGCCAGTAAAAACTGTCCAGCTTACAAGCACCCAAAAAAACACTTTTCGATTGCAATATGATGACCAAATCAGTGGCACGTTTCTATTGCTTCTGCGTATTACAGTATGTTAAACTGAACTAAGGGGTATTATTATACATGTATTATTTTGTGAAAGAACAATTATCAGTGGGCGGTAATTCCTGTACATTTCTATGTTGAATATATCCATGTGAATTAAAGAATTGTTTCATCTTTTTTTTTTAAACAAATCACGTCAAGTTTTCACAGAATAGCCAGAAAGCATTTGTTTACTTACCTTGAATCCATAACTGTAACAAAGACGTAAAAATCTTTGAATAATAACAATTGTATTACAGAAATAGCAAAAATACGTCCTTTTAATTCCGAAACTGTTAAAGTTGTGATAGAACAATAGATTTAACGTCATCGGTTTCACTATGACGTCGATTTAATTGTGACGTCACAGTGGTCTATCTTTCATATTTAAATTTGTGATAATAGACCAGAGGGAGGAGGGGGGCCATTGTCACCCGAGTGGGGGCAAAATCTGAGTTAACTTTTCTAGAGGCATTTTTCGTCAGGAATCCGAATCTGGTAGGTAATAAGCCAGGTGAGGGGGCGTTTCCGAGATAATCGAGGTCAAAGGTCACGGAAGGCCAGATAACGAAAGAGACGTAAAAAATCCAAAATCTGTTCAGAATAGGGCCGAAAATCATTGATAACAGCAATGAGACAATTATAATACAGTAATATAATAATAACATTATATCTGGAATTTCGTACTAAGACCCGTATTGTGGCATTGAATACCCCCCCCCCCCCCCGTTCATTAGTAATAGAGTTTAATACCCCACAACTTTGATCGCTATGCTATTTAAGGTAAGTAAATATGAATGTGCCATAATTACTTACATATTTGAAGAGGGTAATAAACAAGCTTTTCTGTGATATGTAACATTATATCTGGAATTTCGTACTAAGAACCGTACTTTGGCATTGAATACCCCTCCCCCTTCATTATTATAGTAATAGAGCTTAATACCACCAAATTTTGATCGCTTTTTAAGGTAAGTATATATGAATGTGCCATAAAATTATTTACGTAATTGAAGAGAGCAATCAACAAGCTTTTCGCTGATATGTAACATTATATCTGGAATGTCGTACTAAGAACCGTATGTTGGCATTGAATACCCCTCCCCCTTCATTATCATAGTGATGGAGCTTAATACCACCAAATTTTGATCGCTTTTTAAGGTAAGTAAATATGAATGTACTATAAAATTATTTACATATTTGAGGAGAAAAATCAACAAGCTTTTCGCTGATATGTAACATTATATCTGGAATTTCCTACTAAGACCCGTATTTTGGCATTGAATACCCTCCTCCTTCATTATCATAGTAATAGAGCTTAATACCACCAAACTTTCATTGCTTTTTAAGGTAAGTAAATCTTAATGTGCCAGAAAATTATTTACATATTTGAAGAGAAAAATCAACAAGCTTTTCGCTGATATGTAACATTATATCTGGAATTTCCTACTGAGACCCGTATTTTGGCATTGAATACCCCCCCCCCCTTCATTATCATAGTAATAGAGCTTAATACCACCAAACTTTCATTGCTTTTGAAGGTAAGTAAATCTTAATGTGCCAGAAAATTATTTTCTGATATGGAAGAGGTCATCAACAAGCTTTTCGCTGATATGTAATATTATATCTGGAATTTCGTACTTAGACCCGTATTTTGGCATTGAATACCCCCCCCCCTTCATTATCATAGTAATAGAGCTTAATACCACCAAACATTGATTGATTTTTAAGGTAAGTAAATATGAATGTACCATAATCTTATTTACATATTTGAAGAGGGTAATAAACAAGCTTTTTAGTGATATGTCAAAATTATATCTGGAATTTCGTACTAAGACCCGTATTTTGGCATTGAATACCCCCCCCCCCCCTTCATTATCATAGTAATAGAGCTTAATACCACAGGTATGCAGGTGTCATCGCTGCTTATTGTTATTACATATATTATATTACTGTATTATAATTGTCTCATTGCTGTTATCAATGATTTTCAGCCCTATTCTGAACAGATTTTGAATTATATACGTTTCTTTCGTTATTTGGCCTTCCGTGACCTTTGACCTCTATTATCTCGGAAACTCCCCCCCCCCCCCACCTGGCTTATTACCTACCAGATTCGGATTCCTGGTGAAAAATGCCTTTTGAAAAGTTAACTCAGAATTTGCCCCCACTCGGGTGACAATGCCCCCCTCCCCCCTCTGGTCTAAGATAATTTGTCGTTTTTATCAAAAACGATTGTGGCGAGAAGAAAGTACCATGGATTTTCCTAAACAGAATACGCATGCTAATTCAAAAAATAAATGTCAACAACTGAAGAGAGTTTACTACTCATTGTTGAAAGAGAGAGAGAGATGGGATTAAACGTCCACTCGACACAAACTAGGTTATTCCGGGACTAACATAATGATTTAATTTTATTTCAATAATTCGCTTGCGCGTAGGGGTTTTTAGCAAGAGGAAACGGGAGAAAACCAACGAGTTTGGAAAGGCGACCCTACTTCTTGCCACGTATAAGCGGGAATTCGAAACCACGCCAGTTAACTTAATGACAGGCTTTATGATACAGCACGCACATGTTCTAACCATTCGCCCACCACCCCCCCCCCTTCTTCATCGTGGAGACGGCGGAACAACGGAAGACACAGACGAAAATATACCGTCGAAGATCTATAATTAAACAAAAAAAAAAGAGAGAGAGAAATGGGTTTTAACGTCCACTCGACACAAACTAGGTCATTTTGGGACTAACGTATGGTTTTCAGCAGTGGGAGGAAACCGGAGTGCCCAGAGGTGACCGGCCAACTAGAGGTCGAAGCGCGGCACTCTAGGCCATCCCAACCCCCTTTAAACAAAAAAGGAAAATAAATATATATATAACCATGGACCATGTCCATGATATAACCGACCAAACAATTTGTTTATATTTTAAGACAAACAATTTTTATTTTGTATTTTCTCTATAAGAAATGTATCCGCGCACCAGTAATGAATATCGGTTGATTCTAAAAGCACTTTATGAATATTCAAATAAAACCGTCATAATATAATTCTAACAATATATTATCTTAAAGAATGCAAATATAAACACAGTGAATATAGATAGGCAAAGTGAATGATAAATGACATGTATAATTACAACAAATATCTCTCATTGCATTGTCCTTGAAAATATTAATTACATGAAAACGAATATATCCCGTATTTCTGAAACAAAATATAATACAGGATTACTTAAAAGAACAGGGACAAGGCTGGACCAATCTTAAAGGAGAAAAATAAAATTGATCTCTGTAGGATGAACGAGTAACACAAGATGAATGGATCACTATGTGGGACGATTGTGTTAAAAATTTAACTGCTGGAAAAGGATTCCCTGAATGGCAAAAAAATTACATGGAATTTATGTTCTTGGCTAAGGATACATCAGGTAAAAAATTCAAGAACCGATAGATTGTCTTTTTGAATAATTAAGTTCGTGGAATATGACCCCTGACTGTACGAAAAATCACGTGTTTAGCTTGTGCCTCTTCTATAAGAGGCACAATCCTTTTCCGATTTTGGTGAAACTATAATGTATGTTTATAACCCAAGGATCTTGATCCATTTCGATTTTCGCGCATATCCTGGATTATAGCGTGGTTGTACGAAAACTCTTGATTTTATCTTGTGGTAACATTAGAGTCAAAAATTTTATCCGATTTTAAAAACCCGCTTATTATCACCTAATGATGGTTGAGTTCGAATTTCGTGAAAATCTGGCCAACAATGGATGACAATATTATTGCCGCTCCATGTATGCAAATTAGTGCAATGTAAACCCTGATTGTTCGGGAAAAAAAATCGCATTTATATCTCTAGGGGTCCCAATTATTTAGAATTTTAAATTTTTTAAAAATAAATCACCTGTAGGCCCTAATGACGGTTGGGTTCGAATTTGTCCGATAAAATGGCCACTGCGCGTGTAAAAGTACGTCACCATTTTTATCCGATTTTGATGAAACTTAAAATGTATGTTTATATCCCAAAAATCTGGGTTCCTGTTAGTTTTAATGCTTGCATGTATCGGGCCGCAACTTCCCGGATTTTGGCCTTTGGTCGTGCGTAAAATTTATTATTATTTATTTGGCTTGTTCTCTGTCCGTTTCTTGCAAAATGTGGACGTATCTTGTATGGAAACCACTTGTTCTATTTTTTAGGTGATGGTTTTATTGACAAAGAAGAATATATTACTATATACACACTATTTGGTATTACTGAAGAATCCGCTGGAGCAGCATTTGATAAACTAGCACAGGTATGTCAAGATGATAATGGCCTGGAAATTGGATACGAATAAAGCATGAAAAACACTATATAAATTCAATGCTTGGGATCTATTATTATTCTGAACTTAAATTAATTAAAAGCAGCAAAGGAAAAGAAATTACGGCTAAATCTAATTTTTGAATATTTAACAGAATGACAAAACTTAATGAAATAAGGGCGTCTCATTTTTTGAGATTGAGAAGTTATTTTGTCCATAAAAAAGATTTTAGGATTGGATACATTTCGATCATTTGATCAAAGGATACAGAGATTATGACGTGTGGTACTACATCTCTGGAAGAGTCCATGGAAGAGTCCATTTTTTGTCAATGACAGAAATGATTTTACAAACTAGTCACAGCTGGCTTATTTCTCTAAAAGAAATAGTTTGCTTTCATTTCGGCTCAGACGATTTAATTAGGGCGTTTCCACAAAAATAACCCTCTTTCAATTTCGCAAATATGAATTACAATCCTAGGAATTGGATGGTGAAATTTTGATTACATGTATATGGCACCAAATTTGCAGCTATGAGATTACAAATTGAATCTGCTTTAAAACAAAATCACCAACTATTGTTCTCATTGTTATTTCAGGGAACAAACGGTAAAATATCTTGGAATGAGTTCGAATCACTTTGGGCAGAATACTTTACATCAGATAACCCTAGTGTACGAGGAAACTTTCTCTTTGGCCAGATTCCAGTTTGAAGTTGACAAGGGAGTCTGAGATTAGGAAAGTCATTTGCCTCCGATCCTTAGACGGATTTTTATAAGGATGATTTTTGTGTGATTCCGTCTATAGAATCCAGATACGCCTGATATTACCAACATATTCAAAGAGGACATAATTAAACTCTCCTGTATATTGGTTATAACCTTGGGAAATATGCTGTTCATGCTTTGTCTTTTAATTTATACAAATTTATACATTGGAATAACTCATATTTATATTATAATATTCATTTTTTTTTTTGAATACATGTATTTATCTTAAACTGAAACAGTCGAACTTTGATGCGTGGCTGGGATAACTGTTCATTTAGTGGGAGAGAAAACCCCAATAGGTTTTGGCAAGTTTCTAAACATAATTTAAAGAAGCATCTTGAAATACAATGGTTTGATATGTAATGTGTAGATTTATCAGTTTGTTGGTTATGATGGTTAACAATATAGATGTAAATAATCCCCCCTACGGAAGGAGTCAGAAACGTCATTATAGAAACAGTATCAGTAGTAGGTAAGCTTATAGTAGTAACGTAGATCGAGTTGTGTTGTGAAAGAGATCAGCGAGGCAGTTGTAATAATGTATTTATAATACCAACATTCAAAGAGAAAATCTTTCAACTATTTCTATTTTTCACCGTCTCTTCTTCTGTTTTTCAACATGGTGTACGTTTATGGGCGATGTTATAACTTATAAATAAACACCCATTCCACACATTTTGTTATTCGTTATTGTTTTTTAGTGATATTTCCCCATTCATGAGAACAACATTTTTGCCATGTTTATGGGAGCCACCGAAAAGACACCTAATTCATTGAAATTGGGCCCAGTTATCAGTGGTTGGGAAAGTGGCTTGTCCTTAAACATGATTCTTATCTGAATTTAACACTCAAATTATATTTCCAAAAATGTCCCTACGGCGCCAATGAATTGCTACAAGGCATAGTACAAGGAACGGACCTACAGCGCCGGGTTGCGCTGGTGGGGTCCCACCATAAAAGTGCCACTATATTATTATATAGAGACCGGTCAGGGTCTGGACGGCAACGTGTTGTTACGCCCCAACAAAACCAGCACATTTCCTGGATTCACACTTCTAGCTGCCCGTACTTCTTCTACTGTGAGGGGCCCACGTAGGATTATCATTGCCGTAAGCACGTTGGACCAACTCTGATGATCTTGCATTATAATATATTATGACCTTTGACTATTAGTCCTATCCCTATAACGTCAAGTTGTTTTGGCATCTTTGTGTTGCTGTTGATTTTCTTGTGCCAGTAAAAAATGTCCAGCTTACAAGCACCCCAAAAACACTTTTAGATTGCAATATGACGATCAAATCAGTGGCACGTTTCTATTGCTTCTGTGTATTACAGTATGTTAAACTGAACTAAGGGGTATTATACATGTATTATTTTGTGAAAGAACAATTATCAGTGGGTGGTAATTCCTGTACATTTCTATGTTGAATATATCCATGTGGATTAAAGAATTGTTTCATCTTTTTTTTAAAAACAAATTACGTCAAGTTTTCACAGAATAGCCAGAAAGCATTTGTTTACTTACCTTGAATCCATAGCTGTAACAAAGGCGTAAAAATCTTTGAATAATAACAATTGTATTACAGAAATAGCAAAAATACGTCCTTTTAATTCTGAAACTTTTAAAGTTGTGATAGAACAATAGATTTAACGTCATCGGTTTCATTGTGACATCGATTTAATTGTGACGTCACAGTGGTCTATCTTTCATATTTAAATTTTTTTTTTTTTTTATCAAAAACGATTGTGGCGAGAAGAAAGTACCATGGATTTTCCTAAAAAGAATATGCATGCTAATTCAAAAAATAAATGTCAACAACTGAAGAGAGTTTACAACTTATTGTTGAAAGAGAGAGAGATGGGATTAAACGTCCACTCGACACAAACTAGGTCATTCCGGGACTAACATAATGGTTTAATTTTATTTCAATAATTCGCTTGCGTGTAGGGGTTTTTAGCAGGAGGAAACGGGAGAAAACCAACGAGGTTGGAAAGGCGACCCTACTTTTTGCCACGTACAAGCGGGAATTCGAAACCACGCCAGTTAACTTAATGGCAGGCTTTATGATACAGCACGCACATGTTCTAACCATTCGGCCATCACCCCCCCCCCCCCCCCTTCTTCATTGTGGAGACGGCGGAAAACTGAAGACACAGACGAAAATATACCGTCGAAGATCTATCGGCTTAAAGAAAAGTTCCCTGGTTCTATTGTTTTCTTACTATGAAGCATCTCGAATCTCAGTGTCCTTCGGTGAACTGAACTTCAAAAAACTGAGTAGCTGTATTTAAATGTCAGAATAGAATTAAACAAAAAGAGAGAGAGAGAAATGGGTTTTAACTTCCACTCGACATAAACTAGTTCATTTTGGGACTAACGTATGGTTTTCAATTTGTATTTAAATAATTCGCTTGCGCGTAGGTGTCGTTAGCAGTGGGAGGAAACCGGAGTGCCCAGAGGAAAACCACGAGGTTGAGAAGGCGCCCTATCTCCATGTAACATACCACAGCCGCAAGCCAGAGGTGACCGGCCAACTAGAGGTCGATGCGCGGCACTCTAGACCACTAGGCCATCCCAACCCCCTTTAAACAAAAAAGGAAAGAACCCTTTACCGTGGGGATTCGAAATAAGAGTAGGCCCTCGTAGCACACTGCATGACGTACATTATTAGCTTTCGTTAGCTCAGTTGGAGAAGAATGGTTAACGCGTTCGCAATTGATCATAATGACTGTCATTGAATCAACTGGCGCGGTATCAATTCTCCGCTTGTACGTGACAAGGGATAGATCGACTGTCCATTCCGTGAGTTTTCTCTTGGTCCTTCAGATTCCTCCTACTGTTAAAGACCCTTTACCTTTAGGTGTGTTTTTGTATGTAGCATATGTATGTATGTATGTTCGCCCATCACGCTGATATCTATAACGAAAGTTGCTGAAATTCAATAGAAGTCTTTGTTTTACTAGTTTAAATGATGCATATACATTTCATACGAGAGAGAGAGAAATGGGGTTTAAGACCACTCAACACAACTTGGTCATTTCGGGACTAACATATGGTTTAATTTTATTTCAATAATTCGCTTGCGCGTAGGGGTCTTTAGCAGTGGGATGAAACCGGAGTGTCCGTAGGAAACCAACGAGGATGAGAAGGCTCCCCTTTTTCCATGTCACATACGCTCACACTAGGGTCGAAACCACAGTCGCAAGCCAGAGGTGACCGGTCAGCTAGAGGTCGAAGCGCGGCACTCTAGACCACTAGGTCATCCCAACCCCCCACATTTCATACGGAGCGTCCACAAGATGCAACAATGTGAAACAATGGCCATAACTCCAGAAGAAATTAACGGAAGATATTGAAATTAAAAAGGCTTCTTCATCTCACTAATATAAGCATTATATTTCAATTTAAAAACAATCAAATGATAAATGTAGTCTGTAGAGTGTTCACAACAAATTGCGGACGACGGATGGACTGATTACCAGACGGGCGGACGGCCGGGTCGAGGGCAATATACGACCACATTCCCATGTTGGCGTATACAAAACACGACCACATGAATGTTTTAGACTGTCAAATCTGGGCCACAGGCGAATTTATGCCCGCGGCGGGAGTCGAGATTCTGAAATGGCCGCAATAGCCTTCCATACCATACATCAACCTAATATGGTCATAGTTCGCCAATGCATGGCTTGCTAATGCAAGGCTTGTTAATGCAAGTGTCGTTAATACAACTGTTGAAACTACAAATGTTGAAACTGCAAATGTTTAAATTACATCTCTTGAAACTCTAAAGTTAAGCTGTGTTATTTCAAAATTTGTACTTTCACAAATCGACAAATGTACTTTGCATTTTGACAAATTAACAAATGTACTTTCACAAATCGACAATGTTCTTTGTATATTGACAAATTAACAAATGTACTTTCACAAATCGACAAATGTATTTTCACAAATTGAGAGTTTTGGCGAGGATCCCCCTCCATACAAACGCACCCTAAGGTCACAAAGTGATCACCTTCTAACAGTACCAAGTTATAGACTTAAATCCTTTGGTTTTCGACGATTTTCTCACAGTGTGCCAAAAATATGGAACTCTTTGCCTATACATCTCAAAACTTCGCAATGTTTAGAAACTTTCAAATCAAAACTAAAATCATATTTGTTTGATTCCTATTATAAAGAATGAACTATAAAACTGAAGAGCTAAACAAACCTGCGCCATGAGCATACTGTTTGGATGGAATGCGCGCAATATAAATATTCATTATTATTATTATATAACCAACCAAACAACCAGTTTATATTTTAAGACAAACAATTTTTATTTTGTATTTTCTCTATAAGAAATGTATCCGCGCACCAGTAATGAATATCAGTTGATTCTAAAAGCCCTTTATGAATATTCAAATAAAACCGTCATAATATAATTCTAACAATATATTATCATAAAGAATGCAAATATAAACACAGTGAATATAGATAGGCAAAGTGAATGATAAATGACATGTATAATTACAACAAATATCTCTCATTGCATTGTCCTTGAAAATATTAATTACATGAAAACGAATATATCCCGTATTTCTAAAACAAAATATAATACAGGATTACTTAAAAGAACAGGGACAAGGCTGGACCAATCTTAAAGGAGAAAAATAAAATTGATCTCTGTGAAATACACCCTTTTTATCGTAGATCCATTGAAAACCCGAACTTCCCCTTTAAGTCGCACCCGGACTCGTTTTATTACAAATATTGTGAATTGCTGGATAATAATAATAATATAAAACCATTACAAGCGGCTCGAATTTAAAAGATTTTCATTAATACAAGGAAAAATTTCATACCAAAAACATGAACATAAAAACTAAACAGCAAAATTTAATTACAATTACTAAAATGTGTGGAATGGTTCTATCTTAACATTTTATAGACAACCTCCATTCTAGTGTTTGCTTAATATATTCATCAATTTTTTTACAAGAGACAAAATTATTTACATGCTCCTTGAAAATTACAAGACAATATTAATTCTCATGTCAGGAATAATTCGATTTACAAAATTATTTACACAACAATTCAACTAACACAAAAATATAATGTAATATTTCTGAAGAATATTGTTCCATTATTCATAATTTAATACAGATAACAAAATTATTATTGATTTAAAAGGGAGACACAGTTGCTCAGCAAGTAAGAAACTGTTATGGTGTTGGCTCAGCGTGGTGCAGGACAAGGAACCCTGTACATGTGGGCGTGCAAGTAAAATAAACCCCGATAGTTAGAATTCGAAATAAAGGTACACTATAGTCCAAGCCAAAATGTCCCTTTAGCACACTGCATGGCAATGCCCATCTTCATTAGTTCATCATTGGTGCACAGGAGTTCTAATTATTCAAGCATGGTTAAATGGACAATAAACCCCCTCTAAATACGTAACAGGAAGTGTTTATCTCCTAAATGATGATAGTTTGCAGAGTATTTTGGTGATCAATATATCATTCTATACTATGCTACCTCTTAAAAAAGTTATACAATGCTTTTGAATCTTTAATTTATGTACATGGATAGAACCAAAATAACCCATATTAAATTGCTATAAGATGTGCTTTATGTGTATGTTTTAAATAATATACTCAAAATTGATTTTATTGGCATTTTAATAATTGAACTGGAAATACACAAGTGACAATTCTATGGAATACAATTAAGGTTTTGACTAGGCTTATCTATATAAAGCAATTAACAGTAATTGTATTCCATAGAATTGTTTCCTGTGTACACAAATGATGTTAACATTAATACTGATAAAACTGACCACCTATATCAAAATATTTTAAACCATGAAAATAATTAAGACGAAAGTTAAATGAGCTTAATATAATTTTATGATTCTTAAAAGAAATGAGGTAATAAACAACAGTCAATGGAAATTTTGAGTACCGTCAGTAAAATCAACTTGTTTGACTCTTCTTCAGATCAGGGGTTCTCAACCGGGCAACTTTGTTTTGTTCAGTAATTTAAGTTTATGCATCTTGAATAGAAGGCTTGATCTCGCTGTACATCTCCTCGAGCTGTACTAATTTCAATTGGCTACTAACCCAGTTGGGGAACCTATCAGATTCCTCAATCATTGTGAAGACCAAGTCTATCACTTTCCAGCTAAAATGTCTACCTGTGATGATCGAGTTGCAAAGTCCGTGGAGGCCGCCATGTTTGATTTCAGTGTGTTTGTGCCACAACCTCTGAGTGAATGATATGGAGATAACATAGCTATAAGTGCAAAAATTGCAAACCCTTCTCGTAACGTCTAGATGTTGAAAAACTCACGGTTGTTGCTTCACGAACATGCTGCTATAATATAGCAACCAGCAATGGGGATATTTACAACAATATTATTTATAACATTATTACTTCAAGTACAAATAACAGAACATAATAATCTTATTTCAGTTAAGTTTAAAAATATAATTGAAAAAGATTTATGTACAAACCTAGTATAAGCAGATTTTCCCGCTGGATAGACAAAATCTACTATCTGGGGCTAAATTTATCTTAGATGGGAAACCCTTGCTCTTAATATTCTACAATTTATAATATCTTAAAAAATGTGGAACTATTTGACATATTATCATGTTCAAATGAATAGATACCTATACTCTAATAAGCATACTTCTATTATTTTTTCAAAACCCTATCAAATTTTAGTTCTTTGTTTGCTCCTTAATTAATCATACAACCAGAATTAGATCTGTTCATATTATAAACTATAGAAATTTGTAGTTCAATAGAGAAATAAGAAATAAAACTGTGATATGAAGAAATTAAGCAGTGGGCTGTTTGTAATGATAACTTTCCTTTGGAATCAAATTGAAACTCATTCAGGTGTACTCAAAATCTTTGTTCTTCGATTATAAATAATATGCCCTATAATATGGTGATATGACAGGTTATGTAAATAATGTAACAAAAAAATTTCTTTCATCGAGTCATAAATGTGGTTTACATGTTTATTATTTACATATATTCCCTCTTACTCTTACAAATAATTACAAATACCTATATTGCATTGTGAATGAAAATATTTGACATCTCATTATTATATGAATTCATTAAATTACTTTGAGCATTGTTGTATAAATGTACATGTGCACTTAATTTAACGTAACAAATATAAATCTTTGCGAAAACTTTATTAGCACAGAAAAATAAGATTATAGAAAACTTTCTTAGCACAAAACTCGAGTTCAGACAATATCTAAAAATCAAAGATATGAAATGAGTATTCTGAATTTAAATAGGAAAAAGATTTATTAATGTTAACCTAAAAATAAAAATGTTCAAACACTTTGATGAAGACATAAAATACATAAATTAATATGACTAAATATTTAATTTATGTGAAACAATAAATGAGATATGAAATATATTAAAAATACTTTCTATATCTAAAACACAACCAAGCCATACTGGTATTTTACTCTCCTATTTCAGTTCCTTGCATTACCATGTTTTTATTAAGTATAGAATGAATAAAAACAAGGAATTGTACAGGCTATTTTTCTCCCTTCTGTCTTATCTACAGTGTAGTGACATTCAATAATTTTTTGAATTGTCAGATATCATCTCACAAACTCATATAACAACTTTTAGTGTTATCAGTGAAATTCGCCCGTGTATCTATCGCTGGTCACTTCAGTCAGTTATGTGATAATGACTGACACCAATATTGTCCTTTAAATGACTAGATTTAAGTTCTTGGTTTTAAGGAAATAATTTTGTTTAATTAAAGGAACTTAACCCTCTTTGACTTAGACTAAAACAAGGTGTTGAACTGATCTGAGGTTTTAATTCCATTAGGTAACGGAACATACATACAGTTATATTTTTAAAGTCAGTTTATTTAATGATCTTAGATTCATGTTTTGCTTTAATTGTTATGTTTTAGCGATTGGCTCAAACTCTGGATCTTAATTTTAAATGTAGACAAGATACAGTTTTCACAAAGTAGAGAGATGGAGAGAGAAAGAAATGGGGTTAAATGTCTACTTGACACAAACTAGGTCATTTCGGGACTATTTCAATAATTTGCTTGTGCATAGGGGTCTTTTGCCGTGGGAGGTAACCGGAAGATACAGAGAAAACCCACGAGGGTGGATTACAAAGTAAATCAACATATCCCATTTATTTAATCATCAATTTTATATTTTACTCCAAATAAAACATGTTTAAATGCTAAACTTAGGACAATATCAAGATACCTATTTACAAAGACATAAAAGAATTAATAAACTTAAGAGCTTTTTTGATATGTTCATCAGTTACCCCTGTGGAAAGTAATAATTATGCATTATGCAAAACTCAACATAACAGAAAATGTTAGGCATATACATGTATGCTGCAGACAAGTGCCAATGTCGGTCAAATCAACTGATCTACAGTAGCTATTCTCATTCCACAGTAGCATTATTACCATATCCAGCCATTGACGCTTAAAATATTTTCATGTAAAGTATTATCACACAACCATTCCTGCATAGAGTTCGGCCATTATATCACAATAACATCTAGTAACATCATTAGAAGCTGGTTCCCACTTTCTACCATAACATTCTATTAACTCTAATAAAACACAGCGAACTTTTGATGGGGTCCTGCAAGAAACATTGATTATTATTTTACCCCTAAAAATATCATCCAATAGTAGCTAACAAAGAGAAATTTACATATTGCTTGGATGTTGGAGATTGTGGTATTACAGTGAATTTGATCCCAAACTTGTACAAGCCAAGAAGTAGGATCATCTGTCTAATGGCATGGGTTTCTTCCTACTATTTAATATGCATATGTGCAAGTGCACTATTGAATTAAATTTGTACCATAATGTTAGGCCAAAAAAAACCTAGCTGATGTTAAACCTTTTCTTTCTAATATACCCAATTAAAGCTAATATATGCGGAGTATAGCAGCTTTGCTGTTCGAGCACCAATTTAATATCAAAATTCTTTCTATCTGTTTTTACAGTGTACATTTGGATTTGGAGCTAGGGGTACTTTGTTATGGCTAAATGGTCAACTGAGACTAGCTAACACTAGACAAGAAACAAAAGTACCTAACACTAAACATGAATGAGACTATGAGAGAAAGAAATGGGGTTTAACACCTACTTGACAAAAACTAGGTCATTTCGGGACAAACAAATGGTTTAATTTTATTTTAATAATTCGCATGCGCGTACAGGGGTCTTTATCAGTGGGAGGAAACTGAAGAAAACTCACAAGGTTGCACAGGCGATCCTACTCCTTGTCAAGTTCACTTAATGACAGACCTTATGATACAATTCGGGCCCCAGCTACACGTTAAACTGAAGTGGATTGATTGTGCCTGTACTAAAACTATTTTCTATTTATTTTGGTATATTACCGGTAAGCACTAATAAATTCAAAATCAAACATACTTATCCATGACAATTTTTTTCCTCACTTTTTCTAGGAAGTCCAGCATTCTATCTGAATCAACAGATTCAATTAATTTACCCACACACTGCAACTAAAACAGAATAAAAAATCATATAAATAATATTATGTTTTATTGCTACATGAATGTGTGATTTACAACCCCCCCCCCCAGCTCTTGTTTCTTACAGAGAGAGAGAGAAATGGGGTTAAATGTCCACTACCCGGTAGGTCATTTGACTAACATAAGGTTTAATTTTATTTCAATAATTCGCTTGTGCATAGGGGTCTTTAGCAGCAGGAGGAAACCCGAGGATCCAGAAAAAACCCACGAGATTGGACAGGTGACCCTACTACTTGTGATGTACAACCAGGATTCGAAACCATGCCAGTTGACTCAATGACAGGCTTTATTATAAAGCACGCGCACACTAACCATTCAGCCATCCAACCCCACTTGTTTCTTACAGGGGATAAATTATTGCTATAAGCCTATAATTATTGCTAAAACCCAGGCTTGTTTTCAGATTCTATAATTGATTGTTGTTACTTTATATTATGTTAATATATAATGAATAAATAGTGTTAGAAAAAAATATTTGCAGAGCTTTGTCAATATAAAACATACAGGGAGAGTTACAATATAAGGGAGATAACTCATGCAAAGAGATCCTGATTATTACCTGCATAGATATACATTCAAATTCATCATCATCACATTTTTCACCCTCAGAATCTACAATCATATCACAGCATTCCATGATAGGTCCAACTAATGGTTTAATGGGTTCACGATTCCCTATTTTCAGATTAAAAAATATCTGACACAGGAATGTAAAAAAGCCTAAGAATTTACTGATAGATTCTTTACGCAGTTCTTCTTTAACTGAAAGAACAAAAAATTAAATAATTAATAAGGAACATATTATGTACATGTTATGTAAATTAAACAATGTATGCATTAATAAATAAAATAAGATACATTATATAAGGTAGTTCAGGTTCACATTAGATAATATAAAATTCAAAAAGGGTAAAAATACAAATTATAAATATATGTAGGTAAGCCTGTAAGCCATGGTAAACTATAAGGTAAATAAATCAAATTAGCTACAAATATGGTATAAGAGAGAGAGAGAGAGAGAGAGAGAGAGAGTGACTAAGATATGGTTCAAATTTATTTCAATAATTCACTTGCTTGCAAGAATCTTTTGTAGAATGAGGAAACTGGGCGAAGGAGAGAAAACCCATGAGGTACAAACAGGGAATCAATACAACCTTATGATTTAACATGCACGCATTAGAATTAAATAAATCGGCTAATGAAGAAAGGGAATACATTTTACCCAGACAGCGCCAATACGGTGCCACTATATCGAATTCCAAAAATCAGTTATATCTGTAGTTCCGTACACTGGGGTTTTCTAAAGATGTAAATATTCTCAACATAAACAGCCTGTCATATAATTAATGAACAAACCAAAGATATTCATCATTCCCGCCAAATTTAAATCAAAGATATAATGTTAAAAAATGTCCAAACTTATTTTTATATGGTCCCCAGGTTTCTATGAAAAGGCAGGGGACATAAAGGCACTTGGTACACAGTGCATTAATAAAATAAGATACACGGTACACACACAGTAAAAACAATAGGGTCTTACACAGTTAGTTAAATGAAATTAGGTACAGTAAGGTACAATACATACATTATTCAAGAATAACTTATTAGACAGAAATCCCCTCACCTTTAAAATCTTGTTGGACTAGGCTGAGTAAACAGGCACGGAATTTGACGCCATCAACTTCGAAATTAGAAAGTTTTTGAGCCACATATGATCCAGATTCTGCCAATTCACGATCTTTGAGACACTTTTCATAAATTATTGCTGCAAGTTTTTTCAGATCATCCGCTGTTTTACAAACTTCTTCAGATATTTTTGTGAGATCTTTTAACTGTTTTTCATCAATGTTCAGCGAAAGATTGCCCACCACCTCCTCAATATCTGACACAGAATTATTTCTTCCTCTTGTTTCCTATCAAAATATTAAAGATAATACATTTGTACATTTTTCAGTTGGTGTAAATAATATTCCTTTCATAAAGAGCAGCTACACATAACATTTGCTACAATTTTATTTTATTGGTACTTCACTGCATGAACAATCAGAATCCAAGCTGCAATGTTTGTCTCCGGTGACTACAATTCTAGAGAAGAAGGCTGTGTCACAAAGATATAATGACCTACTAAAGTTCAGGCTTACCTAAATTTCATTTCGTCATATATGTTTGAGTTATATTAATTTGTGCGTTACCCCATATTTAGATTTCAATGCCTAACAGTTTAGCAGAAGGGGAGGTATTTTCAACAGCATTCTCTTTGTGTTGCACGTCATACATACACACTAGTGAGGTCTTATTTTCTCACTAAAATCTTCCTTTACATAGGACAGGCGTTCACAGAGACTGACACACAACTGTTTAGCAGTAAAATTTGTATTTTCGACAAGGATATAGAATGGTTCTTGAACGTACAGGGCGAGTGTAATGAGACCTACGTTCAGAGCTGAACTACTTTAGGCTTGATATGTCTGAATATTGGGATATGATTGCCTTTATATTTGGGAATATTCATTTATTTTGGGGCAGCCTACACTAGGCTATAGCTACATCCCATCATCATCATGGGTACAAGTAGACTGGTGTCCAGTCTCCTCCACACACCAAAAATTTGCCAGTCCTCTCAAAAAAAAAACCCGAAAAAAACCGTAATCTCTAGAGACTGGGCAAATAGAGCTTTATTCTCATCTAGTAGGTCAACCTGCATTATGTAGGTCGTGAGACGTCGTGCACGTGATCACGACATATCTAACAACAACGTGACGTCAACCCTCAGACGGTCTAAGCATGACTGCTTTGCACTCCAGTCGAGACGCATGATTCATGTCACGTGCCTCGGGGCTTGCTTGATAACTGTCAATCATTCCAAATAAGGAAGAACGTAAAACATGACAGGAACGCCCATGGCCATTTTATTGTGAATCTCGCAAATTGTCCAGTCTCTGGTGCTGGTTACAGGTTTACTCAAATTTTTTTTTTATACAAATGGAAACGAAAGTGTTGGTTTACTAAAAATTAATACTTTAATATAAATCGAAATGTAAAATAAATAGAAGAGACTGGGCCAGTCTAGGGTACAAGTCATGTTCTTTGCAATTTGAATTTCCCCCATAAATACACTGACTCGCATAAGTGACTGTGCGTTCACTCGAAGCTTCAGACAGATCTGTTTTGGCTGTGAAATTCTAAAACAACATCACAAAAATAATCAACATGACGGTTGGTTTTTGCTGTGAGGAAATGATTTTATTTTACGTAGTGGATATATAACCGTAAACGGTACCCTATTTACTAACGCTATTGCACCGTAAATCGCAATGACGTATATATACATCGTGTGTGATTGGTTAAATAATAACTTCCGTTCAACGTGCGCAGTTGTGCGACACTTCCGTTCGACATGCGCAGTTGATATATTCCACAAGAACGGTAACTTCGTCTTTCAAGTTTGGCGCAGAAGCACGGTTTTACGGAAAAAAACGTAAACCACTGACCGTCTTGGTACTTAAATTAAAAACCAAAATCCGCAGAAATAAGCCCTTGACCGAAATAGAATAATTTTCTACAATTTACAGTTATTATTTTATTTTCTTCTAAAACTAATTCTCTGGGTTCTACCGTAGAAATCAAAGTATGGCTATTTCGTCCTATATATGAAACGGAGAAAGTAGTAAGGTTAGACAAAAAACGAATGGTGGTTATGGTTGGGGTTAGGGTTAGGTTTTGGGGTTGGGGTAGGGTCATGGGTTAGGGTTAGGGTTCGGGTTAGGCATCATTGCAAAAGCGAAAACTACTGAAATCTGCTAAGTCCACGGATCAGAGAATTGCGCATGTCAAACGTAAGTTACGGCGATATAGTAAATAAAGTAAAGTGCCGTTTACGGTTGAATATCCACTGCCTTTATTTTAGCCGGTTGGAATGTTAATGGAAAATATGCTTGGATGTTCAAGTCTACAAAAATACACAAAGGAGGCAGCGACTTTGATAATTTCAAAATATGGACTTCGTTAGTACCTTTTTAGCTACACTGTTTTCTGCTCCACCACCAGGAACGCCTGCAATATGGTTCATTACTTCAGAATTTAACAATACTCCCCTTCCTCTGCCTCGTCCACGACCCGCCATGTTTGTTTTTCTCGGCAACACAACATAGAGTTATCTTTCCCAATCTGTGATCTTCTCCGCAGTCTCGAACAAATCAGAGTTATGAATAAAGCGCTCGGCAATATAATTAACTGCTGCATTCAACGAAATTTATATTATTCTCGGTCTTCGGATTTCATTTTCTAACCACTATTAGTCTTCATTAAAATGCTAAATTACTAAATGAAATAAAAATTCATGCTGATAAATTCTAGAAAATCCTCTTTCTCTCTTTACTCTTTGCAGTTTTCGTAGAAAATAAATACGTACCGGTAATTTCATTTCTGTCTAATCACCTATTCTCGATTTTCTGATTTCATTTTCAAACTATTCGGTCTTCATTTTAATGCCAAATTACTGAATGAAATAATGGCGAAAAAAACATTTTTAATTTATGGTAGTATATTCTACGAAATCCGAGTTCCCTTTTTGCAAATTTATTCGGAAATAAATACGTAACTTCATTTCTGTGGCTAAGTGGATCTCTAGCCTGGAGGTCGGGTGTTCGATCCCTGCATTGGCCGAGAAATGAAGTGATGCAGAAGGAGGGCCTGACAAGGACAGCTGCCTAGTCGTTCGGATGGACGAAAACCCGAGGTCCCGTGTACACATTGGAGTGCACGTAAAAGATCCCTTGGCAATTGTAATTCGATATAAGAGTAGGCCGTAGCGCCGCCGCCCGGGAAAAATTTCCCTCATAGCACTGTATGGCGTATGCCCGTCTTCAATTAGCTCAGGCTAATGCATAACAGTAGGACGTTAAACCCCATTTCATTCATTCATTCATTCATTTCTGTCTAATCGGTGTATGTGTGTGGGAGAGGGGGTATTGTTGTTGGGTATGTGTGGGGTATTTTGCTTTGGGAATTTCAATTAAAATTACAATTTAGCATAAAGAACGGTCTATGTCTAGTATCAAATATCGATGTAATTTATCGCGATATTAGTTAAAATAGTGGTGGATTTGGTAACAACTTCCAAACTTACTTGGAAATCGCATTATGAGGAGCATCAATAGACACAAAACACCACGACTGTACTTTATAAAAATAACAATTTGTCATAAAGAACGGTATATATTATTAAATATCGATATAAATAAGTTGAAATAATGGTGGATTTGGATGGATTTTGGTAAATTGTGCCACCCTTTTAATTAACAGATTTGTTTTCAACCCGAATCTCGATAACCTGTATACCTCGTATTCGATCCCTGTCGAGAAAGTTCATCGGGATTTTCAGGATTAATCTATGGGCAAAATATATTTTTATCGTAAAAAGGTAGATGGGAAGGGGGCTTAATTGCCCAAAGATACTGGGTTTATTTTAGTGTTGAGTTGAGACACCTGAGCACCCAACCCCCACTGCACCTCCACACTGCAACACATGTCGGATCCGTCAATTCATAATGTATAATCATTTTTCTTAAATGTTTGTTATTATAGTCCATTATTCCGAAAATACCCCATTGGCTTATGGGGTTGGATGGCCGAATGGTTAGCATGTGCGTGTTGTATCATAAAGCCTGTCATTGATTCAACTGGCGTGGTGTCGAATCTCCGGTTGTACGTGACAAGGAGTGGTATCGCCTGTCTATCCTCGTTGGTTTTCTCCGGGTCCTCCGGTTTCCTTCCACTGGTAAAGACCCCTACGCGCAAGCAAATTGTTGAAATAAAATTAAATCATATGTTAGTCCCGGATAGTTTGTGTCGAGTGGACTTGGCTGGTATCACTCGAATAACTGGAAGAGTAACAATTAACACAACAATTGCAAGCATATATTGCGTACTTTTCACACTGGTGTAGATTTCATACCACATAAATCTATAAATAAAGTCAAATATTATCTCTGTATATATCGTGTGAATTGATCCGTATAAATGTGACAGTATTGTCAATCATAATAGTGAGTGTCAAAACCTCTAAACGACCATCTGAATGCAGGAATTGAATGGACTGTGAAAAGACCCACAGAAATGATCTGAGTAAATAATAGACCGTTCACATGGTATTTATTTATTGAATAGTATAAACATACAGAATTATTACCGTCAAACTTCTGATAGATGGCCTAGACGTTTTTCTCTATATTATAATATATATTTTTATACTTAATAACCGGCTCTGAGGAGAATATTACTAATGATGAATCTTACCTAAACTGAATAAATATAATACAGGTAATGTAGATGTAGATTTTTTTTATCAATCAAGGACATTAACGGTTCATTAGTTTTATAACGTAATTAAAAGACTCAATATATAATGTATATATTTCAAACGTCATCAAAACATTACTAAAATAATAATTCCAGATTTAATAAGATTACACTTATTGTCCATAAGTCTTTAAAGCTTAACCGCTTCTTTGTCAGATTATTCAACGCGCTGCCTTTGTAACGACGTTTGCAAACACATCTATCAAATGACATAGAAATTGGCAGTTAATAACGATACACTTAACCAGTCACGGTTTATTTTCGAATTCAAAGAATTTCGAAAAAAGAATTCTAATGCATTTTGGTCAGGTAATATTATTGAATAGAAATCGGTTTTGTAACAATTGATTTATCGACATTTTAACAATCTAATGTCAACTCTCAATTCTCTGTTGACTGTTTCTAGCAAAACAAGACACACTAATCGATATCTTAATGATCTTAAGAAATCGACAAGTCATTGCGGAAATCCGATCAGGGACTTGGGAATATTGATGAAAAGATTAACATTTCTCGTTTGGTTACAGCGTATGTAGTTCAGATATTGATAGATGTTAGCACTGGCTATGGCACATCTGCAGTGAAAGACAGAGGGAAGGGAGGTAGCTTTTTTCTGAGGTGATTATAGTTAGAACTACCAAGATGCCCCTGACAGGCTCGCGTTCGTCCTCGAGAGCTGGAGGGTAAGTATTTTGTTTTTTTTATTTTATTCTTTCCTTACGTGTGCCGTGGTATATTAATGTGTGGAAAACTATCTCTGAAATTGTATAATATGCACTCTATTTCTATAAAGCTAGCGGCAAGCCACGTAGTTTCTTTTGGGTATTGCTATTGTCTCGTTATTCGTCATTATCCCGTCCTTGAAAATAAAAAGCAAGGAATCGGGCAAGAATTATCTAGGATTTAAAGTAATCAAATAAAAAAAGTAATAAACAAAGGAAGCACGAACATATAGATAATCAATTGATCAATTGTTGTAGATATACCTATAGGCTATATATGACCACACAAATATAATGCATGATAAGTATTATAAAACTATATTTTTTAGAATGGATTATAAACGGAAATGTATATAAGCCTATGTACAATTTACGTGGTTAGATAAATAAAAAACAGAAATAAAATAGATTATAAGATATCGTCAAAAATAAGTAATGATATATAAAAGAATGCTAATAACCACCACTTAATATTGAAAAATGACAGGTATATTATGACGTCCTATAGAAATACTGGTTTCTATGAAAGCATTGTTTTCTTGGTGAATCAGTTTGTTGTACTTTACCTCCAGTTGAACCATTATAACCTAAAACCAATGATATTCGTTAATAAATTCAATAAAAGCAGGTCTATTTTGAATGGTCAAAATAATACGACAATAAAATTGTTTTGCTCACCTAAGAGGTCAAAGGGTTCATTATCCACAAGTCCGCCGTACCCCTGTGTATTATATGTGGAACCTCAGTCGGGTGAGAAGTTTCAAAAGTCAAAAGTGGTGCCATAAAAGTGAAAAATCGGAACGCATTGGTTTGAAGGCCGTATTACTTTGAACATGGCCTCGAAACACCCGAAACACCGACAATGGTCAAAAGTAAGGTATGAAAAAATAGGTTTTGGCGAGAAGGTAATATTCTCAAATTCAGACAATTATATTCATCAAAATACAAATTAAAGTAGAATAAAATACCCATGTATGACTTGCAGATCAAAATGGACTTCAATAAGGTAAGAAACATTACACGGGCAGTTTTTTTTAGCCTGAAAGAAAAAACATCTAGATTTCCTTCCAGTGCTTTTATAAATGCTAATAAAAGAGGTTTTATGTTTGGTCAGGGCTAAGCTTAAGCTTCAAATGCTTCAATTAATTTTTTCTACAATTTTTATTTACCTTTTTGCTTTAACTTTGGTTTGGGCTTTTACAAAATGAATTATAAAATCTAGCTTAGCAGGCTTTCGATAAAGCAGAATTTTTGCAGATTTAATTGATTGGATATGGCGAAATAATAAAAGAAGTCTCGTAACATATCGTATGGGAAGTTGCCTCTTGGTTCTTACAAAATAAGTTTACTTCAAATATACGCTGATATCACAGTAAGAGCTGACAATACAGGGAGTTAGCAGATAATAGGCGGCGTAGCAAGAGCTTACGGCGGGCACACCCCACCCCCCTTCCCACCAACTGTAAAATTCTAAATGAGATGAGTATTAAAAAAATCATTTTGGTCAAGTTTTTTTTAGTTTTCTGTTTGTGTGTTTTTATTTTTTATTTTTTTGAGTCTGCTTACTCTTCCGGGTTCCGGGACACCTGTTACCACTGTTTGTCGTGTATTTTGTATACGGTGAACAGTCCATATTATGCATTGCTGATAACACTATTTTGCCTGTACCGTTTATTTACTTCGAATTTTGTCTGATGGTTTGGATTGTTCGTACTTGGTTTTATTTTATTAATACAGCACTATTTTTATTTTATCGCAAAATTCACGAATGCTATGTGAGTTATGGGTGTAAAACCCTATTTAATATTATTTGTTAAAATTTCAATTTATTAACACTTGGCTAAAGCGCATTATATAAGTTTGCCTCCAGGACTGTGTGTAAAACTGTGCTGATAGGTATAATATCAACTATTAATTGTAAATTCTTATAATTTCGCGCCGATCTGAGCCTTACATTAAAGGACCTAAGTCCGTAACTCAAATTTCTCCAAAATCTTCGACATCGAAAACACGAATTATAGGTCAATTTAAATCAACATTCATGATGTAAACTTACCGAGAAAAGATGAGCTTCTGATATCCGATATTTAACATAATTTTTTTTTTTTTAACATTGGTACACGACTCGTGTACCATAATGCGCTTCAGCTCCAATTGTATCGAGTGACTCGAGGGACGAGGCTAGACACATTGCATTGTATCAAGCGGCAAAAGGTAGACTGGAATAACCAGGCGCTAGATATGTGCACTAGATTGAGACTGCACGGCTTTTTTCGCTTGACATAACTGATTTGAAATTGGAGTAGAAACGGAAACCATTGCATGTAAATCAGTTCATATACATTCATATTACAGTAGGCTATTATATGCGTGGCGACCCACTTTTGTCAATTTCTAGGTCCCAAATATTAGCGATTTAGCTCCTTTAAGGCTCACCTCTTCTAGTTCTAAATTGGTTTGGACATTACTGATTGTTGTGTCTGCGATAGCACTCCCGGTGAAAGCGAGTGTTAAGCGGATTTTTGTGCTGTTTGACTTTATTTATTTTTATTTTGAATTGCTAAGCTTATAAATTTATTAAAATTGGGGGTGGGGATACGAATTAGCACGTGCGCACTGTATCACGAAGCTCGTCATTGGGTAGTCTCGGTCACCCAGAACCTCCTCTTTAGGATCATAGAGACTATAATATATAATTATTATTCCAAAAAATGTACGGGCAACTTGCCAATCGTACATTATCAAAATATAAGACTGGCATGACGCATTTCACGGTAAACGCACGTGCGGAGTGTCTGTATTTTAAGTCGTTTAATGCTCTCGAGCTTTAGACATTTCGTAATATATTGTAAAACACTCGACCATTTAACCACACATATAACATTATAGGTCAACTGGCGTGGTTTCGAATCCTCGGTCGTAGGCCTACGTGGCAAGAAGAGAGCACAGCACATTAAGCCACGGGGCACAGTAAGCCAGGCTTTGTAATTATTCACTGTTTTGGAAATTTTTCGCATAAAAATTTGTTATTCTCCAGTTAAAGAATTTTTGTAATCAATGGTTTCAATTTATTAACTTCTTAACAGCACTAGTAGCCTATATCGACATGTGGCTGGCTTTAACTGCGTACATAGTTTGATTCTCTGATTTCACTTATGGTCAATTTACTAAAAAGGAAGCATGCCCACTGTGCCTGCCCAACCTCGTGGGGTTTCTCCAGGTCCTCCCACTGCTAAAGACCCCTACACGCCAGCGAATTATTGAAATAAAATTAAACCATAGCCTATGTTAGTCCTGAAATGACATGGTTTTCGTCGAGTGGACGTTAAACCCTATTTGAACATTTCTCTCTCTCTAAAATTTTATTTAGATAACGCCATTCACGCAGGAACCAATATGTTGTAGCCCAACCTTTATTCACGTAAATATGCCCAAGCACGTATCTTTTAATATTAATATTATGTGTTTTACTGTGCCATCTAGATAGCCTATGTTTCGCTTGCAAGCCTGGAGGTCGGCTGTTCGATCCCTGCATTGGCCGAGAAAGTTTATCTCGATTTTCCGGCGTGGTTTCCGGAGGGCCTGACAAGGACAGCTGCCTAGTCGTTCGGATGGGACGAAACACCGAGGTCCCGTGTAGACCTACGCATTGGCGTGCACGTAAAAGATCCCTAGGCAGCTGGGATTCAGTTGCTGTCTGGGCAAAAATTTCCCTCATAGCACACTCACTGTATGGCGTATTATGTCCATCTTCAATTAGCCCAGGTTAGGTGCAGAAGTGTAGGACGTTATCCTATTTCATTCACACATTCATTTACAATTTACAGTATGATATTTATAGGTCCAATTTAAGAGTGTAAGGGAGATAACTCCTTTTTGGTTTCAATTTTTGAGGGTTGTCAAGAATTTTTAACTTTGGCGTATTAATTTATGTATAAGTTTAAATTTATATTATTTACAGGTTTCGTAATATATCGCGTATACCTCTGATATTAGTTATTCGAATTATGTAAAGAAAAAGGTTTTAAAGCCAAGATAAAAGAGAAATAAGTTAATTTACTAGGACTCTTTTGTCTTTTTTCTTGGGTTTTGTTTTCCGGCCGTGACGTTGTGCGGCCAGTTTGTTTACATATGGCGGTCGCCGAGATTTTGTCAAAAATTTTAACGGTTTGTAGAATGCTTTGCGTTTTTATATTCTCTCCTGCTTATTGTTTTATTTTTACCAGTTGCATTATTTGTGGAATTTGATGATATATTATTATTTTATTAGTTGGCGAAGCTTGATTTTAGATTAATAATTTAAATTGATATTCAGAAATTAAATTAAATATTTACTTAAAAAAAAAAATTAGATCTATCTCTAGTAAGTGACTGTACGGATCTAGAATTAATCAAGGTTGCCTGATTTGCGAACTTTGGATTGAATTGAAATGTTTAATAGATAGGCCTACGTACATGTATTGACTGTTTTGCAGACTAAGACAGTAAGAGTAAATTTGTAAGCCATGCCAAGTGGAGACAGTACTTTTATCCAAGTCACATTTATTTATTATAATGTTACTTAAGTTACTACACTATATTTTAAATTTTATTTTTTTTAAAAGACTCTAATTAAGAGCCTTAAACATCGAAAAATTCAATTGCTATCTATCAAGCTTATATACCACTATTTAATAAGAAATATATTTAAGATCAATAACATTGCTAATAGTAATTGATAAGCCGATAAGGTTTTTGAAATTAATCTGGACAGTTTAGTTTTTAAAACTTTAATAAAGTCAAAGCTTTAGAGCATAGACTGAATTTTAAAGAAACAGGGCACTACAATGTATAAATTTTAAATGCATTTTATTTATAGTCTTGCATCGCGACTGAGGATGGGAAAGAAGTCTGATAAAGCCATGGTTAAAGACAAAAATCAGTCATCTGTCAGTCAGGAACAACAAGATGAGAATTCTTCAAAAACCCCAGGTACAGTATTCAGTAGAGTAGACTATCTAATGTAAAATCCGTAAGGTAAAGATGCAGAATTATTTGTGTAAATCGGTTTCACGTTGACAAACATTCACCACACCATTTCATTAGACCTACTCCTGACGTAAAGTGTATAAGTAAGATATATGGTGACAAAATAGCGACTACATTACATCGTTCACAACCCGCAAAATTCATTATGGGCAAATAACCAGACGATAGCAGAATATTGCCACACAAAGCTTCGTTTTATGATCTGGTTGAACCATGCAAGAGACAAACAATATTTTCAGTTTGTTTTAATACCGGTACATTAATGAACTGTCTCAAGTTTTAGGGGAGACTCCCAGATCAAAAAGACATACTGTGTAACATAATTTGTTTCAAAAAACTGAATAGAACCACGACTTTTCACCATGATACTCCTAGGAGAGATTTCATTGGACAATGAAAATAGCCCCGCATTCAAGTGGCTGAGTTAAGACGGCCTAAGTCATGTTCCACTACCAGTACTGTGATTCACCTTTTAAATTCAATCAGATGCCAATTATTGATGGATATATGCACAGTCACCAAGAAGGATTTTGAGGGTGATCTCAAACGTATAAACTCAAATTTCCTTTTAAAAATTAACGTTAGTTTTTGAGTTCTCATTACAACACAACAACAAAAATTCATTGATTTATAATTGTACATTTCTCAGAGCCTCACATGTGCAGTGGTCATTTTCAAGCTGATTTTATAGAGTTGTGTCGAAGGAATGATGTAACTTTTGTTATACCCATTGTACTAAGAGGTAAACCCCAGCCACTACCCAGTCAGGTACCTGAAGGTAAACCAGAGAAAGGTAAAGACAAAGGTAAAGCCCCGCCACAACCTGAGCCTGAACCAGAACCTGAATTAACAGAAGATGGAGGTAAATACTTAAGACAAAAAATTTCTTGATAATGATAGACTTAAATTGTTTGCATAACGGTACTGTAGTTAATTTTCCTCTTAGTTTTTTTAATAATCTAATTGTTATCTAATTAACCAAATTTAACCTTGTGTGTACAGTTTCCTTTTTACTACAAATTGTTTTTGCTATCACCAATAGTAAATGTAGTCAAATCTTGAAATGATTTCACTGATTAACTAAACCATTAATTATATAATTTTAAATACCTATTGATTAAGCAATGTTCTCTTCATAATTGTTGCTGTTCTTAACCTGTTCAAGTCTGATCAATATTTGAAGGATTTTAATTTTACTGCAAACTGCAATATTGTGGCGTTTGAATCTCCAAATGGATATCAGTCCAAAAATTAATTAATTCCTTCAAGTATTTACAAATATATGAGGAATTGTAAATTTATGAACATTCTGTACCATCTGTGGTGGTCAGCAAGTAAGAACACTCTTCCCTAAAATCTTTTGTCTTTTTTTAATTTGATTCAGTTGAAGCTGGGAGGTCACTTCTTTTGATATTCTGAAAATGATTTCTTAATGAAATGATAAATAAAATAATCAATTCGACTATTTTTAGTGAAGATCATTGTCTGTAAAATGCAAATAAAATAAAACCAAGTATGAATCATCTTCAAATTTAACCGTTTTTATAATGTACCTCTCTCTTCTTTTACTTGTCTTACTCCTCCTATATTTAATACAAACCTAGGGTCTGATAGATGTGTTAGCAGGTATTCTAAGGGTGAGTGACAGTATATCTATGTATGTCATCAGCCTTGCATCATCTGTCATCAGCATGTTCATCTGTCACTTTTGTCTTTGAATAAAATACATATTGAAATAACCGTTAACATTATTACATTTACACTGGTCTATTTATGTAGAAATCCTGTTTATTTGATCAGTTTAGTGTTTTTGCCCAAATTATTTTTTTTTTTAGTGAGAAAGCATGTCAGATTTAGCTCAGTGGTGTAAAATTTCCTTGTTTTATTTGTTTATATAATATATTGAAATTTGATTATTGAATAATATCTGAATACCAGCAAATCAAATTAATTGGTAAATATTTGATTCTGATCTTTGTAGTAAAGCTTCAATTATAATATCCTTATATATCCTTATCTTATGTACAGAATATACCAGTATGTCAAAAATCTGTGTTATTGAATTTTCAATGTTACAATTACATCCATTGGTTTTAATTTGGCGCAATATGGCCTGGATGGAGCTGACGTGCCATAAAACAACATTTCATTCATTCATTTATTGGTTTTAAACAACATTCCTAATCTTTTGCATCATAGCTGAACAGAACATAACTGTATGAATTTCCAGTCTTTCAGATTAAAGCAGGATTGTGTAATTAAACTACTTGGATGTTTGAGACAAATCTGAAGCTTTTGAAGTTTGAATAGTACTGCATAGTAATGCAAGTACATGTAGCCTAATTACAGTACTTTCTTTTTCCCCCGAATCCCTCAATAAAGAGGAAGGGAGCATTGATAATGAATTTGCAAGGAGATACTGAAAGAACAATGGTTGGGAATGTAATTCGATATCTATGTGTATAATTATTGTGTAATTTGATGTGAGAAACAGACCATCTGTACTTACAATTACATACATTGTATAGCACCAATGTTGATTTATGAATTGAACTATTTCAGAACCAATAGAACCACCACCTAAGACGTACGTTACTAAGGAGAAATTTGACTATTTTAAACCAACTATTGATGTGGAAATGGATAATCCTGATAAAACTGATACTGTGAGTGAAGTTTATATAAGAGGTATGGTGGTTCAGTTTTTGACATTTTTATTTCTAACTGGCATGGGTTTTAATTCTCAGTTGGATGTGACAAGGAGTAGGGTCGCCTTTCCAACCTCGTGGGTTTTGTCCGGGTCATCCGGTTTCCTCCCACTGCTAAAGCCCTCTAAGCGCAAGCGAATTATTGAAATAAAATTAAACCATATGTTAGTCTCAAAATGACCTAGTTTGTGTCGAGCGGACGTTTAACCCCATTGCTCTCTCTCTCGCTAACTTGATGTGATTTGTGCAAGTTGTAATGTACTAATAACGATAAGCAATTACAATATCCCATTTTTGTAAATTTGATTTAGCAAAGTTACTGCCCCCTTAATTTTTTTAAAAACATCTCTTCAGTAACGATCTTTATGAACATTTTGAAGGAATCTGACTCTCCCGCTAAATTTTTGTTGCCTGGCATTTTGCCTTTATATATTTTTAGGATGGAAGATAGATGATACAATGATGCATATATTCAGACAGTGCTGGCCATCCATGGATAAATTACATACAATCAAGTAAGTGGTTTGAATGTTTTCAATTAAAAGTATTTTAGATACCGGAGGCGTCAATACGTTCCCTTGATGCAAATTAGCTTATTATTGTTTATTTCTCTATAATAACATAGGGGGTTGGATGGCTGAATGGTTAGCGTGTGCATGTTGTACCGTAAAGTCTGTCACTGACTAAGTCAACTGGCATGGTTTCGATTCCTGGATTGTACATGACAAGGAGTAGGGTCGCCTGTCCAACCTGATGGGTTTTCTCTGGGTCCTCCCACTGCTAAAGACGACTACATGCAAACATATATTAAAATAAAATTGAACTGTATGTTAGTCACGAAAAGACCTAGTAAGTATCGAGTTGACCCCATTTTTCTCTCCCTCTCTTTTTTTACATACATACAATCCCCCCAAAAGACAATGTTCTGATAATGTTTTTGTTTTTAGTTTGTGGCATGCTGGATTAACTGGATCAACTGTTAGTATCCTAGCTTCCTTTCTACCTGTATGTGCTACACTAAAGTAAGTCAAAATATTTTTGTAAGTGTTGACAAAAGAGTATGTTTTACATTGCATTGAATCTATAAAAAAAAATAGCTTCCACAAAAAAATCGTATTGAAAATTAATGAATAAATATTAGATATAAAATAAAACCAAGTACGAACATTCCAAACCATTAGACGTAATTCTAAGTCCTAAAAAAACGGTATAGGCAAAATAGTACAATCCGGCACAATAGTGTAATCAGCATATGGACTGTTCACTGTGTACAAATTACATGACAAACAGTGGTAACATATCTATTATAACATCATTATGTTTTTTTGGTTTTTTTTGGTTGGAAAGTACACTTCCTTGCTTTTCATAATTTATCTTATATTATTTAATTCCCTATATTATTATTAAATAATATCTTGGTTTTCAGAAATCTAATATTAGATGGTAACACTGTTAAAGAGGAGAATTTTGGAGAATTAATTGGAGAAGAATGTTTGTAAGTTGTTATTAATTTCAAAGAATTCTAAAGAAGTTGATGACTCATAATTTTTAGCCAAGTTACAGTTTGGGTATAAAAGTTTATTATATGAAATCTTCATACTGGTAGTAATCCTTCAAAGGTTTTATTCTGTTTAACATGTAACAATTTACTGGCTCCACTGGAAAAGAAATGTTTGGATTAAAAACTTTCTGGTAAAGTGTAGAACTATATTATTATAACTCTAATTTGCCACCTTGTGGTGATATGGTATTATGTTATAGCAAAAGCTATGTTGAAATTCTAAAAAGAGTTCATGCGAAAGTTAAGTGCGGCAAATGTTGAACAGCAGATGAACGATTCTACAATTGATGGAACTTTATTACGGTGCAATTAAAAAAAATTCTGTTAAATCAGGCCCGTAGCCAGGAAGTTGTTTTTGGGGGGGCAATGATGTTTTCGGGAAGGAAAACTAGCATGGGCATCTGCATGAATTTTTTCGCAGCTACTGGTATTTGCTGTAAAGGCCAATTGGAGCGTAGAATATTGGGGGGGGGGGCAAGACTTAGAAATGGGAGGGCAGTTGCCCCCCCCCCCCCCCCTGGCTACGGACCTGTGTTAAATGTAAGTTAAATGTCTTTTTGGGAGGTGAGGTGGAGTAAAGTTATGAACTGTCTATTTTTTTTCCATCAGTTTGATATATCAATTTGTTTGATATTTTTCAGAGTACAGAATGTATCAATGAGATATTGTAGTATTACTGATAAAGGAGCTGATAGTATAGGAACGGCTTTAGGTTCGGCTAAAAAATCAAACACAAAATTATTATCTTTAAATTTAAATGGTAACCAGATTACAGACATCGGAGCTGGTCATATTTCTAGGGTAGGATTCAAACTCAGTTTTAAAAATAATAGCACATGGGTACAGTTTTTATAGCACATTGGTACAATTTTTATAGAACATAGGTACAGTTTTAATAGTACATGGGTACAGTTTTTATACGCCCACATTTTCATGTGGACGTATTATGTCGTCCGTCCACAATTGTTTGTGGACCCTCTACAGGTCACAATTCATGTCCGATTTTGACGAAACTTGAAATATAGGTTTATCCCCAAAAGATCTCGGCTGCTTTCGATATTGGCACGTATTGAATCAAAACTTCATGGATTATGGCCCCTGATTGTACGAAAAATCACGTTTTTAGCTTGTGGACCCTATAGAGGTCACAATTTTGAACCGATTTTGATGAAACTTGACATGCATGTTTATATCCCAAAGATCTTGGTTCCTTTCGATATTTGCGCCTATCGGAACGTAATTTCCTGAATTATGGCCCCTGATTGTCCGAAAAATCACATATTTTAGCTCGTGGTACCTCTGAAGGTCACAATTATTATCAGATTTGAAAAACCGTTCGATTATATCACCGTTACACCCTAAGGAAGGTTGAGTTCAAATTTCAGGAAAATCGGACCAAAATTACCATACAAAATGGCCGCCGTTCGTACGCGAATACTGTTAAAAAATGGTATATCCAGGTTGTGGACTCTGTAGAAATCACAATTTTAATTTGATTTTGATGAAACTTGAAATGCATGGTTATAACCCAAAGATCTTGGTTCCTTTCAATATTTGCGCATATCGGATCGTAACTTCCTGAATTATGGCCCCTAATTATACGCAAAATCGTCTTTGTTTAGCTTGTGGTACCTTTGGAGGTCACAATTATTATCCGATTTGAAAAAACGTTTGATTATATCACCGTTACACCCTAAGGAAGGTTGAGTTCAAATTTCGAGAAAATCGGACCAAAATTACCATACAAAATGGCCGCCGTTCGTACGCGAATACTGTTAAAAAATGGTATATCCAGGTTGTGGACCCTGTAGAAATCACAATTTTAATTTGATTTTGATGAAACTTGAAATGCATGGTTATAACCCAAAGATCTTGGTTCATTTCAATATTTGGGCATATCGGATTGTAACTTCCTGAATTATGGCCCCTAATTATACGCAAAATCGTCTTTGTTTAGCTTGTGGTCCCTCTGGAGGTTACAATTATTATCCGATTTAAAAAATCGTTTGATATCACCGTTACACCCTAAGAAAGGTTAAGTTCGAATTTCGGTAAAATTGGACCAAAATTGCCATACAAAATGGCCGCCATTCGTACGCGAATACTGTTAAAATATGGTATATCAAGGTTGTGGACCCTGTAGAGGTCACAATTTTAATTTGATTTTGATGAAATTTGAAATGCATGGTTATAACCCAAAGATCTTGGTTCATTTCGATATTTGGGCATATCGGATTGTAACTTCCTGAATTATGGCCCCTGATTATACGCAAAATCGTCTTTGTTTAGCTTGTGGTCCCTCTGGAGGTCACAATTATTATCCGATTTGAAAAATCGTTTGATTATATCACCGTTACACCCTAAGGAAGGTTGACCTTTGAATTTGGAAAAATTTCGGAACAAAATTGCCATACAAAATGGCCGCCGCGTGTACATGATTACTGTTATAAAATGGTTGTGGACCCAGTATAGGTCACAATTTTGATTCAATTTTGATAAAACTTGAAATGCATAGTTATAACCCAAAGATCTTGGTTCCTTTCGTTATTTGCACATATCAGATCATAACTTCCTGAATTATGGCCCCTGATTGTCCGAAAAATCGCCTATGGTCCCTCTGGAGGTCACGATTATTATCTGATTTAAAAAAACGTTTGACTCTATCACCGTTAGACCATATGGAAGGCTGAGTTTGAATTTCAGAGAAATCGGACCATAATTGCCAGACAAAATGGCCACCGTTTGTACGCTAATAGTGTTAAAATATGGTATGTCAAGGTTGTGGACAATGTGGACCCAGTATAGGTCACAATTTTAATTCGATTTTGATGAAACTTGAAATGCATGTTTATAACCTAAAGATCTTGATTCTTTTCGATATTTGCGCATATCAAATTGTAATTTAATGAATTATAGCCTTTGATAATTAGGAAAACTAACTTTCGGTTTTGCTTGTTCTCTATCCATCTCTCGAAAATGTGGGCGTATCCTGCCTGGCAGCCGCTGGTTATGACACATGGGTACAGTTTTTATAGAACATGGGTACAGTTTTAATAGTACATGGGTACAGTTTTTATAGCACATGGGTACAGTTTTAATAGTACATGGGTACAGTTTTTATAGCACATGGGTAAAGTTTTGTAGCACATGGGTAAAGTTTTTCAGACAATGTACCATAGTTTTATTTAATGAGATGGTCCAAGAATTGTTTTTTTTTTTATTTTGGGCCTGGTTATTTGTTTAATTCTTAACCTGTATCTGAGATAGGAATAATTATTTATTTCAGGGTTTGAGAATGAACAGGAATCTGTTATGTCTGTCTATGTCGAGTAATAAAATAGGAGATAAAGGAGTTGTACAACTAGCAGAGGTATGAATAAAAAATAAGAAACTAAATTTTCCTTATCCTTATTCAAAACTTGTATTTTTCCATAAATTTTATAAAATTACTGATTACTAGCAGCTAAATTTCTACTTGATGCTGAAAAAGTAAAATCCAAAATGGTTACATTAATTTATTACAACCTCCTATAATTCGCATTATGATTTACAGGACCAATGGCTAGTTTTTAAGGCACCAGGCATATTTCAGATTTTTGTGATACAACAAAACCTTTGTATATATGCCTAAATAATCTATATTTTTATAAAAAAAAGCATTTTTTTTTATTTGTAGGCATTATCTAGGTTTGCATTAAAACATGAAGAAGTTGTAGAAAGACGTCGTCAAATATCAGAGAAAGGTTCTCCTGATAGAAATAAATCTGTAAGTTCATAATTTTTTTGATTATTAAAAAGTTAGATATTAGCTTGTGAACAATTTTAAATTAAGATAAATCTTTATATTTTTCCACAAATGGATCTTTTGTTTCCTGGGAAGACAAATTCATCTTGGAATTGATCAAATTCTTGTGAGGTGTGTGTCCACCCCGTAGTTTTAAAAGAATTTGGTTTGTCCACCCCGTAGTTTTAAAAGAATTTGGTTTGTCCACCCCGTAGTTTTAAAAGAATTTGGTTTGTCCACCCCGTAGTTTTAAAAGAATTTGGTTTGTCCACCCCGTAGTTTTAAAAGAATTTGGTTTGTCCACCCCGTAGTTTTAAAAGAATTTGGTTTGTCCACCCCGTAGTTTTAAAAGAATTTGGTTTGTCCACCCCGTAGTTTTAAAAGAATTTGGTTTGCCAACCCCGTAGTTTTAAAAGAATTTGGTTTGCCCACCCTGTAGTTTTAAAAGAATTTGGTTTGTCCACCCAGTAGTTTTAAAAGAAATTGGTTTGCCCACCCTGTAGTTTTAAAAGAATTTGATTTGTCCACCCCGTAGTTTTAAAAGAAATTGGTTTGCCCACCCTGTAGTTTTAAAAGAATTTGGTATCCCACCCCATAGTTTTAAAATAATTTGGTTTGCCAACCCCGTAGTTTTAAAAGAATTTGGTTTGTCCACCCCATAGTTTTAAAATAATTTGGTTTGCCAACCCCGTAGTTTTAAAAGAATTTGGTTTGTTAGACTGAAATTGACATACTGGTATGTATTTCTTTATTTTAGCCGCCACTTAGCAGAAGAGCTCATTCTAATGATAGACCAGGTAGTGTACGATCAAACACTCAAACAGAAAAGGATAAATCAAAGAGAGACAAGCCATCTGCTAAAAAAAAGGTAAGCTTATGCATTATAATTCGACTTAAATGAAGTTATGGAAAATTTAATGATTGCTAACAAAATATTAAAAATTTGAATGAATGAATAAATACACCAATTTTTAGAATTCTATTGAACACAGTTTTCAATCTTTAACAGTTGGTAGAATGTGAACAGAAAGACAACTCGGCAAAATACATTGGAAATTGATCCAAAAATAGTGGACAGATGAATGATAAAAGTGATAGCAATAGTCAATATGTTACCCTCATAAAATAGATATTTAAATATATTCCATTCTATACAGGATGCTAAAGGAAAAGATGCAAAAGAAGATGATAAAAAAGGAACAAAGGGAAAGGATGATAAAGCAGGAACAAAAAAAGGTAATAATCTGAAATACAATATCAAATCATTCTCTTATCACCAATTTACATGAATGGATTGATTTTAAAAATAATATTTTCAAGATTTACTAATTTTAATGAAAATAAAAGAAAAACAACCCAAATTAATGCAATCTGAAAGATTAATCTCATGAGAAAAGACTATTTTTTTTTTCACTGAACATTAAATTCAATTTTGAAACATAATTTTGACTATACTATATGTTAATGAAATAGTGTTTGATTTTTAAAAATTAGGACATCAATCCACAGGTAAAACAAATAAGGAAAATTAAGCAATTTTAGTAACCTTGCAATGTTCTCAATTCGTTCTCACACATTTAGGAAAGGTTGTTTTAAAAAAAGACAAACCCAAACATTATTAATTTCACGCCCACCATTGAAACTCTCAGTGGCTTAGCTTGAAATGTAACTTAATGCAGCATGCTTTATACTTTATATTTATTCAAATGTTTGATATACTATACACCACCATGTAACAATGTTAATTAATAAACATATTAATTAATTACAATATTAGCTTTTATAATTATAATCAATGCACAATTTGTTTTTTGTCAGAATCACGGGGCACAAGAGGTTAATATTTTAGTTCACTATTATCGCAGCTTTATATAGTGATAAAATACCGTAGATCTTCCATATTTTTTTTTTGATATTTGTTAAATAGGCTGGCATTTGATTTATTTGCTTGATCTCTATTTTATTTTAATGTATTTTTATACGCCCACATTTTCATGTGGACGTATTATGTCGTCGCCCCTGTCCGTCCGGACGTCCGTCCGTCCACAATTGTTTGTGGACTCTCTACAGGTCACAATTCTTGTCCGATTTTAACGAAACTTAAAATATAGGTTTATCTCTATAGTATTATCCTTAACAGGATAAACATTAACATTATCTTCAAGATTATAGACATTAACTCTGGCCACACCTCTTAGCTGGTAACACAAGTCTACAGGAAGTAGACATTAACTCTGGCCACACCTCTTAGCTGGTAACACAAGTCTACAGGAAGTTGTAAATGTAAACAAAACAAGCATGGGGCTTTTTAATTTGTTAACTGTTTAATTTGACTTTCAAACTAGTAATAAACATAATTGATAGAAACAGAGTTTATTATAATGGCGACGAGGATCTAAGGACAATCATTGTATAGCAATAACTACTATCAGCAATCATTTTTAGCCATTTTTCAAACAAAATGAGCGATCAACAAAAGAGCCCCATGCAATCAAAACACTATATTTTGACCCCGAAAATCATCCAACCGACACTTTAAAGAAGTTTAATGACTTTGTTACGGTGTTTCAACTTAGATATGATGCATTATATCCGGATCCTCCAAAAGTTTCATTGGATGCAGCACTTGAACGGTGGAAAATAGAGAATGCTACTGATGCCAATCGAAACCCTAAACCCACCATCCAGCAATATGACAACGTTAGAAATGAGTGGCGAAATAGGGATCGTGTGGCTAAATTGCTTGGTATATTTACATCACATCGTTTTTATGCAGACTGGCAAGCTGCTGAGCCGGATAATGATCAAAGATCTAAAGCTACATGGTCAACATTCCTTAAAGCTATGCGGCAATTTTATAAAGGATCTGATAATGAAACTGTGCAAAATTTTCACTTTCGAGGAATACTACAAAATATGGACGAAACTTTTACAGGTTTTACTAACAGAGTAAAACGAGAAGCCAAACATTGTGCTTTTAATTGTGATAGCCAAACATGTACTGCAGAAGCAACAGCCATTCGTGATCAAATCATTATTGGAACAACAAACAACAGTATACGTGAAGAGGCATTACTTAAAGATTGGAACTTGACAGATTTATGTCAAAAGGGCATGGCCATGGAGAGTGCCTCCAGAGGAGGAAGTGAGATTGCTGGCGAAGCCATAAATAAATTGGGTCAGTATTCATACACTAATTTACGCAAGCAC
Source organism: Patella pellucida (assembly GCA_917208275.1). Taxonomy (NCBI): domain Eukaryota; kingdom Metazoa; phylum Mollusca; class Gastropoda; family Patellidae; genus Patella; species Patella pellucida. The sequence continues at coordinate 46,645,137 of OU795039.1, forward strand.
TCAAATACGGCGCAACCACCAGCACCAGGCCAAACAGCATTAGGCCAAACAGCACCAGGCCGTAGACCGTTGACATGTTTTTATTGTGGCAACAAATTTTCAACATCTATAATCAGGCATAGATCCAGATGTCCGGCAAAACGTACAACATGCTCGAAATGTTCTAAGACAGGTCATTTTTCTTCCATGTGTCAAAGCAGCCCAGCGCTTCATACAATCGAATCAACTGAACAAGAAGGAGATTGTTATAACGATATACACAGGATTAACGTTTTTCGTGTTAAGTCAAATAATCCTAAACCTAAGTTACTCTCAAACATCAATAAAAGCAAGTTCAAAGTCGAGGTTATGGTAAATAATTGTCTTGATGCACTAACAGCCGACACTGGGGCTGGCGTTTCTGTCTGTGGGACGGTTGAAGCCAAAAAATGGGAAATCCTTGGAAAGATGGCTCCATCAAAAATGAAAATCAAACCTTATATGAGTAATCCACTCCCGGTACATGGGACGGCCATTTGTTCAGTGACATTTGGCACCACTACAGTTCCTGTACAATGGCATATTATATCTGGATCATGCGAGCCTATTTTGTCAGGCGACAAAGCACTTCAGTTAGGCATTATTACTTTTAAATCAACACCAGACACATTCTGTCCTGTCAATATGATAAGTAAAAACCTACAAGGTGAGGATAAAGCTGCCCTTCAAAAGATACTGACAGAATATCCAGAAAATTTTAAGGGTTTGGGTAAATTAAAACATCATCAAGTAAAGCTTCATATAGACACCAGTATTAAGCCTGTTACAGTCCCTCCACGTCCGGTGGCATATCATTTAAAAGAAAGGGTTCAGAAAGCAGTGGAGGAGATGATTAAACAAGATGTAATAGAAGAACACCCCACAAACGAACCAGCACCTTGGATTTCTTGCGCAGTAATTACTCCTAAACCTACGGGTGAAATACGCGTAACTTTAGACGCTCGGAATGTCAATAAGGCCATCCAATCTACTAATCTGCCAATACCAAGACATGAAGATATTAAAGCCACATTAGCGCATTCCAAAATATTTTCTAAGATGGATTTTAAATCAGCATTCTGGCAATTAGAGCTTCATCCAGATTCGCGACATCTCACTGTGTTTCACTCAAATGATAAACTGTATCGTTATAAACGTTTAACAATGGGTATCAAACCAGCGCAGGGTGAGTTGAATGTTGCGCTTAAGCCATTGTTTGCACATATTCCACACACCCATCTCATACATGATGATCTTATAGTTGCAGCGAAAACACAACAAGAACACGATAATGCAATTCAGCTTGTTATGCAAGCAATTTCTAGATCTGGTTTAACTTTAAACCCAGAAAAGTGCCACTTTGGTAAGCGTGAAATTGAATTCTGGGGTATGCTTATAGGAGCTGATGGTGTACGACCAGACCCAAGCAAAGTTGAAGCCCTTGAACACTTAAAAGCACCAACTACTAAAGAACAGTTAATTAGTTTCTTGTGCATGATGCAATCAAATGCAGATTTCATCCCAAACTTTGCAACAAAATCAACTCCTTTACGTGAATTGACAAAAGGAAGAATTCGGTTTGAATGGAAATCGGAACATGAAGCATGCTTTCGTCAGCTGCTACAAGCGTTTCGTAAAGACGCACTATTGCGATTTTTCGATTTAAATAAACCCATATACATTTTCATTGACGCACACATTACTGGTCTTGGGGCCATGTTAGCTCAAGGTGATAGTGTACATACTGCCAAACCGGTTGCATTTGCCTCGCGCACAACAAGCTCACCAGAATCCCGATATCCACAACTTGATCTAGAAGCAATGGGGTTAGATTTCGCTCTAAGGCGCTTTCGTAATTATCTCGTCGGGGCTCCAGAAACTATAAACATTGTAACCGATCACAAGCCACTGTGTTCAATTTTCAACGGTAACCGTACAGGTTCAATTCGTACTGAGCGAATAAAATTAAGGCATCAAGACATTCGTATTCGAGTTTTTTTCCAAAAGGGAAAAGACAATCAAACAGATTATATGTCTCGAAACGCAACACCTCTACTAACACTACCTGAAGAGGAGCAACATGAAGTCGATGACCTAAATACTCTTTTGTATACACTTCATATGACACCAATTATCGATCGGATCACATTAGCAAACATCTCAGTAGAAACATCGAAAGATCCAGTGCTTAAAGTTTTACAACAAATAATCCGAAAGGGACAAACATGGATTCCCAAGGATGCGACTGAGAAACTCCTCAAGTTTAAGCACATATTGTCGGAAATAACAATAACTAACAATGATATTCTACTGAAAGGTGAACGAATCATACTCCCTGAAGTCTTACACACAACCGCTATACAATTAGCACACCGTGGAAGTCATCCAGGACAAAGTGGTCTTGAGCGACGACTTCGTAACCACTTCTTCTTCCACGACATGAAAAATCAAGTTCAGCGATTTGTTGCTACTTGTAAAGATTGTCAAATATTTACTGACAAGAAGACGAGTGAACCAATAAAGGCTCATCAAGTGCCTACTCATTGTTGGGAAAAGGTTGCTGTCGACTTGTTTGGACCAATGCCTTCATCACATCATGTAGTTGTGGTCCAAGACCTAGCATCTCGTTTTCCTGCGGCTAAGATAGTCTCTTCTACTAGTGCGTCAAAGGTAATACCAGTCCTTGCCGATATTTATGATGCTTATGGTAATCCTGAGACCCAACTGTCAGATAACGGACCTCCTTTTAATTCAAAGGCTATGAAGGAGTTTACCACTGAGCGAAACATTAACCAACAGAAAATACCACCCTTGCATCCATCAGCTAATCCAGTAGAAACCTTTATGAAACCACTAGGCAAGACTATGAAAATGTCCAACTACAATAAACTATCCGAACAGAAAGCATTAACGCAACTGATTTCAAATTATCGGGATACTCCTCATCCATCTACAGGCATCGCCCCAGCGTCAATGTTGTTTCGTGATGGACATCAAACAGTATTTCCGCGTATGAAGGTATCAGACGAAGAAATACAAAAAGCTAGACAGCGTGATAGCACTATCAAACAAGAACGCGAAAAAACAATAAATGACTCTAAATATCGTCACACTTCGTCGATTGAAGTGGGTGATTTTGTACTTATGCGAAACTACAACAAAACCTCAAAGTTTCACCCCATGTTTTTACCTGAACCATGCAAAGTACTTCAGGTGAATGACCACGGCCGCTCTCTTCTTCTGGAAAAGATGACTGATGGATCTCTATTCAAAAGACATCCGGATGATGTTAAGTCATTTCCATATCAGCCTGAGAATCAATCTGAAGACATCACCAATACTTCCCTTACTGAAGAGGATATGGTTCGTAGATGGCAAAATATTGGCATGCAAATCGCGCATAGAGATCTTCGGGAATCCAATCAAGATCCATCAAAGGCAGATGTTAAAAACACTGTGGATGAACCAAACCAATTCCCTGAACAGGCTGAACAGCAACGAGATGTTCGTATTCGTCGGCCTAATCCAAAATATTTTAACAAAGACTTAGTATGTTGATTACAAGTGTTTTTTTTTTACTTGTTTTTTTTTTAATCATTTATAGGGTAGGGGATATAGTATTATCCTTAACAGGATAAACATTAACATTATCTTCAAGATTATAGACATTAACTCTGGCCACACCTCTTAGCTGGTAACACAAGTCTACAGGAAGTAGACATTAACTCTGGCCACACCTCTTAGCTGGTAACACAAGTCTACAGGAAGTTGTAAATGTAAACAAAACAAGCATGGGGCTTTTTAATTTGTTAACTGTTTAATTTGACTTTAAAACTAGTAATAAACATAATTGATAGAAACAGAGTTTATTATAATCTCCAAAAGATCTCGGCTGCTTTCGATATTGGCATGTATCGGATCAAAACTTCATGGATTATGGCCCCTGATTGTACGAAAAATCACGCTTTTAGCTTGTGGACCCTATAGAGGTCACAATTTTGAACCGATTTTGATGAAACTTAACATGCATGTTTATAACCCAAAGATCTTGGTTCCTTTCGATATTTGCGCCTATCGGAACGTAATTTACTGAATTATGGCCCCTGATTGTCCGAAAAATCACCTATTTTAGCTCCTCGTACCTCTGGAGGTCACAATTATTATCCGATTTTAAAAACCGTTCGATTATATCACCGTTACACCCTAAGGAAGGTTGAGTTCGAATTTCGGAAAAATCGGACTAAAATTACCATACAAAATGGCCGCCGTTTGTACGCGAATACTGTTAAAAAATGGTATATCAAGGTTGTGGACCCTGTAGACGTCACAATTTTAATTCGATTTTGATGAAACTTGAAATGCATGGTTATAACCCTAAGATCTTGGTTCCTTTCGATATTTGCGTATATCGGATCGTAACTTCCTGAATTATGGCCCCTGATTATACGCAAAATCGCCATGGTTTTTCTTGTGGTCCCTCTGGGGGTTACAATAATTATCCGATTTAAAAAATCGTTTTATTATAATACCGTTACACCCTAAGGAAGATCGAGTTGGAATTTCGGAAAAATTGGACCAAAATTGCCATACAAAATGGCCGCCATTCGTACGCAAATACTGTTAAAAAATGGTATATCAAGGTTGTGGACCCTGTAGAGGTCACAATTTTAATTCGATTTTGATGAAACTTGAAATGCATGGTTATAACCCAAAGATCTTGGTCTTTTCGATATTTATGTATATCGGGTCGTAACTTCCTGAATTATGGCCCCTGATTATACGCAAAACTGTCTTCGTTTAGCTTGTGGTCCCTCTGGAGGTCACAATTATTATCTGATTTAAAGAATCGTTTGATTATATCATCGTTACACCCTGAGAAAGGTTGACTTCGAATTTCGGAAAAATTCGGAACAAATTTGCCATACAAAATGGCTGCCGCGTGTACGCGAATACTGTTATAAAATGGTATATCAAGGTTGTGGACACAGTATAGGTCACAATTTTCATGAAACTTGAAATGCATGGTTATAATCCAAAGATCTTGGTTTCTTTTTCGTTATTTGCACATATCAGATCATAACTTCCTGAATTATGGCCGCTGATTGTCTGAAAAAACGCCTATGGTCCCTCTGGAGGTCACAATTATTATCTGATTTAAAAAAACGCTTGACTCTATCACCGTTACAGCATACGGAAGGAGTTTAAATTTCAGGGAAATCAGACCATAATTGCCAGACAAAATGGCCGCCGTTTGTACACTTATAGTGTTAAAATATGGTATGTCAAGGTTGTGGACCCAGTATAGGTCACAATTTTAATTCGATTTTGATGAAACTTGAAATGCATGTTTATAACCTAAGTATCTTGATTCTTTTCGATATTTGCGCATATCAAATTGTAATTTAATGAATTATAGCCTTTGATTGTAGGAAAAATCACTTTTCGTTTTGCTTTTTCTCTATCCATCTCTCGAAAATGTGGGCGTATCCTGCCTGGCAGTGCCAGCTTACTATCTTTATAATTTTTTAGATCTGTAGACTTGTTTATTTTTTTTGTGGGTGATTTGGTTTTGCATCTATTTTTTGTCAACGAATGTCTATTGTAGTGCATTAGAACATTTAAAAAAAAAAAAAAGAATTCAATACTATTTTTTCAGTCTGTTGACAAAATATTTTATTCTGGCCCTTTCCATATAGACTGAAGTTTTGTGTTAATAATTAATGGAATTTAGTAAAATTATTTGTCAACCGCCTATATTCTAAAGTGAAATAAATTGATATCAAAATTAAGAAAAATAAATCATTTAATAAATGAAATGAAATTAAAATATTTTTCGTTACATGTTTTTTGGTAGGTCATATGACAATAAACAACAATTAATCCCTTGATAATGGTTGATGAAATTATGTGACAGAGTTGGGGATATTTACTTTTCTGGGTTTTTTTCTATTTTTTATTTTTATGTGCTTTATCTGTTGTACGTCTGTTTATTAGGAAGTGCTAGTGTAAGCGGGAAAAGTTCTGGTGGTGAGTACTAGGGCTTCTAGGTCTATAAGAGACGGTATCAAAGACATTGGTTCTCTTATGTGTGCCTTACCAGTTTCAATGATTTCATAGTTATGATTTATATTATTAGTTAAAGTCAGTTCTGCATGACTTTTTAGTTATTTTCTTTTAAAGTTGAGCTTTTATAGTATTTTCTTTTATTTCAATTCTTCTACGTTTTGTTTTCTTTGAAGTTTTCTTAAGATACTATATTTGACTGCATGAGTGCACATCCTCTAAATGAGTGCAAATTATACCTACAAACAAATTAAACTTCACATATTCCAGACAAATCGGCAAATATAAACTCTCAGTTGATGCATGATAAGAATAGTCAACCCCAAAAATGATATTGGTCAAAAACTATAAATACTATCAATCCTAATCACATTGTTTATCTATCCATGAACACCAAGATGAAGATTGCATATTACCAACAACAGTTTTTGATTTAATCATCAGGATGACTATCTAAAAACACTTTTCAGCTTTATTTGTGATTATTTTATATTAGGAAAATGCTGATCCTTTGAATCTTTAATATTACTCTTACCAGCCATACCATTCAGAATAACACCTCTTTTGATATAGTGCAAGTAGAAATAAGCTATAAGCTTATACTAATTATATATGCACTTATTTGACTGAGGATTTATTTGATGACAGTAGCTCATACGGTCGAATATAGTAGAATATGATTAAACTTATAATAAAGTTATACCTAAGTTATAAAGTTAAGGATTAGATGTCCATTGATAGTTTTTGAATTTGTATTGAAAAGTTATAAAAAGGTTAATATAACAATATTTTAATACATATATTTGATTTAAATTGGTAGTAAAATTAGATTAGGATTAGAGACCTTTGAAGGTTAATAGAGGTTTTTTTCTTGAAGTATAATAGTGAATTATAAATTTAACTTAACCAGTTTCTTTTTAAAATAAAATATATTTTTATTTCCGGCAATGCACTTACTCTAATCTAAGCCTATTCTAATCTAATAATTTTCACACTTTCTTCTTCAGCTGTTCGACTCATGTCTCTAGTGTCTGGTATGACATGAATAGCCACCATGTTGTTTTGTCCATGTCTCGTTATCTTTATGTATATCCCAGCTATGGTCACTTTCATTAAACTGGCATTATGTAAGAGCTAAACCTTTCTATTGTGGGTCTTTCTTTGGGCCTTATATGTTATATAAGTTATTAATTAGACCTTAATTAAAGCAACAAGACCATAATCAACTTATGATGCCATCGGATGGCCACGATTTTAAGTAGATAGGAACGTTTTGCCTATTTAATGATTTCATTTAAAAAAGGAGAAGCGAGGCAAAGATTTGAATGACAAGTGTGGTTATGATCAATGTACACATCTTTTCAAAACTATAACCATTAATAATTTTAGTGAAATTTTCAATATATTTATTTTGCATTATCTATTTTTGAAATATTACAGTGAGAACAGCCAGCTGTTTATCAAAATCTTACATAATGCCTCTTTAAATTCTGTCTTATCTGTCTTCAAATGTCCTAAATAAAGTGTTAAAATGCTTGAATGTATGTATACTACTGTATACTACTGTTATTAAGATACTATAAATGCAAGATAATTTATATAATAACAAAAAATATATTTGACATTATTCTCCCCCCTCCCCCTGAACATTGCATATGTGACCATAAAATTGTAAACAACAAAAAAGACAAGAGTATTATGTTGAGGAAATGTCTATTTGCATTTTTTGGAGGGGCTGAGGATGTGGCCCGCTAAGAAATCATTATTAATGGCAAAATATTGGGGAGGGGGGGATTCGAATTGCATTTTTCTTATTAAAATTTGTTGTTGTTTGTCTGTTCCTTCTATGCATGATATAAAATAAATACATGTCCTTGTAATAATACATTAAAACAAATACATGCCCTTGTTCCAATTTCACTTGGAAAGTTTAGCTACAGATTGATCATGTGTGTTAAAGCTTATCTTTTATATAAATGTACCTGACAAAATGTCCAGATTGTACTTGTAGTTGAAGCCCAACCTATTACTTTTAACTTCGCATCAGATAAAAAAAATATGCAAGCACACACAAAAAAAGAAGAAAATCTTGACTCCTAAACAGGAACATATGACTTTGTGCTTGATTCTGTCAGTGACATGTGGCCTAGTTCCATGCTTGATCAACCAACTGTTGCTTTAGTAAAATGTATTATTAAAATTAACAGAACCGGACATTTTAGTTTTCAAATGGCAAATAGCAAATAGCAATACAGTTTGCACAAATCTCAATTTAACAACTGCCTTGCTTGGGTTGTTTACGAATAGCATAAGTTTCATAGTTTGTTAATTGTCCTGGAAGTGTCATTATATTTTATCTCTTGCGTTCCTATTTACAAAATTATGTGATAGAGCCTCTGTGTAGACTATACAGTAAGAATATACAAACCTTTTGAACTATGTTGACTTTGATATTCATTCCTGTTTGCCTTATCTCAACTTGAAAGAAACAGGAGAACAAGGGTTATAAAAAAGCTAGGTGTTTTTGAGTGTGAAATGGGTATACACAATGTCAAGTTTAGATAATATCTCAACAATCTAATGTAAGAATAAGACACTGAGATAGTCATTATAATCATATTACTAACATTAAGTGTTTTGTTGTCAAACAATATATAGCAGTATATGTTATATTACTACTGTTCCCAAGTTCACAAAACCTTCTCAGACTTAAGTTATGAGTTTACTCAAAATTGTTTGCCTTATTTTAACTAAATATAGTCCTTTTTAAAACTTTTGTTGTTTTAATGTATCAAATACAACAATAAGAAACTATGTGTAAAGTTATGTGTTTCTGGATCAAAGATATTTCTCATAAACAGTGATTGAAAGTTGAGTAAATTCTTATCTTTAGTCTGAGAATGCTTTGTGAACTGGGGGACAGGTGTTGTATAATAAATGTCTGTGTACTTTTATTACAGGTGTTGTAAAACAAATAATTATGTTTTATGTCCTTTATCCAATGAATTTATTACAAAAACATGTATTAGCTATATTATGTACAAATACTTCTAAAACATCCCAGTTAAGTTTCAGGATATTTATTTTGTATCTGCAACAAGAAATTCTAACTCTTCTTAATTACTATGCTTGTTTATAAAAACATAAATAGAAATTGAAATAATGGGAGTTATATAATTTTCATAAAATAGTTTATTTATTACAGTTGTTCATTTATTGTATTTTAGCATCTATGGCTGCTGATGCTGGTAAAACTGCTGGAAAATCTAAAGATAGAAAGAAAAAGATGACACCCCAGGAACAAGAGGTAAATATATTAAATGGAACAGGGAACTTAAAGGTTAGATATGAACTGTATTGTGGGTCTAAAATTTATCCAAATCAATTTATTCTGAATAAAGTTGTTGCCATTTAAAGTTTACATCAGTTTCTGTTGATTTAACTACCACAATCTTGAATAAAATAACAACAGAAAAACAAAAGTTATTTGAATCATCAATTTTTGTTTTTAAGTTAAAGGAGCTAAATCACTAATATTTGGTACCTGGAAATTGACCCTAATGGGTCGCAGGGCATATAATAATATAATCTGATTGTATATAAACTGATTTACATTAAATTGTTTCCGTTTTGACTGTAATTACAAATCAGTTATGTCCAGCGAAATACGGCATGAGTCCAAACCGTATTAAGTATTTATAGTGTCTGGTTATTCTAGTCTACGGCGCATGCCCACCAGATAAAAAATGGCCTCATCGTTTGACAGATGACAGGAGTTGCGGTATGAGTTTAGCCTCGTTCTTTCTGGTCACTTGTTAAAAGGGACACTGAAACGCTCTATGGTACACGATTCGTGTACCAATGTTAAAATGTTTATTTTGTTTTAAATATTGGATATCAGAGGCCTACCGTTTCCAGGTAAGATCACAACATCAATGTTGATTTGAATTGACCAATAATTCGTGTTTTCTATGTCGAAGATTTTGGAGGATTTTGAGTTACGGACTTAGGTCCTTTAAATTTATATTAAAACGGTACACAATTATGACATTTAAGATTGTGTGAATGACTTGCTGTGGCTTTTATGTTAAATAAATTGGCGGTTGTCATGTAAAACACTGACTTGTATGTATGCATCTAGTAATCTTGTCATATAAGAGGAATAATATCACATTTTATTTTGCTTAATGTTTTCCATCCCCCCCCCCCTTACACTTCATGTATTTCAATTGTAGCCAACAGAAACATCTGAGGTGATTAATCCATTATTAGAAGTAGCAGATTATATGGATGGTGAATTATGGGTTGCTGGCAATCGGGTTTTAATCAATCTCAATTTATCTAGTAAGTTAAAGTTTATTGTTGGATGGTCGAATATTTAGCACGTGCGTGCTGTATCATAAAGCCTGTCATTAACTAAGTCAACTGGCGTTGTTTCAAATCCTCGGTTGTAGTAAGTTGTACGTGGCAAGGAAGGAGTAGGGTCACCTGTCCAGCCTCGTGGGTTTTCTCCCCACTGCTAAAGACCTCTACGTGCAAGCGAATTATTGAAATAAAATTAAACCATATGTTAGTTCCAAAATGACCTAGTTTGTGTCGAGTGGACGTTAAACCCCATTTCTCTCTCTCTCCCATGACACAATACATGTCAAAGATGCATTAACACGATATAGAATTATTGGTACCATGATTAATGATAAGAACTCTTGATACTCTTATAGAATTATAACAGTTCACAGTGACTAACTATAGATTACAATTAAAAATCCAAGTACATGTATCCCATTATGACAATCAGTTTCCTCCCACTGCTAAAGACCCCTACGTTCAAGCGATTTATTGAAATAAAATTAAACCATATGTTAGTCTCAAAATGACCTAGTTTGTGTCAAGTGGATGTTAAACCCCATTTCTCTCTCTCCATTATGACAACAAAATTACTGCTAGATTGAAAATCCCCCTTTACAGTTATCCGATTTGTGAAATATTTTGCTATTTATATTATTAGGAAATGAAGTAGATGAAGAGGGTGTTCAGGCTTTATTAAAAGCTGTACAATATCAAACAACATTAACACAATTAGAAAGTAAACACAGTGGTACAGGTCTAATGAGGATTAACCTACAGGTAAAATATTCTCTATTCATCTTCAAGGATATTATCTGTGTTCTCCTTTCTTACATGTAGCTGCCTATGGCATCTAACCTAAGTTTTCTGATTTGAAGGGGCAGATCTATCAGTTTTGCCTAACCCAGTCAATCTTAATTATATTATAACCCAAATAGTTAGATATGTTGCCTGAGTGATTAACTCAAGGAAATAATATGTTGTACCATTCTGAATTTACTCTCATTAAGCAGAATTTTCAAAGCACACAGAATTTTCAAGGCACACCATGGGTGATAATGGCCCTAGCAGTGTCTTGTTGCAAGATTTAAATACAAAAACGATTTGTAGCCTTTTTAAATATTGGTGTTTTAATCAGTATAAGCTTTCTGTATGATCAGTGCTTACATGGTTAAAAAAGTCTAAAAGTCTTTTATCTCTACTACCAGTATTAAGGTAAAAATTAAATTGAACTCTACTATAAAATCTTTGTATTTTGACACCTTTCAATATCAATGTTTTAGAGAAATCCAGTATCGTTAGATAGTGAAGTATTAAAGAAACTACATGATTTAATGTTGACTAAAGATCCATTCTACAAACCTTCACCAACACCAGATGCTGAAGCTGCCTAAAATACAACAATCAACCATATCAAAATACAATATACTTAAAAAGAATATCAGCAAGTATTCATCCTCTGCCTAAATAACATTTTATTCCTTTTGCCCAATCCAACCTCGTGGGTTTTCTCCGGGTCCTCCGGTTTCTTCCCCACTGCTAAAGACCCCTACCGCAAGCAAAGTATTGAAATAAAATTAAACCATATGTTAGTCCCGAAATGACCTAGTTTGTGTCTAATGGACGTTAAACCCCATTTCTCTCTCTCTCTTTTTTTGTCCAGTATTACTATTATAGTATAAATACAACAGATGTTATAAATAGGTTGTTCACAATATTAAAGTATGGACAATGATTTTGTTTTATTTATATGACTAATCCGGGACGAATAATTCTTGAGGTAATGTATTGTTTGTTTTCCTGAGTCATTTGTATAATATATAAGTCTGTGATATAAACAAATGTAATATATGATCAAATTTACGGAATTTTTAAAACTGTTAATTATTCTCAATAGTTTGTATAAAGTAATTGTTGATAATAATATTGAGTGAAATAATAAATCTAAAGACAATTGTTTTTCTTAAGTATTCATGTATGTATAGGATATTAACCTTCCCGAGGGTGCTATATTATATAACCCGCGGGCGCAGCCCAAGGGTGATATAAATATAGCAACTGAGGTATGATTGGTTAATATCTGACATATACAACGCCCACCCTTAAATTTAAATGGACTTTTCCATTAATATTCAACAATGATTGGATAACGGCTCGGTAGTTTCCGTCAAATAACGAAGATTACCGATTTAATCACGTGAAATTACGAGATGGTATTTTTGTAAACACAGCGCCATTTTGAAGAATTGAATTTCATACAAAAACAAAATGGAAAGTTATACGAAGTCAGACGAATAATCAATCCCTTTTAGCCAACATACTGACGATGGAATTGGCGTGAATGCAACTATCGATGAGGATCTATCCAAAGCCTAAAGAAAATTTGGATCAAAAGACATTCTTTCCCGATAATTCTGACAGTGAACTACGATTGAAGGCTTTTGCTTTGTTTTAAGACAGAAGGATTTGGCCGACTGTTTTATTTAAGTGCATGGACTGTACCCAAAAATAGTTTATAATGGAAATCTTGGGTGATAAATACTTTCAAGTCTAGAAGTGTGTGGACGGAAAGAAGATTCTGAAAGATATGGAAAACCGATTTAAATATGCTGATAAGTACGTCGTCTATTTCTGTCTTGAATGTTTCAAACTGTTCCATAATAATTTTTAATTGTCAAAATAATAAAAATTTATTTCTGTGTTTTTTGTATTATTTTGATCATCAGCGGTTGATATGAGTCGAATACATCGACCTGACATGACGTCATTAGCGGGTGATATGAAATATCAACCTGTCGTGACGTCATCAGCGGTTGATATGAAGAATATATCAACCTATTATCACGTCATGACAGGTTGTTATGAGATATAACTGCTATTCACATCAAAGAAAAAAACTACCACCAGTTAGTTGTATATTATAATATACAATGATGATATCCCCCTCATCCTTTCCCTGTCAAGAGTTTTCCCTAAAAGTCGGATGTGAAAACAAGTATTTTACTGCCAGTTTCCTTATTTCCCTTTAAAATAAACAAAGTATGATTTGACTAAATTATATGGCGGCAATATAATGCAGATATCAAAATGGAGCCAGGCTAAGTCTATTTGTAGGCTATCTCTAATTATCCATTTTTGTGAAACTCTGAGAAAAAACCTTTAATCAGAGAAAAAATGTAATACAATAAACAGGGGCGAGTGTAATGTGAACCTTGATTTATGACACTGTTATACAATATCAAAAGATACAAAGTATGCGCGTAATCCGTTACTTACTTGCATTGTACAAAAAAAGGAATTGACCCCTTACGTGCTTCACCTCAAGGCGTTGGATGACTGAATGGTTGGCGTGCCCGCGCTGTATCATAAAGCCTGTCATTTAGTCAACTGGCGTGGTTTCGAATCCCCGGTTGTTCGTGCCAACCCCGTGGGTTTTCTCCGGGTCCTCGGGTTTCCTCCCACTGCTAACGACCCCTACGCGCAAGCGAATTAAATTCAATTTTTGAAATAAAATTAAAAAACATATGTTAGTCCCGAAATGACTAAGTTGGGTCGAGTTGACGTTAAACCCCATCTCTCTCTCTCTGCAATGTACATCGCTCTATGTTTATAGTTTTCTCGCACATTATTGTCAGACGTGGCATGCCACTGGTTCAGTTACCTACCTGCACAGTGAATCTCCGTCCGTAATTTCAGAAGTGTTTTGTATTTGAAAGCAACGCCCACAGTTTTTCGTACAACCAGGGGGGCAAAATGCGCGAATATCGAAAGGGACTGAGATCTTTAGGACATAAAGATACATGTTACAAAAATTGTGACCTCTATAGAGTCTATAGGGCCCACAACCTTCTTAAAACAAACCTTTACACAATTTACATGCGAGGAGCGGCTTTGGTGGACAGTTTTGGTTTGATTTTCAAGCTAAAAACGTGATATGTCGCACAATCAAGTGCCATAATTCAGAAAATTACGACCCGAAATGCTTTAATATCTAAAGGAGCAAAGGTCTTTGGAGTTTCATCAAAATCGAATTAAAATGGTGACCTCTAGCGTGTCCACACGATAAACACGTGATTTCTCGTACAATCCGGTGTCATAATCCACGAAATTTCGACCCGATCCGAGATCTTTTGGAGATAAACCTATATTTCAAGTTACGTCAAATTCGGATAAGAATTGTGACCCGCAAAGTGTCCACAGACAATATTGTTAACGGACGGATGTCCGGACACAGGGACGACGACCATATACGTCCACATGAATATGTGGGCGTATACAGAGGCATTCTAATGTTGTATATTATCCTTTTAACCTTTTAGTTTAAATATGCACAGAATGTGGCAATCATGATAAAACAAGGTAAATATCGTTGCACCATTATCGCAAATTGATTATTTTAGACACCCGATTGTTAGATACCATCCAGATAAGATATAATCTTGACCATACAAAATCACCAATGACGATCTGTGCTTTAAGCGGTATTATTAAGCCAATGATTACAGAAGAGGCGTCAAGAATCATTCATTTAGTTTACCCTGCGCATACGTTTATGACTGGAAATATAAGATATTGCACGTTTATATCAGAATTCAATCATTTAATAATGGTATTAAAAATCATTTATTCTTTAAAAATCAGACAATATAAGACAAAGCATAGTCAGATCTATAATAAACAATATATACTCTAATGTTATACTCTAATTATACATTTATTTATATCAAATATATTTATTAAAATTACATCTTAATATACGTTAAAATTTAATTGCCTACAGTGGAGCTTAACGTTCGCTTGCGAATTAATAGTTAATAACTCTCTGTATACTCTTTCGTGTAGTTTATAGTTTAAATTTTATAAAGCAAAATAATAATAACGAAATAAAGAGCCAAACACTTCGCTAAAATAACAAAATAAGCGACATGAGGCTTAATAATCGCGGCATTTTGGAAATTTGAAGACCAATGATGAGAATGTTTTTGGTTCTAGTCTTGCGTTGCTGCCTTAGGTTTATTTATGTTAAACTATGGACCGTATATACATGGCTAAACTTTAATACGGTAGGGACGTCTGAAGAATGACATGACTATTCCATGTGTTGGAGGGTATACTTACTAAATGATTAATCAAACAACACAACATATGGACATAAAAGCCGATGATGAATAAATAAAAAACCTATAAGATAAAACTCAGAAATGTTTTAAAGCTATAGTAAATGTATGGACGTCGGTATCAACAGATATGCATTATGATGAAATCTGTTTGTAATTCAACAAAGAATGGTGTAAGATTCTGAATAAAAACAATAATTAAAGCCTCTGGTTGTCATATATTATTCGGAGAATAACACATAGTTATCACTGTGCAATCCACGCTAAAGTTTACCTATTTTCATATTATTTAACATATTATACTTAAAAATGTACACGGTTTAGTTTTGGGTAGGATGTTGACCATACACATTTCTTTAACTTGAAACTATACTAGGAGGCCTGATTTGGATAAATATAAAGCAATAGCTAACATGTATTTTATCAAATTATTTTTATAACTTCCTTATAATATATTTGTTCTGCAATTTCAGATACATGTATAGTATCTTTTCATACAATTCAATTAAAATTTCGAAAACGGTTAAATGCATGATGAAAACTATAACCAATTTATGCCCTTAACATCAATTTGGTTTAAGCATAATATTCATTTCTATATTTACAAATCGAATAACTATTATAAGTATGGTATTTAGTATTATGTTACACCCAAATTAAAATATTTGTTCAACAAAAAAATAATAATGTGACATAAAAAATTACTCATATCCTAAACCGGCCAGCCACGTTTTTATGGTTTGTTCATTTTTATTTATCCATTTAATATTGGTCTTGGCTTTTTCCAAGGCTTGTGTAAAAGCTCTTTCTCCAGAACCGAAATCGGATTGACTTTCCATAAATTCTTCGAGCTGCAAGAACAAAGAAAAAAGTTTATATTTTTAGAGATGACTGCAAAATTATACAAAAAAAGTCCTTTCGCGCAAAAAAAATATATATATCGCTTCTTTTTATATACCTTTTTTACCGATATATCAATGTAATAATAAGCTATTATATTTTTGGCATGTGATATTTTTGCTTGTTGATTTGATAACTATTTCTTCTGGGATCCGTCTGATCTTTTTTTTGTTCTGAGGTTGTGCCCGTTATATTGATATTCCTATGCAGTGTGTTATGGTAGTAATTTTTCCGGACAGCAGCACTTTTCTTTTTTTTTTTGAAATTCGTCTACTAAAAGAACTTATACACCCACGTCAATGTGTACACGGGGCCTCGGTTTTCCATCACTTCCAAACGTCTAGATATTGTTCCTTGCCAGACCCCCGGAAACCACGACGAAAAGAACCGAAGAACTCTCGCCTAATTAAAAACATTATTTTAAAACCTTATTTACATTAAATGACCGTTACCTGTTGTAACTCAAACTGTGTGTTGAAGGCCTGGGTTACACGTCCTATCATATTGGAGAAGGCAAACAACGACACTGCGAAACTGGCAAAAAAAAAAGCATTTATAAACAACAAAAAATAAATGTAGGTTGCCAGACAACGACAAATACGCCCCCCACTCCCAACACCTACAACATCTTTGTCGTCTTGGCTGTTTGATACTGTTTAAATGGTTCAAAATTAAATAATGTTTCAGCGCCAACCGTGCTACATGTAGACGGTCGGTCACACACAATGCAGTTTGCTATGGGTAACATTCGCGTTCCATGTGTAGTTGTAGAATTCAAACCGTCAAGGGTTCTTTTACATGCACTTCAACGGGTTTTGGACTCATCTGGAACCGTCTGATTAGTGAGCAGCGATCTAGCGTCATATTCACCGGGCCATCATGGCTCTTAAAAGCTTTTCAACAGTATACATTCGGAAATGGTAACAGCCCTAACATAATGGATGAATGACTGATATAATTCATTATTATATCTAATCCAAGAATTTCGCAACACATTTCTAAAATCTACAGGAAATTAACTAATCTATATTATGTTCTTAATCTTCAAAAAATGAAATAAATAAATAAGTACATACTCTTCTTTTATGGTATTCCAGTGTTCTCTAACAAAGTCCCAAGTAAAAGATCGAGCGTAAGCATGAGTTGATACATATATAATCACACTTAATGTATCCTGTTTTCTTATATCTTCTTTTCTTATAGCTTTTAGTAAATATCTGGAAAATATTTAAACACATACTTTACATATTCTGTAAATATACCCTCTTTAGTATCACGACAGAACAATACATACACAACTCAAGTCAACTTAATGTAGAATTTGGATAAAGAATTGGCAGTTCTTGCTATAGTTTAAAAGTAGATAATATAATGAAAAATGAATATATTGAAAATTGTAGTCAAATTACTTTGTTCTGAGTGAAGCTCTTGTATATAATAGTTCAAATGTAGAATATAGATAATGAAAAATTAATATATTGAAAATCCCAATCAAATTATTTCATTCCGAACGAAATTATGAATGTTTGAAGTTTTGTCAAGTAACGAAGTCTTGAATTTTCATTTTAACGTTTAACGAAGGTATAGCCGATATTATGATCTATTTCAATATTTCTGTCATTCGATGAGCTAGAGAGTTGGTAATTAACTCCTCGTGACTGTGAATACACACATTGATAATTTATAAACAATGAAGACGGCAATTTGACCTGCAATATGCAGATTTAGCTCTTCTTACATAATGCATTTTAAACAGCTGGGTTAACTGAATTGCTTGATTTAAACTATATTTTATTCAAAATAAGATACATGTTATACATTATAAATTGTCAAAAGTTAAGGATTCAAAAACAAGCCAAAGGCTTATATTAATTCGTCTCCTTATTTAATAAATATACTAAAATAGACGTATGATATATACACTTGACATACAAAATACATTAACAGTGCAGTATTTTGTATTCACTATTAGTCGTGCATGCAAGAAATGTAATAGTTTGTGTCACTTACAGTACCTTACAATTTTATAATACGTTTAGAGGACGTTAGATGTATATTAACCGAGAATTCAATTAATATCTTACGATGGTTATTCTAGTCTTTTGGATAAATGTATAAATTTGTGGACTATATTAAAAATGTGCATATTCATTTGCAAGGTAGTATTACTATCACCGTTTGTTAAAGTTTGTAAATTAATAAAACTATTTGGTAATGTATTTATAGTTTGAATTCTAACATTGGTAAACTTTGGACAATGTAACAAATAATGTTCCGTATCCTCTATATAGTGGCCACATGAACAAGCTGAATTGCTTGTGGGGCCCAATTCGTGATAGTGTGGCCATAATATCACGATGATATCCTCTAGCTATGGCCATAATATCACGATGATATCCTCTAGCTATGGCCATACTATCACTATGATATCTTCTAGCTATGGCCATACTGTCACGATGATATCTTCTAGCTATGGCCATACTGCCACGGTGATATCTTCTAGCTATGGCCATACTATCACGATGATATCCTCTAGCTATGGCCATACTGTCACTACAGTTTGTCTACACGTAATATGGCGGTGGCGTGTCACAGAAAGAAGATGCGTAGGTATACTCTTCACAGAATGCCTAAAACCCCTACTTATTATCCCCTGATAATGTGATAATGTCTACTACATCGTTAACACAGTTATTGCGTGCATTTTGCATACCGATAGTTCATTGGCCAATCTCGCTATTTTACCGACATTTCGCCTAATACGTGTAGTTTGGATGCAGCTATGGCGGGTGTGGCGCCAGGCAGAGTAAGCTTGCTCTTCTGGACACCTGTTACCACTGTTTGTCATGTATTTTGTACACGAGGAGCAGTTCATTTGCTGATTACACTATTTTGCTTAAATACACCTTTTGTACATAACGTTTTTTAGGACTTCGAATTCTGTCTTATGGTTTGGATTGTTCGTACTTGGTTTTATTTTATTTGTACCCACCTTCTCAATATCCACAGTTCTTGACTGCATGCCATACCTTGTAACAGTCTTACTTTCTCAGCAGCAACTTCCGCTGTTTTAAATTGTTCAAAGGCAAAATCCCATTCGGCAATACCACCGTACTTAATGGCTGTGCAATAGACCTTGGTCTTTATTCCTGGATTAATTCTGTTAACAGAGAGAAATATATTCCATGAAACTATGTCACCTGTGTAATGCATAACTGATATAACATTTTCCAAACTTTTTTGGGCATTATATTCGCAATTATTCCCTTAAAATGATATTGAGTTACATTTCCGGTAATCCGTTGGAAAGCAATATGAATATTTTGGACAATTTGCATTTTATGAAAGGTAACATTGCTTCTGAATCCCCTTTAACAGGGCACCGGAAATAAAGGTACTCTTAAAGTACATAAATCATAGACCAAAATCTATTTCTATACATGTATAGCCGTTTGGTAACTATAATTGAAATAGGGATTAACGTCCTGTTTTTCTGCCCCTACCGGACTAATGCAGAAGTATTTCCACGCAAACTTCATCGAATGACGGTATTTCGTCTCACTCTGACGACTAAACATATTATTCCCCTTCCTATGCCTGTATCACTGACAGGAGGGGGGGTAGGATATACCAATAATTTTGAGGGCAAAACCCGGAACTCCTGGAGTTGCCCATGGACCATTTGGAAATAATATTTAGTTACGCACTCATTCGATGATTACATGAATGACTTTATCCTTTCAAGTCTAATCATGTAAATGTTATATACATGTATATATAAGATATCTTACATTAAAAACTTACGGATTGTTACTGGGATTTTCCATCCATTGCTTAAATAATGACGTGGCATTACTAATACAAGCTGGTAAATCATAATCACACGCCGTTGATACAACCAAAGATCGAACATAACTAAAAACATAAAACAAAACAAAATATCACCCTTGATGGAAGCGAACGTTAAACCCTACTGACTAACTGACGTTTAGATATCAACTTGTGATGAATATGATGGGACTTTAACAAGTTACAATGTAATTGAAAAGACTGTTACACGGGCTTGTAATTTTGTATTTGTGAGCTTCGAATTTGACTGGCGTGTGGGGGACAAGTATACGATTAAATTTCCGAAGATTTAGGATTTAGTTCGGAGGTTTCCTTTGTCTACAGTGGAACACATAACGACCAAATCTCAAACGTGGCTTTAGTTTATATCCAAATTGTTTTTAACGAGGATATAGTATTGGAACGTTGCATGCAATAAAATAAAGGGTAGTAAATCCACAAGGTTGTGTTATTATGGATATTATAAGTCAACTTCTAAATGTCACTCATGGATATCTTCAATGAAAATAACTTACGAATCTAGATGTGAGGCCCCAGTATTATTCATGGTCCACAGATCAAATGGTTCTTGTATTCGACTTAACATAAATTGCTGAAATAATCAATTTTAAATTTCTTTTTTAGAACATCCCTGAAATGTTTAATGTACGGGGGGGGGGGGATGTACGAAAGACTTAGTTACCGATTGCTCGAAGGTCAGTCCTTGTCTTTGATTAGAGGAATATTTTAAATATACATGTACAGTATTAATCATAATTAATTATATCCGCATTGTTGACTGAAGTGGCAATGCCTCTTTAATTCAAGAACCATCAAGTGTCGACTTTGATTATGAGTGGTTACTTAAAACCTTGGTTTTCATTTGCAATATTAATCCTTATTAAGTAAGAACATTTGCCCTTGGTTTACCTACGGCGGTAATCGGTAATAACTCCTGTAAAGAGTGTTAGACTACCACACTGTAACTTTGAAATATAAAGCAACAAATAACTGTTATATAAATGAAAATATACGACGCTAATAGATCAAAGTGATCAGTTTATGTATATCTTATCATACCTTCCATGCTCCATATACAGGCGATTTAGATAACATCATTTCAACAAAAGCAATCTGTATTCTTGCTGCTTCTCTGGGCACATAATCTTCTTCTGTATGTAGATATTCTAAAGTTTTTAGCGCAATCGTCATATCAAGATCTCCAGAGCTGAAAAGTGCAAAACTGATTTATGGAACATGTTACAATACATTATAATCTCCCTGGGAAGTATTCCATGGATGATCACATTGAATACCTGCTCTGCTGCAACTGGTACACTAAAACACATTACAGCATGTTCACCCTTTTTGTTATAATGAACCCAGTAAAACGTCATCACGTCGATCTTGGAATTGTGACCTGATACCAAAGTCTTCCAACCGTCTTCCAACGATCAAGAGTACCAGGTTTCATGTCGATTGAATTGGGGGAGAATTCGGCCTTTTCGAAGAACGATACCACTAAGAAGATGCAGACCAACAGCAACAACAACAACTACAGAAAGGGTAAGCTTGTGTAATTATAAACTAGAAACAGTCTGTAGTGTGGTATAATTTAAAATTTTCAATCGGAAAGAATAGAAATTCATTACCACTAATGCTACAGATCTACCCGTAACGCATAATAATACTTACGTGGCCAAGTTCCAAGCGTCATTTATAATCTGTGCCCTGTTTATCGCCGTAATTACCTGCAATATTTAGTTTGAAATTACAACCAATGCTTTTGGATTAGATCAATTTATTGTCTATATTATAGTAATGTATCATTATACGCTCACATTTTTATGTGGGAGAATACTTGTCGTGACTATGAAGGAAATTAAATTGGAATTCATGGAGCTTTGTATTCAATATACAACTTTTGAGGATAGTATAGTATTAACTCAATATATCTTTATTAAGGGGGTATTATGGGAGATCAGATCAGGACATTTCTCTTTATAATGGTTAAAATACGGATAATGTAAAGAGAAAATGCGGGAAATTTCATTCAAGTTGCTCCACCTCGAACCGAATATTAGCCATTGAAATTTAGACCTAGCCTCGATCATCATTACTAAAGTCAATAAGATAAAAAAAGAATCTCGATTATCCAATTTGACGTCAAATCATCCATCACACAATGTATTTGAATCCAGTCAACATCGCATGCAAGCGATTGCACTGAGAGTTGATTATGGTATGGATATGTTAATTAAAGTCTAATTAATAATGAAAATTTAGATAATATTTCAGGCATCGACAAAATAAATTTCAGAGAACTTTAAATTTCGAACTATAATTAATTTTAGTAATACCCTCTAGATTTGTACTTAATTAATAAATGTAAGATTTTAATGATTCCAACAACAATAGTGTTTCGCACAATCTACGCAGTGTGAAACCAGTAATAACTATACATGTAATAACTGTGTACCTTATGGTCTGTATTTAGCTGCTTAATTAGTGCTAACCAGTTAGAATTTTCATAATTAACTCTATAAAAACCATACTGCTGTACATTACCAATTATCCAACCATCAGCATTCGTTGTTGCTGGTAGTCCTTCACCCACAATAGACGCTGTAAACAACATTGATAATCAAAATATATTCAAAACAAGCGTTGCCATGTAAGATTTCAAATTTTGCACGAGTTGGACAGAGAACCGTGAAAACCAATATGCTTCACATATAATTTGAATTAAATAAAACTGATTCAAGATTTCTATTATAATTTAGTCTGTCATAACACAGGATTGAACACCCAGGATGTATTACAGAAGGATGTATTTTGATGCGCACCAAACTCCTACCACATTCAAGATCTTGTCTCGTATAGTCAAGGGCCATAATCCAAACGGAACATATATTTCCGGTTTCGTCAAAATCGGATAAAAATTGTATCGTCTAGAGGTCAAGCAAACCTTAACATTACATACTTCGACACTATCTGCGTCAAGGGGAGTGGCTATATTGTCGGTTATTTTGTTCTAATTTTACGAAATTCTATCTCTACCATAAGTACGGGGTAACGGTGAATTCTTTGAACGGTTTTTAAAAACAAATAAAAAGTGTGTGGGTTTTTTTTGTACAATCAGGGGTCATAATCCAGGACGTTACGGTGCAACATGCGCCTACATGGACATTTACAGTTTCGTCACAACCCGATAAAAATTGTAACCCCCAAACATCCACAAGCTAGACAAAGTGTTGTTCGTACAATCAGAGGCCATAATCCATGAAGTTACGGTCAGGTATATGCAAGTTTAACCACAATCCGATAAATATTGTGACCTCTAGAAGGTCCACTAGCGATTTTACATAAATCAGGTTCCATAATCCAAGCAGTTACAGTCCGACAAATGCTAGATCTTGAGTTATAAATCTTTTTTTCAAGTTTCCCCGAAATAGATAAAAGAAAAATACTGACATGTAGAGGGTCCACAATAAAACGTGAACGGACAAACTGACGGTAGGACAGACGGACGCACGGATACACGGACGCACATGAGCGAGAGCGACGGCATTATATCACATCCACATGAAAAAGCGGGTGTATAAAAATGCCAAATAGATTGAGAGCTATAATACACTTTTGTCGATATAATTATTACCTGGGAAGAAGTATCATACCAAATGCGCTTTTTGTGGCACATTGACCATTTTAAAAGAGGCATTTGTTCTGCTTTCATTTTCATATGTAGTCTCATATGTGTGTATGAAAAGGATTATAATCGCATAATGAAACACTTACTGTAAGATTCTGTTTTGCTTATCCATTTTACGTCAGCATCTGATTTATCAAAGTGCTTTGCGACGCTTGTTGTGTAAGTAAAGGGAATTTCCCATTTATAACTGAAAATAAAGCAGAGAAGACAAAGTTAAAGGACCTAAGTCCGTAACTCAAAATCCTCCAAAATCGTCGACATCGAAAACACGAATTATTGGTCAATTTAAATCAACATTGCTGATGTAAACTTACCGGGAAAAGATGAGCTTCTGATATCCGATATTTAAGATAAAATAATTTGTTTAACATTGGTACACGAATCGTGTACCATAATACGCTTCAGCTCCAGTTGTATTGAGAGACTCGAGGGACGAGGCTAGACACATTGCAGTGAGTCAGACGGAGTTAGTAGACTGGAATAACTAGACGCTCGACTTTTGCACATGATTGACATTGTTGGCTTATTTCGCCAAACATAACTGATTTGAAATTGGAGTAAACACGGAAACCATTGAATGTAAATCAGTTTATATACATTCATATTACAGTATTATATGCGTTGCGAATCACTTTTATGAATTTCTAGGCCCAAAATGTTAGCGATTTAGCTCCTTTAACAAAGCACGGAATTATACATGAAGTCCATCTCCACTTTGGCATAATGAGATAAAACACATTGGTTACTTGTTTTAACCTCTTGAACGAAACAACCAAAATCTCACAAAAACGATTATGCGCGGTAATTAACGGAATTGGGGGTTGGAATGAGGAGTGGACAGGCTAGAGCTACTAATATTCATTATGCGTTGAGTTTTGAAGTCTTCACTGTTGCAAGGCAGTATAATATTATTGGTTTAATTTAGCTGGATAATTCTGTATACTAGTTCGATCTGTAATGTAAATCCGTCGGATTTTTGGGTAGAAATCGTGGAACAAGCTTTATTTTGTTGGTTTTAATGTTTGATGACAAAAAACAAATGTTGACATTTTTTTGAGTAGGTCTTCATAGTGTTTTGGAGGCCATTATTTGAGGGTAGCCATTTTGCGATAATATTCCAAATTATTTTTCACCTTATTTACAATGTTATAGACATATCAACTGTGACTTGGCAATGTATTAATATTGGCAGGGTTCATGACTATATTTCAGATTGTTTTCAAATATTTCATGAAGATATTTCCAGGCAAGAAAAGCCTATTCCTGGCATGAAGGCAAAGAGAGCATAGCGGCATCGTGGTGCTTACGCCACGTGCCCATTATGCTCCTGCCACTACCACACCACGCGCTTACTACGCTGATGGCCAAGCTCTGACTGCGTAAAAAGTTTTCCCACCATGTTCAGACCTGGATACTTTCTCACCACCTACCACGCGTAAGGCGTCCCCTCGTCACGCCTATAGAGACTGCGCCATGCTCACCCGTCCCATTCCCTTTCAAAGCAGAGAACAACTTAGAGTAAAGTAATCAAGAACATTTCATAGATTTCTTGATGTTTCATCTGTTGATGCTAGACATAAAGGTCGTTACAGCGTAGCAAGCATGTGGCCAGGAGCTTCGTTACGTGGATGGTAGTGGTGGAGACATGGCTGTAAATGAAGTACTTGCTAAGAAGACCCTGTGGCATGGATTTTTTTATCAACTGACTTCCCAGCTGAATGTAGAACGAGCATGTGGAATACAATTGCGTTGGAAACAACATAAAGTATGTGGCTGGCTACTTTGACACCTCTGCCATCGGTTCTTTTAAATGGAGATGGCAGAGATGTCATAAATTACGGGTCACGGCATCGTTTAGCTAGTTTAAGTGGTGATATAGTTTGGTTTCCCAACGCCAAAGCAATCCTCTGAACGATCCTTCCACACGCAGCTTGGGGCCATTTGATAATATAATCTACGGGCCCGTTATGAAATGTGATGATTTTACACGGTTGTGAATGTCAAGAATGGTATATGTGACCCGAAAACATATATATTGACACTACTTAATCGCATATTTAAATCTTACCCAAATGTTGACGTGTATTTCATAGGATCTACAGAAGATGGATCTCGGAGGTAACGTTTCTGAGTAAGACGGAGGTTGTTACCTTCTCGCGTTATGGTAACCGTAGGATAGTTCATCTGTAACGTCCACGTATCCATTATACTCTTAACATTTATATTTTTACCTTCTGATTGAGCTTGCTGAAATTACATTATATATAACCCATCTTAGTTGTCAAAACAGCACAATTATTGGTTCATCAACGGAATTTATTAAACATATGATAACAAATTCAACTGACAGAGAAGCTGTTTCATTATTATGAACAATAAGGAACTTTAGTCCCGCCTTCAATATAAACGCATTTCCCACGGCGAAAGATTTGATCTAATGTAAACGGGACCGTTCTCATATTAGTGTTTCTGCTCGTGGAAAAAAGTTGATGGATGAGCGACTTTTTCGCTCGCATTTGTGCACATGCGCGTCTTTGCGTTCTGTACAAATGTCGGGTCTCTTCCAGTTACACTAAGTCAATTAAACGCTCTTGTTTCTAAAAATATCAGCTTGCATATGGCAGATTTTTTTTTTGAACAGGTGCTATTACAAAAAGGTTGCGACATAACGTTAACAATGTCGGGCCTAATGCTGGAAAGTGAAATCCTCACTTTAAAGGCGTATGTGGAGATCGGGCCCTATGCATAACACTTCGTCTCAATTTAATATTAATTTTGGAAAAGATTTTCAAAGTTACAAGCGCCTGTGATAAAATATGAGAGTACTATTATTATACACTGTTAAAATGAGAAATTTATATATTTACATCTGTTAGAGCTTGCCATAGATCATCATGGAAAGCGGCATCATATTCCTTTCGTTTTAAATATTTCTGAAATAAAAATTATAGAAACTATTTTACAACCATGGGCCTATGTCAAATGTATACTATAGTTTGAAGCCGATGGGCTCGTAGTAGAATTACGTTCAAGTAGTTCAACTTTCTTAATTTCTTTCTTTTGTTGGGCAGGGGCGTTGGGGTGGTTAGGGTGGGGGGGGGGGTTCTGTCTTTACAAACATGTATAGAATTTGTCCTGTTACAAATAGAATAACAAAATTAGACCCATCTGATTAAAATTAGATAAACATTTTGTTTGCTTTTCTGAATCTTGCACTGCATCGTTAAGTTGATACAATCGTCGTCGCTTTCCGACTTATTTTTTTCTGTCGGGTTTTAAATAAAGCCTTGATGTCCATTCGTGGTCATTTTATCAAATTTTATCCAAGATTTCACAACTACGCATAGTTCCAAGCGTTTTGGAAACCTAACATAGTTTAACTAAGCTTTTTGGGAACCTGCAATCTGGGTAGGGGAATTCTGTTATGACCAACTTGTTGTGGATGACGAATTGGCTGGTGCGTCTGTCAGGCCTGAGTGGGAAAGTGTGTGCACTGCTGAGTAAGACATTAAATTATATAAAACGGAACGAATTGGTGATTTTCAATAAAATCTGATATTATGGGACAGACTCCATCAGATTTTCATTACAGAAGTCGGTTGTTCAACAAAAAATTGGTTAGGTACCAACATAGCTTCGATAGATATACCATCTAAACGCCTCTCGCTCGAGATCCAAATCGCAAAACCAATCAAGGCATCAAATTTAATTAAACCAACATGTGTAGTTCCCGCGGAAATTAAAATGGTATTGTTAATCAGGGACGTAGTTCACGTCAATACCTACCGTTAATCCTAAACGGAATGTATCCTCTCCGAGAAAAAATCTCATCATCCGTATAATAGAAGCTCCCTGCAAAAAAGAATCTGTATCTGTTGGTAAATGATTAGAATTAAAATAAACTAAACCAACAGAGATTCGTTACATTCAACGATATTAGAAAATATAATACCCAGTAGTGATTACCAAATCTAATACTTCCGTAAAATTACCATATCTAGAGAATTTATGATTGTGAAAACCAAAATTACATGTATACATTAATACCTTAGCGTATGACACTCTATCAAATATTTCATTGATTTCATCAGGATGACCGACGGGTACATAAACCGGATGTGACGTAGTTAAACCATCAAAATCAAAGACATCCTGCAAATCTTCCACAACAAACTGTTCAAACTGAAAATATAACACCAAAAACAGTCGTGTTAATAAACTGTAACCGGCAAATTTGACTTTTGTCTGGATTTTGATGCTGTACACGGTGATCTTTCGTAGAAAGCATAGGATGTGCAATGTTTTATTATATTAGCATTAGTCTGCACAGTAGCGTAATTAGAACATTATGTTTTCTGTTTAACATAAGTATGTTTGATGTGTATTGTTTTGTGAATTACGCTTGGGTGTGTGTATTTTGGGAGTGGGGCAGTGAGCACAAAGCCTATCTACGCCTTTGAGTCGGCAATGACATCCGTTTGGAAAGCAGAATAGATGAAAAACGCAATTAAACTAAGTATTAGGCATCTCATCTATTTGAGCAAAGCTTACAGTAAACCGTGTGATTATTTATCCCGATTCATTAAAACATTGCCATGTCAAATATATTAATAGTTTCTGATCTAAGCTTACCATCTTCCAGTCCGGGTGACAAAAGTCAACCCCCAAATATTCAACAAAACTAGCAAACCCTTCATTAAGCCACAAGTCATCCCACCATGACGGTGTGACTAAATTACCAAACCACTGAAAGACAAAATATCACATTAAAAGGATAACATACAAAACATTTAATCAATGGTTCTCCAACCAAATGAATACTAATATATCGAATTCCAACAGCCAAGGACTATTTAATGCGCACACCGATGTGTACACGGGACCTCGGTTTTCCATACCATCCGAAGGACTAGACAGCTGTCCTTGCCGGGTCCTCCGTCCTGTACCACTGACAAAGGGGAAAACACGCCGGAAAATCTCGATGAACTTGTTCGGTCAACACCGCGGGATCAAACCCGCGATCTCCAGGACAGCAAGCCACCTTCTTACGCACTTAGCCATCGTGGCTCCCAGGCCAGACTTTAAGTCGTCAAATACGGTGATTATTTTTAGGTGACCTGTTTAAAAATGTATTACGCAAGGGCTAACGATGCCTTTTGAAGGTTCGATTTGTAGCTTCAATGTTATATAAATTATTATATAGACATTTATTTACATGACAAGCCCATAATCAACTCCCTGGGGCATCGACTGATGAGTAATATAACGTTAAAAAATGGATAATCGAGGCATTGTTTATTATCGTTTAAACTGTAAGAATAATAATTTTACCTGATGAGCAAGTTCGTGTGAAACAACAACAGCAACTCTCTGTTTATTACCTTCTGATGACACACCAGGTTTATATAACATGGCCGTTTCCCGATATATAATTAATCCCCAATTCTCCATAGCACCAGCAGAAAAATCGGGCATGGCCACCATATCTATGGTTTACATACATAAGACATAATTTGCAATTTTATATACATGTATACTTTTTCAACTCTCTAAAATATATATTTTATTGGTAGGTGAAATGAATTGTAGCTTAGTACATATCTAAATATTACCTACATCTACTTAAGCGTTTTGTGATAAACAAAATAAAACCAAGTACGAACAATCCAAACCATTAGACCAAATTCGAAGTCCTAAAAAAGGGTATAGGAAAAATAGTGTAATCAGCAAATGGACTGTTCGCTGTGTTAAAAATAAAATGTTCTTTTTATGAAAGAAAATGGCCTTATTCATTAGATCTTTCCAAATAGAGTTTCTATGCAATTTAAGCAAATTGTGAAGATATATCAGTGAAATTGACAATTAAAATCGATATTAATTATAGCCATGACTCAGTTCATTAGTTGTAATTATGGTCCATGTTATTAATTGTGGTCATGTCTCGTTCTATAAGATGTTATGTAGCTATTGTTCATGCTATTAATTGTAATCTTGGCGTGCGGTATTTTTTTTATATAATCAACATTTATTCAGATAACTGAAAGGATTGGGGAACAGGACAAAGCCTATATCACCCCTCTCATAACCATTACGCATTTTTTGTTGGAATCGTGCATCATGCCATCAGTTGTAATCATGACACATGTTATTAATGAGTTGTAATCATGGCGCATGCTATTAAATAGTACATACCTTGCTTGGGAAGGGGGAAAGAGATATTGAAATATTCTTCGAAGTATGTTAATATTTTAACTCCAGTGTCCAAGGCATAAGTTGCTTGGTCCGTTTTACCAGGTGTCGCCCAAGCACCATACTGAAACAAATTAAGAAGACACTATACAGCTTCTACAGAAACATGATGACCAGTGCTGGATTAACCATAAGGCAAAATAGGCACGTGCCTAAGGGCCAGCCAAAAATCAAGGCCACACGATAATGAAGTAAAAACTCTTTTGATAACTATCAGGTGGTGACAGAAATGTTTGCCTTTATTTTTATGTAAATAAATTGCACCCTTCTTCATCTACGCATTTAACTCAATTCCCTTTACCGGGGTATATCTGTTGATCAGAAAGCAAGCGTTTGTTCTGCCTTCAGCCATTACACCGGAGTACAAATAAAAGTTTTCTTAAAAAACGACTCCACAACTGAACAACAAATTTACACCGTTATACCGGAGTCAAAATGCTCCGGAATTTAAATAGCAATTTTAGACGATTTTGATTCCACGTGGATCACCATAATCGTATAGACCGAAAATTTATTCTGGTCCTTATACGCCATATAAAAATATGAGCGCTCAAAGCGAGTGAAATTATTTTTACCTTATAAAAAGGAAATTTGATCGTTTATATAACGCTTCCCATTGTTCAATTCAGTAAGCCCTCCCAAGAGAAATGGCATCTATTATCCTACTCGGAAATAGCCCTTGCCGTAGCCTATATCCTCTGAAAAGCCCAATCAAATCATTTAGAAGGCTGATATGTAGGTTTTGTTACGATACAAATAATTGGGTTTTCAATGACTGATCTCGACTGAGACATAAATCATATGTCACGTGGCAGGATTTTCTTTGAATCTTTTTTAATCGAAATGGATTTAAGAACGTTGCAACGGACGGCCATACAATTTTATAAGATATAGTCCCGAAGGGTCCCCTAATACTTTATAATTATATCAATTCCCTTTGCCAATGAGCCCAACATATCTGTATTTTCAGGTCATCTATCAAATTGGATGACACGCTTTGTAATATTGTCATAGGACAGATGCTTTAATATAATCTACGTTATTAAGTGGGCACTAAAGCATGATTAAAAATTGGTTTGATTTAACAGTTTTGGCAATTCTTACAACGTTTTATGACTTGAAATAACTACCGAAATTCAGAATGACAGGCTGCAATGCTAATTGTTGTGCTAATGTCTAATGTCTTCATGGGATATTGGATTTGGGAACACACCTTCGTGTTTTAGAATAAAAAGTGGTTTTAAAATCTAATGAAATGACTATATTTTTGTTCATTTTATACCTCGATGTTATTCTTGGTTGTCTGGCTTATAACATCAAAATCACAGACAATGAAAGCTAGCAGATAGGTAGACATCTTGGGCGTGGTATAATAAACATCGGCTACCCAATCATCTGCTCTACAATTAGAAATTGATTACATATAATGAAACTATCTAAATTTGTATCAATCGTAATATGCCTGAGGAAGTTGTAATTAGTAGCGTTAGAATACCTTTTGAGTCATTTTGGAAGCGTGTTTTCATAAACATGTAATTGCGACTGCTATGGGCAACTGTTGTGTAGAAGGCTTGATCCGTGAGCCAATAACGACAGCGTCTTTGCCCTTCGCGTACATATGCTAAATTGTGTATCAATGGGTCTTCATGATTTCTTAGATATTGCTAAACTATAACATATAAATAACGATAGCAATATACATATAACTACCTGGGGATACGTTGAGCAATCGGCATATTAGATATAGTCTTCTTATTGCTCTTCCTCACTAATGTTATATTAAACTCGGCTTTGATGGCAGGTTCATCAAAACAGGGAAACACCCTCCTGGCATCTGTTGGTTGCAACTGGGTAGTAGCAACATACCTGAAAATAGTTAACCAATTGTAAAGATTTTTAAAATTATTTTGTGGAAATAAAATATAATACAGCCAGTAAGCCAGTTATTTCAGAATGTGGGATCATGTGTGTATAAGAGGGTAAGACGCTGGCTCGCTAGCCTGAAGGTCGGTGTTCGATCCTTGCATTGGCCGATAAAGTTCATCCAGTTTTTCCGGCGTGGTTTCCCCTTATCAGTGATGCAGGATAGAAGGCCTGACAAGGACAGCTATCTAGTCGTTCGGATGGGATGAAAAACCGAGGTTCCGTGTACACATTGGCTTGCACGTAAAAGATCCCTTGGCAGTTGGAATTCGATATAAGAGTAGGCCTGTCGCCGCTGCCTGGGAAAAAATTCCTCATAGCACAATGTATGCCATGGCGCATGCCCGTCTTTATTAGCCCAGTTTAGGAGCAGAACAGTAGGACGTTAAACCCCATTTCATTTCTATTTCAGAATGTTTTTTTAATACCAAACTTTCAAATTGTGTAGGCGTAAATTGTAATTTTCAACTATTCTAATATTACTTTCTTGCCCAAAAGGCATTCATTTTATTAAATACATATTTAAATTTCATTTCTTCAAAGAAAGCTTAAAATATATGTAAAGTTAAGGTCGCAATTCACACCCAAAAACCGACACGCCAGCCTAAGAATCACATAAGAAGGAAACGGGGATATTTTTACAAGTGTTCAATTCGGTACTCTACGGGTACTTTAGTTTAAGATAATGGGGTTAGAATGAGGGGTGTAAATGGAGACGCTGACTATATTATATTGACACTGAATCTGTGTCTCTTTAAAATTTCTAGAGATATTAAGACAATATGGGGTGGCTGTTTCAAATAGACCGGCTTTGTACCGGTTGACCAGTATGGATATGAACATCGACCATTAGTCGCTAACACTAACAGCCTCGTAGAACAGTGAAAATACACTTACGCTGTCATACTTTGGGTAAATTAAAATGCATATATTTATAAGTCAAAAAACCGAAAAACACGTGAATTACCTTGTTTCGTTATTATAATCGTATTTACTCAAATAAAGACCTGCTAAATCGTCTTTTAGTGGTCCAACAAACTTCATTTGAACGTAATATGTAGCACCGACTGTAAGATCTTCGACAAGATAGATTATTAGAAATTGACGTGTAGTGTCTTCTTCCCATGATTTTATGGCTGGTGCGGACCCTGTGCCTTCTCGGCCAAAAAGCAAAGTGTCTTTCGTTATGTTTAGTTTATTTATCTGTAAGGTCACATTATTACTAGCTTCTACACATCGGATCTGTATTCTCACACTACCATCAAATGTGAATGTTTCAGGTTGGTCATTATACATGTGTGGCTGGAGTTCTACTTCATAGAAGACTGGTTCTAGGTGACGTGGTAGACGTACATCAGGTTTTGGGGTGGTGGCCGGAGGCGCGGTGGTAGTACTCGTCGTCATGCCACCCTTCGAACATGATGTACCTGATAAAACATTAGAAAATGACTGTTACTTCATAAATATCGACAATTAACCCCATATTCCCCAAGCTGAACATTTACTATAGGTAGAATGCTCATAATATGTACTTGAGATTTTAGATAGAGCTGAATCTATTTTAGTAAAAACAGCTGTAAGTTTTGGTGGTTAGTACACTAGACTCACGACAAATATGTACCGATTTCAAGCACCTGAATATTTAAAACTTTTCTCATTTGTCAGGGGCGACTATCTGTTTGGGTGGCACGATAAAGGGTTCCACAAAATCGCCACTTTGCAAAATTTCCTAACCCGGATTACATTAGTTACTTAAATAAATATTAGCATTATATATTAGTTTTAAAATTATCCAAACAAAGTGTGGACGAGACATGTAAATGAAATGGGATTTAACGTCCTACTGTCCTGCTCAGACTGGGATAATGAAGACGGGAGGACGAGACTCATTCGATTCCATTCATAATTGATTTAGGTTAATATCGATTTGATTAATGTTATAGTTTGGCAAAGTCTCATTTTTCTTTTCAATAGTTGAGAGTTTCAGTTAAAAAAAGAAACTCTACCAAATTAAAATATTACTAACTAAAATAACACTATAATAGTAATTCGGGTGTCGGACCTTTCAATAAAATGTTTTAGCTAACATAGTACAACAACAAATCCAATTTATCAGTTCATAACAGTTAGGCAGGACAAAAAATCTTAAGGGTTTTGAGGTGTTTTTTTGTAAATGATACCCCATCCTACTCCATGCAAACGCGCAATGTATATTAAAAAAACCCTAATAAACATGACCCGATAGCCATGGTAACATCCATAAGAATGTACTTATAAAAGTGAAGCTATAATTTTCTCTTTATGTGAAAGCTTCTGAATAATAATATTTGGTGATGTTTGCTTAGATATATCTTGTAAGGGTGTATATGTGTATGTGTTTGTGTGCGTGATGTTGAATATATTTAATATTCATGACCTATGAATATATTTAAGCCTGTTATATACTCGTAACATCATTTATTGCACTACTTCAGTTTTATGTCCATACAAACTTAAAGACTCTACAGAATTTGAGAATAATTGGAATAAATATCTAACGGGGTTAGGAAGAGATAGTTGTACCGTTGTGGTATTTTACATCGCTGTATTAAAATACGATATCTCGATCAAAAGTGGCATTAAAGTTCAAGAGATAGTTGACACCCTTCGCTTCGTTTCAGAAAAATCTTCTTTTATCGCATTTAAAAACAATTATCGGCCCAGAAACGCTTCCGAATTAATAAACAAAAGTAACATATTTTTTTAATTTTGTTAAAATATATTTTTCAATTTGTATTTGTTTTTCATTTTGTTTGTTTAATAATATTTCACTTTGTACAAAACAATTTTTCACTTTGTACTAAACAATTTTTGAGTTTGTACAAAACATTTTTTTTTACCTTTTTAATAATTTTTCATTTTTTAGAAAAAAATTCTTTCGGATAAGCTTACAAAACAATTTGTTTTTACCTTTTTAATGATTTTTCATTTGTTAAAATAATTTTCTTTTGGATAAGCTTACAAAACAATTTTTTTTAAAAATAATTTTTTATTTTTTAAAATAATTTTCCTTTCGGATAAGCGTATATCCACGCATTGCTTAGCATGTCTATCAAATCTTGTGAGAAGCCTTTTGGACACGAGAGGATGGAACCTGTTGATGAATGCGATAGAACTAAATTTTTTAAAGGCATTCATGCTACTAGATAATGCACATTATTGATTTGAAGCGTCCTCTGCCTTTACGTGATGGAGTTATTCCTCTTTCCAGTAAACTATGTGAACGCCAAGACGTTTTAAAGATTTTGTTCAAAATCACTGGCAAAAAATTTTGGCGACAGGACTATAAATTAGTACAAAGCCTGTCGGTTTTCAATGTTCATAATTTTCGTTCTCAATTTGTTAATATTAAAATTCTCTCATACACACAACTTACCCCCCCCCCCCGAATGGTATAACGCATTTGACTGCAGATTGAATGAAGTCTTACTTCTGCTGTATTCAAGTGGGCTGTAAGCCCTCTCGATTTTGATCATTTTCTATCTGTTTTGAAGTTTATTTGTCCATCAATTTTACAATTTCTTGCAAAGTATAAAAAATTCAGTTTTTGAGTTATAGTGTGAAACAATTGGGTTGTCTCTATCGATTTTCATCAGTGTCCGCCCGTCAATCTTAACAGCGTGAAGACACTGATGCGATTTAGGGAAACTGCAGATATGCGTACATTATCATAATTATGTTGTCAAGATTTCGATAATATTGAGATCTCGAGAAAATTTACACAAGATTTCAATACCTCCAGAACGTTAACTCGAATACTGGAAATCGTTAACACAGGATGGGGCAATCTCTGGAAAATTATCTTGAGAAAATCATCATGCAGTAACGATATTTCGAGAAAGTATAACATGCGACCTATACGCTTCCGTAGAAAAACGACAATTGAGAAGAATTGTTTTGTGATTTATTCAACCAACTGACAAGGGACAGTGTCCCATGAACTGCCATTACGTAGAACCACCCTAACGTGAAATCATGTAGAATGTCTTTTCCACGGCTAATTGTAAATTATTGTAAAAAACGGCATACCATAATAACTACGCAATAACAATAATGTCGAATTTTTTGCCGATTACTGCAAACCGTTCCCTAATCTCCTTATGATACTAACTCAAACTATTATAACGTTGAACTTTGTTTCACAATCTAAAAATGCTACAGGCCGGGTGGTTATCTTCTCATTGCTACCACCAATCATGACATACTACCAACAAATAAAGAAGAAATTTATGAACTACGTCTTTCTGGCCCTCAAAGTGAACAAATAAACACGAAACAGTTTTTATTTTTTAATTTCACAATTCACACTAGGTGATAAAATATTTCTATGTATTTAGCACCCACTAACGTGCCCGGACGCAAGGTGTGTGTAACAGGAATACCGTTAACTTATCCTACATAAGTCCCCATGCACAAAATTCTTCATTAAAATTCATACCAAATAAGGGGATCACGTGGCTAAGTGGGTAAGGCACTGACTCGCTAGCCTGGAGGTCGGTTGTTCGATCCCTGCATTGGCCGAGAAAGTACATCTCGGTTTTCCGGCGTGGTTTCCCCTTGTCAGTGATGCAGAACGGAGGGCCTGACAAGGACAGCTGACTAGTTCGGATGACACGAAAAAACGAATTCCCGTGTACACGTTGGCGTGCACGTAAAAGATCCCTTGGCAGTTGGAACTCGATATGAGAGTAGGCCGTAGCGCCGCTGCCCGGGCAAACTTCCCCCGTATCTCCGTCCAGGCTAGGTGCAGAAGTCAGGAACGTTAACCCTATTTCATTTCATACCAAATAAATATTGACAGCGAGTTCGATTTTGTGTTTTTGGTGGTCTTTTACTTTCGTATGAGTTTTGATTCCTTTTTTATTCTGAATTCTGATTTTTTAAGATGTTTCATTTGAATTCATTCATGTGATTTGCTTTTTTGAGTGCCAATTTAATCCTTTTTTAAAATACGTCTATATTTAGCACATTTTAGTGTTAATTTAGCGTCAATATTGTGAAAAGATATTAGTTTCAAGGTTGTTGATGAAGACATAATATATGAACCCGGACATGCTATTCGGGCCAACACCTACCATCACATCACGTACATGTGACAATGGAGTTTCTAGAATATGAAAAGAGAAACTTCACACAGTTTTGAAGAAATGAAATGACATAAAATGAAATGATGATTAACTCCCTACTTTTCTGTTCCAGCATTGCAAATAAAGACCATGCAGTCTTCCATGGGAGAAGTTTTCCCCCGGGTAACGGTACTACGGCCTACTCTTATTTTGTCATATTGTTTATACATGCACCCCAGTATGTACGCACTACCTCGGTTTTTATTGTCCGATAATTTCATCTTGGTGTCAGTTGTGCAAGATGGGGCCAAAATGGAGGTTGCGTGTACACTTTGGCGTGCACGTACAAGAACCCTCATTAGTTGGAATTTGAAATAAAGAGTAGGCATTAGTGCCGCTGTCCAGGCAAAATTTCCCTCATTTAGCACACTTCGGTGCAAAACAGTAGAACGCTTAACCCCATTTCATTTTATTGGCTTTCGCCTCACCCAAACGGGTAAACGTTCTGTACCATAATTTTGTCGGTCAACACCGGGATCGAGCGCCTTAACCCTTGAGCTACCACCGCTCCGACAATTTGCCAGCCTAATTAAAATTAGATCATATCTGTCGTGTTTAAATTCACACAACAGTGTTATCCAACAACATCCTTAAGACGTTTTTTTCTGTTTACTCGACCCTAACTGACGTTTAGTGTTTCAGTTTGGGAAAAAATAGTTTAAACCAATAACACGAGACACAAAATGAACTAGAATATTTTTTTTTTATATAAACAATATTTTATTCAGATTTGTATCTGAATAGGGATTAGGGAACAGGCATAGCCTATATTAAACCCATCTCCCTAGGATATTGAATTATTTGAATGAAGAATGTCGAACAATTTTTTTTTTTTGGTACTGAATATCAGTTTTGTGTAAGGAGGACAATATAGTAAACTTTGTTTAAACATTGGCTTTATTATTAGACAAACACTAAACTTATGTTTACGTTTGCTTTACTTAGAAATATAAGCTCAGAAATCGGGAACAAACAGCTACTAAAGTTGTGAACAAGAAACCGGATACTGTCTTTGACAGGAATACGATATAAAAGATACAGTTTTCATGTATCAGTATTAGGACGCTATGATATATATAGTTTGTTTAATGAACAACACTTCGGTAGAAGTGACCATTGGGTTGGATACACTACACATAATAATATTATTGCAAAACAGTGGACACGCGAGGTTTGTGGTCAACTCTTTGATACTATGCCCCCCCCCCCCATACACACACACGGACACAAGAATAGTGGACACACTGAGAGATGTGTGAAAGGACGACATTATAAATAAGTTAAATTGGATTATATGAACTTTTCAAAATTCAAATTAAGTAGGGCAGCATGCACAACAAAGTATGGATTCCCAAGCAGGCATTCCAGAGAGTTTAGAATATACGTAAAGCAGAGACAATCAATCTTACCAGAAAAATACAGGATTATTTGAGAAAAAAAAAGATAGTAAGCTGGCACTGCCAGGCAGGATACGCCCACATTTTCGAGAGATGGTTAGAGAACAAGCAAAATCGAAAGTGATTTTTCCTACAATCAAAGGCTATAATTCATTAAATTACAATTTGATATGCGCAAATATCGAAAAGAATCAAAATCTTTAGGTTATAAACATGCATTTCAAGTTTCATCAAAATCGAATTAAAATTGTGACCTATACTGGGTCCACAACCTTGATATACCATATTTTAACACTATTTGCGTACAAACGGTGGCCATTTTGTCTGGCAATGATGGTCCGATTTTCCTGAAATTCAAACTCAACCTTCTGTATGGTGTAACGGTGATAGAGTCAAGTTTTTTAATTCGGATAATAATCGTGACCTCCAGAGGGACCATTGGCGATTTTTCGGACAATCAGGGGCCATAAAATAATGAAAGGAACAGTATTCGCGTACAAACGGCAGCCATTTTGTATGGCAATTTTGTTCCGAATTTTCCCTAAATTCGAACTCAACATTCCTTAGGGTGTAACGGTGATATAATCAAACGAATTTTTAAATCAGATAATAATTGTGACCTCCAGAGGGACCACAAGCTAAACAAAGACGATTTTGCGTATAATCAGGGGCCGTAATTCAGGAAGTTACGATCCGATATGCGCAAATATCGAAAGGAACCAAAATCTTTGGGTTATAACCGTGCATTTCAAGTTTCATCAAAATTCTGATCTCTACAGGGTCCACAACCTTGATATACCTTTTTTTAACAGTATTCGCGTACGAATGGCGGCCATTTTGTATGGTAATTTTGGTCTGATTTTTCCGAAATTTGAACTCAACCTTCCTTAGGGTGTAACGGTGATATATTCAAACGATTTTTTAAATCAGATAATAATTGTAACCTCCAGAGGAGGGACCACATGCTAAACCAAGACGATTTTGCGTATAATCAGGGGCCATAATTCAGGAAGTTACGATCCGATATGCGCAAATATCGAAAGGAACCAAGATCTTTAGGTTATAACCATGAATTTCAAGTTTCATCAAAATCGAATTAAAATTTTGACCTCTACAGGATCCACAACCTTGATATACCATTTTAAAAAAAATATTTGCGTACGAATGGCGGCCATTTTGTATGGTAATTTTGGTCCCATTTTTCTGAAATTCAAACTCAACCTTCCTTAGGGTGTAATGGTGATATAATCAAACGATTTTTTAAATCGGATAATTATTGTAACCTCCAGAGGGACCACGGCTAAACCAAGACGCTTTGCGTTAAATCAGGGGCCATAATTCAGGAAGTTACGATCCGATATGCGGAAATATCGAAAGGAACCAAGATCTTTGGGTTATAACCATGCATTTCAAGTTTCATCAAAATCGAATTAAAATTGTGATCTCTACAGGGTCCACAACCTTGATATACCATTTTTTAACAGTATTTGCGTACGAACGGCGGCCATTTTGTATGGTAATTTTGGTCCGATTTTTCCGAAATTTGAACTCAACCTTCCTTAGGGTGTAACGGTGATATAATTGAACGGTTTTTCAAATCGGACAATAATTGTAACCTCCATAGGTACCACGAGCTAAAATAGGTGAATTTTCGGACAATCAGGGGCCATAATTCAGGAATTTACGTTCCGATAGGTGCAAATATCGAAAGGAACCAAGATCTTTGGGTTATAAACATGCATGTAAAGTTTCATCAAAATCGGTTCAAAATTGTGACCTCTATAGGGTCCACAAGCTAAAAACGTGATTTTTCGTACAATCAGGGGCCATAATCCATGAAGTTTTGATCCGATACATGCCAATATCGAAAGCAGCTGAGATCTTTTGGGGATAAACCTATATTTTAAGTTTCGTCAAAATCGAAGAAGAATTGTGACCTGTAGAGAGTCCACAAACAATTGTGGACGGACGTCCGGACGGACAGACAGGGGCGACGACATAATACGTCCACATGAAAATGTGGGCGTATAACAATGTGACAAAAAATGTATGCGAAGGTATACCAAAGAGGCAGATTTTCTCTCCAAGTGATGTAATAAGCGGTTAGATTAGCCTGGATATTGAAATTATTTTAAACCATATGATAGTCCCGAAATGACCTAGTTTGTGTCGAGTGGACGTTAAACCCCATCTCTCTCTCTCTCTCTTATTTATTTGTTTATGGAATACTATGCTTGTTAAACGTAATCCTAAATAATGTATTTCTGGTAATAAAAAGTAATATTCCATTTTAAATACGCAAATCCCATACAACAGGTATTTATTGAAATGTTTTTTGAAATCAACAAGAATCCACATGTGCATTGAATATAT
This sequence comes from Patella pellucida, assembly GCA_917208275.1. NCBI lineage: Eukaryota > Metazoa > Mollusca > Gastropoda > Patellidae > Patella > Patella pellucida. The sequence goes on from OU795039.1 coordinate 46,686,229, forward strand.
AAAAAGATATTGTATGACATCGTTGGCACAAAAAACACATATTCATTAAACCCACTTTTTTTAAAAGAAAAAATCACACAAATGAAATACTACAATAACATGTAGTTTAGAAATTAAAAAAAAAATAGAAGAAAACGAGCAAGCAAACTGAAACAAAACCTTATGCCTCCTCATAGTGTGTCTAGAACACACACGGAGAACAAAAACTTTATATACACTTGACTGTTGATAAGATAGGGCAAGTGTGGTCCGTTTGAACTGAATTCCTTTCAACCTAATATCTCGAATGGCATATTGTTTTAATTTAATTACTTACTCACTCGGCTAATCTTAAGTAAATTTTAACCGTAATATAAGCAGAGCAATGTCATTGCAAATTTAGTTTGACTAATCAGGCGAATGACAAAAGAAATGTATAATAACGAGGGAGAAGCTACTTTTACATGTAAGAATTTCTATTGAATAAAATATGAATACAATGTGTTCCTCGACAGGATTTGCCAACTCTTTTAACATGTTTATGCCAATCGGATTACCAGTAAAATGTTATATTGTCAGATTATGGTATTAAAAACGATACACACAACTAATAGCATCAATATTGTTTTATCAAAAACTACACGAACCCTTTTAATTGGCTTGGAAATGATGTGTTGACAGGTCTTGACAATTATGGACATTTTCCAAGTCCCCTGATAAAAGTTATTATTAAGATACAATTGATATCGTGTTCAACAGTTTAGACTGTAATTCAAAAAATTAATTTAAAATTAAAAACAGACCGACCACCAGTGAAGAATAAAATTAAATTACATAGTAAAAAATGCCGCCCATGACAAATAACATGAGAAAAATCTAATTCTTCTACACATTTTTGATAGAGATCAAAGGCGGTAATATTCATTTTCCTATTAATGTTGCAGTTTGACACCTTCCCAAAACATGCACGTACTCTTGTGTCATTTAAACTATCTAAAGTCTATATATTTTGAAGTGAAATAAATAAAAGTGAAATAGGTTCAACGTCTTATTACTCTGAACAAAGTAAACAGACTCCAATAAATAAACATTATCAAATGTAGAGTACACATTATTATGCATAACAAACATATTCGATTACCGTGTTATATGAAACGTGGTTTAACACGAAACTCATATGGTCTGTTACAGGGTGATGGCATTACGATATCTGTATTGAGTTTGTGTGTTAATGCCCTTTGCGAAGATAGTGATGCCGTGCATAATTAATTGATTAGTACTTGTGGACTATTATTTATGTAATTTTAAGGACGTTCGATAGATTTTAGGCAATGCAAATAATGCTGTTTTAATGGCACTCAATTTCACTAAATCAGGGGGGGGGATGTGGGGTTTTAGGCTCTTAATTCCTTATTTTAATCTTTAACTGTGGAGCAATCCTACAAATCGGAATGATCAAATTATGAATATAATAATCTCCACAAAAAGAAGACAAAATTAATTTTTATGTGAGATATAATCCAAAGTATCCTAAAGCAACGGTTGCTTAAATAATACATGCCATCATTTAGGGGTCGGACTGGGGAGAACTACTATTGTTTATATGTAATAAAGATGTGACACATGTAGTGACCATTAGTGCTTTTATTACAGCCACTGTCACGTCTTGAAGGTAACACTACCTGTATATACTTGCATTACTAATTAATACAGACTGTGTCCTATCACATTCTAGTTGAACCATGTAATGAGCCCCAGGATATACATGTACACATGAGGAAAGTGTGCATCTTCATACGCCAAAAATTTAAGTGAACACCATTGCTTAAACAATTTAACACCATACAACTTAATAAGAGGTATAATGTATGTTTTATAATCTTGTCTTTTTATAAATTCTTCTCGGTCGGATAAAAATTAATAATTGGTAGTAGTGAGTGACCCCTGACCCATTCTCTACATTGCTAATCCCCCACTTAAATAATGGATTCCAATGGCTGTTATTCGAAATTACATTATCTTAAATCATAGCTTTTTAAAAGTTAATATTACCAAACGTTTATGAAATTATTTTGTCGGTTGCCCCATGTGTACTCAGCAATAATTATACCCCCAAACAAGAACCCTTTTAATTTGTACAGAGACAATAAATGATAATGGCTATTCATAAAATCATTGTTAAAACAGTGACAATTGAGTTATTACGTAATACATATGACATGCATATATATGACATACATAATAACCTTCCTAGTTCACCTTTGTATTATTGTACGTTCCACACTGACTAACTTATATAACGCTTATTCAAATTTCTTTGTTGATAATCTTATAAATTATTCAAGAGTTTTCTATGAGGTGTAATGGTTTGTCCTTTTAACCCCGAAGATACATCTTATATCAATTAGCTAAGTATACCAAAAACACCTTCGAAAAAAGAAGAATTCATTTTTCCCACCCTGTTGTTGTTATTGTTTAACGCCCGCTTCCACCGAAGGTGATATCGCAGACAAGTTGCCTTTTTTTTGATTATCTAAGCGCACGCGCATGGGTCTTTCCTGTAGGAGGAAACTGGAGTACCCGGGGTAAATCCACGAGGTTGAGAAAGCGCCCCTATCCCCAAGCCACATACGCTCACAGTACACCAGGGATCGAAACCACAATCGCAAGCCACAGATGACTGGCCAGCTACAGGTCGACCCTTGGTCCACAACAGCTAAATAGTTTAGGATGTCTGGATCACCGGTTTATTGATGGCGTTATACAACATTTGACGCCAGATTTACTGACTTGCATCTGGATCACCGGTTTATTGACGGCGTTATACAACATTTGACGCCAGGTTTACTGACTTGCATCTGGATCACCGATTTATTGATGGCGTTATACAACATTTGACGCCAGGTTTACTGACTTGCAGGGCCAATCAAAGGTGCAGTAAACACTTTTGGATGATAACATTTGCTTGAAACTGTTGAAAGAATACTCGTCAAAAATTCAACCAAATAAATTAGTAATTGTTCTTGCATACGTATGTGTTAAAGTTTATTATTATTCGAAGATATCTCTGATTAAGGCTATACTTTGAGAAGCATTGATATACAATTGGTATACTACAAGATTCGGTAAGGTATCTATCTCTCTTTTCAGCTTTATAATTTAAGAAATCCGGTTATCAGTGGCGTCACTAGGGGGTGGCACAGGGGGCACGTGCCCCGGATCTTTTCATGTGTGCCCCGGATCTATTTTGAGCAGACAAAATCGATAATTTGCAATAATTTTACTACTTTTCCCTATCATTATTTCGAATGTCCCGAGTACGGAAGAGAAGCTTCCTAGTGCGAATCTTTTCTGGATTGTCCTTTCTGGCCCACCGTAGATTTCCTCAATTGCCTGCACGTGCACAGTTTAATACAGTATTATATAACTAAATAAATATTTGATTGAAAATAGTGTAGAAACGATCGTGCATGACCTAGTTTACCCACCGTGTATGTTTAGCGGGACACCAATATCACATTAAATTTTAGTTCGTGATAATTTAGCCCACGACTTCACAAGAACTCATACATATTTTCCAGTATTCGTTTTAATAACAATATTATTATATCGACAAAAATAATCCGCGGTTTGAAACATCAATAGAATACCCACGGCAACGTCATGTCGTTATTTAATCGAATACTTGAAAATATGTATCAGTTGGGCCTGTGCCCCGGATCTAATTGGGTCCTAGTGACGCCTCTGCCGGGTTTTTTACCTCTATTTACCTCTCATTTTATGTATTTTCAGACTTTAAGAATCCACTAGCCTATATTAAGTACGGTAATTTATTAAGAAAGACATGGCTCATTTTGAGCTTCTTTGTGGACTTCAACCTGGCATGCATGAAATTTTGCAAAATGGCCAGGAAAAGTCGGGGAATTTGGCGAATTAACCGTGTGTGTACTGCCTGCGAATTAATATATGATATTGTGAGTAATGTCCACCTTTGTCTTCGATATTTTCTATTCTCAGTGACTTTTAAAATAGACTTATAAGTTCTTTACAATATAGAAAAACACACTTCATTGTGTAAATACATAGCCAATCCCGGCAAACGTTTAATGTCCTACAGATACAATAATACTAACACAATATTTTGACATTTTAACATTGTGCTTTTGTATTGCGATGAGGGTATTTTTCAAAAGGTAATGATGATATGAAGATTGCAGTTAAATTGAACAATTAAAGCAGTGGTCTTAATGTATCGCATTAACATGACAAAAAAGGCGGTTCTTGTTTTCTTTATTATTATCTCAGGGGTGTGCCGTGGGATGGTGGTAATACCCTAACTAACACCATAATAAGGCAGCTAGAAACAAATTTTTTTTACAGGTTTTATTTTTTCCGAAACGAAACTTAAAATCCCGTATTGATTTCCAGTGAAATATTGTTATATTATCAACACCTCCCCGAATTTTGATTAAGGGTGTTCATCGCCAAGAGAGAGAGGTGGGATTTAACGTCCACTCAACACAAACTATGTCATTTTAGGACTAACATATAGTTTAATTTTATTTCAATAATTCGCTTGCGCGTAGGGGTCTTTAGCAATGGGAGAAAAGCGGAGGACCTGGAGATAACCCACGAGGTTGGACATGCGACCCTACTCCTTATCACGTACAACCGGGAATTCGAAACCACACCAGTTGACTCAATGACAGGCTGTATGATACAATTACACGCACGTACTACGATTCGGCCATCCAACCCCCCGTACACCCATGGATATACTTATAATAACAGACTGAAAATGACAGCAAACCAGGCAACTATATTGGCCTACACATCGATGATGTTTGCGCCATTGATTTCATTATTTATTATAAAACGTTTTTTTTCTTAACCAAACAGTTGTGATTTTCTTTCACATTCTTGCTATTTTAATAAATATTTCTAAAATCAAATACTTTCACTTTAATTGTTATTTCAATTATGTTTTGGATTTGGATTATAGACGTTGTAATAGCCAATTCATTCTAGCCTGGTTCCGTTTTTTATTATTATTATCTCGTTCTTTACTTTTTATACAGGTTAACAAAAACGATTTTTCTTCCAACAAAACACTCAAACAGGGGTGTTACGATCGGACAATGTGTTAATATCTAAAGTAACCGAGGTCGTTGGGATATTAACATACCTTTCACGGTTCGTCAAAACTGGATAAAAACTGTGCCATCTAAAAAGTTCACAACCTTAGTTATTACACAAAAAAATCGGATAAACATTGAGACTCCTGAGTATCTACACTCAGTGGCCACAATTCACGAAGTTACGGTCTGATAAATGCAAATAGCGACAGGGACCGCGAGATCTTTGGGACAGAAACCGATATTCCAAGATTTGTCAAAATCAGATAACAATAATTGTTACCTGCAGAGGTCCACAAACACAATGTGGACGTACGGACGGACAGTTGGAACGACATTTTTTGTTGAATAATATTGAGTTTATCACCCCAAATAACAAAAGATGTTATATCTTTTCAACAAAACATACAGTGCTAGCTTTAACATGAGCGTTTTAGACTGTTCAACGCTTATTCTGAAGTTTTACCAGACGCAGTGCATTTAACAACCGAAAAGAATAAACAGAACGAAATATTGGCAGGATTTTAATTAGACGAGATCTCTGGCAATGTGTTAACCCAATGCACGCTTATAACGTAAACAACTTCTAGTTTTAATCTACATATTTCATTTCAAGCTTTGGAGGATCTAGAATTTGATGAATGTTACAAATTGGAGGAAAAACACACACTATAGTATTCAATTATTTTATTTCCGTTGCACAACCACGTGCTTACATTTTAAATCTTAAACAGTAAAGTTATTTTCAAATCACAATCATTTAAATATTAATAAAACGCTTTAATTAAGAACGGGTAATAAACGAACACGGTTTTGATTGAAAAGAATCCTAACTTCTATTAGTTTTTGCAAAGCAAATCTCAAATGAGAAATTAACCGTCGTAAAATAATATAAGCACCGCGGTTTACCTACTATAGTACACTTGTAAAGTACAACTCAATGTTATCTGATACTATACGGAGTTAAAACTGTCACGAAAACTTTACATTATGTTGACCTTCCGTAACAAAAGAAGCAGGTCAACATTAAAGGGTCAATCCCGATAATGTTTGTGAGAATAAAACTGCTTAATTTTGTGTTAAAATCCCTTAAAATACCCTATCTTAGGACCGAGCAACTAACACAATGTGATACGTTTTCAAACAATTTAAACCCACCAGTCTTTATTTTGGAAATAGAGCCCGGTGTCCCAAACTGTATTATGCGGTGATTGGATAAAACCAGACTTTTTTTTTATAAAAATAACGTGTCGGTGAAATTTACTTTTTGTTATCAAGTACAGCACATGGACCATTCAACGTTAGACCTCTACAGGAACCAGAATCGATTATCGGTTCACCCAACGAAAGAATTGACCCCAAATCTTAAAAGGGTTACGTGTCCGGATATGCTGTTTTAACGCCCACGTCCACACGACTCAATATTTTGAGCTGAAATTTTGAGCCAGGGTATATACACCATTCTTCTATACTTTGGCGTTTAAATTTTATACGTACTCGGACTTTTATTTTTGAGACTTTGTTAAATTCGGGATTGTCCCTTTAAGTGTTTAAGAAAATGATTTATAATGACAATGTCCCTCACCCCCTTTACTCTGATCCGCTTTCATTCCGAAAACTGTCAATTTCATAAATGTGCACCCCATCTGCTTTTTTTAAAAGCTACATGCAATGCCCTACTAATACATATCTCATGTAAGTGTATGTCACAGGTACTTGAAGGGATTAAAATAAAACATCTTACTATATTCAAACAGTAGTAAGTAGTTTTATTTTTATCCCTTCAAGTGTCTGTGGTTAATATGTACTACATGTATATAAACATCCTTGTTTAAGAGAAGAATCATACTGATTATAAAAATGCATTAGGGCTAGGACATGCAATGTTATTTATCACACCTTGTTGTGATTTTACCTCATGCATGATAAGCTAAATACTTAACACAGAATTATAATATTTCCTTCCTGCACACACTTCATATTGTCACTAAAGCGCAATACATTTATATAGTTGTATTATGTTGATGTCTTGTACGACACCCCCATCCTAACCAATTACCAATAAATTGTAACGAATATAAAGTGTTGTAGTCAGGGCCAGTACTTTGTACAATGAACACTTTAATCTCGATTGTAACTTGTTATCGTGATTTAAGAATAACACTATGATAAAATATGGTAGCGTATAATTGAATATAAGAATGGAAATGTAATGTGGCAAACTATGGTAATCAAATTCAGGTTATAAACCACAGTATTGTTCAAGTCAAATTTCCATTATCTTTAATACATGTAGGTGCCTCTAGTGTAAACACAACTTACATTAAAAATAAGCCTACATTTTTTTTTGTAACCTAATTTATTATTTCTAGTACTAGTAAAAACATAACCCAATTTCCCGATTTAAAGCACAATGTTGGTGCCAGTCATTATCACATATGTGATAGAACTGGTTAAACACGTTCTAAATATTATTTTATCACATAGATCATTGCTGCGATATATGCGTAATCAATGCTTCAACAATCGGAAGTGACGACTACAAAAGAAAAACACGAGTTATCGCTCTATATAACTGACCGAAGTGACAAGTGATTACATATACATGGGCGAATTTCTGCTCACTAACAATTCCTTTGAAGACCAAAAGTTGTTACATGAGACTGTACGAGTATATCTGGAAATTCAAAAACGTTATTAAATGTCATTAGATAAGAGAACACGAGAAAAATTGAAATAGTCTGTACATTCAAGTGAGGTTATTCATTCTATACCTATAAAAGCATGGTAATGTACGGACTGCCTCTATTGTTCTTTCACGTTCTCTTATCTAGCGACAGACTGTTTTTTTTTAATGAATTGTCAGAAATCCTTTCACAGACTCACACAATGACACTTTTAAACAGAACAGTGTCAATTTAAAAAAAACGAAACAGCGCTTGAGTGTTATAAGAACTACGTTTATTTTGGACACTGGAGTTCAGGAGAATCTAAAAATGACCGACAAAGTTTCTGTAAGAATTTATTGCACCCAGATGCACACTCATGTGTCTTAACAGACGTTTGTCCAGTAACATAAAGTATTAATGACTTATAATGTGTATTACAAACACCGAGTTCACTAAAATATTAGCGACAAAGTTTCTTATTATATTATTAAGAATCTAACTTGGGTTGATATGCAATGCACAGTCACGTATCTAAATAGAAGTTAGCTCAGTATGAACGACTTATATAATGTTTAAGCATATTCATCATTTTTAATATGAAGATCCCATAAAAGTCAATTAAAAACGAAATTCATATGAAAAATTACAAAATATGTCATGTTAAGATCCAGCAGAATGTTAATAATAATAATAAATTGTGGTATGTACATAACATAACACATTTTAATAAGTGTTTACAGTTTCCTTAAACTAAAGCATACTCACAGATATCCATATTTCCTTGTTCTGCTAAGGTTTTGCATTCTCTCAGTCGGTCTGCAATACCCCCACTTGCAGGAACCTCTGAACATTTGCATACAACTTGTTTTCCCGATCCCGCGAAATGAACGATCAACCCAACAACCACGGCTATTAAAATTGCAAGCAAAACTAAAATAAAAGCCTTAGCTGTTGACACAAAAAATCCACTTTTCGTTGATTTGTTACTCGTTAAATCGGTGTGGCTGTTATATTTGCCCATGTCTGTAAATTCGATCGGTTCGGAATTCATGGTGAAACAGCGTTCACTCGACGATGTCCTCGATATATCCTTCTCACCTGAGCGTATTAGTAACCCGTGTAGTGTCCACGCTTGATCCCCTCTGGGCTTTTTTCATTGGTCTCCCAAAAGGGAACGAGGGGGTCAGTTACATTGAAAGGTTACGTTCTGGAATGCCAATATTGCTTTCAGCTGTTTAAACTATCATTGAACATATGTGTTTTGTTGCCAGAACAAAGCCATATGACAATTTTTATATGCCGCATACAATACTGTAACACGGCCGAGCATACGACGACTGAATAATATGTACTAAAGTCTGCTAGATACTCCCCTTCGCGCAATAGACCAGTCCATTTAAAGAAAGGTTAACTGTCATTTAATGCGGGTGTTTGCCATCCTTACTATTTAAAACAAACACCAAACGCATTGGTAAATATATATTTATGTTACTTTTTCTTTTAAAAAATACAGTTTTGCCACACGCTATTCAAATTACCACTACTGACATATGTCGGGTATTTGCGATTGTTTGAACATTGTCGGCTGTCTAATCATTGCTCAAACAGATTACTTCGGTTAAAAGCTGTGATGTAATTTTCCTTTGATCTGTCAGATTATTGATAATCTTTTTAATAGCCACATAACATCTAGCCGTTATGTTGTGTCCGACAACGTAAAGCACTCGTTAGCCTTCGCTTATCCCCAATTTTCCATGTTTTAAGATGATATTAATTATAGAACTAACTTGTATATATTATATCCCTCAATTTTTTCAACAGCGGCGAAAAAAATCCATGGGGGGTTCTTAAACAATGATCCCGATTCCTGACTCCAAAGTGGTCAATTTGATTATTAATATTAGAATTTTTCAATTTAACAAGTAACAAGTTTAATGTGCACTTAATATCTCCACCAAACTTAAAGGTAGTTTTCTACCCTTAATTTCTCCCACTGCTAAAGACCCCTACGCGCAAGCAAATTATCGAAATAAAATTAAACCATATGTTAGTCCCGAAATTTCCTAGTTTGTGTCGAGTAGACGTTAAACGCCATTTTTCTCTCTCTCTCTCTCTCCCTCTGTCTCTCTCTCCCCTTAATATAACTTGATATAATTATAACAACTCAGGGTTCAAATGTTGGGCAAATGAGGTAAACTCACTGTAATGTAATTCTCACTTGTACATTATTCATAAAATGTAAATACACGTATCTATATCTCACAGGGGGGTGGGGTGGGGCGTGGTAATATAGACTATGTCTATTCCCCAATCCCTATTGTTTATATACAAATATAACTACTTATACGGATAAAGTGCACTTTATCTGTCTGTCTGTCAGTTAGATAACATAAATCAATTAACTAGCGCTGTCACATCAACTTTAAAGTTAAATCAGGAAACAATGAAGAAAATCAACGTACTAAAAAGTGTTGTCTTAAAGGGACAAACAATACTCAATCATAATAAATTTTACTTTTCCATAGAAAAATTAATTAAACGAAGACGGGGATTGCAAAACAAAATATTTCTGGGTTGGTTTTTTTTAAAAAAAAAATTTGCGGTTATGCGGCGAGTAAGTAGCGAGTGCCTTGTGTCAGTGGGTTCAGCAACTAAGCCCAACGCGACACGCTTTTCAATAGTTTATAGCATAATGGCGAAACAGACACTGATAGAGAGAACAGTGGGTTTCACATCCACTCGACACAAACTGGGTCATTTCGGGACAAACGTATCATTCAATTTTATTTCAATAATTCGCTTGCATGTATCTTTAGCTGTGGGGGAAACCGTATGACCCTCGGAAATTGCACGAGGTTAGACAAGAGACCTACAATAGCCAACTTTCCATGTACGCGTTTCCGCCGGCGAAAAAGTCTGTAATGCAAATGTACCGCTTCGACGTAAGGTTTTTTTTTACGCCTACTCCTTGTCACGTACAAATTGTGAATTGAAACCACATTTTGAACATCTGAGACACGCTACCTGCAAGCCAGCTACGTCATAAATTTCGTCACGTTAGTTACGTTTGTTGAAACCAACCCATTTGAATCGATGACATATCATATAATCCAAAGCGCACGCTATAGACTACTCAACCAGCCGACCCTGCGACCACTATAAGAAAGAGGCTGCTATTATGAAACACATGTGAGATTGTAAATAAACAATGTAATCCAATGTACATGTAAGTAATTTTAATGGCCAAGCGAATTTGACAGAGGGAACGTTTGTCAAGACATTCTAACCATTCTGTGTTCAGGAGTTAAAAAAGGTTTATTAAGGTTAAAAATAATATTTTATTGTTCATTAAATGACAATAAGTTTTGTAACATATATATATTTTCTCCTTTACATGAATTTTATTGTCTTCGTGCAAGCATTCTTCAACCTATATAATGTTATATAAACCCTGCAAAATTGCATGATATAAAACGCAATAACATAAAAGAAAAAATATTCTTAGAATTTAGTTACCTGTTTCTTTGTATTAAGTAACGCTCTCGCAATCAAAATAACATGGCAGTATTCAGGTATTATCGCTTTCATCAAGAATATGGTGTATTTAATTGCATAATATGTAAATTCAGTGCATTCGGTCGCAAAATAAGAGCAGTCGGTGACAAAATAAGTTAAAAAAGTGCTCACTGCATACGTCACGCTACTCACGCAAAACTTTAGTATAAAATTACCTATCATGTTTGAAAAAATGTTGTGTTTCTATCTTATTCTGTTGTGAATATGTTAGTTTAAGAATAAAACTAACCCCCTCCCCTATTCCCAGCTTCTAGATCTGCTTCTGGACATATCCCTTAGAAGTTAGACCCCCCACCCCCCCAAAAAAAAATAAAAAAATAAATTCTAAGCACATTGTTCACATTTGGTGTTCATCTTTTCCAAGTCCTACACCCATCTTTACAAACACATGTGTTTTCCAAATATCACTTTTTATGCTTTAATTATATTTGAATTAAACACTTCAAAAGGAAGATCCAACCAAACACGGACTTACACGAAGGTTATATTGTAATTAAAGCAGTATGCATGGTAAATAAAGAAACTTGGTTCAGTATGTACATAATATAGGTAAAGATAATATCAACAGGTGAGATAAGATAAGTACTGTTAGGTATTTATCAACAAAGAATCGTTGATACACAAAGTTTATCTTTTATAAACAAGTTCAGATATGGCTGGCCCATCATTTGTTTATGAACCCATTGGCTATTGCTATGCATACCGTATACTAACATTGATGCAATCAACGTGAGCTGATACTTATGTACCTAACAGAATCTAAATAAAATGGAGCCACTTTTAATTAAGGATGTTTGGTAATCCAAAACAGACTTTTATCAAATATTATTCGTTTAAATTTAAGTATAGCATGAAATTTAACTTAATAGTGTTGTAGTATTCAAATACTGACTTATACCGTCATAATATTCATCCCCATCGGGTAGAAAATGAAATTTTATTCCTTTACATAATTCTAAACCGGAAAGGAAACGTAACCATTTGCATTACATTCCTGGCGTTCAAACAGATAGTGGGCTGACTCCCATTATATCCGTTGAAGAATAAACTAGATTATGTCCCGTTGATTGTGTTAAATTGTTTGCGGCAAGATCCTTCAGATTAATTGCCTTACAGCTTACATTGTGTGTGTGTGTGTGAGTGTGTGAGAGAGAGAGAGAGAGAGAGAGAGAGAGAAATGGGGTTTTACGTCCACTCGACACAAACATGGTCATTTTGGGACTTACGTATGGGTTTCAATTTTTATTCAATAATTCGCTTGCGCGTAGGGGTCTTTAGCAGTGGCAGGAAGCCGGAGTGCCCGGAGGAAACCCATAAGGTTGAGAAGGCACCCCTATCTCCATGTCACATACGCTCACACTAGGGCTCGAAACAAGCCAGAGATGACCGGCCAGCTAGAGGTCGAACGCGGCACTCTAGACCACTAGCTTACATTGTACTTTATTTCTTTTATTAAGGGCACTGGGACCTGTAGAGAATTTTTTGTGTATCTTGTGGGAAAATTTTACGCATTTACGATGTTATTGCGTCTCAATATGCAAGAGCTGTTTCCGATTTCAGTTATACAGATATACAATAGTCGCTGCATGGTAACGCATCGACAATGCACTGATATACATGCATACCAAATTATGTGTGAAAGATTCCCAGAAAATTATATCCTGAACAGCTAAGTAAAGATATTTAAAAAAAAATTTGATAGTGTCCATGTACGGTTGGTCACAAGTCCACAAATGTAAGCGTATGTGGCATGGAGATAGGGGCGTCTTCTCAACCTCGTGGGTTTCATCCGGGCACTCCGGTTTCCCCCCAGTGCTAAAGACACCTACGCGCAAGCGAATTATTGAAATAAATCGAACCATAATATTATGTTAGTCCCGAAATGATCTAGTTGTGTTGAGTGGACGTTAAACCCCATTTCTCTCTCTCTCTCTCTCTCTCTCTCTATCTCCACAAATTCCACACCATATGAATAAACACAGAAATTAATCTACTAGGCACCATTTCCGAGCGACTGTATATTTGAGCTGAAACTAACAAAAAAAATTAATGGTTAGACAGTAAAATATGGAATTTTATTGTTCTTACAGATAAAAAAAGGCATAACAACAGCTTTATTATATAACATGCATTTTGTGGTACCACTTGGGCCCATACATACACACATACATACATACTATTTTTCTTTATACGTAATTGAGTTAGTCTAACTTCAAATGGGATATTCATTATAAATTCTTAGTAAAACAGGACAGCCTGCTGCGTTCCATGCAATACAGAATCCTTGGCGTACGAGCCAGGGGGGGGGGGGGGGGCAACTTTCGGGCAAGCTGATTTTTCGGGAAGACGGGTAAACGTGTTTCCAGCCGACAAATATTCTAAAATTTTCTTTAGAGGGGGGGGGGGGGGGCATACAAGGTAAGCTCATCTTATTCGCCTCACGAGGAAGACTGGCGCCGCTGTCTGTAAACCCGAAAATTTTCGGCCATTTCGGGTTCTCCCCCCTCCCCCCCTTAACAGTCATCGAGCCTGTTCGCCTATGTACAGAATGAACGATTCAGTTTATCAAAAAGGTTTTTTACTAATTAAATAATAAACGGAATGTATCTAATCACTCAGTCAATTTTTATTCATGTGACTTGACAATTTTTAATTTGATAATTAATTACCTCAGTGTAATCGTCTCTAACTTGTCATTTAATCGGTTCTAGTTTGTAATCATAATAAATAATTTATTGATTATAGTCAATCACATATACATCTCGATGGACTTGACAGAGTAAAATATAAATAAAAAACAAACATATAAAAGATAAAACATATAAATAACATTATAAATAAAATATACAAGATAAGACATATGAATAACATTGTAAATAAATAAATGTACAACATTGAATAAAATACTTAAAAATTTACTGAGTAATATTCTTTAAAAAGTAAGGTCTTTAGGGCCCTTTTAAAGAAGTTAAAGTGTCTATTGTGCGAATGTCAGTTGGCAGATCAATCCAAAGAGTAGGTGCAGCTATAGAGAAAGCACGGGATCCATCATCTTCAATAGAAGGCTTGATCTTGCCTTAACTAAATACACCTTATCAAGCCCTTCACTCAACATTTTTCGGCACTAAATTTGATTGGGTATCGGCCCAACCGTGATCCGATCATATTTTGGGTTACTAAAAATAAACTACTTTTAATTTATTTTCTTTATCGAAGGCACGGATTAGCCCATACAGAGCACGTGATCAACGAATTCCTTATTACATGCTGAGTTGATTGTCCTTTATTGTGTGGTGAGTGGTCTTATTGCGTGCCAGTTTGATCTCGGCGTCAGCGTGTTTTATGTGTCACGACATCTGATTGGACAATGCTAATTAGTAACTTGTAAACACAACAAGCATAAAACTTTAAAAGTTCGAGAATTGCCCAGTGTTAAAGCAAGGGTAAGATGTTGTAAAACTCGCGGCCGTTGCTTCAGGAAGATGGGGATCCATAGAAATCACACCCGGTATACTCCGGTAGATTTGTCTAACCCCTCCCCCTTCAAACGTAGTCTGGCGAGTGGACCTCTGTGGAACCTATGTTGCTAGTAGTTCTGGATTATAAAGAGGTGTTTGGTCGTGGAGGCATTTAAAAGTTAACATAAGAATTTTGAATTTTATGCGTTGACAGACAGGAAGCCAATGGAGTTCGTGTAAGATAGGAGTGTCTGCCGGTGGATATTTTGTGTCCCCGAGGTAACCTGAAACCCAGTAGCTTTATAGTTCCATGTTGAGTACAAATAACCAAAATATACGGCTGGGAGGCAGTTTCAGGGTAAAAAACTGCCACGATGCCCCCAAGGGCACGGGGGATATCGGTGATATATCCCAAGATACTAGTAATGGTATGGGAGATATTTTTCGTTCAGGTGCCTGTAATGTTTTAAAGGCATCGAATGATTCATCAATCTCAACTCAACAGTGTTATGTCAAACTATTTGATATTTTGCATTTTTCACCACATCATTATAACTGTTTTATTTCTAAATGTATGTCTAATAATTGTAAAACCTGTCCTATTTTGAATAACAATACCAGTTTTACTAGTTCTTTAACTAATAAAACTTATTTTACACGTGGGTTTGAGAAACTAAATTGCAAAACCTCCAATGTTATCTACGGTATAGATTGTACACTCTGCGGACTGATTTATGTTGGCGAAACTAAAGGCCCTTTACACTTACGTGTTAATGGTCATCGTCACAACATTAATAAGGGTAGTAACCAGATTCTCTATAGACATTTTAACCAACCGGACCACTCTATACTATTGTTATAGTACATATTTTGATATACATGTATTTACTTATCTTAATTAACTAATTGCTTTAAAGTGGATAAGTTAATCTTTACTCCGAACCCTGATCGTTCTAATCTCAATGTACTGTCTTATCTATTTACCTTTTCTAAACATCTAATGTAAAATAATTTAGTATTACTTAATATGCATCTTAGTCATTCATTGAGTATGTACCTATATTTGAGTAAGTCCTCAGTAATGTAAATATGTTAATTTATATCACGTTTTGTATTATATGTTTAACCCTTATCATGTACATGTTCAAACATTTCTAGTTTAATTACTATTAAGATATTAAGTTGGCGATAGCGACTGGGTATAAATATAAGAGACGAAATACGGACAATTATGTTCATTCGTTAATAAACCCAGTTCGACGTCAAATAATTATTACTTATATTTCTTATAGATTAAAACTCCTCAAATATCAAATATCATAAGAGCGCTGTGTGCTTCGACGTATTAGAGCTACGCACCCCCAGCATAAGAAATCTCAAAATACCCAAACGAACACAAAAGAGCACGCTCGCAAGTGGTGGAGTCCGGAAGATCCTGTGTGATATGAACAATCGGCAAGATAAAACTACTGGAGTTGGACCAAGTATATTTCCATACGATCTTCGAAATACGAGAGGAGGAGACAGAAACAACGAATCTAGTACCCCAAGTACAGAAACGGAAACAGAAGGAACAGAAAATATAAAAATTTCCAGTGTTGGAGAAAATACAGAAATTCGAACTAACTCTGGAAATAATTATAGTGTACAAACCAGCAATATGTCGGTGAGTAAACCAACATACACAGAAAAATTTAGTGGTGCCCCTGGACAAAATATAGAAGTATGGCTCAAGCGTTTTAGGGCATACATTACAGTAAGTAATTTACCGATATGTCACCAATTATTTACTTTAGGCAGTTTGTTGGAAGGTACCGCAAAAAAATATTTTGACACTATAGACATAGATTTCACGGTTGAATCGATCGAACCTTATTTAAAATTATTATCTGATCGTTTTTCTGTGTCCAAAATATTTGACACTTCTCTGTTGGACGTTAAACAGTTACCATCAGAAACAGTGGATGAATATCTCGACAGAGTGCTGTGTAACATTAATGGACATAAAATACAAGAAAACATTTTAGTTTCGTATGTATTAAAAGGCCTGAATGCATCCTTACAACCCTGGGTACGTAATAAAGACCCAAAGACATTGGCTGAAGTTAGACAAATTGGTAAAACAACAGAGCAACAGATGTGTTTAACTCCAAGTGTTCGTATGGTTGATACGCAAGATATGCAAGAAATGCTGGTCGCAGCTTTAAAACAACACACCGATCAACAAGGTATCAACCATCCGAATAGATCAAATTCGTACCAGTCCCAACCTTATTCAAGGGATAGATTTTCTGACAATCACCGTGGTGACTGGAATCCACAACATGATGAATATTATCAACCGACTGGTGCATTACGTCAACAGAATGGTGGATCCCTGCAATATAATGGCAGACAGCCTAATGGTGGACCTTGGCAACACAGCAATCAGAGTAATGGTGGGTCTTGGCAACATAACGGTAGGCAGTATACTGGTGGAAATTGGCAACTGAATGGTAGACAACATAATGGTGGATCTTGGCAAGACAAACGAAATGATGAACACCGTATTCAAAGACGACAGTTTCAACAACCGAGGCTAAATGGACCTCAAAGATGGAAAACAGATGTATCCTGTTATGGCTGTGGTAAATCTAAAATTTGTCAACCTAAATCTAGTTGTCCTTATTTTCATTTTGTATGTCAAAATTGTTTCAAAACAGGCCATCGTACCGAGATATGTTTTAATTCACGATTGTCTCCGCAATAGGATAATGCGCCTGTTCTTACTTCTGGTAGGGTCAGGCATACTGAAGATAAAGTAGTACAGTTAATTGCTCCAAAGGATAAGAATACAATTTTAGTGAGTATTAACGGCACAAAAACTAAATCCCTTTTAGACTCAGGAGCAAGTATATCATGTGCGACATTAAAGTTTATTGAAAAAGCGGGTATATCCAAAGAAAATTTAAGTGCTAAAGAATTTCAAAATATTATTGGTGAACTATTATTCTTCCAGTTAGAATAGGGCACGTTGTATTCAGACAAAAATTTCATGTTTTCCAACATTTACACCAATCAATTATATTGGGTCTAGATTTTATTGAAGAAAATGAAGCTAAATTAGATTTTTCAAATAAAACTGTTATGCTTAAGGATGGATTAGTACAAGTTTCTTTAATTGATTATAATTGTGGTTTTGCTAGATCATTAAAGCCTTGTAAGATATTACCTAATCAAGAGTGTGATATACCAATTAAGATATCGCGCGTTAAGAAAGACGGTATTTATCTAGTCGAGCCAATTATACGTAAGTCAGATCGTATGTTAGGAGCCAAATGCCTCGTCAAACTAAATGGTAATAAGACTGTCATGTTGGTAATTAACCATACTAATGAACCTTTGTATATACATAAAAATTATTTATTAGGAACTGCGTTCAATATTGACGTTAATTCAGTGTGTGCATTCAGTGATAATCCGAATGTTAATAACAACCCATCTGTTAATCTGTGTTCAAATAGCGATACTGATTCAATACCATCTGATATACCATTTGATCTAAGTGATTCCGATCTTACGGCTGATCAGAAATCTAAACTGGGGCAGTTTTTGAAGTGTCACAGAGATGTTTTCGCAAAGGATTTCACAGAACTAGGAAAAACCCATCTTCACAAACATAGGATAGAAACGGGAGATAACCTACCTGTGAGGATGCCATTCTATAGACAATCTGTACCAATTATACAGGAGTGTACCAAACAGATAGAACAGATGTTGGAGGGCAATATTATTCAACCCAGTAATTCTGATTGGAGATCCCCTGTCGTGATGGTAAAGAAGAAGGATGGAACTTACAGATTTGCTGTCGACTATCGTAAGTTGAATAAAATCACTAAACCTATTTACTATCCTATACCTAGATTCGAAGATGTTATTGATTCAGTAGGACAGGCTGAAGCTCAACTTTTTTCTGTGTTAGATTGTGCAAGTGGTTTTTGGCAGATACCGCTAGATCCAGAAACTCCTCAAATATCAAATATCATAAGAGCGCTGTGTGCTTCGACGTATTAGAGCTACGCACCCCCAGCATAAGAAATCTCAAAATACGTCAAGCTAACACAGAAGAGCACGCTCGCACTATCAATGAGAGTGTCGATATTAGAGAAAATTTACCACCATACTAACAGCCCTACTTTGAGTACTCCCTTTTGCAGAGACCGAGAGGAATATTGGATACGGACATTAGGTACTGCCACCCCTTATGGATGCAATGACAATGTAGCTAGTATTGGGAATTTATCTAGCCCTACGTGTAGCGATGTTAATGTCATGACGTTATTCCCCAAGTTTCGTCGTCGAAAACGCAGTCACGGACATCGTCGCTACACATCACCTAAGCTCAGCACTATATCATTGGATGCCCTTTTAGAAGTTATCCAGGAACCACTAGGGCCACATCATATCCGTACTAAATTATATGCCATTCCACTTACTATTTTGAAATTACTAAAAGCTGAATGTTTGGATTCAAATTGTACTGACCCTGCATCCACTGAATACAGGGTTGTATCAATAATAATTGTTCTTGACATTGCCCACCGTCGTCTGGACATTGCAACTGAGTCTGATGCGTCACACACCACAAATAGTTCATTTCTAAAATTGAAATTTGCTAATAAAGGCATTGATGCTATCGGATTAAGCCAAATATTGCACCATAAGCAAGTCACATCACACATCCCTCCTTACTTCAAAACTGTTACTGTTTCTAGGATTTCTTATACTTATACTAAACCCATTGCATCCAAAATATTTAATTACAGAAACGCATTATCTGACATCAATGCACAAGACTTATACAACAACCCTCTACCATGTTCCTGTTCTACGTCGTCCTTCCTTTACCCGCCAGCTGGACATGTGGTCACTGGTGATTTGAACATAGTCCAGAATAATAAGCTACGTGAAATTTTGTCCTAAGGACCCAAATACCGGGAACCGCAACCATTTTCATGGGATCAAAATTTCAAACTTATTATGGATGCCGTAGAGGACTACGCTAGATCATGGGCTAAGAGGGAAGATGTTATCTCGGATACTCTCTCTGATTGGACTAAGTCTATCAGTCGTTTACTTAAACGAAGAATATACATGCAACGTTTGTCAGTTGACACTAGGCCTAAGTCTATTTTCAATGATGTTAGCATTGTTGAAATTCTGAATGCCTTGCATGACAATTATGTCATTGTGCCAGCTGACAAAGCGTCCAATAACATAGTGTTTATTTGTAAACGACATTATTTTGACTGTCTGTTCAAAGAACTTAATTTCGGGAAACCAATTGACAGTGCTACATATAAACTATCTATTTTCAGTAAGGATGAAATTATATCCAATCACAAATCTGTACTCACTTCATTTGGTACTCCATGTGGAAATACCTATACAGATTTGCCCTTGTTGTATTGGATACCTAAATTACATAAAAATCCTTACAAGCAACGTTTTATAGCAGGTTCATCCCGTTGTTCCACAAAACCACTTTCAAAGGTATTGACATCTATACTTACAGCTGTTAAAGAGGGTATTCAAAAATACTGTGACAAAGTATACTCTCGAAGTGGTATAAATCAAATGTGGATATTAAAAAATTCCAAAGAATTACTTGATGGTTTGCAATCTAGATCCCTTGCTTCAGTCTCATCTATTCAAACGTTTGACTTTTCTACTTTGTACACTAAAATTCCCCATAGTAAATTAAAAGCCCGATTGAAAGACATTATTCACAGTGTCTTTTCGTCTAAATCGGGTACTGCTCGATATCAATATTTAGTTGTAAATTATAATTCTACATATTTCGTTAAGTATCACAGTGATTCAAAAAACAAATACACAGCCATCAAGATAATTCAGATGTTGGTTTTTTAATTGATAACATCTTTGTTGAATTTTGAGGGGAAATATATCAGCAAGTGGTTGGCATCCCAATGGGCACCAACTGTGCACCTTTGCTTGCTGATCTGTTTCTCTATTCGTACGAAGCCGAGTACATACAGATGCTCGTAAAAACTAACAAACGATCAGTCAGACTTTTTAATTTCACTTATCGATATATTGATGATGTTTTAGCCCTTAATAATCCTAAATTTAGTGATTATGTAGACTTCATATATCCTGATGAGCTCGAAATTAAAAATACCACTGACAGTGACAATTACGCTTCCTACTTGGATCTGCGTCTCGAATATGACAATTGCCATAAACTGAGTGTTAAATTGTACGATAAACGGGATGACTTTGACTTTCCGATTGTTAACTTTCCATTCATTAGTAGTAACATTCCAATATCACCAGCTTATGGAGTGTTTGTGTCTCAGCTTGTTCCTTTTATTCTGATTTTTTAAGTAGATCGAGGCATTTGTCATCTAAGCTTCAACTACAAGGATACTTGCGCACTAAACTGATTAAGGCCTTTAAAAAGTTTTATGGCCGTCATATTGATTTGATTGGTAAATATAACGTGTCTCTCTCGGCTATTATTCTAGATATTTTCAATTGACACGTATACTGTTACTATCACCCTGATAATGTCTACTACATCGTTAAGACAGTTCATCACGTGCATTTTGCATACTACAGTTCATTGGCCAATCACGCTATTTGACTGACATTTCGCCTAATAGATTGGATGCAGCTATGGCGGATGTGGCGCCAGGCAGGGTAAGCTTACTCTTCCGGACACCTGTTACCACTGCTTGTCGTGTATTTTTGTACACGAGGAGCAGTCCATTTGCTGATTACACTATTTTGCTTGAATACACTATTTTGCCTATAACGTTTTAAGGACTTCGAATTCCGAATTATGATTTGGATTGTTCGTACTTGGTTTTTATTTTATTTATGTTCATGCAATCTAGTGCGAGTGACTAAACGGGCCATTCGGCAAACCTCGACAGATTCCGGTACTCTCCGTAACCTTCATCTAGACTCGGATGTATGATAGTCATTGATATGTACCTACGACCATACATTTGCGATGCGGCTTATCGACTACCGATTTACTCTAACAGGAAAACGTTCCGCTTTTATAAAAAAGTCCCCAAATCTGGTTAAGCTGACAAAACCCGTTGGTGGAGTCGTCCACACGACTTAGTATAATTTCTGGACACATAATGTATTTGTAAATAGTATAGATTTTCTGCGTGGTCACCCTTTCTCTCGGTAAATAAACAACAAAGTAAAAAATTTCTGGATATTGTAATACGTTTTTTGGAGTCGTCCACACGATGTATTTTTAATTAGTATAGTTTTTTTCTGCGTGGTCACCCTTTCTCCCGGCAAATAAACAACAAAGTAAATCGTTTTATTCCATAAATAACAAATTCATTAACAAATTCATAAACAAATTTAGTTGTGGACGACATCACTAATAGTTGTTGACGACATCACCAATGCCTTGTGGACGACTCCACCAACGGTTGTGGACGACTTCGCTTGTGGACGACTTGACTGGCACCCATCTCCTGGGGGCAACCATGTTTATCCGGGTCCTTTAAAATAGTTCCAAAATGGCGGACTACATCATACAGCCGAGTATAGATATAGGGCACCGGAATCTGTCGAGGTTTGCCGAGTGTAAACGGGCGGCAGAGTTTTGAAGAAGTTGAAGACGATCCAGAGTGCTGTGCTGAGGCTTAAGATTATAGAGAAGGCTGTTAAAGAAGTCAAGACGAGGGGTGATTAAAGCATGAACTAGTGACTCGGTGCATTTTTAATTTAAAAACTTTCTTATACGCCCAACACGGAATAACGAGTATGATGTAGATTTACAAACTATAGAAATATGATTCTGCAAAGATAAAACAAATTATAACCCAAATTACGAACAGTTGTGCAGGAATTAACATGTGAATCACCAACTATAAGTGTAAATGGTGACGCAGATTATTTGGTTATGACGGATTCTGAGACGTGTCTCCCTCCGCCGGTGAAAAGTTAGAACAATCGGGGATACCAACGGTGTTGTGGCACAATATGGACCCGTATTAAATAACATTCAATTTGATCAGCTGTACTGCAGAAAATACAATTTAATAATACGTGAATCTTTTGTACTGTGGTTTTGGAATTGAGCTACTGAAAGATGAGTTTTGACTAATTATAGTATATATTTGCCCATATTAATTATAGTATATATATATACTGTATATACATGTATTTGCCCACATTCATTTTTTTGCATCATTTGCTTGAAAAAGACGAGAGTATCCTCGTCGAAACGTCGCTCAGTATCAAACTTAATAATTATGTATCCATAAATTTGTACCTTGTGTTATAGTAGATCTGTATTTCTTTTCGATTTCAATATTGTTCTTACATTGTATCGAGATCTAACGACAGGCGCGTGTAAAATGGAAATTCTTCTTCAAAATTATAATACTATAAGGGTGGCGCATCTAATGTCTGGGCGGGTGGGGGTGGATGGCCGAATGGTTAGTGTGAGCACGTTGTATCATAAGGTTTGTCATTGGGTCAACTGGCGTGGTTCCGATCCCCTGGCTGTACTTAACAATTAAAAAGAAAGGGAGACGGTATATATCCTGTTCTTATTTGTATTATTTCTACTGTTTGAGAAGCATGTTCAGACAGTTATTTGAATCTGGATTTGTTTATCTCGCCTGTGAATATGGACGTAACAGACTTTAGACCAGCCATCGGGTTATCATAATAAGCGTGGTTTCCCCTTGTCAGTGATGCAGAACGGCGGGCCTGACAGTGACAGCTGTCTAGTCGTTCAGATGGGACGAAAAACCGAGCTCCCATGTACACATTGGCATTCACGTAAAGCATCCCTTGACAGTTGGAACTCGATATATGAGTAGACCGTAGCGCCGCTGCCTGGGCAAAATTTTCCTCATAGCACACTGTATGGCGTATGCCCGACTTCCATTAGCCCAGGTTAGGTGCACTGTAGGACGTTAAACCCTATTTCATTTCATTTCATTTATCCATCCTCACCCTAGTCTGGTGTAAGCCATTATAATCAAACAATAATAATACTGCCATTGGCTACATAGGGCCAGGGGCCTGTTTCACCAAATTTTAACTAAGATAAAGTCTAAATTTTAGTAATTTGATTGTTTATTATTCGATTTATTTTAGTGCTTAGCCAATCAAACTTGAAGTATCTACTAAAATTTGGATTTTATCTTTAGTTAAGATTTCGAGAAACAGGGCCCTGAGAAATATAAGCCATTATTCGTAAAGATTTTGCTGGATTGTTTTGAGTACAAATTTAAAAAAACAACATAAAAAAAATGAATTTATATTTTAATTAGTCAAAAATATTCAGGAATATGAACGAAAAAAAAAATAGTAGAACTATGACCATTAACCTATAACCGGAACTGTGGTGGCTTGAGATTTATAAATACCACTACCACGCCCTATAATCATAGCGCCTTCAAACAGAGGTCCAGAACTGAAATAATAGATTTAAATTCTCGTTATTCAATGTATCACAATAACGTAGTTAAGATCATTACATTTATGCTCTAGATATAGGAAGTTTATGGGTTGTTCAAGTTATGTCGCCTTTACGGGATTACGAGTAAAATTAGTTTTAACTGGGCAACATGTGATTTGCGGGTAACACAACTAACCCTGATCAGCCGGAACAACTTTACTCGGACGACTTGAATGCATCTAAAACTGGGTCCTGTTTCACAAAAACTTAAATCTCCTTAAAATCATTGTAAACTAAAATTTCATCCTAACTTACAATAGAAGCGTTTCACAAAACGATTTTAAGCCTTGTAGCTAAAATCCACTAAAATAATATTGTAAGTTACAATTGTATCCTAACTTAAAATAGTGGCGTTTCACAAAACTATTTTAAGGACAATTTTAACTAAAATCGATTGTAACTTAGGATAGCTGTCACCCTCTCCTAACTTAAAATCACTACATTAACAAACATTGATAAGAGCTACATTGTTTGATCTATTGCGACATACAGATATAATTGGCACATAATTTTAACATACAATCATTCACAAAAACAATTTTCATTCAATTTCTTTTCATAGCATGGGATATACAGCTACTGCCCATCCGTTTATTTTATTGTAAATTAAGGTAATCTAAGCATTTGGATGGCGCCCCATATTAGAACACCAAGAAAAAAAAACAACCAAAACTTCAGTAAACTACACACTAAAAGAACATTTATATCCAATGTCATGGAAAGAAGAGCAATCTTATCTATAAAGAAAATATCTTCGTGTTTAATATAGCAAATTTCTTTGTATTAGAAGGCCTAAAGGCCTATAATACTAGACATGCCATATGTAGTATTTACTCATGTTTTTGGGGTTATGATGATTTGTAAAAAGATAAATCAATAATCTAGAATGTGTTTATTCAAAAATGTAATAGGCCTATTTGAAATAAAATTTTGATATCATAAATTTATTATTATTTCTTAATGAAGTTACGTTTATCAAACAACATAAATTAAAAAAAATAGGCGCCAAAGCTATTTTATCTTGGGAAAAAATCATTTAATTAAGTAAGATAGATGGACTCTTCTGCCTTTTCAAAGTATCATTGAAAGGGTCTATGAAATGAGAATGACATTTCAAATCTAGGCATCGGAACATTGGCTTTTTGGCGTATTTATTTCATTTCAATATAAATATACTTTTAAACTACGACAAAAAAAATTGCAGCCTAGATTAGTCTTTTGAGTCACGAATATCATAATTTGTTTGTGAAGATTCTCAATAGTTTCTCTTTTCCAAATTACTATTGCGCAGTGGACGCTTACGGCTGCCCCCCGGATCCATTCACTTGATTTGATAATTGTTTAGTTTTTGCAATGTCTATTTTCTGTCTTGTCAGCAGGTTTATCTTGTAGATTTTTTTGTTTTGCGTGTAGTGCAGTCCTCCTGCATTTACTATTAGTTTATCGATACACATTATTTCCACTGAAGCCTACGAGGATCTCAAATGCCAAGTTCAAGGTCAACCCACCAATACATTTCGAAACTAAAGTACGCAATAAACTCATTTATTTCATCTCTCTACGACTTCTGACCATGTTCAAACATTTCTACAACGTATGAAACTCTCCCTATTGATAATGTAACCGTTAATTCAGTCTGTCAACAGTTTCCAGTTTCGAAGCGTATTTGCTTTCACCGCTAGTGCCCAAAGCGGAAATCTGCACTGCGCGGGCGCAAGCGATTTTAACTAAAATCTATTAAAATTGCATTTTAAGTTACAATCGATCTTCGTGAAACGCATAAAATTTAAAATCTCATTTTGATTTTAGTTAAAATCGATTTTAAGGATTTTAGTTTCAGTTTTCGTGAAACCGGGCCCTGGTTTATGGCCGGTGACAAATATAGTTAACCCCTCCCTTTAATTAGCACATACAACACTTTTGGGCAAGTTTATACACCCAGTTGGTCTTTGGATGTCAACCTAGCCCAGAATGTAAAGGCCCCCACAAGTGAAGTTACCTGAGTGGATACTGTCATACCCAATGAAACGGTCTGTTACGGCGAGTTCTTGGTGTGATGCACGGAACTGTGGGTAAACCACTAGACCCGTCAACGCTGATTGAGTAACCAATGTCCGACGTCTTACTCTTAGGGTCAACAGTCGCCTGTACGACCCCTGGCGCGACCTTCACTGCAACCGGCCAGATCTTCGTGTAGTGTAGCATAGTTCATCGAAAGTATAAAAAACACGAAACGAAATATAGATCTGTATTTTAATCAGATTGATTCGGTTCTGGAAAGCTCGAGCTTGTCCTTTGCCAGTGCCAGGAAACGGACTGGATAGCTGTTGATGTCAGAGTTCGCACACCGCAGCAAATTATTCTATATCAAGTTGATAAGGTAAATTATGCGACCATTATTAAGCATAATCACTTGATCGGGTGCGAAACCTTTCAGGCAGCGTGATTCGCTATAAATAATGGAAAAGAAATGTCTGTTGAATGGGCTCGCCTACAAAATGCGGATACTGTTACTTACGATAAAGATGATATACCATTACTTGTTGAACTACTGAATATACTCGATCTACCATCAACTACATACCAAAATACTAAACCTCCCTTAGCATTCTCTATAGCACCGTTATGTAGAGCCGCAGAACAGATTGGAGAGTTCTGTATGAAACAAATGAACGTTTAGGTCAATGGATTGTTGTTAATACATTTTGGTTGTTCCATTTCATTTGAAGAACTATAAATTGGAAATCAAATTATAAATGAATCCTCATTTTGGGATTCCGGTGTCAAAAACAAATGAAATGAATACGAATCTATAACGCCAAATCAAATCTGCTAAAAACATAAATTATATACAATACCACACTGTAAGGATTGCTACCATAAACATCATCATCATACATTGCTAAACAACCTTGGGGACACACCGCCCTAAAAAAAAGGTGGCAATAAAGGTGCACTGCGTCGATGGATTCCATTCTATAGTTTTCATATGGTCATAAAGTAGACATTGACATCATAATCTACATGTATGTACCCTAATTAGTCACGCTAATTGTTAGTGTGTAATCAAGCCCGATTTATTTATTAAATGAAGACAATCATCCAGTAGTCATACAAATAAATTAAATATGTTGTATCTATTACAAGAAAGATGAATATGACCTTCCTCACACAAATGTTTCATTCGTTCCCTTTTCTCTTTTTAGTCAGAACAACCACCCCATCCCCGTCTGTACCTGCACCAGCGGTTGTCATACAAACATAATACAAACGTACCCATGCGCAGCACCGATGCCTGAACTCCAGGTATCAAAGGTAGTATTGCAATCTACATCACCATGATCAAAATATACTGGAAACAGATTCATAAAATTTAAAAAAATATATAATATCCCCTAAGAACCAAATGGGTATCACACTAATACATCGCAAAAGTTCGGATGAGCAGATCGATATCACTTACACCGTAAGAGTCAATAGAGACTTTTGGCAAGTGGAATTTTTCCCATCCGTATCACGTATCCGTATCGTCACGTGATACGTTGCGTCAATGTAGTTTTAGAGTTTTGACAGATTTTCGCGCCGCGTACGTATGGGTAGCTGAGCTGAGCTAAGTTCTATTACAGCATGGTGACAGTTATCTCCCAAGATCAACATCAGTACTTGTCAAGTGCCTAGCCTACAAATTCCTGAAGGGAGTAAAGTCGTTGTACAGTCGCTGTGCTATTTAAAAAATTTAAAAGAGTCTTTAATGCTTTGTTACCGCACAACCCTTCAATGGCTGAGAAAGTTAATCCAGATTTTCCGGCGTGGTACCCCCTTGTCAGTGATGCGGGACGGAGGGCCTGACTAAAACAGCGGTTTAGTCGTTCGGATGGTACAAAAAACTGAGGTACCGTGTACACACTGACATGCACGTAAAAGATCCATTGAGAGTTGGAAATCGATATAAGATTAGTGCCGCTATCCGGGCAAAATTTCCCCCACTACACACTGTATGGTGTATGGCCGTTGGCATCGGAGTAGAACAGTAAGAAGTTAAACCTTATTTCATTTCATTTCATTTCTGTTACTGCGCATATTGGATATTTGACAAGATTAGTGTAAATTCGGTTGTTTCCGGCCACATGTTAACTCAAATATCAGTGGGTCCATGCTAACTTTGAAAACTAATCCAGAAGTATCTTACCAATAGCATAAGCCGTGGCATTACTTAGGTTGTTGTCTGCTGTACAGGAATAGAACCCAGAATCCTTCTCTTCGGTATCCTTTGTAATACTGCTTATGATAAAATCGCCATTTTGTAAGAAGATATACCTTCCTTCTGTTCTGTCCAGAGTGGCTCCTATTTTATTCCATGTAATAGAAGGTGTTGGGTCTCCATAAGCTCTACAATCCAATGCTACAAATCTGGCATTTGTTAATGATTGTAGTGGAAAAGCTATCGTTGCCGTGACAGGTTCTGAAATTAGTATCGTTAATTAATGTAGATTAAAAAAGGAAAAACTATATAAACTATGGATAACTAAACCGTTCAAACTTTTCACAATTTTAAATTCCCATTTAAACGTCGTTGACTTTTGGTTCAGCTCTTAGTCTAATTATTATTATTGTAAGTTAAATATTAAGTTAAATATGAATGGATAGAAAGGATGGAAAGGATGGAAAGAAAGAGATGTGTGTGAAATGGAACCGTAATGGTACAGATTCTACTTTTATCTACCGTCACGTTACCCAAACCCAATCAAATGACATGTCGCACAGAGCTACATGTAGAAGAGTAGGCAAGGGCCAGATGGATTTCATTCCCAGCCTGATTCTGTTCTTGACCCGCCCTACATTTTATATTATTATTATTACCTAAAACTGTTAGAGTTGCTGAAGCTGAAACACTTCCTAGACGATTGGTAGCCGTACATGTATAACTTCCTTCATTTAACTGTTCAACGTCCTTTATTGTTACAGATCCATCGTCATTATTAAAGGCGTTGAACGGCTTATGTCCTGAAACCTGAACCGAAAAACTTTTGATACTCGATATTTGCTCAGATAGAAAATGTTAAAATAATTATATATTTAAATCAATTTATTCCTTGGTTTAGGCCATGAACTATCTAAACCATAGCTGTTTTCGTTACATATCTTTTTAGCGTTCTTTCTTTTCTGTTTTATAATTTAATTTTCTCTAGGTCTAAATATATAATTGGACTGACTCACGATGTATGCAATAAACACACAAGGTTGTTATAGGTGATACCACAGCACGTTCTTTAATTTTTCAGTGCATCATTATTCTTATCCTGATATTAAATGACATAAGTTGTGTGACCTTGTACTTAACTGATTAACTGATTTTCGTTGACTAATAAAGGCATCACATTACTTACATCTGGAAATACCCATGTTATGTTAGCTAATGGGTTACTGATAACAATACAATGAAGGGTTAGATCTATTCCTTTGATAACTGATTGGTTTTTAGGTGGAGTCAATATAATCGGTGGCGCTGAAAGTAAAATTGGTTTTATAAAAACAAACATCACATAGATATATTAAACTGAGACGAAGAAGTGAGCATTTGCTTAAAAATTGATAGAAAAGACAAATCGGACTTTTACTTTTAATCAGACTATATAAATTGTTAAAGAATGTGTTCAATTTTAAAATAATTTTAAGTTTTAATATTAATTCCCGATATCACTGTTAATCATGTTGATACTATTTTAATGGGTGGTTATTAGAGGCGTTGAAATCATTCATTTCAATACTCTTTGGGCCAAAACGTTTGCCTTTAAACTTTGTAAAATAATACAATTCTAAAATAATTTTATGTGTTAATTTAATTCCCGATATGACTGTTAATCCTGTTGATACTATTTTAATGGGTGGTTATTAGAGGCGTTGATATCATTTGCCTTCAAACCTTGTAAGATAATACCAACCTGTAACTTGCAGCACACCTGAAGTTGATTGAGATTCATATCGGTTAGTAGCTTTACAAGTATATAAACCTGAATCTAGGAACGTCGGATTATTAATGGTTACTGTACTGGAGTTATCAGTAGTAGTAACGTTCTCTGTAACATTTACCAGCTGGCCATCTGGTCTCAAATGTTGCCAATCTATTTTAGGTTTTGGTACCCCAGTGAATTCACAATCCAGCAAAGCCACAGCGTGTGTTCCTTGATTGTAAACTTGGGTTGGCACAATTAGATTTATAGTTACCTTTCCTAGAAATCAAACAAGGAAAGTTAATTAAACACTTATTTGAATTAAATAACTGATTACATAATAGGATAACGTTTCTTTTGGGATTGTACATAGCTAATGTTACCACACTATCACGTCTATTATCGATATACCACCCTGAATGAACCCTGTCCAATAGTATACGAATACATATGCTGTGCAACCACACGTCACAACCGTCTTGAGATTGTTGTTACAGTACAATGTACTGAGTGACCAAATTCCAACATTGCACCATCAAACATTTAAATCTATTGTATCAACCGCTTTCATTCACCTGACCAAAATCAAGTTACACACCTCTAACTTTTAGGTTTAGTTCTTTAGAACTAGTTCCAAAGATATTAGTGATGGTGCAAGTGTAGATTCCTTCATGGTGTGCAGCAGCATGTGGAATATAAAGACCATCTTTTCCACGAACGACCTCTGAAGTTATATCCACTGATGCGTTCCAGGTTACTATCGGTTGGGGATATCCTACACTAGGTACACAGGGTAAGAGTTGCTCCTTTCCAGCTGTAGCCGTGATTTCCTGTTTTAGAAATCCGGCAATAACAGGCTCAGCTGAAAGAAAAGTAATGCCTATGTATTACACATAATTTAAACACGTTAAATGTTTTATCCATCCAACCCACTACGTTCTCCTGGGTATGACAACAAGCTCAGGCAAATCGTTTGTATTGCTTCTTACCACATTTCACGTAAACGTTTCCCTGCTCTAACACCCCCTCCCCCAAAGCACGGATGCACAAGGCTCGAACAGAGCATTTGGACCTGGGTGATGTTACAGTCAGTATCATATATACACTATTCAAATACGTTCATTATTTCTTTACCAAATCTCAAAATAAATAGCCAATAACGTTAGGTATTGGACAATTCAAGAATTAAATACCACATCTGCCACATGATGAGGGTTATCGGGTTTATCTATATACGAACCCGTCGTTTTTTCTTTCTGTATCAAAATCTACTTACACAGCCTTTCACAACATGCAGTGCTAACTGCTCGAAGTGAATTGGTTTTATCGTCTCCACAACCTCCTGGTGAACCAGGCAGTCCCTGGTCACCTTTAGCACCTTTCTCACCAGCTGGCCCAGTCGGGCATGTTACACAGTCCTTGGAATGATTTTTACGATGTTTTACCTAACGTAGACAATAATAAAAGGGGGGTAAAATATGAATTGATAAATTAATCAATATATGTTTCATTACTATTTTAGTAAATATGAACTGATAAACTATTCGTTATATGTTTTCATTAGTATTTTAGTAGTAAATATGAATTGATAAATTATTCATTATATGTTTTCATTAGTATTTTAGTAGTAAATATGAATTGATAAATTATTCGTTATATGTTTTAATTAGTACTTTAGTAAATATGAACTGATAAATTATTCGTTATATGTTTTCATTAGTATTTTATATTCTTGCTTTGGGAAATGATAAATGGGCCAATAAGTTATTTGAATGAATTATAATGTTGTAGGGCAACTTTCAATAAGATAAGAATTTATTATAAAGTAATACTATATACATATCAACTGAACATGATTGTTAATTTGTATCCATTAAATTTATATAAACCCATAAACGTGTGCCATGTACATCTCCATTGGACATATTTACACCATTGAACATATTTGCATGGTTACAAAAAAAAATACAACATAGTGCCAGATACATCCCATTGAACTTGAATGTATTCTATAAATTTATATAAAGCCATAATATAGCTAAACAATTGAACACTTACAGATGATTTGACCAGATCTTCTATAAAAGGTTTTAAATGAGAAATCATTTCCTCTTTCCATCTTTTTAAGTCATAGTCCATACTTCTCTGAATTAATTACAAAATTCAATAGGGAATAAAGAAGACGTGAAGTAATGGGTAATAGAATTATAAACAGTTATGATAAAATAGAATGGAATGGGATTTAACGTACTACTTTTCAGTACCAACTGGGCTAATAAAGATAGAAATACACCATGCAGTGTCAGGACACGTCCGCCGAACAGCTACAGCTAAAAGTTTTCCTGGGGAATTTCAATGCTTTTTTTTGTGTACCATCCGCACGCTGTTCTTTGCCAGAGCCTTCGCACTACCAAGGCAGAATACAGGTTTAGAATTCCCGGGGAACTTTATTGCTCGATCTCGGTGTGTCCTGGTTAGTGGCCCAAACTGAATATTTAGTAGCTTACATACCTTATGACGATATTCAGAAGGATTATCTTCCAGATGATTTT
The DNA here is from genome assembly GCA_917208275.1 of Patella pellucida. Lineage (NCBI taxonomy): Eukaryota > Metazoa > Mollusca > Gastropoda > Patellidae > Patella > Patella pellucida. Next base: position 46,719,057 of record OU795039.1, read on the forward strand.
CAAGTTTTGTCAACCTCTCATGTTGAAGATAAGTAACCGTACCCAAAGTCACACATAGTGCCAATAAAACTGGCGTTAAAAGAGCTCCCACTTTGTTAATAGTTGCCATATTTAATCATGCACCCACCGGTCTCTGGGATATTTATATTCCTTTCCAATTCACGGATGTTACAAAGATCAATTGTGAGGCCGTGTGAAAAGCCAGGACGTACACTTGGCTTATCTATCACCGCATATCTATCTTTCAAGATTTCCACACCCGGGTCCCGCTCACAAGGATTTATCAGCGGTGTTTTTTTTATCAGCTTTAGACTGTTAATTAATAACATTTTTGGTAGCCTATTGAACTACACCAGTCTACTTATAGACTGTTATTTGCTGGGTTATTGTCATTTTGTTTTAAAATGGACAAAGCATATTGATGATGACCTAATTGGAAATATTTGTGAATTCATACTTTATCATTGAAAAACCACACTTTCTTTATTTATTCCAGTTTTAGAGTCAAACGGGGTCGGTAATTTTCTATCCCAATTCAAATTTATTTTCTGGAAGGCAAACAGTTCTATAAAAGAGGACAAGATTCTTCTATTGAGAATCCAAGCTTTAAAAACCTACTGACAATCAGCAAAACAGTAGCAAACCTAACTTATTTAACTAAGGGTGATAGCGGAAATGTGTTGTACAATAACTGCACTGTTTGAACTTTAGATAAAATATCAAAACAATGCAAGTTTATCATGACGCATTTGTTGATTGGGAATGTATAAAGTGATCAAGGTGGATTCGAGTAGGTTGTATGCATTTTATAGCGCAAACAGTTTTTATCTCCTAAATATTTCAATTCATATTTATCAAAATGTAACCATATTTGGATCTGATAAGCACCCTATATCTATCTTATACTGCTTTATGTCGGTACATTCATCCAGTATATTATGAACATAAACAAGCTAAAATTAAACGAAGAAAAAACAAAAATACTTATCATAACCGACAAATCGTTCTCAATCAACAATTTCATCATCCCTTTTTCCCCAGTTGCTAAAAACCTTGGTGTATTTATTGACTCTCAGTTAAACATGGACAACTACATAAATGATCTGTGCAAAAAGTGTTATTTTCACCTTAGAAGTATTGGTTCCATTCGAAATCTCATCACTGAAGACGCAGTCGTAGCTCTAGTTAGATCTCTCATTTTTTTCTAGACTGGACTATTGCAATAGTCTACTTGTCGGCATACTCAAGTATCAAACTGAACGTCTTCAATTTGATAGGTCAAATCTACTTTCTCATATCACTCCTGTACCAAAAAATCTATATTGGTTGCCTGTTCAAGCCAGGGTCGATTTCAAGATATTTTTAGTGTATGGATGGAAGTGCTCCGAAAAACCTGTGCGATCTCTTAAAATTTTACATCCTATCTAGACAGTTACGGTCACTTAATCAGAAAAAACTCTGTGTTCCTAGGTGGAAGTTAAAGTCATTCGGTAGTCGCTCTTCCCAAGTCCCTGCATCTATAAAGTGGAACAACCTACCATCAGACCTTTACAGAAGTCCTACACTGAATAAATTCAAATCTGACTTGAAAACATATCTGTTTAAACTACACTATTAGGGACTTGTGTGTTATGCACCATGAGCAAGTTTCTGCATATGGCGCTTTATAAATGGACATATTATTATTATTTATTATCACAGGCTGTAGCTTTTTGCTCAACATTCCGTTGATTCCAATGTTTTTAGGCACGATGGGGAGCACATTTGACAATCTCCTCATCATAAACTTGTAGGGGGTTGATGGTTTACATTTTTTGCTACGCGGATTTGAAGTTGACCGGAGTGAAAATCTCACTTCCGATACATTTGATTGCTCCGCAGAAAGACATTTTACACCTCCATCCCTCCGCTGTAATATCACCAGTATTACCCAAAACTGCTATAAAATTTAAAATTTGATCCCTTTTCTCCTATTCTAGACCAAAAGGTCAACCCAAAAATGCAGGAAGAGGGGAGAAAAAAATTAACGTAAAAATTCTCTATTAATAACTCGCACTACATTCGTGAAAACTAGGCAAATAATTACTAGTCTTAGTCCTCATGTTATAGGGCTATTTACCTACCTTACTATGCTATCTGACTGAAAAAAAGGAGTAGATTATGTGGGCGATAACCTAATAGACCGGATAATCTAGTCAATGACCTAGTTATTCTCAAATGTTGACAACCGATCCGTATTCTATGAATATTATTTTGAATGATAAAGACTATGCCAGTTTGGCAGTTATCGGCTGCATGGTGTATCCAATTATTTTTACCGTTTTATCACCGTATCCGCACTAGATCTTGAACAATAAGAGGAATACAATGTCAGCGTTTCTTGTAGGCAGGCGTTGACTATGGAAGATCACAATAATCATCAAAGTAACGATTTGCTTACTCATTTATTAGAAATGATATACGCAAATAAATATATGCCCCCCCCCCCCCTGTTTTTTTTACTTAGCCAATTGTAGTTTTTGTTTCATAAAAAGTTATCTCAATTGTACGAAACCTCCACGGAATTCAGTTCTGTTTTTGGAACGAAACCTCTATGAAAAGGGTAATTGGCTTGATCTAACGTGTCATTCAACGGAATTCAGTTTTGTTTTTGACTTCAGTTTTCGACATTGGAACACAAAATCGACTATGCCTGAACCTTTGTGAACCAAAGTTTTAAATGTAGACACACAGTAAGCCATAACAGCAAACTTGATTAATCTATAGCCATTGTATGGGATGATAGCGTTTTCCTAGATTGTTGCCGAACCCTTGGCTTATCATACCAGGGAATAAAACAGAACAAAGTTTAACATCTTGTCAACTTTAAACTCATGACGATGTTGAGTTAACATATGTTTATTTATTGTGATATATGCAATGCCCATGGAGAGATGAAATTTGCCTAGAGGGTGTGTACACACGACAAGACAACGCATCATGTTTTAACCTCGCAGACGCTAATATAACCCATGACAAGTGGGGACCGGGCTTAAAAATTGGAAAATTCTTCTCGGTCCACGACGGGGTTCGAATATATTACATTCTGGAACACCGCTTGGCGTATGCCCATCTTCACTATCGCGGATACAATAGATAAAAAAGACTTATTACGTGAATAATTGGCATTAGATTGAAACATATAGGTGGTTACCAAATTGTCTCAGGTGTGCACAAGTCCGAAATAGCCTAATAAAAATTCGCTGTAAAAACACATCAAAAGGAGAACGGTTAAATCAAACCTAAACTGTTGACAAATGTCTAGATAAATTTGGGATGGGAAGTAGGTATGTGTCATGTCAAATAAAGAATTTAAAACGTACAGGTAGCTGTCTTGATAATCTAGATGGATATATTAAGGTGTGTTTTTGTTTTAACTGTCTTACCTTATTAATTACATATCTATATCTAGATGTTTCCCTATATTGGTAGAACAATTTTTTTTAACAAAATCATATCTTCAGCTCTTTTGTAATCTTCTATAATGTCGCTTTAATGCAGTTTGCACTTCAACTCCAGCATCTTGCGATTTTGAATATGTGTAATAAATAAACCGGCTGTTATATACTTATAATAGGCATTGAGTTACGTTCAGTTTATTGTTATAGGCCCACATTTTCACGTCGTCCATGTCTGCCCGGACGTCAGTCCGTCCGTTCACAATTTGTTTGTGGACACTCTAAAGGTCACAATGTTTATCCAATTTTAACAAAACTTCAAATATAGGTTTATATCTATCTCACAGATCTCTGTTCTTTCCGACATTGGCAAGGGTTATTACTGATACTCCTACCTTAGACCTAATGCAATCTTATTTATCCAGTATCAAGTAAATTTCATTTGGAATGTCTCTCTACGGAATAGCGATGGGATATTCATTATCAAATGGTTCACTGCATATCTGATAAACATGTGATACTGTATCCATTTGTGTCTCAAACTTTGAACCATTTTCTGAATAATATTCGCCACCTTCTTCAATAGGCATGATCAGTGTACCGGTACTCATTCCGTTCTGCTCCACTATACCCTGGGTTAATCTACGGGGGAGACACGTTTTCAAATTATCCGTGCTTGATGATTGTGCTATTTTTATCGACCAATCCCATAAATTGTTATTTGAAAAGGAAGCAGGCAAAGGGAAGTTACTCTCATCAGACAGTGTTGGGAGTTGGCCTATTCGGAAGCGTAATTATGAACAACTAATTATACTGTATATTAATGAAGAGCAAACGTTCATTTAATAATACTAGGTCATAAGTTTTATTAAGAACCGTTTGATCGTTACTGAATTTTATGTCCACGTTATATCATAGACAAGCTAATGTGAGTCTTCTTCCACCTAGGGTGATATCGTGGACAATAATAATAAACATAACTGAACGACATAAGATTATTATTATTATTTAAGACAAAGAACGAATAGTAATAATAACAAAGGTCAAACATATAGATGTTATAAATATTTGAGATCAATAACACATACTACAGAATTTGATAATACAATTAAAAATAAATAAATTATAAATATATACAATACTTACATAAATATATCAGTAAACGGACATGAATGTGGTTATCTACCCTTATAAAAACTAAGGCGAAGCGATTGGTGTGTAAACTGTTTTCTGATTGGTTCGTACATTGTAACTACATTCTATGAATTTGAAACCATCGAAACCCTATGGATTAACCAGGGGTATGGTTGAGTAGAACGGAATGAGTACACTGGGTAACCGAGGCTGCTGGGTGTAATGTATCATTTAAAGACCAAGAAAGCTTAGTTTGCACATTTCTGCCACAAAAAAAACCCAAAACAATTCCGGTAGTCTGAGGATTAAAGCACCTGATTGTACGAAAAATCTCGTTTTTAGCTTGTGGCCCTTCAAAAGTCACAATTTTTATCCGATTTTAAATATGACGGCTGGTTACAATTTCGTTAATAGACCGGACCGAAACGTCTCTCCAAAATGGTCGCTTCCCGAGCGCAAATAGTGCAAAAGCGTGTAATACCATGATCGTGGACACCCTAGAGGCAGCAATGTTTATAAGATTTTAACAAAATATGACATACAAGTTTATAATTATATCCCAATGATCTCGATTCCTTTTGATATTGGTATCTATCGGTTCGTAACTTCATGGATTATGATTTACAAAAAATCGTGTCATTAGCTTGTGGACACTCTAGAGGTCACAATGTTTATCGGATTTTGGGAAACTTAAAGTGTATGTTTATATCCCAACGATCTCGGTTTCTGTTGATATTGATGCATGTCGGACCGTAACATCTGGATTATGGCCGCTTTATCTATTCTATGCGCAAATAATGCATGAGCGTGTAATACCAAGATTGTGGACACTCTAGGGGCCCCAATTTTTATCCGATTTTAACGAAATATTAAATATAGGATTATATCCCAAAGATCTCGACTCTTTCGATACTGAGATCTATCTGATCGTAACTACACGGAGTATGGTTGTACGAAATATCGTGTCATTAGCTTGTGGGCATTGTCACAATTTTTATTCGATTTTGACGAAATTGTGTTATTATGGATGAATATTCGATTTGTTGATTCACTCCACACCGTGTAATTCAAACGATGTACGTATGAACTCACATAAATCACAACTTTTTAGCACTTACACAGTATGACTAGACAATATTTAGAAGTCACAGCTCAAATAATCCATCAATGCCAAAAGGTAACTTATTTATAATTTGATGATTTTTTTTTCTTCTCACATATCATGTTCTACTTTTTTGCTTCCGCCACATCTGTGCAGTGTACAACATAATTGATAGCCTAATTTGCATGTATCGATAAACATAGATTATTTAATAAATATATAGCTAAAATTTCGTGTAATATGAATGTAGTTTTACTGTTTTTACAATCGCAGTCTTTTTTAATTTTTTTTAATGAATCCTGCGTAATAAAATATATTTTACAGATCGATTTATAAGTAATTCGGATGGTTTAATAGTCGAGTGGTCTAACTTATGTGCTTTGGATCCTAAGATCTATCGCTGAATCGAGTGGCTTGATATTCACCCTTAGTATGTACGGTTTCCGTCGATTACTAAAGTCCCATATTATGAGCAATACAATTAAAATGTAACTGTAATGACATACTTTTTGCCGAGTGAATGTTAACCCTCACTATCCCCACAATATAAGTGGGTAGTTGAAAGCATTTTTATTTTACAATCATTTATTATTCGCCTACACACTAGTTACCATCTCAATTTGTCAAGGGCGGTAACAACAGCTTCGTGTTAGTAATATTTACAAACATATTCAGATTGACCTCCTGTTTTATAGTGGTATCATATACTATTATACTTTCTTTTATTCTGATATCGTGTGTTTTTAAGTTGTTAAGAACAATGGAAGTATTATTTGATGTACCTATTTCAACCATAAACCATCCAGTGGAGTAAGAAAAGCGTTAAAATATTCAAATTGATAGATATATCAGTAATTACATACACAACTTGTCAACAGGTGACGTATTTGATGATGATTGACAGGCAAGATAGAAATTCTTCTTAGCGACAAATTTATCATTACGGAAATAACCAACGGCCAACGAAAAAGCGTTACACAGACGATATCACCGGATTTTGGTAGGGATAGCCTATTGTCAGAAGTCAATTGCGTCAAAGGTCGCGAGTACGTGCCAAGTTTTATGCATATCCCATCAATCAAATAGTATACCCCAACCACTCGGGTTTCTATATAACACACACTATTCTCTTAATCAAACTGAAACAAATTTTCTCAACTCAACAAGTGAAAAAACAACCTACTCAATCAAACTAGATTCTTTAGAGATAGTATACATAGTGAACGTTTGGATTCGATCTGTGTTTCGGAATTTATTATTTCAAAACGAAACAGTGTTTCCCTGAGAATGTATTTCTTGTACAATGGATTATGTAGTTTAATAGTGTTGGCTGCATTCGTTACAGGTAAGGCGACGTTGTTAATAGAGTGTTGTAGAGCAAACGATTATATATGTTCTTCAATGCCCAAATTTTTAAATATACACAAACGAGTTATATACAATTTTCACAACTTTTACAGTTCACTGCGAGAGTTTACTTTTCGGAAAAATTATCAAAAAATGTATTCATCATTTATCAGTGTGTCAGATATATCATTATGAAATATACACAATATGATTGGCGACAATCCGGAACCGTGTCATGCTCCATCATCGCCAATAAGTATATGAAATGGGGTTTAACGTCCTACTGCCCCGACCTGGCTAATGAAGACGGGCATACGCAATTTACTGTGCTAGGGGACTTTTACCTGGAGAGCGGCGCAGCGGCCTACTCTTATATTGAATTCCAACTGCCAAGGGAACTTTTTCGTGCACGCCAATGTGTACAGGGGACCTAGGTTTTTCGTATCATCCGAACGACTAGACAGCTGTCCTTGTCAGGCCATCCTTTCTGCACACAGACAAGGGGAACCCGCCGGAAAATGCCGATGAACTTTCTCGGTCAACACCGGGAGCGAACCCGCGACCTACACGGTAGCGAGTCAGGTTCTTACTCACTTAGCTACCGTGGCTCCCGCCAGATAGTATAAGGTTTCTCAATATGATATGTCATAATATAATATGACTTTGATTTATAACAAGGACTTCTGTAAATTAGTTTAATTATGCGTTTGGATTTAAGAAAACGCCGGGAGCGAACCCGGGACCTACACGGTAGCGAGTCAGGCTCTTACTAATTTAGCCACCTTGGCTCCCGCCAGATAGAATAACGTTTCTTCCGTAAATTAGTTTCATTATGTATTTAAATTTAAGAAACGCTGTAAAATCTAAAATGAATGGGGGTCTTTTAATTTAACCTTTCCAACGTTTTCAGTGTAATATAAGAGTAATAGGGTTAAACAATTTACAATGATTTATTCAGCAATTAATCTGACAACCACCTCACGAAAAGACTTTAAGCATTACGAGCTTATGTCATCCAAGAAATTACCTTTAGAGCATAAAGACCGATGATCAAAACAGTACTTAATGTATGATGGATTTAAAGAAATATATCAACTGATCCGTTATCGGCCTTTAAATTTAATCCATCATGTTTTTTTCTGAAACAACACCCTTGAGACACAATGCGTGTTTTTGTTATAAAATTGGCTGCCGTTTTTGATCAATGGTTAAAATCTTCATATTGTCAATTATCAATTATATTTGAATAGTTCCCATGCACCATCTAGTTTTTGGACATATGTGTAGATGTATACATAGTGTGAATCTCATTGGCTCACTAACCAAGAGGTCACGGGGTTGACCTTGGTGTCAGCATAGAAAGGTTTTCAGGATATTCCAGCGTAGTTTTCTCTTGTCAGTAATGGATGGCGCAAGCAAGGAACAGTGTATGGTCGTTTGTTTGGCGCGTAAAACCGACATTTGAAATTCGATAATAAAGCAGACCGTAACATCGCTGACCATTTCCATAAATTTGTTCACCGAACATCGGCCAAAAACAGACCAGCGATATATATGTACTAACCTACCTAATTCTAATCGGAGAAAATAACCTCTGAAATATTTCTTTATTGTTTGTTATTCTGTGTTCTAGGACAGCGATATGGTGGGCATGTTATAAATGGACGCGGTGTGGAAGGTAAAGCTATATGACTACATTCCTTGATTACGCGATATACTTTGAACCCAGGTCAGAGGAATCTAAAGAAGAAGAATTTTTATTATTATACCTTAGTGCTATAATCTTTTTTAAATTTTCTCTATTTTTTATATTTATAGCCCAAAAACTTATCTTTTGAATTGAATTAATAAATAACCAATTACGGTTTAGGGTCTAAAAAGGCTATATTGAATACCCTATAGTTATTTCCTTACCCTACAACCCACACAGTCCTTTTCAAACGAATCAGATATTGTTTGAACTAAACTAAACTAAACTAAACTAATCCACACAATAATGATGCTAACAAACTCTTTCTATAACTTTGTATGTAATTGGGGGAAATACATAGCTTAACTAGCATTGTTATCTTAATGTTTAGAGTGTTCAGCCTCTGAATGGTATTACTGTTTCCTTAGTCCCTGTTATTTCAAGTCGTGCTACGCTTATCCACGTGCAAAATGCAGGTAAATATTCAATCCAATCATTATGTTTAATACATAAATAACATGTTTTTAACTGATACCTGGAATTGTTAAATCGATCAACAGTTTAGGGTACTTACATTTGTTCAACAATCAGAAGGGTGTTGGGGTGACCTTGTAGTCTACAGTGGCGCGCTTCGACCTCTAGCTGGCCGGCCACCTCTGGCTTGCGAATGTGGTTTCGAGCCCTGGTAGGAGCGTATTTTACATGGAGATAGGGGCGCCTTCTCAACCTCGTGGATTTCTCCGGGCACTCCTGTTTCCTCCCACTGCTAAAGACCCCTACGCGCGAGCGAATTATTGAAATAAAAATTGAAAACCATACGTTAGTCCCGAAATGACCTAGTTTGTGTCGAGTGGACGTTAAACCCCATCTCTCTCTCTCCCTCTCTCTCTTTCTCGCGTAGCCTTATTATTATAGTTGTCCTGAAGAGCATCGCCCAAGAACAAGACAAGATGGATAGCGGTTGGGGCCCAGTTCCTGTTCCTATAATTGTGATCACTTTCTTCCTTGTCATTTAGCAAAAGGTGATCAGATCATTCTTGTAATTGCAATAATGAGTATATCAAGGTGCTCGTGTTATTACAATAGTGAGTTTCTACTTTAAATTACTACAAAAAGTCCCATTATCAATTGGAATTTCGGTATAGGTAAATATCCTACGTTTAGCTGGGGTTTAGTAATTCTAAAACCTCCTACTTATTTTCACATTTTCAGTGTAGAGACTACAAGATGTGGAGGATGTCTTGCAGTATGGACAATGCATGGTCAAGAGGTGAACTGTGATGTACCTAGTAAGATATATGTTGCTGTGTGTTATGATATCACTAAATTTCCACATATTATCCTTTATTCTTTTAGCACTACTTTATAGCGTCTACCTACCTCTTGAGAGCACTAAATCATTTTTTGTTTGTTTTCCTAGATATTCCCCTTAACAATTTCGCCCATAAGTGTCATTACAACCTTAATTTATTTTGGGATATTGAAGGTTTTAAAGGTTGCGGGATTTTAACACGTTACGTATCCATAACATATGAGTATAATGTATCGAAAATTATTTTTAATTTCAATAGTGTGCCCACCTGGTGTTCGTGAGCTGAGATGTCCGAATACCTTATGTGCGGATCCATTTTGTCCTGATTATCCAAATGCAGTTTGCAGGTAATGCTAAATATATATTATAAGTAATGCTATAATACATGCCCGAAGAGCAACATCGGTTGTGAAAACGTTAGCACAACTTATGTAGTTTCATTTCGCGAACATTAATTTTATATAAGCAATAAAAGTAAAATAATAACTATTATTTGTAAATTTGTAGACAAAAGTAATGCACAATTTTATTTCTTTCGATTTATAATTCACGGAAACTTCGAAATAGTAACTAGATATTGATAATTAATCCTTTTTTCAGACCAGATACTTGTGGACATTGTGGAGTAGATTATTTTGTAGATGGATTACAAGTCGACTGCTTTCTTTCTTTCCGGAATCGAATGAGAAAATTAGCCCCCGTGTCATTCAATCCACACGCATCAGTGAACCGGGGTGTTATGCAACCTTCAAGAATTGATCAATCTGTTCGTCTCGATATCCAGAATACAGCTGCCAGGAGACCAACAGTACAATTGCACGCACCAACAATTCAGTCAAATCAACAACAGTCTAATAATTTCAATAACGTCAGAAGCCCTGGTCATATGGCAGTTGATGCACTTGATAGAAGTGGAATAATGGGCGCACACGCACCAACAATACAGTCAAATCAACGACAGTCTAATAATTTCAATAACGTCGGAAGCCCTGGTCACATGGCAGTCGATGCACTGGATAGAAGTGGAATAATGGGCGTAAACGTGCCCTCGCAGGGTGGCGTGGCGTCTGTAAATATCCCAGCACCGGGTACCGTCGAAATACTAACCCCGGTTAATATGGAACCCGTATCCCAATTTCACGAGTTCGGGTTTGCAGATCCTGCTGTTAATGAAGCAGTGGCAGTGTCAAATGGCAACCTACCTGTATTGCACTCGCCTGTAGATCCTCAAAATGAGTTATCGGGTGTGCAAAATCCAAACAACCAGGTAACCCCGTCAAGACAAAGAATACCTAACCAATCTGCAAATATTTCCCCCGTTGAAAATATTAATGTACCGAACGTTATGGATAGACAATTACCAGTACCTAGAAGTAATTCAGCCAACCAAAACGGCCTGGAACCACAAGGTGCCTTCGATATGTTTGGTTTCGTTGGCCCAGCTGAAAATGTACCAGTCGCAGCAATTGCTAATGAACCAACTTTCATACCAGCTGAAAATGTACCAGTCGCAGCAATTGCTAATGAACCAACTTTCATACCTACTCTACCCTCTAGTAATAACCCAACCCCTGTAGACACTGGATTACCAAATACTGGAAGCAATCCAGCCAATCAAAATGGTCTGGCACCAGCAAGTAGCTTCGATATTTTTGGTTTTAGTTTTGAAAATGAACCAGTCGGAACAATTGCAAGTGACCCAACATTCGTACCCACGCAAACCAGTTCTACTCTACCGTCTAGTAATAACCCAAGGCCTACAGAAACCGGCGTTTCTAACACCTTAATTGATTCTTCCGTGCAAATTAGTAACACGCATACAATTCAGGAACCCGAAAGTGCCTTCTCTTTTTTTGGATTCGAAAATCCTTCCTTAGTTGATATGCCCGTAAACAATGTACCAGTCGCTGATGCAGCCCCACCTACCACAAACCACAACAATATACCGGTTGATATACCAAATCAGAGTACAGGAGTTAATGTGCCCATTAGTCCTCTCTCATCTAATATACCTCCTAGTTCACCTATGGAAACACCCAAAGTATTGAATACAGTACAGGTTAATGGGGGTGATCCTGCTCCCAAAATTACAATGGAGTTGATAGCCCCACAGTTGCCAGGAATGCCAAGAATTCAAACATCTAATACCCCTACTAATATAAACATTCAACAGCCCCTGTCTAACCCTGTACAAGTTTCGATTGGGTCAGCAGCAACCGTTACCACTTCTTTCCAAGGTTAGTAATAACACAGCATAATCTAAAATGGTTCTGTTACCACACTTAGTATTGTTATGTTAAATGTTGATAATCAACATATTCAGCCGCGTTTAGGAATTTCAAAATAAAGAAATAAAGTAGTCGTATTTCACTTAGTTCGTATCTAGCGGTTAATTAATCTAGAAATATAAATGCCAATTAACAAGAAAATATAAATCCAATCGCCATACAAGCAATTAGCATAAAATACAATTACATACATATAAATTTTTATCATTTCAGTGAAACCTTGTCTTCCTGGGGTGATGTCAGCCTCTTGTACGGAAGACCCGTGTTCCCAGCAAACATGTCATATTCCAGGTGCAGTTTGTCAGTAAGTATTCTTTCAATTCCATCTTTTTTGTTCCATTTGATCTTCCTTATGAACTTTAATAGCACAATTGAAACTACCTGCTTAGAGCATTCGTTAATAATCTTTTTTGTTCCATTTGGTCTGACTTATGAACTTTAATAGTACAGTTGAAACTACCTGCTTAGAGCATTCGTTAATTTTGTAATTCTTGTTTCAGTCCAACAGGGTGTGGTAGTTGTCATGCTGAATGGTATGTGGGAGACAGAGTGGTAGATTGTAGTCAACGTAAGTATTTCTTTATATTTAACAACACTGTAATTATATTTAATAGCAAGTGCAGGAGGACAGCAGCACACATTAACCTTCATGGAAGTCAAGACTGCAGTCAAGACACACAAGGATATACATACATACATTTCAAATAATAAACAGTGTGTATCAATTCAGGTGAACAAGCGTGTGAAAATATATTCAAAGTTTATCAAATAAAAAGTTAGGACATAAATCCGTATTTCTATAAGACAGAGATAATCTGGCACTGAATACACGAAGGGGGGGGGGGGTATATAGGCTATGTATGTCCCCCCAATCCGTAATCAGATACAAATCCGAATAAAAATATTGATTATAAAAAAATACACGAAAGAAAGAAATAAAATGATGCAAATTGTCTTGGCGACCGTTGTCTGCTTGATGAAGTTACTTATCTAGGCCATCATATATTTACGTCACCGATTGTATTGATGTGGGTGCGATTTTTTTATTAACTGGTGTTGTTCTAAGCATGCTTTAAATAATACCATATTGTATCTTCCAGCTTGTCCGAGAAATACTATTGAAGCCGTGTGTCAGAATCCATGCTCTTTCATGGGTTGTCCAGCCCATCCAAATGCTATTTGCAGGTAGGTGTAACGCTTTGGGTTATTGTGACATGGTCTTTTTATGGCATGTGACATTAACTCGTCCGAATTGTGCACGAATGTTCTCAATCTGTTATTAATATATCAAACCCTACAAACTACACGGACATTGTAAGAAATTAACAACAACTATTAAATCAAGTTAATGGATCCAGGGGCAAGGGGCCAGTCGCAAGTGTCAGCTGTGTTGTACAGTCCCAGACAAAATGAAAAACGAAATAATATTTCTATGGTTTTCTTACAGAATGTCCAAATGTCAAGCGTGCACATCATCATATTATGTAAATAACCAGAGAGTTGACTGTAATTTACCCCAAGGTAAGTAGTGCATATTTCTTGATGATTGTTTTGTGAAAAATATTGTGTACGAATATAGAGACCATTCTAAATTTGAATAATATATTATGCATTGTTTAAGGGTCGACGGTGAGACATTAAGTGACATATTGTAACAACAACAGGGCCGCAAGGCCAGAGTGTTTCTACCAATGTCTTATTACCATTGAACAACTTAAAATACAGACACTTGCACGTGCTTTGCAATGAAATATTATGTCACTCGGGTTCAATAGTTTGACGAGTTACACTTAGTACATTGCCCGTACGATTATTTGAAACAATGGTACGCCAACTTTAAAGGATGACGTCACATCTGTATTTTAATTGAGTTTAACTTCTGGAAAATATTTCTAACTCAATTCTCTGTCTCTAGAATGGAACCGGGGGCACATGAAATGGTTTATCTATTAACTTTCCTGGCAATAATATGAGTATATCTGCATAACTAACACATTGATGACGTACATAACCAAGTTGGTGGTGCAAAAGGGCATTATGATTTTCCTGAAGTAATGGAATGCCACAATAATATCGGATTGCTGAGCACATAGTCAGTTTACTGAAATACATACACGTGTTATGAAACCCATATTCCATATTTTTTATGGCGCATGTATTTGTTTTTATTTTTACAGAACTGTGCCCACCCGGAGAAGAACCACGGGGTTGTACATGTATGATGCCGTTTTGTCCACTAGATTTGCAGGCACGATGCAGGTATAAACACGGACCATTTTTTTATACACCCCCGTATTGAAGTGGATTTCTATTACCCGATGGATTCTTCAATATTTAATCATTGTTGATGTGAACTTTATATAAAGTCAAAATCACCTCTTTAAAGAGGTTATCCGATTTTGATGATACGTAAAATATAGGTTTATATCCCATTGATCTGCATTCCTTTCGATATTTGCGTGTATCTGACATTTACCGGATTATGTCCCCTGATTGTACCAAAAAATGCGTTTTTAGTTTGACGAAAATTCCTGACATAATGGCCGCTTCCCGTAAGCAAATAGTGTAAAAGTATGTAATAACAAGGTTTTCTGTCCATTTCTTGCAAAATGTGGGCGCATCTACCATTCGAACCGCTTGTTGTTTTCATTGTATGCAGTTGTCTCTAAACCATTCCGGAGTATACGATGACGCAAATACGACACTATTTCGTCCTCTGTTATGATGTAAATAGGTCATGTAGCTGGTATGCCCCCGGGGCAACCCATCGCCTATATTAAAGTATTCCTTGAGACAGTACACGGAAAATATTTACATGTTTACACATACCGTTACATGACACCTTATTTATTTCAGGATTGTTGGGTGTGGTAGCAGCTGTGAAATAGAATATTACAAGATGGGGCCTGCAGGTATACAGACAGTAAACTGCGGTTCCTACGGAATAAAGAGGGGTTAAATCAGTGCCGGATTCGCCTCGAGGGGGCCCGTGACATACCAACTGTGCGGGGGCCCCATTGTTCTTTGTTCAAATTGTTCGCGGATCGTACTAGTATGTACTCCCGCCTCCTTCAGTGCCTGGGTTGTTTTCCTCCAGGAATTTCTTTTTTAAATTAGGATAAATTTCAGTGCATCTAAGACAATTTAGGCAGCGATTTCATTGACGTTTAGAATTCGTTGACAAAATTTGAGTATTTTAAACAGACTGTTTTTCTTGTGAAGTTTTCATTTACTTTATTTTAGTGAAATCCGGGAAAAAATATTAGTATGACCCAGAATTGTGGGGCTGGGGGCCCGGCACATTTGTACCACTCCCCCCCCCCCCTTAGATCAGGTACTAGGTTAAATTTAGCTATACTAAAATAATTGTAGATTAGAAAGTGCTGGGATTGTGCATTATTGTTTACCTGTTTAAGTTTTAAGTCATCTAGTTATTTATTTTTCATGTACATTCACGCTTTTAATAAGCTGTTATCTAGATGAAGGTATTCTTAATTTATGATAAAAAGAAGTTTTAAAAATAATCATTTTTTTCTAAGGAATTTCGCTAATTGCTGCTAGTTTTTTTTTTTTTTTCTGAAATCCGTTTTTGATGTAGAATTAAATGAACTGTGCAATGTTGGTTTATTTTTTCTGTAGAACTATTTTATTTACCTATTTATATCCTTTTGTGTTAATTCTATGCCTCGCATTAATATACCGCCTATTTATACCATCGTAAATCCTTCTGTTATCAGAATTTAAAGGAGGGGGATCACGGTGGCTAAGTGGATAAGGCGCTGGTTCGCTAGCCTAGAGGTCGAGTGTTCGATCCCTTAATTGGCCGAGAAAGTTCATCTCGATTTTCCGGCGTGATTTCCCCTTGTCAGTGACGCAGAAAGAGGGCCTGACAAGGACAGCTGCCTAGTCGTTCGGATGGGATGAAAAACCGAGGTCCTGTGTACACCTTGGCGTGCACGTAAAAGAAACCTTGGCAATTGGAATTCAGTTGCTGCCCGGGCAAAAATTCCCTCATAGCACACTGTATGGCGTATGCCCGTCTTCAATTAGCCCAGGTTGGGTGCTTAAGCGTAGGACGTTAAACTCCATTTCATTCATTTATAGGAGATGCCAGAATTTCCCGAAACAACTTCCAGAGAGAGTGAGGGGGAGGGAGAGAGCGAGAAATTGGATTTAACGTCCGCTCGACACAAACTAGGTCATTTCGGGACTAACGTATGGTTCAATTTTATTTCACTTGCGCGTTGGGGTCTTTAGCAGTGGGAGGAAACCAAAGGGCCCGGAGAAAACCCACAAGGTTGGACAGTCGACCCCACTCATTGTCACGTACCATCGGGGGAATCGAAACCACGGGAATTGAGCCCGGACAGGGGCGTTTATACTTAATCTTCTAATGCAAAATTACCCCGCCCCACTCCCAACACCCCCTTTCAATCACCACCTCTCCGTTCCATCGGAACAAATAGATGGATTTCCCTTGTAAACTCGCATACGAGGATTACACATTTCATGGACATTCTGGTAAGATGGGTTCAATTACAACTTGATCTCAGTATACCGTCCTAGATAGAACACAGGGGGTTACTTCAAATACATTCAATATTCCGTGTTGCACCAGTACTGAACAATACATTTTACAATGGCAAACTCAAGGTATGGACCATCGTTGTCGTCCATAAATATTGGCCTTGTGAGAAGAGGATTATTGTCAAATTGGGGCACCACACCACTGTCAAGGCTCTGTCTTAGGTCTCGTTGAACACTGGGATTTTCTCTAGTAGTTACAAGTGGAAGTTTATAGTCATATGTACGCAACTCCATGTCATGATAGAGTGGCAGTCGAATAGAACTGCTGTAGGATAATCATATGTGCATGTGCCAGGTTCCTACATATCCATATCCGTGCTGTGCCATCCGTCAAGTGATATTTTCACCATATTATGACGCCTTATGGTCATTTGGTGGAGGTGTTGGGGGTCAGTCGCCTGATGTGTCTCTTAGCGCAATATCCAGCTGTTTTCAGCTCACTACGACGAGTCCTGTAGGATAGGCGGTAGTGAACTGAACATTATCTTTTCAACATTGAACTAGACGCAAAAAGGACGTCGCATGGCTCTCAAAACAACTACATCGTCTCATTAACGTTATTAAACCTTTTTTGTATGAACAATATTTTATTTACAGAAAAGGATTGAGGAACATGTTAGGCCTATATTACCGCTTTCCTATATAACAGAAAATATACAAAAAGACTATGTAACGATATTGTGATAAAATCATTCTAAATAGTATAAGAATACTATACTATAGATGACACACATTAATTAATCGCACATTAATTTTTTTTCAAAGGTATTGAGCAATCAAACTATACACAAAGTTTCATCACTCTCTATCAGTTTGAACATCCTACCTCAATTGGAAGGAGAGTTATTGTGTTCAAAAGTCTCAACCAATCAAAGTGTTTATCGCTCTGCTTACCCTGCGCATAAAATGTTCATCTTCGAACCCCATCAAGGTATTCATTTATTAAACATATACGCCAAGTGTGAACTTTATAACTCAATTAGCATGAGAGTTATTGTGTTCCCGAGTCTCGACCAATCAAATTACTTATCGCTTTGCTTACCCTGAGCAGAACATGCTTATTATCGAACTTAGTCAAGGTATTGATCTAATGAAACTATACACCAAGTTTAAACTCTCTCACTTAAATAGAACTAAAGTTATCGTGTCCCAAAGCATCAACCAATCAAATTGCTTACCTCGGCTTACCCTAAGCAGAACATGCTGAAATTCTAACTCCGTCAAGACATTCCCTAATAAACACCTACACTAAGTTTGAACATTCTAGCTCAATTAGAAGAGATGTTATTGTGTTCCAAAGTCTCGGCCAATCAAATTGCTTATCGCTTTGCTTACCCTGAGCAGAAAATGCTCATTATCGAACTGAGTCAAGGTATTGATGTAATGAAACTATACACCAAGTTTTATCACTCTCACTTATTTAGAACTAAAGTTATCGTGTACCAAAGCATCAACCGATCAATTTGCTTATCTCTGCTTACCCTAAGCAGAAAATGCACATCTTCGAACTCCATCAACGAATTGACCTAATAATAAACACCTACACCAAGTTTGAAAATTCTAGCTCAATTAGGAAGGGGGTTATTGTGTCCCAAAGAGTGTGACGGACAGACAGACAGACGGATGAACCCATTTTAATAGCCCCTGCTTTCTTCGAAAGGCGTGGGACAATAAAAAAAAATATGTACATGGTAAATATGATTTCGAGAATAAAGATGTTCTGCAAAAGGACTCTGATAAATTAAATGTATTACGAAAGTTATAAGGTTTTTCCGTGAAAAATATCAATTCGTGAAGATATTGTGGAGTGAGATGATTCATAATTTTTTTAACGAGTATAAGTTAATGACGCCTTTACCTTTTCTGTACTGGGTTTCCTCGTATACAAGTCTATGGAGGGTCCACCTAACGGCGCCACATATAGTCCTGAGTGCGTCAAGTTGCAATGATTCTAGTTTGTTAGTAAGTTCGTCGGTGGACCCATCCCATATGACATCGCAATAGTCGAAATGTGGAAAACTATAGGATATGTACAATGTTTTCAAAGAATTCCTATTTAGACTGTACTTCAGAGTGTAGAATGTTTACAAACCGGGAAGTTTTCGTCAAGATATTGTCGATATGTCTATCAGATTTACAATCATTTTGAAAAATCAGCCCCAAATGTTTGTGCTCGAATACTTCCTGTGTTGCAATGTGGTCTAGTGAAAGTCTTTGCCCGTGTATTGATCTTATCTGGGTCGTCATTGGGACAGCCGCGCATGCAGTTGGGTAATGGACTTTTAAGTACAGGCTGGTATAATCTGCAAATAATCTAGTACTAGAATTGAGGTTTTCAACAATATCATTTATATATAAGGAAGAGGGGCGGTCCGGGGACAGAGCCTTGTTGGATACCACTGACCATTACGCCTTTTTGCGCTGTGGCCTGTTTTTAAAAGTTCCCTAATGCAATAGCTGATTTTTCCTGGCGCAGGGGGTTCATGATGCTTTTATTGCGCCTAAGGTCTGTTATGTGCCCCACTTGCAGCTTTCATGGCTATGTATGGATGTTAGAATACGCTAAAAAAATTATTTTACTTTCGCATATTTACACAAAAAGCATCTTAAGCATGTTAGTGATTCACAGTAATTGATTTTTTCAGACCTCATCAGCCATCATAAAGGGGTTAGTTTGAATAATTGGATGCAATAACAAGTAACTTAATGCATATATTAATCTCCTTTCACAATCGGGTGATATGAATATGATTTTAATGATCACGAAATAACATTGATTATCAATATTCCTATTTTAGTTAATGGTGGTCCGAAGAAAAGTTGTTAAATTCGCAGTAAATGCTGCGAGTTTGATTCCCTAATAAGACTCTTCATTTCTTGAGTCCTTCCCTGTTTGCGGAAAAATAGATTTTAAGATAAGTGTCCTGTAAGCTAGTTAACAATATCCGGTGTAAAAAGTAAAAAATAGTGTAAAAGTATTTTAACATCAATTTGAGAGAGGATCAACAACAATTTTCTGAATATTTAACTCTGTAGATTAAGAGAACGGCATTAATATACAACATTATAAAATGGTTAAAAAGGATTGAAAATTGCGTATGTGCACTTTTTATTTCAAATGTACATACGTTCTTTTCAATCCTTTTTAACCATTTTATAATGTTGTATATTAATGTATATATGAACACATTCTAATGCATATATTGTATTTAAAATTTGTGAATAAACATTTTACAGGAAATGTGCGTTTATCATAAGTCAGCTCAGCCATGGTCAATAACTCTGGAAATACATTTTTACGAAAAAAAATAAGTCCAAGTCAATATAGGTATAGGGATCATTTGTAAATGTGCGTTTATCATAAGTCAGCTCAGCCAGGGTCAATAACTCTGGAAATACATTTTTACGAAAAAAAATAAGTCCAAGTCAATATAGGTATAGGGATCATTTGTAAACCTAAAAAACTTTCTCAAAATGTGATTAAAATCGACCGACCAATAACCCCCGAGGTCTGTTACGAAATGTTCCAAATCGACCTTTAATGACTATCTTTAACCCATAACTAATTATTCCTAAAATTCTGGCGACGAAAACCAGTGATGAATTTGTAGATTATGTTTATCAACAATCGCATCTGTCAATGACCACCTTTACACACTATTCTAACTCGCTAGAAAAATCAGTTTTAAATCCAATTTAATGGCGCGGGTGTAATCGACAGGCGGATTGATGTAGGTGTATAAAAGTGAAGACTTTCCAAATGTCCCCTCTGGGATAAGTTAACCGCTTACACATTTTTAGCCAAATAAAGGTATTTTTCGGACTTGAAAATACAAAATCTAAACTCGTATTTGGTACTATGTTTGAGCTTATGACCTTACACGAACCCTGAAGCAAGGGTTCGTGCATTTAATGAATCTAAAACTAAAGATGTTTATGCGTTTCATTCATTGAAAAACAAATTTTACAGGTATACAAAACTAAACATGAGTCAACACGAACATAAGGACATAACAATTACGCATGTCAACACTAAATCCACACAATAGACTCTTAGCTCCCTGGTCTTAAAACAATACAACCATCTGAGCATCATCTACTATTACAGAAAAGGTAAATTACTGATGTAATTCTCAGTGTCCGCTTATTGGTTCCACGATCCTAAACGAATTACGTTGGGCAAAATAATGTTCAAATAATTTATATGTAAGTGACATATTCCTATAGTTCATGGTAGTTTGACAAAACATAGTCATGACTTCGCCTTTGACAGATTTGCTATGAATTAGGCCCCTTTCTTCATCAACTGCTTTTTATATATTCGGCATTTACGTGGTCATAATGATGTCCACGTTTTCTTAAAGCGATCTGTCAAAAGTTGTAGAAATGCCACAGGCAAACTGGGTGACATTTTAAGACAAAGGGGTTGATGACGATGATGAAGATGGCATATATAGTTCATGCTTACACGTCCAGTTTCTTAGCTACAGCAGATCATAGGAGTTAAGGAGGACGGGTGCTCTAAAGTTATAGGTAAATATTAATTCGGAAAAGTTTATCTATTAGATAATTAACACATTATATTTTAATGGTTGCTTATTTCGAAACCATAACGACCATTTATTTGAAATACAGTCACTGGTTTATAATGCATAAGTATTTTGTAATTATTTACATAGGAATGCAAAAATTTGTGTATTCTACTTATAGTGCGGCTTTTCAACAAATGATATCAACTTAAAGGGTAATATTCACAGTAATAGAACATATTCACTGGCTTATTTTGCATATAGCGCGACTTTTCGACAAATGCTCTATTATTGTTTTCAAGCACAATTGATGTTATATATCAAGTTTTAATTTATAGTCATCTGTGCGTGAAAACAAGATAACATATTGATAAGAAACCAGTGATTGTATTCAAGATTAATGATCGTTGTGTATTGAATGGGGGCAATCGCTAATTACTATTAAAGGATTGTACTTATTCGAATTACATAAATATACAGTTTATGGAATAAATTTGGTAAAGTGATATAATTCAATGGTTCTGTAACTATGATAGCCTATTGTTACTGTCGGGTGCTCTTCGCGATTCAGTTTTGTTCATAAATCCCTATTTTGGCAATCACTTAATGCATACTGAACAACTCTTATTGACATTTTTTTAATTGTGTTATTTGACAATATTTGTCTTACACTTATTAATTGTTTATTCCAGAATGTTGAAAAGCAGCGCCAAAATGTTGCAGCTCTCGTGGCTTGTGGGTAGGTAGCAATATAATCATTTATGCAATATCCTCAATGTATAATCTACAGTCTATACTTAACAATTAAAGGACAATATTGGTGTCAGTCAATATAATATGTGATAGCACTGGTTAAACACATTCCAAATATAATTTTAACACAGAGATCATTGCTACGATAGATAAGTAATAAAGGTTTCAACATTCGGATAATGACTGACATCAATATTGTCCTTTAATGTTGTTATTATTATACGCTAAATTTGCATGTATGGATAAATAACATTACAATTATGTATGCTAATTGTACATGTATCAGCCTAAGGGTCATATTCTAAGGTAAAAATGCATGTACATGTATAAATACGTAACAATTTTACTCGTAACTAACTGTACAAATATAAATAGGTAACGAAGGGAGTTGATGGAATGACAGACCTTATGGCCATCCATAACAATTGTGTAATACGCTAAATGTACTTACATAATTATTGTCTTAAACGCTAAGTGTACATGTATTCATAATACATACATTTGAAGGTATACTTATATGACAATAAGCCTAAAATAAATGTAGATTTAAGAAATGTTGCGCCCCCATTTATGTTTAACTCTGATAAGTTTTTGTTACGTGTAACATGGATAATTAATGATGTCAACTTTCTCGTGTTGACAGCTGACATAACGGAACACGTTAAGTTATCCCTCAAAACATAGACATTTAGTTATAATGAACATTATTACCCAATATATAAAGCTATGTGTTTATATGTAGCTTTCGCAGTGACATAACAATTAACTGTCCTGTCGCCTGACACACATGGTTAAAACTGAATCAGTCTTCCGGGGAACGTGGTATCTGGAGATAATAATAATTTATTATCAGTCATTTCTATTTTGTTTTTTTCTCGAATGTCCTTATAGCTAAGCATAAAATGGTTGTATCTGATTTTCTAAACGTATTAGTGACCTTTCGCTTTAAAATCTAAATAGTTTATTCTCATTTTCTTAATAGTAAAGGACTCGGTATCGAACCCTGAGTAAACTCAAAATGCAATTTTACCGTGTTACTAAATGTTTCTTGACTTATATGTATTTAGTGTTAACCTATATCTTGTTCATTAAAAGTTCATACAGTCAAACATATTAGGAAAGATATAATTTGCAGATGGGGAAGATGATTACTGTCTGTTCCAGGTGATACTCCGACTCGACAAATGCTTGTCATGCCTTCATTTTTAAATTAAAATAGCTAAACCTTTGTGGCATACCTGGAATTGTCATCCCTTTGATATCTTCCCTTAGAATAAATGACTAGAAATCCGATAAAATGTAGTATTCTCTTGTAAATTTCATATTATTTCCACATTGTCACTTACTCAGAACATAAACTTTTCCACTACGCATGCCTTAAATGGGGCACCTGCATTTCGCATTAGGGTAGACAGGTACTTCACAAATTTGGTGCATTCGGTTAGAAATGTCTTGTGAAGGAGAATCCGCCCGTTTATTTCATGACAATAATACTTATTAGGTTTTCACACTTTGGAGCTTGTTTGAAACAATATTGTTTTTGTTCAGATTGATATGTTTTTTTCTTCTGTTTCCACCTTGCTTATTTCGCATAAAAATTCTCATTGGATAATTTTAAGTGAGTTAAAGATTAAAGCTATTTAGAAAAGTCGGCACATGTCACAACTGAATACCGGACAACTCATCCCAAAAGACAACTCCTCCGAAGACAACTCATCCCAATATACATAATTCATCCCAAGTTAGAAGACAGCTCATCCCAAGATATTAGCTATACTGAAACTCATACATAAAGATTAGGATATAATGTCATATTCTGATAAATTGGCTTTAGACAATGATATGGAAACACTCAGCACGACTGGGGCCAACATTTTCAGTCGCATGTATGCTTCAAAGATGGAATTGAAACGTGTACGCTATGATAAGTATACAGAGTACAAAAAGCTTAAAACTTGAAATTTAAAACAACAATATCGATTTTATTAAAACAACTAAAATCAATTTTATTAAGATAACACATTTTTGTAACAAAATCAGAATGGTCTGAGTGGTCTTCAAAGAAAACAATTGTATTTACAAATACTGCCACTTAAACTTCTATTTGTTGGGATGAGTTGTTTTATATCTCGACCCATGTTTAAAGGTGAGTTATCTTTTATCTTGGGTTGAGTTTTCTTATATTGGGATGAGTTTTCTTATATTGGGATGAGTTGTCTTATATTGGGATGAGTTGTCTTATATTGGGATGAGTTGTCTTATATTGGGATGAGTTGTCTTTCGGTTGAGTTGCCTCTTGGATGAGTTGTCTTGAGATAAAATGTCTTTGGGATGAGTTGTCTGTATATCGTCACGACCATGCGAACTCTCAGAGAGGTTAGCTCTTATTTAAATTTGAATACATATATCGGGTAAAATGATTCCGAATTTTGTTTTCTCAGACTTTATAGCTCTGATTGAGAGAAACGAGCATCTTTTGTTTTTACCATTTCGGAACACTTTTAGGGGTTAAACTTTTGCTGTTGTTGTAAATAAGCAAAGCAAAACTGAAACAAATTTTCGAATTTCGTTTTCCTACAATTTAGACATTATGGTTGAAACATAAGTATTTTCAAAGGCATATAAGATAAGAGGAAACGAAAATCCATAGATCATTTCAAATTTTTGACATGTCCTGGAAATGGGAAATTTTGTGGGAATCACTTTTCAACTTTTTTATGGCCATAAAAGAAAAAAATACTGGGCTGAAATGACCACTAATACATCTAAGTAGGGTGAACTGACTTAAAGCAAACCCAGCACCCCTTGTGCACTTAAGCTCGTCAAGAAAACTAGGCCAAACATGGCTGTTTCAAGTAGTAAGATGTCAACAAACTTCGATTTTTCAAGGGAGTAAGGCTATAATACTTGACCTAAACTTAGTTCTCACAAGACAGAAAGCAACGGGGTCATCACTCTAGGTATTTCGCGAAGTTTTAGTCATTTTAATTAAAATTTGAAGAAGTGACAAGCAATTTTCGAGTCGTAGTATTTCCTGGAACAGACAGTAATTATGTATGCGTAATGTTCCGTGCTATGAATGCCATATCTGGATATAGAAAACAGCAAATTATAAGTGTTTTACATCTTTGTGAGACGTGTAATAATTGATTTGTGAAATCATAACCAATCTGACCAACAGTGCTAAATAATTGACGAGGTAAGACAAATGCGTCACGCTTTTAACCATTAAACAATAATAGGGTCATACATTTTGATTTACGTACGAAAACAAGGTTTAATGTCAAATTTCCGCTTGTCATTATTCTTATTTTAACATCTACGTAGTATGCCACCTAAGTCTATTTATTTTTCTATAGCGCACATATAAGTAATAAATGTCCATCCATTAAATAACTAAAGTTCTGTAAGCTCATTAAATTAAATTTTATGTGGGAAGGTGTTGACAGATCTTGTAGCGAAGTCGCCATCGCCACGGAACTTCTTTGTTTGTTTTCTAATTTCATGATGTATATTCCTGTCTGTTTCTGAATACGCCTTTAAATTAGAATAAAATGAATCCTCTTTTCATACATAGTTGACAAACTCCTTATCATGCATCATGAATCATGTCAACTTATGTCGTAATAAATCGACCACATAGTCATAGTAACAGAGAAAGTAGAAGCATTAGATAACAGCTTATATCCAATGTATATAATACCATAATAACACATAGATACACAATTTATTAAAATGATAAGTTTTTGATAACTATATTTCGGTTGGGAGGGGGGATTAGTCCAACGTGTTCTGCTTTACATCATGGGATCTGTCATTAAGTCAATTTTACGGGACAAGGGCGGGTTATCTCTGGGTCCCCCTCCCCGATTTATTTATCCGCGTTCTCAAATTTACTACTTAAAACCCCTTAATCAAGAGATAACAATAAAAAAATCAACGGTAAATAATCTCCGTTTTGAAATCTGACAATGTTTCTAAATGCCAATTCTTTTCGAATCAAAGATAGATGACAACACTTATGAAATCATTAGGTCACGATTGTTAGGTATTCAGAAGTGACAGCTTGTCATAACTTACTGTAACACTAGATCAACAGTTTTATTTTATACGCCCACGTTTATGTCGTCACCCAGTCCACCTATCCGTCGATCTGTACGCGATAAAGGCTTTACTTTTTAACATTT
Organism: Patella pellucida; assembly: GCA_917208275.1. Lineage (NCBI taxonomy): Eukaryota > Metazoa > Mollusca > Gastropoda > Patellidae > Patella > Patella pellucida. Next base: position 46,745,423 of record OU795039.1, read on the forward strand.
TTTTTTAAGCCCACATTTTCACGTGGAAGTATATGTCGTTGGTCCGTCCGTTCACAATTTGTTTGTGGACAATTTGTATCCTATTATGACGAAATTTAGGATATAGTTTTATCTCCCAAACAGCTTGATTTCTTTCGTAAAATCACGTTTTTAGCTTCTGGACTATCTACAGATCATATTTTTTAGCCGACTGTGAGGAATCTTGAAATGTATGTTTTGAACCCAAAGATTTCGGACTTTCTGGATTTTGGCCCCTGATTTTAGCTTGTGAACGTTTGGAAAAGATTACCGTTACACCCTTAAAATGGCCGAGTTCGCATTTCATAAATATCTGACATAAACTACCCGATACAATGGCCGCTCCTTGAACACAAATAGTGTAAAAGTATATAATGTAATACGAAGTTTGTGGACCCCCTAGAGGTCACAATTGTTATCCGATTTTTATGAAACTTAAATAAATATTGATATCTCAATGATGTTAGTTCCTTTCGATTGTACTAAAAATCACGTTTTATTTTGTCTATCCATATTTTGCAAAATATGGGCGTATCTTGCATAGCAACCACTGGTTGTAAATACAAAAACCACTGTGAACGTTATAGGGGCTTCTATTTTATCGGAATTCTTTCAAATTTGTACTTTTTTGAATCACGAGACGATAAACCCTATTATCAGCATTCCGAACCGGAGTAATCCCCTTTTGTTGAAAACCCTTATGCATTCGAGTTCCCCCCCCCCCTGGATTCTATACTCTTTAACGGATTGTTGTCAAATTTGGTGGAATGCATTAGGGTCATGCGAAGATCAACCGTGTCGACTTTTCATTCAGGAGTTTCGGAGATCGTGGCTTCTGTTCTTAACCGATTTTTTTCAAATTTGGTGGGAAGTATTAGGATCATGACAGAATACACCCTATCGATATTAAATTTTCTATTCCGGACACCCTCCCCAACCCTTAACCAAAATATTATGAACGCGATAGAGTCAATAGTTTTTAACATAATTCTTACAAAGCAATAGAAGCATTTGAGTCATTAGTGGAAACACCCTATCGATATATTAATATTATTTATGTTGATATTTTTCAGGTTTCCTGGCAGTTCTATGTCAAGGTTTGTATAAATCTTATTTTATGAAAATTAATGTATACTGTGTTAATGGAGGGTCGCGGCAGGAATACATATATAATGAATCGATAACCTATTGAGCCATAGACATAGCAATAATTATGTTTTGATTTTCTTAGAAAATATGAAATTATCTCTTTAACATATATTTAAACCTTGTACACATATTCCTTCCAAGAATAGATAGTAGCTCTTCTGATTTATTTGTAAATCAGCACATGTAGAACTTTCTGCTGTATATTTGCAATTTAACTGACATTTCCTTTTATAATTCTCTTTCTTCTATTTCCACATATTTTAGTTCAAGGCCTATTATGTAAGTATATTATTATTTAGCCTATAAAGATCATTCTCGTTCCCTTCTACTGAATAGTTTCATTATGATAAAATAATTTTAATACTCCCTCACTTCATCTTAACATTAAATTATAATACATAAGGGCTGTACGTGACAAAATGGCCTCTCTCTGTACGTAAATAGTGTAAAAGTAGTGGACCCTCTATGAGTCACAATTAATTATCCGATTTTGATAAAACTCGTCTCCCATAGAAATTGGCTCCTTTCGCTATTTGCGCATATCACACCGTAACTTCCTGGATCACAGCCCTTTGTACGAAACATCGTTCTTTTTAGTTTGTGGATTCTCTTGATGTCAAAGTTTTTTTTAAAATATATATCACTATTCCTCCAGAACGAAGGGAACAATTGAAACGAACTGCCCCCAAAAATGGCCGCACTTTTACAAAAGGTATGTAAAAGTATGTAACACGAAGGTTGTAGACCCGCTAGAGGTCACAATTTTTATCCGATTTGATTAAACTTATCTTATATCTTTATATCCCAAAGATCTCTCTCCCGTTCGATATTTGCGCATTTCAGACCACAATTTTCTAGATTATGTCCCCTGATTGTACGAAGAATCGCTTTTGTTTTTTGCTTTTTCTCTATCCATCTATTTTGAAAAATCTGGGCGTATTCTGACTGGCAATCGCTGGTTGATATTTTGTTCAATTTCATTGTGCTTAATCAATTACTTATAATTTTTAAAATTTGCATAATTGTTTACAAGGGAAGACAAACAAATTTATAATATTATAACAGAAAGCATACTTTGGGAGCAATATTAAATGTGTGAACTGTTTTTAGTTTTGCCATCTTGTGGGCCAATCATTGTCATAAACAGTTAACTGAGCATAAGAATTTATAAATTAAGTCTGTATGACATATTTCTATTTTTAAATGTGTCATGTTATCTTTTCTTGCCATGTTTTACGAGCCATTGACTTATCATGTGCGACGTGTTTTGGTAAAGAAACACTTAATTGAGCTACGAGCCAGTAGAATTATTTAATTTTAAAAAAGTGTATTTTAGAAATACATGGAGATGAATATCTTAATTCTACTTGTATGCCACTACAATGGAACAACAATTTTATTCTTTATATTTACAGGGAACCGGTTTCCATTCAGTCCAAATCCCAATACACAACCAACTCAAGCACCCCGAACTCAGCCACCAAATCTGGCCGCGATATGGGGACAATCCGCACGACAACCGTTCGCACAATTCAATCAGATGAGCATGCCTGGGCAAAGGCCCACCAAAGCATTGCCAAACCAAGGGTTGTCTATTCCTGGAAGTCCCAATTCTGCAATGCCCAATCCAGGAAGTCCCAATCCAGCAATGCCCAATCAAGGAATGCCTAATCCAGCAATGGCCAATCCAGGAATGCCAAATCAAGCAAATCCCAATCCAGCAATGCCTAATCAAGGAATGCCCCCTTCAGGGATGCCTAATAGAGGAATGCTCTCTTCGGGAATGCCCAGCTCAGGAATGCCAAAACTATGGTTGACTAACACAGGAATGACCAACCAAGCTGCGGGGCCTAACCAGATGCCAGGTCCAGGAATGCCCAAACTATGGTTGGCTAACGCAGGAATGACCGACCAAGCTGCAATGCCTAACCAGATGCCAAGCCCAGGAATGCAGAGATTAGGAATGCCAAGCCACGGAATGTCAAATCAAGCATTGATGAATTCAATGAATTTGCGTATGGAAAGTCAAGGGACTCCCGCTATGGCAATGTGTGTACCCACGTTCTACCAGCCCCAGTTGTGTACATTGAACGGTGGTAAGTTTCAGATTTTTTTCTTGTATTCATTTAATTTAAAAACAGGAGGCAAAGAGACAATGCAGGATAACCGCACGGCAAAACAGTGACAGGAGATACAATGTTGGGTGTATATATGGATAAAACATCCAAATTTAGAGTGAATGGGTAAAAGGCACCAGTTCCGCCCGTTTCAATTTGTGTTACAATGGCCGATGCAACAAGTGTTAGGATGTGACGTCGCACAAATAGTTATGTAACACGTGAACTTAACGGCCATACATCTTGTACGGTGTTAAAAGAATGCTTTCGCATTACCATTGTGAAACAGATTAGGCATTTTCACAGAACCCCAACTCTGAGTTCAACACTTTGGAAGTGGATGAAAAACGTCTTGGTTTGTCACCTTAAAGGGACTGTCCCGATTTCAACAGAGTCTAAAAAATAAAAGTCTGAGTTTGTATGAAATTTAAGCGCCGAAATAAAGAGTAGTAGCGTATTTACCTTGCCTTAAAATTTCAGCTCAAAATATTAAGTTGTTTGGACGTTAACGTCAAAAATGCTTATCCGGACACGTAACCCTTTAAAGATTTCTGGTCTTTTTTTTTTCGATGACTGACCTGATAATTTATTGACGTTTCTTAGTGGTATCCATTTACAGATGAAGACTGACGGGTATACGCTGTTTAAAAAAATATCACAAATATTGAATTAGTTGCTCGGCCCTTAGGTATAGGATTTTAGGGGGTTTTAACACAAAACTAAGCAGTTTTATTCTGCAAAATATTATCGGGATTAGCCCTTTAAATTAAACATAATAAATTTTTTTTGAAGTTGTTAAAATGTTATGCAGACTGAAATGTCAATATAAAATAGTATTACCTAAAAGCATGTTATTTCAGAATCGACGGAAGTTATGGCTGTCTGAAGTTTATATCTATACTTAATGTTTATTTCATACCGGCAAACTAATGACAAGGGGATTGTACAATTAGATTCATTATTATCATAATTTAAGTCGCATTGTGTGTTTCATATAGTCAGGAATACAATACAATATACATGTAATTATATTATTGCATTTATTTCAGAAAACCAACACCAATACACGTTACAGTGTAAGTACATATAACCAATACTCTTATTTTTAGAATACATTTCTAAAACATGTCGTACTTTATATATACTAGTATACGCTAGAGGTTGACCCGATGGATCACGTTTATAGTCAGGAACCAGAAGTAGCATAACTCCGAAATCGAAAGTAGTAGTCCATCGTCATCAGATCTGTGTTACTCCCCGGTCTGGGCTACTCCTATACACCAAATGTCAGCCTCGGGACAGACATAGTGTAGCTACCAACGCTGATCAGACAAACAAGTATATGTATAAATGCGTATCAGTTCTCCAGATAATTATCCAAAGAATTTAGAAAAGTGGTAAAATATACACATGTATATGTATAAAATTAACTCGTAAATGAATAAATAAGGAAATGGGGTTTTATAGCACGTCAGCTCTAACCGGGCTATATTAACCCCCAAAAAATCTTTAAGGGAATCAAAAACAAATGGCAGATTGGAAGAGAGACAGTATTATTAGTATAGGTGAGCGCTCGACGCAACAAGCGAGGAAGTAGTAGTATACTACCTTGCATCCTCGGTATACCAAGTGGATTCATCCCGTTCCACTCCAGTCAACCCTGGGTTAATCTGTACGGTTTCCTTGATTTCAAATTATCTGTCCTGGCCTTGATTGTAGCTATGGTCTACCAACCAATCAAAAAACAGTTCACAAAAATGTCGTTTCGCCTTCCATTTACTGAATGCTTTATGTAAATAAATGTTTATGTTTTCTTTTCATTTATATTTAATTATATTATCAACACCTGTAGCATGTTCCACAGATTTTAAATATTTGTATAACATCTATATATTATGTATGACTTTTGTTATAATTATTACTAAATCTTAAACCTAACCTTGCTCGACGAGAGTAACCTCCCTTTGCCAACTTCATTTCCAATAAATGATTTATGGGTTTGGTCGATAAAAATATAACAATTATCAAGGGCGGATAACTTGAAAACGTGCCCAGCACCCATGTAGAATAAGGGTTAATAGAGTAGAACTGAATGAGTAGACTGGAGACACCGAGGATGGCTACCTTGATGCTTAATGTCCGTTGCAGAAAAAAAATCATCTTCACAGCTGATAATTAGTCGCAAATGTTGAAGAAACACGGGGCTTCATCTCTATGCGTATGATCCAAACAGTAATACGTTCATAAAACGTTAGACACAATCTAGTAAACAGTAAGTTGATTTTCTAAATGCTAAACCATTAAAATAAAATATTGTTTATATAAAAAAAAAATCAAAATAGCATTCTAGATTTGATATATTATGTCATTTGATATTTTTCAGCTGTTATGAGCATGTTGCGTGACAAAAACATAGAAAAGGTTCCAGGTATGTTTGCTGTCTTTGTTTAAGGTGTCTACCGATGTGTAGATATAAACTGATTGTGTTTTTCTATAGTCACCAGTTTAAACCAAAAACAAAATTGTAATTCGTAATAATACTCTTGATACATGGACTGTGTCTGTTTAAACATTATATTACCCAAATATGGAACTGTCTGTAAACACCAGAAGGTTCGCATAGCCAATACACTTACCTAAATTAACAATTAGTGCATAATACACCTGCCGTCTAGTTTTCTGCTCAATTCTCGGGTGCTAAATGGGTTTTCTGAATACATTAATATAAAGGTTCGGTGCGTTATTTAACGCTATAGGAATCCCTTTCAAACTGCAATTTTTTGAAAATTAAATCTGTATGCTTCTATATTTTATCGGCAGCCGAGAAACTAGATGGACCTTGTTTACGACCGACTGCATCCAAGTTGGGAGATTATCTAGAGTTTGTTTTTCGGGTTTTTTATGATTAAATGTTAAATAATTTATCTGAGTACATACTGAGTATATTAAGCTGTGAGAAATTTGATTTTCAGTCGAAAATACAAAGGACGAATCGAACCTTTTATCAAATATTATTTTATCAACACGTAATTTAACTTTTATTTTTAGCATGTATTCGTGGTATCCAGAAAGTCAATTGTGGTGACTACAATGCAGCCCAAACTATCTGGAAGAAGGGATATTGTTATTGTAAAAGATACCACAATAATCTGAGCCGTTATGCTGGTATGCCACCTCTCAGATGTGTGTAAGTATACATATATTGTCTATAAATAGTATAGTTGCTAATGGTTCACGGTGTCGTGAAATTATGCAGGTTATCTATATTTTATTGAGACATTTCTCATAAGACATTGCGTGAACTGCATATTCGAACAAGTAGCCAATTACAACAATGACTTTGGTTAATTTTAGACAATGATTATTTGTTGTTATCGAATCATTGGCAGATTAGACTGGAAAGATCGAGACTAGCCCCAGGTTTGGGAAGCACTGGAACATCGCCGCACCATTTTTTAATCCATGTATATGCTCTCGGATGACAATGTTGTTTTTCCATTTACAGATTGAATGCTTGTGGTGCTTGTACTCAAGAATTTTATATTGGACGAAACCGGTTCGTGGACTGTGATTAAATTATAACGAAAGACATTATTTAACTTTTGTTTTAAGCATTATTCATTTTTAAATAGTGTTGGAGGAAAATATTGGGTCTGTTTCTAGAAACACTATGATTGTATTATTATTATTATAATTTTTTATGAATTCCGAAAATGGAAATTAAGAGAATGAAAGATATCCCTTTTGATATCATAGACTCTTAGAAAACAGGCCTTCGATTCCCAATGAAAAGTTTCGGAAGGATAATCGGATTAAAATACATGAATTTACTTTACAGGATGCCTTTATACTCACGTGCCACAAAATCAAAACTATTTAAAATTAGATTGCAATTTCGTTTCCTTTATTGTTCAATAGGGTACATCAAAAATAAAATGAACCGCATAGATTTTAAACAGTTTTTTCAAACATAAATTTGAAGGAGAATTCGCGATAATATTTGAAGAAGTGTAATAGATTCGTATTTTAAAGTAAAACTTCATCGCAATCTGATATTTGTTAATAGTTTATAGAATAATTGTAAATGAAATATTGTTAGTTATTATAATTATTTATGATAAGAAATATAATGGCAATAGAACAGAGAGAAAATGGTATTTTTTTTTGTTGTTTCGGATTTTTTTATGGTGAAGCGGGTTTTTTTTTCTTTGGTAGCAAAATAACCCAAAAATAACTGCAGTCGAAGAGAATTCGTTTGATCCCAAATTCAAACCACATTTTGTTGAAATTCGATAAGGAACTATGGGTTATTGTAAATTATGTTTTGACACCTTTATGGTGCTAAACACTTTGATTAACCGGTCGATTATTTACACGTGTAGGACAAATCTTTTATAAGGAAGGATTTGGTTTATGACCAGAAATCAGGTCAGGGTTGTTAAATAAAGTATATAAGTGTGAGATAACAGTACCAGTATGTTCTGCGCTTGACTATTCATCGGACTTTGTGTTCAAAAATAAACGACTTTAAAATCAAGTCTGCACACAAAATTAGCACCCGGTATAAAGTAACGCCCGTTACAGGAGTTTTGTGTTTAGAACGGTTGGTAAAAATGTATGCTACACATCTGCCTCTACCCCGCCCAGCAACATTTGGAGGTCATTTTGAATCATAACCCCTTATATTTTATTGGATCACGGACTTTGAACATCATGGATTGTTGGTGGTGGTGTGTGCGCCAGTTTAATTTGGGCGGGTGTAACTATATTTTGTTCAACTCAACCCCCATTCGCCTGTTTCCGGCGCTCAAGATTAAATAGTACATGCAGCACAGTATCAATCATTCCCATAAACTACGGACCTTTCTAAATACAGCCTGTACCCATCTCAACCATCTGGCGTGATTTAGTCCTGAAAATTAATAATTTGTATAAATATGTTTTACTGTATATCTAATGATCTCACACTGATAATCCGCTACCCATTGATCTTAATATACATAACCACAAAGAGCCCGAACATGTCACACTCATCTGGTTGAAATATCGAAGGTTGTTGACTAGAATAATGATGCTTAGTCAAACTAATGTCTGTTTACTTCCCGACCCTTCCGCCTACAAATCATGGCTATTAACCAAAAAAGACATAATTCAATCATCCCTCGACTGAAACGCTACGGTAGTCACGTGACTATCCTGGTCACTAACTTTGGCTTCCACGTTGTGTATAAACTAGTTCCAATGATCAATTGACTCAGAAACATGTTGTTGTTTACTACAACATCTGTGATAGTACCTTATGAGTTATTATGATATCTACAGTCTGAGTATAACAGGCGTGGAACTCAGACCTAACATCTCAAAACCCTACATTGTCTCTATTCCAGGCTCTAAGCAAAGGCGGCTAAACGTACAACTTGGAACGCCGGTTGATGTCTAAAGGCAAATAAAACCCGCTCTTTTTTTATATATATTATAGAGTATAGATACGTCAGCTATTAGGGCGGGGCAATTAATTACCATTTTTCGGTAAGCGTTTCGTATAATCTGTGTACGAAAACGAGATGACTGGACGACTGTACACGACTTTCTGCAATTTATCGTGACAGGAAGTGTCTGTGAATTAATCTAACAAACTTGAATCTTGAAATTACCTACTTAGCCTATTTTTCGTTGTCACCCATTTGTTTAGCCTCTTTAATATACTAAATAGGGAGCCATTCCCAGAACTAAAAAATGTCTATAGTATTGTACTAGACCTAACAGCAGTCAAGAAAAGATGTCATGCAACAGATTCAGAAGAAAAGGTGCTATCCAAGAAACAACACCAATTACATTATGATATTAGGGGATAGCAACTTTGTCTTACCCGGGAATTGGGTGAGGGTGTAAGGTAGTCGACATATTCTAACGTAGCAGCCTTTATATTCTAAGTCCCGTATACACATTGGCGTTCACGTAAAAGCTCCCATAAGACACTGTGTGGTGTATGTCCGTCTTCATTAGCCCAGTTTATGAGCGGAACAGTAGGACGTTAATCCCCATTTCATTTCATTTATTTCCAATATACTATAAAAACATAACTGTTTTAGTTGAATGTGTGACCTAAATCTGCTCAATGTACCTTTGCAGTGTTACAATAAATCCAGAAAAAACTAGTCCAAGTGCCACGGTGTGTGCATAAATTTATTGTTGGGCGGGGCTTGTTGGCAGTATAAATTAGTTGAAGTCGGTGAGTAAATCTGACGTCTTGCCAAGATCATCATCGTACACAAATGTCAGATATAAACCTGTCTCTGTGATTTATATAGATGTTGATAACCGAATAATACATTATTATTCAACACTTCATATGGCACAATACGATATAGCTACTTTTATATGATATTCAAGGGTCTTTATGTCATATATAATGTCTCTCATACCCCAATAAAGAAAATATCTCCACAGTTAACAACACAGTAATATATGATATTATATGTAAATCAATCGGTTACATAACAAGCGAGAAGTAGCCTACAACAAATTAAAAAGACAACCTTTTAAAAAAAACAGAAATTGCTCTTTGTAATATACAAATTCTTTTTAAAATCAATAGTTCGAAAGTAGATAATGTACAGCGAAGATAAAAGCCTTTGAAGGTTTGACAAGACGTATGCAATTAGTTTCAACCACCGTACTGGTTGTTCGAAGGTAAATCTCGCTTCTCCATTTTTTAAAGATTAAATCAAAATATGGCTGAACCGTTCTTATCTATTTAACATTGGAGAATGAAATAAAACCAAGTACGAACAATCCAAACCATTAGACATAATTCGAAGTCCTAAAAAAACGGTATAGGCAAAATAGTGTAATCTGGCAAAATAGTGTAATCAGCATATGGACTGCTCACCGTGTACAAAATACACGAAAAACAGTGGTAACAGGTGTCCGGAAGAGTAAGTTTACCCTGCTGGTATGCCACATCCCATCGAGAGTTGATTATGCCCCAGATCAGTTAATTAATGTCTTATTGATAATTTAGAAACATTTCAGGTCGAAAGAAAGACCTGTAATAGGCAGATTTAGCGTCTGTATAATGTGTGTTTAAACATGACAAGTATACTATTCAAAAAATTTGGGTTATAATACTAAAATATGCAAATGACTACGAAAAAAGTCACTATAGAACCTAACAGAAGAAACATTTCCAGTTACATGTGACGCCCAAACGCACCAATAGCTACCGCATGGAATGCAGGTGATGCTTGGGATCATCATGGGGGTCCAACCCAAGATTTGCACGACTCTGACTTTGAATGTTACAGTCATTGTGGCATTGAATTCCAGGGTGGAAACATCAGTTTAATTGTTTTAGTGACCAGAAAACAAATTTTGATATGCGTCGGCTTACCCAAAATGAAAGGTTACGTGTCCTTGGCATGCTACAGATCGGCACAACACAGGCGGTTGTGGCGCGGACGATGAATGTTTCTCAGTCTGTCATAAGCAGGCTATGGTCCAGATACCGTGATACACAATCTGTACAGGACAGACCACGCTCAGGTCGACTAAGGGCGACAACTCAAGCCCAGTATCGATTTATCCGTACCTTGGCCTTCAGAAATCGTGTCATCACAGCAAATCAGATCAGCGCTCGTCTTCAAACAGACACTGGTGTGAGAGTGAGTGGCCAGACCGTTCGGAATCGACTGCATAGGGGTTACCTTCGCGCCCGACGCCCTCGCGTGATCCCTTGTTTGATAGATCATCACATTCAGGCAAGACGTCGTTGGTGTAGGGATCATTAACACTGGGATAATCGACGCTAGAGCAATGTGATGTTTTCAGACGAGTCAATGTTCACTGTTGATTTTTTTGACAGACGTAGGAGGGTGTGGCGTCGTCGAAACGAGCGCTTCCAAGACGTTAACGTCATCAGACATGATCGATCTAAGGGTGGTTCTGTTATGGTGTGGGGAGGCATCACTGTTGCTGGAAGAACGGCTTTACATGTTGTTGCAGGGCGTGTTACAGGCCAGTACTACCGGGACAACATCTTGGCAGTCCATGTTGTGCCGTTCGCACGACGTCATGGCCGCCGTTTCATCTTCCAGGATGACAACGCAAGATGTCACAGGGCCAGGATCGTTACAGGTTACCTCCAACAACAGAACATCACCACATTACCTTGGCCAGCAATGAGTCCCGACCTCTCCCCCATCGAGCATGTCTGGGACAGAGGTTATGTCAAAGTCAGCAACGTCCTGTCAATGTCCAAGAACTTGCTGCTGCGTTGCAACAGGAATGGGACAATCTGGACCAAAATGACCTTAGACGTCTCAATAGGAGTATGCCACATCGGATCAATGCTTATTTGGCAAACAGAGGAGAATTTATCCGTTACTAACTTTGTTGTGATGCTGTGGTAACTTTGCTGTTTGACCCCGGGTATCATTTTACCCTTATAATGGTCAGTCTGTGCCTTACTTAGTCTAACGATCATTTGGAATAAATCGATGAATGTGAACTTCGTTTCATTTTGTCATTTGTTTCTTCGTCAGTTTCATAAGGTGACTTTAATAACACTTAAAAATCAAATATCCCCTACTTTTTTTAATAGTATATAATTAAAGAGTGACACAGTCCAAATATATTTGGGCCAATCTAGTCTAAAGTGTAAACGTTTTCTACATTCTGCAGATTCTGAGAATTGTCTTCTGTCATAGTCGCTATTATCTAAAATATGGAATTCGGCAGTCGGTGAGAAATTTCAACATAATGTCACTTGTGGTCTCACTAGATTTACACATGAATTCAATGATTTGATAACTAATGACATAAATGGCGCAATGACGTGCTTTACAGATTTCATCAAGTCGTGTGCGGATGCTATGATATGTTCACACCAATCACCCAACAAGTATCAACCCCTAAAACAGCCCCAATGGTTCGACGATGAGTGTTCGTTGGCAAAAAACTTAAAATGTTCACTGCTAAATGAATTTAGAAGGTGTAACTGTGAAAGCCATTTAGCACTATATAATAAAAGTCAACATGATTTCAAATCTTTATGTAAAAAGAAGAAAGTTAAATACAATCAACTAATTTGTGATAATTTAAACGATCCAAACCAGTTCTGGAAAACTGTCAAACGTTTCAGACCAAGTTCAAAAATAAGTGATCAAATATCACCGGACGATTGGATGGATCATTTTAAAAATGTCCTTAATCTAAACAATGATATTAGATCTGACTACCAGAAGCCTTGCCAGATCATCAATATGGTGACAACGATGACAGTTTCCATTGCTGCCCTATCACAGAACATGAAGTTATTAAGTTTATTAAAAACATGAAGTCAGGGACGTCACCTGGGCCCGACGGTATCGCTGTTGACTTTTATAAATCATGTCTTATTATTTTTGTGCCCATTCTCACTTCAATATTTAATCAAGTTTTCGACAACGGTTGTTATCCAGAAAGCTGATCGAAAGCCCTTATCTCCCCATTGCATAAGAAGGGTCCCAAAGGTGATAGCGCGAATAGCAGGGGAATTTCGTTATTGGACTGCTTGGGTAAAATTTACAGTTCTATAGTTAATAGTCGTTTGCAGGAATGGTCGGAAGCTAAAGACAAGTAATACGTGGGACAAACTGGTTACAGACGAGGGTACTCCACCGTTGATCAGATTTTTACTCTGCAGGGCCTAATCCAAAAATGTCTGTCCAAAGCTCGTGGGCGTTTATATGTAGATTTTTCATGTGCGTTCGATATTTTAAATCGGACAAAGTCGTTGAAGCTATTGCTTGATAAGGGCGTTAAAGGTAAAATGTTCATAGCCCTCAAAACCATGTATGAATCTGTAAGCTCTTGTGTAAAGTTAGGTTCTTACATAACTCCCTATTTTGATTGTACATCCGGTGTTCGCCAAGGCTGTATTTTAAGTCCCCTGTTATTCTGTTTGTATATAAACCAAATAATAGATTATGTGAATCAAGGGGATGTCAGAGGTATATTCACCAATGAAGATGCTAAAGATATATTAATGTTAGTATATGCTGAAGATCTCAGTATTTTATCTGATACAGTTGGCGATTTACAACGGAAAATAGATATTCTTAGAAAATTTTGTTCTGATTTTGATTTAAAACTTAATATTACAAAAACAAAAATCGTTGTCTTCAGAAATGGAGGTATACTCCGTAACAACGAACGTTTTTATTATGACGGAAATAGGCTAGAGTGTGTCTCTTATTATAATTACCTTGGTGTCTTGTTTTCGTCTAGGTTAATCTGGAGTAAAGCTATTTACACTTTAACAGTTAAAGCTAGGAAATCACTTCTTCCAAAACAAGCCTTGCTCCGAAAAACCAGATCAAATTCAATTTCCATTAGTTTCAAGATATTTGATTCAGTTATTAAACCCGTTTTGATGTATGGAGCCGAAATATGGGGCTATGAGTATAGGAATGAAATTGATACTGTCCATTCACAATTTTGCAAATTTGTCCTTCAAATACATAAAACTAGTACTTCGGAAGGGGCAAAGGGTCAATATGGTCGGTACGACTTAGCTGTTTTCTATATGTTATCATTTATAAAATATTGGACCAAACATCTCATTTTACCATACGATAGATATCCGAAACACGTTTATGGTATGCTATGGAGATTTGACTCTGTGGGTAGAACAACATGGGCTATAAAAGTGAGACTACTCCTTTGCTCTTTTGGTTTCGGTTGTGCTTGGTATTCACATGAAATGGGTGATTCTAAGGCTTTTCTCAAAGCTGTTAAGTTACGTCTAATTTATATCAACATACAACAATGCTCGACTAAACTGCAAACTGGCACAAGTCTAAAAGAATATAGTATATTTAAACTTAACATTTGTCAGGAATTGTATTTGTCAATGAATATTAATCAAAATGTCAAAAGAAATATTACAAAGCTGCGATTAAATTTGTTTCCATTAGCTAGAAACTTGTTCAGAAGAAAACAAGCCACTTCGCCAGAATGTCCATTATGCAAGTATGATTATGAAGATTTATTCCATGTTATATTAGAATGTAAATATTACAAAGATTTAAGAGTAACCCTTTTACCGAAACAATACATCTGTCAATATCCTAATCGCTTTAAATTTGACCAGTTATGTGTTGATTATGACTTTAACACGCTCTCATCTTTATCGACATATCTCTAAAAAGCACTTTACCGCAGGCGTTTGAATTTATGAAGTTTCATTAACTAATTATGTGACAGGCACTATATTATCATTGTTTAACTGTTAGTGTTTGAAATTCTGTAAAAAGTTTCGGCTAGTATGTAATATGTATATATAAATATTTTGTATCTATGGATCATATGATCTTATTACTGAATAAAGCATTATTATTATTATCTTAAATTAGTACGGTATACTATTTTGTAAGGAGTTTTTGTCCCATTTTACATCTGTCCTGCACACACATGCTAATTAAACCTTTTCAATTGAACTAAACGAAAGAAATTTTTTAGAAATATGCTTTCGACTACAGTCGTCGATTTAGCATGAATATGTTAGTTGACATTGGAATCTGTATTCAATCAATTCAGTTATAAAGCCTATTGTTCACTATGAGTGTTGATAAGCCCAATCAATTATATTATAACATTCCTCAATGCTCAATGGCGTGTTTTATAATCCTATTTAAACATTATTCCTCGACTTTATTGAATATGGGGGGTTTGATAACCGAACGGTTAGCACGTGTGTGCTGTATCATAAAGCCTGTCATTGAGTCACCGGTTGTACGCGACAAGGAGTAGGGTCGCCTGTCCAGCCTCGTGGGTTTTCTTTGGGTCCTTCGGTTTCCTCCATTGCTAAAGACCCCTACGCGCGAGCGAATTATTAAAAATAAATTAAACCATACGTTAGGAAAGAAATGCCCTAGTTTGTCTCGAGTGGACGTTAAATCCATTTCTCTCTTATTGAATATGTTGCCAATCTAATCGTATTTCAGATATAAAATTGAAGATGCCTTCCCACCCATTGCGCAGCGCATTTTTCCTACTCGACCAGGTATACTTTAAAGGACCTAAGTCCGTAACTCAAAATTATCCAAAATCATTAACATCTAAAACACGAATTTTTGGCCAATTTAAATCAACATTAATGATGTAAACTTACCAGGAAAAGATGAGCTTCTTATATCCGATATTTTAGATACAATAATTTTTTTAACATTGGTACACGAATCGTGTACCATAATGCGCTCCAGCCCCAGTTTTAATAAGAGACTTGGGGAGCGAGGCTAGACATATTGCACCGTACCATACGGCGTATGTTGACTGGAATAACCAGACGCTATAGAAATTTGCACTATTTCGCCGAACATAACTGATTTTAAATTGGGGAAAAAACGGAAACCATTGAATGTAAATCAGTTTATATACATTCATATTACAGTATTATATGCGTTACGACCCACTTTTGACAATTTCTAGGTCCCAAATGTTAGCGATTTAGCTCCTTTAATTAAAATATGTTAGGATCAAGGCATTCTTTGTAATCGACTCGATGAACATGATAATAAAAAATACTGCATTATACACATTGCTATTAACATGGGTTGTTGAACAAATGTATAAAACACAACATAATGCTAAGAAGCCTAGGAGATGGACACGATTTTAATGGTTACCTTACCCAATAAGACTTCTTAATACAATTATATAAATTCTTCCCTCGTTTAACTATGAAGTAACTCTATTTTCCGTGGTGTAGATCCTTGTATTACATGCACTATGCGAAAAGCTTATAGCAAACTGAACCAATTATAGTCCAATAATAACCATTGATTTGAACTGACTATGCACTACTGCAAAACCGACCAAACGGGTAAAGATTAGCAATTAATGGTTTACAAACGGGTAGTCTGGTTTGACCCTTTCTGTCAAGTCTCCTACTCCTACAAGAAAGGGCCCCACTATTGCCACTTCTATAAATTGATTATCAGTTTTCATCCATGTTTTATCTCTTATTCTAATCACAATTCCCAATTTTTTAATAAAAAAAGGGACTGGATGACCGAATGGTTAGTGCGTGCGCATTAAATCATACGGTATGTCATTAAGGCAACTGAGGTGGTTTCAATTCCCCGGTTGTACGTGACAAAGAGAAGGATCGCCTGTCCAACCTCATGGATTTTTACCAGGTCCTCCGGTTTCCTCACACTGCTAAAGATCCCTCCGCACAAGCGAATTATCAAAAAAAATTGACCTAGTTTGTGTCGAGTGGACGTTAATCCCCATTTCTTTTATGTCGATACTCACCATTCGATTTGGATATCTTCTTCGTCTGCATGGTTTTATACCTGCAAGAAAAATGTTTAATGGGGTATTTAGTCAATGTCATGGCAAATGGAAACAAACTCCCGTTACCGAGAGGATAAGAAATTGGACATAATGCTGTGGCCTATCTGTCAATTTCGACTGTTTTATGATTATTTGTTTGTGTACCTCATTTAGCCGAGACCGACTGCAGTGACCACCATTGTTAGACCGATATTTGTGTGCCATGAGGGGAAAATATTTCATAGAATAAGAGTGACAAATTTGTTTTCAAACATGACAAGAAAACATCGTTATTTTATAATATAGTTTTGTGTGACGTATGCAATTTATACATGCTCACAGATTCAGGCAAATACATGGTATTTGGAATCTATTCTGGAATTGTTTGTTTACCTCAAACATTTGATTTTGAGACCGACTGCAGTGTGCACTTATTTTGAACCGATTTTTTTTCTCACTGGGGGGACCTCTGTTCTTAGGCCAACATACCCACAAAAGAATAAGAGTGAAACACAACATTTTTTCAAACATGAGAAGTTGACAAGGTTATTTTTATACTTAAGTTTTGCGTTAGTAGCGTGTCGTATGCAGTGAGCACTTATTTTGATGCCGACTGCACTGATTTTGCGACGGCTGCACTGATTTTGGGACCGGTATCAAAAAACACGAGTTAGAGATTTTATTTATCACCCAATCCTTTCTTACATGCACAAATAAATAAATATAATTCTTTCCTAAAGATTTCACTTTTACCGATCCTATTTACATTATAGCGTAGTGATACATCATTTTTTGACAGCAGTTTAGCTATTGTATAGCCCTATATACTGACCCAGTTTTTTCCTTCAAGGTCAATTTAATAAAAGCAGTTTCTTTTTTTTTTTAAAAGTCACTCTTTACTTAAACTAAGTGGTTTCTTTAAAATAAAAGAAGGTAGTTCCTTTTTGATTGACCAATCAAATTTATGTAAAGTGATCTCACCACACTGTGTATATACCACTAAAGTGATATCACCACACTGTAGATATCACAGCAGATTATGTAATTTATCACACAAGCGATATCTACTGTCAAATGTATTATTGGGTGATAAACTAAAATCTAGATATTATGTGAAATGCACTGGCGATTATTTATGATAGATATATATATAAACTAACTAGGATCTAAAGCTTTAAAAAAACATTTATTCCTTAATTTAAAAACTGGAACTATATATAAAATACATATGTGTAACGTGAACTGTTACACCCGAAGAACCAAATTAAATTTAAAGAAGCAAATATAAATAAATAAAAATAGTTATAATGCATGATTGTCTTGACACTGAGGAGGTTACTATACTTTTGTTTTACTTTTGTAAATTATCTTTTCAAAATACTATTTCGAATTGCTTTTTGTATTTATTTGCTCATATCCGTTCTACTGCGCGTCTTAAAAGTGCGTGTAGATCAAGGTGTGTATTGAGGTGTTTAAGATGAATGTTATTCCCCACTATGTCGTTCTAAAGCAAGGCTGACACTTGCACGACTCCGTCGCACGCATTGGCACGACTTGAGTCGTGCCAGTGAGCAAACTAGTCGTAAATTGGCGTGATGTGTGCGTTAACCCGGCGTGACTGCGTGCCATGTCTGGACGAGAATTTTGAAATGTTCAAAATTTTGTCACGACAAAATCAGCAAACGGGTCGTGAACTATGCACAAACTGTCAGGGAACTCGTCGTGAACACGTCGGGACGATGCGAAAGGGTGCGTGCCAGTGCGTGGCAGTGCACGCCATGCCACGACTGTCACGAACTGCCACGAAACGGAATAGTTCACGACTAGTTCACGAATATGGCGTGTCCAAGTCGGCACGACACCGTCCAAATTGCGCAAACTCGTCGGGCCAATGCGGGAAGTGTGTAAACAATGCGCAAACTATGCGTGAATTCGTCGGGCCAGTTCGTGTCAATGTTGACACTGATGGGCATGCATTCGTTAACTCGTCGTAAACTATGCGTGAACTAATCGTGAACTATGCGTGAACTAGACGTGAACAGTGCGGGAGCCTCCCAGTTCGTGACAAAAAATGGCACGACGTGCCACGACAAAATCGTGACCAAAAGTCGTGCAAGTGTCAGCCTGGCTTTAGGCTCTTACTAGATGTATATAATTTAACTGTGAAATAAGACAAACCAATGGTAAAATGGAATTTATAAAATAAATACACGATATAACTCCGGTTAGTAAAACATAATAATGAACCATATCATGTCCCGAATAAATAATCTAATTTGTAGATGTGCAATTTAGCACATGATGGTTGAAATATTATTTGCGTGGCTCTATTTGTTGATAGCAAATACCGCTAATAGTTATCCTGGGAAAAAAATACCATTCTCGTTCTAGACGAAATACCTCGTTCAAAAAACATGGCAATTTAAAAAAAAAATACGTTTTTAAACTCCAGACAAAAGTGGCCCTTTTTTACCACGTTACAACATTCGATTTTAAACCACTTCGACTTATAATTATATTGATGCCAAACAAGGCATTCTGAGTTTTATAGTGTATGATCCATAAAAATAATACTTCACTGTTGTTTGATAAACACACAGTTATAAATTGTTATTTTGGCAGATTTACAATATTCATTGATAAAGATTGTTGAACATTAAACCAGGGTTTATAGAACGGGGTGGATGTGGCTCTACAGATGGAGTAAAACTTAGAATCCGCGGAGTTTTAAAACTTTAAAAAAAAAACCAAAGCGACTTTTCTAGGAAAAAGGATAAAGCAAAATGTCGTCATCGTATAGGTTGTCGGATTTAAATGGTGGTGAGAATTATTCTTCGAAAAGTGCAAAAGTCGATGGCGGTTTTTTTGTGAGCACAGGCACGGGGTTTGTCTTGGTTTTGGTTGCTATTTTAATTTCCGTTGGTGTTGGTTTAATAGTTCATTTAGCTTCACCAGGTGAGGTCATCTGTAACTGTCACAGTCATAGTGATCATGGTGGCGTAACGGACGGACAAGTTGGGGGTCAACCTACGACTCCTCCACTGGACAATAGTACCATAATGGCTATGTGTGTAGAATGGGCATTAACAGGGAACACAGAAATATGTAAGTATATTATCTGCGTAGACGTAACGTTGACTAAAATAATCACTGCTTGGGCCTAAAGAATCACAAAAGAGACATTGAAGCTTAACGTCAACTCGACACAAACTAGGTCATTTCAAAACTAAAATAAGGTTCAGTTTTATATCAATAATTCGATTGGGCGTGGGGATCTTCAGCAGTTGGACATGGAGAACCCCCACAATCTCCTTGTCACATACAAGCAAGGGAATGAAACCACGCAACTGCAATCAATGACAGACCGTATGCGCATGCGTTAAGCCCCCACCCCCTCCCCAAATCACGACGGACTGTTCAACTGAAGTGTATAGAAAAGCCAAAACAAAAATTCGAACCGTCCCTTCTAACTTAAAGATAGATTTTGGGATAATATATGCTGCTTACACTTTTTGCCAGATTACACTATTTTGCATATACCGTCTTTTAGGACTTAGAATTTTGTCTAATGGTTAGGATTGTTCGTACTTGGTGTTTTTTTTATATAAATAGTTGACTGTTTTCGCTATAATAGTTAAAACGTAAATAGAATATGTTGACAATTTCCGTCAAATTGCTCCCTTCTTAACCCAGATATTATCTTTTATATCTTAAGCCTAGCCTCGACCATCATTACTAAATTCGGAACGAAAAAACATAGTCTCGATTAACCATTTTTGGATTTTATCATCTATGAGCGTGTAGCAGCAGGTCAGATTCAAATCCAGTAAAACTACGACACATAAGATGACATTGGGACTTTATTATTGTTTGGATAAGTTAATTAATAGTTTATATAATATTTCAGGCCCAAAGAAAGACCTCATATAGGCAGATTTAGCCCTTACATAATGATCACCCAAAATTTACATCGATTTATACTTCGCCATTTTTATGGATACATAAATTCATAATTATTTTAAAAGTATTTTTCGGAAAATATGCATTATATATCATTCAAGGTACCGCTTGTGATGCGGCGCCGACTCCACCATCCACTCCACCTCCGTCTACTACTCCGGCTCCTACCATCGACTATCGTCTTCCTGCCAACACCAGACCATATCATTATAATGTTGATCTACAGCCTAACATGTACACTGGTGAACCTGAAGCCTTTAATTTCGAGGGAAGTGTACAGATTTGGATACATTGCCTTGAAGACACGACGGAAATTACTATGCATGCCAATCGTTTAGATATTAACTATCCGACCATTGAAGTGCTCCGCGAAGGCGACACTGTTAATTTATATAGTGGGTACCGTAACGATACAGTTCGACAGTTCTTGATCATAGAATTAACAGAGTCAATGATAGCTGGGACAAACTTTTCAGTGTCCATAAGTTTCGAAGGTCCTTTACAAGGTGATGGAACTGGATTGTACTTGAGCTCTTACATGGATGGTACAACCACAGTGTAAGTTTTTTAGACTGTATTTACCTATGATTCTCTTATGGTATCCAACGGTTTTTGAAAGACATCTGTCCTCAGTGTTTTGATAAAGTCCTATATAACATTGTAATTCACCTAATATAATTCATTAGGATCTGTTTTACGCCATCTCACTGATCTGGTAAATATGCTTAACGATAAATGTTTTGATATTCTAAACAGATACGGTGGGTTATTTTGGCTTTTAATACGAAGTAACATTAGATAGATATTTCCCCAGGCATTTTACACTGGATATAGGAAGCCATCAAAATGTCATGGTATGTAATAATTCCGACCAGTGCATAAGATAAGGAATACTAGTATACGACATTTCATAAATTTACATTTCCAGATATTTGGCCACAACACAATTTGAAGCACCTTATGCCAGACGAGCATTTCCCTGTTATGATGAGCCTGCACAAAAAGCTACGTTTAACATCACTTTACGAAAAAGGCTGAACACTGGACGAAATTATATCACACTTTCTAATATGAACATTATAAATAACGCTACCAGGTAATTAAAGCATATTCATTATTTTCAATATGTAAACACGTATACTAATACACCATTCTGTAGATGTCATGTGAAATTTCAAACTCATTTTTTAACCTGTCTCTTTTCCTATAAATATGTGACGGAGAAGTTGTGAAAAAGGTCATCAATGTCACAAACCTTCGCTATTTTCTCTCATTGTTACCGTGTCCTCGCATCTTATCAAAAAACATATAGCCGGATTACGAGGCAAAACAGTTTAAATCTAAGTCTGATGATATAGTATAAACTACTCCAAAGCTGTATACTAAGCTAATGCAATAAAAAATCAAACTTAAAAGATACATTATGTAAGATTTAGATAAAGAGTAAGCCATTCTTGCTATAATAGTTCGAAAAAAGAGAGTGCAAAATGAATTTATTAAAAATTTCATTCCAATTACTTTATTGCGAGCGAAGATATTAGCCTTTGGAGGTTTGACGATATGTGAAAATTGTAACCCCCTTACCGTTTAATTGAAGCCAAGCTCCATTGCTCTATTTTTAAATTAACTGAAAGTATGGCTGAACCGTTCTAATCCACTTCATGTCGGAGATATACGATGGCGTCGATAGTTGATTATGGTCTTGTCATGTTAATGAATGTATATATTATCATAGTGTATAACATTTCAAGTCTAAATAGATACCTGCAATAGACAGATTTGGCTCTTGCTTAATGTATGTTTAAGGAATTTTATCTATTTATTTCAGTGGAGATTATGGCATTGACTATTATGCTACATCTGTTGTGATGCCAACCTATCTTTTGGCATTTATAGTTTGTGATTATGAATATACGGAGAATATGTCTGACACCAATATAGCAGTAAGTATACTGATGTGATTGCTGTTCGTGCTGTTATATCCTCGTCATATCGAGGCATATCCATTCTGCGCTGCTGCGATCGCACGGTGGCCAAGAAATGCACAACGTCGCCGATCATTACCGGACCCCTTTGTT
The DNA here is from genome assembly GCA_917208275.1 of Patella pellucida. Taxonomy (NCBI): domain Eukaryota; kingdom Metazoa; phylum Mollusca; class Gastropoda; family Patellidae; genus Patella; species Patella pellucida. Next base: position 46,768,065 of record OU795039.1, read on the forward strand.
CTATCGACGCTCATGTGGTTCTTACCACACGTCTTTTCTACGTGTATAGCGAGTGAGCATGCGTTTCTACCACGTGATCACGGCAACTATATAAGCTGGGCAGATTTTTGGAATTTTCAAGATGACGACATATGAATCGTCTATTTTATAGCAAGTCGCACCTGAAAACCATAATGAATCTAAACGCTTGGTGCTGTCGTGGCACACCCGACTGGGCCGCCGTTGCAAATGTTAAAATTTTCGCAGCGCCTTTGCCATGTGTGCAAACAGTTGTATTACGACCTTCATGACCTCACTGCGTTCTCACAGCGATCCAGTTAAGATCGCAGAACCTTGGCGCCTGTTTTGTTAATGTTCAAAACAAACGCCGTGACTCGACGACCATTGGTGCTACGGGGACCACAGCACGATATCTGGCGTTTCCATTATGCGTTTACGACGTTTGTGGCAATCTGACGCCACCCGGTCGGGCGAGGGTACAATATGTGTCAAGTTGGTACACATCCCAAACTTAGGCTGCCTATCTACTGCTAGCTTCGGCTGAGAATAGGCCCTAACCTAATCAACCGACATTTTAATTCCTACATCGACGATTTTAGTCGATAACACCGAGTATGCTTTTAGAAGTTTTGAGAAGTATTTATTTCTCTTCTATTGTCATATTGAATGAAATTAAATATGTTTATTTAGCCGTTGTGTGTATCAAAGATGTCAAACTGATCAAGAGCCGAACCACAAAAAAGTCCCCTAATATTCAACATGGCAGCCCCCATAGACGACAATTCACAGTAGTGGTTTTATTTGCGAAGAAAAATTTAGGCGTATATAGGCCTTGTTTTGAAAGATAAACACATTGAAACTTTAAAGACAGTTTACAATGGTAAAGAATGTATTGCAATATTACCCATAGCACATATTATATATCGTTTTTAGCCGAGTGGCAGAACATGAAATTTGACTTTGTGTTTACAAAAACCATGTGTTACGGTCTATTTTCACTCTGTTGTGTAAACACAGGTGACGTAAGTCCCGCCCACACCTCCATGGCCCCGCCCCAAAATGATGACGTGAGCGTTTTAAATGGAGTCCAATTAGCACAGTGTTTCATTTTGGTAATGACGTAGGTGGAACGCTGTGTGCAGTATGGTTGGTACAGTCATGGATCTATATTGACTGTTAATCTAATATACGGTCGATGGTACAAACACTGTAAATTCCCAAATGTTCGTTGACTTAAAGGATTCTTTACATTTTGCGTAAATCGTTTAGTCTTTAACAAATGAACACGGCGACGACAGTGTGGTTATGATGGTAACTTCCATCCCCTGCAAGAAGGTGTGACGGTTCGGCCCAACACTCCCACAAACAACAGTAGATTTACAGAGAAGATATATATGACGGATCTTAATTTGTTACTTTAAGGCGGATCTGTAACGGTTTGTTTATAATGTTCGATTTCAAGTTCATTTCGCTAAACAGGAAGTCTGGGAACATAAGGACATCCAATGATGCTACAGCATAGATGCATTAATGAAGGTGAAATCTTTGTAAGATATAGACTGACTTTGGTGTTAATTCCCTTCCCAAATATGGAATAATCATCAACATCCCCTTTCTCCAAAGACCGGGGGGGGGGGGGCATTACCTTATTCGGTCTACCAAACACATGTCATAGGCAGATAGAATTTGGTGGATATTTTGACAATAGTAAGGAATTGACCAAAATATCATTGTTTTTTTATATATAAATATATCATCCCCTTACATTATATTAGTATCCGTGATTTGACTATACATATTGTGAACCAAATAATTAGTTTAAAATACAATAATATGGTCGCAAGGATCATATTATTACAAACTAGACCCATACTATATTTACTGCAATAGCCATTAAATATTCAGTTGAATCGTCAACATATTCGGGGTTTTTTAAATACTAAAAACAAAATGTTGACGATTAATAACATTCTAATCTCCACTATGGTATTCGTTGTTGCAATGAACGTCAACTAAAAGGGGGAGTTTCTTAAAATCAGTATGGAAATTTTAAATATTGAAACTCCAATTGTTTCACAAAAGAACCTGTACATATAAACCTTATCCATGAAGCTCAATTTATACATAGAAAGTTGGTTGTTTATATTTAGTATAGGACATACGCCAATCCTAACAGTATACAATATGCACAGATCGCCCAAGATCATGGATTGAGAATATTTAATAGATTTGAGAGTTACTTCAGACCAACATACAGTTTGCCTAAAATAGGTAAATAACGTTTCATCATTTGAGGATTTTGTTTTATCACTTTTTTGTTTGAGAACTTTGGGTGAATTATACATGTAAACTGTAAATCTATGCCGTAAAGTTACTTTGAAATATTGTATATTAGTAGGCTCGTGAAGCCATTATAAAAAAATAAACCGAATAACCTAATTTTAATTCAATGGTTTTAGACAACATTCCCATTCCTGATTTTAATTTCGGCGCAATGGAGAATTGGGGACTTATAACATACAGAGTGGGTCTGCTTTATATAAACGGGACATCAAAGGCATCAGATGAAAAATGGATAGCCGAAGTCATTTCACATGAAATTGCTCATCAGGTATTTTTGTTACAATATAATATCACTTTTATCGATCTTAGATTTTAGTTTTACAATCTATTTCTGTTTCGTGTTAGTGACTTAAATTGTGTGCGTATATTCCGAAATTGGGACTTTAAATGGATGCTATATATGTAGAGAGTATAAATAAACTGAAAATAACCATGTTAGGTTCTGAAAATTATTCCGAATTAATCGTTAGTGATAATATATATATAAAAAATAATGTTCTTTGTTTTGTTGTAGTGGTTTGGTAACCTCGTCTCACCAAAATGGTGGAGTTGGCTATGGTTAAATGAAGCTTTTGCTTCTTTCTGGGACTATCACATCGTCGGAGAATTATATCCCGAGTGGAGAAGTGTGAGTACACGACCTTTTTTTTCTTCATTGCAACATTGAAGTATGGAAGCAGTGATTTTGAGACGATGCGATATTAAAGGGTACTTATATTCTGAATTTTATATATTCCATTATTTTTTATTTTTTCCAGGCGGATTTAGAACTAGCTATGGGAACACATTCGGTAATGGTAACCGATGCTTTAAGATCGTCAAATCCTTTAACACGTTACGCAGAAAGCAATTCTGAAATAACTTCTCTCTTTGATAGTATTACATATACTAAGGTATTTACACAGCTTTTTTTAAAACGATTATTGATTCTATATTTTGTAGAAGCCTGGCATATCATTCTCAATCACAAGAACTCCAACTGAGATAAAGCCAGTCAGGCAATAATTTAGACCCAACGGGGGAACATATCTTGTTAAACATTTTTACGTCCACTCCCAGCTACCCGGTTTAAAATAAAGCCACCGTAATGTCTTGTCCACCAGCAACTGAAAGTTATTGTAATTATATTTTGCTATTATATTCATTTCGTATCCAGATTAATGATGAAGTAGCGACTGAACCTTCGGTGCCAATACTCTCTTGTTTAGCTTTAGTTGTGCGATTGCTATGGCTATCAAAATATACAATATTGTACCACAGTTTGACATGCAAAAATCTGGTAAGACCATATTTACCAGTCTCTCAAATTGGGCAACATCGGATTTATTGCGGAAAACGAAAATTATTATTCTATGTCCATTTAATTTACCCATCAATGGAGGGCTACACATTGGACAAGCTCACGCAATGAGGATTCTCTTATGATTTGATTGTTCATATCTTGTATTTATTTTGTATTTTATTTTCAGGGTTCGGCCATTGTCAAAATGATGCACTTTATTATGGGTCAAGCCAATTTTATTGAAGGGTTAAATGTAAGTATATTACATTCGAGCAAATTCCCGAATCTCCATTCTTCGGTTGATTGGTTAAAATATTTGTTTCACTCACAGTCATGCGCATTTGTTAATTTTTTCAGATTTATTTAGATAAACATCAATATGGCGTTGCTGAACATCAAGATTTGTGGGACAGTTTAAGCGAGGTGAGCATTTTCTAAGAAATGCAATTGTATTTTAACAAGGCACTACAACCTTGAGATCTTCATGTTTATCCCTTTAAAGTTCATCCTGATTTTCCGGCGTGGTTCCCCCTTATCAGTGATACAGGACGGAAGACCTGACAAAGAGAGCTGTCTATTCGTTCGGATGGCAGAGAAATCTGAGGTACCGTGTTCACATTGGCGTGCACGTAAACGATCCCTTAACAGTTGAAATTCGTTATCAGAGTAGGCTGCAGTGCCACTGTTCGGGCAAAATTCTTCCCTCATAGCACACTGAATGGTGTATGCCCGTCTTCATAAGCCTTTGGGATTCATAAGCCTAATTTATTACATTTATTTTTTCATCCTTTGTTACGAAGAAAGAAATGTTGGAGTGTTTATTTAGGGGACGTATCATGGTTATTTTGTATGGATGAAAGTGATAATAGCTATTTACATGTAGTCATGTCAGTATTTTGGGGCTAAACGACACACCATAATAATATTTTACCTTTTGAAGGAATGAATGAATGAAATGGGTTTAACGTCCTACGCTTAAGCACCTACCCTGGGCCAATTGAAGACGGGCATACGCCATACAGTGAACTGTGAGGGAAATTTTGCCCGGGCAGCGGCGCTACGGCCTACTCTTATATCGAATTCCAACTGCCAAGGGATCTTTTACGTGCACTCCAATTTGTACACGGGACCTCGGTTTTTCGTCATATCCGAACGACTAGGCAGCTCTCCTTGTCAGGCCCTCCTTCTGCATCACTGACAAGGGGAAATCACGCCGGATAATCGAGATGAACTTTCTCGGCCAATGCAGGGATCGAACATTCAACCTCCAGGCTAGCGAACCAGCGCCTTATCCACTTAGCCACCGTGATCCCCAACCTTTTGAAGGAAGTTTGGGGGGGGGGCGAATGGTTTAGCGCATGTGCGTTAGATAACAAGGTCTGTCATTCAATCGAGTGGCATGGTTTTTATTCCCACTTGTACTTGAACAGGAGTCGGATCGCCTGTCTATCCTTTAATTTTAGTTCGCTCATTATTTTAAACTGTGTTTACCCAACCCCAGTTGTTACTGACGATGTACAAAACAATGATATTCTTTGAGTTAGATGCAAATTACCTGTCTCTCTTTTACTAAACTGTTCCTGGAATTAACATTGATATATATCTAGTTCGCGCCAGGCGTGTTTCATACCACTACCCAATACCACTCTTGTTGAAACAGAATAATATGTTCCAATCTTTATTCTGGTCAACAATTTGTACTATTTCAATTAAAAAATTATACAAATTTCATCTTAACATACCTAATTTTAAAAATTGGAAAAATTCAACTACATGCCGTAACATGGTTTGAAAAGCCTTACGTAAGCACTTTCAAATGCAACTTGGATTTGAAAATATTTTCAAACCCTCTGGACAAGTAAGATAGGTTGTAATGGATAATTTACACAACGGGTAGGACACTTAAACATCTTGTAGTTAGAATAAGGCTAAAACAAATTTATGGACCTGTCCAGCCAGTAAGAGTGTTTTTGTCCCTTTAACCATATTATTATTATGTTATTATTACTCTTATTTTGTATAATATACATGTATATTAGCTTAGTTTGTATATATATTTTAAGAACGATAAATCGATTATTCTGTTCGTTTAACATTTCACACGTTGAGTACGTAACACGAGCGTCATAGCAGGGCGGTGGTGACAGTATTGGCAAGTCTCCCCGGGGCTCAGTTTCAAAATGCTTTAATTTCCATCTGGACTGTAATAGCTTCCAATATACATTATTAAATAATTATATCCACTTGTTTTAGATTTATATGTCTGTTCAAATATAAGTGAGAACATTATGCTTGTTAAAATCCTTGAGTGGTATTTAGCGATAGGGCACATTAAAAAAAGCAAAACAATCTTTGTACTGTAAAATATAGTAAAAATAGGCCGAAATGATGACTTCTGTGTGGGGCTCAAAAATTATCTTGGGACCAGGGCCCTGAGAGACCTTGCTACCCCACTGACTTTTATTAAACTTTATATTTCTGAAATTCTGTACTTATCTTATATCAGTGTATAACATTTGTAAAATATTTTACTTTTAGGCTTCGGTCGCGCAGGGTGAAAATTTGAATATGACGAGTATTATGGACCCATGGGTTACCCAGGCAAACTATCCTGTCGTTATGGTAACAAGAACAAATGATGGGTATGAGCTAACACAAAAACGTTTTTTGATTGGTTCAACCGACGAGGAAGCTGCAGGAGACAGTGCTCTATATGGGTAAAATATTTAAAATTTTAAAAGGAAATAATCACTTGCAACAATGCAATTAAGTTTTTGAATTCATACTTAAAATAACCCTATAGTCCGTTCAAGACAGACGGAGACGACCATATTTGTTGTTTTTATTTCCATTTCCAGTAAAACATGTTTATAGTATATCAAAATGAGCCTGACTGGGCTTCGTCTACCCTGCAGCGAGATAAAATCAGTTTCTTCATTTAGTATTCTGTGGTTGGCTCCTTTTAAAGCACCACATATGCATTCCGAATGCATCTTGCTGTTAAGTTTCTAATTTGGTGTTAAGGTCACCGATGTACACAGACCGCCTGATGTGACAATAGGCAAAGTGTGGATTGAAAAGAATGTATTAAGAACTATATTTAATAGGGTATATTTCAAGGGTCATAAATAATAAATGATAACTTAGTTACATGTTTATCCCATACGAATGTTTTCTTAACTAAGTGATGGTATAAATGGTTCCTTTTTTGGTAGTAGCTGCGACGGTTTCAGTTGCTGTTAGGCCAGCCGGTTCACGGCACACGGGCACGCAATCGGGTCATAAATCTTAAGATAAAAACAAGTATCGCCACGTTTCAGCAATTGCTCAAAAGAACAGAGGTTTTTGAATTTCCTTTAATTGTTGGGATATATTTGCTAGTCAAAATTAAACTAATATATCGGTATGATGAGAGCTATTGTCTCTGTCCTCAGATCCTTTTAGACTCTCTTAAAATCAATGTTCATTAAACGAAGTAATTTATATATTTTTGCATCTTTTCTTATATTTATGAAATGCCACGTATATGATTAATAATGTAGTCTTCTCCGTACGGATACAGAGTTTTACACAATCATTTTAATTCGACGATGACTTTAATGTTTTATTGCCTTGCAAATGCAGTCTTTATTCGTTTTCTCTTACAGTTACAGATGGCCAATACCTATATCCTATACCACGAGAATTAATGCAAATTTTGTCGCCAATCGTTCAACAATCACTATGCTCCCGGTTACAGGAGAAGCGGGTAAGCTCGAAAAATACGAAGTATTTGCATTGAGCTCCATTCGATGTGATAGCGCCACGTATGACCCAAATACCTTTTTCTTATACATAGGATCACTTATCACGTTGAGGGGCTTCTCTTTCAGAAGGTCGTAACTTCCACAAAACATTGCTTTTTAAAATGTTGATATCCTAAATGCGTTATTAAGATCGGAATAGGTTTTTTCTCTCATATCTCAAAAATTTAATCCGGCATTGTTTGAGACTTAGCACCTTTCAGAACTATGACATGATTATATTTTGGTATTTTCAAAAACCAACTGTGTGTAATGTGTACCATTTCTGGATATACTTCTTGGTTCCTAACCTTTACACAGCGGCTATTGTATTCAACAAGATGGACGCTATTCTCAAAAATAATTGTGACATGTGTGTCAATATACTGTAGCAAACCAATTATTGTATACATATATCTATTTATTAATGCTAATAATATTATTATTTATATGAGCGTTTGTGAATATTCATATATTTTTTTTAATATTGGCAACTGACCGTACGAAGTGTGGCTAAGTGGGTAAGACGCTGGCTCGCTAGCCTGGAGGTCGGGTGTGCGGTCCCTGCATCGGCCATTAAAGTTCATCCAGATTTTTCGGCATTGTTTCCCCTTGTCAGTGATGCATGACGGAGGACCTTCAAGGACAGCTGTCTAGTCGTGCGGATGGGATTAAACACCGAGGTCCCGTATACACATTGACATGCATGTAAAAAGATTCCTTGGCCGTTGGAATTCGATATAAGTGTAGGCCGTAGCGCCGCTGCCCGGGAAAAAATTCCCTCATAGCACACTGTATTGCGTATACCCGTCTTCATTAGCACAGGTTAGGAGCAAAACAGTAGGACGTTAAACCCCATCTCATTTTATTTCATTTACCGTACGTAGTAGGGGGCGTTCAGTAATGCTATATGCTAATGGGGTGACTAACTGAAAAAACAATCTAGTTTGAATTATAGTGTTGGACTACAACAACGTTATGTTTTAATTTAAGTTGATATAACAGCAGATATAACAGATGAGAATAATTGGATTATAATTAATTTACAACAACATGGGTTTTACAGAGTAAATTATGATGTAGCTAACTGGAATGCTTTAATTAATCAATTAAACACAGATCACACAGTAAGTCTGTATTTAATGTTAAACAGGTCAGTCAAATTTTTAAAAGAACGTGTAAAAACATGTTTTAAAGTAATATAATTACCTTTTTTGTTGCCCAATGACTAAAACAACTTGCTGACTGGAGCAAGACGGAAAACACCAGTAATGGGACCATGCTATACTAGTAGTAGATTCAAACTAACTATAGGAAAAGATGACATACACCAACCACCCTTGGGACGGGGTCTTCATACTTTTCTATAAATTCATGAAATTATAACGTTTAACAACTGCATAGACCTGAATTTTATCTCTGAACTGGCTTGATTAATTAATATACATGTAATGGTAATCTAAAATATACGGTGTTTGATATTGATAACATAACTAATTTGGGAGTAATTAAAATATCATTCAGCCACAAGCAGCATTTCCGAAGAAACTTTATACTGATCCTTTGTCATTAAATAACATTGAGTCCCAATCAGTATTTATTAAAATACAGATGTGACGTCATCCTTTGATGTTGGCGTACCATTATCTCAAATAATGTACGGGCAACTTGCCAATAGTACATTATTTCAATATTACTACTGGCATGATGTTTTTCACTGCAAACGCACGTGCGGAGTGTGACCGAGTGTCTGAATTTTAAGAAGTTTAATGCTCTCGCGCTTAAGACATTGCGTAATATATTGAAACAACACTCGGCTATCGCCTCGTGCAGTATCAATATATTACTTAATGTCTCGCGCTCGACCATTAAACTACACTGAAGATACGATGTACCATATTTTTAAGAATCCATTGTACAAACATTGATTGTTTCGTTTGTGTATTACTTCCATTTTCCGTGACAAAGCTGGAAAATCACTAGGTACGTTCTTGGACAACACTAGGAGCGAATCCGGACATCTTTGCCTTAGGCCTACTCACTGAGCAACCACCTGGGCTACCATAATAATTTTAAGGTGGTGAATATTGAAATTGCCATTTACTATGAATTGATGTATTTTCTATACAATCATTTTAGGTTATACATACCTTAAACAGAGCCCAAATTATAAGTGACGCCGAAAATATGGCCAAGTAAGTTTCAATACCTTTATCTCAATCATCAGGTCACTAATTACTTCCCCATTGACTTTATTGTGTATTCTCGTCCCTTAGACCGGCTCTTACTTTTCCCAAATTTTCGTTGGGTAGAACGCTTTTTGCGACAGATAGAGCAACATGTGGCAGAACTCTTGCCCAAAGCATGTATGAGGTTGACCATGAAAAAATTGAGATACACAAGCTGAAAGTAGAAACAAATAAACATGCAATTTCAGACCCTACATTTCAACGTAACCAACCTCACAACACTTGTATCCGTCCGCCTCAAAATCATGAATATTCACTCGAACCTGGATAAAAATGTATTTCCAAACCCTTTTTTTCGATTCTACACCAAGAAGTAAAAAAAGATCGCTATGCCAACGGGGAAAAGGGAGAGGGAGACTAAAAATAACTTTCGCCCCAGGAATATTTAGTGACCTGTGTCCATCAGATATTATTATTTTATTGCCGAAATTGTATTTATAACAACCCACTTGAATTGGTCTCTCGTATACTGCGCTAAATTCTTGTCGAAAAGACTACGTTACAGAAGATGCAGTTGTAGGATTTGGATATAGAGCTGGCCGTTGCTGCAGTAATATAAAAGAATACAAAATGGCGGCTGTGTTTCATTCGTTTAAATCTCCGCCATACGATGGTCTAGCCAACTGGTTATATTTATGTGAATAAATGTCTAAATAATAGTAAACAAAATTTGAGGACAAATTAGATACCTGCAATAGGCCAATAATTTAGCTCTTACACAATGTTTCTATAATGAACTGCCTTTTGAAAATATATTTACAGAGCAGGCCTTCTTGATACATCTATAGCCTTGCAAACCCTGGATTTCCTTAAAGATGAAACAGATTATCCTGCCTGGATGGCCTTTTCAAGAGTAATGGGATATGTTAGTAACATGCTGGAAAGAACAGACATATATGGCAATTTTAGCGTACGTGTCTATATATAAAGTTGAAAATGCTATGTTTTGAAGATATATATATATTAAACAAGTTTAAAGGAAAGAAAAACATTTTTGAATTTATTAAAACAAGATATGAGAAATCACACATAAATAAGCCTTGCTTTTTTTTAAATATTTCTGAAGTAAAGTCAATATGACGTATCGTCGTATGCATTATCTAATTTATTATCTGCATACATCGCGTCAGGTTTACGTAAAATTGCTGAATTATATTTTAGATTAAGATGAAAAATATGGTGGAAGGTCCATTAACTACTCTTGGATTAGACATAAGAGATGAAATGGAACATATTGATATGTAGGTTAATCTGAATTTCATACATATACTGTAAAACAAGATTTTAATGCAAGAACAAAATTAATGCGTTAAATACGAATTATCACCAGACAAATCCGCATATGTGCACTGGTCTGTTATATTACAAAGTGAAGTGGGTTCACGGTGGCTAAGTGGATAAGGCGCTGGTTCGCTAGCCTGGAGGTTGAGTGTTCGATCCCTGCATTGGCCGATAAAGTTCATCTTGTCAGTGATGCAGAATGAGGGCCGGACAAGGACAGCTGTCTAGTCGTTCGGATGGGACGAAAAACCGAGGTCCCAAAAGATCCCTTGGCAGTTGGAATTCGATATTAGAGTAGGCTGCTGTAGCGCCGCTGCCCGGGCAAAATTTCCCTCATAGCAGACTGTATGGCGTATGCCCGTTTTCAATTAGCCCAGGTTAGGTGCTTAAGCGTAGGACATTAAACCCCATTTCAATCATTCATACAAAGTGAAGTGTGGGATAGCTAGCCCGTAAATCAAGAGTATCGTCAAGCAATTGATTAAACATGCATTATTCAAGAGCTAAATCTGCCTAGTGCAGGTCTTTATTTGGGCATGAAATGTTTTCAAAAGTATTAATTAGACATTAATTAACTGTTCCAGGCCTTAATCAACTTTGGATGGCATCAGATTGCTCCGATATTAAACAGATTAAAATGTTTCAGTGATAAATCAAATATGGCGCTTAGACGCTTCGAGTCTTAACTTTGATCAACCAGGACCGTGGTTGAAATTATTGCACACGTCGGCCAAATCTTCAAATGCCAATATGTTCGCTTTCAATAGCGTAATTTGAATGAAATTTTCAAATTATTCATTTTACATCAACTACTTTCGAACTAGTATAGCAAGAATGGCTAGTTCTTATCTATATCTTGAATAATGTAACTTTAATGTTGTTGGTAAAATGACAAAGGCAACTACTTGAAATTTCCTTCTTTATATAGCTTAAAAGAAGCCGCCCAGTCGTACTAGGCCTATTGAATAGGAATCGCATTAATTTCAATTCGCATTAAAATTTGTTTTGACTTCTTACATTTATGCGTCCACAGAACTCGTGAAAATGATCATGCAGTGACTGCTTTTTAAAAAAATACATCTAGATTGTACATTTCAGTTTCACTATTACCCTTCTGGCATCATACGCTTGTTTTCATGGTGTTGAGCTCTGTACCAATGAAGCCCGAGTACAGTTTGATAATTGGAGAAATAACCCTGCGGTTAACAGGTAATGAGGAATAGGGTACTGTTTTAAAATAATGTAAAAGATGTATATATCGATTTACATGAATGTGCTCCCTCCTTGAGAAATATCGGATTCGACGACATATTATACTAAGCTACCATACTAAGCTTTAGTTTTACAATCCGTTCAAGTAATGATGAATATCCCAAAATATCACTAATTACAACTTGGTATGTAATACACCGCCTTGATTTCCGTAAATGGAAACTGTGCGTCTTTTCTAAGAAGACATGGAATGACTTAGTGAATTCACTTAGCTAAAGGCATTTGTTTTGCGTTCCGAGAAGGGAATTTTCTGTTGTCTAATTCCAGCGTTTTCAATTTCACGTGTTTGGTTAGGGAAAGCAGTAGAACAGTAACGAATCTACCAATCCTACTTTCAGTCCAAATACACCTGTTGAGCAAAGTAACACACTTAACAATAGTTTAGTCGAAAACGCCAAGTTGCCAAATCATGTTGCCCATGTCCAACTTTTGTACTGTTGAACAAACCTCAATATTATAGATGTTGGACATAGGCACCCTGATTTGTCAACTTGATATTGTCGACTAAACTAACCTCAATAACTGAAACTTGATGAACACTCTTCATTCATATCCTTTTTTATCACCCAATAATGCATTCTACATTCTACAGTAGATATCGCTTGTGTGACAAATTTCATTATCTACTGCGATATCTCCTTAGGATACATGAATTTGATTGGTCAATAAAAAGGTAACTACTTTTTTTATTTTCAAAGAACAGTTCATTTTTAGTAAAAGTTACCTTTTTTTGTTAGTAAAAATGAACTATTTTTATTTAATCGACCTTGATGGAAACACTGGGTCAATAAAAAGGACTTTGGAATGGTTGAATAGCTGTCAAAATATTGATGTATCAATAGGCTATAATGTATTCAGGTTCAGTAAAAATGAAATCTATAGCAAAGAATTATATTTATTTATTTCGTTGATACTTTTTGATATAAAAAAGGCTGGTAGGAGATTCTCTATGTATCAAAATCATTCATGCCCTTTCGGAATGGAATACCTATATTTTCCCCTTAAAGGTGCCCATTCCCAGGAAACTTATATATGTTATGGCAACATTATATACATTTATATACGAATCTATTTTATTTCAGTATCGACCCTAATCTAAGAACGCTATTTTATTGTGCTGCTGTAAGAAATGGAGATTATGAAGAATGGGATTTTATCTACGAACAATACAAACAAGAACAACGAACAACCGAGAAAGATGCTTTACGTTGGGCCTTAGCCTGCAGCACACATGTATCATTATTACAAAGGCAAGATATCATTTTTATACTGCAATATTTTGTGTTGGAACACATGACAAACTCCGCAGCATGGAAATGATCATACTCCCAGTAGTGTTTCGTTTGATTCGACCTAATCCCACTGCCGTAATGAAAGCAACTTTCTATTCCAAATTATGACTAGTCAATATTCGGATAAATAACCAATACCTAACTGCGTAACATTATCATTCGGGTTGAAATAGAGTTCCAAATACGTTTACATAACATTACGTCACCACTCACCATTTTCTTTACGTCCAATTCACCAGTGCATAGCAGAATATTGCTGAAAACCTAATTGCGTGATAAACGAAGCTATCAAAACAGCTACAATATAAACAATACTGTTTTCAAACAAACAATACTGTTACTGTTTTTAATACCGGCACCTTAAATCACTGTCCAAAGTTTTATGTAAGATCCCAGATTAAACGAAGGACTGCCATGTTTATTGAACGGACAGAATAGACATGCTCCTTCAAAAGCTCAAAAGCATCAGAAGTCAATCCAGAAATGGGCAAAGAGGAATTTCTCGGGCCATTGATTTGGGAATAAGGAAAATGATCGGCCAATCATATGATGGTGGTGTGACACTTGAAATTAACGCAATGGCGTGTTCTCGGTGGTATCGTTGGCCTTGGCATATCGGGACGTCTTCCGCACAACCGTAGTCCGTAGGAAATGCACTTATGCCCCGCCCCCTCCCCGACCCACAATCTATTATATGTGTCTTCTTTTTGTGCTGTGCCATGTGGTGCGTGATCGCTATTTAATTTACTACTGTATATAAATAAAATAAGCCCCACACTACTATGGAATACCAAACAGCTCTTTTTTGAGTGTTCTTAATTCTTCGTTCTTAATTCATAGTGCTAATTTCTTATTTCTTCATTTGTTGTCGCATTTCGACATTTTGTTTCGTTTTCCATATCAGATTTCTAAAATGTACACCACCACCCCCACCCCCACCACACACACACAAACACCCTTGAAATCTGAGAAGATGCAGTACCAGTATTGTTATATAGGCAAGCAATGCTTAATGTATTTAAACTTTCAGAGTATTAGACATGTCGTTGGATCCTGATGAAGTCAGACCACAAGATATTCGGACCACCATTGTGTATGTAGCACAAAATCCTCTTGGTGTAGATCTAGCCTGGAATTTCTTTAGGAATAGACTAACAGAACTCGAGGCAAGGTATGTCAAATATTTTATATAAATCATTTAAGCAGCATAAATCCAAACAGTCACTCCAGTATTGACGGGTATCATTCACAAGGCATGATTTGTTTAATTGTTCTAGAACACCCGATGCCACTTTCCATTTGCTAAGTTCCTAGTGATGTATATAAACCGATTTTCATTAGATACACATTTGTTTTTCACGATTGCGGCGCGTAACGTTATACCGACCTTTTTAGTACCACACTACCGCACTCTATGTATTACCGACCTTTTTAGTACCACACTACCGCACTCTATTCATTACCGACCTTTTTAGTACCACACTTCCGCTCTCTATTTATTACCGACCTTGTTCGTACCACACTACCACTCTCTATTTATTACTAGGGGTGGGACAAAATAACAAAAACATTCTGCAGGGGTGTTTATTAGGCTACATTAATTGATAAAAACGATTTTGGCAAAAATTTTGTTCTATCTCGATTTTTTCGGTCAGGGATTTGGCATTTTTCAAGATGGCGGCCAAAATGGCGACCAAAAATGTCCTCGAATGGGCCAGATGATATGTGTTCAAATATGTCTTTAAATATGTTTTCGTGTATGCCGAGTTTTTCAATAAATATACTTCAACGTGTTTCGAGCTATGGCGGCCAGCCGCCATTTTGACCAAAAATGTATTTTTTGGGAAATTTTGTTGTCGCATTCGGTAGATAAGGGGTCATGTATTTTTTAAACATGTTTTCGAGTATGCCGAGTACAACAAATGGTACTCCAATGTGTTTCGAGCAACGGTGGCCACCTTGGTTCCAATATGGCCGCCATATTGGCCGCCATATTAGCCAAAAATGGATTTTTTGGAAATTTTGTTGTCGCACGTGATAGATATGTTGTCAACTATGTTTTTTAATATGTTTTCGAGTATGCCAAGTTCAACAAATTATACTCCAACGTGTTTCGAGCAACGGTAGCCGTCTTGGTTACAATATGGCCGCCATATTTGCCGCCATATTATCTTCGACCGCCAAAATGGCCCCCATATCGGCCAAAAATGGATCCAATATGTCTTTAATATGTTTTTGCGTATGCCGAGTTCACACAATTATATTCCAACGCCTTTCGAGCAACTTCGGCCATCTTTGATCCAATTTGGACGCCAAAATGGCGGCATATTGGCCAAAAATGGATTATTTTATATATTTGTTGTCGCATGCTGTAGACATGTGTTCCAATATGTCTTTCAATGGGTTTTCGGGAATGCCGAATTCCAGCGTTATTCGAACAAAGGCTGCCATTTTGAATTCAATATGGCCGCCCAAATTAGTACTAAACAGTCATTTAATGTTCCGCCTCAATTTACTGAGCTTGAAGGTTACATATTTGTAATGTCCATCTACTATTTCTGCTCTCTTTTTTGACGGACATCAGGAGAACACGTCATCCTTTAAGGAGCTTTATTTCTATGATCAACTGTTTCTCGTTTAATCCGTTCAGAATTCTTATATTAGATCGTATGGTCGGTCTCCCTTGTTTTTTTTTAACACAACTCACAAGTCCAAGAATTTCATCATTTTCGAGAATTTTATCTAGTAAAACGGACTCGATTCACCATTATTAAATTGACTAGATGCACCCACACAATGAGATAATAATAATAATAATAATAATTTATTTATAGAGCGCCTATAATCCAATACTTAGATTGCTCTATGGCGCTATTACATTATTGTAAAAGTATAAAATATAAAACATCTCAATAATAAGAACATTGCACAATTAGAATAAAATATGGTATGCAATACTAAAAAGTAAACTCTTAAAAAGCTTAAGCATTTAACAAATAAAATGGCTTTTAAAAAGGTGGGTCTTTAACTTTTTCTTAAAAACAGGCAGGGAAGGGGAATCTTTAATTTCAGAAGGTAACTTATTCCATAGTTTAAAAGCAGCAAAACTATATGATCTTTCCCCAAATGAGGATTTTGCATGATATGGCATTAGCAAGTTTTTGTTTTGTGATCTAAGTGTGCGTGTAGGAATATATGGGGTCACTAGTTGTTTGAGGTAGTCAGGTGAGTCTTCAATATTAATGACAGCGTATGTTAGAGAGAGTATTTTAAATTCAATTCTGCTAGTAACTGGCAGCCAATGCAGTTGGTGTAAAATAGGGGTGATATGTTCACAAAGTTTAGTTCTAGTTATGACTCGGGCGGCTTTGTTTTGAATTTTTTGTAATCTATTTAGTTGAAGAGAAGGCAAGTTAAACAATAAAGAATTACAATAATCAAGGCGGGAGGTTACAAGTGAGTTGACAAGCATTTTAGAAGTATCAGTATCAATAAAGTTTCTAATGCGACCTATATTATATAGTTGAAAATTAGCGGATTTACACATATTCGACACATGTTCTTTCATGTCAAAATTTTTCCCAAATTTAACACCGAGGTTCCGTACACTGTTACTTGGATGTATGACAGCACCACCCACTTTAACACATTTTGTAATAATTGATGAGAGTCTATGATCGGTTGCTACATTGGATACATTGTGGATACATTGCTCAAACTCGTTTAAACTGACTACCGGGCGTTGTTTAGGCTGGATTCAATATTGAACTGACTAGATGCAGAACATTGCTACATTTCCTGCAATACTACATTGGTCAAATTCGTTTTTTAAACTGGATTTGTAATTCTTAAAAACACATGTATACTATTGTTGTTTACTGTTTAGTACTAATTTGGGCAACCATATTGGATTCAAGATGGTAATTTTTGCTCGAATAACGCTGGAATGTAATATATTGGACTTGGCATCCCCGAAAACCTATTGACAGACTTATTGGAACACATGTCCACAGCATGCGACAACAATTTTTTTTAAAAGCAGTTGCTCGAAACGCGTTGGATTATAATTGTGTGAACTCGGCTAACGCGAAAACATATTAAAAGACGTATTGGACCGCACATCTGACCGCATACCGCAACAAAATTACCAAAGAATCCATTTTTGGCCAATATGACGGCCATATTAGTGGCCATATTGGATCCAAGATGGCCACCGTTGCTCAAAACACGTTGGAGTATAATTTGTTGAACTCGGCATACACGAAAGTATATTAAAAGACATACTTGACCACAGATCTACAGCATGCGACAACAAAATTAAACAAAAAAATCCATTTTCTTCCAAAATGGAGGCCATATTGCATTCAAGATGGCCGCCATTCCTCGAAACACAATGGAGTATAATTGTTTGAACTCGGCTTTCGCGAAAACATATTCAAATTCATTTTTGGCCAATATCCATGGCGGCCATATCAGTGGCCACATTGGTTCCAAATCTACCGCATGCGACAACAAAATTTCCAAAAAAAATCCATTTTCTTCAAAAAATGGCGGCCATATTGCATCAAAGATGGCCACCATTGCTCGAAACACGTTGAAGTATAATTTTTGGAACTCGGCATACTCGAATACATGTTAAAAGACATATTAGAACACATATCTGGCCCATTCGAGGACAACACTCTCGAAAAAGATATTTTTGAACGCCATTTTGGCCACCATTTTGTAAAATGCCGATCCCCGACCGAAAAAATCGAAATAGAACAATATTTTGCCAAAAACGTTTTTTTTTTAATCAATTTCGCCTAAGAAACACCCCTGCAGAATTTTCAGATGGTAGAAAAGTACATTTTTGTCCCATCCCTATTATTACCGACCTTTTTAGTACCACACAACCGTTCTCTATTTATTACCGACCTTTTTAGTACCACACTACCACACTCTATTTATTACCGACCTTTTTAGTACCACACTACCACACTCTATTTATTACCGACCTTTTTAGTACCACACTACCGCACTCTATTTATTACCGACCTTGTTAGTACCACACTCTATTTATTACCGACCTTTTAAGTACCACACTACCGCACTCTATTTATTACCGACCTTTTAAGTACCACACTACCGCACTCTGTTTATTACCGACCCTTTTAGTACCACACTACCGAATTTTTGTAAACCCTTGTCGCTATAAACTCGGTTAAATAGCCACATAAAGCCTCCATATAAAGTAAAGGTTGAACAGTGAATGTGCAATATAAAAAAGAGAAAGCCAAAGAAAGTATATTTGGCATTATTCAAGTTTCGCAGTTTTCGCGTTTCCTTCTTATCCGGATTTCATTTCTTATTCTTTATGTCTTTGATATTGTGTAATGAAATTTGAACTACATGTATATTGCATTTTAGTATGGGTTCCAGTACATTAGCTCGACTACTAGTATCTGTTACAGCGAAATTCAACACCCAGTTTTATTTAGATCAGGTAAGACGAAGGGCTGGGGTTTGGTTTCAAAAAAAATTTTCTTGAAAATTAGCGTACCTGTGTTTCCGCATAAATATATATATATTATATATATTATATAACAGTAACAGAGGTTGGAAACGAAGTACACCAGTGGCAATACGTATGTTCTTCTTAGTTCCACACGCCAATTCGAAATGATAAGTAATAACCCATGGATTCGTTAATTTTTTATAATGACTTAAATAGAGTACTTTAACATTAATGGGATTATGTTTTATTCTGTACTCATTGTGCATTGAAATGGGGTTTTAACGTCCTACTGATTGCACTGATAAAGACGGACATGCGTCATACAGTGTGCCATGAGAGCAGTTTGCCCGGACAGCGGCGCTACGAGCCTCTCTTATAACCAATTCCAACTGCCAGGGATCTTTTACGTGCACTACAATGTATACACGAGACCTCGATTTTTCGTTCCATTTGAACGACTATACATTTTCTCTTGTAAAGCTCGCGGTCCTGTGCCACTAATAGAGCGGAAAATCCCGACCGAAAACGGAAACCCCAGGTTAGCGAGCCAAAGTATTACTCAATGAGCCACCGTGGCTCCCCCGTAAGCCATTATGACTCTTGACACTCTACACACGCTCTGCTGTGATGTATAATTTGCACAGTCCATATTCGTTTTATTCAAACTATTTTTTTTAGATACAAGAGATGATTAATAACGGACAAACTGCATCCATTAGTGGCTCCTTTACAACGGCTGTAGAACAGACAGAAGCTAATATGGAATGGTTGAGCAATAACTACGATTATTACAAAAATTGGTTAAATTCCACAATTACTCCTACACCTGCAGCCTAAGACTACAAGACAAAACACATGTTAATCCCACAATTATTTCTACACCATAATTTCTGGTACATTTGGATAACACATCGTTACTAAAAAAATCATACTATTGTTCTATTACGAAGTTTATCTCAATATGTATAACTAAAGAAACTTGATATATACTTTCCATTAATAAGTCCTGAACTCATAATTGAACAAATGTATGTATATAATATATATATATATTGTATAAATAAATGTCAATATGTTATATGTCACATAGTATATAATTTAACAAATTACAATTACGTTTATAAAATATATTTTTTACAAATTTCATTATCATTATAATATTACGTTATATTTTTCTTTTACGATCCGGGGGTTGGCGGTAATCGTCCAGCGCCGTGGATCCATTCAATCTGAAAAAAATACAGATCTATATGTCGTTTTGGTTTTTATTACTTTCGATGCCCTACACTGCATAAAGATCGGACCGGTTGTTGCGATGGGCCACGTCAGCGGTCATACGAGCGGCTTTTGACCCTATGACATCAATTACCAGTGATGTGACTAGTGGATTACCCACAGTTCCATGCAAAACACGTCTAAAGCTCGCTGTAACAGACTGTTTTATTGGCTAATCGCTCACACCATTTAGAACACGTCAATGATAACAATTCTGCCAGATCCTACACCCTACAGTGCCATACTCATTACATGAATACCTTGACAAAGTTCGGTAACGTTTGAACAATACAGTACTGGACAAATTAATATCAACAAATTCATAATTGCGGAGAAAATCGAATCTTTTAGAATGAACTGTTGATCAAATGATGACGTTTGAACATATTCGCGTGGAATTTTGCACACATGCCAACATGGCCTCACTCTTTGCAGTGAATATACGATCGACGTCGTTCATGACGTAATGACGTCATCCCGGATGATGACGTCATTAACGACCACAATGATGTTTTCTTGCAGTTTTTGAAAATGGACTTTATAGAAATACTATAAGATAGAAATACCAAGTAACACTTAGGTGGTAGTTGACTCTGATGACATGGCCATGAGACAATCGAATGACAATGAATACACTGAACGAGCGTGATGTCATGACGGCTGTATGACGTCATCAGACACTCTAAAGCCTGATTCCAGAAAATAAAGATCATGATTCTTGATTGGCTGGCAATTCACTTGAGATGTCCCCAATCGAAATGTTTTGGGACACACTGAAGGGCGAAATACATGACGCCCCCATAACTAATAAAGTGGACTTGATAGCCTGCCTAATCATGGGTCTGGTTCCATTCCAAAAACATCAAAAGACAGTGCAAGAGTCTAATTCAGGGAATGCCACGACGCGTGGATGCCTTGATAAAAGCCAAAGGAGGACAGACCAAATATTAGAAATAGATCATATCACCAGGGTCGACTACAACCCAAGTGTTACTTGGTATTTCTACCTTATAATAATTATATAATGCTCATGTTCAAAAACTGGAAAAAAAACATCATTAAGCTCGTTAATGACGTCATCAGTCGCTATGACGTCATTACGTCATGAGCGACGTCGATTGTACATTCATTGCAAAGAGTGAGACCATATGGGCTTGTGTGCAAAATTTCACGCGAATATGTTCAAATGTCATCATTTGATCAACAGTTCATTCTTAAAGATTCAATTTTCATCGCAATTATAAATTTGTTGCTATTAATTTGTCCAGTACTGTATATACCTCAACAAGAACAGTGATGATGTATTCAACAAGACGGTGTGAGGGACAATTAGACTACTCCTTCTTAGTATTGGCTATGTGCAAAAAACACTCATCATCGAACGCAGTCATAAACATTTTACCTATAATTGGTCATCTACAATAATTTTAAACGGTCTACCATATGCATATGTTTTGTGTCACAAAGTCTCCACCGAACCAATGTTTAACTCTCCTTAGTTTAAATATTCCAACCGCGGTGGCCCAAGGCAGTGATTAAGATATTAGCTCACAACCACCAGGTCCTGGGTTCCCTCCCGGTGTTGACGCAGCAATTTTTTTTCCAGGGGCGGTTTCCCCTTGTCAGTAGTGCAGGGTGGAGGTCTAGCAAAGACAATGACTAGTCGTTTGGGTGGGCAATACACAGAACCCGTGTACACATTGGCCATACTGCACACAGCGTTCCACCTACGTCGTGCAAGAATGAAACACTGTCCTAAATAAACCCCATTTACAACGCTCGCGTCATCATTTTAGGGCGGGACCATGGAGGTGTGGGCGGGACTTATCGAACGCGCGTCAGCTGTGTATACACAACAGTGTGAAAATAAACCGTAGCACATGTTTTATGTAAACACAAAGTCAAATTTCATGTTCTGCCACTTGGCTAAAAATCGATATATAATATGTGCTATGGGTAATATTGCAATACATTCTTTACCATTGTAAACTGTCTTTAAAGTTTCAATGTGTTTATCTTTCTAAACAAGGCCTAGATACTCCTAAATTTGTTTTCGCTGCAAAACCGCCTGTGAAATTAACTGCCATAGGCGCCGCCATATTGAATACTTAGGGGACTTTTTTGTGATTCGGCTCTTGATTAGTTTGACATCTTTCATACAAACAACGGCTAAATAAACATATTTAATTTCATTCAATATGACAATAGAAGAGAAATAAATACTTCTAATTAGGTTAGGGCCTATTCTCAGCCGAAGCTAGCAGTAGATAGGCAGCCTAAGTTTAGGATGTACATTGGCGTGTGCGCGTCAAAGGACCTTCACAGTTTGAATTCGAAATAAACTGGCAAGTAGCGCTGCAGTTAGGGCAAACTGTCAAGGATTAAACCCGTCAGCATAAAAGTAGGAGTTAAATCCCATTTAATTTAACTATTCCACCACAATAAGAAGCAGGGTTATAGAGCCCCGAAAAAGTGTGACTGGCGACGAGCGATCGGACGAACTGATAATAACAGTCCACTGCTTTCTTTGTGCGCGTTAGGACGAGTCCACATCACGAAACATTGTCTTGAGATTAAAAACCAGCGATTGTGACTCACAGGCGTAGGATTGTCTGCCTAAACGTTTTGGGGGTTTTCTTCGGCTTCCACCGATGTCAAATTTGTTTAGTAAGACCAATTCCGTTCTACGACCAGTCCAGCATAAAGATCACAAAAGCTTAACCATTATTCAACATTAATTGGGAAAATGCACACAATCCAGCGTCATATGAATAGGCTACTGCACAGCAGTAAGGCCTGTGGCAGATGTGCAGTTCATATCACCCAAAGAGATAAATTTCTAATCTTTAGACCCCCGCATCACGCCTCTCGGTATTAGAAATAACATAATCGTCGACAGACTATTTTTTTTAATTGCTAATATACCTTTAAAAGTACAATGCAGATATTGTTTAAATAATCTGAATGGGATAAGAATTAGGCTAATATCACGAATTGTTCTATATTATAAGTCTTCGATGATTTTACATGTAACGGTAGGTGTGCGGAGTTCTAATAATTAATGTTTCATCATACCAGTTTGTAGTCATAAACCGATCCGTAATGATATTAAAATTTGTGTCGCGAGTAAACGGGTCAAGTCATCAATCTACAAACTATTGAGATCACTGGATGAACATGTCTATTTAGATTTCAATCCACATGTGCAACTAACATTACTAATAATTACTGTTTAAAATGCCGTTAGTGATAATATGTGGATTACCGTGCAGTGGTAAAACTAAGAGAGCAAATGAATTAAAGGAATATATATGTGAAAACGAGCCAAGTCGCTCCGTACACGTAGTGACAGATGATCAGGCTACTCTAAAAAATGATGTTTATTCTGGCAAGTATTGCACTTTTCAAGTCTTATGTTCAGTGAATGCTGAGTGACGAAGTAGTATTCATGGCACAGCTGATCGTTTTAATCAGCCACTGATTAGTACTGCTATCATTAAGTAATGTAGTGTGTACGTTTCACTCGAATAGTGCCGATGCTTAATAATTCCAATTTTCATACATTTATACGGATTGGTTGTGGAATATGAGTAGAATTATAATATAGTATAGAAATAAAATGAAGTGGGCTTGTCGTACCACGTTTCTGTACCTACCGCAAAGATGGAATATGTCATACAGGAAACGTTTGCTTGAAAAGCAGAGTTTCCGCTTACTCTTAATCGAAATGTACTGCGCACAGGGTTATTGTTATTGTGCGTGTAACAGGCCTACGATCCTTGTATTTATTTGTTCCCACCCGAACGTCCAGATACAGTTACGTACGATCCCTGTTTTCTCTAAGGCACAAAATCCTGCATCACTGACAAGGGGTAACCATAACACTCGTCAACCAACCAACACATGTTAATAGAGTCAGATTGGGATTAATAGAGATTCTCCCACGAGTCTTTTTTGATATAAAAAAAACAGAGTAGAAGATTTTATTTATCACCCAATCATTTCTTACACGAACAAATAAAAAGATATAGTTCGTTGTTTTAGATGTAAAAGTAGACTATGAAAGTTATCAAACAAGTGCGATATATACTATCTAGAGCCTGTTATATTGTGTGATAAATAATTTATTTCTGTTTGCATGTCCCATTAAATTACAGTTTTGTTTATTGTTACAGATTCACAGAAAGAAAAGATATCCAGAGGTAATCTGAAATCTGCAGTACAGAGGTTACTTAACAAGGATGATTTTGTAATTCTTGATTCACTTAATTACATAAAAGGTGAGTGTGTAGGTGTTTATAAAAAAAATGAAAACTAACACGACAAGATCTTGTTTAGAATTTATAAAAAAATTAAATAACTGGCTTGTTCATCAGGATATTAACCCTTCAAGACCCAAGACCCCTTACAGATGAACTAACATTCTAATACTTGGTCATATAAGAGGTATAGGAGTAATTAGAGGAATTCCGGAGTTTGGAAAAATTTGAATGACCTTAACCTATTGTTCAAAATGTTCCAAAATATAAAAGAACAAGTAAATCTTAATTTGTAACATATTTAATGCATACAAGTCTCCAGTCTTGTAAAACAACAAGTATTGGTCTAGTTTGAATTAGAATGACAAGTCTATGGTGTATGGTATTCGTGAAATGATCAAAAATTTATATTTTCAATAGCTTGATTATTCGGGCCACTTAGTCCTATAGTGCCAAATTCGACCAAACGACAAAACTATTAGATTAAAAAATATATTATTGCCGAAATTAATTCAAATGATATGTAGATATGATCTATTATTACTGTACCACATGTAAGTGGCTAAGAAAGTAAAAAATACCCAATAATTAATCTGTACTTGTTCTTTGTATTATTGTAAAATCACCATGCTTAAAAATTTGTGGGGCTGCCATTTTGCACCATGAGAACAGTAACTTTTCTACCTCATTGTGTATTACTCTCTTGTTCCCTAATTGGCACTATGGGTCTGAATTGGTGTAAAACAGTTTTTACATCAGTTTTTGAATTTTCTTTTGGAATGGGAGAGGTCTGAAGGGGGTATTCCAAATTTGACCCCATGGGCCTTAGAGGGTGAAGAACCTTACCGATTTTCTACATTTTCGTATCTTAAATATTGAATGCGTTTGCCGGCATGTATTTCCGGTTATTTGTTTACACTTTAAACTCGTGAACACTATACATGAGACAAAATGGTAGTGGTAATCTTTAGCGTCTGTTTATTCCAGTCGATATAGTATTTATTACCAATGCTCTCGCATAAAAATATGAAGTCACTGTTTGGCATGACTTATGGAATAGTATGTCTAGTCTCGTTCTTCGAGTCGCATTGTGGTACACGATTCGTGTACCAATGGTAAAATATTTTTTTGGTCGTAAATATTGGATACCAGAAGCCCATCTTTTCTCGATAAGATCACGCCATCAGTGTTGATTTAAATTGACAAATAATTCGTGTTTTCCATGTCGGAAGACTTTGGATGATAATGAGTTAGAGACTTGGCTACTTTAACAGTAGAATTTTAAAAACAACCCAGTAATTGGGAGTAACTTCGCATAGTTATTTTCACATTCACAGTTTACTTTTAAAGCGTAGTAGGCTACATAATATTATGTTTCTAAACGTAGCTCTGTGGAATTTGTTGACAATTATTTTGGAATAAGTATGGATGACTTCGTTGCTGGCGAGCTTATAAAGGGCAGACAAGTCAACATGTGTAATCTTTGTTATTTTTGTAGGTTTTCGATATGAATTATACTGTATAACAAAATCCTGTCAAACTCCACATTGTGTTGTAAGTACATGTATAAACAAATCTGATTAAAACACAAATCCTATTTCTTTCGTTTTGTCATAGCTCAAAATTTAGTTTTACTTGTCTTTGCTACGCTAGGATTTGGAGCAGTTTTTATATAGCCCGGGTTGTGGTTGATGTGAGGGATTAGCCAATGAAACGATCTATTACAGCTAGATTCTTGGGTATCCTACTAGCAACATCAACGCTGATTGCCTAATCAAATTTCTGACGTCATAGAGTCAAAGGCCTTTTTGTATGACCGCCTGACACGACACGTTCAGATTTGTATGTAGTAGAGACCATGAAAAGTATAAAAAAAAACGAAATTAAATATACATGTAGATCTGTATTTTAATCAGATTGTAAGTAAACAATTTAATTAAACATTTTTTAAAAACCTGATTAGTAAATTAAGCTAAAATTATATGCCTCAGCAATGGAGGCCCAGGGAGTAAGTCGCTAACTCACTAACAAAGGGTCCCTGGTTTGAACCAACGGTTTATTTTACCATCTCGGTAGCAACAATTTGTAATTCGTCTATCTGAAGCAATTCTGGGGAATACTAACCCCATCCCTAACCCTTTTAGGAGGGGTAAATTGAACCCAGGTTTAGTCTTCTCAAAGGGTTAGTGTTGGGGTTAGTATTTTCAAAAATACTCATTTATATAAAGCCACCATTGTGGACTCCGGAAATTCTCGAACCTCCTCAGTCCCCAATCGGCCTACACTTCTTAATTTCGGGGAGGGGTGGGGTGTCGCGGTTGCTAAGTTGGTAAGACACTGACTCGCTAGCCTAGAGGCAGTGGCGCCGGAACGGCGCGAGGGCCAGGGTAACTCCCCCACACCTCTATAAAATTTTGAAATTTGTCAATTCCGAGAACGCTGTTTAGAGCGCCTCTTGCATTCCAAATTAGAACATAAAACCCTTTAAAATACACGATAATGAAAGAGACAAAAGCCTGATTATTCACCATATCCGTATCATCCCATAAAAAAATATTTTTAATTTGACATTCAATACACCAATCTTTGTCACGAAAATAGAGACATGAGATTTAGAGACACGTTTCCTGCAAGATTTGAAGAGATCATTTCCAGGAGCAAGTGTTAACGAGACGCTATAATGAGTCTATAATCCACCGAAATAATTGAATCGCCGATCAGATTTCACTATAAATTTAGATAATATTTTCATAATGCAAATTTCGTCCATTCTCAACTTTTGAATTTTTGCAAATAGTCGATTGTTCAGAGAATTCTGAGACATTGTGGACCTAGTCCAGGTTTTCTCTAATGTCGCGAGGTTGAACACGTTCATCATTAGGGCATGGGTATACATGTATACCCCAGTAAGGGGCAGGGTACCATTTGTATACCCTGGTACCCGGGTTCCGGCGCCCCTGCCTAGAAGAGGCCGTGTGTTGGATCCCTACATTGGCCGACATTTGCCGGCGTGGTTCCCCCTTGTCAAAGATTTGGGACAGAGAGTCTGACATGGACAGTTGTCTAGTCGTTCGAATGGGAGGAAACCCGAGGTCCAGTTAACACATTGACAGTTAGAATTCGATATAGGGTACGCCGGGCAAAATTTCCTTCATAACACTTTGCATGGCGTATGCCCGTCTTCACCTGCCCAGTTCGGAGTATGCAGGCCCGAGGCTAGTGGGGTGTTGGGCGGCTGGCCGTTCCTGTCGGAATTTTTCTGTCTGCATCGGAAAAAAAATCGCTGGTTAGCTATGCTCGCATTTTCGCCGGGAGGGAGTTCTAGTACGACATACCCTCTCCAATTCGGCCGAGAGATACTTAATGTCGGCTGGAAACTCTTAATTTTCCGACACATTCGCCACCTGCATGCCAAAGAGTCCTAAATTCACTCCCACAGCGTCTCAAATTCGGCCGAGAGATAGTTAATGTCGGCTGCAAACTCTTAATTTTCCGACACATTCGCCACCTGCATGTCAAAGAGGCCTAAATTCACTATCACAGCGTCTCAAATTCGGCCGAGAGATAGTTAATGTCGGCTGGAAACTCTAAATTTTCCGACACATTCGCCACCTGCATGTCATAGATGCCTAAATTCACTCTCACAGCTTCTACTTTTCGTGCTCTCTCCTACTCCTGCTTACGGTAGTCGGTGATGACCTTCGTTCATTGATTTTTTGTTGTCGGAAATTTATCTTCCTCGCCCCCCTATGTCGGCTAAATTTTGGTTTCTGGCTTCGGGCCTGGGAGTATGACGTTAAACCCCATTTCATTTCATTTCATTTCTTGTTTTCGACGTCATCCTATTTATTTTACATTGGAGTTATTTCCCCTTTGTGTATCAGTGTATAAACTTACTCTTTGTCCTAAACAGAATTTGTGACCAAAAATTATTGTTTTTGTGTTACAATACAGGTGTTATGTGATATAAATCCAGAGATGGCAGCTAAACTGAATGAAGATAGAGATAAATCAGAACAATATGAAACTAATATGTATGTATTTATCCACCTCAAAAAGACGACAGTAAAAACGCACACAAAACACACACAGATGTTAATTCCCGAATGTCGATCATACGATAGTAGGCCTATCAGTAAAAACGATAATATATTATGCGGTACTGGTGTTTGGCCATATCCGGGTAATGCCTTCTGCAGAGGATACCGAAGTTGCAATTCATCATATCTTTGTAAATACTGAACTGAATTGAACCGTATCTCGACAGATATGCCTTCTGGGGATTCCATTTTCTCAATACTATTTTTGCAAGACATAGGCTCAGAGACTTTAAACTACCCAGGACAGGGCCCTTTTCCTCGAAATCTTAACTAAATATAAAATCCAAATTTTAGTAAGTACTTCAGTAAGTATTTGGATTTTATCTTAGTTAAAATCACGTGAAATAGGCCTCTGATATATATTTTCACGTTAATAGCCTCTATCTTATTAGAATTGTTATTTTCAGATTTGAAGGTTTAGTACAGAGATTTGAAGAGCCTATATCTACCAATAGATGGGACAGTCCATTGATAACAGTACAAAGTGAAGATGCGTTACCCTGTAAAAATATATGTAATGCTGTTCTAAAAAGAAAACCTCCCCCACCGAATATGTCCACACAATGTGTAAGTAGCCTAAATAAATTAAATGTTGGCATGGGGTATAGTAATTACGTGATTGAAAAGTTGTGTACATATTATATTATATCATCTTTACCGGTCAGTTCACATTTTAAACATTTTAGGTTTTTTTTTCAGCAACCCCTATCTTCTACAAATTTCCTTTATGAACTTGACAAAAGAACCCAAGAAATAGTAAATGTGAGTAAAATTGTAAGATTTTGAATTGAGTTATTGACAATTAAATCTGTATAATAATGTATGCAGTTTGCAGTCAATTTTCGCGGTTTTTGTGTTGCTGTGTGTATATTATTATACGGTTTTAGACGCCAGTGCCTCAATATTAGGGGAATTATTCATTGAAACTCATTAATGTCGTAAAAAATTGACAAAAGACGAAGTTTTAACTTGCAAAACCGCCTTACTATAATATGGTGAATATATAGTCCGGCTGTTCGAGATCAGCTCATTTAACCCGGACCCGTAGCCAGCTTATAAACTTTTGGGGGGCTATTGAATTTTGGCCGACGGTTGCCAGCTAAGAAAACTCCTAAGAAATCATTATTGTTGGCGAAATATTGGGGGGGGGGGGGGTGTAAGGGCCATGGGCCCGCTAAACTACCAGTTTATTTTATAGAATATACAGTCTGGGTGATTGAGAAACATATTACTGGTGGTCTTCTGTGCCGGCAA
Source organism: Patella pellucida (assembly GCA_917208275.1). NCBI lineage: Eukaryota > Metazoa > Mollusca > Gastropoda > Patellidae > Patella > Patella pellucida. The sequence goes on from OU795039.1 coordinate 46,797,951, forward strand.
ACAAGAAAAATTGTCTACGATGTTAAGTGAACGCTAAACTTCAGAAACAAACGAACGAGCAAATAAAACCGATGGGGGAAAAGACAGGACTATAATTGGGTAAACTGAACATATATTGACACACTAAGACTGCTATGTTTTATTACAGGATATTATGAGTAATCAGAAGTTAAGTGTAATAGGTGATTCTATATCAATAACAGGTGCAACAGATACTGTATCCTTTAATATAACAAAACACGCAGAACTATTGATATAAATGAAATGAAATGAAATGAAATGAAATGAAATGAAATGGTGTTTAACGTCCTACTGTTATGCACCTAACTCGAGCTAATGGAAGACGACATACGCCATACAGTGTGCTATGAGGGAAATTTTGACCGGGCGGTGGCGCTACGGCCTACTCTTATATCGAATTCCAACTGCCAAAGGATCTTTTACGTGCACGCCAATGTGTAAACGGGACGTCGGTTTTCGTCCCATCCTTTAATAGTACAAAACACTCAGAACTTTTGATAAAAATGAAATGAAATGAAATGGGCTTTAACGTCCTACTCTACTGCACCTAACTTGGTCTAATGGAAGACGGGCATACGCCATACAGTGTGCTATGAGGGAAATTTTGCCCGGGCGGCGGCGCTACGGCCTACTCTTATATCTTATTCCAACTGCCAAAGGATCTTTTACGTGCACGCCAATGTGTACACGAACGTCGGTTTTTCGTCCCATCCTAACGACTAGACAGCTGTCCTTGCCAGGCCCTCCGTTTTGCATCACTGACAATCAAGGGGAAACCACGCCGGGAAATCGAGATAAACGTTCTCGGCCAATGCAGGGATGGAACAGTCGACCTCCAGGCTGGCGAGCCAGCGCCTTATCCTCTTAGCCACGTGATCCTCGAACTATCGATAGAGGCAGTTCTCCAAGAACGTCAGGGGGTCGATTCCACAACTGTATATGGATGTCAAGGAGATGTGTCATAGATTATTGAATGTGTATAGGATTACCTGCCCAACCTCGCTAGTTTCATGGTTTGTAAGATGGTTATCTCCCTCTGTTTGGCATATATACACTATTTGTTCGGGATAAATGTCAAATAGTTCTCAAGTTTACCATAGTGGATGCTGGATTCACAGTCCAGAACGTCCTGAATTGACAGAATTGCGATCGAGTAACGAGGAATTCAGTCCCGTCACAGTTCTGTCAGTCCCGACAGCTGAGGTTGTGTGAGTAGAATTGTGACGTATTTTAAGTTACAAATATGTTTCAGCTGTCATGATTGTATGAGATATTTTTTATTCAGTCGCCATATGCGTTGTACTCCGAAATTTTCATTTTCACTCGATTGACACTTTTTTTTCGGAATTAAGAGAATTCAATTCCGGATCGTTCAATCGAATACGCCCATATATTGATTTTATACCACACTAGTGTTTGATCATTGCAGATTTTTAAAATGCAATCTGATGTTTCGAGTTTTTTTTGTTCATGTCCAAGTGCGGGCTATAGATCACAGGGCCTCTAATCGATTCATATGTTGTAGAATTAAAACTGTTTGTAACAGGGAGTGAGGTCGCATGCCAGGCGTCGTTGGTTTCCATCGGGTTTTGCAGATTCCTCCCACTGCTAATGGCCCCATGGAAACAAGGGTATTATTGAAGTAAAGATATAAGATCTCAAAACCGAAATCACATTCCTCCCTGTTTAAACCGCCCCTTTCCTCGTGTAGTGCATACTATTTCAAACACAAACGGACGACCAGGGTGAAGTTTCTGATATGGCCAGTCCACTTGCTGTTGCACGATTGTCCAATACATCAACATCAACTTATGGAAAGCGAGAAATCGTAAATGGACAAGCCCCCAGAACACTATTGCTTTATCGGATTTGACAGTACATGTATATATATTTCAGTTAGTAACATATGAACAGTAGCTTATACATGTACTAATATTTCCTTCATAATACAAAGATACAATTTAATAGAAATTTCAGTTTAGCAGAACTTCAAAGATATCGACGACAGTTTATAACATACAGCAAGATGCACCCTGTTGATGATGCCAATAAGATATCTAACATGTTTGTGCAATATTTAAACAAGAGTCTTCAGTGATGATACATGTATATTAATGCTTTTTTTTGATATACTTGAGAAATCGAATCCTGGTTGGATCAATTGTCCCTTCCGGTGATCCCAGTCTCTAAATAAAATTTTGGAGATTATTGGACGTCAAACCCGATCTCGGAATATGGTGTGGTGGAACTCTTTTATCGAACAGTGACTATTGAATTAAACGGTGAAATTTCTAACAATAATTGCTTTCCTCAAACTGTTAATAGGATAATGATTTTACCAACCACTACTACAAAGTGATTATCTGTCATGTAGCAATGAATGTATGTTTCGAGGTGACGAAATGTGTTGCAGTTCGATTGACTGTAATTAACAAAAGGCACACGGTCATGGTTTGATTTCTTCTGACCACTGACACTTTTAATAAAATTATACCCATAATATAGTTGTATTAGGTGTTCTTCAAATGTATAGAAATAGAATAGGGTTTAGCATCCACGGCCTGAACCCCCAAAAATAGTATTTCATACAATCTTCAGTGTTGTAACCCTTATAAATATTACTGCCACAAAACCAAAGGGTGAATGTTCCTTCCCAAGGCATTTCTAACCGAACCGTGCAAGGTGTCTCACTATGTTTCAGGCATTTTTAACCGAACGCAGCGGTGTCAGGTATCAACGTTTAGCCATTTTAATTAAAAATAGAAAAAGTCATAGTATCCCCAACCAATGTTTGCTTTTTCTTTTGTCCATATGACAAACATGCTAAAACCTTCAATAGATCCAACCAACGTTTGCTTTATATAGTCCGTTTTTGCTTGTTGCTCAACATAACACAAAGGCTGAATTCAATGAACAGTAGTATAGATGTGCTGGGAATTATCGTGGGAAATCTATCAATTTTTTCTTATTGAAAGCCAAATTGCTTTATCTACCACACAGTCGTCTTCCCCTTCAACTCATTCCAGATGTAATAAAAGCAAGTATGTTCCCCTGATACCCGGCTAGTCGGTTCTTACTGACATTTGTACCGTTCCAATTATAAAAATTTGGACACGATGGGAGCTGCTAATCTATTCGTGATAAGATTATTGTATGATTCGAACCCAGATTAATGTATTTTACGACATTTATAGATAGTATGGATGTTTGTTCAACACGTCAATGTCTGTCTGTGTTGACTTTTCATTGGTGGCGCGGAATAATCTTGAATGTAAACTACCCGCTCTTTCCGCCAATAAAAGGAACTGTAGCGGCGAGGATGTAATTAAGTTTTGATGTTGACCGGAAGATGTTATTACAACAAATAGGTATGTCGTAACCAATCAACCTATATCCAATAACAAATCGATTAAACAATTTAGAGCTAGTGTGGACTTGAAACAGACTCTTTAGACTGGACCTAGCGTATGATCCATTATTAATTTTCACTTTATGCAGCTTCCACAAGATTTAACTTTTTTGACATTAGTAATAGTTACGTAATTAATTTACGTATTCTAGCTTTACCAGGGCAGTCTAATAGTTCAAATGTTACATCTGGGATTATATTTCATTTCAATAAAGCATCACTCAATCCCATGATGAAGCAAAGCGCGGGTAGGGGGGGGGGGCATTATCTCCTTCCAATATAAATATAGAGATATGCATTTATCAAATAATTAATCCTCAGTAGAAAAAGGTGAGGATATATTTAATTAATTAATAAGCTTTTACAATAATATATACATAATAATATAAATAAAACAACCCCTAAATAGTTAAAGGGTGTACAGACTGACCTATCTCTTTATTTTATAACAAACACTTCTTAAAACACAGATCCCTTTTCGTTTCGTATTTTATAGTTCAAAAACTGTGTCGTGTTTTCTAGTTCATTTTTCATTTCTTAAATTCGGTTTTCTTTTCTTGATAGCCTCGATTGCTTCAGCGCAAATTTTCCCCACCACGACTAGCTATTAAAAGTATCGCAAATATAAAGTATCGCAGTGCTACATGTGTTTTGTATACCAAGTGTGCATATTATTGTAATTGTATTTTTGTAATATATTTATTAATAAGAGACGAATGAATATAATCCTTCCAATCAATCTCAAAACCAGAAAAATTTGGGAGAAAGAAATTTCTCTGGTGACACTGGGTAGCCATTTTCCCGGAAGGAACGAATCACACGAATGTCAGCGAGTTGACATTGACTCGAGAATCATTTTACAACAAACGAAACGACGATCCGACCTCTAGTTTTCGAGAAATCGACCCAAAAAAGATTGACCAATCAGAGGTCAAAATGGGCGGGGCTTAGGTCTGAACAAATTCGGATAAAATGGACTGTCTTTGGCCCCAGAGGCCTCCGGCCCCTTGACTGACTCTGGGTACGAGATTGCCTTCCAATGCAAGGGGTGCTGCATGGCCGAATGATTAGCGTGTGCGCGCTGTATCTTAAGGACTGTTAATTGTGTAACAATGTGTTAGTCCCGAAATGACTTAGTTTGTATCGAGTGGACGTTAACCACCCCTCTCTCACCCTCTCTCTTTCGCCCACTCTCTCTCTCTCTCTTGCTCTTTCTCTCCAATGCAAGCTACTTCCATCCTCTCCACGTTTAACCCGTGACGTGCAAAGACAATTCATGCGATTTTCTCTAGAACGAAGACATTTTGGGCCAAGACTAAACAAGCGAAAGGTTTGATGATTGTATGAAACGAAGCAAAACTTTACTTTATTATATGGTTGTTAGGACAGTGGTTAAACACATATCTCAACACATTAAATATTTCATCCCAAGACATCTCAAGAATACATCGCAAGTTTAAAATAAACCAAATGAAATTTAGATCGATTTTTATTTCACGTTGTACAAGATGTGTTTAATTTTTGTTTTTAAAACTAGTATTACGTGGATAAATAATCATGCGTATACACAACGTTTCAATAAATACTCTTTTAAAAGGGCATTGGATAAGATTTGATAATAGTTAAAAAGAATATAATAAAAACAAAATTTGCTGAAAATTTCAGTCAAATTGTTTCACTCTGAACCGAAATATTACCAATTGAAGTTTCTGCTAGTCGCGGATGTTGGTATGATAAAACCTCGATAATCCAGATTTATGTTAAATTATCCATAACAAAATGTATTCAAATCCATTAAATATCGCAGGCTAAAGATTGCATCGCGAAATGATTATGGTCTGGATAAGTTAATTGATGTTTAATTAATAATTTTAGATGACATTTCAGGCCTACAGAAAGACTTCCAAAGGAAGATTAAGCTCTTGCATAATGCATGGTTAATTATTTTTTGTGCTTATAAAATAGCGAAAAAAAGGATAATATCTGAGTATTGTGCCATTGTATAATAAATCTGGATATGGATTTTTCTAGGTTTGTTATGAGCCTACTCGCTAAAATCTACTAACGTATTAATATTATCTTTGCCGCAGAAAGAAAGGATCGCCACACATAAAAAAAACGAAACGAAACTTAGATCTGTATTTTAACTACATTTAACACAACGGACATTGATTTACTAACAATATCTTAATGTTTATCTATTTGATATGCATTACATGCAATAAAAATAATTAAAATTGTATAAATAATTTCTTAAAACTAATTCACATCTGTGATAAAAACGATATGTCTTAAGACATTAAAGGTAAATATACAAGTGTATTTACATTATAACACAAAAGCTACCAAAGTTTGGCTGATAATTAAGACACGTGTTTCAAAGCACATGTCTAAGTTGCGAAAGTGATTATACATTATTATGAACATTATGTACAATATGAAATATCAGCGTATAAACTATTGTCACCGACCTCAATTTAAATAACTAGGAAATGAATGCAAAAATCTTTGATCTTTCCCAATATTATATTTCTTTTCATTTCAGTATAAGCAATACGCATATGCTAATATATTTTTAATATAATTCACTTGAGGATTTAGGGCTTACTGATGTAAAAGTGGATTATATGCAAATTCTTTGGTATCTTGTAAGCTTAGGCTGGACACTACACTGATAAAACATTCATCTGCTATGTCATGCCCCTAAAAAGTATATCAATTAGAAGATAAACACTTCATGTTTTGCATTTAGAGGGGTGTTATTGTCCAATAGACATGTCCTGAGATCATTAGGACCCAAGACGCGTAGCGTCGCGGGTTCTAATGTAAAATCTCAGGACATGTCTATTGGACAATAACACCCCTCTAAATGCAAAACATGAAGTGTTTATCGACATTGTAATATGCTATTTACGATTTTAAAAGAAAATACTAAAACAGAGGGGTGTTATTGTCCAATAGATGGTGTCTAATTGACCAATCAAAATGCGAGGTTCACTCTTAGCATGTTACAATAAACTATAACACATACTTATGGAAAAACAGCTACTTATTGATTTGAGCGACATTTCGAAGAGTATTCTCTCAAAGTTATCAGGCTAAACGTCGCCCAAATCAATAAGTAGCTGTTTTTCCATAAGTATGTATTATACATTGTATGTGTTATAGTTTATTGCTCTATCCAGTTACTAAATGCCTCTCAAAGATTAATAAATAAATCGAACAATAAAAACATCTTGATCATATTCTCAGCAGAAATAAATAAATTTTGATTTACTAATTTAGAAACAACTAAGATCCAAAAGTAGAGTGAAAAGAAAATGTGTTGTTTTGAATTGTAACATGCTAAGAGTGAGCCTCGCATTTTGATTGGTCAATTAGACACCATCTATTGGACAATAACACCCCTCTGTTTTAGTATTTTCTTTTAAAATCGTAAATAGCATGTTACAATGTCGATAAACACTTCATGTTTTGCATTTAGAGGGGTGTTATTGTCCAATAGACATGTCCTGAGATTTTACATTAGAACCCGCGACGCTACGCGTCTTGGGTCCTAATTATCTCAGGACATGTCTATTGGACAATAACACCCCTCTAAATGCAAAACATGAAGTGTTTATCTCCTAATTAAACAAGCTGTATAAATTACGAAGATCTCAACAAATGGTGAAAGCGTGGATCGTTATCACACCCCTCCCCACCCCCATCGCTACCATGATGGTCGTAGAAGGGCAGAAGTAGGCATCGAGATTTCTCTAGATTAATCTCGAGATTAACTAGATAAGCCCTTTAACACGTTCAGGACAACTTTAACGGAACTCGCTCTCTCATTAACTATCAACATCCGCTAATTCCATTATTATATTTATATTTTAACAAAATGGCAGACATCAGCGTTAATTCGAGGTTCATGCAAGTGGAACCTGTTGGGGTTTTATAACAGACGTCAGGCTAATGCATGTTTCGTGATCACTGGTTGCATGTTGATGATTATATATATTATGGAATGGTTTTGTTATATACATGCACAAAAAAAAGTAAAACTAGCAACAAACAATTTTCTAACATCAATAGCTGGTGGAACCGGGTAATATCAACACATAGAAAGGCATGAAATACTTGGTTTTGTGAGAATATTTCTACATAAATTTCTAAAATTATATATCATGCTAAATCCTAATTAGTATATCCCAAAATTAGTATATACTCCTAAATTGAAAATTCTTCGATTTCCTTGTGTATTATCTACAAATTAATTTATAAGAAAGTACAAATATCAACATAATTTGTATACATGAATAGAAATCTGACTAATATATAATAGCTTATACTATAATACTACAAACATGATCTTGGTCGATACAATAACAAATTAGTTACTAAATCAGAGATCATCACTTCCTGGACTATGTGGATTAGCTTTTACACAAAGCCATCATGAAACATTGTAACAAAGGGATATCATTTATGATTTAGGTGCATTGAACTTATTGAACTTTGCTAGTTTTGACAATAGATGATTTTGACTTTTCACCTCATATTAAACTGTTGTCCAGTCACGATCTTATTAAATCTAATTAATTCAATATGTCCATTACAAGCTATACATGATCTGTGTACAAGATCCAAACGACTTCAAATGTTTATGCACATGCCGTGACGAGATAAAAGAAACAATTGCAGATATGACCATGTGCTTTATCTGTATCCTGTTGGTATATAATTGAGTAGTTCACTGACAGTTAGAAGAAAGCGAAGAGCCGAGGTGAGAAGAAAGGCTTGGGCGAGTGTAAGGACTCACCCGAGTCCAGCCGCTGCCTTGGCAGAGGGGCAGAACAGTAAATGTTGTATTATGAAGATGTGTTCCAGTAGAAGACTAGTAGATTTAATATTATGTAGATGTGTTCCTGTCGTAGCCTAGTTCTTATAGTTTAAGTACCTGTATTACTGTATTATGTAGATGTGCTCCTGATGTAAATAAATCCTTTATATATACTAAACCGATCTCCTGTTTTAAGCTAATACTAATAGTGTTACGATATCAAATTTGATCAAAGTATAGATTCCATTTCGTTTTGATTTTAATAGTTCGAAATATCGTTTTATTTGTCTTCATAACACAGGGATATGGAAGATATGATAAATAACCCATGGTCTGGGTGGTGTGAGGGATCAACCAATCGAATGGTCTGTGTTGTAGAGTTCACGTCGTGTTGTGCTCGGAACTGTGCGTAGGAATTCGCTGCGATAGTCAGATTGTGAAATATGAAAAAGAAACAGATCTTTTTAAAGCGACCACCTCCTAGAAATGGATATCAAGGTATCATTCATAAGGCTTTTATAAAATCTTAGAAAACAACGAAAAACAAATTTTAAAAGTGATAAACAACAGTACAGATTTAACAAAAAGCATCTTTTCTGTCGCCATATTTTCTCCAAATTGTCGGGATCTGTCGTCCGTTGGTTTAGATTGTTAATAAAAAATTTTATAGGCTAGTTTGATTCTGTATTGTCATGATGACTGATATGTACCGTGGGAAGTTAAACAAATTGGCACAGCCCTTTGAGAAAAAAAGGGATGGTGATTCTACGATGTAAATGAAAGGATAATTATAGTTGTTTAATATTAAACAAATCTATTCTATATTATCGGCTTGGGGCTTCTCTTTCTCCAACCAACCAGTGAGTGATGATGGCTCCTTTACCCTAAAGAAAACATGAAAACATATATCATTTATTGCACAAACATGGCCGGGAGCAAGACATACAGATACACCGTCAACGACATGATGGATAGTATGGATTATGGAATACGACATGTTCTTTTTTATTGCCATTGTTGCAATACCAAATACATGTTTTATTGTTATATTGAGGATTTAAATGTGTGCGATGTATCTACATTTTTCGACAAGATACTCTTTCCTTCAAGGCGTTTCCATTGATATGTTAATCTTTAATTGCCTAAAAATGTTAATGTATCCAGAAAGGAAAACGTTTAACAATCATGGTCATTCTCAGGCTATTATGCGGTTGATTTGTATGGTAATTTGTACAATCCGCCTTACTTTCGTCAAATTCGAACTGCAAAGGTTCGTTTACGTCCACGCCGCCAGCACAACCCATTTCCAATGATTTTTGTCTACCTACATTCTACAGCCCCGGCCCCAACCCGCTCCACCCCTCCATAAGAGCTGGATTAAAGTCCAGTGTTTAATCAAATTCAAATAATTGGTCATATTACCTTCATCTCAACGGGACCTCTTAACTCCAGTTCGAATATATTAAACGTGTCCAGAACTTCTTTACACTGTGGACTAACGTGTATTCGTTGTGCTAAAAGGGATAGACAATTTGATTTATTACATTAGTTTTGAGTAAATATCTTATTAGAATGGGACTATAGCAACTAAGATGTCGAGGGAAGAATATACAAGTATATATATCACTTCCACTTGTGGGGATATAATTATAAGAAAGAAATTAAAAAGAATTGAACTTAAGAGTCGTGAACTTGATTGACTTAAGATGTCACATACAGCTGGTATAGAAGATTGAATTGTTTTGTATACCGTCCGGGCGCTCCCAGCGTTAAGATAATGCGGCCATAATTCAATACTTGAGCATAAACTAAATCGAAATCGGCATTCATATTCCGCTTGCATAAGTTTAAAGACAGAAATAATTACATCACGGTTATGGGGAGGACAAATCCCAGGGAAACACTTTATATGTCTTAGACAATCGATTTCACTAGCTTAGAGATATTACAATTCAGTAACCGACTTGAGTATATATTTTTCAACATTGTGAGTAGAATAAAGCTGTCCTCTCCCATTTGATTAGGATATTTATTCTTTTAATTTAAACATTAAACATGAATTAGAGAGGGCTTACACCTTCTTTATTCTGAGACAAACAGATAGTTATTTTTTTAAATTATGCTATTTTTGTCCGGACATGTTGTTGTTCTTAGTGTTTAACGTCCGCTTCCCCCAAAGGTGATATCGCAGACAAGTTGTCTTTTTTTATTTTTATTATCTTAGCGTGGGATGAAAGCGGAGTACCCAGAGTAATCCCACGAGGTTCAGAAGGCGCCCCTATCTCCAAGACACATACGCTCACACCAGGGATCGAAACCACAATCGCAAGCCAAAAGTGACCGGCCAGCTAGAGGTCGAAGCGTGACACCTTAGACCACTAGGTCATCCCAACCCCCTTGTCCGGACATCGGATCAGTGGTACATTAAACATGTACGCTAATGTTGGTCCCGTATGTTCTCTCATTTCAAAGACTATGAAGACTTTCCTGGTCATTAAACAAGCATGTACATGTCTAAGGAGTTTTTAATGATAGGCAGTGATCAGAATGACTCACGTAATCCGTTTGATTCCATTCTAGAAGCTGTATTAACAGTATCACCAAATAAACAATAACGAGGCATTTTATGACCAACGACACCAGCTACCACAGAACCTGAAAACATATTATTATAAAGTATCTGCATTTAATGTATAATGTAATTTTGCTGTATTAATGTATAATGTAATTTTTTGGTATGTAGTCTATATTTAAAATAGCTCATGCATTTGTGTCCCCCGTCTTTAGAAGAAAGCAGGGGACTATTAAAATGGGTTCGTCCGTCTGTCTGTCGGTCCGTCTGTCCGTCCGTCTGTCACACTTTTTGGGATACAATTACTCTCTTCCTAATTGAGCTAGGATGTTCAAACTTTGTGTAGGTGTTTATTAGGACAATACCTTGATGGAGTTCGAAGATGAGCATTTTCTGCAAAGGGTAAGCAGAGATAAGCAGTTTGATTGGTTGAGCCTTTGGGACATGACAACTTTAGTTCTTATTAAATTAGAGTGATGAAACTTGGAGTATAGTTTTTTTTACATCGATATCTTGACTAAGCTCGATAATGAGCATTTTCTGCTCAGGGTAAGCATTGCTTTAAGCAATTTGATTAGCCGACACTTTGAAACACAATTACTCTCCTTCTAATTGAGCTAGAACTTTCAAACTTGGTCTAGGTGTTTATTAGGTCAATGTCCTGATTGAGTTTGAAGATGAGCATTTCTGCTTAGGATAAGTAGAGATTATTAATTTGATTGGTTGAGGCTTTGGGACACGATAACTTTAGTTGTAATTAAGTGAAAGTGATGAACTTTGTATATATTTTTATTACATCGATACCGTGACTAAGTTCGATAATGGGCAATTTCTGCTCAGGGTACGCAGAGCTTTAAGCAATTCGATTTGCCGAAACTTTGGAACACGATAACTCTCCTTCAATTTGAGCCAGAACATTCAAACATGGTGTAGGTGTGTATTAGGTCAGTGCCCTGGTGGAGTTCGAAGATGGGCATTTAGGGTAAGCAGAGATAAGCAATTAGATTGGTTGGGGCTTTGGGACACGATAACTCTAGTTCTAATTAAGTGAGAGTGGTGAACTAAGTTCAATAATGAGCATGTTCTGCTGAGGGTAAGCAGTGCAATAAGCAATTTGATTGGTCGAGACTTTGGAACAAAATAACTGCTTTTCTTATTGATGTAGAATGTTCAAACTTGGTGTGGGCTTTCATTAGGTGCATGTCTTGACTGAGTTCAGTGATCAACATTTCGAGCTAAAACTAAGCCGAGGTAATCAATTTCTTTGGTCGATGCTTTTTTGGGACAAAGATTATCTTGATTTGATTCTATCTAATAGAGAGTGATTAAACTTAGTGTATACTTTGATTGCTTGAACTTGTGAAAAAAAATAAATGTGCGATTAATTAATATGTGTCATCTATTTATTTGGGGATTTTGGCGGGGGACATCAGCCTCACTGTTGGCTTGTTACCATAACTGCATTTAATGTATATTAATATCAAGGTTTCGACACTGTTAATTTACATTTATAAATTGAAATTACTTATTATCAATACCTTACCTGTATGAAGTCCTATTCGAAGTTTAAGTTTTTCGTCGGGTCTGTGACGTATTCGGAAAGACAAGACTGTATTGAGCAATGCTAAGGACATCCGGGCAATCTCTCTAGCGTGAAGGTTTCCATTTCTATTCGGAAGACCAGATACTACCATGTAGGCATCACCTATTGTTTCTACCTTTTATAAAAATGATATAAAACGATGATTCAAGGTATCTTAGATAATCTACTATGTAATTTTTTTCATCCACATATACAAATTGCACCATTTTATCCTAAGTGGGCCTATTTGCTGTCTTGTGTCATGTGGAGGTATGCTATATATTATCACTAGTTATCTTGTCGGTTTTTATGGTAGGATAATTGCATGCTCAAATAAAGACACAGTACACTCAGATTCACATTCTTGTCGGATTTTAAAATTAGACCATATACATTATAATTAATGGCGAAGGTATTCATATCTAGGTGAAACAATAATTTATTATCTGAGTAATCATTTTGGGAGGCTTAAACAGTACGAATTGATTTGGATTTCAGTGAAATGGTATTCCCTACTGTCCTATTTCGATCGCTGGTTCCTATATAATTAATACAAGTAATGTTAGAAATAACTGGTTTATTTACTTTATAAACATCAAAGTTCTCTATAATGGAGTCGAATGAAGTGTATAGGTCATTGAGGAGATTCACCACCTGAAAGTAAACGTTATTGTTTATTTATGTTTACATTGTCACTTTGTAAAGTGCCCCTGAACATGTTATATGAAAGGGGCACTATACATATTCTGTAATAATAATAATAATAATAATAATAATAATAATAATATAAAATAATGATGCATCCAAATTAGCAAAAAACGTAAGGCATATTATTCGCTCTGTGAAATTAATGCGAATTGGGCATACTTAAACAACATGGTGCATTCAATTTTGAAAGAAACATATAATTTCTAGTGTTCGGATTAACTAGGATTAGTTACAAAAATAATGCGTATTTATTACACTTGTATATTGAAGATGCTGTATATTTAATTTTTCTTCATTGTGTGTTAGATTACCTCCATTGGTGTGCTGGCAGCTGACAGAGCCGTGAAGCCACATATATCACTGAAATATATAGTCGTGTGTTCATACGATTCTGCTTTAATCGATTCTCCCTGTATCAACTGGCCTGCAACTTTTCTGAAAATAATCGAATAAGATCAATGATTTGACTGGTGCCAATTACAGCTACTTCATTTGTCAATACGGACATTACTTGCTATTATAGGTGTTTAAGTAAAAGCTTTATTGGATATCTCTACCCATTAATCAAATTCGTTTTAGTGTAATTTCACAATCGTACCATTGAAACATATAGACTTGATGTATATCAACATAAGCATGCGTTTAGATCATAAGATATATGTCGTTGAGTCAAGCGGTGGGGTTGCATGTGACAAGGAGTTAGGTCGTCATTCAAACCTCGTTGGTTTTCTCCGGTTCCACCGGATTCCACCAAAATCCACGCACAATTAATTATCAAATTAAAATTGTACTATAAGTAAGTCCTAGGAATGACCGTGTTAGTGTCGAGTTGACGTTAAACTCTATTTCCGTCTCTCTCACTTTAAACGAAAAATATATATCATTTACTGAGCGACTTTGCCCACTTTAAGATAACGACGACCTTACAATATATAGGATACGAGAGTATTCGTTCTTATCAAATATACGCATTATGAAATATTCCTAATTAGACTGACTTATGTCCATTATTTTTTCATCTTGTAAAGGCTAATCGAGTATCAGACACGATTATTCAACCGCACCCACGGCCCATTAAGTTACAGATTCTTTAAGTCTGGTAGCAACATCTAGATAAGAGTAGTTTTAAACTGGATTGTATTCAAATGAACCAAGAATTATGATTTATGTCAATATTACACAAATTTTAGATATAATTAATACGACATTCGTAGTGGTATACTGTTATACTTTATATCCAAACTATACTTACTTTGGTAACATCATATATAACAAGTCTTCAGCTCTCTTCTTCTGTTCCAGATAATCACCAGTTCTTTCTTCTACTAAAGCTTCTAGATTATTAGCATATTGTTCCATTCTAGATAGAAGATTATCTAAAATATCTCCTTTATCACCGTCTCTGCAATATGGCAATAGTTAAAATAGTGTCGTGCCGTTTGGTATAGCAAGCGATCCATATACTTGCTAACGTCAATGTTTTATTACTAGACAATACCGACTTCAAATGTTAATGCAATAATATTGGTTTTCAATATATAGGTAATGGGTGGAAATGCATATATAAGTGATCCCATTTTCCGCTCCCCAATAACTCCAAAAGCTGCGATTACCGAATATTATCTACAGTGCGGTATACCGGCTCTATCCTCGATTATGCATATTATTTGCAGTTGGTGATATAGTATCAGACATAATGCATGCCACATGTGTGTGTCTGTGTCATGAGTATGGTCAAAGCTTTGTACATGTCAACGGTACTGACCCTCTACCCCCACCCTCAATGCAAAACATTAAAAAACATGAACGTTGACGGACAGAAAAGAAATGGAAACATATTGATATACATGTAGGATCTATACACAGCTTGTCCTTACTTGTTCAATTTTCTAATAATATTTTTTAAACTCTGAAAATCTGGTCTTTCTGTCGGATCTTCTGACCAACATCTTCTGATAACACCAGCTAACTCATCACATGGACAATCAAAATCTTCTAATGTTGGTCGAAAAAATGGTTTCATACCATTCTTTACTTTCGGTAAAATATCTGTAATAATATGACACATTCGCTTATATTCAATACAATAACTATTATAATTTCCTGGCTGCCGCAAATTACCATACCAAAGAGATTAATCGAAAAAAGAAACATAACGGGATTTCAGACTCGTGATTCTTAATAAATTAATAATGCAAAGAATTTACGGTCGCGTTTATAGCGTAAGAATTTAAATTAATAGTCATATGAGAAGGAATGAATGAATGAAATGGGGTTTAACGTCCTACGCTTAAGCACCGTACCTGGGCTAATTGAAGACGGGCATACGCCACAGTGTGCAATGAGGGAAATTTTGCCCGGGCAGCGGCGCTACGGCCTACTCTTATATCGAATTCCAACTGCCAAGGGATCTTTTACGTGCACTCCAATTTGTACACGGGACCTCGGTTTTTCGTCCCATCCGAACGACTAGGCAGCTGTCCTTGTCAGACCCTCCTTCTGCATCACTGACAAGGGGAAATCACGCCGGAAAATCGAGATGAACTTTCTCGGCCAATGCAGGGATCGAACACTCAACCTCCAGGCTAGCGAACCAGCGCCTTATCCACTTAGCCACCGTGATCCCCCCATATGAGAAGGCGGTTGGGTGGTCATTGAATAATCTGGCGATTCCCCGGTTGGAAATATGTAAGTAATAAGGAGTAGGGTCGCCTGTCCAGCTTCATAGATTTTCTCCAGGTTCTTCGGTTTCTTCCCACTGATAAAGACTCCTACACGCAAGCGAATTTTTTAAATAAAATTGAAACATATGTTAATCCCTAAATGACCTATTTTGTGTCGAGTGGAGGTTAACCTCTCTCTTTCTCTCTTTCACTCTCTCTCTCTCCCTCTCTCAATAGGAGCAGATAACAGTAAGACGGTAAACCCATTTCAGTTAATTTATATCAAGCAGCCTGTGTCACTACGGGTCGGGACTGTGCAGCGCAGTGGACGCTTACGGCTATCCCCCGGATCCATTTATTCTTGTCGAATTGTTTGTTTGTTTGTTTGTGGTTTCTGAGTTTGATGTCTTGTCCATAAATTGTATTTTGTGTAAATTATGTGTGGTGCAGTCCCCCTTCACTTAATATTAGCATAATTGTCCTCCAATTGTTCGAATTCGTGTCATGTTATTTGTAGATTATGACAATTCAATTGGAATCAGATAATGACGATACATAATCTGGAACATCAGGGGAAATATTTATACTTTATTCATTTGCAAATGTAATAAATGCGTCATATAGTGAAAAATGGCTACCTTGTGGTTCTATTTCTATACTTTGCAGATAGAATACACCTTTTCTATAAACAATCTCTTGACATATCACAGCAAAACTATAAACATCTCCTTTAGGAGAACCTGGTGGTGGTCTATTGTGCATTCTCAATAATTCCGGTGCCGTCCATAATTGACCTGAAATTATGAAAATGATACTGTAAACTATACATGTGTATAAATCATTTCTCTTTTGGAGAGTTCACATAGCTTACTTTGCATTATTGGTTTTATAATCGTAGGTTTCAATTCTCAAACAATTATATTCATAATTTTAAAGGGACATTCAATTTTTAAAAATAGTGACATTAAGAAACACATACTTTTATAAAAGGCGTAGGTTTCTTCATGCATGTCATTATCTGATTCTCTCAGGCTATGTAATCCAAAATCAGTTATTTTAACTACAAATCGACTGTCTACAACACAGTTTGTACTTTTTAAATTACCATGGCTGTGTGTATCAGTGCTATGAAGATACGCCATTCCCTGGAAACAAAATTCATATTAAAGAGAGTTTAAGATAATTTAAGATCGTGTAATATTAAAAGTATTCTTAGTGAGTCAATAAAATATTAAAATAGTTCAATAATACCGCAAGTAATTTGAAATTACTTTGTGTCTGTTGATTTCAGGCCGTCATATTTACGCGACTGTATTGGTACCTAAAATCGGGACTTCATCTGATTAAAACACTGATCCTATTTAGTTTAGTTTTGTGTAGTTCAAATTTTCGTTTTACTTGTCTTTACTAGACTAGTAGGATCCGGAAGAGTTGTTATATAATAGGCGTTCTAATTCGTGTGAGGAATTGGCCCATGAAACGGTATGTGGGTAAACCACTAGAAACGCCAACGCCGATTGATAAATCAATGTCTGACGTCATAGGCCATCGAAAGTATATAAAACGAAACGAAATATGTATCTTGTCTGCGATATCACTTAGGTGGAAGCGGACGTTAAATAAAGCTATTTCACACACATGTATCTGTATTTTAATCAGATTAATCGGATCTGTGACAACCGAGCGTGCAATCTTCGTTTTAATTATATAAATCAATATGTAAACAACTCTTTAATTCTTTTTAATGTAAGTTGTGTTGATCTTTTAAGGATTTCAATTAATTATTTTATTTCTATGAACTGCAATTATTATATATAAACTATGCCCTTGTTAAGGTACAAAATGACAATTCGGGCAAAGATATACTAGTAAGTCGGATCATTTTACGGGAGAGGGGTTTATATAGGCTTTGCCTGTTCCCCAATCCCCTCAGTTTTCTGAATAAATATTGTTTACATAAAAAAAACTTAAGATAAGCTGATCTTGTACCCTTACTAATCGCTAATAAACAAACTGACTTACCCTAACGATATCTTGCATAATTGAATATCTGAACATCCAATCAAGTTTTATTTGGTCATTCTCAAGAACATCCTGAAGATAAAATAGCATCACTAGTAGAAAACTGCATCAAAGACAGAGAAGAGAGGAAATATTGGGTCAAGAAATAAACATTAGGGAAATTAATGAATGAATTCTCAAATAAAGGCGTTTGTATCAAATTTATATTAAAGTCTGCAGGGTAGACTATTTACACCAATCCTGTTAATGGAACTGGACTATGAGTTCTTCAATGAAATGAATTCTTATCTAATGTATATTAATTAAAATACCCTGACATCTTTCTGGAACTTTCAAGTGTGTATTTCTATTAGTATGTTCATTTAAAGCTGTATAATACACTTACTTGTAGACTTCCTTTGGGACAGTATTCTGTTAATATACAACAATGTGGTGGATCTATACACGCCCCTACAAACCTTACCAAATGATCATTCTGCAGATCTTTTATCTAGTAATAAAAATGAAAGCAGTTAAAGAGATTCGTTTCCTAATGAATCCACACTATATCTTAATGTCAATGAGATAAGGCAAATGTTACAAAACAGAACTCCCTAATGATGCTAGGCAATATTTGACTATGCCTTTAACAACTGCAGGGGACTGATATCATGTAGCATCATTTTTTTCTGTTCATATCGTGATCAACTCTTTATCCTAAATGAGAAACTTAATGAGGCATCTCTGTATCGCCGTTTCCATGTCCATACTAATAATGATGAACATTTCAAGAATATAATTATACAGCCACCCACTGAAGAAAACACTTAGTATGAGAAACTGTCCATAATTACGGTCACAAAAGACGTTAACACGGTGGGAAGTTTAGAATAACCTTGAACATTACAAATAGCTCTGTCGTAAACTAAATGACACATTTCACCCTATCCGAACATAACATTTGCCTGTTGTGTGCAATTGCAAAATCTTTTAATGTGCTATTTATTTTTCACCTACCATTTATAAAAACTTACATTAAGATAACAACAAAACATCGTAAATCGATCATTTCAATCCATCTGAACACCATCTGGATTTGACATTTTAACTGAGTTTGAAAAACCAAGAACATTTCCGAATTAGCCTATATTTGAAAGGTGAGCGTGTTCAAGCAAACTTCCTTGAAAAACAAAATCCTTAATAATAAAACGTGAAGGCTACTATTACCTGTTTTACTTCCAGTAATAATGGTTTATGGATGGTGATATGTTGTTTTTCTATTGGTTTAATGGCGTTAATTGCACCCTATAACAGAAACAGTATAAAATCATTCCTACACGCAGTTGATAAGAGGGTTTTATAAGCCACTTTTAGTCAGCAAAAAACAATACACAATTAAAGGTACTTTTATTGAATAAATAATTTGGTCTAAAAATGATTCTTACTAAACGTATCACATCGCCATATTTTTGTGTAATTATTATTATTATTATTACAAAATTTATATAGCGCCCCTTTCACAGGTGTGTGCAAGGGTACTTTACAGTGAAACAAAAACATACATTCAAAACGTAAATAACACCAATATAAGCAAATTCAAGTCTTTTTTTCTAGTGTGTGTATAATAACAACAGTATTTATATTAAAATAGTCCATAAATCGGAAGTTCTGAGATATTGAGAGGGTAGCCATTTTAGCAATACGAGAAGTTTATTTAGTGAATAGTCTTTGAATACGAACCTTAAAATACCCTGTCTTTGTAAAAAGTTGTTTATTACCATTATCAAGATGCATTACCATTGTATTAATTGATGCAGCTTCACTGCACTGTAAAACAATTCATACATTAATTAAAGCATGGGTGTCTTTAATTTGTCTACTGGGGGATACTTGACACCCATCATTCTAGTCAAGGCTAGGTTTATAACTGAATCAAAAATAAAAAGTTGAATAACGAATAACGAGGTAACCCACCTCGTTATTCGTTATTCGTTATTCACCGCTTGAATAACAATCTGGTTTATGTACCGACTATACGTCATTTTATGAGATTTCTACTGCTAGGGAATACTTTGCAAACCATTATTCTATTCTTATCTAGTGGTGGTTTTGAATTAAATCTTAAAATATTCTCATTAAAGATGCATAAACACGTTTATATCTGAATCACGAATAACGAGGTGAAGAACGAATAACAAACTGCTCGTTATTCGCTGCTTGAATAACAATGTGGACTGTTTTCGTCTAAAAGTCGTTTTGCTGTGTTTTATACTACTGGGGGATGCTTGACATCCATTATTCTAGTCATGGCTAGGTTTATATCTGAATCCCGAATAAAAAGTTGAATAACGAATAACGAGGTAGCTTGTCTCGTTATTGGCGAATAACGAAGTGATCCACCTCGTTATTCGTTATTCACCGCTTGAATAACAATCTGGTATATTTACCGACTATACGCCATTTAATGAGTTTTCTACTGCTAGGGAATACTTTGCAAACCATTATTCTATTGTTATCTAGTGATGGTTTTGAATTAAATATTGAAATATTCTCATTAAAGATGCATAAACACGTTCATATCTGAATCACGAATAACGAGGTGAAAAACGAATAACAGCTTGTCTCGTTATTGGCGAATATCGAGGTGATCCACCTCGTTATTCGTTATTGGTGAATAACGAATAACGAGGTAGTTTGTCTCGTTATTGGCAAATAACGAGGTGATTCACCTCGTTATTCGTTATTCGTTATTGGTGAATAACGAATAACGAAAAACGACCCAACTTCACACTGCCGGAAAGCAAATCATTTTGAGTCGAGTCAGTGTTTAGTATACCAGTGCAACATCTCTACTACTCAACACCAACTCCATCCAAAACTATTGAAAATATGGAGTAGTTAGTAGCATTGGTAAGTTCGGAAGATCCAGATGGTGGTATGTTTATGTTTCTCTGCTGTGTTGGGAGAGTCTTAATTATTTACCGTCGTTCATCCAAATACAAGGGGCAAACTAGTAAGTAATGATAGCTGTCTTTAAATTGATGCCCACAATTACAAGAAGGTTTTTGATGAATATGTCTGAGAAATTTGTGAACGTTTAAATCGTTCATATTAAGGCGGAGTTTTGAATGAATAATTTGATGTTTTCTAGAACCATGATCAAAATATTTTTGAAAGAACTAAGGGAGGGTAAATGATTGACCGTACCAGGTAGAGAATTCCAGAGTCTGACTGCAGATGGAAAGAACGAGTTATAGAAGAGGGAAGATCGGCAATAGAATTCAGGGATAGTGTTATTACGAAGTTAATAGGAATGAGAGCAGAGCTTTTACAACCCCGTGGATAGTGCGGCGTACGTCAAGCCGCAGATATGCAATCGTCCATATAATAAGTTTATACATTTTTAAATGATTGAATTTAGATGCGAATCCCATTTGCCGTTAGGTTGTAAGAAAAGACCAAGATGCTTATGTTCGTTTACTTCTTTAATTTGCACAGACACCATAAAAAGGTGAAGTAAATTGTGCTGTGTCTTTACTGAAATCGTGAGAGTTACCGTTTGAGTGGGATAAAGGATATCAGCCATTTCTTTGACCATTCATTTATTCTCTCAATATCAGAATTAAAAAAAATGATATATAAAGTGACGTATCGTCGGCAAATAGTTTTATATTTGTATCTATGTTTTCGATAATATCATTTAAATATATTAAAAAGGGTGAAGGTCCAAGAACAGAGCCATGTGGAACACCAGCAGTTACTTCCCTGGGATCAGAGGAGACACTACTCAGTATCACCGTTTGTTGTCTGTTGTATAGATAGATTCGAAACCAGTAAAGTAGGTCACCCCTGACACCAGAGGTGCCAAGCTTCTGACATAGCCGAGCGTGCCAGACCCTGTCAAAAGCTTCACTGATGTCACAGAACACCGTTCTGCTGAAAGAAAGAGAGAGAGAGCGAGGAAATGAGGTTTAACGTCCACTTAACACATGGTTTAGTTTTATTTCAATAATTCGTTTAAGGGTCTTTATCAGTCGGAGGAAACCGGAGTGCCCGGAGGAAACCCACGAGGTGGAGAAGGCACCCCTATCTCCATGCCACATACGCTCACTCCAGGGCTCGAAACTACAGCCGCAAGCCAGAGGTGACATGTCAGCTAGAGGTGGCATCCCAGCTAGACCACTAAACCACCCCCCCCCCCTGAAAGATTTTTGATAAAATACATAGCAATGAAATAAGTCGATAAATACAACATTCAGATTTATTTCCCTTTTTTATAAAGCGCTGAAACATTTGCAACTTTTCATATTGAGAGGAATTTGAGGCTTTTAAGAGAAAGATTGAATGGATTAGAAATCGGAGCTGAAATTGTTTTTGACATTAATTTTATCAGGTCCTGTAGCCTTTGAAGTATAAACACAATCAAGCACGTCCTTAACTTCTTTGAGAAAAAACAATGTTAGTAATCGAGTGTTGTGCATGTTTCAATGAAGGGAGTGTGTGATTTGTATCATCTAGTGTTGCCTGACGAGCAAAATAATCATTAAGGCAATTTGCTTTGTCTTATGGGGTAAAATATGTGGTGTTATTGGCACAATGTAATTGAACAATCAGTTTCCATTGATATTATCGTAGTTAGGAAGAAACAAAACCTTGCGTATTCCCGGATGGTATTTATTTAAACATATTTCGGTACATAAAGTGCTTCTATAGGCTATCACACACGTAATTACTCGTCTTCAAACCAAAATGACTTTTCTGCGAGCTTTAAAACTCTATGGAATAAATTCTATTAAAAAAACACCAGACAAAGTTAATAGAGTAACACTCAAGGGTTTCGAGGACCTATAATATATACATGTATCGTCCTTATACATTAGAACTGGGCGAGAACCTTTTTAAAACTAAAGTCAAGATTTAGGGGTATGGTAAATTGGATGTACAGGGACATCTATCACTGAAGTGACGCTGACCTTTACAGGAAGTTCGTCATGGACACAGTTAATTAGTAAAACGCCAAAGAGAATAAAAGCTATTGGTATTTACTAATTAAACTTTCCATTACAATTCTTGGTCTGGTTGACAGGAAGTCAAGGGCGGTCCGTTAAAAAATGAATTATCAATTCTGGCACGGTTAATTTTCTCTATTGTGGCAGCTTTGCCCGTTAATCTAGTTTCATCTTATTTACAGCCATGGACAAAACACACAGTTCATTACGACAGTTCCTATTAATCTGCGACCTACAGAATAATTGCGTCATGTAAGTGCACGAGTACTGAGTAGGATTAGAAATTGGGGTTTGATTCAGACTGGTGGTCAAAATTATTCTGGTACTTAAAATCATAGCGCGAATATGTCTTTTTGATCATTCAAGGCCTTGCGCCCGGAATTTGTCGAGGGATTTCTCACAAACTACACAAAACGAAATAGGAGGTAAACACCCTCAGTAAAGTAATTTCACGAATTTTCCGCACTGTAGTACAGTTTAAAAAAAGTGTAGTATTACTAGTATCTTCCCGAATGATCGCACCCACCCCACCTCCGCGTCCATATCTATTATTATATGTTTTTACTTATATTTGAGCAGAAATAGAAATCTGAGAACAAAGGTTGGAGGTATAATTATTAATTAACGGATATAATAGGCCAACGACAAGCTTCCGGGACGGGAAGACTGACCCATACGCTCACTAAATTGCCTTTGCAGACATTGCAAGAATGACACTGCGGCACTCGGTGCGGCACTCAAAGAATAAAATCCAGATCAATCTATGATCAAATGAAAAATCTACTTACTAACAACGGCTATACGAAAGATCATTATTATATTCATTTCTTAATGAATTGGGAGATTTGATTTCATTATTAATAAAAAAAAAAGTAACCTTACTCGATCTAAGCTCATTCGGCTCTCACAATTTTCCAATTTCCGATTTTTTGTAGGAGCCCCGAACATGATATCTTCATACTTCACTCGCCAATTCATTTCCGCTAATTCGGCTTCAAGTTTGATGTGTCTGAAAAGAATAATACAAAGATTTTTCGGTTGTTTTTTTTTTCAATTTAGTAAATCAAGAAATTAGTCTAGAGTTTCAGGAATCGTTGCCAAATGAAACGAGTGGCACAAAATCTGTAATATTGTGAAAAATCTGTACCTAAATTGGAATCGAAGTGAAGCCTTTAAAGACACAGACAACTTTCAATGTTGGCGGAGATATAGTATTGAAATATTTGAAAGGGTCTGAAATCTAATCCTTCATTTACAACTTTAAGACAATGTCTTGTGAAATATCGGCTTCAGGCGTTTTCTAATTTTAAAATAAAGCTGTGATTTAGGTTAAAGGGGTTAACAGGATATCTACAAGGATTTAACATTCCCGGGTAATGTAATT
The DNA here is from genome assembly GCA_917208275.1 of Patella pellucida. Lineage (NCBI taxonomy): Eukaryota > Metazoa > Mollusca > Gastropoda > Patellidae > Patella > Patella pellucida. The sequence continues at coordinate 46,822,125 of OU795039.1, forward strand.
CCAATTTCTGTGAAATGACAAATGATTTTATAACTGGTTAAGAAAAAATTAGTTTTGGTCGATCCATTTATTATTTTGGAGTATACATGTACATTAATAGTCAGTCTTTCCTTGCACCCCTAATCTACAACCCCCGCCCCAAACAGTTTCCCTTTAATCATTCTTAGTTGATGTTGTCTGTTTACACAAATAGTTCCCGTATTTAATATACTCATCATTTTGATTTTTTCTTTAAGTTAAGCTACGTTATCTCCTCACCTAATAAGTTACATCATATGTTTCAGAAAGAACAAACATACGCACCCCTGTTTTTTTTACTAATATCGTCGGTAGGGAGACGAAGTGATTTATCGTCAATAGGCTACGGTATGACTATGAAGATAAGTCCCTTCGTCTGCCTACCGATGATGTAAGTGATCCAGAATTGTCACTGACAGCCCAGTACACAACACACGTCACTAATTATAGTTGATGCATATAATACTATATGTTTAGTTACGTGTGCAATAATAAAGACATAATAGAAGGTACCTATAAACTAAGATAGTTACAATTAGTACCACGACTAATACAGATCCCAGAACGATGATAACAATCACATATTCAGGAAAGGGTTCTGTAAATAAACATATAATCAAATTTATATTATTTTGCATATATTAAAGTTATATTATTCTGCATATAAATAAACATTTCATGACTATGATGTTTTTTTCATAAAGAGCATCCAGGTTGCACATTCTTCGTTGTGTTTGTAGAAAGGAATTGGGTTTAACGTTTAGTCAGTTTATGAATTCGGTTATTTTGAGACTGACATTTGGTTAAACAAGACGATGGTGCTTTCACTTACTCTTCTTTAAATCACAATTTATTACCCATGTATTTATGATATGTATACCAGTCTTGCGAAATCGGGAAGGCTTTTCTGAGCAGTGTCGCGGTTTGACTGGGTACCCGTTTTGGGACGGTCTTGGGCTGGAACCAAGTCAGTGGTTACTGATCATGTTTCTCTGCTTCCGGAGCTTAGCAACATATTTAAACTCGTCGTTTGAATAGCTCTCGTGGAAATGGTTGGAAGTGTTTTATCAAACAAAATTGTATTCACGAAACTTAATTTGGGACGGATTCTCTGTCTAGCTTTGTGTTCTATATAAAAACAACACACACTAACCGTCTGGTGGACATTTAGAGCCATCGAACCCACATTTTGGTTTATCTGTAGGGGGGCCACTGCGACCTCCGGCCCAATGAATCGACTTTCCATATACCGGTTCGTAACGTTTTTTATTACCATAGTAATTGGCAACTACCTGAAATATTAATTAAATTGTTTGTTTTATTTTTATAAACATGAAGATCCAATACCAGCTCTGAATTTTTTTCTGAAGAAACAATGATGATTTCAAAGACATATTATTATGTGATTATATAGTTTTAATAATTTAGTTAATCCATAATAATAGATAAGATGATGGAGGGGGTGTGTGGAGGAGGGTGGCGAGAAAGATCAATAGATATATTAAAAACATGTGTAGCATATAGGACCAGAACGCACTTTTCAAAATAATCGTAGAATTAAATATATATAATTTTAATTAGACTGGACACATGACAAACTGCCTTATGAAAATCTATCCGCCCTCAAAATCAAAATCTAATCTTAAAATTGTTTTTTTATTAAAACATCCTGTATACACCCACTGATATAAAAATTGATTACAATGACAAAATATATTTGAGGCTATAAATATTACAAACACTAAAAAACAATATTGCTGACGCGTAGGAAAATCTTTCCGAGCTATTAAACAACGTTCTGCCTTCGACTTTGATGAAACAGCCTTGGTAAAAAACAAACGAGAAGTAGATTTTTTAACAAGATAAATTGTTCTATACCGACATGTAGAATATATTCTCTGATGGGATATTTTGTCAAAAATTTCTCTACCGTGAATTGAGTCATTGCAAAAATATTTGCGCCTCAAATGAAGAATCCATTAACAATTGAAATAGAATAACCCATACGATCAAGATCTGTAGTGTTTAGTCTACATATTTATTCTACTTTCCCTTTCATCTAGATCAAGTTCTTGCTACTCGAACGTAAGAGATCTATATTAAATCACCAGCGAGAATATTCCTTAAGACAAAAGGAACTTCACACCAAAGCGTCCGCTATCCTTCATCTGTTTTAGAGCCAACAGAACACATTAAGAAAAACAATCTGTCCGATTTAGGACACTTTGGTGCGCAGATCTATCAAAATTATTCATTAATATATTGATTTGTATTTATCTCTGACATGACACCCGGAGACAGACAGACGCTAAAAACAAAGCGAAAACAAAACAAGTTAACAGACGAATAAAATATTCAATCCCAGAAAAAGATGGAGTTCATGCAAGTCAATGATTTTAGGATTATGTGTGACATGTTTATATTTAACGAATTCCTGATATTAACGACATGGAAGTCAAACAAGTTTATTGCACTTTACAACGGCAATCGATACTATATCGTAAGATATTTTTTGTCCATCATGGCGTCATATTCACGTAATACTATACACAACTAAAGAGATCAGAGTAAAGTCACGTTCAAGAGTGTCATAATTGACTTTATACATGCAGCAATAACATGTTAGAATTATTTTATAACAATGTGCAGTGGTCTTACAACATTTATGACAATAAAATGTACATGTACCGAATCAAAAAGTGCTTATTTTCTAATTAAAGATCAACAATACCAGGTGCTAGAAACGATTGGTGAAAATTTGATAAAACAGAGTCACGGCAAAAAGTAAGAAGTTTGGGGACCATACCTCGAATTTATCGGTCTTTGGATTCAAGTCTAAAAGTGAATAGTCTGCGTTTCTGTCTCCATTGGCATCAATGCTTACAGTGCCAGTTATTCCTGAAATCAAAAGGATAAATGCGTACAAATAACTAATCTAAAGGGACATATTATTAATCAAGGGATTCTATAAGGATCCAGATCATTTCAATAGGCCTTTGAAAATTTAAACGGTTTCTGTTGTTCAACATGTAACAGACGTCGTACTAGACATAATGTAAATATTACGAAGGCGTGCATAATTACATCTTAGCAGATTTTGTTATGGCTACATGTTCCCACATTATGTAAATAACACGAAATACCACAAACATTTAGTGTCATCCTGAAGTTGTCCTAATCAACCAACGTCAGCCAATGGCGCCTATTCTGTCGCCATTGTTATTTGTATGAAATTTAGTAGGATTAATCTAATGACTTTCTGATTTTATCTAGTATTTAGTAGCAGAAGTCTGACTTAATCGTTTTATAAGCACGTTCGACATCTCTTCCAGTTACAGTAAATATTAATTCACCGGGAAACTATTTTTCTCGTATCGTATCCAGAAATTGTGATTGTCTATTATTTCAAAAAATCGTTGTACTAACACAGAACTCATCTGAACCAGACGGTAAATAGATATGAGACCGTATTATTCGGTATATTTTCTATAAATATAACCCCGTGTAAAATTAATGAGCTTTATAGCTATTAAATGAATTGTTAAGTGGACGTTAAACCCCATTTCCCTCTCTCTCCCTTATTAAATGTATTGTATTATTATTTATTATATCTAAATATATTTTCATAAATTGGTAAAGACGACGGAACTATCATTGCCTAGTTGCCAGATATAAACGCCTAATCAACCTGTATTTCGTACTATTTTCTTAAGGTGCTATAAATTAAATCGCCTGAAGACGCTGTCATATTTTGTTGTGGGTGAAAGGACAGAGACTGCTTGGTTGTCCGAACCCAAATTTACCCCAATCTACCCAGGTAGAATAATTCAATTTATTGATGGTCTTCCCTTAAATGGGGCATTAGGTAAGATTAGATAAAGAGCTGGCAGTTCTCGCTATAATATTTTTTTTTTTTAAAAAAGAGATAATGAAAATAGTCAAATTACTAAACTTTCAACCAAGATATTAGCGATTCAATTTGAGGTTAGCCTTTATCGTCATTACTAACGTTCGTAGGGTAATATGGTCTGAGACAGTTAATTTATGTCTAATTAATAATTTAGATAACATTTTAGGCCAAAAAAGAGTCTTTAATAGCAGGTTTAGCTCTTGCATAATGCATCCTTAATGAATACTTTGAAACAGACTAGACTTTAAAGTTGCATCGTAGGTTACATTTATAGTACATATAATTCCTTCAATAAATTCAGAATTTTAAAACACAAGTAGATATCACTGAGAATACATATTGGACAGAGATACGTATGACCAACAACTTTCTTGTCAATGTTCTTAGACTACTGGGTACCTGTGGGCGTCTGATAAATTGTTACTGGCTCACTGGCCGTGTCCAATTAATTCAGCAAGACTGATGCATATTGGATTGATTCATGTTTCTTGATATTGAAATAGAATTGCAATAGAGCTTTGTCAAATAATCAATTTCCGGGAAGGGTTAGTGTGACCATGACAAGACATGTCTTCGCAGTAAAGTCTATCATTAAAACACATTTCCTAACTTGAGACAGGTACTTGAAAATCCAGAATGCATGTTAACATACACTCAAAAAATTAAACCTATCTGATCGAAATTAATTCCATCGTTCGTAAATATCACTTATTTAATCTGTGTAAAAATTAATCGAAGTTTAGGTAAACATGCTTGTGTTATTGAACCGCCTTTGTGTAATATCCGGAAAGACATACAGAGCACGCATGTCTATTTTATGCTAATATACTATCATTTCTCTTGAATAAAGTCCGGTGTAAACTATCATTATTTTCTGCACCAAAAAAAGCCAGATATAATGAAATGTGCTATAAGGGAGATTTTGCCCAGAGATCAAGGGTTCTTTAAAGAGCACATTTACGTGTTAACAGATTTTGTCTCCCATCTTGTACCACTAACAAGGATCCATGGCTTATTTGTGGGCCATCAACTTATGCCCCCTTTCCGTTAAGAGTTGAAATATTCCTTAAAGAACATTTACACACACGGTAGTTAAATCGAATCTAAATTAAATTGACAATACCTCTTTGATCTGTGACTAAAATAAACTGAGATCTCATTGCACTTTATGTTTCCATTTAACATCTTTAGTGCTCAACAGTCATTTCTCACACACTCAAATGAATGACTGAGTTGTTGGAACATAAACAGATTTATAAAAGCAAAACATAAACTATCACAAGATCACTCGTATTAGGAAAATTACCATTGCATCATTTGGCTTAGTAACCAATCATTAAACTTTACTACGCCATATTTGACCAATTAGATAATTGAAAGCCGAAACCCAAGGGTAGAAAACGATCACAGCACCGACCGTTCAATATATATAAAAATTATCCTTATTATTCCACTAAACACACTGTAAATATTATCACCATATATGTATAAAATGTAATTGTCAGCGATATCACTTCGGTGGAAGCGGACGTAAAATAAAGCTATTTCACACACGGCCGTTCAACAGATATCCGCTAAATTCTAGGGGAGACATGCATTGAGAGAGGGGTGCCGTCAGTAAAGTCGTTGTGCTAAATGGTGGGGTTGAGAGAAAGATATTAAATTTTAAGTATTTGATCTAACCTATTAACATAAGAATATAGAAACGAACTGTTGCATTGTTTTCCTGTGATAGTAAGAAGAAAATGCACAACATGAGTCCTAGCTAAAAGAAGAGAGTTATAGGAACAAACATAACCAGGGACAATACTAGATGATCACAGATGTAACAAAGGAGAGTATATGTCACAAATCATCATCATCAACGTTTATTTTGTCCTTAATTTAAATAAAACCGTTGTAATATCTCCGAATTGCAAAAGATCAAATTACAGAATTATGCATTACGGTATGTATTCTTACACGGGTTGTGGTGAAAACGCTTCTGAAACTAATGCTATCTAGACGGGCATCTGGAGTTCTCGATTTCTAAAGTTTTCACGATAGTGGAAGAACCATCTTTCGGGGATCAATTATCGAAATTCCAAAAACTGAACTGATCAGATGTTACATGAGCTTTCTAAAACCTTTCTGAGGGGTAATTTTACTATAATAATTTATAATAATGTCAAATCGTCCATATTATGCGTCAGTAATACGTTGACATATGTGTCCACACGACTGCATTCAATTACAATTCGAATAATATCTATGTGACCGCAGATGTTTTTAAAAAAAAACAGCGCTTTGAATAGAAAGACGTCTTCCCTAATATCTTTTTGTTTATTATAAGAATAGGATAATTGTGGGAATGCAAACACATAAAAATCTCTAAACATATCAATATCATATGTGGGCTACCTGATTCTTAAAATCATTAAACGAGAAATGGTGAGCTTTAAGAATGAAATAAATGTTACTGATTTGTATAATACCATATTCAATAACTATATACTATGTACGATAAGAAATTGTAATAGTTTAAATTCAAAAATCAAAATTAATATTTTGGAAATATTATTCAAAATACAGTATTCTTGGCGAAGTTATCACTATTTGACGTTTATTATCGTAGCCACGTTACTTGTTAATCGTCTTAACCTCACTTCTCCATTTTTTAAATTAAATCATTAAATGGCGGTCGTATTTCAATCCGTTTGAATCTCCGTCACCCGATGGTCAAAAGAGTTCATTATTGGCTTTTCATGTGAATAATTGTCTAAATAAAAATTCATATAACATTTGAAACCGAATAGGCTTAAAGGTAAGGTGAACCCCCATTTCATTTAATTACTTTTTTTGCAATAGGCAGACTTATTTCTTACATAACGCAATTTTAGCACTGGTACGCTCAGAGTAGAGATTTCCGGAACCCTGTTTCCTCACATCCAGTCTTCCATTAGCCCAGGTTAGGTGCATAATAGTAGGACGTTAAACCCCATTTCATTCACTGTTTCCTCACAGGTACAATCATCACGGGAGATAACTCAAGAAATAATTGAATACAACTTGACATAATTCATCTTAATCAAACAAAATAGACAGCATCGTAAGTTCTGCCCAAATTGTGATTAATGTTACTTACCATCGAATGTTCTATTCCACATTCTGTCTGTAATAGCTTTGCCATCTGATATGGAACCATTTGCCTCTAAGGTTTCATTTAATGCTATTGCATATAATATCACAGCGTCATGAAACGCCCCAACAAAACTGTTCACCTGAATTAAAAACATACATTTATTTAGAGAAAACCTTATCACTCTTGAGATTTAAATACTCAAATAAAACTTCGTCGCTTAACTTTTGGAACGATTCCCAGTTCCCTGTAAAACGGACCGAAATGAGAGACCAATTAACATTTATCGTACACGTACAAATAGCGCTAATGTCAACGTTCTGGGACATAACCATGATGAATGCATGGATTGAACTTCAATATGGAGACACGCTATTGTTGTGAAACAAAAACTTCCATCGTATAAGTCATTTACTAAACAATGGCTTTTTTTTCTCTTCCAGTCATATAGGAAGATAAAAATCCACAGAAGAATCATTAAAATGTATATGTACAACTACCGTCAGTGATTAAAAATCTTGATTAGCTTTTAACTACCACCTAATAAATAGTAGGGCTGCGGAAGGAGTAAAGTGGGTAGGGGTGGTACCAGATGTACTATGTAGATTGGCAGTAATGTGTGTAATTCATTCATATTTTCAAAATTATTATCAGTGATTCCTACGTTCTCAACCCATAGTGTTACATTAAAGTATTGTGGTAGTAGTGATTTGCAATTGCGTGCTATTATTTGTTCTAATTGCTATATTGGTAACAATGTGTTTTGTTCATTAGTTTTGAAATTTTCAAAGACTTCGATATTTTGCTAAAGCAGTGATTTGCAACTTAAGGTGTGTCATCATATGTTTCTTCTACGTCAATATTTTTGAAATTATCCACCATTTGAATTTAAAATGGGACCTAGTGGCGATCAATGCATCTATCCAATATATTGCTACATGAATACTGTGAAGAAAGGTGCTACCTATCCCCAATACGTAGAGTAAACCTCTGGCACTAGAATAGTGACATAGGAGGACACACCAATCCATTCCCCTAAGTCATTGTCAGTGACTATCAGCAACATTACCTCTTCTTCTCCGTACGTAAAGTTTTCATACATTTCTCCGGCCCTTCTTTTCACCTCCTCTGAGAATTTCTTGTATTCTGGCGATGTGGGTTTACGCAAGGTAACTGTCATGAGGGATTCGTACGCCTTACGTGCAGCTTGATTCTGTTCTGGTGGTTCATTCTCTCTGTGCCAAGGCCGTTCACTAGCATTTTTACTACAAATACAAATTCATTCAGTTTATTCATTCGACAAATCATTAATTTATTCATTAAATCCCACGCCAGAGAATCACTAATTTCATGCAGATGTTGTTTCTGATTACGCTAGTTTGCTTTTGGACAGAGTATTTTCAAGAAAACTATCCGCCGACATTTTAGTGTAGAAAACATGTCTGTTTATCACGTTCTATTTACACATTTTTTTGTGTTTTTGAACCAAAATCGTACTTTTTATGTGATTTTAAAAAATAAAATATACAGAGTAAATTCTCGACCTTTCTCCCTGAACTTAAGAAATCTTGTCATTTATTTTTTCACGATTCATTAATTCTAATCCAAGATTCGTTCTTCGTTTATGTGACCTTTTTACAAATTCATCAAATAAAACTTTTCTATTTCTCGTTCGTTTTCAATCAAATTTTCTAAGATTTCTATGGGGGTAATGATCAGATTGTGTTAAGTGTCATTTTCTGTAAAACTAGATAGGTGAAAATTATGACCAATGGTTTTTAGACTCTTAATGTAATGTTCTCGTGCTGTTTTTAGTACTGCACGGTAAAGCGGCTTGGTGAGTTTGCTCGGTTCTCTATGAAGGTAGTTTAAGGTTCTTCCTAACTTTGCCATCGTCGCTTAAATTTGAAAAGAATAAAATGGCAGACTTTAGAATCAAAAACGACTCTTGTTTCGAGAGTAGGGATCAATCCATATTTATTTAGTTAAAGGTTGTAAACTGAAAAGAATGGCGATGTCCTTTCCATCAAATCAACTGTTTTAGATCAATACGCTGTTGATATAACACAAGAAAACTAAGAAAAACTTTTTATAATATAGTTATGATTTACAGTTTACTTCATGCTAAACCACAATTTGAAAAAAAGGTTAAAACAACTCATTTTATAATTATGATAATATGTTATGATTAACAGCTAAATGATTATTAACAACTAATTCCATGCTACAATTATGATTAACAGCTTAAGTAAATAACACATTTTATGCGAATGTATTTACTCCTTATTCCAATGTTGTAATTAAACATTATTAGTTTTAACATAATACGGTTATGAAACGCGATTATCGGTGATAATCTGCCAAATCGCACAGATAATAATATAAGTTACACGGACAATAACACCCCATTTAATAATGTACTTATCGACTCACAGAAATTGGCTATATCCATGACGCAGTTGTAATTTATTTAATCGGAATTTCAGGGATTCATTTAATTAGTATATAGGATTTCTATTTTCACACACCTTAATTAGAGACAATATATTAAGGTATAATATGCTTCACTCAAAACTAATCGATAATTATTTCGGTCTATATTTAACATTGGCACCAATCATCCCATTAAGAAGTCCCATTAAGCAGTCTCTAAATCATATTTTATCGAAAGGTACTACAAGTCTATCGTAACAACATTATCAATCAACCCTGAAAAGCAAAAAAAAAAATCTTTCTGTCGGCTTTATATATTTATTTCTTGGCGTTTTAATTTTGCTAAATCCTTCGAGGACGGGAAATAAATTGCCGCGATTACTTATTAACACCAACGACTGAAATATTGCTCTATTTGTCATTAAGCCATTTTAAAGTCCATTCATGTGACTATAGTTGCGTTAGTCAAAGATGATATATCATCGCGTTTAATATAAATATTTCACAGTGTTTCTTCCGATTCACTTAATCAGTCGCGATTCGGACATCTTGCTAGAGGTTAAAGTCAATATTGAACACGCTGTTGAGAAATTACTTGCCGACATAAGTGTATGTTCTATAGTGTGCTGATATACTTGTTAAATGGCGTAGCTATAATTGCTTAAGAGTTTTCTCAAGACCCCTCTGATAATCAGGTTGAATTATCCAGTTCGGCTGTCTGCAGCAAATATTCATCTACATGACTAACGGACCCCCAGAAAGCGTTGGGAATTCAACAATTCAAAGAAATAAATAATAGATTACAAAAATCGATTTAAAACATGTCGGTTCCCCATGTTTTAATTGAGTACTGATTAAAATAAATTCTACAAAATTCGCGATCCCATTATAAAATTCGCGAATCGTGATGGAATGGGAATGGTCATTTTAAAACTTACATAGTCTTAGTGGTTTTCTTTGGTCACGTGTACATTGCATGGCAGTCGCTTTTGCTTGGCTAAATTCCAGCCGGCAAGGGTTCTTTATATGTGTACACGACTATGTACATCATTTATCTAGCAGGCACTACAGCTGCTACGTGGAAACCGGGCTTGGAGGATACAAAAGGGTAATATCGGCACACATTGGAACCCGATCCCTGAACAGTGGAATAGCGGTGGGGTGGGGGTGCATAAGAATAAAATAAAACCAAGTACGTACGATCCATACCATTAGATAAAATTCGAAGTCCCCAAAAAATAGTATAGGCAAAATAGTGTAATCAGCCTAATACTGTAATCAAGCATGGACATCTCATGCAATTACAGATCGTATTTCGCTCTCAAGTGATTTTGTCACAGTGCATGCCATCGAAGGCAAACAATTTGAAACGAGTTTAGATTCTAGGTTGGTAATAAAATACAATAGATATTTTCATTTTCAATTAACACTATTATTCAAAGACTACCACCCTGAAGTGAGATAATTGACAATCATGTACATGTATTGTATTGGCCAATGAAATAACATACCAAATGAAAGTTTGAACGCTGATCCATGACATTTAAACTCGTATAATTAGGTTTTCTGGCTCGTCTCTGCGAATAAACGCACTTGTATTAGATTATTTTAAGATTTAAATTGCAGATATATGACCCGGTTCTACGTATAATCTGCTTTAATAGACATTTCATTCGCCCTCTCTATATCCAAGACAGACACAAACAATTTGGAAATACACCGGCACAGTAGCCGTGTTTCGAAAAAAATACAACCAGCTTATAACCCTGTCAAAATTAGATTATGATTCTTTATGCCTTAAAAATAAAGCCTTTATCGCTATGAAAAGGTTTTCGGAGAAAATAGCGAGAGCGTAACTTCGGATCAAATGCGGGTGTGTTAAGAGAGGGGTGAATAGTATAGTGGTGGGAGAGTAATGTAGGGAAAGGATTATTATACTAGCCATTTAACACGTTTTGTGTAGGTAGGATTTTTAACATTTGTTTCAATGTGTATGGGATACATACATTCGCTAGAATCCAGGAGCACTCTTTGTGATTCGGGCTATGGTTATTCGCAGATGTATTGTCGCATGCCACCGATTTTTTTAAAAACGCGCTGCATGTCACAACTTGATGGAATTGTTCAACCAATCCTTAGGGGGAGAAAAAGAAATAGGGTTTAGCGTCCACTCGACACAAACTAGGTCATTCGGGACTAACATATGGTTTTTAATTTTATTTCATTTATTCGCTTGACCGTAGGGGTCTTTGGCAGTGGGAGGAAACCGGAGGACCCAGAGAAAACCCACTAGGCTGGACAGTTGACCCTACTTCTTGCCGCGTACAACCGGAGATTCGAAACCACGCCAGTTGACTCAATGATAGGCTTTATGATACAGCGCGCGCACGCGCTAACCATTCAGCCATCATTACAATTTGGTGATGGCATAATTTTTACCTGGAAAGGGTATGACTTTGAAACACCTTAACAAAGAAACATATTTGTTTGTTAACTTTTGGGTCTGGCATGACAATTACTTGCATACAGTAGACACAAGTGTCTACACCAACCGTCCCCACCTCACCCCCCCCCCCCATCGATTAAAAATTACATAGACAAAAAATCAGTTCATATCTTTACAGGATGACCTGCTGATAATTTATTTTACATACACGATAATCGAAAGAATCGAATTGTCTCACAGTCGTGTTTAAATATCAAAAAGCTGCATCATGTTAAAATTAAGGTAATTTAATGTAAATTTGGGTCACAATCCCAGATTATAAATTTACAACTTTCATTTCTTTATATCGGGCTGCCGATTAGGGGGACCCTTTAATTTTTGTCGTGTACGCTCCGTGAGTGTTTATTTAGGAAATCCAGTATTTTTCTAATAAGATTGGATATTTCTACTTTCCATATTTTACCAAAATTGACATATTTGTATTGGAAATGACCACCCGATAAATACTTTTCTGTAAACGTATCTTTAAACATCGCTAATATTCACAGATCACCACGGGAAATTAGTTTAACAAAATAGATTCTACCAAGACGGAACCCACCTTTTTATTGGATCTAGATACCTCGCGCCTGGTACGTTCGTGCATTTTTATGCGCGAATTCTTAGTTTTTCTATTACTGGCACGCGCACGGGCACTATTTCTTTTTCTTTTACATGTACCAAAATCTTGGATTTCGCGCGGAGTTACTTTTGAGGTATTAGTCTGTGAATTAGAACACTTGCCACTGTACCTGTATATCTCTAATTATAAACCGAATGTGTGAAGACAGTTCATATATCACGCACAAAATTTTCAGTACAGAGTTGATTCACGCTCGATTTATTGCTAAGCAAACCATTGGGATTATTTTCTCAACAGTGTATGAACTTATCCATAGCGATAATATCCTTACACCGAGAGAAATTATTTGTTGCTAAGCAAACCATTGGGATTATTTTCTCAACAGTGTATGAACTTATCCATAGCGATAATATCCTTACACCGAGAGAAATTATCTAGTCTCGGTGAATAGAACCATGGTTGTCTGGTAGAAAATTACTTTTGTATTTTTGGGAACGGAAAACAGTGATTTTAGAAGCAAAACAACCTGCCGCACACGAGGAAGTCATTATACTAATAATAAAAGGTGAGTGTAGTAAGTAGGCTTTAGACTATAGTTTTAAGTCCAGATTACTCGCTTTCAGTTTACTCTGTTTTTGCGATAACCAATTATGTGAGAAATACCATACTGACATTCGGTTTTTAAAAGTTGTACGCGAACTAAATGCGTTTGTTAGATACTGACAGAGCAGCGCGGAGTGGAACAATTGCCGCCGGAACTGTCTTCGTCGGCTAGTTTCAAAATGGCCTACAACCAGTGCAAGTGGGAAAAGACGACAATAAAATCAGAAATATGTTATTTATTATTGTCGGACTTATTACATCACTCCAGTCTAACAAATCATAAAGCTGTAATGTTACGGTGGCGTCATAGTATTTCACCGTAACACCACAGCCACTCTAACCATTCATAATACATGTAACTATCACTCCCTACACATTTCCCCTCGTCTACTTTCCCAAACGTCAACAACACATCTCTAACATTTCGCTGATTTACCCTTGTACCATGTCTACTGGATCTACACGAAAATAGTAAGTGTGAAATAACCAAGTGCTAACTTACCTGCTGAAGAGATCGATATTGAAGAATACATATTCACCATTATCAAAGTTTAACTCATGAGCTTTAATCATTATCTCTCTGATCGAATCGGGTGATGCACATAATATAATAACTGAAAAGAGACAATGATTCAAAATAGATTACATGCTAGGTTGATAAACGCGGATTGCAAAAGTAAACAAGGAATACAAATTTTTGACATATGTTACAGCATGTAATAAAAAATGAGGAAAAAGGGAAAAAAATATATAATCATAAATTAACCTTTTCTGTCTATAGAACATCAAAATGTATGACTGTAATAAGTTTTACAATGTCACCCGTTTATATTTGCGTAAATTTTTTGGGGAGCCAAGGTGGCTAAGTGGGTAAGACGTCGGTTCGCTAGCCTGTAGGTCACGTGGTTCGATTCCTGCATTGGCCCTGAAAATTCATCGGGTTTTCCGGTGTGGTTTCACCTTGTCAGTGGTACAGAACGAAGGTCTGGCGCGGAAAGCTGTCTCGTCGTTCGCATGAGACGAAACACCGAGGTCCCTTGGCAGTTGGAATAGTTCACACTGTATGACGTATGTCCGTCTTCATTAATTCAGTCGGGCGTTAAACCCCTTTGATTTCATTTCACTTGCGTAAAAATTTCAAATCGACTGAAAAGATGTACTCGAATCAAACTTGAGCACATATTTTGTGTATCAGATTTAGACATGGTTGGGTTTCTTTTCGACCTGGATCTGTTGTGTTTCTTGATTTTTGTTTAGAAGAAAAGCCATGATATAAGGATGACGACAGATTAGGGTATCCGCCATATTTGATTAATAAATAATAAGGTATAGTGGTTGCTAAGTGACTTTAAGTTCCTTTTTTTATTTAATTTTACTCTGAACAGGTTTCCTTTACGAAGTAGTCTAGCTCTAAGTTGACCAAATTATCGCCAGCTGTATAGAAGTGATAGTGATATAGTAGGCCCTTTATATATATATTATTTATCAGGATCACTAAAGTGTGTTTTCCGTTAAATTGATTTTTTGTTGTTGGGGGGGGGGAGTCTCGTAAAGTATAAATGATATAAAAATGGCATGACGTAAATACTGTTGACAGAAAGTGGATAACGTCCATTAGCTTTGTGACAGAAGTGAAAAAAAAACCATATGTAGAAAATAAAATTAGGGGAATTCAAAAGTTGTTGCCAGGAAGTGAATACACGTCCATTAGCAGCTTTGTGACAGAAGTAAAAAAAATATGTAGAAAATAAAATCAAGGGCATTCAAAAGTTTTCGGCTCAGGGGCATTAACTCCTGACAGTACTTGATTATCAATATGGTTAAGTTGTAAGATATATGCCATGCCAAGTTAGATCTTATACGATGCACCGTTAATGGTATTTAAAAGTTTTACGGTTAAACAGCACACAGGTTTCGGGGTAAACGTGATACGTTTGCGAACAACTTAAACCCGCCAGTCTTCACCAGGAAATGGAGCACCGTGTCCCAAGCTGTATTATACAGTGTTTGGATAAAACCAGACTTTTTACTTTTTAAAATAACGTGTTGGTGAAATTCATCTTTCGTTATCAAGCACAGCATGTGGGGCATGCACCTTTTTGTTTATTTAAAGCAGTAGGTATTTTTGTTTTGTTTATAGACAGTACATAGAATAGAGATTATGCAAGTGTAAATAGAAAGTGCTAACGACAAACGCTAAAGCCCAGCTTATGTCGTCCTGCGACGCGATAAAACTGTCGGCAACTAGTGGAAACTGACAGCTTATGTCGCTACGACTAAATTTATCCATGACTGGCAGCAACCACGAGAAACCAGTTGATCGCAGTCGTAAGAGCGCTTATGTCGCCCGGCATCAGTTGAAGATTTGGAGCCAGAACTGATCTCATGACAGACACGTGATGACCTTCAAAATGGCCTCATAAAATGGTTGTTACCTCGTGACTTAATAACCACGTGACTAAAAAACGGATCCTGTTGGCTAAATCGGCTTGGCGCCAGTCGTAAGTTGGCTTATGTCGCTTGCGACTAGAGACAACTAGTTGTATCCAGTCGTAGAAGTAGAACATGTGCGACTGGAGACAACTCGACGGCGACTGGCTTGCGTCCGACTCAAACCAGTCGTAAGAGCGCTTATGTCGCCCAAGTAGTTACGTCTGATTGTATCCACTTGATCGTAGACCAGTAGCCGATTTCCAGTCGCCCAAATTTGTATCGCGTCGTAAGGGCGACATAAGCTGGGCTTAATAAATCTCTACGTCAATCGATCGATCTGTAATTAATTATCACTCTCAACAATCGTTTTGCCATGATTAGCCTATAATTAAGCAACGAGTTTTACATTAAGACCTATAGGTGCGTGTTTTATTCATGGCGAGACTTGATTAATGATGGGATGTATTAGTTTCTAACACTTATTGGAAGCAGGAAGATTAAGGAAGTAAATATATCATTGTTACTAAAAATAATTGACGAATATCTTTATGATTAATAATATGGATAATTAAATTGTCACTTCTCTACCGAGGCTTATATTGGCTCATGATGACCAAATGGCAATTAATTGGCCATTTCCATTAAATCGTATGGGGTCTCCCAATCAGTAGAAAAACACATTTCAATGCTACAGATCTTGTTGAACCAAAACGTACTGAGTGAAAACCAGGGTTGGTGTTCTACTTTAGAGAGCAATCGAGAGTTGCTGTTAACGAATGAGTAAACATCATTTAGATCGACTGACAATGTCAGTCAAAAGTATTTGATCACATCGTTTGTTAAGATTATTACAGCCAAGTAGGCTATCTTTACACCCCCCCCCCCGACACCTCTCTTTTAAATTGCTAATTTTCCATCACTAAGCAACTGTACTTGATTAAACAAGATTAAATACCCAGGGTTTTGTTTTTAAATCCCCCAATACCTTGGTTCTATTCACATCTATCCTGAATTTATATTAGGTTTTAAGAATCGCTGAGTTCATTTCTGGTGTGAACGTAATGATTTGAAAATCCAAAATGGAAGTGATCCAAGATGGTGGACAAACATCCAATATAGCAGGCCTTATTAATCAACTAGAAACTGGGTATACGCATGGTGTATCACTACATATGGATAAAGGATTATAAATCATGTTTAAAGTTAGAGTTGGAAATTAAGTGTAGGCTAGTTAATGTACCAGTATGGCTAATTGAGCTACTGTGTGGCAGAGTCTATATTCTTTTATTTTTTGATATTTATTTCCGAGGGCAGTATTCTTAAATTATTGAGGTGTAATAAAGTATCACTGGTGAAATCACAGTAATTCTTTATAATCGCGTGAACAATTTTTTTTCAAAAAGCTAAATGTCAAAAAATCATTTATTTAAGTAGAAATTAACCCAAGGGTGTAAATTATCAGGAGCATGTTTATGAAAAAAATGTTCATATTTCCGGATACATTTACTCCAAAATCTAAATATCACAAAATCATTTATTTAAAGCGAGAATTTCATATTTTCTAAGAAAGTCAAAACATAATTATTTCTATATCTTTTGCTCAATAGGTTATCAACTCGCTATTATACGACCATGGGCATTATTTCCCACTCTCAAAGATCAGTGACACGGGAAATAATAACACAATTACCTCCCTTGTTTTCCCATTTCCTCCATGCATAAGCCAACAACAAACGTTGGAATTTGAAATTGAAAATGATATTTTTACCAATTTCTTAGCTGGTAATATTCAATTATAGGATTAATATGATTATATTCGTTTACAAGATAGGACTGGTTATGGATACCATCTATTTTAAGGCTTTATTTTGATACATTTTTAAAAAGATAACTTGAAAATATTTGAAATTTGAACTTTAAGTAATCATAAACAGGGTGCAAATCATCATTGGCATGTTTATGAATTCGACTGGCAGCCCACTAATTGTTTAACCGAAAACAATGTCTCTCTGTGTACATGTTTGTATTCTGGGCACCATTGTGATGAGACACGAAGGGTAATTTGAAAACATAACAAGTCTCTCAATAGAGGTATCGTTTTCGCACCTAACTTACCAAACAATCCACCAGAAGTCTCTATAGAGGATCGTTTTACAATATCGGTTCCTTAATTGATACTTATGCCACTTTAGCTAATCTCATATTTGACATCTGTTGTCGATCTTCAGAACCCGGGGGTTTAAACTGCAACGATTTATCTAGCACTTAATAATATTGTATGTATAATATATAATACATGTATATGCTATTTCCATTTGTCTGGAACTTTATTAGATTTTATAGAATTTTATGAAACATCAAATTCATGTTAAAAAAGATAATACGTGGATATAAATGCAGCCTAATTTGATTACCAATCGCGGAGGTGGACTCTTACCGAAATTATTAATACACTGGGATAATTCAGACATTGTTAAACCAAAGGGCAAATTATCGTTGAAAACTGTCTTGTTTATATGTGTGGCATAGATCACAAATGTCGACAGAACAGACATAAACTAGCAAAGAAATTGTTTTTTGACATCTTTACCTGTTTACTTGATATTAAACTAGCAAAATCAATTATCGGCAATCTATCCGGGTTTGTTTTTTTTTTAAAAAAGGTGATTTTTTGGTGTTACCCTTCTTTCGTGAATGAGAGGTGTTGGATGACCGAATGGTTAGCGTTCGCGCGCTGTATCATAAAGCCTGTCATTGAGTCAACAGGCGTGGTTTCGAATCCCTGGTTGTAAAATGTACGTGGCAAGGAGTAGGGTCGCCTGTCCAACCTCGTGGGTTTTCTCCAGGTCCTCCGGTTTCCTGTCATATTTTAGTAAAGGTGTCACTAACTAACAGTTTGGGTATCTGCTCGAGTGACGTTTGATCTAGTTGCTAATAGGTTTGAGAACAAGATGGAAGCGGAAAATACAATAACTTACTTAGGCTTTGATTTTCATGGTGAATGGACATTGGACAGTGACTAACGATATATACAAACTAAATGACATCTCCCTCATTCGAATCACCTGACAAGCAATATATCCTTGTAGCATTGGGTAGTCTTCTTGTCATTAAAATGCGTTGAGACGGTTTTGAAGCAAACTTTTCGTAGGTAAATAAGTATAAATTATGTGTGTGAAATAGCTTTATTAAAAGTCCGCTTCCACCGAAGTGATATCACAGACAAGTTTAAATTATTTGACGTTCAACTTTGTTACCATTTCTGTTACATATTATTCTATTATAGATTAGAAAATATCTTTTTGAAAACGGTATAATTCGTCATACTGGCAAAATAAACAAAAATCTCCAGGTTAACAAGAATGTACCAAGGGACAGTGAGAGCACTAGCGTATTGTTTGGCTGGGGTTTTTTTTGGGTATGTTTACTCTTATCATAACGTTTTTTTCTATTCTTAAAACGGATAAAGATGTACGTGAAAAATCTAGCCATATAGCTACGTATTATAGTCAATGACTGAGACACACATTAGCTATTAGAATGTGCAATCAAGCCAAAAAAGAAGTCCTTTCATTTCCGTAACAACTGATTTATTGGTGTTAAACAGCTCGGAAACAATCCGATGTAATCAGCTGTATTATTCCGCGGGATTACTTTGGACTTAAACCTTTAGAGGTAGTCGTGTTTTTATTCAATGGCATACTCTTTGACTGACACAAAGTTAACACATCCTTAATCAATAGCATGTAAAATAAAAATTTATCTGCACAATAAAATTCCCCTTTTATTATCGAATTAGATCAACTAGCCCATTTTTAATTCGGCATTCAAAACTATCGACAGCGTAAAATTAAAATAAACTTCACAAGAGAAAAACGGCTTTAATGTGAAGAGTTGATAAAGTATATTTTATTTTATGAAATGCTTTATTCCAATTATTTCCAGTTTCTAATATTCTTTGTGATAAAATTATAAGTAATATGTAGATTTGTTTCCGTTGTCTCAAAAACTAGAGTCATTCGCGTTTAATCGTGGAAATGTTGGGGAAAGAATGACCGAAGAAAATTTCCCGGGAAACTGTCGAGGGTTCTTTCTGAAGTATTTCTTTCCAAACAATCGTTTACATGTACGTAAATGGGAAAACTCTTCAATTTCAGTAAGAAAAACCTTATATCATTTTTTCCCTACCTTGAAATAATAACTCGTTAGAGGTTTAAAGAAAAACTTTCAGAAGAATAACCCCAAATTCCCCTGTATATGTATAGGATATTAACCTACCCGAGGGTGCTATATTATATAACCCGCGGGCGCAGCCCAAGGGTGATATAAATATAGCAACTGAGGTATGATTGGTTAATATCTGACATATACAACGCCCACCCTTAAATTTAAATGGACTTTTCCATTAATATTCAACAATGATTGGATAACGGCTCGGTAGTTTCCGTCAAATAACGAAGATTACCGATTTAATCACGTGAAATTACGAGATGGTATTTTTGTAAACACAGCGCCATTTTGAAGAGTTGAATTTCATACAAAAACAAAATGGAAAGTTATACGAAGTCAGACGAATAATCAATCCCTTTTAGCCAACATACTGACGATGGAATTGGCGTGAATGCAACTATCGATGAGGATCTATCCAAAGCCTAAAGAAAATTTGGATCAAAAGACATTCTTTCCCGATAATTCTGACAGTGAACTACGATTGAAGGCTTTTGCTTTGTTTTATAGACAGAAGGATTTGGCCGACTGTTTTATTTAAGTGCATGGACTGTACCCAAAAATAGTTTATAATGGAAATCTTGGGTGATAAATACTTTCAAGTCTAGGAGTGTGTGGACGGAAAGAAGATTCTGAAAGATATGGAAAACCGATTTAAATATGCTGATAAGTACGTCGTCTATTTCTGTCTTGAATGTTTCAAACTGTTCCATAATAATTTTTAATTGTCAAAATAATAAAAAATTATTTCTGTGTTTTTTGTATTATTTTGATCATCAGCGGTTGATATGAGTCGAATACATCGACCTGACATGACGTCATTAGCGGGTGATATGAAATATCAACCTGTCGTGACGTCATCATGACAGGTTGTTATGAGATATAACTGCTATTCACATCAAAGAAAAAAACTACCACCAGTTGTATATATCCATCTAAAGCCATCCTGACTTTCAGACCGAAGGTCATTCCGGACATAGAATACCCATAGAATATACCCAACAGATCAAAGAGATTTAACATTATAGGTTTATAAACATCTAGACACAGATCATGTACTAGTATAATATCTAGTACTAGTAAATGACTTTTGAGAAAATATTTACATGAGATTAGAAACAGGTAATGTACCAGTAAATGAAGTGTGACCAAATATTCTAGAGATTAGAAACAGACCGGGTACCTACTGGTAAATGAAACTTGAGAAAATATTTACTAGAGATTAAACAGATATGTACTTGTATAGCATATCTGTACTAGTAAATCATTTTTTGAGAAAATAATTACAAGAGGTAAGAAGTGATCATATACGTGTATTATCCAGCATTACTGTAGTAAATGACGCTGAAGAAGATATTTACTAGAGATTAGAACAGATCACGAACTAGTGCATTTTCAACTAGTAGTAAATGAAGTTTGATAAAATATTTTCTAGAAATTGCCATTGATTGTTTCAGTCTTTCTGTCCTGTACTAGTATGTTAACCCTTTTTTATTTATTGCCAAGGAAAGGGAATGATGGCCATTAAATGGGGTACAGATTATAGAGGGGTGAGATTACATTAAAAACCAGTTTCAAGGTTTCCCGTTGAAAAAGTTATGACCATTAATGATCTTTATGCCATCTACAGATTCAGACTAATTTGTGATTAAGGGACGTTGATAACACATTTAGAATGATATACAATCTTAGGAGTAACTTTCTTATCTATTCTGACTTTTTTATGTTGATCTTAATATGTGTGTTATTTCACGGGGTGTATGCTATGGTAGTCTGGGTGTAGTATTTTCAATCTTATTTATCATCAATTAGTTGCGAAGAGATTAATGGTGGTAGTGCCTTGTATACAAATGGACGTCTGAAGAGACAGGACGTGTCCGTTTCAACAAAATGTCTCATTATAGGAATATAAATTATGTTGAGTTCGATCGTCTTGAATCAGTCGTACTTGAATCTAATTTATGACATTAAGGGGGACATTACTGAAAAAAGTCGAGACTGAAGGTCATTTTAAGTAGATATCAGAAATCGTAAATTACTTTTTTAAAGAATCTATTTGGCGGGAGGACATTTAAAGTGTCTGAGACAGTTAATCCATAAACAACTCTATATTAACCCCATGATATTAAGATCAGACATTTCCATGTTCTTTTTTAAAAAAGATAAAAATCTACGAATATTTGAAACATACAAAAATCTAATCAACTTCTTTCTATTAAATACAACTGTCTCAGATTTAGCCGAAAAGATTCAATTTGTTCTGCTATTTGTGTATTCCATGAATACTTTTTATGTGTCGTATTCCGACAAAAACGCTTATAACTTGAATATGTCCAAACTGGACTTTTTTATCTCCCACAAAGTGTCAAACGAGTCTTACACAATCGGCAATTGTGCAATAATACAGACTGGGGGTTTGTTTCCAAGTCGCCCATTCACGAACTTTTATCTCCCACAAAGTGTCAAGCGAGTCTTACACAATCGGCATTTGTGCAATAATAAAGACTGGGGGAGTTGTTTCCAAGTCGCCCATTCACGAACTTTTGCTGGATCACGTGATTTTTTTTTTTTTTTTTGATTTCGTTTTGGTTATTATTATTTTTTACGAAACCATGTCTTCCATAATGGCAAACTTGATTATGCTTAAGGGTAATCTCAAACTCTTTAGCCGGTTTCTTGTTTAGTCTGTAATTATGTGAAGGAATCATTTTAATTTCTATGGCAGAAAAACGGTTCATTCTCACCCAGCTCAAAACTTAAATAATCACCTTAGCGTGACTAAGGTGTTAATTGGAATTTCTAAAAAAGGATTGGCTGTAGTCTGTTTGACATTGGGCACGGTTTATTGCATTAGGTTAAACCTTATAGTAATAATATAAAAAATAAATAACTAAATCGCACTATGAAATGAGCATTAACATTAAAAATATATATTTCATATGGGCAAGTGAACTACCATTTCACAAGACACTCATTAAACACAGTTCACATGACACTTATTAAACGGTTAATCCATATCTAATTAGGTGAACTCATTTCAGATACAGACCATAATCCCCAGGTCCTAAACCCTTAATCCCCTTAATCAATATTTTGAGCTGGATGAGAACACCCCAGAAAAACACCCCTTTATCCCCCAAACTTTTGAGATGATTCGTTGTCATTGTTCCATTTACGGGCGTATGGACGACGATTAATCAAACAGCTGCCAACAATATGTAAAAAAGAAACCATGAATTGTCGTAAAACAATAAAATGACGAAGACAATTGATAATAAACTTAACACAATTTCCAACTGACGGGACCTAATTGGTTATTAATGAAACACTTCTTTTGTTGATCCGAAGAAAAAATCCGGAACATTGTCTTTTAGAAGAAGCAACATTCCCCATTGTTTAATAACTATTCCATTATGTGGAGCTATTTTAAACCATGGTTTTACAAATACTGAAAGCCTTTTCTAAACATTATTTCAAACATAAAGGCATCATTTAGTCGTTTCTACCTCTTTTCTAGACCTAGAAGAAACATTTGTCTACCGCAAAAAGCAAAAAAGCTAAATCTATAAACAGCACCAAAATACTTCAATGTAATAAATTAATGCATATTTAGAACTAATCAATCATTTTAAATAGCCTCCTGTCAGTAAAAGCTTAAGAAATATGATAATTAATACCAGTTAGAATCGTTGCGTGTTGTAGAATCTGATTAGATACTTATAAAACCATTCCACGAACATTCAACAATGACTTCAAGGCACTTAGTGTACGCATTCACATTCGAGCTCGGGAAAATGTTCATTATCTCATAGAACATTAATGCTGAAATGATTGTGACCTTTGGGCACATTTTGGGTCATTATATTGATCCCTCAGTGCTCGATTATGATTTATTATGCTGTACCCTGAAATTATGAGTTACCTGTTCTTTGGTAACAGTACATAAGTTTTAATATCAGTATTTCCCATGTCCTTAATGAAGGGGTGGTGTATGGGACCTAACATCAGCCATAGTAATTTTCAGTTCCCTGGTTACGTGTGTAGTGTGTGGATGATAATGTTGTCAATGATCATACTAAAAGCTTATTCGCATATCCAGAGAAGTGGATATTGAAAATAAATCTCCCACATAAACATCGAGTGGTCATTCCCCTACTTATGGCACAATTAAAGATTTACCATTTGGCTTTTATAGAACTAGACATTTCAAATGGACAAACACATGTCATCGCTTGCAATTATATACACATATAAAAACAGATGTTATGTTATAAACATATTGGCAAGGTCCCTTTAACTCAACAGCATAAAGCCGGGGAATTACTCCCAAGGGTGTAATATTGCATAATCATGTGGTGCTCAGGACGATATGTCTTAAGTTATTATTCGAGTATAATACCGAGGTTCATTATTGAATCGGTTCAGAATATCAATAAAATATGCCAGTGTGGAAAGACTGTCTGAGTCAATTTTGCCTTATGTAAACGAAATTATATGTCACCATAACAAAATCCTTTACGTTTAGTGAATACACTCTTTTTTTTTATTTTATTTTAACTATTATCTATAATTAAATGGTTAAATTATATATCTGTGGATTAGGATTACATAGAAAAAGCAGACAGAAGCGCATGAAATTACCGTCTGTTTAAAGGGACAATAACACTCTTGCTGGCTTGACAGGTCCAGAAAAAAAAATCAGCCTTATTCTAACTACTAGATGTTTAAGTGTCCTACCTGTTGTGTAAATTATCCTTTACAACCTATCTTGCCTGTCCAGAGGGTTCGAAAATATGTTTAAATCCAAGTTGCATTTGGAAGTGCTTACGTAAGGCTTTCCAAACCATGTTACAGCATGTAGTTGAATTTTTCCAATTTTTAAAAATAGGTGGGTTAGGATGAAATTTGTATCATTTATTGATTGGAATATTGTAAAATAGTACAATTTGTTGACCAGAATAAAGATTGGGACAAATTATTCAGTTACAACAAGAGTGTTATTGGTGCTTTAAGACCTTGGCTCGCTAGCCTGGAGGTAGGGTGTCCGATCCCTGCATTGGCCGAGAAAGTTCATCCAGATTTTCTGACGCTATTCCTCCTTATCAGTGGTGCAGGGCGGGAGTCTGGCAAGGGCAGCTGTCCGGTCGTTCGGATGGTACGAAAAACCGTAGTCTCGAGTACACATTAGCGTGCACATAAAAGACCCCTTGGCAGTTGGAATTCGATATATGAGTGGGCCGTAGTGCTGCTGCCCAGGCAAAGTTTCCCTCATTGCACACTGTATGGCGTATGCCCGTCTTCATTAGCCCAATTTAGGATCAGAGCAGTAGGACGTTAACCCCCTGTCCCGGTAACAGTTTGAGTGACAATTTATTAAACAACCATTTTAAACGAAAGCCTATTGACTTGCATAGTATGCGACAGATAAATAAACTTATACATATTTTAATGTGTTATTTTGTAGAATAAATAATATCTTTATCACCGATACATCTTGACCAACGTTAATCTGTAATAATAGTTGATATATAATCAAATATAGCAGAAGAAATCCTGTCCCTAAGAATGTTACTTCAAGAGTGATTAAATATGTTACAAGAAATATGGACTTTGCACAAAAAAGTTTGTATGCAAAAATATTTCCCACTGGTAAACAAATGACCATAGAATTTTATTTAGACCAATCTATTGAGCTTCATAAAATATGCTTCTAGTAGTCAACATTAACGGAACCAGTCCAATATATTCATTAGATCAACGGATCTAAAGAATAACAGGATGAATAGAAGTGGGGTGGGGTGGGGTGGGGTCGGTCTGTTGGTGTATTTCTCTTATACAAACAGGATCTGGACGACAGGGTTTACTTATTACTGTTATTATAAAGGTAAAGAATCTTCCAGAATATTGTTGAAACTGTAAGTAGGGCTAAACTTCAGACGTGATGTAGGATATGCTTACTCCTTCTGGAGGGCCTGATACCATTTCTCTTGAGAAGAGTGTACATTATTAACAATTTATATCGGCACCTATGTGTTGTTAAAGCTCTAGAACGTAAGCATCCCGGATGAATAACTTCACAAAAGTAAAGAAATGAGATTAATTTCCCAGGAGAAAGATACCGAATAGAGAATGACAATCACAATATGTTCTTACATGATTAAGCATACCCTGCCTTCTGCTCGATATCAAACGACATAACCATGTTTATCAAGTCTTAAGAAAGATTGTAATCAAATGTCAATCACACTGTCAGGGTATATAGACAATGAATTATGTATTGGCAATAGGACACGTCTTTATCAAATAGTAATCAAGCCATTGTGCTTAATACTGAGAAGAAAAGAACAACTTTGATGAATCGATAATGAACCCTGTAATGAATAGAAAGACAATTAATCAAAAGATAGGAAAGTCAGGGTACATTAATATAAATATCTATACAACTCTCTAAGGATTACAATATGTCTTGGTTGTCGCTTATCATCTGGTACGTTTCATCTCTCTTGTAATCACTGATTAGCGATTAGATTAAACCCGATGCCCATTCGTATATGTGTAGGTCAGAACCTATCAACCTTGCTTCTATCTAAGACAGGGCTGATAAACTAGAATGACAAAGTGGTATTACCAAAATAAGATATCGAAATGCTACTATATGTGCGTACTCCTTGCAGTGTTCCGTTTGATTAGAACTAATCCTAGAGAGGGATTTCTCGCATCGTTGCTTCAGGAATATGCTAACGAAATGATGGCCATCACAAATAGTATCCAAATTTCCGCTTATATCCTGCAATATACTTGTTAACACAAGGTACAATTTTATAAATACACAATTACTGAGTTTAATACCAAGCGATGTTTTGACAAGGATACTTTCGTCTTTATCAAGCAAATGATACAAATATGTGAATACAGGCGAGGGTAACCTCGTCGAAACGTCGTTTAGTATTAAACTCAGTAATTGTGTACCCATAAAATTGTACCCTGGGTCAATATGTCCAATTACTAAATGCCAATCAAAGAAAATATATTTGTTTTAAAAATCGGCCTGCAATTAAAGACTCCTTTAGGGCACAGGACACTCCTTGAATAACCAACCGGTGGATGTGTTTACAAAATTAAATGACATTGTCTTAATCATTTCTTGCATTCTACTCTGGAAGCCAAGGTGTTACCAATAGACTGGTGGGTACATAGTTGGTGTGTATACATAAGCTCCCGAAGTTATCTCATCTTGTTTTATTTAATTCAGAAGCATAAATATTACATTCGCGCGGATTGTCGACATATTTTAATGAAAAGACTATTGACAAACGTCCCTACATATAGCAAAGGGAATAGTTTCAAACGTTTTTCTGGTTGTGTCCCAGAAAAAAAGGTGTGACGAATGGGCGCTTTGACAAACGAACAAACAAGACGGACGCTATATTATTATTATTTCCAATGATATATTATTTCCAAATCATGCATTTACCGAGGAGATGAATAGTCTCAATAATACTCGCTGAGGAGTAAGGGTTCATACTTTATTCACAGAGAAAGCAATTATTTCTTTAATGCATTAAGTCATCTCCTTGCGTATAATCAGATTAGTTCTTTGACATAAGTTATATCATTATCCTCACAGTATGACTTACCAATACTCCATTGATACGTGAATTAAAAAACATCGACATAGACGCTTTAATGAATTGCTAGACGTATTAATTCCCGCGTGAATTTCTTCAATTGATTTAAATTTTCTTGGGGATTTTCATTTCTTATTATTTCTTGGCATTCATTGATAAGCGTTCTAAACGGTTGAAAATTGGCAGGAATAGTTACTCGCTCTAATTTACGAAACCCGTAAACCGAAGGTGTCGGAAGACACTGTAACCGAGGACTTTCATGCGTGTGTTACAAACACAAAGAACTCTTACCAGACATCAGAAATTGTTCTTTCCTGTGACTTTTATAGAAAATAGCATCAGTCAAGTCTAGCACAGTGACCATTCATAATAAAGAGGGTGTAAGAATCACCCGATAATCTAATATACTCCGAAAAATCAGCAAATCTATATTAAGAATCAACTGAGAATTGGCAGACAGGATCAATTCCTTTTATTATTTGAAAATTTCCCAAAACACTAGAAACAATTTAAGGGATTTATATCCGTCATAACATCAATAGTCCGTCCTTTTTCTTCACGAGTTTTATGTCAGAAAGATTAATGGGCGACACCTTGCTGCCGTATATTAGCACAGTAAATGATGAATAGCCTAAGAAATTGTTTTTTGCTGGAATTGGCTATAAGCTGATTTAGGTATAACATTAATGTCGAAATGCAGTCTGTTCTGGGACCCGAGTTTAAAAGATTCAAAGGATTATAGCTACACAATGGTCTCTCCCGGTCCGAACAAATTAAATTAGATATTACTACTCGGCGGTAATATCCCATTTTGGAAAATTGAGACAATGGAACTCACGTAACCAAGATTCCTGGAAGTACTTCCAGCCTGTAGGGTATTATTAGCCATTATATGATTGGTCCGGATTTAGCAACGAACAAACCGACTCGACTGCTTGACACAAATTCTATTTTCTACAAATAACTCCTGAGTACTCATAACACTATTTTCTCGCCAATCTAATGATTGGTATGTTCGTAATTGTCTAGATCCTAATACAACCCGATCGTCTAATCTTACCAATCCGACAAACCGCCAGACAAACATACGTCGTGTTCAAGTATATCGAGCCGCTTCTAATTGGTCTTGTATGTTTTTAAATTGTCTGCCAATAATCACTATATTTGGCACATTAAGCCATATTTAGACACCGATAATATTTAGGGACCAAGATCGCCGTAATTTGATCCGAGTTTTATTACTAATAACCTCTTTAATTGCGTTTTAATATTTTCTATTAAGTATGTTTTTATGTTCTTATCAAGGCGTTTACCTTATATCTAGTAGAGTATTGGCTAATGAAACGAGCAGAAGAATATATTGGTATCAATTCGACAATAAGGATTAACTGTGGCCATTAATTCCATTGCTGTCTCGTGTGTTAATCGAAGGTAGACGTATTTCATATTTGTTATATTTAATCGGGTCCTGAACAATTTGATAATATGACCCCGATATTTTTACAGGAATATAACTTACTGCGTACTGCGCATGCTCAAAGCAAGCTGGAGTCGGTTTCTTTTATTTAGCCAACCCGTTCAGACGGCCAAGATGAAACAGTTTAAATTAAAAAGGCTTCTCGAAAACAATTGTCGCGATCTTGGTTTTTAAATTGGTTTATTTGCCCTACATCTGCGTTTAGACGTCATAGTTAAACTGATTTAATGATCCCCGGAGTTGTTAAACCAGTTCAACTTAAGGGTCTGAACGGGCTATAAGTCCTATTAGAATGGGCTACAGACACGTGTCTCTACATGTCCAAAGACCAACCGCTGGGGATATCGGCTGTGTTATACCAGACATTTCATGATACTCATCTATTTATAATTTTATTATTTTAATATTGACAGTGCGAACATATGACAGAAACACATACTGTGGTATATTTCTGTTGTTTTATGATCAGATTAATATTGATTTCCCAACATTATCTGTAACGATATGTCTACAACCGTCATATAGAGACATTTACGATATCAGTAGTTGGTATATATTTGTACTTATCTATAACCCAAGTGTACTTCAATAATACCTTTGCTAATATTAAAGGACAATATTGGTGTCAGTCATTGTCACATATTATGTGATAGAACTGGTTAAACACTTTCCAAATATAATTTTAACACAGAGATAAATGCTACGTTGGATGAGTAATAAATAGGAGAACACGAATGAAAAACAGAAAATGTTCGTACATTACCAGGTATAGAAGGAATAAAAACAAGGGAATGTAAGGACCTTTTCTGTTTTTCTCGTGTTCTCTATCTAATCACTCATTTACTTTATTGAATTGTCAGATATCCTCTTGCAGCCCCCATATAACAACTTTTGGTCTTCGAATGAATTATAAGTGGGCAGAGATTCGGCCGTGTATCTATTAGCACTCGTTTCTTTAGTCAGTTATATAGAGGGATAACTTTCTTTTTTCCTTTTGCGTTCATCACTTCCGATTCGTGAAACGTTTATTACGCATCTATCGTAGCAATAATCTCTGTGTTAAAATTATATTTGGAAAGTGTTTAACCAGCTCTATCACATATGTGATAATTAAATTAATATTGACACCAATATTGTCCTTTAACCGATACATGGGTAGAATCGAAGCAGTAAACAAATACAACTCGCCCACCGTAAGGTTAACATTCTTGCGGTAAATACAGCTATATCCCGTAATGGCATCAGTGACGTTAAATAGAGTAATTTCTTTCAATATCAAAGAAGTTCAATTCAAATGGCATCACATAGTTTACTAAATGTCGAGTTATGGCGTTTTATAAAGCTCCAAGAACAACTGTACAAATGATGTAGAACTACATAGAACCTCGGGCAAAAAGCATCTCAACATAAGTCATATTCCATCGTGTTCAATCATACGTCACCCTGAACCGCCTTCAGGCATGTTGCTTTCATACACACTTATAGCGTGTGTTACATTCATTGAAGGGAAATAGGTTAGTCTGTAATTAACCATACATCGTGTCTTAATAACTGTTGCTAAATGTTGTTGATTTTCTGATTTTCACCCGTTAAAGCAGAATGTCCTTGGGCTATTGCCTTGTACCATGTACTATAAATTACATGTTGCTCGACTGTGTTATCCGATATTTGACTGTTATAATATTTGATAAAGATAATGACATTTAGCTTGCTATAATTGTGTTTCCTTCCGCTGCCAAATATCAATAACCGGTTCTTCTAATATAGTATGATATTTTAGTGAACAAACATAGTTTCATTATGCATCTTCCATTGAAAAGATCGTTGTGTCTCGGTTTGACTTGGGGCCCGGTTTGACTTAGTATTCTCAACTGTTATATAACAGGCACTTGCGTGAAAAAGAGAATCAAAATAAATACGTAAACACTCGAGTCCCATATAAAGGATGTGAAGCCCGAGGTCAACTCGTGTATAAATTGGTTGATATGTAAAAGAATCCATGACACTTGGAAATCAAAGAAGAGTACGTAATATTCGCCACCATCAACTTTCACGCGTAACCATAGTCGAAAGTGTAGGCCGAACCATTCCGATTAGGGTACCGTGTAAAACCTCGACGCCGGATTTCTGTAGATCCATGCACCTTTTAACTGCCCCGAGACTCGCTACACTTACATTAAAGTAAAAACAATACTAGTAGGGACTTTTATTTATTAATAAAGTGTCCCATTTCCAAGTACGTATACATTTGTATGATTTGTAACGCAGTTATTTGTTTTAAAAAAGGATATTCATGATACAAGACATGCATTATCATGTTTCTTTGTAGTAGCAATATAGGTTATATTATATTTATATTATTATGATGCATGCCATTAGAGATATAGAATATATATATAAAATATGGCCTAGTGGTCTAGAGTGCCGCGCTTAGACCTCTAGCTGGCCGGCCACCTCTGGCTTGCGGGTGTGGTTTCGAGCCCTGGTGTGAGCGTATGTGGCGTGGAGATAGGGCGCCTTCTCAACCTCGTGGGTTTCCTCCCGGCACTCCGGTTTCCTCCCACTGCTAAAGACCCCCTACGCGCAAGCGAATTATTGAAATGAATTTAAACCATATGACCTAGTTGTTTTGAGTGAACGTTAAACCCCATTTCTCTCTCTCTCTCTTTGATACTATTTTATTTTGTTTTACTCTATATGTAACCTTTGTTCGGTAAATACTCATAAGTGATCTTTATCCTTTTTCAATGGTTCGGTGTGTTATCATACTTTTTAACCCTATATTTAACCTTTATTCTGGAATCTCGTGTTTACAAGCGGAAGTCATGTTGTTTACTAATTGTATTTACATTTTGGGCCTACTAACGTAAAATCGATATATCTCAACATTTGCTTCTTTTTAAGAAGTAATAGTTTCAACAAACAAAGATCTGTATTCCATGAAACAAATCAACACATAAAATCCAATGAAATGGACAACTTTATTTTTAACGCAAATTAAACAGGTATGCAAAGTATGAATACTTTTTTGACCCATGTGAATTTCTCCTATGAGGCGATCTAGAAAGAGAAGTTTTATCCTGCCTTGTGTACGACACCTTTTATTTCCGTTAAGCACAGTAAGACTGCCACAGCTATATATTCTGACATATAAGTTACAGATTCGTAGAAACTGAATTTTATCGATTAAAGTTACATTATTTAAGATAAAGATAAGAACTAGCCATTCTTGCTATAATAGTTCGAAAGTAGATGATGTAAAATGATTATTTTGAAAATTTCATTTAAATTACTCTATTGCAAGCGAAGATTTTGGCCTTTGAAGATTTGGCAGACGTGTGCAATAATTTCAACCACGGTTCTGGTTGATCGAAGCTAAGCCTCGAACCGTCTGGGTCCGCCATATTTGATTAAATCGAAGTATCACTGAAACGTTTTAATCTGCTTAATATCGGAGCATTCTGATGCCATCCAAAGTTGATTAAGGCCTGGATCAGTTAATTAGTGTCTAATTAATACTTTAGAAAACATTTCAGGCCTAAGGAAAGACCTGCTTTAGAAAGATTTAGCTCTTAACTAATGTAACTTTAATTAGTAGCGTATTAATAGTTTATCAATTTTAATCAAATCAGACAAATTTATTATACAAAAGTGTTGATATTATACTAAAAGGGTTTACTTTTGTATGGGCTTTAGAATTGAACTGAAGCCTACTAATCATTTATTAACAATAGCAAACGACCACATGCAATACATTACAGACATAAAATTGAATTAAAGAAAATGCGAGAAACGGCAGTATGATTAAATATAATCCGGCACTAACTATAGAAATACAAAGTCTACAAGAACCTTTAAGAATATATTAATCCGTCTGGTTTAGGAATCCCCAGTAAAACTTCTGCATGATCCCTATTGTATAGATTGTAAATAATTGAGTATCGCCTACAGAAAGAAAAGAGAGTCTCGCATGGTGAAAAGACGGTGACAAAACAAATGATACAAAACCTGCATACAGAGATCTTAATTATTGTGGCTCGAACTTGTTGACATATTGATCGTAATCAGAATCTGACATGTGCTCTCGGGCACATAACGGACACAATTTCTTTCTTTGGGCAGATATATGAGCTATTCACAGTCTCGATACGAATTTATCCCTATAACTCACGATCTTCTTCTAACAAGATGTCAGATTGAAAACTTGCTAATGGCTCTTTGCACAGTAAAGGTACAAAACATAGCACTTAACTTGAACATGTTGAAAATTAAAAAAATATTTTTATTTGTTATTATTTTGTTATTGTTCATTATTTATGTATGGGGTGTGAGGCAGAAAATACCTGCGTGGAAATTACATATTATGTTTTCTCAAAAAACAATTGGAAACCCTCATTATTTTGGATGGAGCCAAACTCCCAAAAAATAGGATAAGGCTTCAGACTTCCAGCAAAAATTGAGTGTATGTTTGAATTATCTTGATAACAATGTTTAATAAGTGTTGAATTAGGTATGGTGGCTGAAAACGTCCATTTAGATCGTCGTCTTTCTGGATACAACGTGAGAGTCGCCGTTAAGAAAGTGGCCGCAAAAGGCGCCGATCGGCGACTTTTTCGTCGTACTAGCTTATCGGCAACCCGCGACTTTCACAACACTAGAGTCGCCGTCAAGTAAGTCGCCGAAAATTTTTTGAGTTAGTTACATGCGCAATGGAGGTCTTCGTCTGTTTGTGATACGTTTCGGTCATACATTCTATATATACGGTGGTTAAATTCCACATCCCCACTCAGTCATCGACTTGCATGTTGTAGAGCTTTTCTTGGGGAGGTACCCAATATCCCCACAAGGACTCGCTATTTTAGTTCTCAAATAGGGACTTCGTTGATTTTGCAAGTCCATTAGTTTGGCATTTCTGGGGGAGTTCCCCATACCCTCCGTAAGAACTCCCTACTTCGTCGAGGTGAGAAAGTTCGTTCTTGTGATACTTAGCTCAGCGATCAGTGCCTGAAATACTGTCAGGGTGCATTTCCGGCAGCCTGTTTTTCAAAGTTTTTTTAAAGAGACCCTCTACTCCTATTTAAACCTCGTTCCTTTGCCCCCTAACCTTGGACTTTGCCCCAGCTTTGAAAGGCCCCTTCTCCCCTCACAACCACCGGCGTTGTCACTGTCTCTTCCATTCTGAATTTATATACAAGACTTAAAATGTAGCCATTGCGCATGTAACTAACTATAATCTTCCGAGGCGAGAGTCGCCGTTAAGAAAGTCGCCGAAAAAGGGGCCAATTTTTTCAGCGACTTTTTCGACGACTTTCTTAACGGCGACTCTCGCTCGTGTTGTGAAAGTCGCAGGTCGCCGATAAGCTAGTACGACAAAAAGTCGACGTTCTAAATGGACGCTTACAGCCACCATAATAAGAGCAGCACCACGATCTCTAGCCATTGTAAAAAATAACAATATCTTTCCTTCAGTTTTCTCATATTTTTCATTATTTATCATGCAATATCGGTGGCTCCTATTTGCTATCTCTGGGTACTGTTTGGTAAACCCGCTAAACTATCCCAATATATGAGTTTTGAATTTATAAAATGGTCCCTTGGTATAAATCAAAATAGATAAATGACCTATAATTACACTTCTTTTAATCTCCCTATTTGGAGTAATATGTCCCATTAGTTCAAATAATTATTAGTGAGTTGATCATTGCTAAATAGATTGATTTACACTTATAGTGGATAAACTGAATAAAAATTAAACCCATATTATAGTCCAATAGAAAAATGTCAATTAAATTTAATTTGGTCGAAAATACGTTGCATATTCAATCCAATCTGCTGTGGCGAGGAGAGACATCTAGATGACAAACAGGGAAATCATGAACTCAATATATGATATGATCTTTTAAGAAATGTACATAATGCTTATATTATATCTGTCGATGCATCAATGGGTATATCCAAGTCCTGCGCAGAAATAATATAAATCAATCCATGCTGTGCAAATCAACAATAATTCTAACCACCTTTCTGGAAACGGTGACGATATACATAGATTTAAAATAATAATAATAGATTCTCGGAAAATATAAAAACTTGGTACATCAATTGGTATATCCAAGTCCTACACGGAAATAATACAAACATCATTCCATGCTGTGCAAATCAACAATACTTCTAACCTTTCTAGAAAAGGTGAAAGATATATAGAGAGAATAAAAATAATAATAATAATAATAATAATAGATTCCTGGAAAATATAAAAACTGTAACATTTAACCATAGTTTTCTTCGATTCTACTTTAAATTCCTGACATATTTTCAAGATGATTTATTGAACATTATAATCCTGAGCAAGAAGGTGGTAAAGTATCCTATGCAATCATGTGTTTTATTGGGGGATATTTTCTGATCATTTCCTTAATAATATTCTTCAGAAGCCAAGTGGCTTTTCTCTGGTGTTTTCTGAGCGTTTTTCCCACATATAAAAGAGACATAGAACACATAAACACTATTTACTGTCAAACCAATTGTCAAACCAATGCCAAATGAAATTATGTGATAAGCAGATATAGTTTTTATTTGAACAAAAAATTCGAGCAAAGAAGGCAGCTCTGCGACCTCATAAAATAACTTCTTTGGGTCTTTCTTAATATCCCTTGACTAATTATTGTGGTATAGGAGGAGATATTTATAAGGGATATATAATAGCGAATTTAATTAATTAGTTTTTGAAACCCCCTAAGTTAAATTTATATAGATAATTTACCTTGAATTCGTTATATTATGTTCGATTCCAGTTCGTATTTTCAAAATGACAGTACTTAAATCGGAATGTTTGGATTAAAATTATACTGATCCTGCATCCACTGAATACCCTGTTCTTGCTCTACGTCGTCCTTCATTTACCAACCAGCTGGACATGTAGTCACTGGTGATTTGAATATAGATGTAGTCCAGAATAATAAGTTATGTGAAATGTTGACCCCAATACCGGGAACCGCAACCATTTTCATGGGATAAAAATTTCAAACTTATTATGGATTCTGTAGAGGACTACGCTAGATCATGGGAAAAGAGGGGAGATGTTATCTCTGATACCCTCTCAGAATTTATATGAAACGTTTTGTTAGTTGAAAATAGGCCTAAATATCTATTTTCGATGATGTTAGCATTGTTGAAAATCTCAACGCTTTACATGACAAGTATGTCATTGTTCCGGCTGACAAAGCATCCAACAACTTAGTCTTTATATTATTAGGACTGTCTGTTCAAAGAACTTAATAACGGGAAATCAATCGACAGTGCTACGTATAAACGCTCTACTCTCAGTAAGAATGAAATTATATCCAATCACAGATCGGTACTCACTTCATTTGGTACTCCATGTGGAGACACCTATATATATATCTGCCTTTGTTATATTGAATACCCAAACTACATAAAAATCCCTAGAAGCAACGTTTTATAGCAGGTTCATCCCGTTTTTCCACAAAACCACTTTCAAAAGTATTGATATCTCTACTAACAGCATACTGTGACAAAATATACTCTCTTGGTGGTTTTAATCAACTGTGGATTTTTAATAATTCCAAAGAATTACGTGATGGTTGCAATATAGATCACTTGCTTCAGTCTCATCTGTACAAACGTTTGACTTTTTTACACTAAAATTCCCCACAGTAATTGTAAAGCTCGTAAGAAGTTATTCACAATGTCTATTCATCTAAATCGGAAATATTTAGTTGTTAATAACAATTCAACATATTTTGTTAAGAACCATAGTGATTCCAAAAATAAATTCACCACCAACTATATAATTTACATGTTTTTTACTTGATAATATATTTCTTGAATTTGGAGGGGGAAATTAATCAGTAAGTGGTAGGTATCCCCATGGGCACCAACTGTGCACCTCTGCATGCTGATTTGTTTCTCTGCTCCTACGAAGTCGATTACATACAGGCACTCGTAAAATCAAATAAACGATAAGTCAAGACATTTTAATCAATTATTTTCTATCCTGATAAGCACTAAATTGAAAACACTACTAACAGTGGCAATTACGCTTCCTACTTGGATCTACGTCTCTATTTTGACAATTGTCATAAACTTAAATTGTGTTAAATTGTATGATAAACGTGATGACTTTGACTTTCCGATTGTTAACTTTCCATCTATTAGTAGTAACATTCGAATATTACAAGCTTATGGAGTGTTTGTGACTTTTTATTCTGATTTTTTAAGTAGATCGAAGCCTTTGTAATCTAAACTTCAACTACAGGAATACTTGCAAATTAAACTTAATAAAACCTTTTTTTATGGCCGTCATATTGACTTGATTGGTAAATATAACATGTCTCTCTCTGCTATTATTCTAGATATTTTTAATTGGCGCGTATACATGTACTATCTCCCTGATAATGTCGGTCTACTACATCGTTAAGACTGTTCACCACGTTCAATTTGCATGCAGCTATGGCGGATGGGGTACGTCAGGCAGGGTAAGCTTACTCTTCCGTACACCCGTTACCGCTGTTTGTCGCGTATTTTGTACATAGTCCATATGGTGATTACACTATTTGTCCTGGTTACACTATTTTGTCAAATGCTTTGGATTGTTTGCACTTGGTTTTATTTTAATTCAAATGTTAGGGTTACTTTTAGAACTGCTTCACTTACACTTTAAAGATAATAATTTTAATGCGTAATGTTCGAATAATGGAGTCTTTGGACCTGTTTAGTTATACTTCGAATGCTTATTATTCGAATATTAGAATTCTTAAATTGTTTCAGTTGTATATTTACGATAATGCCCTCAACACGTAAGATACGAATCTTATACAATTTTGTAATTGTTTCAGTTATACCTTTAAAGATAATGCTTCAAATGTGTTCGAATATTCGAATATTGGAGTTTTTTAAATCCGTTCAGATAAATTTGTAGTGATAATACCCCGAATGTGTAATATTTAAAATATCAGAACTTTTGGAAATGCTTCAGTTATATTTCGAATACGTAATATTATTAAGATTTTACAGTATTGGAAATCCGTTCAGATACATTTCAATGACAATATTCCTAGTGCGTAATATTAGAACACTGTAATTATATGGCTTTAATGTAAGCCGCACACGACGAGGAAGAGTAAATATATCGACTTCTTCAAATCCCCTGTTTGATTATGTATAAGATATTTATCACACTATCCACCTAATTAACCATTAAGCCATTATATGAACTATGTTTTCATGGCCACACGATCTACCAATATTCTTTGGGATAACAAGAAGCTCGTATTCATCTTTCAACTCAACAAATCTATCTATCTTTTATTACAAGAGGGGGGTGTACTTTGCCCTACATGTTATTTGTCAAAATATAACTAGATGAAATGGAAACTTTGGCTACATCAAATCAACGGACGGCTGTCAATCGGTGACCCTTTAAAAGGAAATGGAGATTTGACTTTTATCAATTCTTCCTCTTATGACTTTTCACTGAACGGATGAGTTTCTTTACTACTGCTGAAACCCGAAACATTTGTGGCTGCTACGGCGCGCTAAAAGCGGTTCCGATAATTGGCCTCATGTCACGAAGAGGGAGAAAATATTGACAAAAGTAAATAATAGCGTCGATTTAATCATATCAATGGTCATGGTTATGAAATGTTGTGAAAAGAATCCACGATATGGGGTACGCATGCGGAGTCCTACTTGTCAATACTTTGTTGAAACTTCAGAACTGGCAGTCGATCAAAAAGTTTCACTTTTGATCAATCGGCAGACATGAATTTGTGATTACAATCTTTGTGCATCACAGAAAATCAACATGGCGACTGACATAAATATGAAGGGGTTTTTTTTGTAAGCATGAAAACTCGTGTGCCATATTTCCCCTCGATTTAATCCATATTGAAGCGTGGATGATTTATTGGTGTAATTAGGAATTTCTGTGTTTTTTGGAGGAAATCTTTGAATCTTGGTTATAAATAACTAGTTATATCTTGTCGAGTGTTGGTCTAAAGAAGTATTAAATAAAAGATGAATGGCATCCGTAAAACTTTAATGACATCTTGTGCTCATGTGTATATACCTGATTACCTCTGATCATTACAAAATCCAATTCTTATCCCAAAACATTACTCTATAATCTTTCCCGGAAGTCATTATATTACAGGTTTTTATCAGAAAATACTTTTTTTCCACAAAAAAAAAACAACTAGTAGCTAACTCAAAAAACAACTAGTAGCTAACTCAAAACAAGAAATTCTGCGATGGAAACACAACCTTTCCAATACTTCATCTCGATTGAAATCATTTCCATCGCAAGTAAGCATACTGACGATAAACTTTTCAAAGCCAGACAAAACGGTTAGCGTTGTTTGTAAAATAAAATATTTGCAGTTATTTCTCCAGGAACAATATTATTTTTTAATTTAAAGGAGGTTCTTAGAAAAATCAAGACAAATAAACCTACGACGAACATTGGTTCTCTTTAATTCAAAGGAATCAACTCAACTTATTATCGATATCATAACTCCGTTAATACATACTTCCCAGAAGTAGTGACGCTCAAATTAGTAACATCATAATCTCCCAATATCTGTACCGATACTCGATCTATCTGTGTTGATTCAAAGGTTACGATAAAGAGATTAGTGAGCTAACTAGATTACCACCTGGATTAAGCGGTATTAAATTTATTTTATCACTTTTGAACACCAGGATAAAAAAACCTAGCTCTGTTAATACTGTATAACCCCTGTATAAGATACTGGATACATCGACAGATTAAGTAGATGTCAAGAGTGCGACAAAAAGTTCAGCACAGGAAGAGATTTGCTCTGCATCAGTCAGTTTAGCCACAGATCACCTGCCAACATCCCCTGCACTCGTTCAACAAAGTTCCGGGAATATATCCCGCCTGCCGTAGTTGGTTTGATAAATGATTGCTGATTGAAGAGCGTAAAGACAGGAGGGAGTAGTATCGACGTTGTAATATCTGATCGTTAATAAAGTTAGCATCTCGTTAACACATGTCAATTTAAATAAAAAAGAGTCTTAATCATGGCTAGTAGGCTTTTAGATGGGATCGCATTCCACTCGACCTTCCTTTAGCCCTAGCCGACAATATTATCCCGAAATCAATGCACAGTAATAGAGTTGGACTGAGGAAATTCATAATGAAAGTATTAGTTGTTGGCACCTTTTGGCCTATATTATCTTATAATGTATTCTATTGCAAGTATTTTATTGATTTATTTACTATCGAGATGAGGTTTCTCCTGTTTTGGAGTGAATGGCTCGCAGAGATAAATAGTCCAATTCTATGTAATTAAACCGGAAAGTTTGGGTGAAAGTTTGAAAGCAGCCAAGTCGCTCATATATATACATACGCTTCTTAATTTATTGAAAAATATTGAGGAAAAGAAATAATAGTTTATTCTATCACACGCTCCATACACGGACTGTTCTCCCGTGACAAGATACTATTTAAGCTTCATTACGCTACGATACGTAATATCAACCTACTAAACTACTATTATCAATTTAAGGACACGCCAGATTTAGTCAAATCAGTATTTTCGACTAATGCCTGCCTATTTTTCGTCGGTTAGATATTTGATGCTTAACCAGAACAAAATGTCATGATAAATGCGAATAAACCCAAATAAGAATGAGCTTCAATTTTTAAAAAAAAGGGTGAAAATAAATAACAACTGTAAACTATAATCATTTCAACGAATTCACGTTAAATATGTGCAAAGTGCCCAACAGGGCCAAACAACATTGAAATGTCACTTAATAAGTAAGTAAATGGTGTATAAACTATGTCCGCGTTCGATTCATATTCTTTGTTCAAGGTTACAGACGGTTTGAAATGAGACAGACGACTGTTTGAGCTTGAAATGACACGGGGTTTAACACACTCCTTTTCTAAACAGACTGGGTTAATGAAAACGGGAATAGGCCATTTATACTGACCGGCCAGAGGCGCTACGACTTATTCGTATTTCGAATTCCAACTGCATGCCAATGTGTACACGGGACCCCGGTTTGTCATTCCATTTGAATGCATAGACAATGTACCTTATCATCAGGCCCTCACTTCAGAGCAACTTTCTAGAACAGGACCGGCATCGAACCCGGGACCTCCCGGTTAGCTAGCGAGCATCTTACTCACTGGGTTTTAGCTTGAGACAGAGGAGAGGAATAGATCAGATACCAAACAGTAAATCGAGACACGCAGTGGAGGTTGTATAACCTACACTTTCATTTCAGCTTCAAAATACGACCAAATAAATATGTGTTTATACATCGCACCAAAACAACGAGAAAATAACATCCAACAGATTGAGTGCTCATAATATGACAAAGAATAGTTAATCCCAAATGCCCAAAAGATCTAACAACGTCAATATTACGTCTGGATTTTTTAATATCAAATATAACCGCATTCATAAACTCGACATTTCATCAATAGTAATACATTAAAATTTAATTATATTTCAATATTCCTACGTGTGTGGTGGTAGACATATGTTTATATAGAAAAGTCTTAAAGGGACTATCACTATTTGAACTGAGTCTCACAACTTAAAGGCTGAGTACCTAAGAAATCTAAGCGTTGAATTGTTTGAACGTGAACGTCAAAAGTGCTTATCCGGACACGTAAACCTTTTAAGATTTCGGGTCAATTTTTTCCGTTGGGTGACCTGATAATCGATTCCCGTTCCTTTAGAGGTCTATACAATGAATGTCCCATGTTCTGTACTTGATAACGAAGATACATTTCCCTTATAAAATAAAAGGCTGGTTTTATCCATACACCGCAGAATATAGCTTGGGACACCGGTCTCCATTTCCAGATGAAGACTGACGGGCTTAAGTTGTTTGAAAGCGTATCACAATCGATTCCCGTTCCTTTTAGAGGTCTATACAATGAATGTTCCATGTGCTGTACTTGGTAACGAAGATACATTTCCCTTATAAAATAAAAGGCTGGTTTTATCCATACACCGCAGAATACAGCTTGGGACACCGGTCTCCATTTCCAGATGAAGACTGGCGGGCTTAAGTTGTTTGAAAGCGTATCACATGTTGAGTTAGTTGCTCGGCCCGAACGGAGAGGACTTTAACACAAAATTAAAATTTTATTCTCCAAAATATTATCGGGATTAGCCCTTTATTATTATAAACACTAAATAACTTAGATTTCAATTTGTCACAAAAATTTAGTTATTATATTTTCTGGTAATAGTTATTGACATGTCAAAATACGGTGCCAAAGTACCTCGAAGCCTTTTCACGTACTATTATACACTCTGTAGCTGACACAAATCAGCACAGATTTGGTCATGGTATAAATGTACTGGTAAATGTATGTGCTTCATATAGGAATATGTTTAGATGATTATGTGATGTTCATGATGACTTTGCCTGGATCATTTGTATGGATCGTGCCCTAAATTGAAACAGCTGTCCGCATAACATGATACTAGAGGAAATCTGGTTGCCTACTATAGATATAGGGATAATTTGCAGTAAACCTGAAACCCTCGGGTATTACGACGGCAGCAGCGTTTCTTATTAGTAAGCCCAACAATAACCATAAATTGTAGCATATGATTAAGATGAAAATAACTCGCTATACATATTGATGCTAGGAAAACAATGCGGATTACACAACCTTCAATAAATACATTATTCGTGGCTTTTAAACATAACTTCTGAGATTAAGGGGACATACGGGAGAGACTAGATAAAGAGCAGATAACGTAATGGAAAACGCTGAAAATTTCAGTCAAATTGCTCCAATCTGAATCGAAATGTATTCAAATCCAGGGTTTATTATGGTTGGATAAGTTAAATAATGTATAATTAATAATTTAGATAACATTTCAGGCCGAAAAAAAATACCTACAGCAGGCAAATTCAGCTCTTGCTTAATGTATGTTTAAGCTTAAGCATTGCCAACAGCGAATTATGGCTACCGATGCTCGAACCTGGATTACAAACGATGTTAAACAAATCACCAAGTATATATCTACATGTATAAAGGGGTAGCCCGGATTTTCAGAGGCTACCTGTGGATAAGCAAGTATGTTAATGCAGGGCTCAAGTCTGACGAAATTGCACAAGCAATTTGTTTAGCAGTTTATAATGAGATTAATGGATCATTCGAAAACGATCATTGTAGATCCTTAAAGGGTGGTGTATCTAAATGTGACATTTGTTAGTGAATTGATCATTTCAATTACTTATTAGCACGAGGCCTTTAGCTTAGACAGTACACCAGAACGACACGCAACATGTCTTCTAATGAATGAATACATATTGAGAATTCAATTTAAACATTCAACCAGTTTCATACATCTCTATAGATCTAAAGATATGCACTGAACCTGTAACTAATATAAAATAAACCCATATTATCAATATGTATTCATATTAAGAGTTTACTTGAGTCGAGGCACTCCAAAATGTTCAATGACTTGACATCAAACAGTGCAAGTTTTGCATTTTATAATTGGACGTTTCAAAGTAAATGGAATGCCAATAAACTTGATGATGCATGACATGTGTGTTATTATACGCCATATTGCGCATTATTGCGACAAGTTACCTGGTCGATACAAAATAATTTGAAAAATTGATTTTTTATTATCTCTACGTAAGTCACGGAGATGAACTCAAAGTTCCGGACGTCATACTGTTGGCAACCTTTCACGGTTTTTTGGGCGTTTGACAAATTAAAGTCTACTTTTCATTCCAGCACGAACGAAATCGACACGAAAGCCCTTTAAACATTCAAATTTTAGATTTAAGTAATCGTTCATAGCTGAAAAGTAAGCTATTAAAAGAGATTTGTATGGCACAACGACGGGTTATTTAACGGGGAAATTCAAGGTGGTTCTGTAAGGGTTTGTATCTAGTTGGAAACTTAACTCGTGGTCAATGAGTGAGGTCAGAACAAAAGGCTAGTGTTAGTAAAAAAGTTAACTGGAACCCCTTTATTTGATGTTCAGGCTAGAAAAGAGGTTACACTTTGAAATAAATATCACATTTTAAAATTGAAAATCATGGTCATTTTGATACCTAGATTGTTCTATATACATTTAAAGAATATTATAATTAGATATAATTATGAGACAAAGAGTTAAAACTTTA
Source organism: Patella pellucida (assembly GCA_917208275.1). Taxonomy (NCBI): domain Eukaryota; kingdom Metazoa; phylum Mollusca; class Gastropoda; family Patellidae; genus Patella; species Patella pellucida. The sequence continues at coordinate 46,866,208 of OU795039.1, forward strand.
ATTTGTTTGCTTAAATATTTATTTGACATAAACTCATTGTTTTGACTTCAACCAAATTTGTAAAGCTTTGAATTGCTCAAGTGCACTGAATCCAACCCTAGTGTCATTCTAGTGTTTCCCTAATCTCAGCCTATGGAAGTTTTCCTAGTTCTTAACGTGGACTCCAATAGGACAGTGCCTATATCCCTCTAGGGGTTGACACTTTATCTAGGTCAAAAGTAAGATGTAAAATGTTATCCAATTTTTAACAACGCGGTTTTTTTTTGCCTAATATCATTATTCAGCATTAAAAGTGATCAAGATTTATACAAAAAAAACCCCACAAAATCTGAACTTTCTTGTTATCAATTCTTTAGAAATATGTCAAGAAAAATTATCGAGACAGGTTAAGCGGAAGCCATGTTTTAATTTGTTTCATGTATCACCAGGATTATCTGGAGACTCTACAATCCAATTTTATCCGAAGTTGTATAAAAATAAGCTGGATAAATCTCCCTTAATGGCTAAAACTATATTTGATGTCAAAAGTGAGGAAAAGAGTTACACTAGTGTTACATAAACATTTACTCCAAAACTACGTTTTGTTTACTGGAGAAGGAATGCTTGCTCCTTCTAGGAAACCTGATAACGCTAATAAATAATATTTTCTAGATACTCTTATAAATTCATAGTAATAAAATTCATCCATTAAAATTTAGATCAAACTACTCCATTGCTTTGTCATAAAACTAGCGGATTAGGTAATTATATGGTGGCTGTTAGCGGCCATTCTACATCGTCGACTTGTCGGGTTGTGAAGGCGACAAGTCGCGGCACGACAAAGCGAAATAATTGCATTTCGTCGACTTGTCGCTTTGTCGGGTTGTGAAGGCGACAAAGCGACAAGTCGACAAAATCAACCCGACAACGCGACAAACTAACCCGACAATCGTTGCCCTCATTTTGTCGACTTGTCGGGTCAATTTTGTCGACTTGTCGCTTTGTCGCCTTCGACTTATTCACAACCCGACAAAGCGACAAGTCGACAAAATATAATTATTTCGCTTTGTCGACTTGTCGCCTCGGAAGTTAATCTCGGTCATGCGCAAGCATTACACACTTAGTTTCGATCGCGCTATAGGCCGAATGTTGGCGGACAAACGGGGCGAGGGCTTCTGTGCCAACTCAATAATATGGACCTATCGATTAAATTCTAGTAGTCAGTAAAGAACGCGAGCTTCTTGTTTACAGTACCTTCGCGCAAACGCATGGATTAACTTCCGAGGCGACAAGTCGACAAAGCGACAAAGCGAAATAATTGTATTTTGTCGACTTGTCGCTTTGTCGCTTTGTCGGGTTGTGAATAAGTCGAAGGCGACAAAGCGACAAGTCGACAAAATTGACCCGACAAGTCGACAAAATGAGGGCGACGATTGTCGGGTTAGTTTGTCGCGTTGTCGGGTTGATTTTGTCGGGTTGATTTTGTCGCCTTCACAACCCGACAAAGCGACAAGTCGACGAAATGCAATTATTTCGCTTTGTCGTGCCGCGACTTGTCGCCTTCCCAACCCGACAAGTCGATGATGTAGAATGGCCGCTAACAGCCACCATATAATTAATAGAATTGAATTCATTGTTATGCATTTTGTCCATTCGCAAAAAGAGTGCGAAATTTAGTTAGAACTGCTTCATCGCTTTGTCATGAAATTTGCGGCTTCTAAACATCTTGGGTATCGCTTGTTGCAATTAAAACAATGTTTGTAATGCTGTTTAGTATTTGTCAAACGGGAAATCATAATTTCCAATTAGTATTTTCTGACAACGCTATAAGATCGACGTTTGGTAGCATTCAATTAGTAAAAATCAACCTGCTCTATGGACATAAAAATCTCCCCTTTGTTATCGTTTGTTGTTAACAAATTGGAGGAAATATAATTTAAAGCACACACCAGAGGAATTCCCAATAAAACATTAGTATTAAAGCGCAACCTAACTCAAGTGTCCTCAAACGAATCAACAACACTTGATTTATTAGAAAGCGTATACTTAATCAAAGGAACCAACTGCTTGGTGCACTTGAAACTTAGAAAGAAATATGGCGACTGTGTTAGACATCCTCTTGGATATTAACCCTGAACTGGTGACAGTGACAAATACGAATGCCTCTATATTAGATTGTAAGACTAAGCATTAAGCTAATTTGCTGTCATAGCTAGAAGTATGAGAGGATATTGACTAAACGCCTCGAGGTTTAAACCTGGCGTGAAAAATGTTGATATAATTACTATGTAGATTTGGCCTGTACCCCATTGATGAAGGCTAATTCAAAAAGAACTGGCAGCGGATTTACATATTAGTATCATTAAGAATATATAGGAATAACTCATCACTGGCATGGCGGGAAGTTGTCACTGTGCACGTATTGGAATTATAGACGGGTTTATCCAGACACGCGGTTATTGTTCTTCAAGAGCTCGTCCCCAGCTTCATCTGACAATTACTCGACTTTGGTATTTCTTCCAAACCATATCACATACCTTCCGACTGCTTCTAAGAGCCATTGATAAACACTTGAGCGTATTATGTTGCAGCCCCTGACTGTCCGTCGGTCCGTTATCAATTTGCTTGTGAACATGATATAATATGCCACATTTTTAAAGAATTTCTGTTTAAAATTTTGAGTAAAGGATTGAGGTCGACCAAATGCCAATTTTAACTCTGTTACATTTTTAAAGAAATATTTTCAAATTGGTGTGAAACGTTGATTCTCACACAGTGCTCCGCAACCAATTGCCACACAACCTTCCGTTCTGTAGTTACAATAAACATCAACATTTGTATAAAAATATAAAAAAAATACACTATCCCAAAGTATTTTAGTGAAATTTAAAGGGCAGGTAACCCAGATCATGTTTAAGGTCATATGGAATATAACATAATCGAGCTAAACTAATCTTTTAGTAAAGAGAAACTGAAATGTTTTATTATTGTATGTATACAAAATAATTATTAAAGAGTCAACGTGACAAAATTATTCATATCGATAATTCAAAGCATAAGTATTGGACTTTTTTTAAATTTCACATTTCTGTAGGGTAATTTACATTTTTTGTTCTTAATATCGTCTATATTAACAAGTGTCTCTAACTAAGTCCTTTATAAGCCGTCTGGTTGCCCCTGGTGGAAGGCTTATACGGGCTATAGGGTTATATTTTAGATAAACCTAGTAATTTAACTGAATTTAAAAATAACTAAGACAACACGTAGATACATAGTAACTAATTAATTTGTCATTATTTTGCTTCAAATCCTTCTCAAACATTATTGTAATTGTCAAGGAATACCCTCCTATAAGAATTCGATCAAACGAGGTCATGTTTTATGTCACGTGACTAACCTACCTCTGAGTGCAGAATTTAATGATAGTCGGGCTGTTGATTAGGGGAACCCTTATATTTTTGTCCTGTATACGCTCCATGGGGGTTTTCGGGGAATTCAGTATGTTAAGTTAGCCAGTGTAATTGAGCAAAATCGCTAATATTTGGGACCTAGAAATTGAAACAAACGCAGATAATAATGTTATATGGATGTATGTAAACTGATTTACATTCAATCCATTCCGTTTTTACTCTAATTTCAAATCAGTTATGTACGGCGAAATTCGCAAGAAGTTTCAAGCGAATGACAATCTCTAGCGTCAGGTAATCCCAGTCTACACCCACGAGTAGTTATTGCGCATGCTCCAAAGGTAAGATCACATCATCAATGTTGATTTAAATTGACAAATAATTCGTGTTTTCAATGTCGAAGACTTTGGATGATATTGAGTTGGAAACTTAGCTACTTTAACAAAATTTCCATTTATTGTAGTTTTTTGTATTTTTCCTTGCACTAAACTTTCTTTAAAAGCAAAACTACAATGACAAGGACAAGTGCGACGTGAAGTCTATCGGAAGCCGTTATATGCCAAGTAGAAAATATTCTGCAAATACAAATCCGGAATACGGTGAATCCCAATATCGTTCTATTATTTTAACTGTTTCTAATTTATTTAACTGTTAATTGTGTGGAATTCCCGAATAAATAAATGATCGAGAAATGTCACAAGTACTCAAGAAAACGAAACAAGGAGAAACTTGGTTTAACTCCAACTCAGCATAAACATGGTCATTTTTGGACTAGCATAATTCGCTTATGCGTAAGGGGCTGTTAGCAATTTAAAAGAAAACAAAGGATCCGGAGAAAACACACGAGGTTAGACAGGCGACCATTTTCCCTTGTCGCGTATAAGTGTGGGATTAAAACCACCCCTAAGAAACAAAAGTGTGGTCTTGCGAACTGTATCAAATTGTAAATTTAGAACATATAATAATAAGTCTGATTAAAATAACCTAGTTGTGTTGAGTTGACGTTAAACGCCATTTCTCTCTCTCTCTCTCTCTGATTAAAATTAAAATACACAGTAATATTTAGTAAACAGACTTTTACTAATGAAAAACTAAAACAAACCTAGATGGCCACTTTTTTTTCAGAATAATATTTTCTGGTCTCTAAAGGAAGTTGGTAATTACAGGATAGTCATTTTAAGTATAAGTTATGTCACTTGCATGTAAAGAACAGTCACAAATGTCATGTAAATAATATGCCTCTCTTTTGGTTGATTGATAGGTATATAAGTTTTCAGTATTTCCATACTCAAAATGGCATGTTTTACAACTATGGTTACACTAATAAAAGACTTACTGAACATTCTTTTAACGTATTAATAATGACATGCCATATATTATCTATACTTTACTACACCGTGTAACCGAGGCCGCTGAACATATTACAAGATAACCGAATAATTGTTTTGTATTAAATGCATAGCTTTGTGCCAAAACATCCTCATTTTCATACCATTAGAAATAGCGATCACATTAAAGACTACAAATGGTAACATATAGATTCCATGCAGTCGAAACTTAATACATTAGCCAATTACGATATACATTGAGCGATTCAATACAATCATGTCCGAAATTCTTTAAAAAAAAACATCGTCCATCATGAGTAAAAATATATAAAAACATTCTTAGATATTCATAAATCATGATTATTATTATTATTATTATACAATATTGCGTGAAAAAATATTTATTGAACGAATTGTTTATTTAGGATAAAAAGCCAGAAACAGATTAATGTTTGTACCCAAGGGATTATTTAACTACAATAAAACATAAACTGTCTTCAGATGATGACATGAATAATTATTTTTTCCATTGATCTTATGAAAATATAAACGAAAACCTTCAATATATATATTAAAAGGACAAGATTCTTTTGTCATGTCGCTTTCATTGAATTTAAAGTTCGTCTTCGTTGTTACGATTAAAGATATATCCCGTTTTCGGACAAATTCAGACTAAATTAGTAAATATGTCGACGTTCACTTAATCTCCCGAAACATAAATAGCATATTAGATCACCCAAGAGATTTAGCTCCTTAAAGCTACATTTTGATCAAATAATATTATAATAATTATTTCATTTATCGAGATACACTTCAAAATGTGTTTTTTGGAATTTAAGGTAATAAACGAGACGTGTTTTATTACAGATTCCTGGATGTCTTTAAACATCAAGCGATAAATTAATATGACCCGAATTTTAAAAGCCGAAGCTACTTGACAAAATGAAATAGAACGTAACACTTTGACAGTGACAATTAGGAGAATGCTGGACAAAGATGCATTATTTTTGGACGAGAAACTTGGCCTTCGCCACTACTTCGTGTTCTTGTTCTTGGGGAGATGCTCTTCGAAAAAAAATAAGGCTTCGTCAATTAAAGTTTGGCCATCCTTGGACCATTTTGCATCGATTGACTGACTTCGATGTTTCAAGATGGTGGCGATGGAGGCATTTCCTGTTACTTGTCCGTAGTATACGCTCGTACACTTCTTTCATAAATGTACCGCCTCAGCAATATACATTATACTTTTTACATGGTATTTATTTTCTTTGTGGGAATGGTGCTGTCCCTTTAAATTACGTTCGTCATACAAAGTTCTTACAAATTGAAAGAGCAAGATTTTGGTTTTTGGTTTGCACACTGTAATCGATATTAGTTTTGCATAATCAAAAAAGCACAATTTATTTGCCTATGCCCGGCGCTTTAAGCCTATGTATCTCTTGATCAAATCTACCCGTACCGTTCAATCATTTATTGTAATGCCACGAGCCATGAGAATGTATAAAATATTAAATGGGGGTAATTGTTAATGAAATGAATAAAGAGTTCACAAGGTTATAACAACACATTACTTTATTAATTCCTTTAGAATATTAATGCCACTTAAAGAATAATTCCTTTGGCCTTTCTTGTACTTCTATTAGTATGTGTTCTAGTTTATAACGTGAGGCGAATAAATGTATAGCAGACATGTTGGCATTACAAATTAATGTGGCTAAGATTTCTTGTTGTCAACTACGCGCGTGGAGTGTGGACAGAGTATAACCTAAGGGAATTCTGTAGCTCCACATTACACTTCACAGTGTTGGCAAAAATATGGGTTTGCCTGAAAGTCGTTTCAGTTAGACGGAAGGGCCACGAGAAGCCTTAACATATTTTATTCGTTTGACATTAGGCGATTACTCAATTGTCCAAGTTCAGTTTGCATTCTTAGCATTCTTGGTGCACCTGCATTATAGTTTTAAAGCAAATTCAACTAAAATGGTTGAAAATGGCCGAATATCTAACCTGCAGTCATGTTTCGTGCATTTTTAATTCATTCTGATAATTCCAACAATAGGAAGGTCAACTGCTTAATTTGCCCCATTCTAACAAAAACAGGTTGTTCAGAGAAGGGAGTCGACTGATACAATGATTTTATCCACATAATTTTGACATGAAAATGAAAACATAAATAATTAGGCGTTAGTCTGGAAATTAAAATATTCAGACCAATTTATCTCAACATGCAGCACTTAACCGGGCAGCAAAACGTGTGACTGGAAGCAAGTCCGTGTGATCTATGCCAATAAAGATAAAAGCCTTTCGCCTTTCACCACAACAATTATCGCCACAGTCAAGTCAATACCTTTACTCTGACCCTCATACAATCGCGTGCTAAACAGTGGTTTTGTAATTAGCAAAGCAAGTACAGGTTTTAAACTATCTAGTATTTAGTGAAATGATTCAGAATAGTGGCCACTATTAGCACTAGTAGTATTATTTCCTTAACTAGCTGCAATCTCCAATGCAATGACTTCCTCCTCGAAATTAACAGAATAGTTGAGCAGGAAACGACTGTAGAGTCTGGAGGAAGTACTGATGGGTCGTTTTTGTTCCAAGGAATCGGCCAAGTTGGACAACCCCGCAGTTTGCGTTGTTCTGGTGGTCGGTTTCATGTTTCAGCTATCGGAAAGGTCAAGGGTGCCACAAAACGTGGGATTTTCCTAAAGCAATCCCGCCCAAGGACGTGAAAATGAATGAAATAGGGTTTAAAATCATTAAAATACCTCCCCTCCCCTCCCCCATAAGACGTAATTAAAATAAATTGACAAATAAAACTTTTGGTAAATATGTAAGTCTAGTTGAACATCATTCCTTTCCATTCGGTTGAAAAAAGAACGATTGCAAATAGTTTTGATACCAGTTTACCTTGGTAATAGGGAGATATACGACTTCCGGTGTTGGTCGAGAAAGTACCCCGGGATTTTTCAGCGTGATTTCCCCTTTTACCCAAAGGAACAGTGTGAAATCTTTCGGATGGGACAATAAACCGAGGTCCGGTGTACACATTAGCTTGAACGTAAAAGAACCTTTGACAGTTTCAATTGTCAAGTTAATTGCTGTACGGACAAGATTTCCCTCATGTCAAATTGTATATCGTATCCATCTTCATTAGCTCGGTTGGCGATGGAGAGTATGACGTTAAACCCCATTTCATTTCATTCAGTCACTACAATAATCTGGGACATCTCCTTCAAATGGCTATCTGTTAGGGTTGATTATACTTCTTATGTACTTGACTTAACATTAACATGCATAACGTGTATACGTCTACTTTATTATCTCTAGTACAGATTATTCCCTGTTACATAATATTTATAAGGATTCTATTCCTGAATGTCGATCTATTTATACAATGAATATTGATTCCTCTTTGATCTAAGAAATTGTTGTATTTTCCTCATGAGATCACGGTGGCTAAGTGGATAAGGCGCTGGTTCGCTAGCCTGGAGGTCGGGTGTTCGATCCCTGCATTGGCCGAGAAAGTTCATCTCGATTTTCCGACGTGATTTCCCCTTGTGAGTGATGCAGAAGGAGGGCCTGACAAGGACAGCTGCCTAGTCGTTCGGATGGGATGGAAACCCGAGGTCCCGTGTACACATTGGAGTGCACGTAAAAGTTCCCTTGGCAGTTGGAATTCGATATAAGAGTAGGCTGTAGCGCCGCTGCCCGGGCAAAATTTCCCTCATAGCACACTGTATGGCGTATGCCCGTCTTCAATTAGCTCAGGTTAAGTGCATAACAGTAGGACGTTAAACCCCATTTCATTCATTTGTATTTTCTGCATCCGGGTACATGTGATATATAGACCTCTCACGCATTGGCTTGTACACTACGCACGCAGGAAACATTATACAAGAAGACACAAGTCAGTAGAATATAATCATATTACTATAAATGATTCGACTGACTCATCTGGACGTATACATTGACTATGATAAACGAGACTTGGCCACTCGTGAGTGACCCGTGTTCGTTAAATGACCACTAATACACGTTTACTTTGGCCCACAAGAATCAACATACATTCGTTAAAAACCCTCAAGGGTATCGAAAGACAAACGTAACGCCGTTTCTTGAACATATGTTCGTCTCATCGGGCAACCCTTGATCTCTCGGTGTCGGGGCGCGAATGACAACTGAGCGTGCAAAAAAAACATTTAATACATAAAGATGGTTGTCAGAACACTATACCATTTGTCACTTTCTTTCGCTATTCTCTTTACGGAGATAACAACTAGAACTCTCCTGGGATTATAAGACAGGCCAAGTATATTATTAAAACGGGTGGATAAGTGATCATTTCGATGCAGCTACTCGGTTCAATTCCAATCACAGTCGCACAGAACTTAAACACTGTTAATATTTTAATAACGTTGTAAATGGTCCATTCAACTGTCAACAACACGGCAGCTGCCTGTTTATACGTGTCTATTCCAGTTGGTCGGTTCATATCTCTCTAAAACAATTGATATATACAGAAAACAATATGGTATTTATGACGCTTCGCGGAGCAATTATCTGTATAAATCAAACTACCAAACCTTTCACTATTTAATATTTATATATTTCAATTCAATTCTACGTATCACTTCGCTGAGTAATTTATCATTTCACTGGTGTATTCTTTATGCATTTAGATTTAACGAATAGTTCGGGGGTTTCCCCAAATTAAATATGTGTTTGAATAGTTAGATAGTGATTTCCACCAACTGACAATCTGAGAGGCAAACGAACTGTACATTTTAAACAATACGCAAAAGAACATGGAAAATGTGTGGACGTCTAATGAAAAATGGGAAACGGTATTGGTTTAGAACAGAACTTGCATCATTAATGAACTAAACAATGTTTTCTATTCTTTTTCAAGAGATAATTAAAACAGAACCTTTACGACACATTTTAACGTCTTTAATTAGCCGGATAGAAAAAGACAACACTATTAATTACATGTCACGCAGTTTTATACAGAAAAAGTAAAGAGAGCTAAATGAATGAAATGAAACAGGGTTTAACGTCCTATTGTTTTGTACCGACTGGGGTAATGAAAGCGGAAGAAAGCTAAATATGGCATTGCATTCACGCGATGTTTAAACAGATATCAAATCAAAGAAACCGAGAAGTTTTAAACACGCATAACATTAAATTGTCAGCCAATTTACGTCATAAAGTAAGAATTGGTCATTTTTAACATGTTCTAGAGTGGGTCAGCATAATATACGTCATACACGACACTCGCCAACATTCTAACTAATGCTACGTCGTACAATGCTTTACAATATGATTGTCGCTATTGAGTCCACGATCGGATACACGCAGATACGTTCGGATACGTTTCTAACCGAGCGAGCTGTCACACATTGACGTATATCCTCAACGTATGCAAGTTATGAGCATGCTGAAAAACGGTGGTATAAGTTGTTGTACGCCGAATGTGGCACTCATGCATAAATCTTTTAGTGTATGCCGACATATTGCTTACACGTTACAGGTACGTTAGAGGTACGCGACAGTTGTGCATGAGTCTGCATAAGTCATGCAAGAACGTTCAAAATCCGTTGGGCACACGTTGTCATATACGTGTACTTGTAAAGTTATATTTACGTTGGGGATGAGTTATGTATAAGTTACTCATACGTTAAACATTGGTTATATATTCGTTGAGTGCGTTAGAAGTACGTTATATATGCGTCCAATAAGAGTGTCCTCTTGATTTTTTCAATTCAGTTTCAGCGTATGTCAGCATGTAGGTCCTATTATTTCATACGTCGGAATAAGTTGTCTAAAACGTTCAAGTGTGACAGGCTCATTAGGAAACACTGGTATGGAACATGGCGCCGGAAACTTGATATCATTCTGAAAAGTTAATAGTATGTTTTATACGCTCTCCTGGGCATATTCTCAGAAATTCATTATCAAAGCATTTAAGTCTGATACATTGTTTCTATCTAAATTTATGCTTTATGTTTGGTTCCCGCTTTCTCGATTCGCGCTACGATTAAAATCGTTGAGTAATCTTGGAAATCCTATATTGTGGTCAGCCGTAACAATCGTCCTGATCGAATGGGTCAAAATCCGGGGGTACCGTGTACACACTGGCGTATACGCCAAAGAACCCTTATCCCAGTTGGTGAATAAAATATGTTGTTAAACCCCTTTAATTTTATTTCATTGATTTTTTTTCGCATAATAAGAAACAGTTTGTTTGTTTAAGGGTTTGGGAAACCAAACGGTTAAAATAACATCATAATCAGCAGGGGTTTTACAGACAATTTAATGATGCTATTTAATTTGTATTTTGTACAGCATTAAATGATGAAATTAATGATCATCTCCTTATTATGGATCAGGAGACACGTTCTAGAACATACCATGGGTCAAAACTATAAAAGGCACCCAGTCGTGCAATGTCGGGCTTCTCTGCAATATCACTATTGTGTGAAGCATACGTTAAAAGACAAGTTTATCCTGGCTGTCTGGTAACTATATAAGCCGATATTACAAAAATATACCCCTTGTACTGTAGGATTTTCCGGTGGCATGCTCTAATAGACCCCCACCCCCCAATCTTGCTCTCCTCCTCTTCCATCCGCATTTTGATTTCTTAGGTGGAATTTGATTCCTTGCTGAAACATTTCTTGACCATCTGTCGGTTCATCTCCGAACGACAATCAATCTAGCAAGGTCACTGGTTATAGTTTTATAGAAAAATATTTCACGAATTTCTAAATATTGGCATAGATAGCACTGCTGAGTATGCTTATTCTTTCTCGAACATTTCACACGACTTTGCATTTTAGCAGTTCACAAAGCTATATATTTTGTAATGCTATACAAGGTATTTTGTGTATTTAATATCCGTATGATATACTTCCTATATAGATCAGGATAGTTATCGATATAATGGCCGAGATATTTACCCGGAATTTTCCTGCATGCTCTTTCCCGGATAGCGGTGTAGGGTGGGGGCAACTGGAATCCAATGTCCATCATATAACCCCAAACCCCATGTTACTCACTAATTAGATTCATGGGCGTACAGATCGTTTCTTGCAGACTATGATACAAATTTTTACCAAACTGTCACATATTTGTTATTTTACTTACTTCGTGTGTTTTTTGAAGCCCTGTGTAAAATGCCCCCATAATCAAGTTTTGGATTTTTTTCTCTTGAAAGCTTGCATACCATGGCTTCTCATATCTTCCAATCTTTAAAGCATTGAATATAGCTTCCAGGGCAAAATAACAAGTCGACCTTCCAGCATTGGCATCGTGGTTGTTCTGATACACTAAACCAACACTGGACCAGTGGAATTCATGCATAGTCCGGCTAACAAAATGTCCTAATTTGGCATAAGAGGTCATGATACGTGTCAAAGGTTTATATTCTGATTTGTCCGCAAAGGCATCAACTAGGGCACCGGCGCTATAACAGGAATATTTCAACTGTACGAAAATCGGGCTTCGGGAGACACTGCATATATACAAGCCGGACCTATTTTGAAATAAGAAAATTATAACATCATATCACGGCCATCATATATGCTAATCAATGATGGTAAAATTGAAAGTTTATTAAATACTTCTGTTATCAATAATAGGTCAACAGAACTGGAATTGGCGTTAAAACCGATCTACTAAAGCCAATGATTATATCTTACATTTAGTGGGCCTTTTGAATTAGACAATAAATGTCTTGCTTTTTCAGAGAGATTTGATCGACCCGCAGAAACGGTACATTGCTTGTTTCGATAATAAATCTAGAATCTTACCAAGGAATACATGAGCAGATATCTTAGCATTCATGTCTATGGCTCTTTATGGACCTTCATAGAATCTTCATTCGTCGGTCGGGAGAGGTTAAAAATCAAAATGTCTAATAAAACCGTCACGTCAAAATGTCGTATTTAAAATGTCGTATTTCTGGAGCTGTTCTCGAATATTTATTTACAAAATGTATGTGTAGCCATTTAAACAGTATGTAACAATCCGAACGGATCAAGCTCAGCATTTAGTGCAGAAATAAGGGGTGAAAGCTAGTTATTTACAATTTTATACAGCAAAGACGTATGTCCTGAAAATATTCACCTTTACCTGCTTCAATTTCATCGATTTCACACTGTAGAGCCTCAACAATAATTTCGATAATGCGTATTTAACCATAAAACAATACTGGCTATATTTCGTTTGAGTGTAATGGTTTGATTAGACAAAAAGTTTAATTTTTCAAGAAAAATGCGACGTTTTCACTTTTTATATAAAAACAAAAAAAATTAACACCCCATATACGACTTTTTGAAACAGTATCTTCAAAACCTATTTTTATAAGCTTAGAAATACGACTACCGGATGAAAAGATGCGCACGGAAATTCTCATTCCGAAAAAGCAAAAAAGTTAATTTCGCAAAATATGCCAGATACGCCCTTTTGACTCCACACCGACGAATGGTACTACTATTCTACGACCTCGCAAAAGATTTTCCATCTCGTCCACCTTTTCAACCGCTGGTCTGGTTTTAGGCAAAATCAACAAATCTTATGTACTCAAGTATGACACCAATTTTAACACATCCTCGTACATACATATCACAGCGATGAAGAAGAGTAGGATTCGACAATGATTCCGAAATATTCTATATCGGGTACCGGTCCAAAACATTTTTTATTTGTGCCTATATATTGTTATTTATAAATATCCGTGACTATTACTAATGATTATGAGGATTGCTAGTCATTTAGCGAACGTGTTTAAACCTATACACGATTTCTTTGTAAACTGGAAAAAGTTTTTGTGAGCTATTTGTATACAAGAATAATAGTCATAATAAAATAAAAAGGTAGGCAACTGATCGTTTACAGGTCACGGGTTACTTTCATTATATATCGACCATGCCCACAGCATACATATTTATACCGGTAACTGTGAAATTTGAATTTATCGCTCGTACATGTAACAGCTCCCTACTTAACTCGAATACAACATTTTTTTCTTCTGTCTTACTTTCTGTTATTTCTCAGTAGGGCGCTCTATATTGGGACACGGGATCAAGGAGTTGGCTACTAGGCATCGCCGAACCGCACCACCCTACTGACTGGTAATTCTGTTTTGAAATAATAGTAATAAAAGCCTACAGATGTAATATTAAGCAATAAAGTTTATGAAATTGATATTAAATTATCCACGCGTGTTATTGTTATAAATATACGCAATAACAGTTATGTTAACACGTGTCAGATTACGAAAATTCCATTTGCTCACATTACATTCATCCACCTGGATTAACATCGAACAGTCGAAAGGTTTCAATAATTGCACTTTGCATTAATCATATATTTCGTAAGTTGTATGTTTTATGTATATCTCTCTTTTGTATAATAATTTTATTCTGATCATTGTATACCCGTTGTGCATCTTCTAGATTTATATGTTGCGCTATCATCTTTTGTATTGTACTTTACATGAAGGGCAGGATGATAGAAAGGCTTCTGAGGCCTAATCCGTTACCCTTCTCGGATGAAGTTAGTATTATTATTACAACTAAATGACACTTTCAATGAAAGATACTCCCTGTCACCAAAACCTCAATTTAAAATACCTTTATACTGTGTTTCGGTTGACTTCTACTGCCGTTGTTATTGATTGGGGTACATATTATAATACGCTTAGATATAATGTTAAAATGGGTGCAGTTAAAAACTGTGAGTAGTGAAAAGCCTTAGACCAAAACTTGCGTTTTAAAAATAAGCTGCAACAAAAACGATATAAATGACCCCGGAGTAATTGTAGATGTTTATGTGTGTTTTGGGTGGAGTTCACCCCTACCAGTGTTACACTGCATTTAAACCAACAACGTGTTATTATTAAGGGGGAAATATTTTCAAAACAGTTCCATTTTTACACCGTATGTTAAGTTGAAAAAGTATTGGGCAGCCCAAAAGTATTTGTGTATGTTGTACTCTATACATTTGGGGCTCAGTTATTTTAGCGCGTTTTACACACGCGATGTTCCAAGAATCGCGTACTATATCTTAAAAAGCACTTATAAACAGTACACAACTTGTATGTTTATGCGTATTGATTGCACATATCCATTGTAGATTAATTTAAATTTAAAACAGCTTGTTGGATATTTGTATCCATTTATTGCATTTTTAGAATCAGATCAATTAGCCATTTCAATGACCTGGTTCTGGGTAAACGCATTACATATATATAAAATATACTTAATATCATACGGGTCTATAATTTCGAAAAAAAATGTTTACAACAGCTTGGAGTGTAAAATTATATAATTGTAAATTGTGATGCTATTCATTCGAGTCTAAAGCTACACTCATCCAAATATAGTCTATTAGTTTACACCACTAAAGGTAAGTTGCTCCACTACTGGAATTAGCAGCTATCTTTTGCGTGCCAACTATCTTATTATGCCTGTGTGAACAGGTACTGAGACACGGGACCCATTAAATTATTGTATTAAAAAATTCCATCTACAGTTTACCAAGAAGTACTTGTACGTTACAATCACCAAATTCCTTTATAACTAGTTACAAATAACAATCAATTCATAGCCGTTACAATATTGTATACTAGTATATAAGTTATTCAAAACGTATCTATACATACACAGCTATAAGTATTGTGTCAAACTTTCAATATACTTCTATTCAATTATTGATAATCATTGTGTTATATCGATTATACCTTTCATAAGCGATTAATGTTCTCAATGACTCGTGGTTATACAGAATAAAGACAGCAGTAAAGATACATGAAAGTCTATGGTCTTATTAAGTATAAATGAGTAGCCATAAAAACGTGTTAACTGTTGCTTATTGTAGAGTTCATATATCAACAACAAGAAAAAAAGTTATCTTTTTTTGTTACAAAAGAGAATACATAAGCTTTAAAATCCATTGAAAACCAGCATGATCCGCGATGAGCTGAAATTTGAGTCAGTGGATATTTGACTAAAAGCTGTTAATTCACAGCGAATAATCAATCAGACTCAATTATGCCCAGGTGTATTTGACTACTTCCTAGTAGAATATACCTATTTAATTGTAGATAATATTACCCTTTACCGACCTAAACTGTTATTTCTGTTAAACCATAGACTAGTAAGTAACAGGTAAAACTGTAATACGGACATATAGTTAAATGATAGTTAGTGGTCTTATTCCTAAATGGAAAATGATCAAAATAATAATACCCAGGAGTGAAGCTGTGTCAGGTGTTCATGGAAAGGGTAAGCAATGTATTTTTTAAATTAGATTTTAAACAATAAAAGGCTGTTCTATTGGTAGCAAAATAAATTATCAATGAAGGGTTTGACTATTATAGACTAACCTACAGATACCGTAATTGGTGAACTGTGGGACAATACATGTGGACTCCAGATACAGAACTAGAAAGGTTGCCACATAGTTCAAGCTACCCTGAAACTACGAAACCATGGTTCAGACTGAACCAGTGGGTAATGAGAGATTTCAGAATGTTGTGACATCATAGCAAACCCGACACGTGTAATTATACTTTAAAAAATTACTATCCGTAACGAGTGGTATGTAAACACGTGTGCTGAAAAATATAGATCCGGTTGGTTTAGTCTTTACTTTATACAAGCTAAATATTTCATATTATTTGTAATAATTCAATATTAAAATATAGTAAAATCGACCTTAAAGGTTCATTACACACAGCGTCCACAGTACACTATATAGTAACAGGAAGAATGCGATAAAGAATTGAATTCTGTAGAAAAGGGCCGAAATGAGAGCACGTTAGTTCGTCGGTGTTTGTAGCTACTGAATATATTTTGTTCATGCTAGTAAAGTATTAATGTCTCAGTGTGTCATGAGGCCAAATAAATTTAACAACAAAATAAGGGCTAAAGGTTGTAAATGTGACGATTACGTTAAATACAATCTGGAGTTAACTACTCATAGTTTCCTTTATGTGAATGGAAATGAAATGGTGTTTGCTCCGACTGGGCTAATAAAGACGGGCATATGCTATACATTGTGTTATGTGGGAAACCTATTCTTATTATATCGAATTCCAATTGCCAGGGGGTATTTTACGTACACGCCATTGTATACACGGGCCCTTGATTTTTCGTACAATGCGAACGACTAGTGAACGAAGTGAATAAAAGTCACACATTTTCTAACATACATAGTGATTTACTTACTTCGTGTGTGTTTTGAAGCTTTCGTAAGAAGCTTTCCGTAATCCAGTAATATTTTGTCTTCTTCGTCGAAGCTTTCGTGCCACGGTTTCTGATTTGTCTTTCGGGTCATGGCATGAAAGAGCGGTTCCACGGCAAAATAACACGAAGATCGTCCATCGTTCGGCCCTTTCTTGCTGCTATACAATAATCCAACCATAGACCAATCAAACATATCAAATGCTTCTTCCACAAAATGTCCTAATTTGGCATAAGAGCCCATAATACGTGTTAAAAGTTTATATTCTGATTTATCTTCAAAGGCACTGACGAGAGCACCGGCGCTTATAACAGGAATATTCCAACTATACGAAAATCGGGCTACGGGAGCCACCGCATAATTACATGCTGGACCTAGGTAAAATTGAGAAAAAAAACATTTGACAAAGGGACGACCAAAAACATACTTAACCCTACTGGTATATAATTCTATATAATTTTTTGACCACTTAAAACAACAAAACATCAGAGCTGAACGATTTTACTCGATATTCGAGAACTTCACAATTTAGAAAGAAATGGAATATCATATTTCATATTTAAAAAATGGAGTAGCATTATTTATTAGAATTCAAATTTCTTACATATTCAAATATTCCTACCAACTAAATCAGCGAAAATCTAGAATCTTACCAAGGAATACATGAGCAGATTGCTTAACATACATGTCTATGGCTCTTAATGGACCTTCCGTCTCATCACATTTAGAATCTTCATATGTTACTACTATTCTACGACCTCGCAATAGGTTTTTATTTTCCATCACCTTTTTAACGGCAATGTCTATGGCTGGCCTGGTTTTGGGTAAAATCCACAAATCTTCTGTACTCATAGGAAGTATGACGCCAATTTTAATATCTTCGATGGTTTCCACAGTACTTAAGGATATCAAAATCGTACAACACAACAAAGCTAGATATCGTTTCCAAATCATTTTAAGTCGTCCAAAGGTCGACATTTTGGTGATATGATTTACACAAAAAACAATAAGCTTACACAATCCATCGACATGTTTCGTTCTTCATGTTACATGTTCACATTCAGTTGCTATGTATCATTGGAGTTATTTGTAAAACAGATATCACAAGACAGGTAATAGTCCTTCCCCCTAATGTATTGGACAGTCCTAAAACATCGAGCAGAACATCATAATGAACGTCTTCACGCAGTCACACCTTTCAAACAGAAGCTGAAATACAAGTTACACGACTTGTGTTAGGTAACTATTATAAACCTTTCTTAAATATAAAAACTCATTCCAAATATCAAATTTCAGATTCGCTTCACCACCTCGTACATCTATGTCGCTAAAACCACTTCCTACTATAAACAAAAGTGACAGTTTAAATAAAATGTACTTTTCTTTCAATTTTACGACTGACACCAGAAGTATGTTTTCTCTTCAAAATACATCCACTCGACTTTGACAAACTGACTTAATAGAATTAAACACGTTTTATAGTAATCCAATATACACAATGCATACCCAATCAAAGTTCGTATACAACTGAATCAGAAAACCATTAGATAAAAGTATTATTCAGTAGCCTAGGATATCCACATTGAATGAAAGACTCAATACAAGTATACAGTTGACAGCATAGCAAAAATGTATTACCATTCAATGCTCTATTATACCTACGATTATATATTTTATATATTATATATATAGATACATATATATGAAAACGTTAGCCCTGAGAGTGAGATACGATACGAATTTTAAAATCCATTGAAGCCCTGAATTTTTTTTGTATTCAATATCATTACCGAAGTGGAATGATCGTGCGGCGGTGACTTTATACTGATCAATTGATACTATCCGAAGCATACAACACGTTGTATGCCTTGTTAAAGCCACCTGGCAAACTGTTTTATATATTTTTAATGCATTGCGTTTTGATTTTAAAGCGCATGATTAATGTTAAACAATGAAAAATGAAAAAAATCATCTGTATATCATTTAAACTTTATGATCGAATCTGGTTGTTTATTGTCAGGCGCAATTTTTATAATATATCGTTCCGGGTCACAGTTTTAGTTTGTATAGTCTGGATGTCCTTAATTGTCCTTTCGACGAGACAGTGGGAGAGGGGGGGGGGGATGGGCTAAAGTTCACTCGGCATTAAAGTAAGTCGTTTCGTGTAAGGATATTTAGCAGTGGGGTGGGGGACCGGCAGACCCAGAACAGGCGCCGCTATCCCTTGCCATACGTTTTGCATAATATAATGTTCAGTTCAGTTACAAAAAAAGTTTGATATTTATACACGTCGGTTTATTAATGTTGTGGATGTGTTTCTTTGTTGTTGGTAAAGAAAGCAATAACTCGTTATCTAGTTTAAAAGACGTCAACCAACTACAAGAAAACCACTGAATATAATTTAATAGTAAATGTTTTAGCTAACGAAGTTCTTAAAGACATGCGAAGTCATTATCCCTTTTAGAGAGATCTAAAATAAAGCGCTCGTTTTATCTCGTGTTATATAGAGATAGCCATGCCATGTGTATATTCAACAATATACACAAAGAAATGAAAATGGGGTATAGCGTCCATTCGACACAAACTAAATAATTTCGGTCTTTAACCGAAAGGAAACCGGGGGTCACGGAGAAACCCCACCAGGTGGACAGAGGACCATATTCCATGTCACGTGTAAGAATCGAAACCACACCACTAGACTAAATGACAGGCCTTGCGATCTGAATTGCACAACATGAATATAATTCAAGATCACCCAAGTTGGAAGTGGGCGTTAAGGACCAGGATTTCTAGATGAGGTTAGTGGCATCAGTCGCATTTTGGTATCCAGTTCCATAGCCCCCAGTGCATTCACAATTCACGTCGGGAAAGTTTCAAGAAAGTTTAAGATCGTGGTACAATTTATTAAAATAGAGAACCTCAGAAGATTCTTTCTAACGCATGAACAGACATAAACGTAAGTATTTACCGTTGATATTATACCCAAATAGGTAATATTGTGACACCCCCATAATACAATACTTAAAGTTACATTATTCAAGATATAGATAAGAACTAGCCATTCTCGCTATACTAGTTCGAAAGTAGATGATTTTAAATGAATAATTTGAAAATTTCATTCAAATTACTCTATTACAAGCGAAGATATTGGCATTTAAAGATTTGCCCGACCTGTGCAATAATTTCAACCACGGTTCTGGTTGATCAAGGCTAAGACTCGAAGCTACTGGGCGCGCCATATTTGATTTATCACTGAAACGTTTTAATCTGTTTAATATCGGAGCAATCTGATGCCATCCAAAGTTGATTAATGCCTGGATCAGTTAATTAATGTCTGATTAATACTTTAGAAAACATTTCATGCCCAAATAAAGACCTGCACTAGGCAGATTTAGCTCTTGAATAATGCATGTTTAAAGTAACAATATTATATTCGATGGTTTGTAGTGTAATTTTATATTATGTCTAGATCACAGGCGGACTAACTAATCGTAATCAGAATACTGAAATACATTACATTTAATGAGTCTGTTATCTTTAGTTTAGCATGTACCAAAAATACATTTATTACACATTATCTATTTAAGGTACTTTTATACCTTGAACAATGAACCGAGTATGACGTCATAGTTGCCATAATGTAATAGATCAATTTTCGAAGTCCGTCAATCGATACGAAATGGTCCAAGGAACAAATCTATCAAGTTAATGTTTCATGTCGATCTTACTTGAATTGGTAGAGAAGTTGGGCCTTTAGCGAATAAGATGAGTAGCTCTTACGATCCAATTCTAGCACCAAAAACCATTTATATAAATATTAAACGAGGTTTAATTAGACACGTGATTCGTAGACTAATTAATATCAATTGTATTAGATATAATATGTGTATCATATTGTTTTGGTGGTATTGTTGAAATTTTTAAGTGTCAACGACTCCATTATTCTGATGGCAATTCAGTAAGAAGGGGGGAAACTATATAGCGGAAATAAACGAAGAACTCTATTAAAGGATATTGAATACTATAAAGAGGAAAGTGGGCATTAAATTGTAATCAAATATAGACAACAATGAAAATAAATGAGCATAAAATGAGATATTTATATTTTTTCCTTAATTCTTTTTTAAGATGTGAAGCAATCAATCAATGACAGATCTATAGAAGATATTTTGTGAACTCGAGGACGAGGAAATGATATAAGGTGTTTTAGAAAGGCTGTTATATCCTGGGGGCGAATGGTTAGCACAAGCGTGCTGTGTCATGTGATAAAGCCTGGCATTGGGTCAACTAGTGTGCTCTCGAATCCCCGGTTGTACATGACAAGTAGTAGGGTCGCCTGTCTAGTGTCGTGGGTTTTCTCCAGGTCCTTCGGTTTCCTCCCGCTGCTAAAGAACCTACGCGCAAGTGAATTATTGAAATACAATTAAACCATATTATTAGTTTAGTCCTGAAATGACCTAGTTTGTGTTGAGAGGACGTTAAACCCTTATTCTCCCACTCTATGTGTTATATCCCGGCCTATGCAATGAATTATCGTTCATGACATATCATTTTAATAGACAGGGACATAGATTATCGGGAAAATGTTTCAAGACAATGCGAACTTTTCTAATGAAATCTGTTAGCTATGTGGATTCGACAATGAGAAGTACCAAGTGTTCTAGACAGGTTATCATACTTGGTTTCGTGCAAGACTTCCGTTTCGGTTTGTACTGCTAAAAGAATACCTCGGCGTAGTACGCGAATTAAACAAATGAAACAATCTTGATGTACATTCCTTCCAGGATATGATGGCACCACGGTTGCTCTTTAGGCCATCTCCCATATAGCTCAATGTAACAATATTGATAGTACTCATGTGTAAATTTAGAGATAAGTTAAATAAGACATGGTTATTTTTGACAAGTATAATATCAGTCATATAATTATGTCTATTAAATCGACATGGTTCTTCGTACTATGAATAATGAGATGTGATATAAATCTAGTAATGACATATTAATCCTGCATACTGGTGTCTATCAAAAGATTTGAGCAGCGTTAGATAACTCTAGAGAACTGTATATCTAACACAGGATCAGAGGGTCCATCTGTCATGTACATTCGAATTAAATCTACTCTTTGTTCTTCTAGCCAACTGTATTGTATAATTGACACGGCATTAAAGGGCGCGTCTGTTATAATATTCATTAGAATATTGATAATATAGTTTCCATTATAATATTATATTATACATTAATGCTTTGATTTTAAAGTGGGGGTTTAGCAACCGCTCAACACAACTAGGTCAGTTCGAGACTAACAATCGGTTCCATGCAGGGGTTCGAGCTCTCCCCGATTTCCTCTCGGTCATAACGGTCCCTGACACACAAGCGAATTATTAAAATGAAATTGTACCATTATTTCAGTCCATAAATGACTCACCCCTCTCTCTCTCACTCTCTCCTCACTCTCTCTCTCTCTCTCTCTCTCTCTCTCTCTTGGTACGAATATTCGAATGCCGAATGGTTAGTAAATCATCTGCGACTATGGCTACCGATCCGCAATAGAGTAACGGCCGTTCCCAAATGTATCTGTATGGTCATGTGAACCTAACATTACTTTTGTTTTTTTTGACAAAAACCGGATCCAAATATACGTCAAACATTTCTCCAACGAAGTCATGCGGATCTACTGAACACAATGGTATAAATGGTTTCGTTTAGAACTATCATTCAATACCCTTTAACTACTTATGGCTCTACATTGAAAAACCCTTTCAAGCAGTCAGATATAATCACAGCGCTAATAACATACATTAGAACGCATCAGAATTATTTTAAGCTTTTTTTACATGTACATCTATACCCTCAGTAATTTATATTAAAAGTCTCGAGTTACGTATTATTGATTATTGTCATTTATAAATTATAAGAAATATGAATAAGTATAACCATATGTATGTATCTTCAGTCACGCAGCTGCAAGTAGATTTTCTGTCATCTGGTTAATTATATATAATATCACACCACATCATTTTCAATGGTGAGACTAAATGCCAAAACACAAGATGCTTTAATTAAGGTTTAGATAAAGGACTGGTCTTTCCGATAAATAATATAATAGTTCAAAGATTGATAATGAAAAATGAATACATTGAATTTCAGTAAAATTGTTTGTTTTTTTTGCGAAAACGTATAACATATACAGGTTATTTCGGGACTAACACACGGTTCACTTTTATTTCCAATTACTCGCTTGCGCGTAGGGGTCTTTAGCAACCGGAGGACTCAGGGTAAAACCCAGGAGGTTGGACGGACGACCATACTCATTGTCACGTCCAAGCGGTGAATCGAAAGCACGCCAGTTCACTCAATGCTATGCCTTGTGATACAACACGTACGCGTTAACCATTCGACCATCCTAGCCCCCTAAAACTTATATAACATTTGACCCCCCCCCCTAATGTCAAGATCGAGCTCCTGCATGACGTATCTTGATATATACGGTTATAATTCAACAACAGACGCCTAGTTGGTCACAATTTGTCATTGCATTATAAACTCGGTTTATATTAATATAATATTTGACATTTCATTTGTATTACTCATATATTAAACGATCAATAACAAAATATAAAAACAACTTTTTTTGAGAATGACAAATTTAATGTTTGGCGATGGTGTGAAAATGTTTTGGTTCTAATTTATAATGACGATGTCTTTACTATAATAACACGGGTTTGTTGTTTTGTTTCTTTTTTTTAAAAAAACAAAAATGGTTTGTTTTACGACAATGATTGTTTAACTAACTCTATAATTTTTAACAAAATTAATCCTTCCGTGAACATTTTCTTTTAAATTTCAAATTTCAACAAATTTAACTCTTCCATGAACACTTTCTTTCCTCTCTGAAATTGCACCTTCTTTTGACAATATACTATCCAATACTTCGCTACGATATGCACTATCCATGCATAATTACCATTATCAATCTTCTTCTCGGCCATCGTTTAATTAAAACCTGCGAGTTCAGAATCGTTTAAATGTAAATTAAATGTAAAATACCATTTAAAATTTGAAATCCCGATAGTGTGGGAACGGGTGGATGAATGGGTTAATTTCACATGTGTAGTGGGTGTCTAAACTATAAACTGTTTGATAAAAGAAAGGTATAGTCTAAAAAAAGGGACGTATTACCCTTGGCTCCGAAAAGGTGGTTAAATTGTTGACATAGACTTATAAGCATTGATAATTTGAATTTCAATAAGAGTTTTCACCGAAATACCTTATATTACATGGCTACTAATGGGTGCCGAATTCAAGGCAATAAAATACGTTACAATAAGAATAGCTCCGATCAGACTTAATACCCAAAAAATTGTTTAACTTAGATTTGTACCATAACCGTTTGAATTTTAACCCTAGTTCTATAATTTCCATATAAGAGCTAGACATCGCAAAGTCCTTTATATATATGAAAATACTTATAATGCGCCATTTCCAGAAAACTGCTCAACCGCGCATGAAAAATGTCCTTTACAGTGACTTCGATAAACTCGTGAATGTTTCAACAAATGTCATCGCATACGAAGAATATATAAGCTCTACAAATTACAGATTTTTTTTATTTTTGGAGCCTCAGGCGCAATAGTTAATTGTGGTGTCGGCTTCGACTTTTATATCGAAAATGTGCTCTTTGTCACAATGCAGGGCAACGTCTAGAAAAGCACCAATCTTCTTAATAAATGAGGATGTATTAGATGTTACAGGAATACATAATTCCAGAATACTTTAATAGAATCAAGGTCGGGTAGTCAGTGTCGTAAGTTTGCAAGGCATCTGAGATGACTGAAATGGGAAACGCGTGCACGCTAAAAGAAGTGTGAACTCAAAGTCATGATAACACCAAGTGTGATTGAATAAAAAAAACCTTCAAGCATAATAATATGATATCCCTTGCGCAAATAGAAACAAAAAAAACACACCAGTTTGCTTATTAGAAAGTACAGATTCGATTGTAACGAGTTCTCTCAACTACAGAGTATTACCAAATACAATCTGAAAGAGATCAATTAAAAAACACTAGCTAAACGTTGTTTTGGCTTTTTGGACTGTATGATTAGGCCCTACAGATTCGTCATATATTGAAAGTCAGATCTAAGTATCATGTTTAGAAGATTACTGAAAATAAAAGCTTGCAGATAAATCTTTTTTTAATGTCAAATAGCTTATTTCATATTGAAAGGAAGCAGAAATTAAAATGGTACCTATCATTTAATGTTAGTAGTAACTTTTTGTGTCGCATTTAAATGGTGATGTCGTGCAATGGGAATGATGTACATACTATTTCTAGAATACGCGATACCACTTAACAACGTCAGTAATAATAAAAGCACTAATGCAAAACAATCTAACTATAAGATGAGATGAAATATTAGCTTGATCTGCATGTTGATAAAGGGGGCCACGGTGGCTCATTGAGTAAGCCGTTGACTAGATAATCTGAAAGTCCCTGTGTTGACCGAGAAAGTTCGTTGGGATCTGGCGTATGTCCGTCTTCGTCATTTAATTTATATTGGTAAAAAAACGATACCCATTTTACGTAAGGTGCACTTTATAAAGCAAGTAATCATTTCGTTTTTTACAAATCTAATTCGAAAATATATGGAAATGACAAATACTTTATAATCTCTGCGATAGGAATCAAATATCCTTGACTTTCTACTCTAATATAATCAGAAAACATAATATGAAAACTCATTGTGAATATAAAAAAGATCTTAGCTTTAGGCCATTGTATTTATAGCAGTTGGATATAACACCAAGGGGTATCGCACTTTCACCCCAACTGCAGTGTTAAATCCCAGTTTTGCTAATAGCTAGTTATCGCACTAAATAATCGTTTAGCTAAAAGATTTCGCCAAATCCTTCTGCAAACATCCAGCAAACTGCCTTCAATATAACAGTACTGAACTCCTGTGTGACAGTCTTTATCAGACGACCGCTAGATTATTACGTCAACACAGTACAATTTAAGAATACCATTTTGGTCTAAAGTTCTGATGCGAGATAACTATATGGGGGCGTGGTCTCAAAGCGATTTTAAAGTGGGCTAAATAGTAGGCCAATTTGGGATATACATGTAGCTAATTTCCCTCAGCTACTAATTATTACAATTAGTATAAAATTAGATTACATAACATGTTATGGAATGCTATGAATATTATCATCTGAATGAAAGATGCATTATGTAAGAGCTACATCTGCATATTACAAGTTTTTATTTTAGTTTCAAATATTATATAAATTATTTAGATATTATCCACACGAAAACCCTATAATCAGCTCTCTAGGTTATCGGATGGCGCAGATGGAAATGGATTAAAATACGATCTCCATTTAATGATTTAATTTTTAAATGGAGACATGCTACGATAATAAACAATTTTATAAAGAGTTAAAAAAGTGATAAAGTCGATCAGAATAAGGTAAGTGGAATGAGATTTTCCAATATATTAATTTTGAATTATCTGTTTTGGAACTATTATAGCAACAACGACCAGGGGCCGGTTGCTCAAAGCTCCGTTGTCTTTTAACAATCCGTTAACTTTAACGGAGAGAAAGAATTTTGCTGGAAATAAAGGCCCCGAACATTCTGTGGTGCAAATTTTTACTACAGATTTATGCTAATATAAAAGATAAAGTATTCTATACTGGTTTCTGTAGTAAATTTAACGGAAAGTTAACAAACAACACGTTACCAAGATATTTCCGTTAATGTTAACGGATCGTTAAAAGATAACAGAGCTTTGAGCAACCAGCCCCAGCTCTTTATCTAAATCTTACATTATACATATTTAAGTTTAGCACAGATACAAAACGATGTCACATAATACGCCATGTAGTGTGTTCGAATTACAAATGACAAGGGCTCTTTTACGTGAACGTCACTGTGTACACGAAACAGCCGTTTTTCTCTCATTTAAATGATTATATGTTTCCTTTGCCAGCTCATCCGCCCTACACCACTGATAAGGGGGAGCCACGCCAGAAAATCCCGACGAAAATTCTCAGCCAACACAGAGATAGAAGACTGCATGGACCCCTGATAACGAGCCAACGCCTTAGTTCCTGTGCCGCCGTGGCACCGACACCTAATATAACCGGTAACTCTGAACTTAACAATAACGTATGTTTAACATTTGGTTCCTCGATAAACCCTTTATATATTCTATATTTTAAATTATATTTGCAATATCTAAACCATATTGTTGTATATGTTAAATACACATATCATTTTATCCTGCTCATTTAACAAAACACTAAAGAGTTCTTAGATATATTTCCTAACAGTAACTAGGATAGATTGTCGACAAAGAACAAAAAAAACGTCCCCTCTTTCATTTGACTTTTTTTTTATATATTTCTAAATGTTTAATAATAAGGCAAAATTTGCAGTTGTAAGTATAGCCTATTTCCAGTTTGTGAATTGTGTAGTGTTCAATCTAGATATTAAATCTTGAAAGCAGAAAAGGGAACTGGGACAATTCAGAATTATATAAGATTATACAACATTAAAATAGTCAAGATTCACAAACACCTTCCTTTAGAAAAATCTCTTAGACCATGACCAAACTAAACAATTTTTCCATGTGCTTTCAAAAGTAACTTTAACAAATACTAACTTTTTCATCGAAAACCACAATCAATGCCAACAACAAATAAACAATAAAACGAATACATAATAAAACTTAATGATCGCGATAAACAATAAACTTTGATCACCTACTGAATCGTTGTTTTAGTTGTTAATAATCCACCTCCTTGGACCAACACAAGGTGGCTGTAACGGTAATCACTCGGCATAACTCATCATCATTATCGCAGTTTACGTCCGTATATAAGTGCCTTGAAAAAAAAACTATTCCTGAAAGTGAACACATCTGTGAGACACAGATAAACCCTTAGTTTTATTCCATCTGTTCAGCCATATAGAATTCTTTCCTGATAGCTCTCGCGTAGTTATTGACCATATACCATACTAGCAGATCAGGCCCACGTGCGATTTAAGACTCGGTACCAGCCAATCAGAATAAAAAGCACTGAAGCGGCGACAAACAACCTCGGAGCATAGGAAATAGCAGTAGGAAATAATAGTTTGATGATGTGTATTAATTAATAATCACAGTGTTTTCTCTTGATGTCTTGTCATGTCATCAACATCTTTTGCTCTAATTAAGTTAATTAGTTTCACCTGTGTCATGATCGTGGTAACATAGCCTCGATGACCTGTTATAAACAGACGGGTAAATAGTTTGTTTCAATTATTCAATGGCATTTAGTAATTGAACTGGGGTCGGTTGCTCAAAACTAAGTTATTTTAACGAACCGTTAAACTCTAACGGACACCTCTTGGTAACGATCATATCTTGGTAAATTTACTACAGAAAACACTATAGAAAACTTTAATTTTTCCTTTAGAAATATTAGCATAAATATGTAGGAAAAATTTGCACCACAGAATGTTCAGGGCCTTTATTTCCAGCAACAATCTTTCTCCCCGTTAAAGTTAACGGACTGTTAAAAGATAACAGAGCTTTGAGCAACCGGCCCCTGGGGTTTACAGGTCACAATTCTATGTAATACAATTACTACTTATTACTGGGCGACGTTTCGACTAGGCTTCTCTAGTATTTTTCAAGCAATGATAAAATATGAAAATAGGACAAAACAATACATACATGTACACAACAATACTTGTTAATGCTGACCAACCAGTTATACGCCTTAGTTATATGAACTCATGGGTATTTGAAGGGATTTGTGCTAGGTTCCCATTATCACGATTCGTGCTACGATTGATATCTTTGTTTTAATCGTGTTGATCGTGTGTGTGTGTGTGAAGTCGTTTTATTTTACGTCCGCTTCCACCGAGGTGATATCGCAAAAGATCACGTGTAATATATATATATATATATATATATATATATATATATATACTAGTATATCTATATATATTTTTTTGTTATTATTGTTTCTTTAGTACGTGCTGATTTCGAAGATACTGTATATCTTCGGATCATAGCTTTTCTCGAGAGGTATAGAAGTCAAGTGATGGTAGCTGCATTCATGTATTTCGATATTGCTTTCATTTATTGTTATTGGAGGCGGTCTTGGTTTTGTAAACTGAAAGTCCGATGTTTCTTCTGATTTATCTCCATATTTTCTTCTTCGTTTCAATAGCTTTGTTTCTACTGGCGGAGACTGAGTTACTGGCTGAAACTGGGTTACTGTAGGGTACCTACTTTAGTAATTACGATCGAGGCTTGGCCGAAAATTCAGTCGTTTGTTATCGTACCGTGTCAGAGATGCAGGACGGAGGGCCTGACAAGACAACCTGTTTAGTGTTCCGAAGGGGATGGAAAACCGAGGTACTGTGAAAACATTGGCGTGCACATAAAAGATCCACTGACTGTTGAAATTCCATATAAGAGTAAACCTTAGCAGAGCTGTCTGGGTAAAAATTTCCTTCATAGCACACAGTATGGTGTATGCCCATCTTCATTAGCCCAGTTGGAGCAGAACAATAGGAGGTTAAACCTCATTTCCTTTTGAATCATTTCGTTAATTACCATTCGCACAGTAATTTGCTGCAGATATATTTTGGGGACTGTGAGTGATAATCCTCTGGGAGTTATTTTGACATAACTGACTCTTTTGATCAAATACCTTGATTTCCCTAACTCCAAATCTACACCAATTTTTTCTGACCACGGCACTGTGCAATTCCAGATTTAACCCTTGAGATTACTGAGTATATTGGAGGGGGTGCACCTCTTAATTGTGATGTAAACCCGATTGTCACTCGTATCAATATTATTTGTTATTAAATTATTGTATGGTTTATCTTTGAAATCAAAGGTGATATCAATCTAATTAAAACACAGAATCAATTTCGTTTCGTTTTTTATAGTTCAAAATTTCGTTTTTACTTGTCATTAATCTGGAAGACGTGTTATTTTAACTTGTGTCCTGCTTGAAATGAGGGGTCAGCCAATCAAATGGTCTGTCGAATCGAGTGTTTGACCGTTTTTTGCGCGGAACTGTGGGTAGAAATCAAAACAAAGCAAAGATATATTCTAAAAAGCACGTGGGTCGCTAATTTGTTAATCGAATGACTGACTGTATCGGGTCAAATGTCGCTAACTTGTTACCTGACGTCATAGAACGTGAACTCCCACTATAACTTGTTAGATCTATACATGTACACACTGATCAGCAGTGAATATTCGATAGGCGGATACAATCACTGATAAGGTTGACATCGATGCGACTAAATGAGTTCCCAATATTAACTTTTTCCCTCCGAGAAATTAAATTCTAAAACATCGCCTAGCCGTTGGGATGGGACGAAATATCAAGGCGCTTGTACGTTTGTGAGCAAAATGTATTTTATAAATAATTGCGTATGGCCATTTTCATTAGTCCGGTTTGTGGTACAGAAAAGTAGGACATTTCATTTCCCCATCTGATACTGACGATACTTTGAAATATGTAACACATGTGTCGTATCACTGGTCGTCCCCAATATTATTTGTTTTCATCCGACAAATTTAATTCTAAAAAAAAAAAATTATGTATAAAAAAAAAAAAAGACGTTTGAAGTATTTGTTTGTAAAAAAAAGAAATTCCTGATCAGTGTAAATGGGTATTAAAATGAGTAAAAGGCACCATTCTGCCCGAAGCAGTTACGTCTTACGCGAACAATGCACGCGTCATTGCATGAGCCAATGATTGATGCCAGTGATGTGATTGCACTTTTTAAGACTGCCATGTTTAACAGAGATAGTTTAGAAAACTTTCGTTATTCTCTGTAAAACAGATTGATACATGTAGTGTAGGCCATCGAAAGTATTAAAAAAAACGAAACGAGCTATGTTTATTTTAATTAGATTAAGGTATTATGTATTCTTGTAACTGTTAATGATATTTTGTGTGTTTAGTTTTTAATTTTAGGTGAGATTTTATAAATAGTCTCCGAAAATTCTATATAATGTCTTGTATTTGTTTCCTAGTAAAAATGATTTAACATAATACGCCATGACCATGTGCTTTATGTCGTTATGTTAAAAGAAAATTTACGTGTAACTAAATCGATATTTAAAGGACAATAACACTCTTGCTGGCTTGGTAGCTACATAAAAGAAATAATAGCCTTATACTAAGTACTTAAGAGTCCCACCTTTTTTGTAAATTATCCATTACTTCCCATTTTACTTGTTCAGAGGGTTCGAAAATATGTTTAAATCCAAATCAGATTTGAAAGTGTTTACGTAAGGCCTTTCAAAACATACAGTTGAATTTTTCCATTTGTTTTAAATTAGGTGTACGTGTTAAGATTAAATTTGTATCGCCAATTAATTGGAATATTGTAAAATAGTACAATTTGTTGGCCAGAATGAAGATTGGGACATATTATTCAGTTACGACAAGAGTGTTATTGTCCCTTTAATAATATCATAATATCGAGGGAAAAGATAATTATTATTATTACATAATATACTAGTATGTACATAAAAAAGAATACAAATCCGCCCAGTTAAATGAACTACTTTTACTTCTTCATTACACAAAGACAGAAGCACGCTGTCTGTATTTAATGAGTGCCTTCAGAAGTTACAATACATTCCACTCCAACTTCTTCATTCTGGCATACACTGTTAAAATTATATATATATTTACTGCTATAAGTATAGTAAAAATACAGTGCCGGATTTGTCAGATCACCATGGATTGTTAATTTACATTTAAAACGATGTAAATGAATATGAAATAAATGAAAAGAAATTGTATTTAACGTCCTATTTTTCTGCTCCGAACGGATATACACCATACATGCTAATGAAGACAGGCATACGTCATACAGTGTGTTACGAGGGACATATTGTCCGGATAGCGGTACTACGGCCTACTCTTATATCGAATTCAAGGGATCTTTACTGTGCACGTCAATGTGTACACGGGAACTCGGTTTTCGTCCCATCCGAAGAACTAAACAGCTGTCCTTGCCAGGCCATCCGTCCTGCATCACTGACAAGGGCTAACAACGCCGGAAAATCTGGTTGCACTTTCTCGGCAAATGTATATGAATAAAAGGCTTATACAACCATTATGTCAGCTACAAAATGAGAGCAGTATATTAACAGAAATGTCATTATTTTAACAGCAAATTGTAAATTTACTGTCAAATAATTGTCACATCGGTTGTTCCCACTTTGGCCACATATAGAATTTTGTTTAAAAAATATTACCATTTTGTCAGTCAGTTTATTCTACTTTAGAGAAAAAGGGTTATTGGACATCTTATTACATGTATACCTAAGTGGTTAATGTAGCCATGAATATGTGACACATTGTTGGATATTTTGCTTCGACAGTGGGTAACAATCCCAGACCAAGTGTATTTATTGTGCACAGCCAAATTATTGATAATGACTGGATGCCAATCCGCCAAAATAACATAATTTAGTTTTCTTGTTATTTGATTTAAATGAAACATTTATTTATCATGTTTAGACATAACTAACATGTCGGTGGTTCAGCGGGACTGAGGAACAGTGGTCAGTTGGAATTCTAAAGAAGAGTAGGCGCTACCAGGGCAAAATCTGCATGGATTATTGTTAGACCATTCAGTGCAGAAAATTAGGACGTTAAACTCCGTTTCATATAATAAAATAAATGACAACCAGTAAACATTGTATATAAAGAAAGCATTCATTAACAATGTCTTTCCAGGTACAATTTGGTGATTTGATGACAATTATATGTGGACTAAAAACATACTAAAAACTAATTATATATAATCTTCAAACAATTTTATGCTTCAAACCCCTCTCAAAACATTGTTTTCGCGAGAAATTACCCCAAGCTTTTAAAATATCTATTTTAAGAAGCCATGTTTTTCATGTGCTTGGGCGGTCGTGGAAACTAGCCGATGGAGAATTCATTGCATATAAAAGACAATTTTGTCTTTAACCGCTGTCCATTTACCATAAATATCGAAGCCAAAGGAAATTCTGGGATTACCCTCTTACCTCTTCTTTAGTCTCAGAATCTGTTGTATGTTTAAGACTCACTCGGCAAATCTCGACAGATTCCGGTACCCTACATCTAGACTCGGATGTATGACGAGCTCCGCCATTTTGGAACTATTTTAAAGGACCCGGTTAAAAAACATCCCCTATGGAGATTATATAAACAAACTAAAAAATGGGTGCCATTTTGGGACTTTTTTGTAAAGCGGCACTGTTCCTGTTAAAGAAAATCGGTAGTCGACTAGCCGCATCGCAAATGTATGGTCCTAGGTATCATTAGTTATTTCAATAACGTAAATTGTATCGGCTTTGCTCTCTACTGCGTTATTGTCCGCTTCTATTGACATGAAAATAAGGCTTTACCCCACCTCGGTTCTCAGGCTATTTTGGAACCCTTACTGTCTTTTTTTCACCGTGATTCTTCTTTGGTCGCTAAAAGGAATCATTTCTTGCCACATCCAACACAAATTTATAAAAATCCAACACTATTTTCATATAGAATTACACGATACAAAAACATAAAACAGCTTTCATTTGAATCTGGCCGCCATGTTTAAAAACTAACGCTTAGCAAATATTCCAAATTTAGAAATGCCATTTTACATGAAAATAGTGTTGGATTTTTATAAATTTGTGTTCGATGTGGCAAGAAATGATTCCTTTTAGCGACCAAAGAAGAATCACGGTGAAAAAGAGACGGCCAGGATTCCAAAATTGCCTTAGAACTGAGATACGGGAAAAGCCTTATTTTCATACTAGTTGTCAATAGAAGCGGACAGTAACGAAGTAGCGAGCATAGCCGATACAATTTACGTTACTTGAGGTAACTAAGGTATCATACACATCACTTTCTGTCATACATCCGAGTCTAGATGTAGGGTTACGGAGGGTACCGGAATCTGTCGAGATTTGCCGAACGGTTTAAGCCTTTCACTTTTCTACACCGGCTCGCCATCATGTTTATCAATTTATACATTAATTGCTCCCTAAATGCAACGAGGTCAGATAATCTGCGCACGCAGACAGTCCTTATCGTCGGGCTGACAATTAGGGATATCTTCTTATTTTTGTCCTGGGTGTTTCTCGGTGAATCCAGTATTTTTTTTTAGTAAGATTGGGGGTCTCTACTTTCCATCCATACCAAAATTGACATACTTTTATCGGAAATAACCACCCGATAAATACTTTGTTGGGCATCTTTAAGTGCGAACACAGGTTGTTTGCTGTTGACTTTCACGAAGTCTGTTAGCTGGTACTCGGAATTCTCTGGAATATGATTCGACGTGTGACATTGCACAGGGAAAGATTGCTCCATTGCTTATTTGTGATCTGTCATTATTGTCTGGTATACAGTTATGAAATATTTATCTATTTACACAAAAGTTCTTAACTGCCAATCTCTGACTATAAATTCGTTTATCGTCGTTTTTAATATAACCCTGGGGAAAATTTAACAATGTGTTCTGTATTTACAGTACAAAGAAACGAGACTTAATAACTTTAGTCGATTTGTGATTTCCACACGCTTAGGGTGCTAGAAATTTCCACACGCTTTAAGAAGTTTATGATCTGTTGAGCGACATCCTTAATATGTATTAATGACTACAGTTGGACAATAAATGAAGCCACTGAACAAATTATTGATTTCAAACACCAAAAACATATTTGGGCTCCAGGCGCCAATAAAATTTTATCACCGTCTATTTCAAACACTTTAAAGATCTAGATCCGACTTTCAGCACCATTAGATATTTCATTAAACAATTTAAAACCCTGCTCCGGTGCAGCCTGAAGCCATACTTTAAACTTTGTCTTTTAAATAATATGCTCTGTCTTGTATAATGGTTTTGATCTCAAGGAACGGGGTCAAATGCCATTGCTAGAGCGAATTGTTGAAATAGAATTGTACCATATGTCAATCACGGAATCATCTAGTTTGTGTTGTGTGGACGTTAAACACCCTTACTTCTTTCTATGCGTGTCTTACATAGCATAGAAGGCTTGTAATAATAAAACATGTTGTTGCAACGAATGTTAACTGCCCATAAGGATCCACTTTACTGTTTGTTTATTTGTTTTAAATGCAACTTTTTTGTGTACCGATTGGTTTTGTTTCATGTTAAAACGGAGATTACGAGAAGAATAGCATTTTTCAGGAAAATAAACTCTAATGACGATCGTTAACTAAAACATTCAACGTTATTTATTAACTGATTAATTAATGGGCATCACTATTTACTATAATATTTAATGTTATACATTAACTGATTAATTAATGTGGATCTCTAATTGTTGCACGAACAATTTAACAATCTTACGTTAGATCGTGTCTGATGAATTGCTCTCCTGTGTTATTATAATATGTACGAAAACAACATTAATCGAAAACGAAAAAGTATTTCTATAACGGAAGTGACAATATTGTGGCAAAACAATGTAGTTTTTATCTTTCCAGAACCATTATTATTCCGGCTGTTCATTCGTAAAAGAATTAATATACATTTTTTCAAAATACAATATTATGACATACTCGTATATATTGCGCAATTATAGTCACCATTCTACAAAAAATCCAGGGGGGTTGGTTGGCTGAATGGTTAGCGTGCGCGCGCTGTATCATAAAGCCTGTGACTGAGTCAACTGGCGTGGTTTCGAATCCCCGGTTGTACGTGACAAGGAAAAGGGTCGCCTGCCCAACCGCGTGGGTTCTTTCCGGGTTCTCCGGTTTCCTCCCACTCCTAAAGATCCATACGCGCAAGCGAATTATTGAAATAAAATTAAACCATATGTTAGTCCCGAAATGACCTAGTTTGTGTCGAGTGGACGTTAAACCCCCTCTCTCTATCTCCCCCCTCTCTCTCTCTCTCTCTTTCTCTCTCTCTCTCTCTCTCTGTAATCTTAGTTGAGTAAACCATTTTCACTCGTATTGCTGGACATCTGATGAAATGCTTCATTATAACAAGAAATGAATTCAGTTGAACATTATATTTTGACATTGCCCATTGTGCAGGTCAAGATTCTTGTTTGTTTTGGATTTTTATAGGTGCTTTTGTTTGGGGTGGGGGGGGGTATCAATGACTGAAATGAAAATGATGCAAATATAACGATGTGTAGTTTGAAAAGCGAAGTTGAGGTAAAATTGCATGCTCGATTGTATCACACCACAACATTGCAAATCAATACCGGGATAAAATTAACTATTATTACTCATTTTAGGAATTTGAGATGGCAAATTGCAAAAATCTTTGTACTTTAGTATCACTATTTGCCTTTTTTATGGGCTTTTTGGTTTTCCTCATTTTAAAGATTTTCGGTGGAACTACATGATACGTTAATGAGATGAAGGTTAAAGCTACAATTTCAATTTTTTAAGTTATATTTTAAACATTTATTAAAATAAAGCTTTAAAATAGATGTTATCCATAAACAGTCCTACCTTGTTAAAGTATATTCCTATTAGTCCTATAATTCACTATTGTCAGCTAAGAAATTGGCAAAATTAGCATTTTCGACTTCAAGTTCAAACGTTTAAACATGGCAATAGTAAAACAAGGGAGGTAATGTTGTTGTTTTTTTCCTGTGTCAGTGATTTTAAGGGTGGAAATAATGCCCATGTTCGTATTATTAATAGTGAGTTGATTACCTATTGAGCCAAAGACATAGAAAAAATATGTTTTGACTTTCTTAGAAAATTGGGGATCACGGTGGCTAAGTGGATAAGGCGTTGGTTCGCTAGCCTGGAGGTTGAGTGTTCGATCCCTGCATTGGCCGAGAAAGTTCATCTCGATTTTCCGGCGTGATTTCCCCTTGTCAGTGATGCAGAAGGAGGGCCTGACAAGGACAGCTGCCTAGTCGTTCGGATGGGACGAAAAACCGAGGTCCCGTGTACAAATTGGAGTGCACGTAAAAGATCCCTTGGCAGTTGGAATTCGATATAAGAGTAGGCCGTAGCGCCGCTTCCCTCATAGCACACTGTTGGCGTATGCCCGTCTTCAATTGGCCCAGGTTAGGTGCTTAAGCGTAGGACGTTAAACCCCATTTCATTCATTCATTCTTAGAAAATTTGTAATTCTCGCTTTAAATAATCTCACATTATATGCAGTTTAGGACCACTTTTATATTAACTATACATGTATTTTCACATGATGGGTTTGGCAATAATGATCACATGATAAACAATACGTATCTATAGATGTATACTTCTATCTAAATGTTAATGTCATAAGAGACATGCCAGTTAATGAAAATGTGATATTTTATGTTCAAATCTCAAATTCCAAATCAGGTTTTAATAAATATTTAAAAGAGTTTCTGGTATAACATTATCGTATTTCTGTATGAATGTTCTACTATATCAGTATTTATAACGTCATAACCCTTGTGACAGCGTAATTATTAAAGAGCATTATTAAAGTACGGGTGGTATAATATATTAGCCGTTGCCGTGTGTTGCTTTGCGATCCCTTGGTAGTTGGAACTCGATATAAGAGTGGGACGTAGCGCCGCTGTGCGGGGATAATTTCCCTCATTTCATACTTTATGTCGTACGCGCGACTTCTTTAACCCAATCAGAGCCACAGGCACAGGGATTAAAATAAAACTTCTTATTACTGCTTGACTAGATATTACAGTACCCGCCATCTTGTTTTCACGCCTTCAAGACATTTCGTCTGCTATTATCTCACAATACTCACTAGTTCTAAAACTGTAATATATATAGTGGGAAGTTATGTTTTACTCCCTCCGATTGCTTGTGATCGGAGCAGAAAAGTGGGACGTTAAACGCCCCTTTATTCCATTTCATTTCGAGTTGCTTTGCGTAGCACATTCCTAATGGCACGTAAAATTGGATGTCTTTTTGTCCCTAATAACTATTCAGAATGATTCCAAAATATGCGCTTCTGTCGCACCGCAGATGTAATATATAAAATAAATATATAATTTGGTGACGGTATGTAATATTATTTTTAAAGACTGTGCGTATTGGAAAAAACGGCGAAACAAAGCTAACCCTATATTCAAAAGAATAATCCAAAGTACATGTAGAACATAGGATAAGTAAGAAAGAGAGATAGAGAGAAATGGGGTTTAACGCCCACTCGACGCAAACTAAGTCATTTCGTAACTAACATATGGTTTAATTTTATTTAAATAATTTGCTTGCGCGTAGGGGTCTTTAGCAGTGGGAGGAAACCGGAGGACCCGGAGAAATCCCACGAGGTTGGACAGGCGACCCCACTCCTTGCCATGTACGACCGGGGATTCGAAACCACGCCAGTTGACTCAATCACACGTACAAACCTTTCGGCCCTCCACCCCCCACCCCCCATCGTCTGGGATAAGAAGGACATCTAGCGATTGAGAATTATAATATTCAGGTCAGTTTTTTGTCTTTCTTTAGATTGATCAGTAAGAATAATAACATGTAATTATATCATCAGCGTTTGGCTATTGATTAACATAAATGCTAATTAGCTGTAATATATATTTTAACAAATTAATAATTACTAAATATATTACAATGTTGTTTTTTGCTCTACTTATTAGGGGGCCTTATAATAAATAAATCGATCGTGACTAGTATTGTTTTTCATTTTAGAGGCTCTAATCGAAAGGCTGTGATTTGGGGAAATCTTTAATATGTTCCTAATTGATCGTGTGGAACAGGAAACTGATAGTTTAGATTTGAATACAAGAAACATCCATTGTTCGGTCAAAGTTGTACAGATAATAATAGACAAAAAATATACACATTATGTTAGTCACCAAATTACTGTTGTGTGGACGGCAACGTAACAGACGCCCACAACAGCTAAATCGCCCGGGCAGTCAACAAGAGGTGTCGTATATTTTTACTTTTTTCAGTAATGAAACATTTACAATACACTAAAATCTGATTAAGAGTAACATCTCATTAAGTAAATATCAGAAAATCATTAGAATTTGTTTGGTTTTTATAAAGTTCTCCTCCATGCTAACGTTTAGTATACGAAACATTCAATATCATGGATTTAGCTGTTCAAAATTCATTGAAAATCAATACACTTGTTCGTCTCAAGACCTTAAACTCTATGTATTAATTTAAAGTCAATCGGATGTTAACTTTAGGCATAAGATTTTTTGAAGTGATCAAGGGCCATGACCTTGGCAGTATTTGTCGGAAATCAATAGGACTATCGGCTCGTGACCTTAAACACTGTGTCGGATACTAGTTTACCTTCTAGGGCGTCCACAAGATTTTTTGAAGTGATCAAGGACAATAACCCTGACAGTAATTACCGGAAATCGCTTGAAAAAAATCAATAGGCTTCTTCGTCTCATGCCCCAAACACTGTCTATCAATTTAAAGTCAATCGGATATTCACTTTAGCCTCTAGAACGTCCACAAGCAATTGTAGACGCCGGACGGGCGGGGGCGACGAAAATATACGACCCCATTGTAATGTGGGCGTATAAAAATGGTTACTCAATACTAAATATATTTTCAGTGAGATGAAAAAATACCGTTATACGAATTAAACACCCAGTTCCGCTTTGCATACTTTAAGATGTGTTTCATCCAGTTTTGTCCCTGACCTTCATAGACAAGAGGTGACCGTTAATGTAACAATTTGCCTGTTAGTCGACATGCCATTTTATTTTTTCTCTATTACAAAACATATGAGCCGCATTTAATGGTTATACTGCATCTTTACTAGATACGGGATCTTATACAAATCATATAATTACGATCATGATGAACAGTATCAGGGCTCAATCTATATCACGGTAAACATATCTATGTACCAATTAACTTGTGACATACCCGATGTAATAGACCCATTCATCCCTACAGTAAAACTATAATAGAACATTTGACAAGTCACAGACGATTCTTATGTAGTTAATTGTAATTACATTCATATTATAAAATAAACCAGTCAGCAACCTTTCCAGTGGTTATATTCTCTGTGCTAGAGATGAGGTAAATGTTAGTTCTGTAGAAGAAATGATGAGACCAATCGAACGGGTTGTTAGCAAACAAACATGGTGGCTATGTCTACAGAGAATTAAATGCATATGGCAGTGTAAAACCA
The DNA here is from genome assembly GCA_917208275.1 of Patella pellucida. Lineage (NCBI taxonomy): Eukaryota > Metazoa > Mollusca > Gastropoda > Patellidae > Patella > Patella pellucida. The sequence goes on from OU795039.1 coordinate 46,906,325, forward strand.
TATAGATTGACAATACTCTAAAATGGTCGTATAATTAGTCATCCTAACACTTACTAGTACCACCAGGGACAACCACAACAAAAAATGCAGAACAACTGCTAAACTAAACAACCAGGATAGCATATCGCGTCAGGGGAATCAAAGACTTTAGTACTGGGGAGGTTGCATGGCCGAATGGTTAGCACGTGTGTGCTGTATCATAAAGCCTGTCATTGAGTCAACTGACGTGGTTTCGAATCCCCGGTTGTCGGGTCGCCTGTCCACCCCCTTGGGCTTTCTCTTGGTCCTCCGGTTTCCCCCCACTACTAAAGACCCCTACGCACAAGCGTATTATTGAAATGAAATGAAACCTAGTTTGTGTCGGGTTGGTGTTGACCCCCCCCCCCATCTCTCTCTCTCTCTCTCCCTCTCTCTCTCTCTCGTACTGATTAATCCGTTGATAAGGTTAGTGTTGCATATACCGTTGGTTGAATCAATATATTAATATACCATGACAATTTTCAGGATATCGTACGAAAACACAGTATATAAGAGACATGTTTAGATATTAGTTTATTCTTATAGTCTTTATAAGAAGGTTCAAAATCGATGTTCAGATCATGAGTGCATTGGATAAATATCTTCTTGGTCGCGGATCAACAGCTCGCATTTATCCTTTGGATATGCCCTAGATACCCATTCCAATTGTAGACATTGGACCACCTCATATCTCAAAATGCCTCCCAACATGTAATGATCTAATTAAAAATTGGATAGTCGGGACATTATTTATTATCTTAACTCAGGAACTTGAAGAGGGGCATTATATCTTGTTTCCTTTGGTTATTATATTTATGGCCACTGCTGAAAGACCCTACGCGTACTATATTTTAGTCTCGGAATTACACAGTTTGTGTCGAGTGAACACACACGTCTTCAATAACGTAGTTATCTAAAGCATTTAATATCACAATGACTAACAAGAGGTTTACTTATAATTAACGGGGATCTTTAAAACTAGATAACGAGTTCTTGCTTTCTTGGCCAACAACAAAGAAAAGCACCCATAAGACCGAGATGCTCATCTTTGACCTCCATCAAGGCATTGACCTAATAAACACCTGCACAAAGTTTGAGCGTTCTAGCTCAATTAGAAAGAGAGTTATTGTGTCCCAAAATGTGTGACGGACAGAAAGACGGACAAACAGACAGACGGACGAACCCATCTTAATAGTCCCCTGATTTCTTCGGAAGGCCGGAGACAATTGACCTTTCCGTCGACTCCGCCCACAATAAGGCTTTGACCAATCAGCTTCGATCACGTTTCCCGCGAAATGACGTCGCGTTTCCACGCTTCATCACCTTAGACAAACTACGTGAATTTTGACATTTTGCCGTGTGTTGAAACGTCGTCAATCGTAGTTAAATATTGCTCACACGGACATCGTAACAGCGATAGCTGCTAACCAGACAGGTTTAAGGGTGGTGTAGTGTGCATTACCTTCCCGAAACAGTTGAAAGAAATATGGGACGTGTCTTTTAATAGATAGACAGCTGTCGAAGTCACTCAGAGTCACTGTCCAATTAAATGTAAACAAACGTCAATTCTAACCTGTCAAGTGTGTTTTGAGGTAAGTAAATTATTTTTTAAATGCTAAATAACATTTAACTTTATGTAAACTATTCCATTGTTAATAAATTTGCCTTCTTTAGCCGAAAAACAATAAAATATTACGTAATCTACGCCTTTATAGTATAACACGTCGTCTGCTAACACTATGAGTATGACTGAGTAGGCCTAGTACTAGGCCTACCGTACTATAAGTATGACTGTAAAGTAACACTACAGTCGCCATTGTGAGTATCATTGTCAAAACGTCGGGAGCAACCTAGGTGTAGGGTAGGCCTATGTTACTGTCGTTACTGATACCGTCCTATCTTCTTTTATGTTTTTTTACGAGTTATCTCACGTCATCATTCCATAACATTCATCCATTCCGTATTGCAGAATTCGGCAACAAAGTGAGAATTTCTTCACCCTCCCCTTCCTGTTCAGTTCAAGGCCCACAGTAGGCTAGGCCTAGACAGTCTAACCAGACGGTATGTAATGTACGCTTTTATATAGGCCTAAAACTTTATTACCACAACCAAATGAAGGCTACACTAGAGGCCTAGGCCTAATTCTAAGATAGTTTATCAAGATAGTCAATTTAGGCTAGACAAGATGTGCCTTCTAGCCCTACAGGCATTATTTTTATTACCACAACCAAATGAAGGCTACACTAGAGGCCTAGGCCTAATTCTAAGATAGTTTATCAAGATAGTCAATTTAGGCTAGACGAGATGTGCCTTCCAGGCCTACAGGCATTATTATTTGTTGTTTTAGTTCTAGTAGTCTTAAATGTAATGTTTGAATACTTTGCATTTAAAATGACATGTTAAATCAACTGATTTTCAGCACTTTCTGACGCTGCCTGGACCAATAGTAAATATTTCAGAACCATATTCACCTGATCATAAAATGGAAGTATAACATTAAACCAAAATTAACAAGAACGGCAGCAATAAAAAGACAAATTGTTGACAGACAGGTAAATAAACTAGCTTTTTAACTACTCTAATAATTTTATTATCAAATCAAGAGTTCACAATTAATACAGATCATACAAAGATTGAAAAGCGTTACTCCCATTTTTCTTGTTGCTAGGCCTATTCTTTCCAAATACATTTTCCACTGAAATTTGTTGTTTTGTCTTGCTAGTCATGTATTACGGTGAAATTCAGGGTAAATATTAATCATTTAATTTCACGACACAAATTTGTTGGGTTTATATGAAAAACTCTGATATAAAATAGCATGTTTTTATTTTTTCGATGCTGGTGTCAATTAAGTGGAACCATACTGCAATTGTTTCAAAAATATGTAAAATTCAATTTAGGCCTATATACACAATCACATTATGTATGTGTATATTTTATATCAGTCTATAGCTTATTACTTCTTTATTCTTTTACAGCAACATTCCTGAAGAAGAAAAAAAAATACAAACAATTAACAAAAAATGTACACTATTTTGCCTGAAACGGTTTTTTTTAGGACTTCGAATTTTGTCTAATGGTTTGGATTGTTCGTACTTGGTTTTATTTTATTTACTAGTACCGTATTGCTTAATATTATTAATAATCTTCGATAACCACATGTATATAAGCTTATTCTTCAAACTCTTACAAAGGAATTTAATATGTGATTTCACAATGTCACTCTATGCAAAGTCTGTTACCTTTTGCTTCAGAACATACATTATAAAACTGTTGCATCATTATATCTAGTCATTTAGATGTAGCCTTTACTGTACAAGTACATGTATTTTTAAATAAATAATAATTTATTAATACTTTTGAGTATTACTTACCGGTATCTACAATCTTGAAGTGTATTCTCAAACCAAATGACATTAGGTTGATGGATAATGTGGGTGCGGATTACTGCAACAGGATCATAGATTTATATAACTCTATGAACAGGATCAATCTTGTCACCTTTTAGTCTTGGTTTTTCTTCATTGTTGTTTTAGTGACTGATCAATGTGCATGGGTCATTTGACAGCAAGGGAGCAGTAGCCACACATCCTACAAGTTAAATCATCGTGATGAAAAGAAAATCTCAGCATGTTTCTCTATTTTATTTGTTGAAAGGAACATATGGGGTGGCCTGGCCTACTATATAGACATACTGCACCAGCTATAAAAAGTGTAATTTCGATGCCTAGTCTTAATATTCCACTAAAAAAAATTATATAGTGTTAGTAATAGTAGTAGTACAAGTCACGACAATATTGAATAGCCTAACGCAACTTTGTGTTTAGTGTGGCCTACTAGGCCTTATAGGCCTTGCAATCTACATAAGTGCCTATATCCAACCTTAGTTTTCTCTAAATTTATATCAAATCCAGACCAGACTATGCTGAACTATGATGAACCTTATTAATTTAAAAGTCGCAGCTCCGATGAATGTCATACGTTGATAAGTGTATTGTACCCCACCCCCACCCCATTACGGCTACGCTTCACTAACGTTTAGTAACTCAACATGCTTACAATTTCAATACAATTATCGACATAAGTGATATTAAAAAAAGGAGAATTTGCTTACCCAGTCTGACAGCAACGATGGTAGTCTGTTACTTCCTTTGAAGTCAAATTTAAACGAAATAAATGTGGTTTCTCGCTCTATCTATGTCTTGTCGTCAGTTTTGACTTCCGTGACATATCCACTGATCGTTGGTCTGTCGTCAATCGCCTAAAACAGGTTCATGTCAGGAAAATATCCTTCATTATATTACCCGTAGGATTGCTGTCTTTACTTCAAACTACGATACACTTCTCTTTCAAACATTTATTCTAAAAAATTAGCGGAAAGGTCCAAAAGATTGGCACAAGATTGAACGTCGTTCTGCCATCGCCATGCTTGTTTATGTCTAAGGCGCGTCAATGTTGTCTAAGGTGACGTCATTATAAAAAGGGGGAGGAGCTACGGGTCTCTGACGGAAAGGTCAATTAAAAAAAGGTATATATAGAGTTTACTTGACGTAAACGTAAAGGCCACGTTGAAATCGATGACTTCTAACTTAAGCTACCACTATTTGCAATTCAATTTGATTTCTACAGATTTAGCATCGTCATCTTCATATCTTCATATACCTTAGATCAATATACATGTATAGCAATAACAGTTATGCTATCATTTCGTGCAGGCCAGCTTATTCTCCACAATATAGTTGTCTGTTATACGAAAAACTGCTTAATTTTATAATAACTAGAACAGTTTGTTTTACTTTTAGTATATTGTATTATAGTATGTGAATTTTGAGTAGATTGCCTTTAAACAAAACAAGTTGAAATAGTGACAGTGACTGATGTTACATTAATTAATCATCTTCTAATTTTACTAACGGAAATGTACAGATCCATAACAGCAACAAAAGATTACTGTATATATTTTTTCCTATACGCTATTACGGAGGTAATAGATCTACGAAAGCTTTTAATACCCCCCTGTGTATAAACTTGTTTGGTCTTGTTTACAACTGTAAAACAAATATGCGGTACATTGATAACGACGAGAGCATCCTTTGTCATCATTAAATAAAATAAAAGACGGCATTGCACTGCATAAATGGATCCGGTTCTTCGTCAACAATTTCATTATTTTGATTTCTTTAAACTAAATTACAATTTGGTGTGTGTGTGTGGGGGGGGGGGGGGGGTATTTTCCACCATTCACTAATTGTCTTAGGAACTAATTTACTGATGGCAAACTGTCAGATTGTTATCCGTTACAATACAAACACAGTCTAAAATCAATACAGGCCTACATTTGCGAATGAATTGATAAATTTGTTCAAAAGGTTATTAGCCAAACCGATCTGTGTGATATTATTTTGTTAATTAACTATATGGGTTTTTTTCTCAGGAAAATCATTACCCTTTCCATTTTTAGAAGTGTGGTTTTATTCAGATATGCCAATCTTTGTTAAATCTAAAACAATTTTTATTCTAATATGTTCGGTTTAACTTTTATTTAGATATGCCAATCTTTGTTAAATCTAAAACATTTTTTTTCAAACACGGAAAAGACATGATTTTTTAAATAGTATAATAATGATTTATTGTTACAATTTATTGATTTATTATCGATTGTAACAGCGGTAGCAATGGCAATCGATGCTACACAGTGTTATTTTATCGCCGATAACTAGGCTAAGAGTGAAGTAATTTGACTGAAATGTTCAACATATTCTCTTTTCATAATCTAATCTTACACTACACCCGTTTAATGTAACATAATGAGATATATATTTCATTAATTAAGAAAAGAACGAATCGTTGCAATGTATCTGAAACTTTGCTAATGTGGGACCTGTTTGTAATACGGGTTTTAAATAAAATAATGCTATTACATGTATATAGTTATACTTTGTGATATAAGCCGCTGGTTCGAAGAGTCTGATACAAGTGGTTACCGCGACCGTGTTTAATCATAATGTCTATCTTTGAGTCAGCTGGTAGGGTTTCGATTCCTCGGTTGTAAGTGACAAGGAGTAGGGGGACATGTCAAAACTGGTGGATTTACTCCGGGTCCTCCGGTTTCCTCCTACTGCTACTTGACCCCTACGCGAATTATTGAAATGCAGTTGAACCATATGCTAGTCCTGAGATGACCTAGGTTGTGTTGAGTTGACGGTACCCCCCCTCTCTCTCTCTCTCTCTCTCTCTCTCTCTCTGTTAAATCAGGGGTTTCTCAAGGCTCAACTCTAGGTCCAACACTGTTTCTGATTTACATTAATGACGTCATCAAGACCATTTTATAGTAATCCAGTTTTATCGGTGACCTATCTGTAGAATATTATCAACCTGGCCAAGCGATTGGAGAATTAAATCTAACCCCGTTTCGCTTAATGTCAATTTCAATAATACTGATATAATCGATGCATCAGAACACCAACATCTTGGACTAATATCCATTCCTTGGGACAGTTGGTTATAAGGTAAACTTATTGGTGTTCTTAGAAGTCTTAACTTAAGGTTATCAAGTAAATCATTATGGAGATTATATACATATCATTTATTTTTCCCAATATTTTGGGCGATATTGACAATATTCCGATCTTAGTTGCCACCAGTTCGTCTGATTATCCCCTACTTCCACAGCAGTCTACTCATTTGTCTGATCATGCTAGTTTGTTCGATTGGTTTTACTTACGGACGATGCTAATGACATTAAACTTATCCGTATCTCATGATTATTATGTAAATTAATATGTTCTAAAACTATATTATATGACATTCTTTATTATTTGGAAACGGATTAATCTAAGCTGTAAAGCTTGTGTCGGAATTTTGAATTTGTTAAATCACTTCAATACAATTAAACCAGTTGTTGTCATGTTAACATAAACTTAAAGTGAGAATTTCATATTTTATAAGAAACTGAAAACACAATAATTTCTTTCTTTTGTTCAATGGGTTATCAACTAACTATTAAACATCATGGGCATTATTTCCTACCCTCAAAGATCATTGACATAGGAATTAGTAAGACAATTACTTTCCTTGTTTGCCATTTCCCTCTGTGGAATAGCTATCTTTAAACGTTGGAATTTGAAGATGAAAATGATATTTTTCCCAATTGCTAAGCTGGCAAAATGGATACCATCTATTTTAATTTTTTATTTCAATAAATTTTAAAATCATAACTTAAAAATATGAAATTGTATTTTAAACAAATACAATAGCGAAATATTAGATTCGTTTAATATACATGTAGTTTATTAATTTGTAGTCTTTCCAAGTTCCTAGTGTGGGAGTGTAGGGTTACTTATAACTGGCGGTGGGTTAAAATTAACTACAATAAACTCACAATATCCCATACAATATCTTTAATAACCTTGAGACCGACATAACCTACATTGCAAGAGATTACAACGGATTTAAAAAAGCTAGAAAAATATTTATTTGGTAAGGGCCAAGATCCATTTTTCATGTAATACTTTTGAATAGCTGTGGATTTTAAGCCGATTGGCTACTGAATGACAAATTATTGTTGGCTGAAAAAACAAAGATGTTTATAAAGGGTTTGAGATAAGTTAATAAGGGATAAAGGTTTTACTAAATGCAATAAACATTAGTAATGATCGGGATTACATATCACCAGGGTTCGTGGTAGCCGATGAATTCGTATGGGGAACAAGAACCCAGTATTTATATCGTTAAGAACGGTTGGTGTCAGAGAGTGCCTCTGTCCTGGCATCGCAAATTCGGGGCAGTGTGAATATGCTAGATTCGATTTGCTGCATGTCTGAGGCATGTTAGGGTCGAGACGCAAAACCTGAATACGGGGGGAGGGGGGGGGGGTATAACCTATGACTCAAAGCTCGTCATTGCGTCATTGCGTCATTTACATTTTGTACAAGGTATTTATGAACTATAAACAGACTGTGAGACCCGTCATAAATTTGATGTACATTATTTTGAAATAGTTTTCCTCACTTTTATAGATTATCTAACCAAACCATTCGGCTATTTCCTGGTTCGAAATAAATTATTGCTTAATCGACTTCTGGAAACGGGTATCCCATCCTCTTACCACATCTTTAACAAAGTAGATATATGAGACAGTGAGACTAGATAATCAGTGGGCGATTTTTGTTATTTTTGCAATTTATCCGTCGGCAATATGCCTTTTAACATCCATTACTTAAAGGCACAGTGCACTCAAACATGACAGATTATTTTTGCCATGGATTGTATTTCGGCTGTTAATGTAGCGTACAGCTAGCATTCAGCCTTTCTTCAATTTTGTTCAATTTTCAGTCCATTAAAAAGCTTTATTAAACAGTGAAGACGGCTACCATATTTAACACTTCAATACTAAGCCACAGCTTTGATTAATGGGGTCTTGTTACGTGTAACTAGGATAATTGGATTGTGAAATCTTGTTGAAACGAAATAGATAGCAGTTACTGTATACCACAACCAGCTTGACAAACTAATCTCAGAGGGAGAAATAAAGTGTTATGTCTTGCAAGGATTTATTTCCTACAGTGTGAAGTAAGTCAATGACAGTTTGAAAAATTTCAATTGAAATTAGCACCCGCCAGACAAAATGATTCTATCAGCAGACGACCATTATTATATACGTCTGGACAACCAGTGATTAGACAACATATGTTACATATTTCAAATTATCGTAAGTATCAGATAGGGAAATAAAATGTCCTACTTTTCTGTACCACAAACCGGACTATTGTAGATGGTCATACGCAATTATTTATTAGATACATTTTGCCGTGGCAGTGGCGTTTATGTCCACTTTTCAGCAAATTCACACTGGCAAGGGTTCTTTTTATGTACACACAAACGTACACGGGCCTTGAAATTTCGTCCCACCCCAACGGCTTTTAGAATTTAATTTGTCGGAGGGAAAAAGTTAATATTGGGGGCTCATTAAGTCGCATCGATGTCAGTCTTATCAGTGCTTGTAGCGTCCTAGCAAATATTCACTGCTGATCAGTGTGATAACATCAATATCCTAAATTTTGAAAGTTCAACAATATATTTTATATTTAAACCAGCATTGTTGTAGCCGCACGTACGTAATTACGGCTTGTCAAAGGATGTTAAAATGAAACAATTTGAAAGGGGCCAGTATTCTTTATTGAAATCAAATAAAAATCACACAATAATGGAGAACAATGAACACGGAAATTCAGTCTGGTTTGATAATCAAGGAATATTGAGTCAAAATTGAAAACCAATACTTATAAAATTTCAATAAAAACACATTTTAATAATTTACCTGAGTCTCTTTCTTTATCATATAAACACAATACAAAATTACATGTACTTTTTTCTTTTGATATTTGAAAACGTTCATAGCTATACAAATTAACTTATTGTTTATGAATTGAAAATAAACTTAAAGATACACTATGGGAGATTAGATAAAGAGCTGGCAGTTAAAAACAAGATAATATAAAGATAATTTGCTAAAATAATTCAGTCAAATTGATCCACGCTGAACCAAGGTTTTAGCGCTTGAATTTTCGACCTAGCCTCGGTCATCACTAAAGTCAGTACGGTTTAAAAAAAAGTATTCTCGATTATCCATTTCATGATAAAATGTCTAATTAATAATATAAATAACATTTCGGACCTAAAGAAAGACCTGCTATAGGCAGATTTAGCTCTTGCATAATGTATGTTTAATGTTCTCAGATATATTATCTAAAAACGTAGAAATTCAGAACACTCTTGGTATTTGATTTGTTTTGCAATTACTGTGGTAACTTTAAAACAAATTTGCAACACAAGACTGTGCATACGTCGTTTCGTACAGACAAAATTTCCCCTCGATGCACACTGCGTGGCGTATGCCTGTCTTCATTGTCCCAGTTGGAGTATAAATAGGAAGTTAAAGGAGCTAAATCGCTAATATTTTGGACCTAGAAATTGACACACATGGGCCACAACGCATATAATAATGTATTATGAATGTATATAATCTGATTTACATTCAATCATTTCCGTCTTTAATTTCATTTCAAACCAGGTATGTTCGGCGAAATATGCCTGGTGTCTCAATCAGAAGTAAATCTTTAGCGTCTGGTTATTCCAGTCTACATGTTCTATGTCTCCAGATAAGAATATGCGTCACCGTCTAGTCTCATTCTTCTAGTCCCTCGTTACAAATGGGCCTAAAACGCATTATGGTACACGATTCGTGTGTGTACCAATGGTATTTTTTTTATTTTGTCTTAAATATTGGATATCAGAAGCCCATCTTTTCCCGGTAAGATAACAACATCAATGTTATTTTGAATTGACAAATAATTCGTGTTTTCATTGTCGAAGATTTTGGATGATATTGAGTTACGGAGTTAGCTTCCTTAAAGCGGAAATTTTAAACATTTTAAGCTGTATTTTTAAAATTTATTAAAATGAAGCCTTAAAATAGAAGATATCCATAAACAGTTCTACATTGTTAAAGACTAATTCTATTAATCCTATACTTCATAATTGCCAGCTGAGAAATTGGCTAAAATATCATTCCAACGTTTGAACATGGCCATGTTGTCAATAGTAAAACAAGGGAGGTAATTTTGTGTCAGTGATTTTTAAGAAAGGGAAATAATGTTCGTATAATAGTAATAGTAAGTTGATAACCTATTGAACAAAAGACATAGAAATAATTATGTTTTGACTTGAAATTTGAAATTCTCGCTTTACGACACCATTCAATCATTTGTGCTTTTTCTTTAACAGTTTATATGAGTATGTTGTACTGGATTGTAATCAAGTATTTAATTATCCATGGAGTGTAGGTAGATAAGAATAGTATGTAGACAGCAATAAAATATCGCCATTAACTTTTAATAATGTGAACAGGTACCAATGCATAGCTAATGAGAAAAGCGAGGTGTATTGAAAGGCCAACTCATGGCTATAGGCCACATTAAAAACTCTTTAACAAATCAAAAGCCTATTTTATTCTAATAAAGTAGAAATGTCTAGATACTATCTCGGTGTAGTGGGAAATCTAGAGTGATTACTATTAACATTAGTGAACCATTCCCAACAGTTCCTGCTCTTCAATCAATTAACGATAACAATGACTATAAGTCCCGAAATGACCTAGTTTGTGTCGAGTGGGCGACATACCTCTCTCTATCCCCCCCTCTCTCTCTCTCTCTCTCTCACAATATCAGTTACCATTATTTTATAACTTTAAAATGACATTTCCTATATGATATGGATACAATTGTCGATTTCATTCGATATTTTGTGTTGATATTCTGTATGATGGCATCCTGTATCTGTTCAAATTCACATTGTTAAGTCTACAGAACAAACCAATATTGTGGGTTTCTGTGTCGGTAAGCAAAATATGACAATAAAACGAAATCAAAGTTTAATTAAAAATGGTTTGTCATTAATGGAAACAACACACTCGGTAAGCAAAATATGACAATAAAACGAAACCGAAGTTTAATTAAAAATGGTTTATCATTAATGGAAACAACACACCCGAACAATCCAAATTAATACTTTATTTTGACCTTAATCAAAGGTGTTTGGGCTTCCATACCAAGATAGCACAATAAGTAGTATATGATTTGCCTGACGTGGCGTTGTCGTGGTCAAAACCCTTAACAGTAAACTATTTTAAAAAGTGAACAAAATTGCTTACAAATTAAAATGAATGTCAAGACCATGGTATATATTTCTTTGGTCAAGACAACCCCAAATCCTATGGGAACTTCCTGGTATTTGTCTGTTTTGAATATTGAACCAGATCTGTAAGACACTACCCCACTTATGAAACCTGTAGATTGTATTTTTGTTGTTCAAATTGAATACACAAAAGAGAGATTCTTTAACCAATTACAATTCCTTGTGTTGAATGAACCAAACGATTTCTTCTATGGAGTTAAGTCTATAACGTAGCCTACAGTTGTAGGTAAATAAAATAAAACAAAAATCGTTTTTTGAAGGATGTACCCTACATATAGCTGTATGACGGCAAGTGATATGTACCTACACCTATATAATTGCGACGAGGCACCGAATTACTTATTAGGGAAGTTTGCCGCTTTTACAAAGAAGTGCCCACAATGGCTTCCTTCGAAGAGTATGTATATAGAATTTTAATTGAGATGAGACACCGGTTTACTTATTAGGAAAGCTTGCCGCCTGTACAAAGAAGTTCTCACAATTGCTTCCTTAGAAGAGTGTGTATATAGAATTTCCAGTGCATACTTGTCCTTGTTTTAAGACAAACGGATAAACTTGAAAGCTAAATAGCTTCAGACTTTGAAATTTTTGTATGATAAAACATTCTTCAAATGCATCGTGAAGGGAAACGCCGTTGATAATCCGGGAACTTGAAAGTAGTTCCAATGGCGGACTTCGCCACACAGCCGAGGCTACATGTAGTGTACTTGAATCTGCTGGGGTTTGCCGATTGAGCGTACCTTACCAATCACTACTTATATTAGCTTATCGACCTTATCGATCTTACCAAATTTGACATTGTTCAAGATATAAAATTTTGATTTATATTTGAAGTATTTAGACAGAAGTAATTTAATATGCCTTATAATAGTAACTATAATTAGGATATATGTTAATCACCGAATTGGGCATTATTACTTTACCTTGTGTTCATCACAGATAAATGGACTGTGTTGGTGATTTTCCATGAAACGGCTTTATACAATATTTATATACTATTCAAAAAAAAGTAGGGGATATTTGATTTTTAAGTGTTATTAAAGTCACCCAATGAAACTGACGAAGAAACAAATGACAAAATGAAATGAAGTTCACATTCATCGATTTATTCCAAATGATATTTAGACTAAGTAAGGCACAGACTGACCATTATAAGGGGAAAATGATACCCGGGATCAAACAGCAAAGTTACCACAGCATCACAACAAAGTCAGTAACGGGTAAATCCTTCTCTGTTTGCCAAACAAGCATTGATCCGACGTGGCATACTCCTAATGAGACGTCTAAGGTCATTTTGGTCCATATTGTCCCATTCCTGTTGCAACGCAGCAGCAGGTTCTTGGACATTGGCAGGACGTTGTTGGCGTTGACGTAACCTCTGTCCAAGCATGTCCCAGACATGCTCGGTGGGGGAGAGGTCGGGACTCAGTGCTGGCCAAGGTAATGTGGTGATGTTCTGTTGTTGGAGGTAACCTGTAACGATCCTGGCCCTGTGACATCTTGCGTTGTCATCCTGGAAGATGAAACGGCGGCCATGACGTCGTGCGAACGGCACAACATGGACTGCCAAGATGTTGTCCCCGTAGTACTGGCCTGTAACACGCCCTGCAACAACATGTAAAGCCGTTCTTCCAGCAACAGTGATGCCTTCCCACACCATAACAGAACCACCCCCAAATCGATCATGTCTGATGACGTTAACGTCTTGGGAGCGCTCGTATCGACGACGCCACAGCCTCCTTCGTCTGTCCAAAAAATCAACAGTGAACCTTGACTCATCTGAAAACATCACATTGCTCCAGCGTCGATCATCCCAGTGTTGACGATCCCTACACCGACGACGTCTTGCCTGAATGTGATGATCTCTCAAACAAGGGATCACGCGAGGACGTCGGGCGCGAAGGTGACCCCTATGCAGTCGATTCCGAATCGTCTGGCCACTCACTCTAACACCAGTGTCTGTTTGAAGACAAGCGCTGATCTGATTTGCTGTGATGACACGATTTCTCAAGGCCAAGGTACGGATAAATCTATCCTGGCCTTGAAATGTCGCCCTTGGTCGACCTGAGCGTGGTCTGTCCTGTACAGATTGTGTATCACGGTATCTGGACCATAGCCTGCTTATGACAGACTGAGAAACATTCATCGTCCGCGCCACAACCGCCTGTGCTGTGCCGATCTGTAGCATGCCAAGGGCACGTAACCTTTCATTTTGGGTAAGCCGGCGCATATCAAAATTTGTTTTCTGGTCACTAAAACAATTAAACTGATGTTTCCACCCTGGAATTCAATGCCACAATGACTGTAACATCCAAAGTCAGAGTTTGTGCAAATCTTGGATTGGACCCCCATGATGATCCCAAGCATCACCTGCATTCTATGCGGTAGCTATTGGTGCGTTTGGGCGTCACATATAACTGGAAATGTTTCTTCTGATAGGTTCTATAGTGACTTTTTTCGTAGTCATTTGCATTTTTTAGTATTATGCCCCCAAAATCGAATATCCCCTACTTTTTTTGCATAGTATATAATATACAAGATACAAACCATAGCAACATGGTTAAAGCCCAGCGAGTCTTTAATCGCTTGACCTACATGACGTACTATTGGGTATATTTTTTAATATCGATTTTATACCTATATAGGGTTATTGATACAACAATAATAGTAGGTCTGAAAGTAAAGTACCGAGGAACAAGGTGTAACTTTCACCTGATGGCATATATTTTTGATCAAGGTTGTTATTCCACTGTTGTTGTGTATTTGAATCATAATCCGCTAATATAGAAATGAAAAAAATGGGGTTTAACGTCCTACTGTTCTGCTCCTAACTGGCCTATAAGGGCGGGCATACGCCATACAGTGTGCTATGGGGGGAATTTGGCGCGGGCAGCGGCGCTACGGCCTACTCTTATATCGAATTTCAACCGGAAAGGGATATTTTATGTGCACGCCAATGTCTACACGGGACCTCGGTTTTCGTCCCACCCGCACGACTAGACAGCCATCCTTGTTAGCCCCCCCGTCCTGCATCACTGAAAAGGGGAAACCACACCCGAGAATCTGGGTGAACTTTTTCGGCCAATGCAGGGGTCGAACACTTGACCTTCAGGCTAGCGAGCCAGCGTCTTACACACTTAGCCACCACCGTTAATATATAACCAAGACTAAAGTAAGTATAAAATATAAAATGGGAAGTGGGAGACACACAGGGACATTCAATATAATAAATATACGCCACTCTTTCAAAGTAACAATATCATTATCGATTCATTTATAAATACATGCACCAACCACCTCCAATCTTTCCAAAACTCCAAGTCAAGTAAAACGAAAATTTGAACTATAATAAACCGAAACGAAATTGATCTGAAACAAAAACCACAACACATTTTTTATGGAAAATAATCACTGGCATGGTTTATTGACATATTACACGATGCTACAACAAGTATTATTCTCTAATCATGCTATATGTCTAAAAACCAGTGCTTATTTTCCATGGAGCATAATATGTTGTATTTTTAATGTGCTCAATCGCTAAATGCCACTCCAGGAGAAATTGATCTGTGTTTTAATCAGATTAAAACTCGTTATTTATTATGGTAAAGGGTTGATTAATGGACTCTACTTTAAGGGTACTGTAAATACGATTGTTTTAACTAGAAACGAACCTTGCTGGGTTTTCTAATGTCGTTATTTGATTAAAGCAACAATAAACACACATTGTACGTTTGCATCTCATCAACTGTATGTGTAATTACGTTAACATAAATACTACCGACATTTATCCTAAGTTCAACAGAGGTGTTATCTTTTTAATTTTATGCGCCCATATTTAAGAGACTACGGTTTTATACGATTTTTTTTCGAATTTGGCGTGAAACATTAGAACTGTGAGATGATTAACCGTATTGACAGGTGCGTACATAACGATTTTGTTTAGGGGGTGTTTAGCCAAAATGCGACCGACTGAGGCACATACCCCCAGTATGAATGATGTGGTAAAGAGCCGCGCACCACAGGTGCGAGTTTTCTAGGGGCCATGTGCAGATTCAGATCTAGAAGCTGGAAATAGGGGATGGGGTGGGGCGGTTCCAAATCTAGGGCACAATCCACAATCCCACCCCACAATCAATGTCAAAAAAATAATGGCTATAATAACATTAAGCGTCCCAGTAGAACATAAGTAGTATTGTATAAACTGTTTCAGTGGCATTTAGTAATTGAACTAGAGTATACAGGTCACAATTATATTCCATAGAATTGTGACCTGTATAGTATTGTATAATTATATAGTTGTCTCGTCGGAAAGCAGTTTTATTTAAATTGACATAAAGTTTATGTCATTTGAGGTCATTTCTGGGACGAGAGGACTAGAAATGTTAGTCAATGGGACATAATCCCGAGATCTGTCCCTGTCAATTGCGCCTGTTTTGCAAGAGTTGGCATAAGATTTGTATAGTCTGACGCCCCACGACTAACACATCAGTATAACTGGGCAGTTCACTATAAAACCGCGAAAATGATAGTGCTGAGACAATAGAGGAATAGCAGAATGATGTAATAACGGAGCGAATAAAAATCAGATAGGTACCGAGCTTTTAATTTCTCGGAACTGGGCTTGAAAATTTTAGTCAATGTCATAGCAAATGGAACAAAATGGGACAGAATGTTGTGGCCTGTCTGCATATTTCGCCTGTTTTGTGATTGTTTGTGTTTACCTCATTAATTCATTTAGTCTGAGACCGACTGCGGTGAGTACTTTTTTTGAGACCGACTATGTTTATGCCATGGGAGGGGGGGAAACATTTCATAGAACAACATACTCACAACAGAATAAGAGTGACAGACATGGTTATTTTATACTATAGTTTTGTGTGAATTATGCAATTTATATAGGCTCACGGATTCACGCAAATACATAGTAGGGATCTATTCTGGCATTGTTTGTTTACCTCATTAATTCATTAAGTCGACGATACGTATTTTTGAGACCGACTGCAGTGACATGCACTTATTTTGAGACCGACTATTTTTCTCCCCGGGGGAAATTTTGTTCTTAAACCAACATACTCGCAACATAATAAGATAGAACACAACATTTTTTCAAACATGATATATTGGCAGGGTTATTTTATACTAAAGTTTTGTGTGAGTAGCGTGACGTTTGCAGTGAGCACTTATTCTGATACCGATTGCTCTTATTTTGCGACCGACTGCACTGATTTTGCCACTGACTACTTTTCTTCCGGGGGGGGGGGGGCAATCTAGGACTTTCTGTTCTAGGGGTATGTTATGCGCCTGAAAAGGCTTGTCAACACGATATAGAGATTGTCGTTAGATTACTTCATAAGGAACAAAGTTTCTACGTCCGCAAGGCACTGCCTCATTGACGATGAGGTCCAAGTTTCCCCATGTCTGATAGCATGAGGACGACCTGGCAACGAACGGGCGATTCAAGTAGTTCGGAAGTAACGAAAAACCGAAGACCCGTAAAAGTACTCGTTGGGTTGCACGTCAAAGGACTGATCGCAGTTGGAATTTAATAAAAGCTTGCGGTTAAGCGGTCCAGATTACACTCTTATCACACTGCCTAGGTGTGCGATTCTCATAATATGCATACGCTCTAGCATGTACTACTCGCTTGTATTAACTCGGGTGATTTTTTCTAGGTCAATCCACCCTCTCGATGCTGGTAAGTTATCACGAACTCTATCATGCGATATTCTTTAGATATTAAGTGACCTTCACATATTTAAACCATGGGGGTATTTATTAAAAATTATTAATTAAATGCAACTGTGATATTTAAGATGCTTTATTTGCAAGTTTATCCGGATTTAAATGTTACTGATTTATAATTATTGTTTAGCATCTTTATGTACATGTGCATCGATTTTCTTTTCAAATATATTATTAGTGAAATATTTACAGTAGAAAGCTTTTACACACTTATTGCTTCCATATAAGACTTGTGGCCAAATGTTCTAATCGCTAATAATGGTCGGCAACTTTAAAGTATTTCGTTCTTTCAGTCTTTCGAATCAATCTTTCGTCAATTTAATTTGCCCCCAAGGAAAAACAGTTAAATTTGCGGCTAATAAAATGCTTTGGAGTAGAACACGACTCCTTTAGCTAACTTAATATTATTGGATTTATATAGTTCGCCCAAGTCATGTTTTTGGCCGATTTTCAACCATTGTTTACGATTTACAGGGGGTCTCTTCGTATAGAATTAAGTGGATTGTTTTGTTATGATAGCAGTCTACCAAAAGATCTCAACACAAGTTTTTGAATAATCCCTTTTAATTTTCTTACAGCCCATGTTTTATTACTTACTATTTCTATAGATCGCCTAAAACTGATTTCAAGCAAGTGTATGCTTTCGGTCACGTCGGAAACAAAGTACATTAAATACCTTTCGAATTCGTCTGTCTTTTATTTTTTGTATTCTAAAGAGGATGCTTTTATTACTATCATAGCTTCGTGTTGTAAGAGTATCCAAGATCTGTATCAAAGGGACGCGGATCAAACTTGCTGAGACCCAAGCAGTTCTTTATAAACGTGTTCTCGTGTGAGAAAGACGACTAAATATTGTAAAAAAAGTAAGTAGTAAAATTTCTACTCCTATTAATTAATTCCATCGCGTAAGTAACTAACGTGACGAAAATTAAACGGTAGCTGGCTTTTTCTAGCACGTATATAGTGAATGGCCATTTTGCGCAGTAATCCCAGCCAGAATTTGGCTATTTTGTTAAAATTCCTATAAATATTACAACTTTTTTTTAAACGGAAATAAATTAACTATTAGTCAATCCCCACGCTAAAAACATTAACATAACTGATTGTGTATATCTGAAATGGACCGACCGAAGCACAAAAAAGTTCCAAGATGTCAGCGCCCATGAGCGAAGAGTTTCGGGACGCTATAAACTTTTCAAAGTCGAAGTTAGGAGTTACAAACTTTAATTTGAAGGAAAAACAATTGGAGGCATTGCATATGTGTTATGAAAGTCACGACAGGTTATGGAAAGAGCCTGACTTTTCAAATTTTCCCATGGATATTACAAAAGAAATACAAGGAAGAGTGAAGCCATGATTGTTATTGTTATTGCGTTGACCTCATGACCTGTGACGTATAGACCAAGTCATATGAAAACATGTCTATTGACTGTCTCTGAGATAACTTCTCCACGGGTAGCGTGTCTCAGATGTTCAGAATGATTCCATCAGTGTAAAATTGCAATACAGTACACAGCCATCTGTTGTGCGTTCAACTACAAGACTAAATGATAATTTTGGAACTTGGAGATAAAGAGTTCGAATCATACAAGGGTCATTATCCAGTTAAAATTACGAAAAGAGCTATATTCTTAACAATTTAAGAATAAAATTAAATGGCGAAAAACGTAAAATTTTACAATTCAAGTGCAAGATCTACCTTTCCAAAATGTTCTCGGCAAATATCATTTTTTGATCAACCCTGGAAATAAGTCCATCAATCAAGAATTTGATATCATCAGATCAGCGAGAACAAGTGGTAGCAGTCTTTGGCATCATTAATTTGTATTCTTACAAAAACAAAAGCGACACCGGTTATGCAACACCGAATATGATGGATTGAAGCGTTAAATGCTTATAAACACCACCACTACACGTCCCGTTCTACAATCCATGACGTCATTTCATTGAAATAAGATGGTGGTAGGTAGTTCACTTTTTTTTTTAAACAATATTTTATTCACGGGATACCGGAACAAGCTAAAGGCTTATATAAATCGGCTACCTTCTGTGGTAGGAATTCAGTTGATGTATGTGCAGATATTTTGCGTCACACAAGAAGTGAACGCCCGTATATTAAAAATACGAAATACGGTTAGATGCGTATAAAAATGATATCAAACGTCTTTCCAAAACAAGCATTTCGTAAAAAAAAAAATGGAAAAAGAAATGGTATTATAGTATAGTATTTTTTTTCAAAAAGAAATAAGAAGTAGAAACTGGACATTTCTACATGAGGGGGGTGGATGGCCGACTGGTTTCCACGTGCGTGGTTTCGAATCCCCCGTTGTACGTGACAAGAAGTCGGGTCGCTATCCAACCCCGTAGGATTTCTCCGGGTCCTCCAGTTTCCTCCCACTGCTAAAAAGACCCCTACGCGCAAGCGAATTATTTAAATAAAATTAAACCATATGTTAGTCCCGAAATTACCTAGTTTCTGTCGAGTGGACGTTAAACCCCATTTCTATAATGAGAAAATCAAGTTAAATGCTGGTTTATTCTCTACGGAAATAGATAAATGAATCGGTGGATATGTCTTAACTGCCGACCTGCACAATACAATAGATAGGGAAGATTCCAATCATTAAATGGTCAAATTAAGCCTCGCGCTGATTAGTCTTTGATCGAAATTCCAATAGACATGCGAGAATTAACTTTCCGCTCCAAAGCACGACCGCTAACTGAGGTGTCACCATCCATTGAGAGCTCCAGGGAGCTGTGATAAATTAGCAAGGCGGAGAAAAACGGTACAGGGTAGCAAGGAATTGAGCAAATTAATTTCAGATCAATCTCAGTATAGGTCACACGCATGGATTTAATGATGTTGTGATTTCCAATAATATCTGAATGACAGCTGTTAAAAAACAACACCCGTCCTTATTTGTTTTTATTCTCAGAACAGAAATGGGGAATATTAGTATCCTAACGTAAAATGTCAGTTGTGTGGCTATACCTTCTAGAATATCTGATATCACTTCTCTGTTTGGAGAGAGAGAGAAAAATAAGGGTTTAACGTCCACTCGACACAAACTACGTCATTTCGGGACTAACATATGGTTTATTTTTTATTTCAATAATTCGCTTGCGCGTAGGGGTCTTTAGCAGTGGGAGGAAACCGGAGGACCCGGAGAAAACCCAAGAGGCTGGACAGGCGACCCTACTCCTTGCCACGTACAACCGGGGATTCGAAAGCACGCCAGACTCAATGACAGGCTTTATGATACAGCGCGCACGTGCTAACCATTCGGCCATCAACCCTCCCCTCCCTTCTCTATTTAGAAAGTTTACATAGCCCACAGTATATACCTACTTTATTTAATTTTACTCAATTGGATGGCGACTCTTTTGATGATCATTACTCCGAGATCGACCGTCTAACAGATGTTTGGAATTGGAATCCAATCTAGACCATCGCTCGAATATTACTAGGAGGGGGGGGGGGCGTGTACGCAGCAGAGTGTAGTTACTTTTTCGAGATTCTATGATTCAACTTCTGATTTCTTCTTTGATTGGCATTAAAATTTAGTAATTGAACATACTAATACAAGGTACAATTTTATAGATACACAATTACTGAGTTTGATACTAAGCGACTTCTCGACGAGACCCCACGATGCCCCCTAATCAAAGGTGTTAAGCTTTAATTGCATTTGATTATTATCTGTGTTGCATATTCTGTATATATTTGCCCACAGTTCATATTATTTGTATCATTTGCTTGATAAAGACGAGGGTATCCTCGTTGAAACGGTTACATCTCACTGTGCCCACTTTTGATTAATCCAATTAAGGTCTAATTAGGATTAGTGTATTAAGCGGATTAGGCTTAGGTGTTATAGGTAATTAGATGGAAAAAAACAAATATTGAAAGTGACTAAATATTCAGTCTTGTAATTGGTGAGATGAACTCACTGTAATCGTTAAAGTGATGAATTTTATTCAAAAAATGACACTTGAATATAATATGAATTATGTTCAGTAAGCCTACACATTACACGGTCTTTATAAGGACACACAGAAGTCAGTGTGTCATATTTCATCATGGCAAACGTTCAAGTAAACATCCAGTACATCCCCAATGCTCAAGGTGGAGAAAACTTAGTCAATGAAGAATATAAATTCCGACTAAGGTGAGATGATCAGAGAGATTCCAACATTCTATAGTTGCTGTGCTTCCCTGTATAGAGCCTGAGCAAAGATCCTCCCAGCACTTCCTTAGACCCGCAACGATATCCAGCTTCCAGATTCTTACACCAAGACCAAATCCGGAGACGACTTCCTTCTCCACGCAGCAGCCGACAACAGGTTTCTAGTGTTTTCCACACAAGAAAATCTTTGCCATCTCGCCAGTGCAGACACTATATACTGTGATGGGACATTTAGTATGAGTCCTACCTTATTCACCCAGATCTACACTATACATGCTTTTGTACACAATAAAATGTTCCCTTTGGTGTATGCACTATTACCCGATAAGAAGGAGGCAACATATGTTAAGTTCCTCAGATGTGTTAGAGACAAAACATTGGCACTTGTCAATGTTAATCTTAACCCAGGCCATGTGTTTACAGATTTCGAAGTTAGTATGCAAAATGCTGTGATAACTGTGTTGCCGAGGTCAGAACTAAAAGATTGTTTTCTTTCACTTTGGTCAGTGTATTTGGCGCAATGCGCAGAAATGTGGACTACAAGCAGATTTTTCTCGGGTGCCAGAAATCAATAAGCAGCAGCATTACCATTAATTCCAATACAGCAGGTTGAAGATGTATGGCTGCGTGCACTTGATGATGCACCACTCCAAGATGCCAGAGTGTTGAAATTTGCAGATTACGTAACTGAGTTCTTGGTGGAGGGGCAGCATGGCAGAATGATGTGGAACCATTTCCACACTGAAGGTCCACGCATAACGAACCATGTTGAAGGATGGCATTCCAAGATAACATCCATTATTGCCACCCCTCACCCAAATATTTTTAAGTTGGTGGCTTTTTTTAAGAATGAACAAGCTTACTCCGAAGTAACCATTCTCCAGTTAGGTTGCCAACGGAAAATTACGGCCTAAGAGAAGAAAGTACAGGCAACTAGAAACCCGACTCATAACTCTGAAAACAGATCTTCAGAACGGTATAAAGACTGTAAATTTTCATTGTTTATCTTGTTTTTGTGTGATGTATGATATATCCATGTATGTTATACTTTTATTACATATTTTATATATAAAACATCGAAAATTGTTATATTTTCATTAAATTATAAAGTGCTAATGTGATGTATGATATATGCATGTATGCTATATTTTTATTAAATATATATAAAACATCGAAAAATAAAAAAAAATACATAAATATTTGGGGGGGGTTTTCATCTAATTACCTATAACACCTAATCCTAATCCGCTTAATACACTAATCCTAATTAGACCTTAATTGGATTAATCAAAATGGGAACAGTGGGGACACACCGTTGAAACGTCGCTTGGTATCAAACTCAGCAATTGAGTATCCATAAATTGTACCTTGTTACTTCGACTTGAATACGTGAAATTCAGAAAATGCAACAAAAAGATTACATTCTATGAACAAACTGTATTCCTGGCATTATTTCTTGCCAAAACCTTTACGTTATATAGTCCAGTATTACCATAAACAATTATATAGGCCTACACTTGCTATATCTAAATGTAAGTACAATAATATGTTCCTCAGATTAGTATTGACATTGGTAATGGGTTGTTAATTTGCGGATGACTCCCTATAGCGATAATAAAAAGAAGCTTGTTATTCCGAGAGACTTGGAATCCTAGTCTGGTCCCTTTCCTACATCGCAATATTATGTATTCAGGTCACTCCATTCCATGATGGCGTGACTTGGACCATTTTCAAGTACTGGTTTCTTTTGTTTCTGGTGAAAAATCTAAAACGTTTTCTTCTCCCTTCCGTGTCACGCTGTTAATGGAACCAATGAAGATGCCAGTCAGAAACTGTCTTTGTCTCCATCAAGAAGCCAAGTGAGGTTGACATAACAATAAAGCATTATTAGTCAGTTAACCTTCTTACAAACAAAACTATCCTCGGATGTACAAAACGACCATTCTGCTGTGAATAAAACGGCGTATTCAAATAACAAAGATATCAACGTAGGCCATTTGAATCGACTATGTGAACAATAATTTCACTATAATGTGTTTGAATCACAGGATCCGTCCATTAAAATATCGATTCTTTCCAAATGCATAAAATGAACATCATTATGTATGCTACAATCTGTGCCACATTAGGTAATTAGATCCGTAAAACAAACGTATTGTTAAAAATCTAAAAGATTGCATAAGCGTATTTTGTCGAGTCGAATATTTCAGTAGATTTATGGCTGCACAATAACCGCTTCCAAACACGACTTTATTTAAACAAGGAGCATGTTGACATGCCAACTACCACCCCTCTATGGAAGACCAAACAGCTCTTAATTCAGTGTTCTAAATTCTTAGTTCTTGATTCATAGTCCTTAATTCTTATTTCTTCATTTGTTGTCTTATTTCGACATTTTTACACTAAAATTTACATTTGTATCTTAAAATCAATATTTGTTGTATATATCAGGCATTTGTCATATCAGATTTGTAAAATGTATTTTTGTTTAATTTAATTTTATTTTAATATAAAGATAAAAATTATTTAGTAAATCAAAAAATGATCTACATTTACATTTCACCATTGACATACAACTAAAAACAAATCTCCAAATAATTTCTAAATACAAATCTCAAAATACAAATCATGCAAAACATTTCTCCAAAAACATTCTTCACTAACATTTCTCGAAATTTATCGAACCGGAACATTATAACGACATGAGCGGAAGTCAATCTGGCATACAATAAAAAATTGAGCGACTTTAGTGAAATCTTGTCCATGTTATGTCTCTCTCCATATCTATTGGTTAATCTGATCTATCATTAAATAAATGACATTGAAAGTAATCTATTTACAGAATTAGATTTTGTCTGATAGCGACATATTTCTTTGGACAAACGAAAGAGGGCTTTATCTCTACTAAATCATGTAATCATGAATGTGCCAGTAAAATAGCTAATACTCTTATATTCAAAAAGCGATGGGCAAATCACCTTCCAGTGAAGCATTATTCGATAACTGGAATTTTGTACTAAGGAGCGTATTTTGACTTTTAAACAAACCCACCCACACTAAATAGAGTTCAGACGATTCAAATTATATCTGCTTTAACAGAGTATCAATGAAAAACAAGTTTCATTTACATTTTTCATAAATGTAAATTTTAGTCTGGCACATTTAAATTTACATAGATTGGAAAGGGTATTACAGTTCGGTGACGCTAAATACAACTAAGTTAGTGGCACATTCATGATTAGATATATAGAAGAGATGAAACGCCCTTTCGTTTTAGCAAAAAAATATTCAATATCAGACAAAACCTAATTTCTGAAAATAGACTACGATTAACCATACCACGCATGTGATTTCACTAGAGTCGCGGTCATCGAGCGATTTTATAATTAAATGGTGACTTTTTATATGCCAAATTTCCCTCATAGCACACTGAATGGCACATGCTCGTCTTCATTAGCCCAGTTTAAGAGCAGAACAGTGGGACGTTAAACCCAATTTCATTTCATTTTCCGACAACAAATGAAGAAATTAAGGACTGTGAATTAAGAAATAGGGACAAAGACCACTGAATAAAGAGCTGTTTGGTCTTCCATACCCCACACCATCATACTGTCTTTAAAAGTCAAATAATGCATGAACTTGGATGCCAACCATACCTAAGAACCAATCGAGGGCTGAAAGCCAGAAGTGTCTATCTCCAAAATTGCCAAAAATGAGTTAAATACACCAAACAGTTCGAAATTTCGTGAAGTTTCTCAGCAAAAATTATCTAAGTCCTATCTTTATAAATAATGACGCAACAAAGAAGTCATATATTGTTAAGTACAGAACCACTTATTTTTTTTCGAAGCAAAAAACCGTATCTCCAGATAGACAGTTCTTGCTGACATTTTTTTTGCTAAATGGTATGTATTTACATATGGAACTTAATGCAAGATATGTATATATCCCACTTGTACAGTTCTTGCTGATAAAAAAATGCCGAAACTGTCTTGTCAATGTTCCAGAACAGGATATCTCCAATGTTGACTTCCCATATTGGGTGAATTTATATCGACCAGAAGTGTCTATAATCCAGTATTATGAAATAAATTGAAAACTACTGCAATAAACCTATTGATCATTCAGCATTTGTTTTCAGCTAAATAATACACACGTAATTACCAAAAATCATCTAAATTCAACAATTACCTGATTTTTAAAATTCAGTCAAACTTTAAATCTTCATTTTCTCAAAACGTCAATTTTGGAGATAGGCAGTTTCGGCTTTCAGCCCTCGCAATGTTCCCCATTCTTACTGATCGGTATTTCGGATTGGGCGAAAAACCGAGGTCTTGTGTTCACATTGGCGTGCACAGTTGGAATTCAATTGACAAAAGTTCATCATAGTAGGCCAACACTGTATGGCGTATGCCCTTCTTCCTTATCTCGGTTAGCGCAGAAAAGCGGGAAGTTCAACCCCATTGCATTCATTCATTATATTGGATCAATGTATTAATCTATTGTATTTACTAACCACCAGTATATATGTGATCAAATATTTCTAATATTTACATACACTTTTCCATCATCGAATTTTTATTTACGGTAGTCTCATTAATTCATAAAAAAAACATATAATTGCCACTATTTGAAATGGATCTTGAACATAACTCAAATGTTGGGTTCACTGGCTTTAACAGCGATTAAAGAGCAGTTTATCGAGAACTGGACATGCGAAAAGAATGTCAACTAGAAATGCAAATCGAAGAATCTCGGGATATTTTCCTACCGCGATTCGCACTGCGGCGTAGCACCTCTTGTATGACTGACAACGAACGTGTTGCCTAGTCGTTTAGATATAATAAAACCGTACGACCAAACCTGGCGTTTAGGTAAAAAATATTTTCACAGTTGGAACTCGGTGACCAGTTGGCAAAGTCACTGCTGCCTGGACAAAATTATCCTGCCTAGAATAGCACACGTCAGCACAGGACCACTGAACTGTTAAGTCAGTATCAAAATGGCGGATGAGCTGTCTTTCCGAAAATTTAATGTCAATTTCTTTCCGCTTGTCATAACTCGTATAACTCGACTTCTCTTTTCACTGGTTTAACGTCTGCCCCCTTCCTCTGCGTTCAGCTTTTTTTTTAAGAAAAAGAAGAATATATAATTAATTTCAGTCTATTTTTTTTTGTTTCGAGACATTACTGCTCCATCAATGTCATACAGATATAGAACCTACATTTTAGAATATCGTTTCTTAATTTTCAGATAAATAAATATTGACCGTCTGGGTGACCACTCTTGTACAAATCTCGTCTACTTATAATCCTATACTTTATTCTTATCAGAACTACCAAGCTTGCTAATTTATCCGCAGTTTTTCTTTAAAACTAAAAGCACCAATATTCATAGCAACGCAAACTTATGCTGTGAAATGAAACGTTGCAACAAGAGTTTTGACTAAGGCTGTCATCAATACGAAGAGCCTTCGATCAATCAGTGTATTCCTTGAGTCCTCGACGTCGTTCCAGTGGGCATGTTAACCTAGAACACTTGAGAAGTTATCTCCCATTACGACTTAGGACTGAATGATCGTCGCGTACGGTCTCAGACTAGCAATATTATTTCCCCTTATTCCATGATAGTGCGAGTTATATAAATAGACAATTTTTTCCTTATTTTTTTTCTCCCCTCTTCCTGCAATTTTGGGTTGACTTTTTGGTCTAGAATAGGAAAAAATGGATCAAATTTTCAATTTCAGCAGTTTGGGGTAATACTGGTGATATTACAGTGGATTTCTGCAGAGCAATCATTGTGTAGGAAGTGAGATTTTCACCCCAGTCAACATTAAATCCCCGTAGCGATAATACATATTAGTGTAATGTAAAAAAAAATGATTTATATTCATTTTTTTTAATCATTTTTTACAATGTGTGTTGTATCAGGGAGAAATGGTTTAGTCTCCGGTGCGTAAAAAAACTATTTAGAAATCGAAATAGGTCGTAGCGCCACTATTCGGGTAAATTTTTCCCCATAGCACACTATATGGTTTAAGTCGGGTTTCATTAGCCCAGTCGTTGTAGGACGTTAAACCAAGATTTCTTTTGTTGGTATCATTGTTCACCAATATTTCAAACTAACTCGTTATATGACCGCATGAACGGTGACATTAAGGTGATCCACAATATATTGGACTGACTGATTTAACGGTGACATTAAGGTGATCCACAATATATTGGAGTGACCGTTTTAACGGTGACATTAGGGTGATCCACAATATATTGGACTGACTGATTTAACGGCGACATTAAGGTGATCCACAATATATTGGAGTGACCGTTTTAACGGTGACATTAAGGTGATTCACAATATATTTTTAACCTACCAAAGACCCGAAACATCTGTTCACGAGTGTTTGTTTTAATTGTTTGGTATGTATAAACAGTAGATCAGAAGGTCGACATAAAATCCCAAAATAAAATATAAGTACCTGAATATTTCTTATCAGACTTACTAATACCATACATTTACGTGACGTGTCAAATTTTGGGCCAAATTAACGCACTTAGTTCGTGAAATGGACAAAACGCACGTTTCGTGTATTTATTTCAGAGATGATTAATCCAGACGAAAACGGAAAGACATTTTATAATTATTGTCTACAAAGCTAGGCTACGTATCATAATTATTTTGAGTACAGAGAAAATAATGCACACATTACATACAAACCAACAAATGGAATATTGTTTTAAAATCGTAAATAATATGTGATGTGACTCATTCTGCAATTCAATTTATCAAAAAATTACTTCGTTTCGTGTCAACAATAGGAATCTCGTTGTAGCATCCATTTCCTCCATTTATTTTAAAGGTAAGCAACAAATTTATTTCCATCCACCGGAGCCTGGTGTTATGACGTCATATGGGGATTGTTGGTTAGGATAAGAGTTATGCCTGGCCCAGGGCTAGCCCGGTCTACATCTCGAGACTCTGACGAAATCTGAGGCCACAACCCTTACCCTAACCCTTATCCTAACCCACAATCATAGGCGTACGAGCCGGGGGGGGGGGGGGCAGGGGGGGGGGGGGCAATTGTCCCCGTAACTTTCGGGCAAGCTGACTTTTCGGGCAGACGGGAAAAGTAAGAATTTTTTTTTATTACATCTACTTAGCAAAATAAAGTACCCGAAGTCTAATAAAACACTAAATTTATGGGCTAGAATAGCAGTAAAATGCGTTTGCGACCGTCAAATAATCCAAAATTTTCTTGGGGGCCCATACAAAGTCAGAAACCCTGCGCCACTGTCTATAAACCCGAACTTTTTCGTGTATTTCTAGCCCTAATAAAACACTAATTGTACTTTTCTTGTAATTGAATATCACGAATTTGTACTGAGTTGACTATGGATTAAAACATTTTGTCTAGAGCCATTCTACTTTGTGGGACATTTTTCGGGCATCGATTATTATTTGTGAATGCAGATGCAACAGTCTGATTGGAAGGTTGGAATTCAGAGTGGGATTTCGGTTAAAAACCCATTGGATACTTTTGGAGTTGCTTAAACGGGCTAGAATAGCAGAAAGGGCATTTGCGGTAATTGAATTTTCAAAACTTTCTCTGGGAGGGTGAGGCCCCAGTACGGCGGCCGAACAATTGATGCAGCCGTCAAATATTCCAAAATTTTCTTTGGAGGGGAGGGGGTGGGGTCATACAAGGTAAGCTCCGCTTCTTCGCTTCTCGGGGAAGACCAGCGCCGCTGTCTGTAAACCCGAATTTTTTTCGGGCATTTCGGGTTCTGCCCCCCTAACGGTCATCGAGCCCGTACGCCTATGCCCACAATCCCATATGACAGTGATAACACCAGGCTCCGGTGGATGGAAACAAATGCTTACCTATTTTAAAGGGTCTGCGGTGGAGTATATTTTAGTCTCGATCATTCCAGTCTATACTATAATAGTAAATGCAGGAGGACCGCACCACACGCAAAACAAAAAAACAAAAAATCTACAAGATAAACCTGCGGACAAGACAGAAAACAGACATTGCAAAAACTAAACAATCATGAAATCAAGTGAATGGATCCGGGGGCCAGCCGTAAGCGTCCACTGCGCTGTACAGTCCCGGGCCTGTCTTGGTACAGGCTTCACTAAAATGATTTAGATAAAAGACGTAACAAAAAAATGCGACCGATCTTGTAAGTGGTCGTCTCTTCAATGGCGATAGTCAGCCAATCGACGTCAGGTGTTAGAACGTCAAATAATTTTAACAATAACCTCTTCGACTCAACGAATATAGCTGGAAAAAATCTATATACAACGTGTCATTGGTAAAGGGTTGGTTGAGATGACAAAATGATCTGTGTTTGATATATATTCAGTGATTTGTGAAGACAGACGGATAGAAATCGGGTTTAACGTTCACTCGACACAAACTAGGTCACTAGGGTTCTTTAACAGTGTGAGGAAACCTGAGGACACAGAGAAAACCCACGAGGTAGCACAGGCGAGCCTAATCCTTGTCACGTACAACCGAAGAATCGAAACCACGCCAGTGGACTAAATGCTAACCATTCGTCCATCCAACCGCCCTCGGAAGGATAAGAGAGTTAAGGATGTTGGTTACGTTGAAATGTAGGATGGACAGCTGCATGTTTAAATGTATGCTACTTCCAGTTTGTCTATCTCTAGATTTCCAAGTCCAACCTCAAACGTGCTTTTCAGCAAGAGGTTGCCACAATGTTGCTACATCTGTGGTAGAAAGCGTTTAGCTGCACGAAAATATGAGGAAAAATTTGAGCCTGGTCAAAAAGACGAGATTGAACATATGATGAAATTAATTGTGTACTGTGACAGACTTGTAAAATGAGATTGCTTTTAGTTTCGTGTATACGCGACGACCCAGATTACCGTGTTGCCATTTACAAAGTGGCTGCTATTTTGTCCATTATCGCTGAAGCAGGGACAATATTGGCTGTCAATTCGTAGAAATAAAACTAAAAGGGCATGTGGAAAACAAAAGATTGAGGATATTAGTGCATTAAGATGGACAAGTGCCATTGATTTTAAATAATATAATTTGATTTTTGAAAAAAAATCTTATTTTAACAGATTTTCTTAACAGCTTGTTCATTATTACCATCCTGGTCTCACTTATCACAATGTGTCAATTTTAATGTTCAGGGGCAGGTTGCTCAAAGTTCCGTTATCTTTTAACGATACGTTAACTTTAACGGAGGAAAGGATTGTTGCTGGAAATAAAGGCCCCGAACATTCTGTGGTGCAAATTTTTCCTACAGATTTATGCTAACATAAAAAAAAGTATTCTATAGTGTTTTCTGGAGTATATTTAACGGACAGTTAACTAAAAACACGTTACCAAGATATGTCCGCTAGAGTTTAACGGATCGTTAAAATAACGTAGT
Organism: Patella pellucida; assembly: GCA_917208275.1. Lineage (NCBI taxonomy): Eukaryota > Metazoa > Mollusca > Gastropoda > Patellidae > Patella > Patella pellucida. Next base: position 46,937,436 of record OU795039.1, read on the forward strand.
TTTGAGCAACCGACCCCTGGTCTAAAAATAGGCAAAAAGACTTTTTTTAGCCGATTGTGCGAAATGTCCACGTTATTTCACTAGCATCCTCAATTGATATTCGCGTAGTGTTCAAATCATGTCTGTAGGTTGACCTAAACCTTTAGGTTTACGGACTTTGTTATTGTTTAGTGTAAAGGTAGGTTGCCAGGCAAGGAAACATGCCCATACAGCAGCTAAATCGTCCGAAAGAGTCGACAAGAGATGTCGCATATTTTTACTTTGGTGGTAATGAAACATTGGTAAAAACACTAAAATCAGTAACAACCCATAAAGTAATTGTTAGAAAAACATTTGATTTTATTAAGCCCGTGCTAACGTTTAGTGTACAAAATATTTAATATCATGGATTTAGCTGTTCATGTTACTAAAAATCATTGAAAATCAATATACTTGTTCGTCTCTAGGCCTTACACTTTGTGTATCAATCTAAAGTCAATCAAAACGATTATGCGTAAACACGATGTATACATATAAAATCATGACCGACCTGATGACCATAAACACCGTGTATAAATTTAGAGTCAACCGGAAATTTAACTTCAAAGTGATCAAAGGTCATAACTCTGGCAGTAATTATCGGAAATCGTTTAAATCAAAAGGCTTCTTCGTCTGATGACCTTAAACACTGTGTATAAATGTAAAGTCAATCGGACATCACCGTTAATTCCGAGGGCGTCCACAAGATTTTTTTAAGTGATCAAGGGCCATAGATTCTTCGTCTCGTGACGTTAAACACTGTGTATAAATCTAAAGTCAATCGGATATTAACCATAGCCCCTAGAACGCCAGAAGGATATTTTGAAGTCATCAAGGGCCAAACCTCTGGTAGTAATTATCGGGTATCGCTGAAAATCAATAGGTTTCTTCGTCTCATGAACTTAAACACTGTGTATAAATTTAAAGTTAATCCCCGAAAGCATCCACAAGATTTTTTACGTGATCAAGGGCAATATACTTCTTCGCCCCATGACCTTAAACATTGTGTATAAATTTAAAGTCAATCAGATATTAACTTTAGCCTCTAACGCGTCCACAGGCGGACCTACGGACGGACGGGGGCGACGACAGTATACGATCACATTTCAATTTGGGCGTGTAAAATGGTATTTTATATCACTTTTTAAAACAGACTACGTACTGTTCCTTCTTTATGCTGTGTTACTACCACTAGTAATTAACGTACTACAAATAAATCAAAGAATGTGTAAATCCGCTGTTTGACGGAGTTTTGTTCTGTTTTTAAACTTTTTGTTTACCGTGGATTAAAGTCATGTGCCTAAAGTCTACCCTTACACTACAGTGTCACATTTCATCAGTTTATTTATTCAAGAAAACAAATCCCCTTCAAATGGCGATACATTTGTGAGCGATTTACACACTGTATATGGTCACCTCGTTTTCTTGAAAGTATGTTTGATTTATATAAATAGAGTAATTTATTGTTGTCCATAAACTAGTGCTGCATTTAAGACAATACCTGGGTACAACTACATTACAAACAAGGACCGATTTCAACTAAACCTCGAGCAGTTATTAATTAAGAACAATTAAAAAATTAAACAAAGTAAGCATATTTTATGAACATTAAAATGTTTTTCAAAAAACATAAAAACAAACTCCCAATCAATCCATGCGTCTCTGGATGTTGTATTTTTCCAGCCATGTTTTCATCCATACCAAACTTAGGCTGCCTGTCTACAGTTAGCTCAGCTTGAGACAGGCACTAAGCTAGTTGGCCGACATTTTAAGTCCTAAATCGACGATTTTAGTCGAAAACACTAAGTAAACTTTGAGAATTTATAGAAGTATTTATTCTGTTTCAATTATTGGAATTTAATCGGTTTATTTAGTTTTTGTGTGTGTGCGAATGGTGAAACGGAGGAGAAGCACAGTAGGAAACCATATACTAATGTTTGGATATGGCCGCTATTCAGGACAGATATTATTATCGAAGTAAGTAGATGGATGTCTGTGTGCAGAATGGTATTCATCATGACATCATGAAGTGGAACTTGGAAGAATGAGGTGGGACTTCTTCACCTAAGTGTTTGTTTCTAGTTTGCATGAACATTCAATAAATTAAATGTAAAAATGTGTTAATTTGGTGCTACACAGACTCGAATCAAAGTCTATCACTTATTTCTGCAGAGATGGTGCTAATCTTATTATTACGTTTATTTGCAAAGTGGGGGGAGGTAATCGGTCAAATTTTAAAGGGACAATACCACTCTTGCTGGCTTGACAGGTCCAGAAAAAAATTAGCCTTATTCTAGCTACTAGATGTTTAAGTGTCCTTACTGTTGTGGAAATTATCCATTACATCCTATTTTACATTTGTCCAGAGGGTTCGAAAATATGTTTAAATCCAAGTTGCATTTGAAAGTGTTTACGTAAACCTTTTCAAACCATGAATTTTTGTTGAATTTTTCCAATTTATTAAATTCGGTGTGTTAAGATGAAATTTGTATCATCAATTAATTGGAATATTGTAAAATAGTACAAAATGTTGACCAGAATAATGATTGGGACATATTATTTAGTTAAAACAAGAGTGGTATTTGGGCTTTAAGCATCTCTAGCAAAATAAAATTGTCTTTTGGCTAGTACAGTTCTGCGACTCCTTTCACATGTTTAAATATGTTTGTTATACAAACACAGTGCTTAGGGATATATATATATAGATGAAATGTACACTACACGACCAAACTAGACAGCTGTAGAAATGTGTTAATTTAAAGCAGCTAATCCACCTGTTTGATTTGCATAAACTGGTTTTGGTGTTTTGTTTCTTTGTTTTAATGTCTTGCAGTAATAAATGATATTAACTTACTGTTATACAGATTGCCAACTTCCTCTCTCAGCATATCCTCAACTTTGTGAACTTTGGGAATAAACATATGAAAATCGTAATCCAAGCGTTTTTTCTTACTATAGGACACGAAAGCGGACGCTGCCAAAAAGCAGAATCGTGGAGCAACATCACTGTGTCCTTCTCCGTCATAAATTACTTTAATCCGGTGCCATTCATAATGTTGTACAAGTCCAATAACAGTTTTAGCCAGAGAGTTGAAGGTGGCACCAACTCGAGTCAAAGTTCGATACTCAGCATCTTCAGAACGTTTGCCCCTGCCAAAATCGTGTGCAAAGCCTCCGGGAGATAGAACTGGTTTATTCCAATACGGCGCGTATCTGGCAACTGGTGCCAGACTATAATCACAGACAGGACCAAGAAAAACACTGACGTAGCCTGATTTGTAAAAATCAAAAGCTTTGATAGGAGCATCTTTGGAGTTGCATTTGGAATCTCCATAACTTACCAGAAACCTAACGTCTGGTAATAAATCAAGTTCCTCTATCCTTGAAATACTGTAGTTGATTACGGGAGCCACACGATGGGTCGAAAATAACCGTTGACCATCGGAGGGGGTAATAATGGCAAACTTGACCACCTCTTTGGCTTTGAGCGAACTTACCATGAAGACGCACAATATCAATCGAGAACATAACGTCCACGAATACTCCAATTGCATCCTTACTATAAACCAAACATGTGTGGTTTCTGATATTAAAACGTGGGTAACTGGTCGTCAAGGTTTTATCAACTATAATCTGTGGACAAACAAGACGCCAACACTTTCATAGCTATTTACAGTACGTTTAAATTGCGAAGTCATTTTAAACATGCAATGGCCTATTTTTATCCAGGAATTTTAGTTCAATTCCTTGAGCCGCATATTCTGCTTCGCCTTAAGCCTATACGAATAGCTTTTGTACATAATCACTTAGCTGAATTGACGAATTCAAAATTTTCACACCCTTTCACATAATTATCTCTGTTATCTAATTTAGCATACAATACATTCAAATGTATCCAATTATACAAGGAAGCCTCAACATATGTTAATAACTTGAATTTACTTGAGCAAATATACAGCTGCTTCCAAATTCATAATACGCACAAAATGTCCACCAAACAAGTTGTCATTTATTGTAACATTTCTATTAAAACCTACTTGAGAGGTATTAAAAACTCCAACTATAAACGACGTTCATACCAATTTTCACCCATACAATTTAGACCAGATGACTACGGTCCCATATACGTACAAACAACTTACAAGCCTATTACATCTTATAATGATGACTTAATTTGTTATGACTAGTATATGTGAATCAACACAAATTTTAAGACATAAGCACGTACTCCAGTTCATTATCGTCACATTGTAAACACTGGGTTATTATATGAAAATTACAAGACTTTTTTAACACGCTTTAGCCAGATTGTATATTTTACTAACTATATACTTCAGTTTCAGCTTTGTGACTTTGGACAACAAAGTTGGCCCCACTAACCTACTACAGACACTCCCCGCCAGCTTGGCAATGAACAAAAATCTTCGCCTTAAACTGTAACCTGTTTCAAACGGTTACCGTCTAATCCTCGGTGTTCATTTTTAAAATTGTCGCTACTTATGTAATCCCACTGCACTTGGCGACATCGTGCCGTTTTTCAAAATATTTTCATTAGTAGTTCATCCTCGCTTTTAAAATGTGGACTAAATGTCATTTGTGTAGTAACAAGTCGTGTTTCAGACGAAAATAAGAACTAGTATTCATACCAACAAACATTCATTTATGAAGGATCTGCAACAATGCCAGGGCATAAGCTCGAGCTGTCCTATCGGAAGATGTTCTGTCAGATAACCAGGTGTTGCCATCAGATAGCATGGTATTGAAGAGTGACTTCAAACGAATATGTGAAAGGGAATTGTATCACGGAGTATTATTTATACTTTTTCTTGGCCATTTCCTTTCACCTGTTTCGGAAGTCGACCTTATTATCGTTTGTATTTAAAAGAAACTCGGTCCCCGCAACTTGGATAGCACCGTTGAATTGGGAGCAAGATGTCCATCAATACATAGCGCAGACCTGGTAACTCAATAGTGTCACGGATAGATAGTATCCTCTTTCACCTGCTTGGGAAGCCCACATAGCTCAAATGTTATCATTTGGCTATTTTTTTTCTTTTTGGAAGGAGGGGGGGCTCGGCTATTAAATCCTTCAAATTAGGTGCGACCTGGCCGCAATTTTTTTTATTACATCTTTAGAGTGCATGGACTGTAAACTGTGCGTATAATACTGACAATACGTGCCCGTTTGGTTAGATTCTTATTATAGAAATGTAGGTCCTTTAATTCTCTAACAGATTGTTTTCAACTTTAAACCTAATATTATAGTCGTCAAAACTCGTCATGTTAATTGCAGATGTGACCAGTAAAAGTCAAATACGTGATATGCTTGAGATCACATAGATATACCTTCATAACATGTACAGCTATATACATCTGTTTCACACATATACCTAACGTACAACAATAGCTCCATGCTTGGGAACTTTGTTCTGGCTTCAAAATAGCAAAAACACAATGAATATAACACCTTTACTCGGTGGTATTGATGGCCGAATTGTACGCGTGTGCGCGCTGTATCATAAAGCCTGTCATTGAGTCAATTGGCGTGGTTTAGAATCCCCGGTTGTATGTGACAAGAAATATGGTCGCCTGTCCAACCTCGTGGGTTGTCTCCTGGTCCTCCTAAGTAGGGCTGAACAGTGTACTTTAGATGGTAGTTTGGTCGATTAAGGGGTTTTAAGAATCTCTACTCTTTAGAAGCTAAAATGGACAAAATGTGTTGAAAAGCACACAAGGTAATATGAATGTATATATATGTATCAACTGAGTAGCATTCATATTTTTAAAGATACATTATGGGAGATTTTTATAGAGAGATGGCGATTCTTGCTATAACAGTTCACTCAAATTACTTTATTCTGAACAAAGTTATCACATTCTCAAAATGTCAACACGGCTTCCGTTTTTATTTGTAAAGAACAAAAATAGAATCAAAATAAGGATAAAGGAAAGAGTTATTCACGCCATCAACGATTCACACAAAGAGTGAGCAACATGTGCAAACTGTAAGAGTGCAAGTGAGCTTTTGTGCGACATGGTATTTGCTCTTAAAGAAAATGTTGAAACTATGTTACTTGGTAGTTTGTAAAAAGATTAAACAGACTAAAGAAAGGTTATTCTGAGTATGATGGGGTCTTAACACAGGCTACGACAGCTACATAATTACAAATTCTACGCTCTCTAAAACTCAATGAACTTCGAGGAAAGTTTTGTGACCTTGTCCAATATTCATGTCAAAGTCTTTCCCCCGTTTCATACAGACAGTGCAACACAAATATCTACTGTATTTACTACAAACCACAGTTTCGCAAAGAAAAGGATTATTTTCTCTAAAAAAAAGAAAGTGGCTTAATTATATTCAATTCTCCCCCGTAGTAACATATTATGCTTTTGATGTCTCGTTTCAAATCCGATTTATTTTACCCGTGGAGCAGAAAAGAAGGACGTTAAACGCCATTTTATTTCATTTAGCTCTTTGTTAACTCTGATTTTTAAGGTGTAACGTTGTCAGTGTAGAGACATTGGGGTGGATGTCACTGTGAAGTAAATATAAACCCATTTTCATTTATAAATTTTCCTCCGGGAAATATAATTAAAAACCATTTGTAAGTCCCGAAATGACCTAGTTGTGTTGAGTGGACGTTAAACCCCATTTCTCCCCTCCCTCTCCCTCTCTCTCCCTCTCTCATTTATAAATAGATATCTATTGATTTGCAATTTTACAATAATATTGATTTATTTTATCTATTTTACAATAATATTGATTTATTTTATCTATTCAGGTAGCGGACACATGGTACGGGCAATCGAAAATTTTAAAACGACATGAAAATATAATACATATGGAATATGTTTCATTTTTCTGATAGGACCACGGTGGCTCAGTGTGTTAGGCGCTGACTCAGGATCTGGAGTTCGATCTCGATGTTAGCCGTATAATTTCCCCTGTCCGTGTTGCAGGTCGGGGGACCTGGCAAGGATGGGACAAAAAAAAACAGGTCCCGTGTAAACGTAAAGGTTCCTTGACAATTGATTTTAATGGAAATTAATGCTGGTATGCAGCGGAAGACAGACTCAGACAAGTAATGATTTCCCCTTATTTCATGATGGTGCGAGATATAAATAGACGATTTTAATGGAAATTAATGCTGGGATGCAGCGGAAGACAGACTCAGACAAGTAATTATTTCCCCTTATTTCATGATGGTGCGAGATATAAATAGACGATTTTCCCTGTAATTTTTGTTTCCTCTCTTCTGCATTTTTGGGGGTGACTTTTTGGTCAAGAATAGGAGAAAAGATATCAAATTTGCATTTTTATAGCGGTTTGGTTAAAACTGTTGATATTACAGTGGGGGGTGTAAAGTGTCTTTCTGAAGAGCAATCATTGTGTCGAAAGAGAGAATTTCACCCCAGTCAACATCAAATCCCCGTAGCAAAAAATCTAAACCGTCAACCCCCTACAATGAGGAGATTGCCAAATGTGGTCCCAATTGTGCCTATAAAGATTCGAACCAACGGAATGTTGAGCAAAAAGCTACAGCCTGTGATGTTACACCCATTTAACATTGAAGTCAATGGGCAAATAATTACTAATCTCAGACCAGACGCGGGTGGAGGCAGACCACCATTAAATTTCACACTCTCGGTACAAATTGTAGTTCGTCTATTTATAGCAATTCTCTCTCCTTCTCTTTTCTCCCCCTTTGCATGGACATTTTAGTTGATTTTGTGGTCTAGAATGGAAGAAGAGGGTTTGAATTAATATTTTCTGCCGGGTTTTGGTAAATATTCCGGATTTTGAGGCAGGATAACTGAGTTATCAGGTTGGCTACGGTGATATGTACGGCAACTAGTTACATGTTTTGGTTATACTTCTTCAACTTGGTGTATCTCAAGATTTTGGTGGTCAACGTCTTACAAATTTTATTGCAAAGATATGGTCATTTGTTCCTCTGTCTATAGTGAAAAGCTTTCAACCCAACGAAAATTTGGGAAAAAGTTGGAGGTGGACAAAGAGGCCAGAATTAACATTGGAGTCAATGGGGAAATTAATGGTGGTCTGCCTCCGGATAGTTTATACAGAGTTGTCTCCCATTAGTAAACTCAATGGGCGCAACTAGAAATTAATTTATTTTCTAGCCATCACCTGTCTTTTTCATGAATGCTGTAAATACAGTCAATATCAACATCTGAACACTTGATTTGGCCCGACACCACATGTTGTCAATGAGATGAGAGCCGTTTCTTTGGTGCCAATAGCCTGAGAGAGAGAGAGAGAGAGAGAGAGAGAGAGAGAGAGAGAGAGAGGGAGGGAGAGAGAGAGAGAGAAAGAAAGAAAGAGCGAGACAGAGAGAGAGAGGGGGGAGAGAGAGATAAATGGGACTTTATTTATTTTCTTTGAAGTCATTGATCTTTGTTAGAAAGAATGAGATAGAGAGAGAGAGGGAGGGGGGAAGAGTGATAAATGGGACTAACAAATGGTTCAATTGAATTTCAATAATTCGCTTGTGCGTGGGGGTCTTTACTCCTTGTCGCGTACAACCGGGCAATCGAAACCACGCCAGTTGACTCAATAACAGACCTTATGATAGATACAGCACGCACGTGCTAAGCATTCGGCCATCCAATCCCGCGCCATTGGCCTTAGCCAAACAAATAAACTTATCAAGAAAAAATATAACTTCAAGATATGTAGAATTTTTCTTGTGTATCACGTATCCCTGTGAGTTTAAAAGAACTGTCATCTGCTTCGGAGCTTTATTAATCTTTATAGGTTCAATACCACTCTTGGTGTAACTGAATAATATGTCCCAATCTTTTTTTCTGGTCAACACATGTACTATTTTACAATATTCCCATTAATTGATGATACAAATTTCATATTAACACGGAAAAATTCAACTAAATAGTTTGAAAAGCCTTGTGTCAACCTTTTCAAATGTGACTTTGATTTTAAAAATATTTTCGAACCCTCTGAACAAGTAAAATAGGATAAAATGGATAATTTACACAACAGGTAGGTCACTTTAACATCAAGCCAACAAGGGTGTCATTGTCCCTTTAACGATCAAGTATATAAATGTCAAATATCGACAGATTCAAACACCAACCCTGTATCGCATTCTAATATCAACTTTGAGATTATTGAAAAATAAATTGAAATGTTCTGATAAAAACAAAATTGACAAATGGAAGAATTATGACAGATGCAATTCACGGTAGCTTGTATTACACAAAGTTGAAACAAAATAGGGACCCAATCTTGATGTGACAAAATAAATTGTTTATTTAAAGATTATAAACCATAGAAAGTATTCTTATTACCTACATTTTATTTTTTTAGGCTAGAACACCCTTGGGAGAGTATTTGATGTCATGCATATTATGTTTTGATAAAACAGACAACACAAGAAATTAGAATACTCAACACGAACATATAATATTTTTATGATGCCATGTTACACGTTTGAATAATACATCTTTCAAAGTTATTTATAGACCTGGGGCCGGTTGCCCAAAGCTCTGTTATCTTTTAACGATGCGTTAACTTTAACGGAAAGAAAGATTGTTGCTGAAAATAAAGGCTCCAAACATTCGGTGGTGCAAATATTTCCTAAAGAAAAAAGTAAAGTATTCTATAGTGTTTTCTGTAGTAAATTTAACAAACAACACGTTAACAAGATATAGGTCCGTTAAAGTTTAACGGGTCGTTAAAATAACTTAGTTTTGAGCAACCGACCCCTGGTCAATATTGGATATATTGGTGGTTTTACAGACAGCCGTAATTACAAAGTCGTATATTTTTGTGTATCATTTGGGATGATTTTCTGAACTTCAGTCGTATACAGAACATCTGAGACCGCAGCAGCAAGTGAATGTAGAAAGCAGATTAATTAATACCATTTCCGTCACGGACACCAGTCTATTTTGTTTTACTATAATAATTATGGTTTATGCAAAGGTTTTTATTATTCAACAACAAAGCTGAGCCACCACCATAAGCCGATTTATGGTAGGCCTCAAACCATCCTCGGTATCCCCGGTATGGTCCTTTTCCATTCTATTCCACTATATCCCGAGTTCTCCCATGGGATATTCACATATTCTTCAAATTACAGCCCTTTGTCGCAGCTTGATTCAACGAACCAATCGAAAAACAGCCCACAAACCAGTCATAGCCTGATTGTTTGGAAAAGAATGGGGTTTAATGTCAAACTTTCTTAGCGACTAGACGTGTGTTTACCTTTCCTGCATCCATGCCTTAGCATTTTTCCGTCCAACAATGTTTCTGACATAGTTAGTGAACCACCCATCGTGCCCTTATCTCTGAATCAATTTAACTTTTACTAATTCCAGCATTTAGAGCATACTGAGTTGGTTTTTCCTTCACTTAACTGTATGTTATCTTCCTTTGTGTTAATAAAGGTAACCTGGCTCTTTTCGTGGTGGTATTTTTAGAAGATGGCGGTCCTTATTGGTGAAGAAGCTGAGATATTTGAATATAGAGGTATGCTGATTCTACTTGTATGAACGTTTTCTTTTTGTGTTTATTAAAATAGTCCTGTTCGTTTCTGGGTTGTACAATTGTGTTCCCTGGCCATTAAAATGTAGATTAAGACAATTATAACTAATTCTTGACAAACGAGTTAAGAAACTGGGATATTGGTACATATAGGTTTTTATGTTGCGGGAATTTTGAAGATATAAGATGAACGATATGATTATTTGGAGGAACTGGCAACTTTTCTAGATGGTTTAATTGTATTCCTTGGTCCTTAAAGTTAACGTTTCGATACAAGGGTTATAGCAATAAGTGGTTAAGAAGCTAAGATATAGGTTTTCGTTTAGCGGAAATCTTGCAGATCCAAGATGACCCATACTCCTCACAGTGTTCGGTTTTATTAGAGCTAATCCCACTACTCACTGCTGGACTGAGTGGGTATGTTTGTCGCAAATTATGACTGGTCAGTAGTCCCATTAACAACCAATCGCTGACTGCGTTACAAAGGCGTTACCTTTAAAACAGGGCGTCTAATTAGGCCGACTGTGTTTACATAACGTTACGTCATGGTTGCACGTTTTTTTATGCTTTATTAACCAGCGCATAGCAGGTTATTGCAGTATAACTAATTGCTTGACAAACGAGGCTATCGGCATTGACTTAAACACTACTAAATGGAAACGAACAGACTTTCACCGTTTTTAATACCTTAAATCTTTGTCCAAAGTTTTAGGGAAGGCCCAAGATTAAACGAAGGAATGTGTTACTGTACGTAAGTGGTAGATATGATTGAACGAGTATAATAGACACACTTACTCAAAAGTTCAAGTATCAGAAGCCAATCCAGCAATGGCCAGAAAGGGATTTCTCGGACCGTTGCTTCAGGAATATAAAGATGACCAACATAATATATTTTGATGGATTTGTGACTATTTAAACTGAAAAGCTATAGTGATAGGTAGCATCTAGTGGAAATGTTGCGCCTTTGACCAGCAAATGGACAATGAATGACTTTCAATCGAATCGGCAAGAATAAATCTTTGACTAATGCTCATCGATTGGCGGCAATGGATTCAATTCAAACTTGTGTCGTATTGTAGACCTCTCTCCTACCTCTCGTGTTTATACTGTGCTTATTCCACATGTAGTGGACACAGTTATCTCCCTTTAGTTAATCACTTAATAGAAAGATAATAAATGATCGACCGGAACTAGATTTTCTGGGTAGATGAAATACACATGGTTTAGTTGAGTTTTTCTGTGAGTGATTAATTATCATCTCCATCCGCTGTGATCTTTCAAGATGACTTGAGAGAGCGAACAGACTTTCTCCCATAAGGGAATCCCAGCAATAATACGACATGGTGGATATGCCTTTCGATGACCCGATGTTAGATTGAAGTATGATTCTTTGATTTGCCGCTGACTTTTTTTCACTTTGTTTCGACACAATCTTTGTCGACCCGATGATTTGTTGATGATTTGATGATTTGTGGATGATTTTTCTTGACCCGATGGCGATGATTTGCCGATGATTTGTTAATTTGTTTCCACCCGATGATGTGTTGATTTGCTACGACCCGATGATTTTCAATGAACCTAAAGATGATTTTTTTTCCGACAGATGCTTTAATTTCGTCAATCGATAACATTAATTTTGTTGTGTGTTTGATCCGGTGATTTTCGTCAGCTTCCAGAATTTTATTTGTACCGACGCAGTGATGCAGTTTTGTATTTTTTACAACATGGAGTTACAAGAAGAACATTAAGTTTGTTGGACGTGTTACAGTTACTACAAGATACAGTTTCATGAAGAACATTAGGTTTTTTTTCTCGACCGATGCAGTGTCTGATGCAGTTTCTACACGGACATTAGATCTCAATATTTGATTGATGTGAATTGAATCGAAATGATGCAAGTCTGAAGTGCCAGATTAGAACCCAACTGTGCTGAACATTAACTTTATAATTACTAAGATTTTTTTTAACATGTTTTGTCAGTAGTAAAGTATGATTTAAATTTTGAAATAATTACAATGACTGAAATTGTTCTGTCTTCATTTGATGTACATTATTAATAATAATAATTAGGTATAAGTTAAGTGATTTAAATTACCATGCCAGATTTGCAGCGCATGTTTTATGACATGTCTGATTTGCTTCATTAAGATGTACTAGTTTAATTTAAGATGTACACATATACTAAATTAACTTAATTAATTAAGATATAGTATTTAGGATTTAATTAGTTAAGCTTAGTTAAGATTAATTAAATTTAAGGTCATTATTTATAAGTACCGGTATGGCTGAAGCTGAAGCCCAAGCATATCGCTCGTCAGATTTAGGCCTAGACCGTTTTGACGGTTCAGACTTAAGCAGAGACAAGTCATTGTCCCATTTTTTGTCGTTTAGGGATTATCTCGATTTAAATGACATTGAGACAGAAGTCATAGATGTGCAGGGCATTGCTCAATTAGTTACATTGTTCAAACAAACCCTAAAAGGTCCTGCTCGCCTTTGGATACAGGGCAAGCATTTTTAGATCTTTAGGAGTTCTTAGAACCCAGTTTATTAATCGGTTTTCGGAGACACAAACCGCATTTGGCCTTCACAGGGCATATACTGATTATAGATATATTATAGAGCTTTCACCATCTGAATATCTTGAACGCTTACAGAAAATTAGTAACCGGTTACAAGTTACAGATGTGCAATTAAAACACAAATTTATATCTATATTACCAGATGGGTGTCAACAGGCCCCTGTTTTGTCATCACAGGAAGACATAACCTTACGACAATTATGTACCAAGGCACAATGTTATTTTGACTTTAATGGTCCTAATAGTAATACACAAAAGTCGAAGGAGGTATCCTTCTCTACTCAGGAACATTCCCCACCTGTAAGGTCAACAGATCCTACACTTGAAGAAATAAAGGACCAATTACACACTATAACATTACATATGAATAAAGAAAACCCGAGTCATACCAGTACACAGTTGTATGAAGGTGACTCCCCACACAGACATTCACCACGACAAGGACAATCACCACATAGATATTCACAAAGACATTCGCCACACAGGCATTCACGACACTTTCAGAACTACTCGCGTGAATCGCAATCACCACATGGATATTCACAGGGACATTCGCCACACAGGCATTCACAATACTTTCAAAAACACAAACATGAATCGCAATCACCAATATCAGGTAATACTCGTTTTTGTGATTATTGTTATAAGCCTAATCACACTTGGCAACAGTGTTATACACGACAAAGACATATGGCAGCACAGCACAGACAGGATTTTTGTTAAGGGGAGTCTACCCTGCTCCAAGTAGATTCCCATGTCAACAAAAAGACACAGAAAATATAAACACACATAATACATCCAACCACACCACGAATGCTCGTACACACTTAAACAAACGTAACTTTTGTAAAGCGCAGTTTTCAGATAATAAATCTGCTCTTGTATTGATAGATAGTGGATCATCGAAGTCTATAATTAGTTCATTATTATTTGACACATCTAATTACCTTTCAGGTTTAAAACGCAAGAAACTTGATAAACCACTGACATTTCGTCTCGGTAATGGTAATGTGTTACAAAGTTATTATACAGTTAACTTAGAACTCTCTATTCAGAGTCACACCTTTACAATAGACTGTTACTTAGCTCCAAAATTGGTTGGTGTAGATATAATCTTAGGTCAGGATACCTTAGCATCTTTAAATGGTTCATTACATTTCAAACATAATATTTTAACTTGCAATGCCACTCCGACTACACATAAAACAAAGGTGGTATTCACTGCAAATGGCAATGTTACACTTAAGCCTCATCACACAGGTTACATTACTTCACAGGGTAACCTCCCTTCAGCCTTTAGAGGACAAGAACTTTTAATGCATACCTTTAGTCACATATCAAATCTATGTCCTTCTACATTTCTTGCCACATTGCAACGTAATAATGTTACCATTCCATTGCATAACCCTACAGACCACATTATACATATCAAACGGTCACAACCAATAGTATATACCTACATGCATGACATTTACGCCTGTGACACAATTAATGTTTGTATAGACGGTACTTACAAAGAATCTGCAACTAACAATGATAAAGTAATGTTTCAAAAAGCCATAGATTTGTCCCATAGTGTGCTACCTCCAAAACAGCAAAATGATTTTTATGATATTCTATGTAATAACAGAGCTGCTTTTAGTTTACATGGTGAAATAGGCACATGTCCCAATATTGAAGTAGACATACAAGTTGATAAGGAAGATCCATTTTATATCAGACCATATCCTACAACTGAACAAGAAAAACGCATGATTGATACAGAGCTACAAAAATTACTTAAATTAGGGATATTGGCTGTTGGTCATCAACCATACACATCGCCTGTACTAGTACTGCCAAAGAAGGGCACTACAGAAAAACGAGTTGTTGTCGACTTCCGTCATTTAAACTCTAAGATAAGACGCATCAATCATCCTTTTCCCTTACTCACAAACACGTTACAACGAATAGGTAGTGCATCGCCTACAGTTATCAGCTGTATTGACCTCAAGTCTGCTTTTTTTGCATTACCACTTTCCACACATGCACAACAATATACAGGTATTTCTTCCTATGCAGGAGGAAAACACTATTATTTTAAACGCCTCACAATGGGACTCAGTATTTCCCCAGCTGTTTTTCAAGCGACTGTAGACAATGTTTTACAAACCATACCTACAAGTTATGACTTTTGCATTGCACATCATGACGACATTATAGTGTTCAGTCCTGATATTAAGTCACATACCCAACATTTGAAATCCTTATTTGCAGCCCTTATAAAACATGGATTATGTATATCACCTCGCAAATGTTACTTTTACAGAAGAGATGTTGTTTACATGGGTCATAGACTCAGTATAGATGATAACAACTTGCTTACAATACAACCTCTATGTAACCTTACACGTCCCAAAAATAGTCGTGAAGTTAGGAGATTTATAGGTGCTGTGAATTATGTGTCTAATTTCTTGCCAAAACTACAATCCATTTTACATCCACTACACCAAATATCTAGTAAACGTTCCAAATTTATTTGGACTGATGCACATGAAAATGCTTTTATAAAAGTAAAATCAATGCTAGTTCAACCACCTGTTCTATTTATGCCTAATGATACAGGACGTATTACACTTTACAGTGATACATCTCGTATTGCAACTGGTTCGTACATTACTCAAGTTGTAGCTGGTAAAGAACGTTTATTAGGTTACTATTCAAAACGCCTACCTAAAGCATGTCTGAATTATTCTGTTACTGAGTTAGAACTTTTTGGTTTATTAATTAACATCACAAACTTTCAGTATTTGTTAAGAGGTATTGAATTTGATGCTTATGTAGATCATTCTGCTATAGTACCTTTATTAGAATCTAAAAAGCCAGCATGCACTAATCGCTTGCAGAAACTGTTAGTTAAGTTATCCCATTTTTCTTTTAAAATTGGGTACAAAAAGGGCACAGAGCTTGTTCTTGCTGATTTTCTCTCCAGAAGTCCAGTAGAGGACGATTCCGAGATCGATAAAATTTTGCCCACCGCATTTGTTATTCAGGCTCCTGAGAGACCAGTTACTCGACGTTATGCACGTCAAAATCAAATTCCAGTCAGGGAACTCTATCCAGGTAAACCTAAGCCTGTAGTGCAAATTAATCAAGTTAGACCTAAATCTACCACACAGATCAAAGAAATGACATTAAGTTGCCCAATTTCTCAAAAGTCGAACGCTTTTAAGCCCAAGTCCACAACTCGACCTCTTTTGTTGCAAAAATCTGATTTAAATGATAATTCTCACCTGCCTAACAATAATGTTAATACTGAACTTAGATTAGTCGATAGAGTTAATGATATTGAGGAACCTAATGTAGAAATACCTTTAGAATTATGTATTCCTCCTAAGCCTCTTGTTCACAATATTGATAATGTTGTTATACAAAGCCAGTTTCCTAAACAACACGAATTAGACAGATTGCTGTCTGTTATTAAACGTAAACTTATAAGAGATTATAATTTGCCTATTGATCATAACAAATTAAGACTTCAGCAAGCAACTTCACCTTATTTTAAACCTATTTATGATTACTTGTTACATGGTATATTGCCAGTTTCTCGAAAAGCAGCGAAGTCTATTCAGAATAAAAGTCAAGATTATGTATTATTTGACAATATTTTATTTCGTCTTCTCATTGCAAAAGACGATACTTTTACACTTCAATTGGCTATACCAGAAGCTATGTCTTCTAATCTCATAAGTATATATCATGATGGTTTATTGTCTAGCCATCAAGGCATTACTCGTACGTACTTAACTATGAGGAAATTGTTTTATTTCCCAAATATGTTTAATACTATTGCCACATATGTTACTTCATGTCATAGATGTCAGCAATTTAAGGATAAAACTGATAATATTCGTATGTACCATCCTCGTATTCATAAGGAATATCGAACTTTTGACAAGCTTTGTTTAGATTTTAAGTGTATGCCCACTTCTCCTACTGGGTTTAGACATTTGTTAGTCATC